>OX465579.1:161039043-162448728 GCA_950022655.1 Alentia gelatinosa
TAAATTCGTCGTCAATAATCATCTAGTGTAAACGCAGGCTAAGGTTATTTCCCAGCACTCACGCCAGTTCTGACCGGGAATAACAATATGCTCGCGCTCTTTGTCAACATGTCCCCCGCCTTTCTGTTGTTTGAAACAGGTATCCTCTATGTACCTACTCACCTGTAGGAAGCTCAGTCCCACTGTGTCTGTGATCTCTGCACACAGGGACCCTGTATGCACAGAGTTAGACACATAGCAACTCTGCATTCAGAGAGTCTGGATGGAAACACCACCTGTAAATCAGTCAACCGTAGCGACTCTACCACAGGAGTGGTCAAATAACTGAGGCGGTTTTCTAGAGCCATTCTCGAGTATTCCGATCCATCAGTTTCAACCTGCTCCGAACAGTGCTTTACCTTACAATCTATCATACTCTCATGTTTAACCATGTGGTTGGATGTCAGCAACTTAATTCTGGTAAATGGAATCATAACTTTCCTTTTTCAAAGTTTGGGACCAGTTAATATGGCTTTAGGAACTATTTTACTCTCCAAGCATTTAATGCTTGTATGCAGCGGTGCCATTAGGAATGTTAAACACCCACACTGGGATTAAAATACGGACAATTCCAAAATAGCCTTTGTGGTTCTAAAATAGCTTCTTTTTTCTCATATATTTTCAACGTTTGATGATACATCAGCTCGTCCTGATGACATGAGAGGAACATATAAAAGCATTTTCATACAATCTCTCTAAGGTTAACTATAACAGGGAATTCGACTGAGACTAATTTTTCAGGTCTAAGTAGTTGAAACGGGATATATTATGGACACAACCACTTTTCCAGACAGTTCTTTATATACGCTTTTTTCTTATTCCAGAGGTTAATGGGATGGTGTATATTCGCCTTAATAATTTAACGTTATAAAAGTAATAATAATACACAACACAATCGCGGTTTTGTAGTCAACATAAATGCTTCGTTTGAAATAGGCAATCAAGTCCAAATTTCGACCTTGAATTGTTATGGGCAAGTTAAAAACATCGAAGCCGAAGCAATACTTGAATAGTACGACTATGTCCTTTCCCTTAAAGGCATTTGCACTATGGACATCTTGTACCGTATGGCATCTATGTCTATATTCATTTAAAGGATCTATGTATACACGTGATGTAAACAGCAAAAAGTGTTTTGGATAGACGCATATTAAAAACAACACCATTAAAAAAACCCACTAAAAAGTGTCTGTATCTTGAAACATCTGCTTCTCGACAGAATCTGAACAATGTCCCCACCTCTGATTCCAGAAAGCATCTGTCCTAAAAATGTCTGGCCCCAGACGAGGCCTGAATCCCAATGACGTGAAGATAGCGACATCATTCCTATCACGGACACAACTGTGTTCCCTACCCTAAAAGCATCTCCATCTTAACACGTCAAAATCCCTGATGAATAAGTATAAGAACAGCATATGTGTCCTTAAATGTGTTTGCTCTCAAGTAGCATCTTTATCAACACTGCCTGGAACTTGATAGCATCTATAGCGGGCCAGAATACGGAGCATACCGTTAGTATCTCTAGAGTGTATGGTAAAGGATGGATGTACATGTAGCAAAGGTTTCCAGTCCCCAAGGGGTTTCATATTCTAAAAGGATGAACGACAACAGCTCCAGAAGCGTTGGCTCCTAACAATATGCTTACAAACACTGTATAATTTCTCCGTATTTTAGTATCTACCGCTACCGTACCTGGCTATGTATTCATAGCTATATCTCCACAGCCCCGTGTATATCTCTACCCTACAATGTCTCTATATTCAGACCATGTTTTCTTCGTAGGCTCTCCATGCATAAAGCAGCAGTAAATTGTATGCACACAACACAGCACCTATGCAGTTCCTGTATGCAACTATACAACACCTGTACCCTCACAACCCCCTGTTAGCACATAATATAAAAACAAAGATATATTTATGTAGACACACTTTAAAATTCCTGTTCTCTGTCTGCACACAGAACCTGCTTACATACAGCATAGTACTGGTACCCTCACAATCCATGTATCAATAAGATAGGTGTACCTTTAGAACCACCGTATACATGCAATACGGTATTGTTCCATCATAGCCCCTGTGTACATAAAACAATGCATATTCCCTCTATGCAAACAATCCCTGTATAAACGCAATATAGTGAATGAACCCTGCATACAGCCCTTGAATGCATACATCCCCTGTACATAGTACAGTACTCTTCCCTGTAGTCACATAATAGAGTGCCCGGTCCATGTACCCGTTCTCTGTATGTGAAGATACCTTTTAGAAACAGAACGATAGTGTCAAGTAAGTGTTTATCGCACGACGGGCAGGTTGTGTATTACTGTGCGAGGCATTAGCCGAACGTAGTGAGAAGCAGACATGACTGGTGTGCGATAAACGCTAATACTACTAACTCGAGTTCAGTTCGGTATTTATCCCACCCCATCTCCAATAATTCATTTGTTATCCTCGTGAAATAAATAACACTTTACTGCGCGCTCGCCACTGTCAGCAAATGTTAAGTCTATGGCGTTTTTTTTTATTAGGGGTAGGATAAAGAAACTGTATACACACAATATAGTACCCGTTCCCTGTATACACACAATACAGTATATACGTTCTCTGTATATGAACAATACAGTACCCGTTCTCTGTTTGTGAAGGACACAGTACCCGTTCCCTGTATGTGAAAAATACAGTGCCCGTTCCCTATATAAACACAATACAGTACCTGTTCCTTGTATGCAAACAATACAGTACCGTTCCTTGTATGCACACAAGGCGTTTGTATAAACACACAATAAATATTGTACCAATGTATACACACAGTACCCATTCCCTATATACATACACAACCTGTATGCACAGTACCCGTTCCCTGTATGCAAACAATAGAGTACCCGTTCCCTGTAGACACACAATACAATACCCACTCCCTGTATGCACACAGGGCGCTTGTGAGCCGCAGTCACGCGGAAGTGTTTAAACGAGACCGGGGACGGCGTAATGGCCGCCTTGTTAAAGCCGTGATCGTCGCCCCAACGTACTAAGTCATACAAGGGACGGGGCTCCTTTAAGTTTCCACCTCATAAAAGAAGATGGAGTGGCTGCCAACACAGAGGACCCTGTGTGCCGCGGAGAGGCAAGTCGTGTCGCAGCCATTCCCTCCTTGTCCCAAGCAGCTCTGAGCAGCTCTGATCAGCCCCGAGCAGCCCCGAACAGCTCTGAGCAGCTCTGAGCAGCATGGAACTGCTTTGGACGGCCCCGATCAGTTCCGAGCACCTTCAAGTAGATCTGAGGGGCTGGATTCAACTCTTCCCAACGGCTCCGAGCAGCTTCTAGAACCGATCAACTCTGAGCTACTCCAAACTGTACCGGACTGCTCCAAGCAGCTCCGAGGGGCTGCGAGTTGTCCCGAGAAGTTCCGAATAGCTGGACGCAGCTCGGAGCAACTCCGTGCTGTTCCGGACATCTCTGAGCGACTCCGAGCAGCCCCGAGCGGCTCCGTGTTTCTTAATGGCGGACAGCTCTCGTGAGAGTCCCCCCAGTCCACTGGTGGCGGGAGGCTTTCATCCTGAAAGATAATCCTAATAAAGTCGGATCAACTAAAGTGCCCCCCAACCACCTAACGAAGCGCACAGATATAAAGGCAGTCCACCGTTTACCCCCCCACGCTTCTCCCCACACACCCCATCATCCACCCACACACGGTCACTACCGCCTTGGTGGTCCCACTCAAAAGGGTTCAAATGAAATTCATAAACAAGGCGCTGAGGTGAGTGGGCGTGGGCCGCGGGCGGTTGGCGGTGCACGGCCGTAGTGGCCGGGCCAATTGGATGCCCCACTCTCCAGGGGGGAGAGGGGCTTTAGCATCCTGTTGTCGGGGAAAGGCCTCCAGGGTCTGGTTGGCAGAATGATCAGCAAGACAGCCTCCGGATACGGTCGTAGTCTGGAGGAAGGAGAGCCCGGGGTCTGGGAAACACACACACAGCAAGTCAGAGTCTCCTGGAAATTACTCAGGAATCCCTCGGCATGCACGACTGGGGATCCTGAAAGAAGGTCGCCGCTGATTTGAATCAATATGAGAATAATGGATTTGGTTCATTTTCGACATTGGCATTTCGCTGCATTTTCTCCCCATTTTCTCCACGCATCTATCGAAGTCTTCCCCCGCAATCAGTTAGGCTTGTGTTGAATAACATCACCATTCCATTCAGCAATGGAGGTAGCCAAGGATGGCTACAAATCAGCTTTTATTGGCGGGATGTTTATAGAAGCAGCACGTGCGAGGCGTAATTATATTGCAGGCCAGATATTGTTTTCATAGATGCGCTCCTGCAGGAATAACAAAAATGAAGAGAAACTGCCTGAATCTCATAGAAATCCCCGTGCTGGGATAATCATCATTTGAATAGGCATATCAATAGGCTGCCCGGAGTCGTGCTTTTGAATGTCTGCCAATATTATTCGCACTCCCTGGAGTTGCGAAATCAAAGCTATCATTAGAGGTGTGTTTATAGGGGTGGTGCTACGAAAATAGACTGCCATTTCTCTGTGCAAGCAGCGCAGTTCCGGCGGGCGGCGGGCGGCGGCTTTCACAGCCGTGCAGGGACTTCTCCAGGGTTAGAAGGGCATGGCGGGATGTGCCGCTTCAGGCACACTGGAGGAGAGAGGTGGAGTCAGGAGGAAGCCATGCTGAGTGCGCCGCGTGTGCTTGAGTGAGGTGAATGTTTGCCCAGCCCTGTCCAACCTGGGAACATGCCGCACTGTGACTGTCACGGGGATTCACCAGGGAAAACACGCTGACTAGTTGTACGCAAAGAATACGTAGATAATTGTCAATTAGATTTTTTTCACCCATAAAGTACCAAAAGCAGAATTTCCAAGATTTTGGACCCCCAACCCCTACTCCCAATCTTGAATACAATAGAACAAAGCATACGCGAATTTTCAAAAAGATTTTACCCCCCCCCCCGCCACAACTGAGTGCGCACGTTCTTATTGGACGGTCCCATGTTTCTTTTGGTGCTGATTGTATGGCTGTAGCTAGCCCTGTCCAACCCGGGTACGGGGCCAGACAGTGTCCCTGTTACGGAAATTCACGGGGAGAAGAATATATAGAAAACAATCTGACTGTAGTTGTAAGTCAAAAGCACGCGGTATAATTGTAAACTAGATTATCCCGACGACCCTATTTTATATAATCAAATTCCTTTAATTAGCGATATTTAGTTTCTTCTATTGATGTCGATTGAATGGTTGTACCCCATACGTGACGTCAGGACATTAATATTATATGGTTAGGGACGTGTCGTTTATGTAGGAGATGCGGCCATAATGATCAAGAACAATAAGTTTAGTATTGGGGGACGAAGATGCAATATTCATTGGAAGAACTGTTCAAAGGAAAGTGAATGAAAGCCTCATTTAAAAAGATAAATTTGTAGATACACTGAATCTGGATAAATCCGTTGACAGGATCGCATCTAAGAATTTTGAAATC
Source organism: Alentia gelatinosa (assembly GCA_950022655.1). NCBI lineage: Eukaryota > Metazoa > Annelida > Polychaeta > Phyllodocida > Polynoidae > Alentia > Alentia gelatinosa. Next base: position 161,044,567 of record OX465579.1, read on the forward strand.
TTATTTAAGAAGTTTGATTACAAAATTATTACTAAATAAACCTTATATATAGCCTTCAGTGTTTTCAGAAGTAATTCGCTTTGTTTAAAAGTGAGCTGTTTATTTCTAGCTAACATATTCAGTACAAAGTGAAACAAACACATTAGGACGTCACCATCCCATTACGCACTATCGCAACACGTCGTTGGCAACATATATAACAGTTTCTCTCCTACACCAAAGAGTGCAGTAAATAGAATTTTCCTGCATACTTGATCTATAATTTACAGTTACCACTTATATATTACATAGGTTAGTAAGTACAGGAATCACCGACATGGGTGCATGTATATGACATCATTATTCACCTAAAACAAAGTGTCCATAGTCAACACTTTGGGTGGGAGGGGTGTGTATCTATATAGCCGGATCATACATATATCACTGCACGAAACTTACCGCTTTACATATGTATGCGAAACGCGTCTAACAGTAGGATTTTGCGTCTAGAAGTTAGACCTGTTACCCGTCTCGTAGACGCCTTATCTAGTGGCGTATATACATGTCCATGGTGCGGTCTTATATAAGTCATATATACGCCTGATTCCGTTATATATACATCACCATCCAATAGTTCCAATCTTTGCAACTTGGGGACACTACTGGTAGCATATTTCATTTGCCATTAACCATCCAAGTCTGGGGGGTGGTGTTGGGAGGTCGCGGGTGGTGGGTCAGTGTTGGTGTATCCTCTACCAACACCCACACGACGGGGCGGGCCGCGGGTCGCAATTTTTTTTTTGGTATCATATATACGCCTTGCGTATATATGATACCAAGACAGCCAAGTCGCGCGCGTCTACATATGGAAACCGTCTTGTAGACGCCCCAAACGCTGGCGCGGATACTAGGCGTATACAAATGGAAACAAGGCACGATACAGCCGATACGTGCGTTATCGCAATGGCGTATATATATGTAAAATGGTGGTTTTCGTGCAGTGTATGCTGTATGCCACTGGTTCCGATAAAGGGACCATACGGAAAAATAGTGCTTTCTGAAAAATAGTGGGTACCTAAATGAACTAATATCAATACGTCACTTGTCAGGAGAAGGTGGATGATAAATGCAATGTAGACCAATTTCAGATTAAAGCGGTGGTAAGCTCTTCGGAGCTGACCCAAAGCAATATCCTCGCATGCGATCGGATATTACTACGCGTGAACCCCTCGGAGTATACAGCTGCTTTTATCCGAAAAGGTCAAGTATTATGTATATACACTTGGCATGGAGGGGTGTAAGAACAATTTACGTGGTTCTGAGATCGCATCATTGATTTCATTTCACTCTCTGTTTACCATCTACCCCATGGGGTATATACATACAAACCCACACCCTTACATACGCACGAGGGGACCCAATGCAGTAGCTTGTATAGACTCTTCTAGACTGCTCATTCGACTGGACATGTTGGTGTAGACGCCTAACATTTCGGTCCTTAGCGATAGTCCATCATGGCGACCGCTCTGTCGTGTGTCTGGGGTAGCTGCTTCACTATCGTCGTCCTTCCATAATGTAGGACATTTGGCTCCCGTTGGTTTATAGTGTCGTGTTTTACACGTAGCACAGTATCTCTGTCGCGATGCCATTGGAAATACAATCGGATGGCACCGCTAATTGCAGATTTACACCGATAAAAAAATTTCACAAAGCTCAACACTCCGTCTTGGTTCGGCAGTGCTGGATCTATGGAGGCGCGGTAACACCCAGCGCCACCTAGCGTTAGAATACGGGCGATGAACAGTGTTGCCCTCTGGTGTATTCGGTGAGGAAATATATAACCTTATTATCGTATATATTAAGGTAGACTGTAATGTTTCCCTATGTATTACACATCATTCCATTATATCAGTCACTATCCAATAAATCCCTAAAAATAAAACAAGTCCTCAAAGCCCAGCCATTCAGACCCTCTTATACAGGATATCTGGACATTACGCTACAGAGCTAGCATGCTACTATGCTACCACATGTAAACCCTAATTACTTCTATTCCACCAACACACAAGATAAAGCGAGATTTGTGACAATATGGTTGACTTGTTAAGTCATGCTAGGTTTTGAGTAATCGTATGCATTTTTACCGCAAAGCATCGGCACAATCAAACACCTTCACAAGTTGCAATAGATAGCGGTATGCCGCAGTATGTCAGGCGTTAGATCGTAAGGCGTCACACATATTATCGTGAAAAAAGATATACACAAATACGGTACGTATCGTGGCAAAGTCATATCACGATACTGTAAAATGTAACAAGACATGCCAAGATATAAAACGGCAAACCCATCGTTCTGGTGAAAGTAGCTGTTTACGCACTCAAACATGTCCATGGCATTCACACACACACACACACACACACACACACACACACACACACACACACACACACACACACACACACACACACACACACACACACACACACACACACACACACACACACACACCTACACACACACACACACACACACCACACACACACACACACACACACACAGAGACATACGAGCTCATACGCTTGTACACATACGCTCAAGGGTTCACATATTCACGTTTTACCCTCCGGTCACCAGGTGGCAGTACGCCATGCCCCTGGTGAGGATTGTGGGTAATCTTATCGGGCTCCGTACTAACGCATTGAGGCATGACGACCCGTTATTATCTCGGGCAGCGATAAGCCCCAACCACCTTAAATTCCACCCGCGATACTAGCATCTCCACACAGTCTACCCGGCACTATTTCTATTCGCGGCCACGCACGCAATTGGGCCTTGTATTCCTGTACGTCTGTACTGCCCCTTATACGGCCCCTGTAGATATTGATGATCATTCTACACCATTATATAACGCCCGCCATGTGGTTAGCATTCAGTTCTCGTGCAAATCGCCACCGATCCCACTCCTGGGTCTATGTCTAAATTCCATTACTCAGTGCCTCCAGGGTTGGATTAGTCTCAACCCCACCTCCCACCGTCGTCGTCGCCCGCCGCCACACCACCCCTCACCGCTATCCAACCACCAGCACCACACAACAACCCTCCCCCCTCATCAGAGTCGCCCACAAGACGCCTGGCGAAACGTGACATTTCAGAAACACAAGAGAACAACCAACGAATTAATTACAGACCGTCAAAAGAAAAATGTCATGTAGGAGGACAACAGGCCATTAGAGAAGGCACCTGGTCGGGCCTAGTCGGGCGGCACGTGTTCGTGGAACAGCCTCACCGCCGGTGCTAGTTAGAAGAGGTGGTAATGAGACTGGGTGTAATAATATCATTTCACTACAGATATCTCTCCTCCACGGCTTAATGAAGGCTCAAAGTCTCCGCAGCTGGAGAAGCGAGGAATTCTTGTTTAATTCTTTTGTTATCTGAGGTGGATGCCTAATGCTGCAGTTATTGGTAGTGAATCGGAATGTATGGTTTTCTTTTTGTTATGTATGCATTTACTATAAGCGGTGATGATTATAGCGGGTATTAATGGAGAATTGGGATTTGGTTACCAATACAAAAGTCGAGTCATTAGTGATAATGCATTCAATAGAAAACATAAATCCTCGAAGTAATCTATTCAGCGTCTAATATGTGCGGTTTATTTTCTAGTACCTCTTGTTTCTTTCTTTCAAACCCTGATAAAGTCACCTTGATGAACGCAATGTCGGTTCTGAAATGAATCTATCAATGATAAAATGTCCTTGGTTGTTGTGCTCGTTTCTTCTCAACTATTCATTTTCATTGCGCATCTCTATCTTAATGTCTTTCTCGCCCAATTTACTCACTGTTGTATTTCCCATTACGTACATATATGACTGTGATAAATACACATTGAGAGCTACAATGATGAAGCTACACAGATCATAAATACAGTCGCCATATAGAAATATGTATTCAATGTAAAGGTTCCACCGGGGAATATCCCTTATTGAGTAAATACTATAGAATGATAGAACAGCATTCATAGTCATTCCTATTTATCCTGAAAACATAACCATTACAGTCAATCGGCAGCAAATAGAACTAACATGCAGCGATGGCTGCGAGTATAAGTTTGTTGTATTAAGCCTGCGTACAAATCTCACACAGAGGCCTATTAAAAAGTGTCAACGCTTGCAGTAGCTGATAGACAGACAGGCGGCTGTAAAAAAAGGCAGCATAAAAAGCAGAGTGAGCAAAAACAGCAACAGCCTTTATGTGGCGCTTTGCAGCTTGAAGGGTGAACTCAAGGTGTTCCATCCCACTGCAGTTACGCCCACTACACCCGAATATATCCAGTCCCCACCATCAAATCTAAACCACATCGATGGTTCTTTTTTACATATTGGCATTGTAAATTTCTTATAAATAGTTACTTCCCCGTATAATGAATATGCATCACTAAAAGCCAACGTAGCATATATTGTTGGGTGTGTTGTGTATGCAATATTGACAGGCTTCAGAATCAAGCGGCCATAGATGCTCCGAGAAGTTGAGGCGTAGTAATAGGATATTGCGTAGGGTCAACTCCGAGGACCATGCAATCGCTTTGATCTGAAACCAACAGCTATAGCTATAGTGCACTAAGCCGTGTGTCAAATATACTGGGCTTTCACAATATTGGAATACAAGCATTTCTGAAGATTCTTTTATTGGACAAACATTTGCGAATTACAGGAACAATGCGGTCTACCGTCAGACCTCAAAAGTGAGAAAAATATGATGAAAAAACCCCAATTGCAATGGTTATTTGATACAGACTTAAATGGTATTCCGAAGACATTATGCTTTGACGCTGATTGCACAAGGAAAGATAGGGTAGTACGCAGTTATGATAGACGCTTCAATGTTGCAGCCATAGTTACTTGCACAATTTTACCCTGAGGTCCCAGCCACTTTAATTAAACTTAATGGAGACGAATACTCCACCGTGCACATACTGCACTTGCTAGTTATCTGGACACTAAACTACATCGACAGTATGCTACATCTTTCACAGAGTAAACAGCGGACACAACCTTTTGTTGCATAAAACTCTAGATATCTAATCTGTCCCTGCGATCTCATAGAATTATATAGAACTGGATCGAGATTTGTATAAATATCCAATACTCTGCGAGTTTGGATGTAGTGCAATCATCATAGAGGCGAAGCCAAGCGACGATTACGGCGCATCCAAACGAGTGGATTATTGTGTATTTTACGTTTAGAGTGCTGTTCTGGATTTATCTCACCCCTTTCAGTGATAACAGCCATAGCTGTAGCATCACAATATCAGAAAAATTCAAATTCTTTCGCAAATCCAGTTGGTTATCAGCATATGACGTCATCTCACAATCACTACGTCATGGCCATGGCATAATACTCACTTATTGTCACTTTACAGGGGCGATCATTGAGTAATTTTTTCTAAGGTTATTCCGATAGCTAAACGTGTACCAGGGGTTAGATAAAAGCGAGTTGCATCCAATAGCATAGTCCCCACAGCACTTGACTGAAACGCCGCATAGTGTCTTGTGTTTCCTGAGGACAAGAACACAGCAAAATAGTCTACCAATGGAGATAGAGGAGGTACACGAGTGGATTTATATCTTATTGACATGAGTCACCAACATCCGCACAGGTGAATAAGCATCATGGAGAGGTTGTCATAATTGCAGTAATATACCATTTGATATAATGTTATCTTAACCAAGCGAGTTTTTCAGCAATACTTTTGATGAAGATTGATGGATTGCGTGTCAGTTGTGACTCATCTCATACCACAATTCTACCCAGCATCGTATTACCAATACATTCTCTGTAGGATCGGGTAGCTAGACTTAGTGATCTAATCTCAAAAACCCAGCTCTTGTTTGATATTGAGTACATTTCAACAGAAACACTTTTTCAAATGAAAGATAATTAACCAAATGTATAAAATCATCATGTTCTCCCGTAGAGTGTCCTCCATTAATTATATTTTACTCTTAATTGACATTAAATATATTTCATTATAATGATATTCTAAAATAAACACAAAATAAAATGAATGGAAAGTATAACAAAAAATCAGCGCATTTCCCGTGGAGTATCCCCATGGATCATAGTTTACTCTTAGTGCGTGGATGCAATCGGCTGACATTTCCAATTAGCCGTCTAGTAACGCATCATGCGTATCCTAATTCATCAACGCCCAGCGTAGGGCTGAGGCAGGGCCCCAGTACGACATACGCACCGCCGAGAGAGGTGATTGACAACCTCCCCTGTCTTTTAAATCATTAAGCCGATCATTTCCACTACCGGCCTGCGATTACCAAGACAAATGTGGAGAACAGGCAGATGGGTCTGGTAAATCACAGCTGGCATTAACGGCCCTGCTTCTTATCTCAGTGTGTGTCTGTGTGTGGGCCTTTCGTTGGTTTTACAGCCCAATGGTAAGCTGAGCATAAGCGAGCACTCCAAAGCGTACCCTGTAACCATAGGGTACGGTTGATGGGTGAGGATTGTGGTGCAGCTGTTTCTCATGGATATCCTATACACATATCTACAGTAAATATAATGCAATAGGGATGAATCATAGATTTAGAGCTTTTAGATCTAGTTCTAGAATAGACTGTATAGCTTCAGAAAATGTTTTTCTAAACATACTGTCTTATTTTTAAAAGGGGAGAAAAGACATAGCCGGGAACAACATTGACGAACATTTAATACAATGTTGTAAAGTTCTATATCTCTTCAACAACTATTTCCGTGCTATATTGCTACATGATATTCACATTTAGCTTGACTATTGTGACTACTACGATAACAATATAAACCAGTAGAAATATCACAGCAAGGTTGGACCTACGAAATTAGGATGATACACGTTGGCACGACCAGGCCTCGAACCCTGGACCTTCGGATTATTAACAATATATCCAACTACTATTCCAATGATAATAAATAATTATTACCTTTTGGGAAACGGTAAAACACGTGCGGTCACCGAATATAAAGAAGCAGAAAAAGATGGCGAGAGGGGGAGATGGAGTGGTACAGAGAGAGGGAGAGAGGGGAGGGAGAGAAGAGAGAGAGATGGAGAAAGAAAGGAGAAAGATAAGTAGACAGAGAAGAGGCATTCTGGGATAAAGAATGGCAGAAAGAGGGTGGGGAAGTGGGAGGGAGAGAGAGGGGAGAGATAAGCTATGGAGGATGCAGACAGGCCGACAGGAAGAGGGAGTGCAGAGAGAAGGAGAAAGGGAGAGTGAAACAGAGAGAAGGGATATGGAGAATAAAAGAGAGGGAAGAGAGAAAGAAAAAGAAAGAAAGAATGAGAGGGGAGGCAGGTAGAGAGAGAGAGAGAGAGAGAGAGAGAGAGAGAGAGAGAGAGAGAGAGAGAGAGAGGGGGGGGGGTTCAGAATGATTTTGGCGGGCGTGGACGAAATGGGCGGAGAGAAATAGTCAGAGAGAGCATTCCTTGGCATCAGAATGCACTAAGCTTCCTTATTTCACAGATCCACACCAGAATGAATCTCTTTATGCACATCGTCTGCTGAGAGACTATGTTTGTCATCGAGATTTGTCCACCATCTGGAGATACACCCTATCTCTTCCAGGGCACCGATCCGTGCCATGGAGTCAGCCACGGCACCAGGAGAAGAGAGAGAGAGAGAGACTCCACGCAGATTGCGCTTCTCCTCCAGAGCAGCTCCAGTGTTTTACAAAACGCGCCTGCGCATTAGGCCATGTTGTGCGCTGATTACCCAAATTGACTGTCACCCTGGATATGTTTATCTTCATTAGTGTTTGGGCGGCCGAGCCCGTTGGCCTGAGCAAACACACTTTGTCCGAGCCAATCCGGGACTATTTATAAGGCCAACGGGGCTGTCGGTGCGAATCCCCGCACCCACTGGCGGGAATTAGGCCTCGCTGGTTCTCCACTGCACGTATGATTAGACCGTGACTGGACATAGCTCTGCCCCCAATTATCGCTCAACCTGGCGGCCACCACTCAACGTTCGGCTCTTAATTAGATAAGCCGCAGTCGACTGGTAGACTCTCCAGGGGGAAGGCTGATCTATGTCCCGCCCGCTCATCTCTCACTTAGCTACCATTTGCAGAGGTTCCCATCCTCAGCTAATGTGGCGTTTCCACCTGCCGACAAAAACGCAATGATTATATGCAACCTTTACAAAAGTCGGTGGTTCTATTTGAGAAATTATTGATGCGCATTATCGGTGGTGGTCAGCAAAGATTCTATATTCTGATGGAAACTTAGGTAGTCACCCACTGACTTTTGACAATCTGGTTCATTCCTCCACTGATGAATTCAATGGAGAGACATTTTGCTGGTAGTACCAAAATTCAGTCTGTGGTACTAGATTATGTAATGTTGGAGAACAAATCATTGACCCTTTTTGTTTCCACCTGGCGATTATCACACCATAAGTGTGGCATGATCGGTCTGACGAATTTTAGTTGTTATCCTCTAGGAATCGTTTAGTATAAATGCCAGCATTTAAAAAAAGGGTGACGCTCCATGATCGTCACTCTACGCGATAAGACATATTATGATTTTACCCTGTCGACTATTTCAAAACGACTTCAATTAATCGTCGAGGAATGCTATGGTTCTGATAAAGTTCAGTCTTTAAGGAACTCACATTTAGTCTAATATCATGGGTACCAAGTGAAAGAATACGATTTCTAGCTGAAGTAAATTTTCAACAACGATTTTCTAATGGGGAATACATACATTCACTTGTAGTTTAGGCAGGGTTAACCTTCAATAATTGTCGCTTATAACTATATAGTGTAAACACCAGCTTAGGTGAACAGGAGGACGTAATACATTCTTCATTTCAACGATGATAAATCATCTATTGTAAAGGCTCTAACCATTTCTTGGTTGGACGATTCCTAGTAACGGCTTTTACTCTGTGAGCATCACCTGACAACTTTTCGGTAGGCGATATACAGTCGCCATGTTTTCAGTAATCTAGTGCAAAAGCCGGGATGATACTGCTATGTCTCAGGTGATATTAAATGTCTGCGACATTCTTGGAAGACCGGAATAAATTGTTCCTAACCATTTGGAGTAACTCACCCAAACCACCAGAGTGAAAAATGAACATTCACTTTTGGTGGATTATTTTCGGGGATCCATCCATCTTTATTTGTGTCGATTTTTGAATGCATCAGAATAGTTTGTATTAGTTGAGGGAATTAAAGAGAGGAGACTAATCACGTTAATTTTAGGTTTTAATTACCAAATCCCGCTCCCTTAATCGCACCATCCATATCTATTAGAGAGCCATCAGTGAGGCAGTTGACATACGGGAGAAATCTGCAGCAGTATCAAATGTCATTTACATTTGTCACATCAAATTCGTTTAACTGTTGCATTTCTTCTCTATTCTAGGCCCAACAACGATGCAATGTTAAGTTGAACATTGCAAATGAATTTAATTCGTACTGATTTAAACTCGACAGCAGTCATGACTTTTATGGAGTTTTAAGTGATCAGATATCTCTAAAGTAGTCCGAGCACATTTAAAGCATGTCAGGAAAATGGTGGATTGTTGTGACAAAATATGATACATTTTCCAAAGGGTAGCCAATGGTTGTTATAGGTCAGAGGCCTTAGAGAGCACAAGACCTGTGCAATTCACCTGACTCAAATTGCCAATTGCCTGTGCTACTCACATTTACCAAGGCCCGAAAGGTTGGCAACGGTGACATACAAAGCAATATTTGGCCTTGTACAAAAAAACCTTGCATGAAAGATATAGACAATAATGAATGGTTTTGTCGATTGGCGGCTTTTTTCTGTATTCAGTCCCATCTTCATAAATAGATTGAAATCAGAAATTGACATATCATAGGGTCTACCATTAGGGACCTTTCTTTGCTCTCCACACACTTTTTTTTTTTTTTTTTTTGATACGTCTTTTATTGCATTCAATGTTATACATTGTTCTTCCTTGCAAATGTGACATGAATTGAAACCCACCACCAACATAATTAATGGTATGTACAATGAAGTGATCTATACATATACTATTCATCACCTGTGTAATATAAGTTGTCCTTATATAGCATAAATATAAGCTAATACTATACAACACTAATTTATACCATGATATACTCTATTATGCTATTTTATATATTCTTAATTAGATAATCCTCCTGCTAATATAATCGATAACCTATACAAAACAATACATGGTTATTTAACCTATACAATACACAAAGGCAATGACACATCTGTTTAATTTGGAAGTGTATTTAACCTTAATCAACGACTATGAATCTTGTAATCAATAGATGTGAAATCGATATTCAATGGATTTAAGTATTCACAGTTTTGAAACATTATATAGCAGTTTACTGAGGCCTCATGGGTACATTGTCAATGGGGACTTTATGATAGATGGAGGCTAAATATCAAAACATCATACCTAATTGATATCATTACTTGTTTTTAAACGCAAAAATTTGTTAACATCCTATTTGTCAATCACAAACTTAACAACCGCCACTGCTATTAGTTTATAATGGATTTATGAAGCTCTATGATGAAACCTGCTCACGTAATAAAAGATCAAAACCAAATCACCCGGTACCCTGGATCCGTGTATAGGGCCATCCATAAAGTACGTGCGCACTGCGGGGAGTGGTGGGGTCGGGGGTAAGAATTTTGTGTACGCTCCTATGAGGGGTCAACATTTTCGGAAATTCTGCGTACATACTTTATGGATGGCCCCTATAGGAAACTTCAACCAATATATTGTGTATGTAATTTACTAAAGTAGGGAGAAAACGGCACGAAACGGACTCTAGTGTATAGTGTTGAATTTCTACTGTCAATACAAATCAACGACTTGTCTCCATTACCTTTGCAAGTGTTAGTGTATCAGCATGTGATTCCATCCATCTTAGATAGCTTATAAATATTATACCTGTATAAAGGGTCGTTCCTGCATTCCCTAAGCAGGCACTGACAGTGTGTGAATTATATTACCATTATTTTTTATGGTAATGTTCTACGCGTAGTTGATGCATCGTTAACTACACAACGAATATGACCACCTAGATCAAAATCATGGTAATTTTGAACCTTTTCGTCAGCATTGCAAACTTAAGTCATGAAAAGGAACAAAAATGGCTGCAGATCCTCTCATGCAGTACTTTACACGATATGGACTTTCTTATGTATTCTCTCTGGGGATTATGACTATTCGTTTTCTCCTCAGTAGCGATCTCGAGACTATGTTTATGAAGATAGTTTGGTATCAGATGGATAATAAAAGACCTGGAGCTCACTCGTCCCTCAGAAATAAACCTTTCCTAAGTGTGCGATCACGATTGTATTTATAGTGGATTTATTCAGATTGACGAACAAAACTTAAAACACAGTGAAAGGTAAAAAAAACCCAGATCCCCAGGCACCCTGGATCTGTGTATCGGAAATTTCAATGTATTATACATACAATCTCTGGAAATATGAAAGAGACGATATGACTCGATGCAACGCTAAGACTGTCTCCTTTTACTTCGCAAACGTTATTGAAGTTTTCACGTGTCTGTATTTCTGATCGCTATAACAGTCTGCAAGTAGATCTATACATAATAAATAGCTATCTTTGTAAAAGGTCATTCCTACATTCTGTAAGACGGCACGGACTGACAGTATAAGCGCTCTGGCAATGTATTTTCTTAGGACTCGTCCCTCAATGCCGAACCTTCTCCAGGTGTGAGAACTGAACACAATACGGACGGATGTTCTCCACTACCAAGCCCTCGTATACGTAGGAGCCTACAGCTCTATGGATGTGTTACTTTTAGCGGCGCGACAATTATGAAAGTCGATAAGGTGGCTGAGACTTGGGAAGAGCCCCACAGAAGCTGACAGGATCTGAATACACCCTACAGTCCTCTCCAGAAGACATGCTTCTTTGTGGGTCCGTTTGAAGTCAGGCTCGTACCGCGATGAGCATCGACGGCCAACGGAAGGAAACAACCTGATACCTCAGGCACAGAGCAGCTCCGGTACTGCTGGTGGGTGTATTAAAGGAAGGTCAGACCCGCTAACTGTTGCCACTGGGTGGCAAGAGCGGCATTCTGTACAGACATGCCAAGTGTGTATGCCTAGGTGAGGCGCCTTCTATGTTTGCACAAGAATGACGATCTTAGAGATGTTGTGCCTATTCACAGTTACCTCGCGTGTGGGGGATTGCTTTTATAAAAATAGCAAGTTTGAAAGACTATATATTGACCTCGATCAATCTTTACACCTATATACTGATAAGTATATAGATTAGTAGTTTTTGTTGTCAATCTTTTTTATCTATCTATAGCATCTAAAGTATCAGTTCCATGTCCACTAGGACAACAAAAGAGAAGAAAAAGATGAATAAAATGACAGCTTCCATAATTAGTCCCATATATATATATATATATATATATATATATATATATATATATATATATATATATATATTTATACCTTGTATGGTAAACACAGTTATGATAAAGTAGTCTGAAATGTTTTTCTGTACCTATTTAGCACTGTATATATATACATATCTATATTCAATTAAGATGCAAAGTGATCTTTAGAATGTTATTCATTAGAGCACAGGCGTAGGGAATAATCTTATTTAGATAATATCCAATGAATATTTAACGTTTCACATTGGAAATCTTTACAGGAAGGTTAATTAACCTTGCTTACGTCTTATTATTATTGGGCCATATGTGAGACATTACAGCGACGAGAGAGCCTACTGAATAATAAATATCCAAAAGCCACCCACGACTAGGGACATCTCGAGGGAGGCTGATATTTCTCCACTGGGTTCCCTGAAACTCATTTTATTAGAGACTCCCTGTTAACGAAAACCCGGCTTTGATGATGCCAACAATGTTTGCTTTCGTAGAAAAAGAAAATGGCGAAGGGAAATCCAAGGGCTGTGCAGGGATGGGATTGTATTAGACTAGGTGCAGTAATTGATGTCAAACACTGTTCATCATCCACATGCTATGAAGTCGCCATTGAAAATTCACAGGGATTGTATATCGCTATTGGCGGAGGTTACCATCTGGGTGTATCCTGCTCGGAGGACCTATAACAAATTCCCTGAGACTTCAGCAAAGTAGTACATAAGAAGATTAGCGGCAATTCTGTCTTTTCTTTGATTCCTTTGGTTTGCAATGCGGAATGATATTAAAGAAAAACCAACAAGGATTGGTCAAAGTCTATGTTCTCCATGAGTTTGATGTGGAGTGGTATGAACAAGGCGACAGTCGAGTGAATATCATGTAGCAGCAAAGGAGTTGGAGAACAATGACTTTGATCTAAATGAGTTGCATTCTATATTTGTCTCACCTCTGTACACATTAAGAAAAGGCTGTTGCAAAAGATATAGACCATGTAGAATGGACTGAAATACTCGTAGAGGCATAAGAAACGAGTTCCCAATGTTAATTAAGCCTGGTACAAAATGTCCATAGGTGCGACAGTATATATGGAGACATGTTTGAAGAGCGAGGTGAATATATCCTTAATAATATTTCCTATTCAGATACACTCACTATGTCTCCTTATCATCCTGGAAATAATAGATAAATAATAAAAAAAAACAGGCACATGGCATAGGGGATAAAATCATGAATAGTCAGCCACACTGCGACACGGATCCGACCACTTGTATCAGAATCAGGCTAATACTGTGTTTAGTGTCTATAAAAGAATGCACCGGTTGTACAGGTTTTGGGCTTAGGGAGGGATACAGGACATATACCTGGTACCTTTAAGAGATCATCTCAGCACCTTCAGTGTCTGATATTCTCAGAGGAGGATGCACTTAGAAGCGCTAGAGATCGAACTCTGGCGCCTCCCGAGGTCTTTGATCAATTTGAGGATATATCCATTTAAAGCGGGGACAGCGAACAGTTGGTGACACGGACGTGGGAGTGGTGTACGGGGCCTGGGCTGTGTCCCACGCGGGGCCTTCCTCCTCAACCACCCCAACTACCACACCGGCCTCTACCACCACCACCACCACCACCAACATCACCACCATCACCACCACCGCCACGTACCACGACGCCCGGGTCTGGCGTCTCTCCCCGCGTCCGCTCAGCGTCCCATGGGTCCCCTGGGCGGTCAGATTTGTTTCATGTAATTACCATGTTTGGGGTGGACCGTGGGGCTGGCTATTGATCAGCGGGTGTGTGTGGGAGGAAGGAAGGAGAGAGGCGGGGAAAGTGTCGGGAAATGATGGCCAGCACCCCGGCTACTATACCACTACCACCTTCCTCCTCCCCCCGCCCACCGATCTGACACTGCCGCTATGACATAACGAGAGTTGGTATACTGGGTTTGCGCAGGCGCACACACGCGCCACCTAGCGGACGACCATTGCGCAGGCGCCGAGCGCGACCGGCCATCACTGTCTTACATCCCGATATCTGACCGCGAAGACCCGGAGAAATGTCCCCCCAGGGAGCGGCAAGAGGGAGACGGGAGTGGGCGGCGCCGCTAAAAGCACGTGGAGGAGGACGGGTGAGTGCTGGCAGTCTAAGGCCGAGTTTACACCTTACAAATGAAAACCCACCGATCATTACCCTATCCCCGGATGAAAGTAGAGAAGCAGTAGCTGGGAGTATAAAATTTTATTGAATTTTATGATAAGAGAATTAATAAAATTATGTCGACCTTACTGGACGATCATATTAATATGTAATATGGATATGAATGGTAAGTAATATTACATAATGGTAATTGACATGTATAATAAAGGTCAATGAGAAGAAGTGAGGCCGGGGTACGGACCGGGCTGTACCACGTGACCTCGTGGTATGTGTGAAAGCCGCGAGGGGGCAGGAGGGGCGCCCGTGAGGCGCGGTAGAGGGGGACACCGGGGAGGCAATGATTACCCCTGAGCAACGCCCATGGGTTTACAATTTTTACGCTGTACAAATGTCGGTCGGTGACCTGCACTGCCAAAAATGCAGTGGACACTTACCGACGTTTGGTTCTTTTTATTTTGTTAGTGGGTGCAGAAGTCGGTTGCAGATGCCACATTGCATAAGGCAGGGGAAAAAGGTCATTTATCATTTCTGTTTCCACCTGATGATTATTGCACGTGGAAACGCGCAATAAGGCCGTGTTAACACCTGTTTCCATGATTATCTGTCGGCAGGGCTAAATGCCACAATCGATGATCATAATTGGTAGGTAGGTACTGATTCTTTGGCCACCATAGAAACGTTGGTCGGTGGTTCATCGTTGTATCGGTGGTGTTCATATTCTCTTCAAAGATGATTGAGGTAGTCGCCAACCGGTTTTTTTTTCGACACGCACATTCATTCCACTACATATAATTCAACAGAGAGATATATTTCAACTTTAGTACAAAAGGTTGGTCGAGGGTGCCTTGTAATGTTGCATCAAAAATGCCACAAAAGGCATAGAAAGAGAAACGTAGCTCAGTGGTGCTCCCTGAGAGGATATCAGTAACAATTATTGGTGACACTGAAAGTTGTTGAGGTATTTACCCTTGGCATCTGATTATACAACCTATGTGCATCGATGGAATATTTCTTTAAATCTTCATTCTGTTACTGATCATTTCATCCCATTTTTGTCTTGGTCCATGGCAATCAAAGTTGGACAGTGGTGGCCTATTCCAGAATTTGGGTATGGGAAATATCATTGACCAAGTTTGGGAGTGTGCCATTTCCACCTACCGAAAGGTTATTGGAAACTAAAATAATCGGTCGGTGGTACCAGATTCTATAATCGGTAGTAACAATCAGTAGATGTAAACTCGGCCTATGCTGACTGTGGCATTGGCGGGGCAGGCACAGTGAACCCGTCCGGGCCAGCAGTGCACAAGGCACCCGCGGCACTGGCTGGCAATGACGGAGTATGAGCAGGACGGAGAGAGAAGTGTAGCATAGCGTGGGAGCGGCCGGTCCCCCGACCCCCTTGATGATCAATCATAGGCCGCGATTGTACTTATTGATGCGGCGGGTGGTCGGTTGAGAGGGCCTACGGTCGGCGGCAGTGTCGACCGGCCATCCCCCTGCCTTCCTCGGGTCCCAAGTCTCCTCCTCCGAGGCCCTCCTCCGACTGGCCGCTTTATGTCTCCGTGATTGCCTCATTATCCACCCGCCCCGCTACTCCTGGTCACACGCCTTGGCCAAAGATTGCCACGCACCCAGAGTGTGGGTACAGCCAGATAACAATGTAGGCTAACCAACTCCATTTGTAAGTGTAGATATATCTACCCTGTCATCCGTGTTGGGTCTTTCATCTGGCATCCCCTATCTGTGGTGGTGTCTATATGTATATATCTGTGTGTGTGTACTCCCAGACAAAAAGCACCCGTCTTTGATTCTGGTGCTGGGGCTCCCACCTACCCGCCCCGGGCTGTCATAACGTCCTCTTGGAGGTGCTGTTCGAAGCTGCTCAGAGCTGCTCAGGCCTGGACTCATATCGGCTGTATCATCTATACTTTTTATCCTCTGTCCTACCAGCGTAAACTCTGCAATTGCCGGAGGAGGCATTGCTTTGGGGCTGGGCCAGAAGTCGCTGTAGAGAAAATAATTACTCACAATAACCCACCCTCCTCGGTTTCGTTTGTGCGTACAGGGGTTGATGTTAATGCGGCGTTCCCACTTGACGATTCTGGCTACCGATTATGACTTTTTGCACCACCCGCCGACTATTTGCCACTTCTGGGGTACATGATCATCAGGTGGAAACGGGGATAATATTTTATGTTGAGGAACTTTTATCACCGATAAAATGAAACCAGGCACATACAATTGTTGGTGGGCCAACAGTTAAATCTGTTTGGTCTCTGTCCCCGTTCGCCATCAAGTTTGAAGCGTACAGGAAATTGAACGAGGCGATAGCCGAAGGAATTTTCTAGGGCGCTCCAAACGAGCCTGGAAAGGTTTATCTGTTTATTACCCATTGAATATGAACTACCGTACTCGCAAGCCTTTCGGGGCCTAACGTTAACCTATGAACGCTTATACCAGGCTAAGATGATGCTCTGCGATGCGGCTAGAGTACCTCCCTAAGCAGCTATGAGCACCTCACGTAGTGTAGTTGGGGTGTCGGACAACTCCTGTGTCAAACACCCTTGCAGTGAGTAGGTCGTGCTGGTCGCTCGCTGCACCTTCAACACAGCCACTTAGACAACATGCTCCCTCCATCTAGCCACCCCTGGCCGCCGGCTTAAGGAAAGCACAAAGCCCATTGATATCTGACACGCTTATCGCATTATACTCGAAGGAATGTCTGTAAAAACCTCCTCGTTTTGCGGGCGATTCTGCCGACCTTTCTTACAATCATTCCCCCCGCCTCCATCAGCTATAGATCCAACTCCGCAAACGACAGTACCTCCAGGGAGATGGGACCTAACCAGTGTATTAAAGCTGTCCAGGCGTCTTCCAGGGTGGAGACCACGAGGGGAATGGCTCTTAGTCTGTGACGGTGCCTGCTCCAAGCAGATTCTATGAGGCGTTCATAGCTTTTATGCCGGAGGTTGTGTGCCAGATTCATAGGCAGATATGATCTCCTAACATTCTTACTGTGTTCATTTCTTCCTCTTTTTACTGTTCTCCTTATTCTCCTGGGAATATATACAGAAAGGGGAAAAAACCCAGATCAGAAATATCATTTGGGGTCATAAGTAAAGAGAAAAGAAAATGTTAAAGTTAATGTGTAGGTTTTTGCCTCAGAAAGACCAGGTTAAATGTGAAAAATATGTCGTTCTCGGCTACAGAATACAGAGGGTCTGTTTAGAGGTTCAATCCACTCTTTAATTTGCGGGAATAAGGCTCAATTGATATTTCTCACAGAAGGAAAAATAATATCATATAATACGGACATCCTACCTCTTTAATGCCATATTCCACTGTACCGCCTAGACAGAATGTTATAAAGATAGTTTTATTGCTCCATGTATGACTCTGTTTTAGGAAATGCCATTCCTGTTGAATTAAATAACAATCATGCCGAAAACTAAAGAAACTACAATTCAGGTTCAACATGGCTTTAACAGTGACACAGAAAATTAAAATCCTTATGAGTTTACTCTTAATATAGCCATTTGATCTGGCAATGAAAGATCCTTTTTCTGTGTCACACGCTTTCGCAAAAGGTTAGGTGCCATAATCCTTATATACAGGCATTCAGTGTGCTATTTCAGAAGCCTGGGACAGTGTGCTTAAAACGTAAACTAGCGATATAAGGACTCTAATTGTCAGTACTATATCACTAATGCCTGTGAATACTAAATTACTAAAATAACTTACATGATGCAAAAGTAAATCGTTATTTCGATGTTCATGTGGTTGGTATCTTTATATCATTGGAATAACTGTACTACACAGAAATAGATAATAAGATAAAATAGAAAAATATATATTGTTAGGCGTCATCTCGACGAGGAGAGTCATACAAGACATTCAAATAAATAGAAAGTTTAACACAGTTTTATTTCGTCGTAGCTCTATTCAATACATGCTCAGATTTGCTGTATTTCCAATACATTGGCGTGAGAATTCAGAATACTGTAATCGGAATAATTAGCATTTTGGCGTTTGGCTACAATAGTTCATACACAATGTTCATTAGCATAGTTCATGACCCTTACAAAACTCCTGCATATAATGTCTGGTACTGTGCTATCATCAATTTGTGAACATTGTTGTTTATGTATCATATTATATGCTTACTACTTATAGTTGTTATTGCATTGCATCCCAGTATTACATATGATTTAAATTAAGTATCCACGTTTCAGAAAATTAGCCTACAACATGACACTGCTACTCATATAGAGTAACGCATTGATTTCTAAACAAATTACAATTATGCTAATCTTACTTGAAAGTCTTTGGAAATTTCTAATCAGCACATGGAATAACAATGAAGGAAACTTTATCCAAAAATCATCTGAAAACACCAACTAGGCTTTCGACTTTTCACCTGGTAGTCCAGTTAGCTCTGGTTGAGGCCAGTCAGTGGGACCTGTATCTGGCTAAGAGCTGTGTTCAGGAAAAGTCTGTCGATAGGTTCCTTCGTTGTCCATAATCGAAGTGCAAAATTCTTGTTGCACGACTTCTCTACATAGCATATGATTAACATAAATGTGTATATGTACATATATTTGAATATGATTGATTAGCTATATCTATATCTTTTTCTATATCTTGAAGTGCTTGTTATACTTCAGCATAAAAGAATTTATCTCAATATTACAAACACCAGATTGACCTGTCAAATTCATCATAAATTTGTTCACATTTAATAGTTGTGATGACAGCGATTGAATAATCCCGGCCTGCATGCTCTCCTTCAACATTGATATAAAAAACACATCGATTTATAAAATATAGAAATATAATAATTCTACTTGAAGGACTTTTGAAACTTTTAATCAGCACAGGGAATAACAATGAAGGAAACTTTGTGCAAAAATTACCAGAAAACACCAACTGTGCTAACATTAATCAAGTTCGACTTTTCACCTGGTACCGCAGTTAGCTTTGGTTGACGCTAGTCAGTGGGGCCTGTATCAGGAAAGGAGCCGTGTTTAGAGGAAGGCCTGGGTAGTCTGTGGAGTGTCAATAGCCTCCTTTAGCGTCCTGGAGTGTCGACAGGGGGTCTGGTGAACAGTGTCTCCACCACTTAGTGTCTAGTCGTAATCCTTTTGAGATCAAGCTAAAATTGGTTTACACCGGCGCGGATGGAGTACTAATTAATTCCCAGCAGGCATCACCGGAAGTTCCCCAGGGCGTGACGTCACCACCGGAAGCAGTCGTGGTGAGAGGGACGTTATGATTTCTCAGATGAGGAGTGGTTACTTTATCAACGTTGGCATTTCCCATGCCTTGAAAGGGGAAATTGAATTTCCCAATCCCAAAACATGAATGTTATATGTATTTCATCTCCCTCAGTGACTGGAGATTCCGACTGCAGAGGAAACACAATTCTTCTGTGTGGAATAGAAATATCTAGGTTGCTTCTATCGTGTCATCATCTAATTATATAATTGGTTTGTAGGGAAGACACAACTCAAGACAGTGAATTGAAGTAAAAGTTCAGGATGCTATTTATTTGCTTATATTAGATAACCTAATAATCTAATTATATATACCATGAAAATAATTATGACGGATCCTTTTCAACTTACTTAATCAAATGCTTGATTTCATAACATTTTACTAGGAGTTATTTTAACCACTTAAGTGTTATTTCATGAGGTTGAGCGATTGGGATGCCACACAAAATATGATGCCAACGAAGAAAGCCCTGATTTCATAACAGGTTTAATATGCGGCGCCATAGAAATCTCCTTCAATGGATGCATGACGGGCACTGGGCGATTGATTTTGGCACCAGGTGATATTGACATACGGTCCTGTTTTTTGCAAAAAGGGGGGCTTATATCGAGCCACCGGGGTCCTTATTCAAACCAACACGACGACCTCTGCTGGCGCTACTCTGGTGGGAGGGTGCTCCAAGGTCAAGGGTCATGCTCCATGGGTGGGGGGTGGGGTGGGCTATAATGTGGGCTGTGAATATAGACGTGAGGGTGCAGGGTGGGACGGCAGGGTGACGGCAGGGCTGAGGTTGTCTCAGACGTCGTCCAGCGTCAATGCGAGCCAATTGGGGATGATTGGAGCGACGCTGGACGGGGTGGGGGTTGGAGGTGGAGGGGTTGTGGCGTGTGTGGGGGGTCGCCACACGCAACATTATCGGACTGGCGACGGCGGGCGACATTCATTATCTTATCAGCACGATCGATACTTCACGACCCCCTTGATCCCACCCCTCACTCACACCCCCTCCCCGTGTGACAGCGATGGCGTGACTCGCTCCGACCCGGCATTGCTCTTAGGGGGTGACAAGGTAACCAACAACAAAAGGTGGGCAGCGGCGACATAGTCAACAGCGTAAGTTATGAGCCCGTTTCCACTGGCCGGTTGTACGTCAGCAATCGGTAGTCGGTAACCACCGATACGAGATCTGTGAATGTAAACAAGACATGTAGAGAATATCCAAAGATTAATTTGTCATAGATTATACAACAAGGACATCATCGTCTGCTTTTCTCACAGACCGACAGAGTCAAAACCCATTGATTTTTCCAGTGATCCCGGAGGTAATAATGTTAAAACTAAATCGGTGTGTACACGGAAAATACAATAGAAACAGTTCATACAATGCATTCTCACCGCAGGAAAGAGAATCAAGATTTGAAAAAGGTTCGTATCACCCCTGTAGCATTCTTTTTACTTAAAGTGATTCATCGTTATGGAGGACGGTCCTTTAAAATCAGGAAAATATCTTTATTTTCAGCTCTTTTGAAATGTTACTTGTTTGACCTTTCGTTTTAGGTCCATTGTTAGGTTGGTTCGATCCTTCGTAACAAAACGTCTTCCACTAAGATTGGAAAAATGTAAATCATAAAAACTGCCAATGATGTCCTGGAATTCGGAAGACCATTTATAAAATAAGACTGACACCCCGATCGTCGTCACTATTGCCTGAGTCCTAATCGTAAGGATTAAATCAGCATCGTTCTAGAGTAGGATTTACAAGATGGGGTTCATGTACCCTCCAGGGTGTTTGTCTGTAACAAATTCTACTAAGATTCTGTACTCGAACACAAATTCCTCGTCTGAATTGTGAGGTTCCATTTCTCTGATACGTGTTTATCCCTTGCAATTCTTCGCGACATTTACCCCTAAAAGGGAACAGAATCCCATGAGATTTTGGACCCCATGAGGTACATGAATCCCACCCTGTGAATTCCCCTTTAGTTTTAAAAACACTTCCCAGAATCGTGGGCCCGAACATCAAGTGGAAACGCTGCAATGCAACCCCCACCCCTCACACGAAATTAGCCAGTCCGGCTTAATCCTTACAACACGGGTCGAGACAGGCCACACGGGGCGGGTCAGGGCTGACGGGACCAACATCAACGGACCCGGCCAAGGCTCCCACCCCCGACCGGGGAGCCCGCAATTACGGCCGACCTATACACCAGGCCTGAAAGAGTAAGAGAGGGAGGTGGGGAGGGGACGGGGGTAAGAGCAGGGCCTATTCAGGCAATCGTGCGCTGGATCAGCGGGGTGACCTTTTGTGCCACGCCGTCAGGGCTAAGTCTATAATAAAGCCCGCGTAATCTCGTTTGTGAGTAGTGCATGGCAAGTTGGCGCAGGTCCAGGCGCCCGACTCTCACCCGACACTCGCCCATACTCGCCCGACACTATACCGACACCCACCCGACGCTCGCCCGGTAGATCCGTCATCGTAGCCGTAATATATGGTTGTGGCCGGGGTTCTCAAGACAGCGGAGAGCTGGTGGGTATGAGAGAAGGGGGAAGCCTTGGGGACCATGTAGTGGGTGATTATAGTGGTTGGCACCTATCAGGACACTGATTCGGCCTCATGATGTATCAGCAGTCCTATTCCATTACCCGTACCCTCTCAGACCCTTCGACAACATGCGCCTTAGTGGTGGGATTGCGGGTGACGGGGCCAGACCAGCTTTTGATGTCAAAGCGGGGCAGTATTGGCTCAACACCAGTGGCTGAGATGTCGTCAGACACAGAAAAGTGGCGAGAAAAGCAGAGGGAAGAGAGCGTAGGCTCCGCTTAGAGGAAAAAACACTAAGTAAAGGGCTTGGGTCTTGTGGGCGGATCTGCAGTCTTCAAACAGAGGCTGTGCTCTTAGAGAAAGCCCCGGCTTGTGTCAATTCATAAAGGCAGTGGACATCTGTCACTTTCCTACCCGCCCCACGCTGCGGTGCCTCTTTCTAACCCAGACCGTGGAGCAGTCCGCCGGCTTAATGAGCACCTGTCTAGTCCACCATCTCCGCAGTCAGAGGCAGGAGGTGTCCAGTCTCCGTCTCCTGATGGCCAGTCTCTGTGGCTGGCAGCCCGTCTCCAACCGCCTGCCCTCTGTCTGATACAGCTCGTCGCCTGTCATTCACTGCCCGTTGCCTTTCATCGAATGTCCATCGTGTACTGCCTGTCTTCCACCAACCGCCCTCTGTCTCCTACCATTCGCCACATGCCATTAACTGCCCACAACTTTTCATGGAGTGTCCATCGCCTACTGCCTGTCTACCAGTAACCGCCCTCTGCCTCTTACCATTCGCCACATGCCATTCACTGCCCGTTGCCTTTCATCGAATGTCCATCGTGTACTGCCTGTCTTCCACCAACCGCCCTCTGTCTCCTACTATTCGCCACATGCCATTCACTGCCCACAACTTTTCATGGAGTGTCCATCGCCTACTGCCTGTCTACCAGTAACCGCCCTCTGCCTCTTACCATTCGCCACATGTCATTCACTGCCCGTTGCCTTTCATCGAATGTCCATCGTGTACTGCCTGTCTGCCACCATCCGCTCTCTGTCTCCTACTACTCGGCACATGCCATACACTGCCCATTGCCTATCAATGGATGTCCAACGTGTACAGCCTGTCTGCCACAAACCACCCTCTATATCCTACCACTCGCCACATGCCATTCAATTTGCCGTACACTGTCCACAGCCTTTCATCAAATCTTCAAGACTAACTTTGTCTCTTCCGCTGGTCACTTGCCATTCACTGTGCATTGCCTTTCAACAATTGTCTTTTGCCAATGGCCTGTGTGCTACCAATCGTCCTCCAACTCCTCCCACTCCAACTCCTCGTCACTGCCCGTTGCCTTCCATTAACTGTCCGCTATCTCTAACCTTTCTACCACTGCCTACCCTGTCTCCAACCACACACCTTATCATTCTAACATCTTGCCTCCTGCCATTCACTTTCCATTGCCTTTCATTGAATGTTCACTGTCTCTAATCTTTTTATCACTGTCTTCTGTTTGTTTCCTACCACAAACCTTTTGTCTCCCGCCACTCGCCATTTTACATTCACTGGCCATTGGCCTTCTTTGAAAGTCCACCATCTACAGTTTTATGTCACCGCCCACCTCCTACTGCTGGCCGCTTGCCAATCACTGCCTTTTATCAGATATACACTGTCTACACACTCTATCAACTACCTGCTCTCTCCAGTACTTCCTGCAATTCAGTGCAGGTTCACTGTGTCCACTTTTACTCTCTCCCACCATGGTCTGCCTGGCTTCATTTCCCTCTCAGATTGTTGTCTACTGTATATTTCCTCTAACTGCTACCCATTGGCCATTTCATCTTGTCTTCGTCCATTGCCTGCTACCTGCTCCCAACATTCCTCTTACTATCAGCTCAGAAAACTCCGCCGATCCCCGCCGAGCCCCCTTTCCGCTTTCCACCTGCTACCCTCTGCTAGTCACTACTGACTGTCCTATAACCAACTGCCAGGTTTCTGCCACCCGCTTCCATATACATTCCTACTACCCATCACCCATCACCTGCCACCCACCACCTGCATCCCATTACCATTCAATCAACTTCCAGCTACCTGCCATCAGCTTCCACTTTCCGCCATTCCATGGCCTGCCACCTACCATCCACCACTTGCTGTTTATAAACCCATAGCCTGCTGCCAACTGCCTGCCTCCCGCCACCCATTGCCTTTTAAACCGCTGCCAGCCACCAACCACCTACTGCCGTCTTCCCGAGCTCTAGTGCTTGCAACCTGTCACCCACCCACTGGTGTCTGTGGCCCTTCAACCCACCGCCCACGAATAGTCCGCTGCTCTTTAACTCACTGCTGGCTGCCCCACAGCCTCCACCCACAGTCAACCACCCTCCACCTTCGACTAACCATATGGAGACAACGAAACATTAATCATGAATGTAGCCCAGGGAGTTGAAACTGGCCCCGTGACTAACTAAGACAATGCAAGTGGCATCCGGACTCGGCCCAGCTAGATCTGCTGGGAAAGCTGCAGCCGTAGCAGCAACTCCCCAACCTCCTCCTACTTCTTCACCTACGCCGACCTGATAAATATGCCAACACCGAGGCAGAGCCGTTTCACGCTTCCCTCTCTCTGTTCCGGCTATTGCTTTTCTTTTCTTTGCTAGATTGCCACAACAGTGTTCAGATTTACGGACGATTGCAAATGGAATATCAGAACAACACACTTCTACACAGGGAAATGCCCAGCAGAATCACTTATACAATTACTCAGAAGCTTATGTATGGCTTTTATTTCATTTTCATCAGAAAGGCTTCCACTTTTAACCACATGACAAAGATGGCTGTTAGATTAGTGTCTATTTACATCTTGTTTGACTGGCCAATTGCGTCTGTTGCCTTTTCATGTCTTGTTCATCCGTTTTTATCTGAGAAACAGTTAGTCCACTTCAAAAATCATCTAGATTGTTAGAGCCATCATATAATCAGTATATATAAAATATTTGATACAGCACAAAATGAGTACAATTTCACATTCAATACCATACTGAATAAGCAGAATATTTTGTTGCAAACACATGATGCTTGGGAAAATATATGAATCATGCCCAGGGATTACTATTTAATATTTAAAGCTGCCATTTGGGACTGTTTAATTTGTCCTCTTTTGTTCTCCTCAACAGCTATTCCCTATTAATAAGACCGACTAATCCAACATTACCAAAGCGCTCCAATAATTCTATTACTTTGCATACTAGATCTTGTTATGACTCCAGGCAAAATTTAACGCTGGCTTATGCGGTATTTAGCCAGAGGAAACCTGGCATCCATTTGTTTAACAAGATATTGCCGTCCAATTAAAATCCACCAAGGCAATGCACGGTGGTTCTCCTTTCTTTTTAAAGCCCATCCCGCTTATGGTATGCTCAACTGTGAATAACAAGGACGCTCAAATCCAACCAATTTATACATAATTCACGGGGATAGGAATTCGAAATGTCGACCACATGATGGCACAATTAAATTAGCTCTTAATTTCCATATTCACGGGGAAATTTCTAGTAGGTGGTGACAAATGACAAACTGTCTGATCAATACCGCACCAGTCAACGAACGTGTAATGAAATCGACCATGGCTGGTCCCTTTTATTGGTCTACATCCAATCAGACTCATTCCGCACTGCGCCCTGTCGGGAAATAGCGAATTTGATTTGAGTGTCTAATACCTGAAGTGGTCTTTGCAGAGCACTCAGCAACGTTCTGTCAACCCCCTTTTGGACAGTCGCCTCCAGGGTCAAAGAGGTCAAGCACAGGAGGCTTCTCCTGGGTTGTAAGGCTGTCAGTGGGCGGGAGGCGGACCTGAGGGGCGGGGGTGTCGGTGAGGGGGGGGGGGGCATAGCGTTAGGAATAGGAATGTGCTGGCTGGTGGGTTGGGGTGCTGGCTAGAAGACCAATACCTGATAACTGCCCTGCCCTCTCCCCCACACAGCCCATGTCTCACCTACTCATCCCTGCCTGACACATCCGGGTTCTCATCACCACGGATCTCACCAGTTTGATGGATCACTTCACACTGCGCATGCCCACCCCACATACCCACAGTTCCGCCTTTTTGCACTAAAGCGCACTATTTTAGCTGAACTTATTTACCTCTTATCACGCTCCTGAGATGGTTTGTGTACGGAAGCCATATATGTGCATATATACTCTATTCATCCTAGGGGATGTATAATATAGTTGCAGTCTGATATATCATTCGCCCCATAGCGTGTTTCCATATTTAGTTAAGTGTACATTCGCTTTCTGCCGCAATATGATTAGTTCATTAAACACTAGTATTACATACACACAACGATGGATGGGCACATGCCAAACACATGAGAGATAAATAATGTCAAGTGTAGAATTGAACGTATCAAGTCCACAGAGGGATGAGTACATTTCTAAACAGAATAGAGTTAAGAGAAGGTTGAGTATATGTAAAGTCATAACTACTTACACATTGATGAAGGAAGAAAGCAAAGCTCAAAAGTTATTTCAAACTTTACTATATACCTACTGCCGTAAGTGACGTAATTACTACACGCTGCTGTCCACCATGTACGGCACAGTAAGTTAGGGTTCATGTCACGGTCATAGCGGATATGATTACGACGTCGATATTTAAAAATGATCCTCACTCTGGCCTTTGGCACATTTACAACTCGGTGTAAACACCTCGTTGTAAACGTGCCAAAGCCAGAGTTCGGATCGAAATTTGAACGTTTACAGGAACATCGTTTTATTACTGTACTCATCCACTTAGACCTACTTCTCACATCCCAGTTTCCTTCTATGGAATAACATTCAAAATATTATATCATTTCATGAATTTCATTGTGATGGAATTACAAAAGTACACCAGATTAGCAGATTCAAGTCCAGAAATCACAATATAAAGATAAAGAGGTATGGTAAATGTGTATTTAGATCATTTTTGTATAGTTTGAGTTTTGCATTTCTGAACACTTTCATGTACTGCATTTACTACTGTATGGACAGTAAAGGTGGCAAGATCTCTGTTAAGAAAGTATGTGCTGTGATGTGCAAAATTTAGGTTGAAGTGTCATTACTGATTTCCCTCATTCAAAGACTGTACGTCAACAAAAACCCTCTGTCCCATAACAGAAGACAACAAATGATCTAGATATGTTTAGGACTAGCAATATATCAATTGATTTTTGAGGAGTCACAGCCCAGGAGGTCATTTACCCCTTGTAATTCCGTCACATTTTGGAATTTCACTTGCTGTATCTGGTCAATTTGCACATGTGCAGCACTACACCAACTATGAAATTTGGAATGGCAACAGTACAAATGGTCAGAAAAATATCTAAATACAAGAAAATATGAACATATGTAATATATCCAGAGGCTTTTGACTGGCTGCCTGTGTCACGTTTACCATGAAAATCATGATTTGTGAAAACACATTAAAAAAGAAATTTTATGCCCGTCCTTCATTTCCAAGGTTCGTTTATTCATATCAGTAATTGTACATGTATCATTGCATATCAATATAAGAATATTGATACACTGGCCGATTTCCGCTCTCATTTTGTGTATTTGCGCGGGCTGTGCCACTAACCCTGACTAGTCAATAGATGCATCAATATGACTGAGAGCGTGATCCAGCGTTAGTTAACATTTAGTGTTTCGTATTTCACCTTCCTCTTATTCACATCACGAAAAAAAGTAGACTGGAAAATCTATAGGCGTACACACCTCTTTAGGTATCAGTGTGAGCTAAACACACACCGACCCATGAATAATAAATGCTACCAATACGTCAACAAAATGAAGTGATTCAGCTCAAACATTTCACAGTAAGCTCTCTATAAGGTGTCTATCGATATCTAATTTTAAACAAGGTAAAATCAATTCCCGATTCTATACTCGTGGATGGGAAGGGAATCTAGGCCATGTTGTTTTTTGTCATGTAAGCCTGCACATTTGCAGATGTAATTTCACAATAGGGAGTTGTTCTGCTTAATAAAAAAGGCGACTTCCATTTGAAACAGCATGGAGTGGTAGAAAGCCTTCCCATGTAACAACATGAAGCCTCTTATAGAGTGCGTGCTAACGCTACAAACAGAATACCCCAAAGCAAACGGAGGAAAATTCGATTAAATATTCCATGGTGCTTACTAAGCGCCAGTCATTACTGGCAATAGACTATTTCAGTATCAATTTTACCCTGCTTACCGGTTGCCTTTCACAAATCGTAATCTGATATTGAAAAAGGTCCGCTGTCGCCAGACTGGATTCCAACAGGAACTTAATACAGACCGATGTGTTTGCCGTGGAGTGGAAACTCACTGGGCCACAACAGCTAGAAATGATGAATCTAACTCTGCCGGCTATCGATTCGTCTCCAAGTTGACGTGGTCTTTTGTTCTTATGCTGGGTATCATATTGACAAGCCCTGCTCCACCCACTCGATTCGGTTTATCGGAAACATATTCGTATTCCAATCTGGACCATTGCACCGCCTTGATTTATATGCAAATAGACTAGCGCCACCAAACGGACACCAGGGGAAGTACCCCACTAGGTGCCTGTATATATCCTTATGCATTGTTCTACGGACACTAAGTCTACTGTGATTTTTTGAGTAGTTGATGGGGATATCTCCCAGGGACAGACTGACAGGCAGCACCAATGGGGCACCGCACAGATTTGACTTGATTGCTACAGCCCTGCTATTTCCTCATCCACAATGTCAGAACTCTGCTGGGAGAGGGACTGTGTGTGGAGATTGCTGTGACTGTTCAGATAAAGGCGGGCTATTTCACGTAGGCGCCCGTTATGATAATCCTCATTTGTCATCATTATTTCGGGCGGAGACAGGAGTGGATGCATTCTGACGCTCCGTGTGGCATTGTGGAGTCAGCCGAGGAGAGCCCTCTAAGCCGGGCGTAGTTACACCCCTCCTTCTCCCCCTAACACACCCACCACTCACTACTACGAGCTGCTCGCGCCACTGATGAAACACAGACAGGTTCTCCGAGACTACGAACAGCTCTTTGGGACGTGTGCCATTCAGAGGCGCCCATCGTAAGACGACAGGCGCCGACCCTTTGTATGTCACAGGACGAGGAGGCTGGTTAAGGGATGGCAAGGCATGGACAGTGTCTCCCAGTCATTCCATCGGTGCTGTATGTCAACCCCACCATTCACAAAGCCAATGCCTAGATAAGAAGACCTCACTTGCCGCACACACTGACAGGCATGCGATGTGTCAGGAGATATAAATCTGCCACCACGGTTTGAAACTTGAATGGCACAATCCTCACGCATTGCGTGTTTTTATTCCTGGCCCTCATCTGACATCAACTATTACTTTCCCGGGGAAGAAACGTAAATGCCCCGTAGCTCCGTCAGCAAGAAGTCTGATTGGTGCAGGGGACACTGAAATAGATGGGATAGGAAAGGAGTGGAACCCATTTCTTACAGTGACGAAAAATCTTCCTACATCACCCAATAGAAATAAGTCTTGCTTCACAGATAGCGTACTAACGAAGGTAGATTGATGGATCATTACCGAAAGCCTTTTCCAGGGATATAAGTATATATATATAAACATGTTTCTGTTTCAATGGTTCGATCAGAGCCATCTATGTAGGAATGCCTTGGGTAGTATGCATAGATTTATCTTTTATGGTAATTATGTAGGACAATATACGAATTGGAGAATTAAATCAAACCTATTAATCTATTAGGGATTCATACCATACACATCTGGCTAGATTACGTCAGCTATAAGTGCACTTCCCTGTGATATTGAAATATTGACATGCACCAGAAACATTCATGTATTTAATATTTCAGAATAGCTCAGACTGTTTCTTGAGGGTAACGACAATTGCTAGGCTCCGCAAGACCGTTCTTCTGCCCGGCCCTATAATAAGTTATCGAAAACAAATGGCTTTTGAATGAGGTACAAGGACCGTCTGGAACTTATAGCAATTCTTGTGATATAGTAACTTAGTCTAAGTCCTGTTATGGATGAACTCAGGTGGAATGAGATCATATTACAAAGGGACAAATATGAAGGTGGCTGAATGAAATATGTTCCGTGTTGTTTTGGGGTAGAAAATGCAAACCGAGTCTCCTTATTATCAATAAACCTAGGGACAATTAAAACTGCCAATTTACTTCTCACATTCTCATCGTCTGAACATGTCATTTTGTACAGAAGGAAGTTTTATCTATAGTTTATCACACTGTGACAGACGGAATCTGTATAGCTTGCCAGTAAGTGTGAGACATTTTTGTACAGGTTCTTGATAATAACACGGTAAGCCCAAAAATCATTATCAAAAGATGATATCAGTATCGCAGTTGAGTCAACACAGACTCAATTCAGTTACAGGGATCTAAGTGAATTCAAGCTAAATCGTAACAAAGAGACTTAGTGTATCTCCAATACAGCGATGAAACTATGATTAATTTTCATGGCGCGTTGTAAGTTGGCACGACGCGAGGCAGGCACTGCAAACCACGGCCGCTTTAGATGCTGCGCCATTTATTGATACAGCAGAGGATGGGTAGAGACACGCTATAGACACATGTCACCCACTAGGCTCTGGCTGCAAGGCTAATATTGAAAGAGGTTTTTCCGGCTGGCATGGCGGTGTCAACCCTATGCACGTTCGTAATACACAGGCCTGACAGCTCGTGGCACCTAATGTCACAATCAGACTTAATCTGACGGCGCCCACCCGCCCACGTGACTGCTTGTTTTCTGCGGGGCGCGCCGGGAACCAGCAAGCAGCAGCGTCCACTTCCGGTGGTGTCGCGGCTACATTGACCCCTACTACAATCCACTGGGAATTTTTTTTTTTTTTTTAAGTCTGGAAGTTCCATACAATATGCCAGCTCACAGTAGCCATAAGCAAGATGAGAAACAAGATGGGCAGTAGGGGGGGAAGCGTGGTATGCAGAACGTGCATATGGACCGAGCTTTATCCGATCTCCACTCCATTATGAGATTTGATGGAACACTGCCTAGTCTAGGGCTTCATCAGGCAGCCTGCCAGGCCACCCCAAAGCCGTATATAGTGATCCTTCTTTATTATCCCATCAGTTATCTGACTAAAGGTTCCCAACTGGTCGATACGGGTCATGGCACCCCTCCAAGACGTGGCTCTGTGTGTCTGCTTCCCAGTCAAGGCTTTCTGGATGGGCCCATACCTCATATTGACAGCCACATCCCAAACACCCATCGACGCCGCACGTAATCTATTAATGACCACCACGCCGAGTCTGCCAGAGGTCGCCACCGTCGGCTAAGGGGCGGCGGCGGGTGGCGGGCGACGAGCTGGCGGGGGGCGGGGGGGGGGGGATGGTGGGGGGAGGGGGGGGGGGGGTCCGAGAAGAAACCGCTCTTCCGATTAGGATCTAATTTCATTTTTGCACTTGGAGTTGGTGTGGTCGTTGCTCTCCGGAGGAAATTGCAGGAGTAAAAAACACACAATAACAAAACGTCAAAGACAAGGGTGGTCAATAACAGGAGGTTCTTTGTAAGGAAGGCTGTAGGATCCTGCAAGGTGGGTTTTGCTTTTATATTTATGTACGTGTTTTCAGCGGATCACAATTGCCTTGGGCTCTAGACTCATTTCCAGTGATGTCTGACAGGAATAAGCAGACTTATTCTGACCTTTATTGATCTTCTCGCTTGTCTTGAGAAAAAGGGAACACCTAGATATTTAATAGGGCTTGGACTAGACAAAGAGCAGACACAAACAGCATAGCTCATCACACAAGGCTTAGATGGTTTCTAGCAGCATGTACGTTTACCAAGTAACACCAGCCAACACAGCCACCATCATAAATCGTGATCTACACTGGGTCCATATACTAAATTCCCTTTCAGCCTGTGCTTGTATCCAGACACTATCAGACTTTATATGGGTTCTTATATCGTACTTAACATTATAGATATGAAAGATATCATCAATAATACATTAGTCTTCCATAGACAGCATATTGTCTCGGTCAAAATATTTACTGTCACCCTAGAAATAATTTCTTATCTAAGAAATCTCTTCCATATTCCAGCATAGAAAGCCTTCTTGAGCTTTAGGTCTTAAAACCTAAATTGAAATAAAGTATCACACAAGTGGCACAATCTCAAAGCAGGGGAGCTACAGTCTCCAAGCAGTCGCTGGAGTCTTAAAAGGGAGCAGTAATTTATAAAAAAACACAGCTCCAGAGCCCGGAGCAAGGACAGGCATTAAAGGCCTAACACCGCGTCGCCGGGGCTGGGAACGCCTCCAGGCTCCCTGCCCAGCCGTGTCGAGACTAGCTTCACCTCCAGGGTTGTTTATTGCCCGGAGGCGCCGGCCAGCCTCTCCCAAGGTGCGATACACCTCTACAAATGTATACATTAGCATATTGATCGGCGCTCATGATTCGCCGGTCCGTCATGGTGCAGAACCGGCAGGCGTCGCTAACCCTTACCCCCTGGAGACGTGGGGTGCTGATTTAGACACCCCCTCCACCCCGTCACACACCTCCAGGGTCTGTGTCTATGGAGACAGGGAGACAGTCAACAGCAGTGCCTCTCTACCCTCCTCTCCAACCCGACATCAAACAAAGACTCTCGGCACTCACTCAGTGTAGAGCCCGATGGGTACGGAAGATGTCTGGAGACTGTGTAGTATGATACGGAGGACTAATGGTGGGATTGCTGACCTGCAGCACTTGGCGCGGGACGGGTCGATGCCATACAACATTGGGAGTGGAGTAGCATGACGAACATGGATACCATGGTGTAAACATCTAGAATTTCCACCTTACATCAATATATAGGTGTCATTTCCCGAGGTTAATGGGGTACTTTATTTAAACCTCTTTTGTAGTAGTCAATATGATCATCAATATCCGATATTGTTCCTGGGATTACGGAATAAAAGGTCTCTGGTATGAAAGTAGTGGGTGAGAAGATCGGCGGCCATTTTCTCTTTTCTTTGATAACTCAAATTTGCAATGCTTGATGATAAATAGAACATTACCACGATTTCGATCTGTGTGGTCGTATTTACCTCGTAGTTGACCTATGCAATATCCTCGCATTTGCTCGGATATTACTTGGATTATATTGCCAGGATCATATTTTATACATCTTGGGGCACCTTTCCCTGCAATTCGTCCACGAATACAACAAATGGTGTCTCAAAATTCATTAAAGGCATGAAGGTGTAGCCACTTACTTATCCGCTAAAACCAAAAGGCGCTGGTGTGTATACAAAGTAGTCAGCCAATCATGCTCGGTGTTTATAGTCACGTGACCGCTAGTGTTCTCCATATCGAGAGGATGCGTGCAGAAAACCTAAGGCTGCGTTTATACTTGCCGACGGAAAACATACCGATATTATATCGGGTACATACAGAAAAATCGGTCGATGCTGCCCACTGGGAAAATGACGGTGCAAATTTGTGTGGCACCTCAAGTACTTGAGGACTTTACACACGAGTCTCATCCATGAAATTCTCCTGTTTAAACGTGCACTTGCCGAAATTTGTATCGGAAATGTAAATGATCTATCGACCGTGATGAATGCAATATGACCACCGGTTATAGTATTTAGAACATCTGGCCGATTCTGTGGCATCTTCGGGGCAGTAATCGCCAGGAGGAAAGAAAATTGTCAACAGTCTCTGTGTCCATCATTATCTAACATGGTACCACCAGCCGACATTTTTGTAATATTGACGAGATGTCTCTATGTTCACTTAATCAATGGCGGAACGAACATTGACAATTAGTTGGTGACTACCTAAATTTTCATATAATACAGTGTTTCTTTCCGACTACCGCCGATTTATGTGCACCAATAATTTCTCAAGGAGAACCACCGACCGACTTTTGTACAGAGTGCATAAAACCAGTGTATATATATATATATATAATATTGATACGAGATGGATAATAATTAAACAACATTAGCGAATAAATAAGAACGAGGTATTTGGAGGTAATCACATAAAAACCGGGTTTATTCAGACATAGTTAAACGGTAAGACTAAAATATACGTGTTTTCCCTGCTGAGAAAACGATACAAGTATCCGTTAACTGTTAGAACGTGACGTAACCCAATTGGCTACCACGTGTAGTGAAGACAACGTGATGTAACGGTTACCAGGGTGAAGCGCAACCGGGTAACCCCCTCGATACGATAGAAACGTATCCTGAGTCTCTACAATTTATATACATATAACAAGTTATATAGTGATATAATATTGATACGAGATGGATAATAATTAAACAACATTAGCGAATAAATAAGAACGAGGTATTTGGAGGTAATCACATAAAAACCGGGCAAAAACCCTCCAAATACAAGAGAGAAATTATGAGCTCTCTTAAAGATATTTTGACAACGAGTCCCAAGATTCTTTATATCCTAAATTATGGATATATTTCATCACAGCCGATGAGGACCAATTGCCCCGGATTTTGATATCTTGGATATCCATACCCAAAGATTTTAGATAAGACGCCCCACCGTGGCGTAGAGAATGACAAGAAATATTAAAAGGGTCCATACCACATGAGGAAGATAATTCCTTAATTTTAGAGTTTAAAGAATTGTAGGTAAGTGGTAACCTTAAACTCCCCTTAGACAATCGAAAAATAAAATCATTCTCTTTAGGTTTTTGGAGAGAAAAAACTCTTTTCAGCCCTGATACCAGGCAAAAAGGTGACTCACCTAAAGAATTAAGATAAATACACTGTGGCTTAGTGCCGAATTGGTCCACCTTTGATGAACTAACATTAACAGTCACGTGGGTATTGAAAACCTGAATATCGCTTTTTCTTAAACAATGTTCAGAAAACGTGAAATGTGAATTTCTGAGTAGCGATCGAAAACCAAAAACAAGCGATACCCAAAAAACTAGATCATTTTCTTTAGACATATCCAGAATTGAGTAAAACCGGAGTAACTCTGAGGGGATAAGGGGATGCCTAATGATAGGCTTAGTTTTGTTACATCTCATTACCCCTTTTATGACCATCTTAAGAGCAAAATCCGATGACATATCTGAGTATCCCATCAATTTATTTTTAAAATTTACCGCAGAAATATAATTCTTGATAGAGACCGGAGTCAAAAATTCAGATAAATGAGAAACGTATAAACACAAGACCGAACTTGTTGAGGGATAACTAACAAAACAGTTAGTTTTACAAAAATTTTCATAACAACGCCACTGCTGTTCCCTTGCTTTTATCGAGTTCTTTGATAAACATTTTTGGATAAACATCTCTTTCCTCTCTTCGAGAATCTGTACCCGAACTCCTGTTGGAGAAACAACACATACCATTATCCTCTAACACTTTTTCGCATTTATCAACATAGCCATTGTATTCTAAACGAGAGAGATAATCTGCTAAGATATTATCGTCCGATTTTATATAGGATGCCTGGATGTTTATGTTAAAAACAAAACACAACCAAAAAATTTCTCGTAGCCACTTCATACAGGTGACATTTCTAGACCTTCCGGTATTTAACATTGCCAAAACTTGCATGTTATCCGTTATTACATGTATACTAGCATTTTTACATTGACTTCCCCACTTTTTAAGACCCTGTAAGACTGGCCATAATTCTAAAACGTTGATATTCATATCAAAAATATCAAATTCCGGTGATTTTTCAAAATGATGTACAGGGATACTACAGATTTCATTATCGCTCCAAGTACCATACAAATAATCTTTTCCAAACCAGGCCCCAAAACCTTTACTTGATGAATCCGAGACTATAGGGCAGTCTATTAAATCTTTTTGAATGAAGCAAATACCATTAAAAATAGCACAAAATCTTAACCACCAGTTAAAATCTTCGGTAATCTCGTTATTTAGGAGAATTTCACCATTTTTAGGACAATCCGAGCTCAAATCAAATATACGTCTGCTGAAAGTACGGCCTCCACGGACCACCTGAGAACAAAATGATACTAATCCACCTATTGACTCCAATTCTTTTTTGGAGCCTCTACCTTTTTCCATAACAAAACCTATTTTTCCTGATAATTTTTCCACCTTCTCTAGTGGTAACGAGAGTGTAAGATCTAAAGAATCTATGGTAATTCCCAAAAAGATTACAATTTGACTCGGAAAAGTAACTTTCGATCTTGATACTTCAAATCCTAGATTTTCCAGAATACCAATGAAATGATCCCTTTTTGACTAAAATATACGTGTTTTCCCTGCTGAGAAAGCGATACAAGTATCCGTTAACTGTTAGAACGTGACGTAACCCAATTGGCTACCGCGTGTAGTGAAGACAACGTGATGTAACGGTTACCAGGGTGAAGCGCAACCGGGTAACCCCCTCGATACGATAGAAACGTATCCTGAGTCTCTACAATTTATATACATATAACAAGTTATATAGTGATATATATATATATATATACCCAACACGAGTCCACGGCGCGACGGTTTAAACATAAACTATGACGCTCAGAAGTAAAACAAAAAAAACACGTCATCGGTGAAGGAAGTGAAGCAATGTGTGAGATGCGTTTTAGGGCCTGTTTTTAGAGCCACTTTCAGGGGAGACTGAGTCTCATTGCATTGACGAGCAGAGGTGTTTCATAAGTCAAAGGAAGCAACGTACACAGTTATACGGTACGTTTTCTGTAGATAGATGCTGTAACTCGTCTTAATCTAATGTA
Organism: Alentia gelatinosa; assembly: GCA_950022655.1. NCBI lineage: Eukaryota > Metazoa > Annelida > Polychaeta > Phyllodocida > Polynoidae > Alentia > Alentia gelatinosa. Next base: position 161,081,668 of record OX465579.1, read on the forward strand.
GCGCCCAATTGAACTGATGATAAACCAATCTTGTTTCATGGTTTCTTTGAAATAGTTTTAAAATCTTGCAATTCTGGGCGCAAACCGTTGTTTACTGTTGTTTATTGTGTGTTTATAATAAAGCAGATTCGCTATATTGTCAATTTATTCTCTCTTTCTGACGTACGCAGACGGTAAACTAGTTTCCATATAATATATCTGTTCTTTGGATCCTGAACAAGTCAAACGTATCCTATAAGTATGAATATGGTTCGAGATCGTATCTACACGCTTGCAAGTACCTGACTATGAGTGTATATCTCACTACCAGCAAGCAAAGTATAAAAAGGCCATTATCCTTTGATGGGTGTATCTCACCTAGATACCTAGATACCGCAATCGACCAACTCGAGCAGAAGAAGCACGATCTACAGAGACCGCCATCTCCAACCTTCAATAAGTATCTTTTTTAAGATGTATAACATCTGCAGATGAACCCACAATTCGCGTCCAAAAAAAAGGACAAAGAACACTATCTTCTGAGGTGTTGTAAGCCTAAGCCAAGTGGTGCATGTTCTAAGTGTTCCTGTTTTTACCCAAATTAGCCAATATTTCTCATTATTCCTCCGCTTATGTCGTTTCCACCTGGCCAGCCTTTGATCTGCGAGGAGGGAGGGTGTGTGAGAGGCGAATGGGGTGTGCGTGCAGGGGGGTGGGTGGGGTTTCCTGTTTGTGTGTATGAGGGCGGGGTGGTAAGGCAGACACAGCCCGTCTCGGGGATGTATTTTCAGCACTGTTGGCAGTGTGCCAATGAAGATGGCGTCGGGGGTGGTTATAGACCGGAGGGTTTGGCCGCTCACCCCCAGCCCCCTCCCGTCCCCCCGCCGTCGGGACTCACACCTTCCGTGCACCACCCCCCACCCTCTGCGTGCCACCGGCGGCGGATAAAGCAAGTGTGGACATAAAACGATGTGCCGGCTTAGATTAATGACCCCAGATCACGCCATCTCCGTCCAGACAATAGGGATTGAGGGAGCGCTAATTGTGTTTGAGTAGAGCCCATGTTGAGCTCCCTGCATCGTGCCTCGCACACTCTCCCCACAGCCTGCCCGAACGTACACCCCTTCTCTCCCTGTATATAAACCCCTCAAGGAAGTCTCTTTTGATCCTGAGGATCCTTACTGTAGCCACTGATGGGCCCATGGCGGCATCTCGCATTACCTCCAAAAGGGGGTATTCCACCGGGGAGCACCACAGCCTACTCGTGTGTGAATCATCGCATAATTGTCGTATATATTACACATCCTGTCTGTAAACTGTTCACAGCTGCACACTGTCTCCCGTTTTGTATCGGGGATTCTGCAGGTATCAGCTCCACACCTTGGTTATCTCCTGTGAGCTTATCCTGAGTATGTTCTCGGGTGACCTGCTGACGAGCAGCTCACTTATCATGGAGTCTTTGCCCAATCTATGTCCTCTTAGTGTGTCGCATATCAGTGCGCTTCTTTTCCTGTGTCTGAACTTTATATTTTCCTTGTTGTTTTGATCGGAAGCCTTCACCTCGTTCTACGAACATAGCTAACGACACTGAACGGATTCCAATCAGATACACTAAAGTGCAAATATACCATATGAGCATGTCTTGTTGGATGGCTCCGGACGAAGAACTCTCTTGCGCGATACTAGTGGTCCACAAACAGGTAAAATGATCTTACGAGATTAGGTCCGACCCAGCAAGATAGAGCCTGATGCTACAATACAAAACCCTGCCAGTTAAAATAAACCATGTCGGTGAACAGCATGAAAATTATCGTAGGGTTTCAGTTAGCAAGTGGAAACGCTGCATAAAAGGCACATTAAAAAAATATGGTGAGGAGAATATCTACACCGTTGCTTTAACAACAGTAATAAGTAAGTCTGCTGTTATATGATTCTGCTGATAAGAAGCGAACCAGTCGATAAGAGGAGAACTCGGACAGACAGGGCAGAGTAGGCTGAAGCTTTATCACTGGTTCCCATATATCTGTCTGAGCCAAGACGTCTGTTTGGTCCTTTTTCATCCGTTCCTATGGCAACAATGAGCAACTCTCCAATAAGCCATCAAGTTATAAAAAGCATGGCTGGAATACTGCAGCTAGCCGAATGTTATACATTAGTTTGTTTGGGTAGGTTAACATCCAATATGTTCTATTGTATTCATTTTCTTTCATTTTACTTTATTTATGTTTATCTGTAGAATAACAGGGTCTTCTGTCTGGGAGATTCAGACAACTTATATATTCTAGAAATTCTTGCACGCATTCTTATGGAGTTAAAAATGTTTCTCCTCGCAGTGTTTTTACTTCAGCAATGTCCGCATACATACACAATAGTGACTGGTTTCAGGTACAAGCAGCTGTATGCTCCGAGTGTTGATGCGTAGTAATATCCGAGCACATGCGAGGATGTTGCGCAGATGCCTCATTTGCCAGTTAATTGAAGAGGGCTTTGGTTCGGCTTCCACTTCTAAAATATGATGCAGGATTTGGTCCCGATGAACAAGCTGTATCGTATCGTAATGTAATCATGATTAAGTCGGTGGCTAATCGAGAGAATCGTAGAGTATTGTGGTGGGAAACTCACTCTCACGTATCAGAGCCATCAGACCCGTTTAATAATCTAAGATCGTACATGTAGATCTTTTTCTGTATGCCATAGAGATCCAGGGACAACTTTATTTAACAACTATCGACTACCTTATGCACGGCTAAGACTGTCTTAGCGTACATAATCTAATATTATCAAAGCATAAACCTTGTACGAGTTACAGAATAGAATCTTCATGTACGATCATACATTATTAAACTGGCCCCAGAGGTCTAAATTACTATCGTAGTAGGTGGACCAAGGGCTGTTCAGTGATAACACAATATATTAATTATTGCTAAGGTATTCAATAACCAATAACAAGACATAACCAATACATACACAATATTTACTGGTTTCAGATAAAAGTGGCCGTATGCTCCGTGGGGTTGACGCGCAGTAATATCAGAGCACATTCTAAAATATTGCATAGAGTCAACTCTGAGGAGCATATGACCGCTTTTATCTGAAACCAGTCTATATTGTATTTATCATCCACCTTTTCAAGATAGGTGGCTTTCTGATAGAAGTTCATTTTATGAATCTACTATATTTCAGTACAGACTGATTTTCCATGTGCGCCTTTTATCGCAGCCCGGAGCATACAACATATCTGTATGCTCCGGGCATGAAGATACACGCCCCATATGTGTTTACAATGGCCACTTTGTATTTGCTGAATAACAAAATGAATTCATCAGATATCCTTGAGTCACGTCGTTGCTCAATTCGGTCTCTGATTCATTCATCTAGAAAAATTATTCTATATTGGAACTACTTTAGTCTGAGATCAGACCAAGGTCACGCACAGGTCACCGAGTCAGAAATTTAGCGGCGGAAGAATGCCACGAAGGTGTGCGTGTGGGGTGCGGGAGGGAGGTTAGAGGCAGACCATATTTGGTTAATTAGGGCTCGTTATCAGGTGACCCCCAGGAAACGGGAACTGAACTACAATCGTGTCTTTTCCACTAATTACCTATTAGTCCTCTCTGGGTTTTCCTGAACGATCCATGTGAAAACCTTCACAGGCCTTGTGGATTAATGGAACACCTCGCATAGACTGCCATCTGTGGCTTGATTGGACATTAAGAAGTCTTCTCGTGGATTTAGATCTGACCTCTACTTTTGTGATCTTCATATAACCCATTTGTGTCAAAGAATGTTTTTTCATTATAAAAGGGACTCTACGTAAACTCTTCTCTGCATATCGCTGTATTTGCCACAGAACGGGTAGAATTCCGTAGAAAAGGTCTCTAAGTAAGCGTAAATCTTGGTCACCTCTACCTGTACACACAGACACACTCAGATATATATATATATATACATATATATATATATATATATGATATTGACCTCTTTGCATAATAAGTAAGACAAGGCAGTAGTTGGTGGAATTAATTACATAGTAATAACAAATAACAGGCTTTATTCAAGTAAATATACAATGAGTATAAAACTCATAAACCTGCCACAATATGATACAACCAACTGGGCTAACTCCAAAATTAAAATTAAAATTTTCCCAACGAGTGAAAAAAACAACAACAGTGTACTGGTCGGTGAGCAGAAGAGGAATGAGTAAATAACGGTTATGAGCTGCTCACCACCACGCTTAACGAATTATCACCGTGGATATCGCATTATCCACTGCAACTACCTGGACAACGGAAGTGGTATATCTCCGAGGTGAATAATAATAACCATTTCATTCGGTATTTATATATATAGTATACATATAACACAGGGTATATGTATTTATAAAAGACAGACATAGGCGCCACCTGTCGCCAACAGCATGTACTCCTATTACCACCACCAGCGCCTGCGAGCGTGTATCCAGGTGCACATTCACTACACCTGTCAACGCACACCGACGCGGAAGTGTTCTTACAACTATGGTTCAACTACGGTTCCCATGTGGCCAAATCTGTGTACGTTGTTTTTCGTTATGGTTATTTGCCAATTATGTGGGTTGTCCTACGATGGCAGACGAAGGAACTGTCCTAAATGTGAAAGTCCAGAAGATCCTAAAACTGATATGGAGGAAACTAACGCGGATCAAGGGGCTACAGGTGGTGCAGACAAAGGTGACGGGACCAGATTGTCTGACGATAAAGGTGTAGTAGACGACGAATCCTCTCGTTTGAGGAAAGAAAATGTTTTCTTCAAATCAGAAATATTGAATATGAAATCAGAGATGTCATCATTAATGGCGATGATGGCGGATCTGAAAATGACCGTGATGGCATCAAGAAGAAGCCAAGATGGCGGCACACCAGTTTAAGAAGCGCGGGAAGACGTGAAGCGGCCGAAACCTTCTGTTTTAAGCACGACCGCTTCAACAGAGCAATTGCCTCCGGAGGCAATTGATCGAGAACTACGGGTTTCATTGTCAGGAGTAGATAAACGATACGGGGAGTCGTTTTCTTTGTTGGAAACAGGAGGTAGACAAAAGATGGCCTCGGCCTCGTCTTCTAAACCAAGCCCTCAACAGACCCAAGCTAACCAAGCTGCTGTTCATCCCAAGCCTCTACTACCTGTATACGCCTCCACATCTCCAGGTTGGTCTCCAGCAACGGGTGTACCAATGGATCAAGTCGTCCACGCCTGCACGTCAAAGACAGAGAGAAGGCGTAAGTGTGCAGTCTATAACTTAGACAACCATCTACCTTGTGACATTTCGAAACCAAATATTGATCAGGTTATATCGGCCAGTATATCTATGCTACGGTCTATGCTCGCACAAGGCATAGACGTGGCTGGATATGCCGACCACATAGCCTTTCTCTCTGATAGGCGTGCCTATATGATCAGCTCAGCACTCGTTGAATATGATCAGGCTTGCCGAGAAAAGGCGGAACTCTTAGGCTCTACCAGCTTCGGATACGGAGACCCCTTTTTGTGTACCAAGTATCTCAACGTGGAGAGGACTCTGGCCTTCGCTAAGACCGTTGAAAAACCCAAATTGAACAAAGGACGCAAATTCAGAGACAATAAACCATGGGGCATATGCTGGAAGTTCAACGAGGTCGAAGGCTGCTCAGTGACTGCGTGTAGATTCAAACATCAATGCACCAAATGCGAGGGCAATCATTCAGTTCAAAAGTGTTCTAAGAAAGTCTCTAGACAAGACAAATGACTCACCGAATCCATCCCTGTTGACTCATATGACTCTCATGTTGTTGATGTTAATGCTGATCATGTCTCTGATGATAATAGTGTTGGTAATACTGAAATTTCCGGAGAACATGTAATGACTCCTGTGGTATGTGTTACATACAATGACTTCATCGAACCATGTGGGTTTACTGGGGGAGGCCAGGGAGGTCAAGGAGGTCAGCCGAGTATGATGTGTGGTTCACACTCGTCAGAATTGAGTGGTACTCAGGTCTTACATTCAACTGATAGGTCACTGGGTCATGATACCGACCTAGGAGAAAGTGGTATTGATTCAAATACATTTGTGATTCCGGATCGCCCTTGTTTTTCCGGTTGTGTTGCTACTAACCACATTTTAGGTGGTACCCGCAATCCTCTAAATCCTTGCGTATTCTGGGATTACTGTTTTGACAATGGTTCAATAGATTGCAATGCCAATTATATTTTTGATGGAGTCAATAACGGTTTTGGAATTGTGGATCAAGACTTTGCTGGTTCATATGACGCCCATAATTACTCTAGTATCTATAGTGATGAATTCAAGGGAAAAATGGACATAATTGTAAATAGTGAGATTTTTTCAGGAGAAATTATCAATTGTTGACATCCAACCTACATGTATACACGCTATAGGGGCGGTGACTAAAAAATCTGGTGGTCTTCGTCCCATAACGGATTGTAAACGCCCCCTAAATCGCAGTATTTATAATTTTATGGATGAAACTTGTCATACTTTTTCTTATTTGAAACTAGAGGAAGTGACAAACTCCATGGTTAATGGTTGTTTTTTCTCTGTGATAGATATCAGAGATGCGTATCGTTCGATACCAGTTTTTCCTGATCATAGGCGTTATCAGGGTTTCCGTTGGGAAATTAATGGCAGGGATGAATTTCTCCAGTCGAATGCTCTGGTTTTTGGGCTTAAATGTGCCCCGTTCAAATTTTCTCAGGTTACAGACTTTGTAGTACGTTGTATGGCAAAAAAAGGTTACCACCAAGTCTTTGGGTATCTAGATGACTTCATCGTTTTGGGCGATACCCACGAAAAGTGTATTGAAGGACAATTACAACTCATTTCTCTCCTGAGAGAATTGGGGTTCGGTATTTCTTGGAAAAAGATACTAAGCCCATCAACCAAAGTCACTTTTCTGGGGATAGATATCGATAGCGTATCCATGACCATAAGTCTCCCCACAGAAAAACTTTGTCGTTTATCACAAAGCCTAATCGAGTTTGAAGAAATGAAATTCGTTAGTTATAAGGATGTTCAAAAATTATGTGGCCTTTCAGCCCATTGTAGTTGTGTTGTTAAAGGCGGTAGGACTTTCTCCCGCCGGTTGATTAATTTTGGAACTTATATTCGAAATTTTTCTAAACCTTGCCCTATTCCAGAATGGATCACACAAGATTTGTTATGGTGGAAGCGTCTGGCGACCATCTTTAATGGTGTTTCAACAATTATTCAACCTATTGATTTAGAAATCGCGACAGATTCATCTTTGTCCGGTTTCGGAGCCTGTTTTGACTCAGAATTTTTATTGGGTGTTTGGGATTCTGACATTATCCCACTCCATTGGTTGAATAACCATCATTTGGTATCGGGTCTGTCAAATGCTACTGATTGTCAGGACATTAATGTCCTAGAAATTTGGCCAATAGTGGCAGCCTCTTACCGATGGGGGAAATCCTGGAAAGGCCGGAAAATCAGGGTTTTCTCAGATAACACTCAGGTTGTCTCCGGAATCAATACAGGCCGTAGTCGGTCTCCTCGAGCTATGTATTGGTTGAGGGAATTGTTTTGGTTATCTTTTATCTATGAATTTCATGTGGTTAGTACCCATATATCCACTCATTCAAATGTTGTTCCGGATTACTTGTCACCCGGAAATGCACAATTCCATATTCTTATTTGTCCGGTTTCTGTTGTTTTCAGGATCTACTTTAACCGAGAGGGTGGAATTTTATGAGTCCTCATGGCTATCCACAAACACTGCCCGGACACGTAAATGTCAGTGGAATTTGTATTTTAAATTTTGTTTGGAATTTGAATTCTCACCAATTCCGGCTACTGCTGATCTTATATGCATGTATATCTCTTACATGGCGGACCGTTTCAAATACTCATCTGTAATTAATTATTTATCCGCTGTAAAAGTCCTTCACGAGTTGTATAATTCTAATTTTCCGGATTCACACAAAATTAAGCATGTATTGTTAGGTATTAAGAGAAATTTAGGAGATAACCAGTCTCAAGCTAGGCCTATGACTATATCAGATACGATATCCATTTTTTCTACACTAAACATACAACAATCTGAAGACTTAGCGTTTTGGATAGGATGTCTTTTAGGCTTCCGGGGCCTCCTCCGGAAATCTAATTTCCTTGAGAAGGAATTGTCGATTAAGTTTTCCCATGTTCAATTTTTCCCTGATCATTTACTACTCAAGATTGTCAAATCTAAGGCAATACAGTTTAGAGAAAGGGAATTTTTATTACCTTTTTCACCGATCCCAGGATCGATCTTTTGTATATATTTTTATGTTTCAAAACTTATCTCCATGATAGACTATCCTCATGTATCCTCTCAACTGGTTTCCTTTTTGAAAGGAAATGTATTCGTCAGGGGAAGTTACCCTTGGTTTAAAAAAAAATTAAAATTACATTGTTTGCTTTCTAATGTTCCCCCCTCCTCCTCACACTCTTTGAGATGGGGGGGGGAGCAACTTCTCTTTATGAAAAAGGCTTTTCTCTCTTAGATATAAAATCTAGAGGCGATTGGAAGAGCCTTTGTGTATTGTTGTACTTAGAGAGGTCTTTAGCCTCACAAATTAATCTGGACAAACAGATTGTCAAATCATTGTATTTGTAATTCTTCCTTTGTCTTTCTTTTTTTTCTTTCTTTTGTTTTTTTGTTTTTTTCCTTGTGTTTTTGGGCTAGTTTGGCAGGTATTATGTCAAATAAATTATCTAGCCCAAACACTATTCACTTCTTGTTTCACCTTGTCTTCTTCATACTTCTAAGCCAGTCAGGCATTTATAGTATACATATAACACAGGGTATATGTATTTATAAAAGACAGACATAGGCGCCACCTGTCGCCAACAGCATGTACTCCTATTACCACCACCAGCGCCTGCGAGCGCGTATCCAGGTGCACATTCACTACACCTGTCAACGCACACCGACGTTAATTTTTTTTTATATATTGAGCGGCAGGTATTATGTCAAATAAATTATCTAGCCCAAACACTATTCACTTCTTGTTTCACCTTGTCTTCTTCATACTTCTAAGCCAGTCAGGCATTTATATATTAATAATATATAGTAATATATAGTAATATATATATATATATATATATATATATATATATATATATTTATAAGGACAGGCCCTAACAGGTATTGGTCTTCACAGTGTCCATAACGGGCTTTTCTTTGTGTTATTGTGGTTCAGGGGATGAGCACAGTTGTTTAGAATCTATGCACCTGGGCCTATATTTGCGCTTGACAGGTGAGGTACAATAATAGGCAGATTACAGCCCTCTTTCAGCTCTACCATCCGTACATAAGTACGTATTGAGTAAATCATCTTTGTCTGCTATGACTCTCGGTAGTACTTTATTCTGGCTGTAAAGATATATACCACTGCTGAAGCAGGTGGAAAGATACATCAAAGATAAGGCAGATATACAGGTAAGCGAGATAAGGTTGGGTCAGGCAAGTGCACATAGATACACGAAAGCAATATATACGATTTAAGACTATATTTCCTACTTTTTTTGTTTCTTTGTTTTGCAGTTTAGCGTCAAATATATTCTATTCGACTTGCTTTGGTTGGGTGATGCCAAAATTATGAGATGAATTCAGGTAGAAATCGCACCTTCACCCATTTAGGCCTGGCGTCCACCTACTACGATAGAAATCTAGACCTACCGATATGGCACCGATACAAAAAGCAAATATCGGCTCTAGACATATCGGGAAGGTGCAAAATCGTAAACAAATGTCTAAACATGCCAATCCACCACGTATCGGAATGGGTATTTTTCAGTGCCTAATCGCAGAAACGTGGTCAACTACCCCGATGTTAGGTCACCTTCCGACACGATTTTAATTTTGTATCGGGAGGTGCTTCGTAGACCATATCGGAGCTATATCGTAGTTGAGAGTTCTTTTACTTCCCATACCACAGAGACATGACATAAAAAGCACTGGCCACTGACATAGCATTAAGTCTACTACTACTGCTGTGGATGAAGGAGAGAAGTGACTGTTGTGGGACTCGGACCAGTGCCCCAACCACTGAGCGAATAACAAGAGTTCAGCACCGAGAGAACCCGGCCCCGCTACTATAAAGTTATGTTTTAAGATAAATGTGTAGATAATGTAAAATAGTGAAACTTCATTATAACAACGGACAGGAGATATGACCGGGGTGGCTTCTGCCGTGTGCCGAGTTCTTCGGTTACCTCACTGAGGGTGGTTGTGGCCCCTAAGATTCGAGGTCAACTCTCGACTGTATAGCCCTCCCAAGACGCTAGAAAATATCATGTAAGGAGGTTAGGGTGAAGGTCGGGGTTTGTTGCGAATGCTCGGCTACTCGGTCTACTCGGTCTACTCTATTCCTTATATGGACTTAGTGTAATGGGACAACTCCATGCTGATAGACTTACTCCCTAACCCCATATTTGTCAATGCCGGTAACGATTACTGAGATATTTCATAGACTAAGAACAGGTGGTGTGTTCTTCACTTATGAATGGATGTGGGTGGGATGTGGGAAAAGTGAATACGTTTTGAGGTTTATCCAGTCAGTGGGTCATTTGGTAACCAGATAACCAGTCACTTCTGTAACTGCTTTTGTAGGGTTAAGCACCAGTGAGTCTATGAGGTAGTTCCGTTTATAGTGATTTGTCATGGTCAGCTGGGCATTCCTTTATGACACTAAGACATTGGTCCTTTGCACCTTACCTTTGTCACAGAGTTGCCATGCAGATAGTAAAGAGATAGCGTTTGCCGCACGCCAAGGTCTCTATAACCTCTCTCTAACCTTGGTAGCATATCTGAGCATGTCACAAGTTGAAAAGATATTTGCATATGACTTTCCTGCGTGACCAAGTGTAGCTAGGATAGCTTCATCCGGTTTATATTACATGGTAGTGTTGAGATTATATCGGATGTGATCATGCATACTGGGTTTGAGGAAACGGTTGAATGGCTTGTGTCGGTCCATACATGTGCTACCGTTCAGCGCTCCTAGCGGTACGTTGTTTAGTTAAGACCAGCACTCGGTCAGCGAGCCTAGCCTCACACCGAGGGGATACACTACTATCACAACTACTAGATTGTAAACAGTGGGTGTGATCGCAAAGTTTCTTTAAGACCTGATTGTTTGGACAAAGTACAGAGTGATAATATCAGGTATGTGCTGTTTAGTTGATAATTGTCTCAGTCTGATATAGATAAAGATAGTTAAATGTGCTGGCCAGGTCAGCAAATGTTTTCTTGCCCAGCATTGTGTTGTGTACTTGTGTTATCTAAACCATTTCTGAAGTACTACTGAGGCTATATACATGTCCAACCCACCGAATTAAAGCTGGAATACCACGGACTATGATGTGATCACTGTATTTTTTCTAGAAGTAATCTAGAGGCACCAGGCTCATACACCAAGTCCTTTAATGTTAGATAACACATTGCTACTGGCCTGTTAAAACTATTTATAACTGCAAGCATTACTCTATTTCCTCCGTTTACTTTCCTGCATTGTTGTCAGTTTCGGTATTTTATCATGAAATTCAAAATCTTCTGGGAGTGACTTGGAAAAAAATGTAGAATACAATACTGGGGAGATCGTGAATTCTTATGATAGGACCTGGTAAAGCAAAGACTTCAAAGAACAATGGTAAAATAAATGCGCAATAATGAATACTTGACTCTAATAAATGTCACTCAACAAGGGGAAAGGTATAAACTAAACCGAACTAAATGTCTGAATTGTGACACTTCGAAAAGTGAATAAGGTACGGTATCCTGCTCGGATTAATAAATAATCATCTTTGAGGGATGGTCATATGTTAAAATCAGCGTTGCAGGGACAAATAAGGCCCATCTTGATTGGCCTACGAAAACGGCGGATATTTTGAGTTACCCAGACAGAAAGTGTTGGTGGTGCCACCGACTATGCGTCGGCATTGAAAAATCGGCGAGGGGAGTAGATTTCGCTCAGTTGTCAAGCTCTCACTCAGTGGTGGGTGGTGCCACATAGAATAATCTAAGCAGAAACAGCCATGGGTTATTGCATGACCTGGGTCGTCACTCTCCTCCCAGATCTTTCGCGGTGCTAGCGCGGTGCCAACGCTGGTTGCCTGGTATCTGAAAAAGGACAGGGGAACCAGCTAAAATTTCAGATTCAAAACAAGGCAACTGTCAAAAGTTATTAAACTCAAAGAACTTATATATTATATATGAGTTATGAAGTATGGGAATTGTTGAATGAGCTTCATAGACAATCTAGCTATTTCTTTTTCAGATTTAAAATATTTTATAATGTGAATCCACAGTTGGTTAGACTACCCTTTAAAAAGAGCACATGGGTGTTGTTGACAAAACAAAACCCAATCATTCATGAGATGCTATCCACTGTAGAAAGTAATCCCAGAGATTCTATCTGGTTTAAAATGAATAAAAACAGAATAAAGTGTATATTTTTTACCAAATAAATATGTCCATCTCTTTTTACAAGTAGAACACAAAATAACCCTAAAATCCCTGAGAATTTAGGATATCTAAATAAAACTGGCGAATGGGACAGATTCTGTCTCAAACAGGCAGGACGGTGCAGAGATATAAGCGGGCGCAGGAAGTAGAGCGCAGGATATCTGCAAGGAGAGTGCTTGGTCGTTTACATTGACCGATTTTGGGTCAACAGTGCCAAAAGTTCGTCGGTGGTTCCTGACTGTAGTTGGGTGACGGGAAATCGGCCAATGGAAACTGGCCTATAGAGTAGAACCCCATGCAAGTGGGCACCCTCCGTTCCGAGGCAAAGTGTCCACTTCAGCGGGGTGGCTGCTTGCGTGGGGCTTTTAAGTTTAGACACACACTCCTATTGGCTCACCTGCGTAGGTGAAACAATTAGTTATGCAATGATTGTATGTTAAGGCTACTTCGTGGCTGAGATAGGGCAGGTCGCCGCCTACAATACACGCGCCTACCCGACGGCTACAACAGTCTTTGCACGTAGACAGTCGACCTGTCACACACACTCACACATCCCAATAAACAGATAATTCAGTTAATTCATAGTGTCGTCCTGACACCGCTGTGCCTTACTTGATCGGGTGTCCATCCGAGAAATCCCCTTTGAAGGGTTTTTTGTACCAAAATAACTGTCCACTTAGGTGTGTGTGTGTGTGTGTGGCGGGGGGGGGGGGTGGGGGTGAGGTCACTTTATACATAGGGTTAGAATAAACATCAAATACAGGAGAGAATGTATGCAGGATGTCCATTACGTATGGTAGATATACACGAGCACTTGTATGTAAGACACAATATCCTCTTCTTTCACTGAGACAGGTTTTTTCTCCTTCAATTGTTGGCGACACTAACTCCTAACGATGTACAGAATCTCAAAAGATTTTGATTGTAAACACGTTGATACATTGTAGGAGGAAATGTATACCCTGCTGAGTCCCCGATTTAGTACCTAACCTAGCCAATGGGAAGTGAGCAAGTAGGATCACATGTTTTTCACATACCTCACCTCAAGGGTACTTGAGTCCAAGGGTAAGTGATCACTGGTACTATGTCTGAGACTATGTACTAGGCGTGTCCTTCCTTATGAACCCAATTGGTTACTTTTCTTTGTGGCCGGGTAAAGCAAATATTGGTGCCTTGACATGAAATTTTGTACCAAAGGAGAAATTGATTAATAGAGTTGACAAAAAACATCATTTGAAAAATGTACTAGAGAAGAAACCAACAAGTTTGGGTCAAACTCGTCGTTCTTCACGAGTTTGATACGGAGTGATATGAACGAGGCGACAGCCGAGTGGATATCACGTAGCATTCAAATGAGTCGGAGAATGACTTCTTTTACCCAAATGAGTTGCTTTCTGTATTTATCTCTCCCCTGTACAAATTTAAAGAATGGACAACACACAGGATGTAAACCGTGGAGAACGGACTGCAATACTTGTAGGGGCATGGAGAACGAGTTTCCAATGTTAAGCCTATGGACATTTATTCCAGGGGTGAGATAAAGGAATGTACATCACCCAAATTAATAAATCGCTATTAAATGGGATATTGCTTCAAAAGGTCGACGTAGCCGCCAGACAGGTGAGGAAAAAAATCTGAATGATCTCGGCGACGTTTCTTGGCCTCAGGTGCCAAAACACTAATTAAGGATTAGTGACCCATGAGCAGGTGGGGGCCTTTCCAGCTGGCAAGACGTCAGTTCCCCGGAGTTTTAACCCTCGCAATTGGCCTCGTTTGGCCTCATTGGGCGATTTCTTTATTGAAGACAGAGCTTTGCGGAGCGCCTACAACATCGATTTGAATTGGTCACATATTATTGTACAAAGCATCAAAATGTGTCTCGGTATTGCAAACCACTTGTGCTGAATAATATTACATAAGAGGTAGTTGAGTTAAGATGCGTGCTCATACGGAGGATATTGAGTCGGATATAATCGGCGACTAATTGGAAAAGCATTGTACTTCGAAGCAGGCTATTGAGGAAATATAATTCAGTCTCGCGATTAGGCACGCACGATGCACACAATGTGCTAATTCTGCTCTAGGGGTGTAGGTCCACAGCTGAACTGTGTATTGTAACTCTCGGCACGAACTGAATTCCGTTAGATGTAATACAATGATTTCTATACAATTAAGATGGTAGTTATAGTAAATATAAATCTATTCTAATAGCAAAATCTTTCTAATCATCAAAATGTGGGGCACATATTCCTCATTTTCTTGAATTCAGTTTTTAGATAAATATAGTATATCAATCGTGAAAACAATTGTTTACTTGTGGTCACATTTCTTTCACATGTTCATTTTTATTGCAATATGATATCGGTTCGGTGATTTATGTATAAATTAGACCCTAATAAATAGCTAATTATGATAGCTTCCCTCGTTTTATAATGTCTTGTGACCTCTAATAAACAGGCTTTTTTCATCTTTTGTATATTAATTTTGCTTATCCTTCATGCCGTCTTTCGAGCAGTTTATGGTAGTCCTCAGGAAGCTGAAAGACAAGAACAATAATAACAGTCTAAGGCCCGGCGTCCACCTACTACGATATGGCTCCGATATGGCCTACGATGCACCTCCCGATAAAAAAAATCAAAATCGCGTCTGAAGGTGACTTAATATCGGGGCAGTTGACCACGTTTCTGAGATTAGACACCGATAAAAACCCCATGCAATGCGTGGTGGATTGGCTTGTCTAGACATATATGTCATATCGGGAAGGTGCAAAATCGTAGACATATATGTCTACGATTTTGCACCTTCCCGATATGGCACCGATTTTGACATTTTGTATCGGTGCCATATCGGGAGGTCTACGATTCCATCATAGTAGGTGGACGCCAGGCCTTAGACTGATGGGTCGGATTTTTGAAACCTGCTAAATTACGCTTTGATCCTGGGATAAAACATGCAATTTTTTTTTTAGAATTATACTTCTTTTTATATTTTATGTTAATCACCTACTAAGTACCTTCCAGAAAAAACATTATTCCAACAAAATCAGATGAATGGTTTAGATTTGAGAGCCTTTTGAAGTTGTGTTTAATACTGCAGTTTGTCCAGCCCCCTAAATATTTGAAATTTCAAGAAATGTTATAAATGTTTATAACTTGCGAAAGACTAATATTATATGGTATCACACATTATATTTTACCCAGAATACTTTAATCATATATTGGATTTAAAAGAAAAGCTCTGAACCATATTTGGGGTGTTGGGCAACACAGGGGTGTCGGACAACACGAGGGGTGTCGGACAACACGTTAATAGAATTGCTCAGAACAATGAGAAAAATAATATTAGAGGCTATAATCCTTTATATTTTTAATGAAGTGATAATAAGCTATATTTAACAAAGCAAACCACTCAATTACTGATAAAAAACAACCCCAAAATCATAACTTATATCACATCATGTTGTCCGACACCCCGGGGTGTCAGACAACACGTTTTCAGTTTTTGAACCATAAAAAGTATATTTTTTTATTTAGAAAAAAATCAACCTGGGTATTCATTAGTGGTAGGGGTACTTAATATAAACAGGGATATTTGTTATTCCATTATGATTATTGTTTCTTTTATACATCCTTTAGAGATGTGTGGTCCAACACACCATTTTTTGGAAAAATATCATCATGAAATCATAATGTTCTGATATCAGAATGGATAATCCGATTGTGTTGAAACTTTCAGGTATCACAGCCAGGATTCTTGTCTGCATTGTATAATAAAGGAAAATTAATTTCTCTCAATATATTTCATTAGTACTGTCCACTAAAAGTTGGGGTGTTGAACAACATGCTCTATGGGTCTCTATGTTGGAAAATTTGAAGGTCCTAGATATTTTTCACCATTTTAATATTTTTTCAATCTTTTACCAATTTTCAAAATTATATTGTCTACACTTCTCATGACATATTCTTTAAACATCTTAATAAATACAATTGGCTCTAAATTGTGTCTCCCAAAATTTAAACAAGGTGAAAATCATTAGAAAAACACAGTTTTTGTTGATTTTCCGAAGGAAAAATTCCTCAGAGCTCTACAAAACCCTAAGTTGGAAAGAAAGACTATCAAAAGATGCACCAAATAATTTCATTTTTACATTGATGAGATACGTTTATACAACATAAACCTTGAATAAGCTTATTTTGGCAATTTAGCAGGTTTTAAAAATCCCACCCTAATAGCGACAGGGATAAACATATTATTTGTTCCTACGGTAATATTGCTGCATTTAAACCTGCAGTCTGTGGCTTTTATATGAATCGCATCCTGGGAAATCCCCCATCAAGCACCTGAAGCGTCAGTGAACGCTATTTACGACAATAGCTTCTAGTGCAGGTTTTCATGCCTCACCAGATGAACTTAGGCTTTCAAGAAGAATCCCGTTCATTTATTCCTGGAGACCGACGTTTTTCTGCCGCTCGACCTTGATCAAAGGCCTCCCGCGTTGACTCGATAATGGGGACTGAAAGAAACGCTTTTTCGTCCTTGACGATTTCAAAAGCGACATGGCAATAGTGATTAATTCGGTTTGTTCCTATTTGTTCGCACTCTCCTATGATGCGACACATTGTTGATAAGAGGTGCCTCAACTAACAATGCAATAGAACAATTTACTTCAATTTTATAATCTACTTATTCCCACGTCCTATAAATGCCTGGAAACTATCCTTTTGATCGATAACTCGTTGTTAGAGTTAAACATCGCCTTCATTAGACTATCATTTCATTTGGGTTGAATAAATCATATCCAGAAAGGTTATGCAATTATATACCTTTGTGACAAGGCTGTCCTACACTTTTGAAATGTAGTTCTAACAGTTATAATCACCATTTAACTTGATAAAGTTTTATGTTTACATATCGATTAGTATATTTTTGTTGTGTCTAATCCAAAAGCTGTTTAAAAACACCTGGAAGAGCTTGCATGTTTTATGGTCATTATTTTCTGAGAGAAAACTGAAAACAAAATATTGACACTAGTAAAATACTGAGCTTCGGGCAAAGGTTATTCCCACAACATCCATGCCAACTTAGCTAACAAAACATGATGCAAATCCAGCTCTTAGCTAGGCAGGTGATGCTGTGGTCGGAATCACATAAACACGAAATATCCTCATTGTCCAAACATGAGTTGTAGTTAGTAGGCGCGTCTGACGTCACTGCACGCAATGTGCGCGCGCATTCCCCGAGCTAAACCAGACAGCTCATTGAACAAAGTTTATTTAGCATTTACCATTCTGTATCTAAGATTCCTATTAATTTGTCAATGGGTTATGAGGAATCATGTGTACATATTTCAATCTCGTACTTCTTGAAAATGGAAAAACAGAGGGAATGAGAGAGATATATAAAGAGGTAGACTATGGGGGAAGGTGAATGAAGTAGGAAACAGGCGAGCGAGAATCAGAGACAGTAGGGAGGAGGTATTGGGGAAAGAAACGTAGGGGTGGGGAGAGGGGGGAATGTGTGAGAGGGAAGAAGTAAGGAACAGGGGAATGAGAGACAGTTGGGATGGAGAAATTGGGAAAACCGTGAGAGAGTAAGGGAGAGATAGAGAGATAAAGAGAGAAGGGTGGAGAATGCCGGTGATGAGAAGGAAGTATAGACTTGACGATGGAGAATAATATACAGTTGGAAGAAAGAAATGGAGAAAACCGTAGAAAGGAAAAGGCATGATGAAGGGAGAGACGGGGGAGAGAATGTGGTAATGGGAGGAGAAGTGTAGAATAAGACAGTAGGGAGGGAGAAATTTTGAAGAAACAACAGAAAGAAGGAGAGAGAGAGAGAGAGAGAGAGAGAGAGCGAGAGAGAGGGAGAGAGCTGAAGACAGTTAGTGAGTGGTTGAGTGAGTGTGATTGAATTGCTGGATAACAGACACAGACAAATATATGAAGAAAGGAAGACGGATGTGATCTTTAAAGACTTGTTCAAAACGTTTAATTAAGAAAATGCCCATGGGGAAAAAACTGATGCACACAAAGGCATTCCAAAATTTGAGCAATCTTTTCCGTTATTAACATGCTTCTCCAAATGCGCAAAACTTATTTTCAAGATCTGAAAGTTGGAAACTGTATTGTGAATTGATGATTCAGATTAAAGGACGATATCTGTTTTTGTCTTTGCAGAGATCTTGGATGTTTCCAGTGCATAAAGGTCATCGAGAGACATCAGAATATAATACAATACAGAGAAAGTAAGTAAACATGCTTCGGATTCCCACATTAAAGATACAATATTCTAAATGTTATTTCAATTATATAATCCGATTTTATAGGAGCATTTAAGTTGAGGCTTTATACCAGACAACGTAAGGTTTTCACACAGCTTCGCCCCTCTGAATTGCCTCGTAGTTTTAACATGCAGCCCCACATGGCAAGACAAGACTTTTATGGTTATCACTTGCTGTCGGGGTGATTGACGACTTCACTGAGTCTGGCTTTCTTTCCGGCATAGGTTACTGCAGCGGGCGGGATTCCATCGTCAGCATTTGTAACCAGATCTCGGATTCGGCCCTACTCAACACCATGGTGAGAGGTAGGCTATGGATCCAGTGTTACTGATCTCTTCTAGGCGTGATCTGCGTGCCTCTCTCTGCAGGCGATCCCCGCGCCACAGCCGCCAATTCACACCAGGTTTACGTGCATATTATGTTGTACTGTGATACAGGGTTCGACGAATGACGCTGCCGAATGGTGCCAAGCATCCTATTTCTTTTTGCTGGTAGAACATTAGCAATACTATCCAGTTATTGTATAAGCATGTTGTATAAGGTACTTTACTTAACATTTCAAAAACGACATGATATCTTAGATAGTTCACAAATAAAATATAATGTGTATGCCTTAAGGTAAAGTAGAAAATAATGCATATATTCTGGAAAATATAAAAGATATAGTGGAGACAATGTGAGGAAATTGGAAAAATAGTACTTTTTATCAGTCTATTTGATTTTAGGATTCAGATTTGTGAAGTGCTCATTATGAGGGTGAGGAGTGTTACCCTCCTTTTTTATTTGCAGATTTCAGGTAGAACATTAGCAATATAATTCTAATTATTGTATAAGCCTCGGTCATTGGATGCTGAATCTAACTCTTTAAAACTAGTATGAAACCTTAGACTATTCGCAAGGCACAAGTGAAAATAATAAGTATATTCCATCGGATCAAATTTGATAAAATTCAGATGATTATATCTTCAAACTAGCTCTTTTTAATCAGTTCATACAATCTTATGAAAAAGATGTTGATGTTTTCAAATCATGTACTATAGCTGATAATCTGTTTCGGAGATCAACTTGGGAGTAGAAGAATGCCAATGGTAGCCAGTTATTATGCTGTACTGAGATACTGGACGTCAGGAAATTGAGATTGAGGGGTTGCTTTTCTTTGTACATTCACTGTAAAAAATTTCCGTAAAATATACAGGATACTACCGTAAACATGGACGGTATTTCACTGTAATCTTATCCACAGTTCTATACCGTATATTTGATACCAAAAAACGGTATTCAACTAAAAATATTCAGGACTGTAATCCACCCAATCTACGGTCAGTTTACAGTATAAATCTGTAAATATGGACATATTAGATACACTTAGATTAACTCCAATATCAGCAACAAATCAAAGTGGAGAATAAAATGCAAGAGTTAACTTCATCAAAATGTGTAATAGATATTCATCGATCTCCTGTGAAGTTCCTGCCATTTAGAGCACATTTATTCTCAAGTTGTCATGACATCAATATCATAAAGGAGATTAGACACCACTTTCATAGGACATTTCTAAAAGATATGTAGGATTGACTTCATCCTACTTTATCAAATGCAGCCTTGTACTGTCAGATTCTGATGAGTATTCCTGTAAAATAGTTTGAACTGATAACATTAGAGTTGAAAAACTTAAATGTTGAAATATCATTGATAATAATTATTAATGATACTGATAAGCCAATAGGCCGATAGAGAATATATGATGGTAGCCAATACAAAATATTCACTTTAATATTCACAATATTCTAGGGGCCATTCATAAAATGCCATGTGCACTGAGGGGGGGGGGGGGGGGTTGGAGGGTCAAGGATTTAGGAAATTCTGCATATGCTCTTTCTTTGATCAATCGCATAAAAGTTTGGGAGGAGGGGTTGGAGGTTTGAAATTTCAGAAATTCTGTATACATACTCTATGGGTGGCCCTCTACATATAACAATTCTCAAGAACCTCAGTAACAAGATTTCTGGTATATGTATAACGAAGGGCTGTGCATATAGTATATTTCATACAGCTTTGCTCCTCTGTATTTACAAGTCTGAACCGTTTTCAAAATACCGGTTATTACAGTGAAAATTCATGGTCTGAAATATATTACAAGTTTAAACCGTTAGGAAAATACAGTCTAGGACAGTTATAATTTACGGTCAAAAATATATTACGGTCACCCGTACAATTTATGGTATTTCCCTGGCACCCCAGTTGCCTGGGAAATACCGTAAAATTCACGGGAAATTTTTTACAGTGTTGCAGATAGAATATTAGCAATTCTACCCTAGTTATTGCATAAGCATAGGATGTTCCCCACTTAGATTAACAGTTAAACACGAATATGATATCTTGGATTATTCGCAGGTTTTAACGTGACAAGGAGAGGAAATTTGGAAATAATGCATATATTCCTTTAAAAAAGTCAGAGAGGTTATACTTCAAAACCGGTTCTGTTTGGGTCAGCCTTTACTATGTTATGAATCAGAATGGGAACGTGTTCAAAGCATGTGCCGAAGCTATTATTCTGTTTAGGGCTTCAACCAATGGAAAGAAAGACAACAGTGCCAGCCGTTTGGGGAAAGAACCTTTCAGGTTTCTTTAGCTTAACCAAACCTAAATTCAGAGCAGTGCTAAAATTATTCAAGATAGGTAATTAGGTGTTTGCATTACAAATACCTAGGATTCCATCTGCCTTGATCAGACAGTGCAATCGAGAAGGGAAGTTACTGTCAACCAGTCAGATAAAATTAAGCAAAAAAGAAAATAATAACACCAAAAACCTGAAAGTGTTAATTTATCTCGGGCGAGGTCCAGGTGGCCATGGCGGCCGGAGTTGTGTTGACAATTAATGATTACATAAAAAAAGTCTTGTTGATGTAATAAGCTGACACTCCACCCTGTTTGTCCTTCAAAAAGATTTTCTCCGCTACCAAGGTCATGCTCACCCCACGAGGAGCTCTCAGTCTGACACTGGGAGAGACAGAGAAGCCATGGTAACAACACACCTTTTATTCTGACTCTGCCTTTGAACCTGGGTTTAATTTTACCCCAGCTAGAGAATCCTCAAAAGTGAAATGTCTCTCACTCAGACGAAGCCTGTGATTGTGCATCAAGTTGATGCAAACTTTAAAACATGTTTTTAGAAAGGTTAGGATGTCATGTGACGTCTCTCCCAGTTCGTATTCTCTGTAGGTTCTGCTTATATTATACGTCTTCTTTGGATGGGTATCAGCAGGTAGATGAATAGACAGGGTGATGGGTGGGCGGGGTGATGGGTAGACATGGTAATGGGTGGGCAGCTTGATGGGTGGGCAGCTTGATGGGTAGACAGGGTGAAGCCTGGACAGGTTGATGGATGGGCAGGGTGATGGGTGGGAAGCTGGATGGGTGAACAGGGTGATGGCTGGGCAGGGTGATAGATGGGCAGCTCAATGGATGGGAAGCTTGATGGGTAGACAGGGTGATGGCTGGGCAGGGTCATGTATGGGCAGGCTGATGGGTGGGAAGCTTGATGGGTAAACAGGGTGATAGCTGTGCATGGTGATAGGTGGTCAGCTTAATGGGTAAACAGGGTGGTGGCTGGGCAGGTTGATGGATCGGCAGTTTGATGGGTGGGCAGTTGACCCGTAGATCTCAGACATTCGCGCACAGATATGTGATAAAGTTTTGGGATTTTCCTAATCCCCCCCCCCGGATTTCCGGATATTTCTTTCACATCTCAAGGTCATTCTTATGATCAATAGAAATCTGAAAGATAAAAGGCGAATTTTACATAATTCTGACCACTTTAGCTCTCAGTGGAGGCCAGGAATTCTCTTAGAATATCTCAAAATGTTAATTAATGTCTAGCAGTCCCATGCATGATAAGGATATGGCGTATGGGTAATGTGCCCTCAGTATTGGAAGCTCTTACTATGGCGATTTTGTATCTGGAAGGTTGGTGGTGAAGGAGGCATGTAGTGGTTTGTCATTCTGTCCATGCCGACAACATTAGCGTGGCCCGTTAAATCTAATGAGCTGACACAGGCGATGCCATGGTCGGAAGGGGTCGGGAGTACCGCCTGCCAGCGGGTACTCCTTCTCAGGATCCTTCCACTCCTGCTGGGTCTGCCACACACTGCCACTCAATGTAGCCTCTAGTATCACTATTCAACTACCCAATCACCACTCCTGCTCTGATTGTTTTCACCTATCGGTGGTGACCACTGACTGTATGTCGGTACACAAAATCCGCAATATGTATACCTTGTTTTATTGCACTTCTCATGTATACATTAATTGAGTTTTCAGGCTAAAACTTTGAGTTTCACCGAAAATATCAAAGCGTCTTGATTCTGTCGGCTGTTGTCAAAGTCGGTTAGTGGTAGCCTTACTTATCATGTAATTTTCACCATAATAATCGGTGACTATTTCAACTTCGAGGCGGTTTCCATGCCCCGATCTTGCATCAGTGTACTCAAATAATCGATCGGTGGTTCCTGACAGCATATCACTGACGAAAGATCGGCCAATAGAAACGGAGCAATATTGGGTTATGTCACTGTCACTTCACTTAGTGTCATGACATGATTTACGGCAACTGCCATTGCCACTGCCACTGTTCCTTCACCTCCTTCACCTCCCTATATTGCCAATCCTATACTCCTCTCGTCTCCCCAAATCCAAGCTTGGATTATAGTCCCTGCTTTCGTTAATCCCGTACTCAATTCACACTCTCACGTAATTCGCACCCATCACTTCATCCACGGCTCCAGCAACCGTTGGCTTCCACGGAGCTGCCCTCAGCGGTAACCCACTTTCATTAATCTCCAAACCCTGTCTGTCCCACATTCTCCCATCAGAACCCCATTACAGCCCATATACAGCGTCGGCAATATTACGTCAGCTATAAGTTCACTCACATCCTGAAGCCGGAGACACACCAAGCGAGAAATGCAGCGTTTTCCAGAATCGCCAACACAAAATAGGGTGTATACGAGCAATTATTTCTTATTCACCTGATTATTGCTTCTGAGATTCTTGAAATCAGTGCGTTTCACGATTGGTGTGTCTCCGGCTTTATTCTCATCTATCCCGACCCTAATGTGGCTGAATATTATCAAAATCATTATCACCAATTGAAGGTTCCTCTGAATCATACTGTATGAAAATTTACCGTTTAGAATCTGTGTGCTGCCTCCCTGGTACCCTGAGGCAAGGATGTGAAATGGAATCTATATTAACTGAAGTTAAAACTACGCTTCTGGGCTCCAGTTACTAATACGCGTTTCCAAACGGTTCAATTTTATGAAAGCGTGAAGCCTGCAGCCTAAGCATTTGTGAGTGGCACTAGGCTAACCCTACCCATCCCAAACCCGAGTGCCAGTTACTATCCCATCTACATCTCAGGCCACACTTGGCATCCCTATTCGTCTATGCTCCTTACTCCATCATCAGAGTGAACCTTGCACCCTGGAGAAGGCTTACTCCAGGGCTGACAGGGGGATCAATACATAACACGAGAGGACCTGCCTTCTGTGCCCCCGAGGGGTGGGCGTGGGACTGTCAGTAGTGTCTCTTAGGCGCCCCGCTGCCGCTTCTCTACGTTTACTCATCTAACAACGTAGGTTTGGGGCTACGGCGTATAGTCTATGGCAGAATCACCTAGAATCCCCAAACTTAGACATGTTTGATTATTGATATGAAATTTACATATGGTGACGAGTATGGGTTATATCACACTGCCTAGGATTAAAAAAGCCCAGAAATTGCAAGCCACGATCATAAATGTCCTCCAATTATCTTTGAAAAATGCAAGTGTGAAATCTATGGAAGAATCCCCAAACTTATGCATGGATTATTGACATAAGGTTTACATATGGCAATAAGAGTAGATCACTTTACTCTGCCTCGCATTCAACAAATCAGTAAATGGTAAGCCACCACGACTAATTCCCCCCAATAATCTTCGCATGATAACAGAGTATAATCGATGAACAAATCACACAGAATCCAAAAACATACACGTTTAATTATCAACGTGTAATTCACATATTGTAACAAGTATACATATTTCATTGCATTGCCTCGTATGCGACTAGCCCAAAGATAACATGCAGCAAGGGGCCTTCTATAAAGTATATACGCAGTGAGATGGTGGGGTGAAAGATTCGGAAATCCTACGTGCATCCCTTCTTTATTTCATTGCATACAAGATGGAGCGGGTGGGGGTAGGTTCAAATTTTCCAAAAACTTTACGTACGTACTTTATAGTTGGCCCCGCAATGTCAAATTTCCCATGATGTTCCCCGTACAATACGAGCATATGGAAGGGCGTTGAACGGTAATAATGGCCAACTTTCCACCCACCCTTATCCCCACTCTGGCCCCTTGTTCCATGCCCCCTCCCTCAGCGCATGTGGCCATGTCAGACCGGCCAAGATGAACGTCAGCAAGGACGCACGGAGACAGGTTACTCCGACAAATTTCCTCCAGTCCAATCGAATCAATTGCCCGGTCGTAACTGTGTTGTCAAGAGAGTGTGTTCAAGTGGGCCCCTAGACGTTACGGCCCGGAGACATCGTTCCGTCTGGACACGTCCCCGGAAGTCTTATCGGCTCAAATCTGCCCGCCCACCTCCACCAGAACCCCCTGTCGGCGGGAGGGAAAACTATCCGGTTATCTAGGGCCGTGGCGACAGCGCGTCCGTGCAGTTTTTTTCTGTCTGTTACAATCGGCGAATCTATAGCTGAGCATTGGTTGTTATCTATTCAATTACCGCTCACACACCACTCTACGATGGCATAATTGCATCTTAAGCGCACACTGTCTGCGCCGATCGTCCATCGTGCGACGCTTGCTCGTCAGTGCTGGGAATTCATTGCCCATGCGCGGGCGTTCGGCGTGACGAGTAGCTCTGACGTCACACCATGACAAACAGCCACTGTCAACACTCCTGACAATCCTTCCCGGCGTTCCCTGCGCCGCGCATGCGCGGATGTCTCATTGGTTCATTTCCGCGTCCAGATTAAGAGAATCGGACATAAACTTCCGCCTCTTTCTCCCGCGCTCTGACGTAATTAATGGATGTCGTCTGCTTGCATTCTAATTCGAGCAATTTTCACTGAAGTCAATAAGGTAGCGTCACCGGAATTACTGGCTCTGTGAGTTTTTCCTGCACGCGCCATCTTCAATGAATGAAGATTCTAATGTCGCATCAGTGTCTTTACAGGAAGTGATTTATAGAATCAAACACATCATTCTAGTTCACAGGGTTTTAATCAGCCTGTGGTTTGCTTCACTGTGGAGATTTCATGGCCGCATGGACACAATTTAATCCTCCCGCCGTCGTATTCAAATAACACTAACAACAATCGGGGGTAGTCAATTCATGATCGGAATTGTTGATTACAACAAGGCAAAATCCCGTAGGGACTGGTAAAAGGAACTAGAATATTACTGAAGGACGCCATAGCTTAAGAAATAGTGCTGTCACTGGAAGGTGTTAATGATACTTGTCACGTTATCCTAGGAGATATTCCCAGGGAGGCCAGGGTGATCCTAGATTGATGCTACTTTCTCCTCTCCGACTGCTGCACATTTGTCTGCAAGTAAAATATTCATTTTGTAGCTCGACAAATATATTCCAACCAGCGGGAAGGTTCGTTGTAAACTTATTTTCACGTAAGCTTTGTGGGTATATATATTTCTGAATTATGATATATCTTGATGTACTTTGATTCTTATATTCAATCAAACGGGGCACTTTGTACGACACGATTCTGTATAATGCGTAAGCTTTAAAAATGTATCGCGAAAATATAAAAGGAATTCATTCGACTCCCTCAGGAAGATTTAAGATTTATTACTAAATGTATAGAACATACCACACGATCTTTGCCTCTCAGTAACCAATGCTGACAGAAGAGATATGTGTACGTGTTTCATTTTGTAAAGCAGCAACACCACAAGGAAAACCTGCTCACATTTGTGTCACCTGGAGCCAACGCCCCGGTCTCTATCAAACATACAAAATTACACACAGGTGAAGGGTGCACCCCGACATCGGAAATATATATTTACCAGGTACGTTATTACTCGGGTAAGGTTGTTTTTATAATAGGTACACGCAATTACACCCAAATCTTATTTGAGAATTACATGTAAAAGGTACAACTTAATACGATAATATCTTAAATGTCTCGGAATTGCTATCATACACCCGACTAGTTACATCTCGTAATGGGGTATGCAGTATAATAAATACACTGTAAAAAATTTCAGTAAAATATACAAGATACTACCGTAAACGTGGACGGTATATCACTGTAATTTTATGCACAGTTCCATACCGTATATTTGATACAAAAAAAAACGGTATTCAACTGTAAACATATTCAGGACTGTAATCCTCCCAATCGACGGTCAGTTTACAGTATAAATCTGTGAATATGGATGTATTAGATACACTTAGATTAACTCCAATATCAGCAACAAACCAAACTGGTGAATAAAATTCAAGAATTAACTTCATCAAAATGTGTAATAGATATTCATTTATCTCCTGTGAAACTTATGCCATTTAGAGCACATTTCTTCTCAAGTTGTCATGACATTAATATCATACAGGGGATTAGACACCACTTTCATAAGACATTTCAAAAACATATGTAGGATTGACTTCATTCTACCATATCAAATGCAACCTTGTACTGTCAGATTCCTTTGAGTATTCCTGTAAAATAGTTTTCACTCATAACATTAGAGTTGAAAAACATAGATGTTGAAATTTCATTGATAATGATTATAAATGATACTGATAAGCCAATAGGCTGATAGGGAGTGTATGATGGTAGCCAATACAAAATATTCACTTTTGTATTCATGATTTTAATATCTCCTAGGGACCAGGGAAATAACGTAAAATTCACGGGAAATGTTTTACAGTGTAGTATACGGCACACGGTGCCATACAGCAGTGTACTGCAGGACATGCATTGCGACGTTTTCACTTTTATCCAATTCTACGTTAATTTATGGTAAAATATTCGTATTCTATGGTGTATGATAAAGACAAGACTAAACAACGTGGGCATTGGTAACAGGCTCGTTATGTATCCGTTCAAAAGAAGTTTTATAATAGCCCCAGTCACACTGGCGTATGTTTTGGCGTTTCTTTTACGTATTTGAATTGGTGGGGACCACGTATTAGCTACGGATTTGGAACGTATGCTTTGCTTTAACTCGTTAGTACGCTTCTCAACGTTCATCAACGCTTATATACGTTTCTGTACGTATTGTGGCGTTTTTGGCGCATTCCGATTGCCGTTTTATTTTTACGCCAGTGTGACTGTTTTACAATACGACGTTAGAGTGTGAATCCTCTCTACTCCTATGTTA
Source organism: Alentia gelatinosa (assembly GCA_950022655.1). NCBI lineage: Eukaryota > Metazoa > Annelida > Polychaeta > Phyllodocida > Polynoidae > Alentia > Alentia gelatinosa. Next base: position 161,109,841 of record OX465579.1, read on the forward strand.
AGTATAATCCTCCTGATATAGGTCTCTCCTGTAGATATGAGATTTGATTGCATCTCTAGTAGAGCTGTGTCGAACCAGTCGTTTTGACACGTCCAGACTCAACTTCTGCGAGCTCAAGTCTATTAATCAAAGGGGCTTCAATGACCAAAGCTGGTCAGTGGTGCTCCTCGATTAAATATCCGTATTGATTATCAGGGACACTCCAAGTGGTTCAGGCGTTTACACCTGAGGGCCAATTAAATAATGTGTGGGCACCAATGATCCATATTTAGATGACGTTGCATCTCTAACGACGATTTCAAAAAGCTTTAAAATCGACGGAGGTATCTTAAGGCCTGGCGTCCACCTACTACGATATGGCACCGATATGGTCTACGATGCACCTCCCGATAAAAAATCAAAATCGCGTTGGAAGGTCACCTAATATCGGGGCAGTTGACCACGTTTCTACGATTAGGCACCGAAAAAAAACCCATTAAGATGCATGGTGGATTGGCATGTCTAGACATTTGTCTACGATTTTGTGCCTTCCCGATATGGCACCGATTTTGACATTTTGTATCGGTGCCATATCGGGAGGTCTGCGATTCTATCGTAGTAGGTGGACGCCGGGCCTTAGTCGGTCGGTGGTGCCATGATTTGCAATTTGGGGTTGAGAAGCTGGTAACTGGTTAGCATTTCATCTGATTACACTTTACAATATGTTATCAGAAATGCATCATGATCAGTCAGCGGTGTCAGAGTCTTGAATCTGTGGTTAAAAATCGGTAGGTGTAAATTCGGCCTTAGTAATGGCGTCTTTATGAGGGTCTACCCCAGCGCGTTTCCACCTAACGACTGAAATAGGGCTGACAATTGGTGTAGAATATTGGCACAGTGAAAAACATGTATTTTAGGAACATCTTGTAATAATCTTCGGTTTAAGAATACGATCACGAACATATATATGTATATCATATACTACTTCAAAAAAAGAGTAAGGCACACAGTTTCATTTTACAAAACATACATTATTAAACTTTAGCGATGCTGCTCGAAGCGACATTTTGAGTATCTTGCGTATATTTATTTTCTCATTGGGGTGATATACTTGTATGTATCACCCTCTAGGGGCCTGGCCCTGTACAGCATAACACTACATCAACTATTAGTAATGTGTTCACAAAAATAAAACACTTTCGGCATGATTTCCCCCAGGCCTTCCATGCACACAGAGGAGGATAGGGTTGGGTTATGTCATGATACATCTCCAGTAGCTTCGCCTGGTCATGGGTTTCAATTTACGATGTAGTGAAGGCCTCTGAAGATCTGACCCAGGGCATAAACTGATTTGGGTGGTGACACCTTCCCCATAGCCACCGCATGAAGTGGTTCTATTACTCCATACAGAAATAAATATGCTTATAGTCGCATACATGTTTTATGTTATGGAAGTTTGAAGAGTATACTTAATCGCATGAAACAAAATCTTAAACTTGTGTTTATCAAGTCAGTCAGCACTGAACTACCGTGGCATCTGTAGAGTGTCCTGCTGAAACGCTTCTTTATCTATTACCTTTTTATCGTTCAATGTAGGATAAATATAATTTTCTAAAATACAGCCTATTTCACGTATAATCTAAAGGTTACAATATTTGCAGTTAGCAATTAGACATCAACAAAAGAAATGTAGTGCAGCACACACATTCCTAAGCAAGGAATCCTTACCACATGAGCTAAATTACCTCAGTGAATTATCTGTATGAATCATAGCGATATAAGGAAAAGGTGGTATATGACTGACCAAATTGAAGACAAGCATCAAGATGAATATGAAGAGCCTATAAAATAGGTGTGACATATGGTTTACTGTAATCATAAGTATACAGAAAAAAGACATTCTGCTGCGGATCTTGTGAATAGAGTTATTACCTTGTCTACTTGCACTGGAAAGGCCAAAGGCTCTACCAAGAGGAGGATACCTTTTAAAATAGTAAAGGACAAATGAACACTAATTAACTTTGAGTGTGGCAACCTGGTAGTCAGGAAAAATCAGATATAAATGTAGCAAGGGATAGAGTAGTGCAATCTAATTCAATAGTTTAACACACACAAAAATTCAAAAAGGGGAAAACTGTTGTTAACCACCAAAATAGAATACAATTAATGCTGTAATCATTGTATGTTGTGATAGCATGTGTAGCAGACCACTGATCATTGAGAGTGTGTGACCACTCTATGCGAGACTACGGTCTAATCAGTAGCGGAGACACAGTCACTACCCGTGTTTAACGCCTCAGCACAGGTCGGTTTGGATTTGATCCCAGGTAGGCAGGGAGATGCGGGATATACAACCAAGCTTAGCCTAAGACAGAAAACCAGACTCCGGACTATTTAGATACAAAGGTTTTATTGTATCTAAACCTTTACAGTTCCTTGGTGCTGCGGGGCACCAAGTAGCGCGTGGGAAGAGATTTGGGTCTCTTCACCGTTGAAAGGCTTACAAAGAAACCTAACCAACTTTGAGGCTCCAGGCATTCACTCGACTGAGAGGCACGGTGAGAAGACCTGTTGATCTGCTGTGGACTCAGCCTATATATATTGACTGAGATATGTATTGCGGGCGACCCCATAGTATTTGCATACACAGGGGGTCGTTGCTCCACGTTTTGCGGATCGTAAAATAGCGATCCGAGGTCGAAAGTGTTGCTCCAGATTTTTTGCGGATCGCATCATAACTATGTCGCTATCTATACCCAATTAAAACCCCAATGAACCTGTAATCTATGGCACTGAGAATGCGGTGTTTTAAAATATAGCGATACAACGTGAAAATAGTGATACTACACGATACGATCCGATATTACTGGAGCAACGCTTTCCAGGAGCAACGACCCCCTGGTCCGCCAGCCTTGCCGCACAGCGGGGATCGGCAATCGCATACCCTGACCCCTACACATGTAACACACTGGAACTGGACAATAAAGACTTTGGCCAAAAAAGAAAATGTAGTGTATCAAGCGCTGTAAAATCAGTATGCAATATACCAGGACATAGACAGATTAGGATAAGACAAGATATTCAGAATACTATAGATGAATAATAGTTATAACTTCTACACAGAGAGACACTTAATAGAATATAAAAGGGTTCTTCACTGATTAAACATTAGTCTATAAAACACGGATCTGTAGATTTCATTTCACCTTTTATAGGTAAATATTGAAAAGGAAAAGGGAAGATTGCCGGAGGCTCTTTGACCTTCAAAAGATACCTGATATTCCTCCCATACTTCCCGCCAATGTAATAACTGGGGTAGCTCGGGAATGTAACAGACGACATTCGAACACTCAATGGCGGGATACTCATCTCAATGTATTTATAGACATGTAGTCATCGAGAAAGTTCCTGTTATTTGTTCGGATTCTTTGATAACAGCTTGTAATCATTATTGACGGCAATGAAAACATCAGTCATCTAGTACTATGCAGGGCAAATATTTTCTTCAATCATTCTGTTTTAATATTGTCGTGTGACAATTCCTCAGTCGGAGATGCACAAATTAGATCCTGACACATTGCAGCCTTGGGATTCTATTGGGGAATTACCTGGTAAAAGGCATGCCGCAATTATTGCAAACTTTGAATGCTACGAGTAGTGTCCGTAAACAAGAGAATGTTTGTCATTTCCTCTGGTAGGATCCTCACCAAGGTGAAATAATTTGTCAATGCTGCTGTTAGATCCTCAGGAGTAAAACTCCTGTTGTTCGCGAAATATCTTATTGATGCTTCATCCTTAACAATGAAGCACAGAGGTTTATGAGATATGCCTGCTATTAGTTAAAAGCACAGTACTGGGTTTTAAGGAATGTAGGGGCCCACCCGGAGTTTACACTAACAACTAAAATTGGAAAACCTGTAGATCGCCTAGCCAATAGTCGTCCGGTGGTACTCGATTACGCAATATCGGCCGCAATAATCGTCGAGCCAAGAAAGTCGTTAGGTGCTGCAAAATCTAAATATCGTCGCATATAATCGTCTGGTGTCAACGCCGGATTCCGCAATATCAGGAGAGAGAGTCACATTCTGTAAGGTATCGCAATACAGGTAATCAGGAAAGATATGTCGCAAACTAGTAAGCCAAATTCCGAATTTCTGCAACTATCTCTTCTATAACCCGAAAGAAAAAGATGAAATTTACGTTTGATGAAAAGTCTTTGGTGACTATGAAGAGAATCACCTTTTCTATATGGTAGGATCAAATACCAAGTGGGAAATAGAAAACTAATGGAGTGTTATGTAGTAGGAATACCATAAAACTGATTATAAGTAATTTTTCTTAAACTCCCAGTTTGGAGAACTCCTTTGCCCTCGGAAAGGTTAAAGAACTCAGGTTGATGCATTTTCTCTTACAAGAAGGGAAAATCGAACTTTTGTTTCATTATTAAAGGAGTAGAAACTATTCCTTTATTCCTTTAGACAAGAGTTTCCTCCCTGTGTGCTACATTTTAGTGAATATATTTTTTTTCATTTCCGAGTCTCAGTCTTCAGTAAAGATGGAAAGAGGAGCAATACGAGCCAAATAAAACCTGATTGTCAGATTCCTTTTGAATACAATTCGCCACTGGATTTAAATCCCGTAAATCAATTATACTAAATTAAAAACGCCCTCTGAAATAGAGGTACAAAGAATATTTGATAGTACCCCCAAAGCTACTAAGCTGAAATCCAGATATTTCGTTAACCCTGTACGTCAGCAATCACAGTAGGATCCGACCACTCAATCTCACATCTGAGCACGAAGCTGAATTTCTTATAGTAATTTACAGTGTTTTCTTCCTTAGAGCACACGTTTAGTATCCCTTTAATCGATATTTGACATTAATGATGAAGAGGCATGGTATGGAACAATAATTGCCAAAGCTGAAATGTCTCAACCTTTAAAATCATAACGACCTATTTCGATACTGGACGTGGGTTGTGATACGGCATGTGAGTTGTCATTGAAAACTGCAGCTGTGAGAGACACAGCCCAGCGTGTGAAAAACCACAAAGTGGAATTCACGCGGTCAGATTCATGTACTTCATAGGGTATTTCTCTGAGATAAATGCTGCTGGGATTCTCTAATGGTACACAATCTCCTCGTCCGAATGGTAGAGTTTCATTTCCCTGAAACAAGCCTTTCCTCTATTACGATAACCCCTAAAGCGGAATTCACACGATAGGATTCATGTACCTCTCAGGGTGTTGATCTGTAAAACACCCTGGGAGGTACAGGAATCCCACCGCGTGAATCCCCCTTTGAGCGGGATTCACATGTAGAGATTAATGTACCTAAGACCGGCGTACTTACCCCTTTCGCCTAGTGTCAGACAATTCTACTTCAAGTAGGATTCACACGATGGGATTCATGTACCTCACAAGGTATTTGTCTGAGACAAATCCTGCTGAGGTTCTATATTGGGACACAATTTCCTCGTCTAGATTGTAGGGTTTCATTTCCCTGAGACGTGTTTTTCTCCTGTAATTGTTGGCCACAATATGTACCCTGTGTAGGGGTGTAGGGTAGAGACTATATACCTGGTAAGTCTTCCCATGTGAATTGAATCCGCCATGTTACCCTGAGACTGTAGAACACCCCAATCTGTGAAACTGTGTACCCGGTTGGAAATAGTAGCCTACTGGTGCAAAGGTGTGAAGTACACCAGTCTCAGGACCATTTGTCCCATCGTGTGAATCCCACTTTAGAAGGAACAGAATCTCATGAGGTTTTGAGCCCTGTGAGGTACAAGAATCCTACCTTGAGAATTCCGCTTGATAGGGGACTAGCAAGCATAATCACATGTTAGTCACACCCCTCACCTCAAGGGTACTTGAGTCCGAGGATGAGACTGTGTACCGTGTATGTTGATCTTTCCATGTGATTCCAATCCGCCATTTCTCTTTGAGAATAAGAAAACCTGGAGAGCGGCATTCAGTCCTAAGGCATCGTAATTTTACTGAATTCAGAAGTTTGACTAGCATATATTAGGCTTATATCTTTAGAATCTAACGTTACATTACAAAGTTAGGTGGTTGAATGTAGACGCTCTGGAATACCTTGTAAAGAGCATTTCCCTTTAACATTCCCTCTCCTCGATCTCTTCTATTTTAATCTAGATAAGCAATTTCTTTGGTTTTCTTTTATATCTGTGTTGAAATTCTCTCGAACCTATCATGCATATTTACAAATTACATGTAATTTCTTTTACTTGGTTAGGAATGTTAGGAAATTCTATTCATCTCTTGATGCTATTAGCTGTCGGCCTCACATGAATTCAGGACATCAAGGGACTACTTTCCTGTATTTTCCTAGTGTGGTTTTACTGATAATATAATGGGTCTCAGGGGTGCAATACTGTGGATTAAAGTCTGTGATACTAGGTACACTCGGGACAAGACAAGATAATGGCCGACTAATCCAGTTATCTAGACCAGTACAGTGTTCTGCCAGATGCTTATAGGAGAGAGAGAAATCAGAGAGAGCTTCATAACTGTTGTTGTCCCAAGCATCTAATCTCCTGCTCTAGTTCTACTATTTTCTGCTCACATACTTATGTACCGACGTGCTTCTCCTTGATGTGGTAAGTATGATCTAGTCGACAGTCCTGTTTCCACTAAAGGATTTTGGCTCCCAATAGATTTCTTGGCCACCACCAACCGATTTTAAAACCTACAAGTAGAAAGAAAAATCTAGAAAGTTTGTGATTGATCTGTAATCCGATTGCCGGCCATTACTGGCACCACATACCGACATATTTGTCGAAGAAGAATGAATACAACACGGGTATATGTTGTCCTGGATGAATCTGATCAAGGTTCTAAAAGAAGGCCACCAATATTCAAAATGGCCTGTCTTTTGTACGCACTTTACATAGGGTACATACGACCCCCCCCCCCCCCCCCCATCAACCCCAACAGACACACAGTATGTATTTCCATATTTGAATGAATAGTTCCTAGAAGTCGCTGGTTATTTTGTCGGCAAGTGGAAGAGCACCAATACTACAACGTTCTGCGCTGAATCATATGTATGTTGCGTTATGGCAGAAGTTGAGTTGTTGCTCCAATCAGGTGGAGACTGATATAGCTGGATGTACCGATATGTCAATACTTTACCTGAGCCTTTAGTGGGATGTCTCACTTAAAGGCACAGGAATACTAATCTGAAAGGCAAGGTATCAAATTCATCTCTGAAAGTGAAGCCGGTCAACCTCAGTACGTATTTACCAAGGGCAATAAGGTAGGATTGAATTAAGGATTAGATTAATGTTTTATACATGTGTGAGACCAGCTCCCATTCTATCTTTACACATCAAATCAAACTTCATATTATTATATATACCAATTAGCGAATGTCTCATTATTACTGACCAGGACTATTTATTCCGTTAATCACTGAGTGATATTTTGTTTTTTAACTGGGTGAATATTATCGACTGAAACATCTCTTAACAGATTTCCTTCAGGTACACAACTATTTCTCCATATATTACCAAGGAAATAGACACTTAGTACATCAAACGTACATCGTCATAACACTACCAAACCATAGCATCCTGGTACAGCAGATGCTCTTGAAATTCATAAGTGTTTTATCATTTGCACGGTATAGTATACTAACTTGAAGAGGAAAAACTTTTATTAGTTCCAATACTTTCTGAGGCTAGGGTGTGGTCCCCGTGAGGTATTTAGATCTACTTAGACCTGACAAACAACGTGTACGTTATCTGACACTCCATCAACCTGATACAGTTCCCTACCACGCATCTCGGAGAGTTTTTAACACCTGCATCCTGCGGTTCGCCACCTGCATACCGGTACATATAATGGCTTTTATGATGGGGTGTATAGATACTGGAGTAGCTGAACACGAGCTGCTATCAATAGAACCTCGCCCAGAGTATGGTCTCTGTGGTAAATGATTGTCTTGTATGATACGGATAGTTACAATGAATTGGTCGCACGACATCTGCACGACATCTGCACAGATTGTCAGGCAAATAAGGCCCCTGCAGATTGTTTTAAACAAATCTATTAGACTATAGTCATCCGTCCTAATATGGATGTTTTCCAATGATATAGTCGCACGACTATTTACATCATATCTTTCATATATCACTCATACCAACTCTGTTTCTGGTATCGCTTCATCATTCCTTGTCCACTGCTTACCATCATTACCATAATCCTCTTCTTAACTGCCCATTATAGCATTTTTCTTCATCATTATTTAATATTTGTCGCTGGGCATTTTTATACAAGTAGTCACATCATGGCTATACAGGGGTGCATTGATCAATGAACATAAGGACAAAATATATCAAGCATATGATAATCAAAATTTACAACATAAACCATCACTATGACTTACTACTAACTATCTCCAATAACTCCTACATTTCATGAAAACGATCCTAATTTTCAATATCCATATAGATTCGTGAATAACGAGGCAATTTCAAATTTTAATCAAGTTTTATCCTTTCTGTTACACCTTTATTATCCCTTTTAGATATCCCTCCTTTACAACCATCTTGAAAAGGTCTCTGCTACTCAATCTTTCACCTTCATTGAGAGTTTTTCCTCATTTTACAACCCTTATAATGGGGGCCCTTTGAACGAATTTCTTTTAATTTTTGTAAAGTTCAGGTTTGTCTGTATCTATTACATTTAGTAATAAAATGCCTGAATTGGAATAGTCATCCCCTTGGATTATTATCCTGCCTATTGTTTACAGTTGAACTGCCATGCTTTAAATGACGTATTTACTCCAACTATCGTTCTCTCTAGTTTCTGACCTGCCCATACGGAGGCAGGGAACTCTAACACCCTAGGATGATAGCGTCCTAAGCACTTTCATAGACACGAGTGGCAGACGGGAAGGAGACTGGACATCCCCTATTGGCTGTTGATTCAGCGGTCAATCGGAGCATTGTGCATGCGGCTGCCCCCTGAAGATTGTATTTAGGCCCTGCTGTTTTTCAATAGAAGGAGTTAAGTCTTAGTTGCACCACGGACTTCTGTGTCCAGGTTCTGACTCCCTTATTTCTGGTGATGAGTTTTGAATTTAGCACCAATTGGCGACTTTCAGCAATAAAAGTCTATAAATCGTCTGTAGTGTAAACGCCAAAAGAGTAACGACTGCAGATCATCTGATTACGTCCGATCACGCAATTCGGTACCACCTGGCGATTATGCAGACAATTGGACACAGGCAACTATTTCAAGGCAGTACATTTATATACAAATTAATCTCGTGTAAACTCTTGAGGAAATTCTTGGGTCAACGACTAGTGCGGCTAATATTGCGTAATCAAGAATCACCTGACGACTATTGGCTAGATTGTCTACAGCTGTCCACTTTTAGTTGTCTAGTGTAAATGCCGGGTTAGATATACTTTTCGGTGGATATCTAGATGTTAGACTTATCAAGTCAAGGGATTTTCTTTCACAGATTATACTGTTAGATGAATTTGAAGGATCGCAAGTATAAATGCATGACTATAAACCCATCACAAAGTAAAATAGGTTCATGGACACCTTGAGCCCGGGACGATTCGAGCACTGGACGCCTTGAGCCTTTCTGTGGACGCCTTGAGCCTACCCTGTGGACTCCTTGAGCCCACACCATTTTGGCGGCCTTGAGCGTATAGATGCAAAAACTTTGAAAGGTGCAATTATACTGGTTTATAGCCATATATACTCAACCCTAACCCTTACCCAACCCTTTTCTAACCCTAACCCGCTAATCGGAACTAAAATGAGGTAGGCTCAAGGCGTCCACGGGGTAGGCTCAAAGCTTCCACGTTTTCACGCTGACAGGAGGTTCAAACGGCAAAAGGCTCAAGGCGTCCAATTCCCAGTAAAATATCTCTAGGTCGCAATAAATGAACATAAAAAGTTGGATCTCCTTTTCGTTCTGAATTGAAATTCTTCCCTCATATAATGAATTTACATGTTTTTTAAAGCACGCATGAATTGCCTTCTGTGTACCACTTGCATCTTGACAAATGAATGCGGCATTTAGTATGTTATCAAATCATTCTACACATGCTCATGAAGAAAGTCAAATGTTTCTCCCGACAATATTTTGGTTCTTTCACAATCTGTGGGTGTCTTGTTTTTGACATTTTAGAATACTGCCATAGGAGAAGCGAAGAGAGAGAATCCAACTGCATTTTGCTGCTTGTATGAGACAATAGTTGAATCTGTGTGACAATCGATTTCAAAACACAATCCATGACAATGATATCATTTCAAAATCTATTATTAGCATATGTATACATTTGTCTCAATAATTCTACCGGAAATGTAAAGCAGCAAGGAATCTTCATTTAATTATTCACCCAAATCTATAATAATTTAAAAACAGTTCCTGGAATCTTTTCTAGTTTAAAACTGCACCTCTCTTCACTGTCAGACCTTCTGCTCTTGTTTCTTTGACGATAACTTGCAGTTGAACTTTGTTAATGGGTATGAGATCTAGTTGAACTTTGTTAATGGATATGAGATATTAGCCTTCTCGTGATTAGGCCCTACGTTGTAGAGCCTTGCTGTGCACGTGCGTCTGTCTCTGTAAGCGGGCGGACGTGCACGTGTGCACGTGTGGGACGTGCTGATGTAAGGATCACCTGCCTGAGACTATCATAAAACTGGATGAGGTTTAATCTTGTCCACCGTATTCCACAACTGTAGTTTGGCAAAGTGACTCCATGAGGCGAAGCTGAGTGAAGTCCGGAGCCAAAACTTCAGGAGTGGAATGCGGTGGCCAAGATTAAAACGAATCAGGTTTTGATTTTATCCTACCCTATCTCCTCGATTTTGGAATATTACGTGAAAACAATGCTGTACGCCACTAGTGGCATATAAAACTCCATATGCCAGTCAGCGTGGCATACGGAAACCCAATGTTAAGCCTATGGGATTTTATATTAGGGGTAGGATAAATGTCCATACCTCACGTGTAGCAAATACCTTAAGCAGGCTGCTTAAAACGGTCCTTAGAATGTCCTCAAATCAAACTAGACTCTTTTCAATGAAATCCTGCATCGAGGAATTGTATAGACCTATTGCAGGTTATTGAAATCCGATATACAGTAAACTAAGGTTAGTGATTTTTTTATATGCATGGCCCACTAGTGATCTCCAATATACACATTTTTCAGATTTTTGATACATAAACAATATCAAATTAATTGAGATTTCTGCTATATAAACGGGCGATCATTGGACTCCTATGCAGAACAATACAGATAGAAATAATTTATTTTCATGTTGGAAAGCAGGAATTCTTGGTGTTGATTTTAGGAAGAGGACCTAGTGGGGGCTCTTTCATAAGGAAGTGGCCATCCATAAAGTATGTATTCAAATATTCTGAAAGTTCTGCCCCCTCTGTACCTAATGCAACATAGAAGGGACATTCTCCATTCACAATCAAACTGGATATCGGACTCTTTGGTGAATATTGTTCTAGTTGTCAATGATTGAAAACTGAGCGATTTCTAACTACTTGAGAAGCTCAACCTTAGATGAGCTTGTATCGGATTATAACATCACTCAGAGTTCTAAAGACATCGATATCTATCCTCCATTCTCACCAACCTGGTTGACAATGAGAATTTTGTTCAGTTGGGAACAATGATGTCGATGATCGGGCCATTTGGGGACGGCCTGGGCTGCAGACATTTTCTTAGTTATTAGAATAGAAGTTGTTAAGCCCATTACTATATACCCATGCTGTACATACTGTAAATACGCACCGTTTTGGCATATGATGTAAAAATACTGTACGGACCGCCGGTCCGTACAATAAAATACGGACCACCTTGCCATGCACATTTATTAAAAAAATTGGTTGTTAAGCCAAATGAAATCGATTTAAAAAAAAAAAAATCGGGTATATAGTAAATATATAACGTCCAACCATGCTTGTACAATTCACGGAACTCGATGATAATTTACCGTTTGTACGGAACTCGGCATAAATGCCTCGGTCCATACAAACCGTAAATTACCATCTCGTTCTGTTAATTGTACAGCATGGTCAGGACGTTCTATATAATTACCCATCTACCGATTTCGGAACATTTATGTACGTTTGTCGGCGACAAACAGAGGGTAATTTGTCTCAGCCAAGCCACCCTAACAGAGTCGGTAGATGTAGGACAACTAGGCAAGGCTATCCAGCGATTAGTGAAAACTCGGTTTCTTTGGTTTTTGCCCTCCCCCAGCGATTAGTGGACCATACACCGATTTTATCAGTGTGCGGGTCGAGCGAGGGGTTATGTAATTTGCCTGCGACAAAGTGACCAACTCCTATACGATTTGGGAACTAATCGTTGAACCCTAAATCGGTAGATGGACATCCGGCTTAAAACTTTGCATTGTTGTCTGAAGAAGCCTACCACTCGGCCCGTGGCCCACCTTGGCCAAGCTCTAGGCCACTCTCTTTGAACCAAATCGGGTCGCTGTTTGAGGATATATAACAATTCATCCCTGATTCTCACCAAGCCAGTGGATTGCGAACGAAATACCGATGTCTAAGGGGCTCTGAAGCCTCATGCGAACCATGGTTTCACTCGCTGATATGAGATAACAGCCACTCATACAGAAAACCAGTCATTATTGTGTATATAATTCCCTGTTTGATATACAGTTATTACATGCCGAATTGTAGTTGCGTTATCGGAAATGGTATTGATGAATCTACAAACAGAAACTTTACATTATTGTCTATAAAGACCTACCACCTATAGCCCACAGCCACTCCAGCGTTCTCAGCCACGCAAGCTCTCTTTGATCTCAATTGGGTCGCTGTATGAAGAATTCAACATTTTATCCCTGATTCTCACCGAGCTGATGGTCGGGATGAATCGGGGACAAAATGTCGATGTCTTATGGGCTTTACAGGCTTTATTGTAGGAAGCAGGCGCTGCATGCGAACCACGCTCTTACCCCCTCCCCACGGCTAATCTGCCGTGAGGAGATAGCGCCGCGTGTTTGCAGCCCCAGACAGATATACATCCCCGCCCGCTATCTCTGGTCCCCACTCCACGCTGAATAATTAATCAACAAGGTTAGGCTGCGAATCACAACGTTATTCCAAAGGGTATTTATATATAGCGATAACATAGTGTGTTTTAGTGTCCATGGCAACCTTTACTTAGTTCATTTGGACTTATTCTTCTGAGGGAGACACGAGAAGATAGAAGTTCGTTCTCTGTGTTAGATTTGCTTTGGTCCCTGTGCCTTATCGTTACCCATTGGCTATACTTTGAGCTTTGATTGTTGGGCCTATCATGGTTTGAGGAACGGCAACAGGGTTTTATCCCAATTCATTTCATTTCATTTCTAAGGAAACTCATGAGATGACAAGAACTTGTTCCGTACTCCACGGAGATGGACAGCAGAGTAATTCAAGAAGCGAAGCTGATTGAAATACTTAATGAGGTTGACTACAGACCAAGTCATTTTCATTTAGTGGGTTTTTGATTTTATCTCACCCCCGTATAGCATTATTAATTAACAAAATAAATCACTTAATTGGCCATTGGGTACACTACCTTCATTACCTTCACGGTCGTGTAGTATGAGTTAACGTTAAACCTATAAAGTAAAATACTGGGGCGAGATCAATTACATACAGGTAACTGAATCATCTTTCAGTATTGTGAATTTATACAAGGAAAGACAACATGCCCATGCGTTTTCTATGTACAGTTTGTATCAGCTGGATGATAAATGCCCATAATTCAGTACTTGATCAAGTTTGGACATCTCCATTTACGCAGTGAGCAGGGCAAGCATAAAGCACGGTACTGGACCTTGGCGAAACATATTCTTCAGAGAAAAACACACCTTGTTTTGTATTCTATTCTCCAAAATAGAAGGTAAAAAAGGACAGAGTGGAAAAAGAACAGCCAGCTAAATCATTACAACTATTTCTTGATCTGGCAACGTAGGGGAACATGGTTTCTTTTTTTGACGTTACCTTTGGATGTGAATTATTTGAAAAAGACTATGTAATAGTCGAAACGTCGGTTCTATACAATAAACGCCTTAAACATAATACGGTATCCTTGGTAGTTGTACTATTCACACCTTTCCGAACGTGAATTATTTATGTTACTTCGGCGCCTTGACCCGGGGCCTTACCTTAATGAGGCAATAATGCAGGCTTTTAGGAAAATTATTCACCTACTGGCTATTATAGACGCCGTATAAGAAAATAATGGATAGATAAAGTGTATTGTATCCATACAGAAAAAACTATCCCTTAGTAGAGTTACAATAGAATCAGTCTAGAGGTGCTTCCTAAACCTATAGGAGGTATAGAAATCATGAGCATTGTACATTTCTAACTGACTGGACGATTCATAAATGACTATCCTGTTACATTTGTATAAGTGTTGTCGACCGGAACACTGTATACCATATTGTAAATGATGAGAACAACATGAGGGTATTATATATGTCCCTCATATCTTGGGCCCAATTTCCCTGGTGGGGATTTGGGAGACCTAAGATATATCAGGGAAAGTATCAGCAGTCACTCAAGCCGAATGCCTCATGTTCTTCCGAGACCTATAACCAATTAGGGATGAGGAATCAGTTAAAGAATTCACACAGGTAAGCTTCGGTATAGAGGAAACGTGTGGGTGTGGGTGTGGAGATGTGAGGGGAGTGTTTCATAATTATTTCATGGCAGAAACTGGCAGGTAGAAACTATACACATCAGGGTGAGTCAGACTAGAACAGACGGCACCACTCAGGGACATTAGCTAAGCCTGATACTCTATACCTGCCTGGTATTATGATCCGGTCTAGCTGGGCGCATCACAGTAGCGACACTACTGTCTAGTCCTGACCGGTAGTGAAGCTTGTGTCACATTGACCAGTCTATCTAAGTCCGGTAAAAAGGAGGCCCCCTGCAGGCCATTGGTCGGCCGACTGTGGTCATGTGATCAGAGTAGCACGTCACGTGACCGCGCAGGCGCAGTGGTGACGGCGCAAGGGTAATGGCGTCGTCCGTGACTTCATATGGGAAGTTTTCTATTTAAGTCCTACGGATAGTGTACTGTTTCCTTGCTCTGTCTCCAATTCATCTTCAGGCCATTCTCCTTTTTCAAGTCTGTCATGACATTGAAAAGAAAATGGATGAGGATGACAATATCGGATCATTTTTTGTTGTAGATGTGACATTTCTAAAGGATGCGTTGGGTGAAACGAAACCCATTTTTCATAAGGGCTGAACATAGGCCTTCTGTGAGAGGTACGCCTATAAGGTGTTTTTCTACTTTCTACTTGTCACGAAATGATATACTCGTTCACATGTGTAAATAGAGGGAGGGGGATGCAAACAATTAAAACAACACACAATAAATCACGTATGGAGACTGACATGTATTGTTTTAGTGTTCATCGCGAGCTGTATCTTGATCTATGACAAAATTCCCTCCAGACAAAATCGACCTGCGTTGAATTCGTTCATAGTAAGTTTGTCAGGAAGAGGTGGCAGAAAATGCCCAAATCCAGAACAGACCCCTCAGAGTCAGTGAGGTTTAGCGACTCAAAAACCATACCACAAACTATAGATTTGACATTTTTGCCTTACATAACGCATTGGTTTGACATCTGAGATCAGCAGCGACAATCAATGACTGCAGGAAAAGGATCTTTCAACACATGGGATGATTGAAAGGTGTCCCGTTACGACAGCATATTGACAGTGGATTAGACATTTACAGCAATCCAAGTCCAAGTTTGATGGAGTTATTAAGGCACTGGACCGCTTAATTCTGTTAAGGGTATCTCGAAATGAAGCGTCGGATAGGGAAAAACATAACGTGGTACAACAATAACCTCTTTCAAAAGGTCAACGTCAGAGTGATGTTATCAAATGTGAATGGAAATAAAGTATATATAGTCAATATAGAGTAGAACCCCTCTTTCGAATTCAGTTAAGAAATTAAAAATGTATCAAGAACTAAAAATCGATTCATTAAAAAACATTGCAAGAATCATGAAAGGAAAGAATTTAGAAAGAAAGATGCAATTACACCGTCAGTATAAACCATTTAAACACTGGAAGCCATTTATTTGTGGTAGTTTTACATTACATCTTCAGATGGTCTGTTTATGATGTAAATTACATTGGTTTAATTGTGGAATTCGTTCCGTATGATAATAGTGTCATAAATTACAAAGAGGTCAATGCTATTTTCAGTCGCATGTGATATGCCAAAATATACGAATTGTTCGGATGAGATCTTGACATTTAGGTTGTATATAATAGCCACAACGTTCATACTTTCTGCGCCACACCTGTCACGGGTTAATGTTACTTTCAACAATACATAATATTCCGGGAAACATTCTATTTCCGTTGGTCGACAAGAACGGCACTGTTGATAATGGCACCTACTCTAATTTAGTATCAAAGAGTGAATGAGTGTGCAGTTCATATGCCATTTGCCACTGGGCGACTATTCGCTACCGATCTGCAGTCGGAAACCACCAATACCAAATCAGTGAATGGAAACAGACATGCAAAGAACTGTTCGGCGATTAATTATGAATAGATTAGGCAATAAGGCGACCATCGACTGACTTGGTCAATGACCGACAGAATCAAAGGGGTTTGAAATCGCCGGTGATTGTCATTGTGTTTGGAGGACAGTTCTGTCAGTATATACCTGTTAATGTGGCAGAAACAAGGCATACACAAAACCATCACCGATTATTAGATACTAACGTGCAGTCGTTGGCCACCACCAACCTACCTTGAGGAGGACTCAATTAATCGGTGCCGTCACTGCACAAACATCATCATTTTACATATGGATGCGCCCGGCGTATATAAGTAGGTATTTTGCGTATACAAGGTCTTCCAATTCCCCGTGTGTACACACCTCATCTGTAGGTGTATGTATAAGCATCCAGTGAAGAGGGCTTCACTGAGAGCGGGCGGGGGGAGGGGGGGGGGGGGAGGGGGGCGGGGGGAGGGCTTCCTACTGAGGACACCTGTACTTCTACCAACACAAACGGGCAGGAGGCGGTGGGGGGATAGGATATTTCCTCTCATATACGCCTGGTGTGAAATACAGCCAAGACGCATCGTTAATAAGGCCTGGGCGTATAAATATATACATATATATGAAAACAAGTCAATATTCAGACAATACATGCACTTCCGCGATGGCGTATATATGAAAAAAATAGTGGTTTTCGTGCAGTGCGTTTTCATCGGTGAGTGGAAAATGTATTATTTCTCTTACAGATCCATAACGATTTAATTTTGTTTTTATTAAGTCGGTATTTGACCAAGTCATTCAGTGGTGGTCTTATTGTGTAACTGTCGCCAAATTGATCAGTGACAATTTCGAATGCGAGGCTTTTATTATTCAACATTCTTGAGCCAGTGTACTACAAAAGTCGATAAGTTGTTCCCGACTGCAGATCGGCGGAGAAAAATCTCCCGATGCAAAATGTACATCGCTCATTCTATTACTGTTTATCTCAACCCATTTTCATTTTGTCAGTGGCCATATCTAGGTCAGTCATAGGTACATATACTATGTTTGGGGGCCATTTTCGTCGGCCAGTGGAAAATGGCTTTTATTGGTATTCTATCAGAAGCGTCCTATAATCGGTCAGCAGTTCCTAATTTTATAATCGGTCATGATACTCGGTAGGTGTCAATTCTGTCTGTGATGGATTCAGTTGTTTGCTTCTTGGAGAATAAATGCCAACTTCAATGGGAAACATATCCAAGTCCTGTCTCTAAATACGGAAAATGTATGAATTTTGGATGTTGACAGGAAAGTGACATCATCTGAGAATTCCAGCTGAAAAGTGAAGAGACCTTTATAATACTACAACATTGTTAGGCGGAAAGACAATCCCATTTCAAAGCAGTGATCCTGAGACATGCTCGTAAATGTATCTCCAATAATTATTCTGAACAGCTCTCCTCTCATCACCTGTCAACCTACGAGAAAGTACATCAGGTATCTCCTAAACAAGGTTTAGATTCACAAGATCCCTGTAGACTTCAATAGGATAAAGCAGCACCTGTCTGCATGGACTGTATCATTTGGAGTCTCTAATCTAGTTTTTAAGTCTGATGCAGGGAGATATTTCAGATGCCTGAAGCAGTAACCAAAATACTTATGAATTAGGATTTCAGGCTCTTTAACGTGAAGATCAAATGTATGTTGCTTCAAAATTCATGATTCGCAGGATCTCACTTTTCACGCTCCAGCTAATATATTCTTGAGTTAGATCAAGCTGCTTCTGGAGTTTGCTATATATAATAAGACTATTTGGGGGAAACCTCCTTGGGCCTACAGCCAGAAATCTAGAGGATGGATTATACGTAACTATGAACACTGTGAAACAAGAACCTCGAAGACGGTACTTTAGTGGAAATGAAAAATTAAGATCTGCCTGAGAGAGCCATCATTAATGTACAGACTTGCTGTATCGCTGCTTGCTAGTCTAGTTACTGAGGCGGCCATGATTCAGCAGATATGTACGTACTTTCATAGTCTGATGGAAATCTTTGCAAAACTAGGCTATGTTCAACGCTGATGAATAAATGTGGAATTATAGATAGATAACAATTTTGGGTTTAGGTTTGATCCAGTCTGTGGGATACTTTCAGCCTCCAGCCACTGTAGAGCCCAAATACATCATGCATTAGGAGGTCAATGAGGTATTTCGGTTTGTAGTGATTTGTCATGGTCGTAGGGTACCTCTTTATGAGACGATGACACAAGTCTTCCATGTCGCAATATCACAGAGCTGGCACACAGTTAGTGAATGAACTTTTTCGCAGCATGTTGGAAGTCTGTATTGCCTCTCTAACCTGTAAGCAACACATCGGAGCGTGTTTTTCACGCTCAGTAAATCTGTAGCAGTGATATAACTGAGGTAGGGCTTCCCAGGGTTTACTAACAATATCTTTGACATCGTAAAGTATCTTTAATGAGATCCTGCACCATTCCATTGCTTATAGACAGCCGATCTCCGAACGAAATTTGCTCATGTTAGACTTTTTTCCTGGTTTTTCATGGCAGATATAGAACAGAATACAGCTACCCCTTGTATTCACTCCACGTTGTCTTTTTTTCCACTTTTATTATTCACTTGATGCGAAGTTGCCATTCAAAATCGGGCATGTGTATCACTGGCAGCAGAGAATACGAGAAAAAGTAAGTACTTCCACATAGTATGCACATTAAAATGATAACGATGGGTAATGAAAGGTGGATGATGAATACACCATTCACTTATTTCTGATACTAATATGGGTATCCTCCTTGTTAGTAACTCTACGCATTCCTTGCTCATTCACGGAAATTAGGTTCATGCATCAACTTCATAGATACGCAGCTCACTATGTACTGCATCCTATAAATTTATAGCTGCTTTTCTGTACCATCTGCGAAATCTACGAACATATTCTAGTATTTCTTAATAATGGGATCCTCAGCGTATCTAAGAATACAGTTAATTTCCAGACTTCTATATATATCAGAATCAGGCTTTGTAAGATATACAGTCGATTCATCTGAAGGCCACGGAAATATGGGGAAACTGGTCATGTTTTATCCATGTTCTACTTTGGCCAAAGCCTGGGAAAATAACTTTAAGGCCAGGCGTCCACCTACTACGATATGGCTCCGATATGCTCTACGATGCACCTCCCGATACAAAATCAAAATCGCGTTGGAAGGTCACTTAATATCGGGGCAGTTGACCATGTTTCTGCGATCAGGCACCGATGAAAAACGGGGGTCTACGATTTAGTTCCGATGAAAAACGTGTATCGTAGAGTGTCTACGACCTTTCAACATATTGAAATGTCGGTGGGTAATCGTGAGCATCGCAGAGTACTCTGCCGGGAAAATCAGTGTTACGTATGAACCACTGATCGTTTAATAGCTATTCCTTTTACCTCCGACCGGTGGGGTAGCCAAGTTTACCCTGATCGAGTAACTCAACTTGTATATTTTGGTCTATCTCAGTGTGAGAACATCAGCCTTGGTATAGAAACCGTAGTGACTACGCTCTTGGATTTTTACTATAAAATGTTCATCTGTAGGCAGAGGAGGTGTGAAGCGCAGCGCCCCCTATAGCGACCCGACTCATATATATGTGATCGTGGCAGGGTTCAAGGCGCCACTTTCCAACCTGCCAGCATTGGGGAAGGAGCTTTTGATAATGGACTGTGTGTAGTCAGCAAGCCCTAGCCTATGAGAAATAAGGCTGTGTTCCACAACACCAAACAGCCATAAAACGTGGAGCTCTATTGAGCTCTATTGTAGTTTGGAGTACATTAGATGTCACTCTATCAATATCTGAAAAGATCTTCGATAGAGCTCTAATAGATTGTATGTAGTAGCTGTTACTAGTTAGCCTATTTTTGCATGGGAATCGACATAGAGCTGTCATATGAATACATGCCAAAACGATATGGGGCGCTGCGCTTCACACCTCCTCTGATCTGTAGGTATATAGTAATAATTTCTTCCACATGCAAAAGATACAAATTGACAAACGTGTTCATGTCCACTGCTTGATTCACAACTATTTCGGTTCCTGTCCCTCTTTCTAAAACGCAATCGTTCATACTATGGACAGGTATAGGGTCGGGCATCGTAGCTTTATCAAAACCGCTTCTTATATAATACCGTACATGAGAAACAGAAAGATCACTTTTTATATCCCCCCCCCCCCCCCGCCGCCGGCCATGGCCATTCCTTCCACCATGACAATTTCTTGGTAGTGGAAGAAGGTTGCGGACACAGAATAGCTACTTTGAATGCTAGACGCTCTCCATCGATAACGATCACGCGGATCCCTGCCGCCGTTATTGTCAACATCCCCAGACATCTAAACATAGAGGGCAGCACATTTGTCGCGGGCAGTATCAGCTGGGATCACGTGATGTTGCTGGCATCTTTATGCTGCAGGCGACGGTTTGCTGGACGGTCTGAAAGCGGGCCCGGATCCTTAAAATCTGTAGCGGCCCTCAGACTTAGATGAGAATCTTTCATGGTTTAACGCCGGTTCTGTCACGAATATATATATCTGAGAATAACTCAATCAGAACTGTTGATATTTGACTTCACATACTGTATCATTTACTATCATGTTCATCTAGAAGTTATAGACATATTTGTATTTAGGTAACACATTAATCTATATATCTCTATCCAGTTAACGATAATCAAAATTTCTTGAGGCTTGTATATGGATCTCTATGACTACAATATATGTATATATATATGTATATGAGAAATATAAGTCAGCAGGTTTATATGAGTATACATCCTGATAGTACCACGGGTGGTCACCAGAGGACATTAGTGGTGACACCAACAGTGGCGCCATCGCGGACTTAGAGAGAAGGAAGAGACGCTTCTACCACCCTACGTTCACTTATCCACTGTTCATTCACCTGGTCACACCAAAACTTTTTTCACACGAGCGCAACTGGAGAAAGACGATGAAACGTTGCCTTACTTGTCACAGAGAATTCGATGGACGAACACATCGTGAGGGTTGTCCCTTCTGTAAGATTACAGAGAACATTTCCAGTTTGGAGGAAGAGGTAGAAAAAATCACGCCAAGCAAAGGTAGTCGCAAGAAACAAGATGGTGCCGAAGCGTCAGGATCGACGCCACCGGTGTGGTTGACCAGTATCGTAAAAGAACAAGAAACAATTCGCTCCGAGATGAGAGGAATGCAGAATGAATTGAAAACTATAGTAAGTTCCTTACAAAACTTACAGCTTTCGATTTCGATATATATATATATATATATATATATATATATATATATATACATATATATAGATATATATATATATATATATATATATATATATATATATATATATATATATATATATATATATATAGAGATATATACATATAATGCTAGGTATCATTCACGGATAGAGACATGCCTTCGGAGTTTCTCGTGATGTCTTTTAGGAAACTGCCCCCTGTACAATGTCGTGTCGGGACGCGCCATTACCCGCTGTGCGCCCACCCAGACACTGGCCTCCAGCGCCGTCTGCCGGCCACTTCTTTTTAATGGGCGTGTGGCCGCTGTGGTACGCCCGCTTGGGTTTGTTATCAGTCCAGTGGACGCGACCCTGGCCGATTCTCCGATATGAGGTGCTTGGTTTATATGGACCTTCTGGCTCAGTCGGCATGGGGGACGGCAGGACTGCAACTGGAATATTGCAAGAACAAATGTAGATTTGGACTCCTATAGGCCTGGAATATTGCAAGAAAAATTTAGATTTTATTCATTTCCCAGGAGATCTAGCATTTGTTGGAGGTTAAAACAATATCCCCTTATGTAAGGACATGCTTGTAAGACTTAAACTGCAATGACTAAAGTGACTTTAACTCAAATGTCGAGATATCAATCTCTAAAACTAACGATACCGAGAACGTGACCGTGATTGATGGGCCATGCCCATATCCCCAGCTGGAATTTCTTTGGGCACCTTTTGGTTTTTGACCACGGTTTTATTCCACAGGTCATGCCCCGGTGTTTTTCATATTTTCCGTGCTCATGGAGCGTAGCGGGACTTTGGGCTCTGCTCACCGGACCTGGCCGCATCTAGACCGGCTCCGATGATGGATGCGCTGCCGGGACAGGGAAATGCTCGGCCGGCCAACACCATCCCACAATCACTCCTCACTACATTGATCCTCCTGTTCCCCGTATTGTAGCAACGCCAGCCCCCATGACGGTCCTTACCCTATCCCCCAGTGCCCTCCTTCCCCTCAACTCCCCACCCCATCTTCCCGCGCTGCAATTGGTTGAGAGCCACCCGACACCCTGTCCCTACCCCTTCCTGACCTCTCTGCCTACGAGCAGGTCGTAGAATTCGCAGGCAAACGAGCAGCTCACAGTGGTCGGGGTTTGTTTGGCAGCCCGTCTCTTTTTGCGGGGAATCTGAGCTGCTCTTGTACTGGAGAGTGGGACTGTTGGAGCAGTGGCTGGCCCAGCACATAGGAGCTGCTCTGTGATATTGTACACTCACTGTGAGAGTCTCTGAGCAGCTCACTGTGAACGTGAAGAGGGCAATGTTGACGCTCCTAACACTCCCACCTTCTTCCATCCCTCCTTCAGTACCAACTCACAACAAGCTCTTCTACTGTGGCTCCCTCCAGCACACCGCCACCAATCATGAATATGAAATTCCTCTCCTCCCTCAGAAGCCATCCGAGCCCAGGGCGAACTCTATTGGAATATTCTGACCCAGCCTGCACCCAATCAATTCATTCACTACTTCCAGGAAGTATATATCTCTATTCATTAAACAACACCAAACCACGGCGGTGGAGCCCAGACTAGATTCCCCTTTTTTTTTGTTTGGTCCTTTGCGTCAAAACACACAAATAAAATGGGGCACACATAGAAGAGAGTGTGACTCCATTAGTAGATCAATGCAGCCTTCCTGGCTGTGTCTGGTGGAGGTGAAGGCTATCTGGTGCCCCTTAGGACTGCTGGGAGGTAATAGGGACGACTGGCCGCCTTTTTTGTGACAGGATCCATTACAGAAATGTCTTACATGGTGGTTGGCCACCAGGAATACCCATGAGGGAACGCGGTGTATGGGCAAGGACCCCTGATGGCCTTATATCAGAGCAACTCCCTTAAGGTCACAGATACCCACCGCCTTTGATCAATACCTTTATAAGTTAAATGCACAGTGTATGTGGTCAATATGATATGGAAACAAGTAGAACTGATGGTCAATGATGAGCAGGGTTCTATGAATATCTGGCAAAACCAACTTGAATTATAGCTAGAGAGATGTGAATTGGGTTTAGTAAAAAATGTGGAAATATTTTTCATGGGGATTTCGATACATCAGAGCGAAAGGGAAAACATGAAAAACATGTCAGTGTTGGCCACAGTGGAAATCTGGCGTCCCTGTGGTTATGGAATAGGGGGCAGTTTTATCATTAAACGTCCCTGAAACGTTTCCCTTTGTTTGCGTTTCAACGTATCACTGACTTCCAATATAGCCTCATGCTGATATTCAAAATCTGTCTGGAAGATTTTTAAATTCTCATGTTCATTTCAAAAGAGTAGTGTGGATAATTAATGTGTGAAAAATAAACTAACGTTTCTATAATTTCTCGATCTGCAAGACACTTGTGCTTCTTTTTTGACACTGCTCATCGGCAGGAATGCCTTGAGACCTTGTCCCATTTTTGCGAAAAGACATTATCCCATTTTTACATGGCACTTCTTGAAACAATGTCTGGGAATACCTGCAGGCCCATGTCCTCCACAGGAAGGCGATCGATATATTAAGGTGCGACATTTTTCGGGAGGAAACTAATTCGTAACGCACGTTATTCAATCGATGATGGATCGATTGATGACTAATTCACACCGACTGTTTCACACAACAGATGCTGATTAGCACTTGGCCGCTCGATATTTCTCTGAGTATCGCATTCCCAAGAGCTAGAATTTAAGTAAGGTCCGGCGCTCACTTATTACAATACGTCTCCGATATGGTCTACGATGCACCTCCCGATAAAAAAATCAAAATCGCGTCGGAAGGTTACCTAATATCGGGGCAGTTGACCATGTTTCTGCGATTAGACACCGATAAAAACCTCATACAATGCGTGGTGGATTGGCTTGTCTAGACATATGTCTACGATTTTTCACCTTCCCGATATGGCACCGATTTTGACATTTTGTATCGGTGCCATATCAGGAGGTCTATGATTCTATCGTAGTAGGTGGACGCCAGGCCTTAGACATTGGTACGAGTATGGTGATTTATCTTAACCTGGTGTATATGTCCATAGGCTTAACATTAGGAACTCATACTCAACAGGCTTGTGAGTACGGTTCCTCATACTCGATGGGTGTTAAAGCGATAAAATCAGAAACATATTCGTGTTTGGTCCCCGATCCCCGTCTAGTTTCGAATAATTCGCCTCGTCCATACTTCTGCATGCTGCAAACTGGATGGCGAGCAGGGACACAAACAAAACACGAGTTCACCAATTTCCATCTCAGTAACAATGGTTAAGTATATTTAAAAGTTAACACGTGCATGAAGATAAAATTCTATAAAACGATAAAATTTGTGTCATTCACATAAAAGCACTGCGTGCTGTGGTAAAAGAGTTATATACATTTTGTGACTTATTTTTCGTCACTGTGAGATAAATTAGCCTTATACAATAATAGTCTTATTTAAGAGAAGGCGATGACGGGGTGGGAGAACTCGGCACTTGATTATAGAAGGCGGCTGCCTGGTGAGAGAGTGAGGCCCGGTGTTCTCAGGTTACATAGGTACCTGTGTGAGTGTTGGTTCCCGGTAATAATTGTATGTGACGTATACGCTGTGGTAAACATAGTACGTTGAGTACAGGAACAGGTTAATAGGTTGAAATAAAATACAGTTTGATTTTTGTATCAAAACACGGGAGGGATTGTGAAACGGTTGACTTTAAATCATAAAACAATTTACAATTATCATCTAATTGTTAGCGATATTTGTCTTTGTATTTTTTCTCTTTCCCCAATAACGTTGAAGACTCCTTAATCAGCCATTGGTTCATATCAACGAATAGCCGTATTGTTTTCTAATGGATAGGTCCAGCAGCTTGTCTACTTTATGATCAGCTTTAATAATCTGATAATTAATCAAAAAGACTGGCTTGGAGCTGTGGCGTTTTTTCACTTACTTATTTCTAATGTATAGATATTATCATATACCTGTGCGTGAATATCGCAAATTTACTAGTCATCTGTACAGCTTCCATTCGTCACTGAGTGCCGAATCAATATAGTTCGTTCCACCATACTGCGTGACTTCCTGTCTAAGTAGTAAAATTGAGTCTTAATGCTATTCAAGTATATGATAAGAATTCAGGGGGAGGGTGGGTGAATAGAGTGTTTGTTTAGACGCACCGAACTCGGTACCCGTCTAAAGAGGGTGTTCCACTGGTCCGACGGTAGCCGATTCTGTAGCCAGACAATCGCCGATCATTATCGGATGCCCTAGAATTTCTCAAATCTTTGAACATGGTAATTTATTAAACTATTATTATCAGAATTAAATAAATTACAATACGTGAGCGTCCTCTACAGGGCCCAGGAACAATTGATCGGGTGAGAAATCGGCCTGGTGGAGCACACCCTTAACACAGACAACTTGGAACAAAATCCATTCAGCAAACCTCAGCCTGTCTTCATTTAGTCATCCCTACGTTGTATTTTATATAATATCAATATATATAAAGTGAAATATGGATAGTTTGCATATTTTCTGCAGCAGACCGGGATTTGATAGTAAAAACATGCTTCATTACAAGTGGAAGAAGCCAACCAGTGGAAGAACTGCCTCTTAGGCAATGGAAGAACTGGTGTCATTACTTCTATTGCTAAATAAAAACAAATTTTAAAAGAGGTGAACTCGCATTATGAAAACACCATTCCTCGGAAAGGATACAAGTACTGCGTCATTCCATGATGGCTGAATGTATATTCTACCATTTATTCTACTTCAGCACTCACCCAATCTGTTGCAATGTCATGCTTACTCTGTTATTCCAGTTGGCTGAAAGCATAATCGATCATTTAGATATGTGCAAATTCTTTATTCAATAAATCACCATCTCTATATATTTCCTTGAACCTTGAGGTCTGATTATAGCATACTTTTCAGGCCCCACAATAGATGTTATAAGAACCAAGAAGTGCTTTGATAGGTTTACATTGATTAAATACAAGAGGTTTGCTATTGCTATATACTTATCGCTTGTTCCTACCAGTATCGTATCTGTATACACGCTCTTCACCTGGAAACGTAGGATGTGTGTCATCACGCCATATTCCTCTGCCTATGGCATCAGGTTATATGTGATCAATAATGTTAACACCTATTTTGACCTACGAAAACAACAAGCCAGTTCCCGTATAGTATCCCATTTCACCACTCCCTGTTGGACTGTTGTGTAACAATGCCGTATCCGAGACACAATCGACTCGTCTGTCTGACACGCAAGGTGAAAAGACAAATCTCTGAAATCTATACGGCCACACGAAATGTCAGTACCACACAGAACGCATACACTCTCTGCTAATCGATGCATTGGTGATTCATTGCATTATTACTATTAACGTCTACGTGCCCTTTAGACCAAAGATCTCGTGCCACGAAAGCAACAGCAATGAGGACAGTATGACGTGTATGTTTAGTCAGCAAGTTCTTTATTTCTATAGATAACCATCACCTCATATCAGTAATTTGTACCAAGCTTTATATAATGTATGTACTCATTTCCATTTCAATTTGAGATAACCCTGCCTTACCATATGAGGAAATTCAGTGGTTGTTATCTGAATGATCAATCAGACAAAGTGAAACCATACTTCCCATGTTTAAAGATTTGATAACCATCGATGGTCAGCAACAGTAACGGATTTGCATTTGATATAGGGGTTGCAAATAAAAGTGATTTTTCTTTCAATATCAAGGCCTATTTGATATGTACTAATAAATGTAGATTAGATGATATTACATCCTTCAAGTTTCTATTATCATATACCTGTGTGCAATACCTATACTTAGGCCCGGCGTCCACCTACTACGATATGGCACCGATATGGTCTACGGTGCACCTCCCAATACAAAATAAAAATCGCGTCGGAAGGTCACCTAATATCGGGGCAGTTGACCACGTTTCTGCGATTAGACACCGATAAAAACCCCATACAATGCGTGGTGGATTGGCATGTCTAGACATATGTCTACGATTTTGCACCTTCCCGATGTGTCTCCGATTTTTGCTTTTTGTATCGGTGCCATATCGGTAGGTCTAAATTTATATCGTAGTAGGTGGACGCCAGGCCTAACGATACTTGCAATACGGGTCTAATTTGTCGCAGAGTGACGAGTGAATATAGATAGATCCTCTGGAGCACATTACTCTTGGTACACAAAATGGCATCTTTAATGATATTCAAGTATAAAATGATAGAGAGAGTGAGGACTCCGAACCGAAATATATTCCTTATTATTTTGATGTGTTTATAGATATGCAAAAGAACTGGGAATAGATTTAATTCATGCCCTCCTTACCCTGTTTATATTTTGTACTTTTCCCTGCACACTTGCCACATGCGTTGACACCCTAAGTTGGGTGTATGAAGCCTACCTGATGCTGGTGTGCGACCCGGGCGGGCGGGAGGGTCGGGCGGGCGGGGGCAGGGATCGGCCGGCGCCGTCTAAATTAGGGGCTTGCCGGTCGTGCCACCGGGGGCCAAATGTCGTTAGGCGGTCACTGATGTAGAAATAAGCCAATACGAGCCGCAGGAGGGGTCACCACCTAGTCCCCCACCCCGACCTCCACCCCACCCTGCAGCCCCTCCCTTCAACACTCCACATCGCCCACCCTCACCAAACCAACCGGCTGTTTCCAGGCCCACCTTGCCCGCTCACCCGGTATCAGCGTAAATGCTGCTTCTCGCGGTCACGTGCTATGATCGCGCGCGACGAGACTTCCGGTTAAGGTGGCGACGCTATGACTGAGTGTAGAAAGGGGAGGATGGAAGGAACTAGTAAGAGAAATAGAGGAGGAGGTGTAGTAGAAGGAGTGAGGTTATGGAGGGAAGAATGGAGGATGAAAGGTGGCGGTAGAGGGTGATAGAAGGAGCAAGGAAGAGCAGAGAGATAGAGAGGAGGAAGGGAGAGGGTGAAGAAGAAGTGAGGATATGGAGGGAAGAGTGAAGGGTGAAGTGAAAAGTAAATACGAGAAAAGAAAGAAGAACAGGAGAGGAAGAATAATTAGAAGGAGAATTAAAAGAGAGGTTAGGGGGGAAGTGTGAAGGGCGAAGGGAAAGGGAAATATGGAAAATAAGAAAGGATATCAGAAGGGGAAGGAGACTTAGAAAGAGAAAAAGAAGAAATGTCATGTAGGGCGGAATGGAGGGTGAAAGAAGGAGCAGGTAAGAGAAAAGAAAGGAAAACAGGAGTTGACCAGGGGAGTGGACGGAGAAGAATATGACATGTTAGGTAGGAATGAATAAAGGTTGAAAGGAGAAGCAGATAGAAGAAAAAAGAACAAAACAGAAGTAGAATTAGAAGCCGAAGAAGAGAGGTTATGTCCGGAGGAGTAGTCATCGGAACAGAAACGAAAGGCAGTAGTGTATGAGGGAATTCAGTAAGGATTAACTTAAACAAAGCCGTAATGGAGAGGGAGGGAAGGTTCAAAGTAAAGTAAAGCAGGATGGTAAAGGAATCGCACAGGTTCGATCCACACTGACAAACTTTACCACATTACCTTTTCTACTCAGTGCCCACTCGGCGCCTCTCGATCTCCATGGCAACCTCAGCCGAATGGAAACGGCGTGTTTTGGTTGAATTATGGTGGGAAAGCCTGAGGTAAACATGGACACTTAAAGCTAGCAGACGCCATTGTGGCCAGTCGGCAAACACCACTGTGATGCGCCTCTACCTTCCTTTAGCAGCCTGGCCAAAGATGGCATCCAAAGAAATCTGTGCTTTTTGCGTAAGTGCCTCTCCGAAAAATCAAGACACCATATTCAAACAGTACGAGAACGGTACGGTATTTTGAACGATTTTCGCCATAATAATCTTGGAGTTGTTTTAGTGTATAATGTTTCTTTTGTGAGTTTCAAATGAATTTTAGTCGGTTCTTTCGATAGATACAACGGGATTGTTGTTCTGTCACTGCCATGTAGATGTAAAAGTGATCAATGATTTAGATATATTCTAAGTTCAAATAGATTTGTCGCCAGTGTTATATAGAAATTATGAGATCTATACCGATTTTAAATAGACATTAGAATCTGGTATAGGAACACATGAGATTGGGTCATTTCAAACAAAGTTCTAGATTGTATTCACAGAACCCCGGGTATATTGATTACGAAGAATTCGGTTAGAGCTGTAGTTAGATCGTACGATGCGCGTTCTACTTCTATCTCAAAATCCATACCAGAAATCAATCGCTAATTCCGTCATTACCTTCATCCCACAACTTGTCTTAAATGCATAGCACACAGCTACTGACCACTAGATGGCAGCAGCACCAGCAGGCTACCCATAATGCACGGCGTGCGCCTGACAGTTTCGCTAAGACTTATGGGAGACGCGGGGTTTCTCGCGGGGACGAGAATCATCTCGCGGAACCTGCCTGACCCCGCAGCCATAGAAAGTCGAGGTGCTGCGGGAAATTGGCCGGGCATGGGCCTTTATGTAGTGCCTATCAGGGCCGGGGCGAAAGACAAGACCCATAATGGGAATAATGGTGGCTGCGTCCAACAACTGCTCAATGAGATAATGAGGTCAGGTGTACATGATGAGAATGATGGCGGCTACGCCAAGGAGAACCACGTGTCGTTGTCACGTGATCACCTTAAACATGGCGTGGGATTGACGCTGATCTCAGCAATCCCTTCCCCATGCTTAGTCAGACTGTGGGGATGTGAGGAGACCCAACCTTATCACCTATGACCTATAGACCTAGACCGTCCGACTGTTTGAGCCTAAGGCCTACATCCATTGAGGTCCGAGTCTACGATAGACCATACGATTTACCTGAAAACCGATTACGATGCACGCCGACGTTCATAGTCTAGACTTGCGCAAGATAAAGAGGTTCCAAATCCTCTCTGACTTTTGACATGCAATGTAGTGTATTGGGAGGCCTTAAAGTTCTATTGTAATGAGTGGACGCCTATGAGCTGGTGGCCTAGGCTGCTCAGAAGGCTCTGAGATCTAGGCCTAGCCATACTGAGCTTCTATCATTGAACCTAGCACCACTGTAGACCTGTGATCTGCAGGCCTAATCTGTAAGCCTTAACGGAACCCTCACAGGCCTAGCCCGCGTAATAACCTGAGGCCTACAGGCCTAACCCACTCAGCCACTCTTAATAGGTGGCCTCATCCCGTCCATTGGCCTCTGCACTCTCTTACAGACAATGAAACATGTGCATAATGAGGTAAGCAGGTCGCGGTGCTTTTTAGGTGTAGGCCTAACCGCATTTCTCATTTAGTAATTTTATTACCTGTTGGGGACGTCCCTCCTCTACGTTTAGGAATAATAGAATATATGATAATTGGAAATATATGCTTATACCTTGTTTATCAAATCTCTCTCCATGAAAATATTGTGAGGATCCACCATTGTGAGGACCCACTAGAGCTGAGAAGAATTGCTGACCTAGAAATGACTTACTTACACTTCTTCAATTAAGAAGGGATGCGATACATAGGCCACCTATCAACTTTGTGAAATGTAAGCCTTTTTAGTTCTCCTAATAGCCTTTGATGATGGCCAATGGAAATGGGCTATTAGGAGAACACAAATAATCCACACCGTTTTCGTCGGCCAATGGAAACGGGCCTATATCTATCAAGAAACTTGTAAATTGTGACCCAGATCATTGTATAATGAAATGTGTGCTTCCTTTCGTTGGCGGCGAGGTACACCTGGAAATAACATTTCAATCAAACTGCCTTCCTCTCAGCATTCGACCCTCTAAAGTACCAGCCATTTAGTTCAATCATCCAGCCCTTTCGGAGACAATTAACATCTGCTGTGATATTTCAGAATTGTGCCATTATGATTACGCACTCTACTTTCCATATACTACTTCCCCCCTCATCCGTTTCCCTACATACACATGAACTGCCGCTTGCGCAGGTTCTAAACTACCCCTCCTCCTTGTACAAGTTATGTAACTTATATCACTGGACAAACCCAAGAATAATATATGTGAAGTGGACTCCAACTAAAATTACTCTCTCAGCCCCGTGACCGAAATTACAATCCTCCATTTTCATATCGTCATTTTCTTATATGATAAATCATTTAAGCGACCGTCCGGCAAGCATGAAAACCTAAATTCGCTCGTTTTAGGTAGGGTTTACTGTATGTGAATATCTGTCATATTCTGGTATGGTATACATATATAAAACTTGCTCATAGAAGTTTTCCGTAAGCGGGGTTTTACTGTGTCTTTTATCGCACAATACAATGATTATTGTTCTCATTGTGACTTTGTAAACTGTTCTTCAACATTGGACAAGTGGTTCTTCTCATCGCTATAGACCCTATTGAGGTATCCCAGAATTCAGTCTGTTTACAGGTCCCGGTGCTCGCTGGTTGCCGACATGGTATGATGATAGACCCTTGAACCGTAACCACAATTATCGCAGTATAACGGTTTTTATAAATGTTTAAATCGGAAATCCAATATCGGAAATGGAAATTTCAGCTATTTCTACATACAGATCCGAAATAATATTCAGGTTCTCCTAATATAAATGGGAAAACGATAGTTCATGTGGTTGTAGTCTGCCAAGCCAGCCGCGAGCGGAACTTGCATTTACCCTGGGCGATAATAGGGAGTTTAGTAACCTCTGGAGGGCGTATAGTTGCTCTCCAATACACCTTCTGCCATCTAGACATAGGTGGCGCCATTTTGCCCCTAAACATCAGTCTCCAAGCAGATTCTTCATACTGATAAGCTCAAGATGTCTGTTTAGACAGTGTGAATATGTGGCTCTTTGTCACAAACTAGATTACACTCTCCTGGCTGATCCACCGTGCTGCTTTGCTTCCAAGCATAGCAAGGGATCTGCTTGGAAACTGGAACTCACCGTACACCCCTCTAATAGCTTATTAAGGAACTAACATCCACTGCCCCCGAAGCCAAGCAAAACATCAGCTATTGGACGCAGTTATCTATGATCTCTATGTGTGTTGTTTTTTGTTCTCTTTTTAAAGGTTGGGGTGGTGGGGTGATTTACCGTTGAGGGGTTTCACCCTAATGTCATGATTATCAATAGATTATAACAACTGATAACAGTGGTTGTCCCTCGATTTTCTTACAATAGGGCTATTTTACCATACGCGGAAACAGAGTTTGCCATATATGGTCAGATGCAAAGTAATTCGGCATTCTAAATGGGAGCGTAAATATACTTTGAAAGTACATATTATTAAGAATTGGAAAACCCACTGTAGAGCCATCCCATAACGTTTTATGCAGGGCAGTACAGACCTGCATATCAAAGTCCACGAGTTCATACCATTTGATGAGTTACAGATGCTGCATGCTATGGTGTTGCATTAGTTGCAGCGCAGACTTGGTGTATATTTCTGCACAGCTATACTTCCAAAATCAGTTTGTTTAAAATGAAACCCTCCTTTCGTGAATTCCTGGCGGATGAAGGAAGACCTAGCAATCACTTTGTGCACTATACAGCTGTCAGACATGTCCAGTGCACTGCCCTGGCCCCAAGACATAGAAGAACAAGTACCCCCGGCCACACAGAGGGGGCGCTACGGGTGGTGCCAGCTTCTAATCGGAAAGAGATTCAGTCCAGGAAAGGGAGTAACGCCCCGCCCCGGAAATATCACTACTCAGGTGCTGATCTTCACACGAGCGCTGATGGTAGAAAAGGACTGGATGAGCTCAGGGCTGATACGGGCTTGTATCTGGACAATGGTCCAGGGGTGAGTTTAAAAGAGAAAGAAAATGGTCGTATTGGGGTTTATGGTATTTTCGTTATTCAAAATGATTAGTCTTTATGAAAAACGGTCTTACAGGACGATAAAATTATTTTTGCAATAGATATAGTCGATACCATACTCTTGTCATGGTTGAGTCTATGGGTATCGCCTGGAATCGACCAGAGAAGAAGTTGTCCATCTCGATTATTTTCTGCCTGAACTGAGATCCTTCTAGCCAGTTTTATTTACTTATCATTGTTATGCTTGCAGGGACTGCACTGATTATTCATTGTTTGTTAATTGAGTATGCATTTTCATCACGAGTTGGACTCATTATGTGTATTCTGAGGACATTCACCTTTGGATCAAGATTTTATTGGCATTAAAATTCTGAATGGAAATAAACAGAAGAGAATACTTATAGTTGCACTATGTATAAGGATATTATGTCCGACATAGTTTCTGACAGAAATATTGTGTGTAACTTCAACACGCTAGACAAATATTAGCGACTCATATATAGTATAATGTGCACCTCGAATGAATATGCATCAAAGGACACAATTGTCTATTCTAATCAGATATGTGATTGTAACATTGTAAAGTCAACTCTGACTGATCGGACCCATTTACTGAATCTACGTTCAAGTCCCACTATGACTGAGGTCCCGATACTAGCTATCCCAGGGCAATTAGCAAAACTGAAAGCTATAACTGAGCAATGTTAGGGTTGTGAATGATATTGAAGAATGGGTCGTCAAAAGACCATAGTTGATCCTAGCAAGTTCGTTTATATATTACATAGTATTTTTACGAGGATCATTACGAATTTCCATTGATTTTTCAAATGATCAAAATCAAAAGCATGAGTGAATGATCTTAAATTCCAAGAAAAGTGTATTTGTTTTTAAAAAGGCTATCATGATTATGTCTCACAGGTAACATAGAAAGTGGCAGGCTGGGAAACTTATGGCCAGGGCCTGACGTCATTATGCTTATTAGTCTTCGGTCATGTAACTGACAGAGGACCCCACAGCAGTACTTAATCTTTTGAGATGTTCCCTTTCCTAAGGTCTCACATTACCATTTAAACCACTTTCACAACACACCAGTAGATGTATCTTATTACTGTGTGCCGAGCTTAAGCACATAACATCTTTTTATCAATTGTGAGTGCGAAATTAAATTCAAAATGATATCTTTTGACCATAAAAGCAGTTTAACCGGAAATAAACTCCAATGAATACTGTATGTTGAAGCCCGACTTATTCTATTACATTCTTCTCCTCCGGTTGCAATATATTTTTGTTGAAGTCGTAGAAATGGTTCTGTCAGTGAAATATCTATTATGCATTTCGGTTGGTGACGTTAACGCTCACTTTCCTTCCGAGGATTCGTTTTTCCCCTTCTTCTTTAAGAATCTTCATGCCCGTGGCCCTTCCTTCCATCTCCCTCAAGAGGTGAGTTCAAAATTCACCAGAATGATGGGAGGGGCTCTCTAACGTAAAGATGGCCGTTTCTAGATTGTGGCGGGGTTCATTTTCTACGTCACGTGACAGCCCGGCTGCGCGCGCACAAAGCTGGCTATCTCCGCGCGTGCGCAGGAGGGTCTTAGATGTTGCCTGTCGGCTGAAAGGTATAAAGAGGTATCTCTGCCAGCGTAGGGTGGGACGGTAATGAAAGCCCATGCTAGTCCGCGTAGGAACTACTTTCTAGGGACTCTTTGATGTGGCGTAGTGATGGTGGAGGCATTGGCAGGGCGGCCCTTCGTCTTGGTGCCCTGATGAGAGGTACCCATCGCAAACACCCTCAAGTGATCACAGACGGGGGGCTTTGAGAGTCGACAACCAGGAACCTATACTTTTGATAACGCTGAAATTAGCAGCGAGTTAATAAGAGATTGCGGGTGGTGGAAGGAGACTGCGAGGTTCAAAGGTCATCCTGCATGGTATTGTGGGTTTTAGAGCCTGTGCTCGGAGCGCACAGCTATGACGTCTGTAGAGGTGTGGAAGGGGTCTATACCTGGAAGCCTGACAGTGAACATACTGTGATTGGAGAGTGAGGCGAGGGATCATTGCCTTAGTCCTTCTCCCCTCATATCCTCTGATTTCCGTCCGAGTGGATGGTCGGTGGGGCAAGCTCCATCAGGTGGGGATTTAGGGGGAAAAGGGGGCGGGGCCTTCTGGTCACGTGACACACGGGTTGCGCCACTGTATCCTCGCCCTCAATGGCGGCCGTCGGACGCTACATATGGCCCGGGCGGGTCTTTTAAAAATCACCCCCGAGGCATGAAATCGGTGCGGCCGACTGGGTCCGGCGACAATTTACATAGATCACACCGCCTTTACGCTGTCTTACTGTGGAATATAGAACCAAAAACGCATGAAATTTCAGGCGAGAATGTTGCCCCAAGGTCATGAACCTACTACAGTGTTTGACTAGCCATAGTAAACACACCATCTGCCGCACTAAACGAGAAAGTGTAGCGGGATGTAGGGTTTTATTGAACACATGAGTGGGCGCGTTAGCCAAGTCGTTCTACTGCGCACATCGTAATGTTGGTGGGGTTTATACTTGATTAAGGATGTCCTCTAATTGATTCTTTTACTTATTCTGATGTACATTACTAATAAAATGCTGTTCCTGATCAGACTTATCATTTGACGAATATTTCTGATTGATTTTGTCTCTTTGGGAGAATATATATATATATATATATATATATATATATATATATATATATATATATATATATATACATATATATGAGGTTAGAATGAAAAAAAGAAATATATTCAATTAAATCACACTCAGTCTAACTTGCGTATGTCTTTCCCGTAAAACATTGTCCTGAGCGGGGGGGGGGGGGATGAATATATTCAAACCATTTTGTATAAATCACCTTATGAGAAATAGTTCTAAATGAAATGATGAGTTGATAAAGTCCATATCATGGACGCAATGTCGGATCTGTAATATTAGGAAATGACCTTACTGTTTGTTGACTAATTCAACGGTCTGTATAGACTTGGCGACAGACCAAGAACAGAGACCGTTTCGTCAATAGTCAGGTCGTTTCCTTATTACTATATGCCTCAAGTCGATGAAAAAACATTTTGATGACGCAGTCACGGGGGGCTTGAACATAATTTTTACTGCACCCTCGCAGCGGGTAGTATTTGATAGACATTCACACAGGTAACAAGATAATAAGCATTTAGTGATCCGGTAGCGGTTGCCGGTTGAGGTCGTTTCGCCTGTAACTTCGCCCTGCTAACAGAGTCGGAGGGCCATAGTTATAAGACAAATGGATGAGAACGGAATCGATACGGGTTTATTCACTGCATTTTCTCATTATCATGAACCTCAGAAACACAGAAAAACGCCGTTGTATTGACTTACTAAGTTATCAATTCATAGCTCATTCACTACGTCAGTGCGCACATTATTTCGACTGCACCCCTAGCAGCGGGAAATATTCCATTGACGTCAGGCCCTGTTTTCTTTCCCTTTTCACAAATATTAGAAATGAATCATTCGCAAATGGTATACTTTTTTATCGATCTAAATAGCACTTTTCTAAAACGATGAATAACAAACGGGTATAGGTCGATAACAGGGATAAATATTAGTGCCTACATGAACGCATATATGAAAATGAATGGTTAATGATATGTGTTTTTTATGCTTATTGCTTAGAAGAAGAAGCAATCACCCATGCATTAGTACACTGCATAGTCCTGAGAGGATCGATCGGTTCTTATATGGATATCTACAGTTATGGCTCCAAACGTGATAAATAAGATTAAAAGAAGTGAGGTGGTGAATGATAAATGTTCTCTATAACCGTCTTATTAAAGGAAGTGAGTGTGATAAGGCAGCCAGGCGCGGCGAGCTCCGGCAAATAGTGGATCAATATCGCAGAATGTATTACAATGATGTCGGTGAAATAATGCTCCATGATTATATTTGAAGGTATTACGGCGATGTCAGTAAAGTACTACCCCATGATTACAGAAGAATGTATTCCAATAATGTATTTAAAGCTGAGCTAAAGAATTTAGTCCTGGTGATAATTTCATTGAAAATATAGACCCACCCCTCACTCAGTGAGAGAATGGACCTGTCACGTATGGCAGCGGTCGCGATGAGTCAGTTCGGCCGGGTCAGTCAGGTGGTATATAAGTCAGGTTTGAGGAGGGGGGGGGGGGGGGGGCATGTACCTGTAAGGTACAAGTCAGAGGTGGGCCATTGAAAGGTAGCCCTGAGAGAACATGGATTCCCTGTGAGTGCAGCTGTTTGATTTAGTGTGAGGAGTGGTGGGACATAACCATATAATGTGACCCCACCTGTCATGGCTCACTGTTCTGCCACATTTCTCTCACCTGCCCTTGTAAATTCATTAGAAAACATGCACAAGGCATGCACTATATAGACAATAATCGATGGTTTTGTGGACATGCGGCCGTAAACCACGAGAGGTTGACGCGTAGTAATACACGACCGCTAGCGAGTGTATTATGATGTCAACCTCGAGTGGTTTACAGAGCCGCCTATACACAAAATCATCGTTTGTTGCATTTATTATCCATCTTTTCGAATAAATTATACCCAGTAATTGCCATATCAAATGGTATAACAATTGGAACTCTTTCTTTGCTCTATAGCAAAAGGGACTATTTTCCCCGTATACCATGGTTTTGAGGCCGTATACCACAGGTTTGAATCCGTATACCACAGTTATGGTATCAGACAGTTTGTATACAATGGGTCGTGGTTTACTGAGTCCCCATACATTTTCAATGGGGGCTTTGTATACAAAGGATAATAAATGGTTGGTTACGCCAATCATTCAGCCAAAGTACCGAAGGCAACATATTCTATAACATTGGATAACTATCAATGTAATATGCTTACAGTACCAATGTACGTTATCTCTAGAGAAATAACCGTGTTTCCATCGTATACTATGGTACTCCAGCTCCAATTTGGTGTGTCATATATGCATATCACCTCAATAATACTTTAGATAACTTAGGTAACAGAGGAACACCAAAACTGCATGGACAATAATACATTGGCAGGCCGATATATCATATTATTAAGATGCTTATCTTTTTCAAAGTTAAAACCAAGACAATTATCAACTATCAAGCTCGGACCGTCCAGACCTGTAAATACGATGCCCTAGATTGTTCCAGCATTCTAATCTGTCAAAGAAATAGCACTCCTCCAATTAGACCTCGATGGGCAGGAGGGCGGACTTGCCCGTGTTTGTCTCAGCGAATGCCTAAGTGACGAATTTGCCATAAGGAAACACCTGTATCGTCATGGGCTTGTCACAAGGCTGGCTCTTAGTGTTAGGGAAGACCACCTAGGGGAGAAGCCGATTTTAATAACTTGATTACTTTGTCACATGATATGACAAGTGATCCTTGGTTTTATTTTGTTTACAATATCATATATGATTCGAGATACATTACAATGATGTCGATATATAATGATCCATGATTGTATCAGAATTTCCCACGATGGTTGCATTGAAGGCAAACCCCATGAATAGAAGTTTCAGGTGAAAATCTACCAACAGTACACCAACTACTTGGACACCCTGTACTCTAAAAGGTTTAGTACACACACCTCATTCGTTATCTTTTACAGAGTGGCCTTCACCCAGCCTTCATTTTGGAGAACGCCCACTGTAAAAACAGAGTAGTCGTCCATAGGCTAGTAACTTGCTCGCCAGTAACGGTCTAATTTGTAGTTTCACCTCTCGACCTTTCCCAGGCTGATCCAATTTAGAGACAGCCCCTGCCCGTCCTAGTGAAGCCCGAGTAAAATGCATCAGCGGCCGCGGGTTCAGTCGCCAGTCGACCGGGCCCAGGCGCCCACAGCTCCGGCAAAGCCACGCGATTAATCAGCCACCTCTCCCCTTCACGGCAATGTATATACCAGGTCAAGATTTATCCAGACGCCTCTGTAGCTTGCTTCTCCGGCGTTTCTACCTACCGATTATAGTACTTAGTATCGCCGACCGATTATGTGATACTATTGGTGCAATAATTGAAGGTGGAAAGAAAATTGTCAACGGTTTTTTTTCTCCAAAGCTATGTAATATGGCACCACTTGACTGACTTTCTGTACCACCTACGAAATGTCTCTGTCAATGTCAAAACTGGTTGGCAACCACTTAAATTTTTTTTATTGAATTGAAAAGATCCACATTATTTAATAGATTCCCTATACAAATCAGTAAAAAATTTAGATAGGTCCACTTTACTCATTAGTTTAGGACAAACTGCAAAGAAAAATAAGGTCTTACTCAGAATGTGTCACAAGGAATAAGTTTCAATTAATGATTGTATACAATTAAAAACTACTAGCTGGTGCCACTGCGAATTGTAATATATACCTTTAAGACATCTGTAGCCGTCTGGAAAACGAACAAGTTTATTAGGTCTCTTTTCTCTCCGTCTCTGTCTTTGCTTTGACCCTCTCTCTTCATTTTAACTGCAGTTTTCTTTCTCTTGCTGTTGAGGTACCAGCTGTAGCTACTGACGATCTTCTCTACGGGGGAAAGCTTTGGCGCACCCCGCTAGGACCATAGTCTACAGGATCCGACTTGTAGAACTGAGTTTCTGGACTACGTAATTGCTATAATCAACTTTAGTAGACGGGCATCAAAACGCTCGGAAAACATCATTATCTACGCTAGAGATCTTTAGAATTGAATTGCCTTCGTGGCAGGACAACATATCGCTGTGGCCTCTTTGAAATGGAGGAAAATAAGGGACTCTTTTCTTTTGACTGGCATATATGATTGCGCCACTGTACCCGTGAACCACCGCTCCCGATCAATAAAAACATTTGCTTCCTTGCTAAAAACAGCTCTACTTTGTCGATGAGGAAAATACTATTACTTTTGCCTTCGTGGAACACACATGGAGATTGTGGCAATTAGAATTTACAGTTCATAGGATATAAAAGGAATGTAGAACCGGGTATATCTATATGACAAGGGAGATAAAGGGTACAAACGATAGAATTATCAAGAGACGTCACGAGTTTCAGTCTGAGTTTATTTATGCCACACATTTTGTTGGCTCCATAATTTCACTCGTCTTCGACTCGTGGAATTATGGAGCCAACAAAATGAGTGGCATGAATAAGCTCAAACTCAAACGAGTGGTGTCTTGATTTTATCCTACCCTGTTTCCATATTTTTTCAGTATCAGAAAGTAGTGGCATAAACAACACTTTATGTCACACCCGTGACATAAACAAATCCCATGTTAAGCCTATGGGGTTTTTATTATTGGTAGGATAAAACTTGGGTCCTCACAATACGGAAGTTTAGGCCACTCAAAAAAAAAAAATTGTTTCTCATCACCAAGCCATGAAAAATATGACGAGGGCGCTTTTTTTTTTTTTTTTTTTTTTTTTTTGCTGGGTCGTGGGCCTTCCGACAAGGCTACGACAAAATCGAACATGTTCGATTTTTCCTACAACTGGACCTTTGTCGTGGAGTGTCATGGCATGTCAGGAGCATGTGGGGTGTCCCAGGAGCGGGGTATTACTCTAAAGGGGGGGTCCACCAACCACGACAAGGCTACAACAAGTGCCAACATGAAAGTTCCAATCGCAGCCTTGTCGCAGCCTTGTCGTGAGAAGAGCAGGGTCGGGACAGCGGTGTCCTGGGGTGTTGTAGACGTTGCTATTAAAAAGTCGCCCATGGTTCCGACACACTACGACAGTGATATCGAGGAATCCACAACACTCCACGACAAAGGTCTAGTCGTAGCAAAAATCGCTGCCTGTCATGGCCTTGTTGTAGCCTCTTGTTGGGAACTGGGGTCCACCAACACAGCAGTGTCCTGGCGTGTCGGGAGCATGTGGGGTGTCCCAGGAGCGGGGTTTTACTCTAAAGGGGGGCGTCCACCAACCCCGACAAGGCTACGACAAGTGCCAACATGAAAGTTCCAATTGCAGCCTTGTCGCAGCCTTGTCGTGAGAAGAGCAGGGTAGGGACAGTGGTGTCGTGGCATGTCGTAGATGTTGCTGGTTGCCATAAAAAAGGCGCCCGACACACTACAACAGTGATATCGAGGAATCCACAACACTCCACGACAAAGGTCTAGTCGTAGCAAAAATCGAACATGTTCAATATTGTCGTAGCCTTGTCGGAAGGCCCCCGACAAGCTTCATGTCGCAGCCTGTCATGGCCTTGTTGTAGTCTCTTGTCGGGAACTGGGGTCCACCAACCACGACAAGGCTATGACAAGGCTTCCAATCGTAGAGCTGTCGTGGACCTTGTCGGAAAGCCATTGTCGTAGTCTTGTCATGGTTGGTGGATGCCCCCCTTAATTGGTTACATGAAACCACTTTATGCATCACTTTTGTCAACCATATAACCACATTAAATGCATTCCTTACATCAGGAGCTTTAATTTGATACCAAATACTCATATTTTTCATGATTTCTATCAAATTGTCATCTTATCTATTAAAAAAAAAAA
Organism: Alentia gelatinosa; assembly: GCA_950022655.1. Lineage (NCBI taxonomy): Eukaryota > Metazoa > Annelida > Polychaeta > Phyllodocida > Polynoidae > Alentia > Alentia gelatinosa. The sequence continues at coordinate 161,151,932 of OX465579.1, forward strand.
AAAAAAAAATCTTCTAAAAAACGTTTTAGCTGACGCGCGCGGTGATGAGAAACAAGGTTTTTTTTTTAAGTGGCCTTAATAAGGGAACATAAAAGTAATATGGCTCTAAGTTTATGGACATAAATCGGTGTATGTATATATATATATATATTTAGGTGGTAATCAAGCAAGTGTTCGTAGTATTTTTTTGCGTTGTCATTCCTACCACTGAAGATCGTAACCCACAACTTGAGAATACTAGCAACAAACCTGAAGTTCGTGTTTGATGAATTAGTGTGGTATTCCAGATGTAAACACTTAAAAAGTTTGGACTGTACCTTCGAGAATATATTGATTTTTACTAGTTGGTTTTATTCAGTAAGTAGGTAATTTGCTGTAATCTATTTGGTCCGGTTGCCAACCAACTAGTTTTACGCCGGCTTAGATATCCATGTAAGGTCCAAATAGGCAGCAATGGGTCTATGAGGTACTTCGGTCTGATTGGTCATAGTTGGCCTCTCCCCACATTTAAAACACACTGGCCCTCTGTACCGTTACCAATTCGACAGGCCCGGCACACAGATAATGGAGGGATAGAGTGTAGAGCTGAAAGTCTATGTATTGCAAAGTAGCTTAGCATGTCTCATGCTCAATAAGAGTACTGCCGGACTTACACATCAACTGACACCGTTCAGATCTTATCTACCTATAAGACCGTCTTGAGAAATGTATGAAGAAATGAGAAATCTCAATAATTTCCTAAATTCTTATTTCCTCCAGGAGACAGCTGAATGGCATCCAATCATATAATTATCATTAGAATCTTGCAATCTGCCACATATCTGTATTATAGAATTTCAGAATTGCCTTCTGTAGTCACAGCAGTGTCTTACTGGAGACCTGAGGAGGGGGGATCCCCAAGAGGCCCAGTGAGCTGTAGGATTTAACCCTACCACCAGTTACACGCTTGGAAAAAGAAAACTACATCAATAAACTAATTTGAGGTCTAGAGCCTGGTTCTGACCTTGTTTCATGCTGCTCTCCAGTAAGAAATGGATAGAATGGGGTTATTTTTTATGAGGTCCGTTGTAACTCGTTTGTGTTCATTACGCATACCATATTCTTTAGAAAAAAATCTCTACCATGCTTTTAGACCCTTTACAGTATAGAAGGCAATTTGTTCTGTTCAGGAGCGAATTAAGAGAACACAATTACTCAGCTCTGCAAACAGTTTGGGGAATATAAGCACAAAGTAGGGGATATTAGGAGAGATAAAAGTGATATAGCATGTTGTAAAAATATATAAAACATAGAGATGTTAAGTAAACTTTGATCATTGGCTTATGTACATTTCTTTCTCCGAAATACAATGTCCATTTCTTTCTTCAAAATCTAATGTCTGTTTTGATCCCTTCTAACATCCAGAACTGCCTCAAGCTAACAATTTTTTCTGAAGCATGTGCAGTATAGATATTGAAAAATAGAGTACAACATCAGGAGAACAGGCAAATCATTAAAGTAGAAGATGGTGGAGATATAAATTAAAGATTTCTTGATATCCTAATTCCTCTAGGCTAATTTTCGGACATACGTAAAGATGTACTGGTTTGTTTGAGATGGTTTAACCTGGAGAGTCCCTCAAACAAGCTAAACCAGCTCGCTGTTGTTTAACCGGGAACAAATATTGGCAGATAAAGACACAGGTCCATAAAAGTGTTAGACCAGTCAGGGGCAGTTTGGTGTTACTGATGAAGGAGATAAAATTGTAGAATAAATAAGTACAATTAGATCCAACTACTTGCACAATTGTACAAACAGCCTAAAACCCAAAATATGCTTATCGAAGAAAGAAGGATGGCACATAGTTCAAACAAATTGAAATTTATAGAACTGCTAGCCAAAATCAGTCTCTTCCAACGATCACCAGTCTATCGTGGTGTACAGTTGTGGAATGAACTCTCCGCAGACGACCAACGTATAGATAACATCAAAGAATTCAAAAGGAAAATAAAGGCACGTTATTCTGTATGCGACTGGAGGCAAAACTGTAAGCCTGTCTGGCACGTAGAACTCAAGCACTATCTGTCTTGTGGTAATGTCGTCATCCATCCCATCAATCTTGCTGTATATTCCACTGGAAAACTCCTGTAAATACTTATGAACGCTGACAGAAAAGGTGATTCTGTGTCAGAAGCATGTCGGAACGCCTGTCGTAGTGTGTTGGAAGCGCAGTGGGAGTTCGGGTTACGATACATTCCTGATAACAGACATGTCCTGCCTTATTACCCCTTTAGTTTATAGTACATAAATGGATGGTAAATGTTCTACTTGCTGTCACCTCCCGATCACAAATCATTATTTCGAATTCAATACTTGACATAGAAATAGTTTATTTATCGCTTCTGCAGGTTGTAATATTCAATTCTAAACTTCTCCCAAATAGATTTTCCATTTCTCTTTTTGGTAGAAGAGCATTCTCATTTGATCATGACATACAACACTACAACACAGACATTAACCTAAAGAGTATATATATATATATATATATATATCAGTGCTGTCCAATCGTAATATGCCATTTCCCTGGCCCCTAAATTTTGGTATTGGTATTGGCCTGTGGTACCAACAGCCTCCTTAACGCAAATCGACGGAACCGTCTTATCCTACTACTGAGATCCCACTGATGTGGCGTTTATACCTACCGAATTAAATAACCAGCGATTATCGCATTAAGCACCGCCGACTGATGATATATGACACTTTTGGTGCGATAATCGACAGTTGTATCTGAAACCAGTCAATATTGTGTATATATACATTCTGTGAGAGTTGACATCTAGAGCTTGCTGCACATGACTATCCCTTCACCATCTACGTGCTAACCCTGTGATATTAGGAAATGTACAGAGTGCCAGTGTCTCAGGGTCGTAGAGGCGTGCCCAGCCTACCATGACTAATCACAAGAGACCGTAGTCCTAATTGACCTGCTGGTGCTTGATACATTTGGATCCTATGTCTCGGGCTGTTATAGAAGCAAGTTGACTGGTCGCAATTGGGTATAGGTAATGACCCATAGACTGAATATAACCCAAACCTTCTGTTATTTATTCATATTTCTATGCTCACTCATCAATGGTGAACGTATCATTTGATCCTAGTTATCATTGCCGTTTTCTTTGCAGCTCAAAGTGTGCCGGTGTCGTGCCCCTTCAGGGATGCTTACCACTTTCAATACAACAACAACACTGGAGGTTTCTGTCGCGACCCCACGTCCTACGTCAAGCAATGCGCCAGCGACTCCAAGTTCCGCTTCCACTTCCGCCACTGCTCTATGGCCGCCTACACGTACAACCGGGGTGAGTAACAGTTACACTGAAGTCTCCCCTTAGGGCACCAATCGCATCCACTTCTATGGATCCCGTATGATTGATACGCATAAGCCGCTCTTGCAGAACTGGTGCCATATTATTAGAGTCTGGGGGAGAAGTTTCATTTCATCCAGGAATCAATCACTGGTATATATTGGCAGAGAAAGGGGTTGTTATATCGGTTCTAGCACTCGTAGGATGTAAGCAAGCTCAGGACGGATGCGTCGCTTTAGGTAGCGCTTGTGATCCTGTGAACTTTAGAGTATGAGGAATGGGAGCCAATCAGTGATGCATAAAATACAAACACCTACTTGCCCACCAGGGTCATTCGTCAATGCCCAACATTGCAGCGAACTGTCATCCGTGCCAGGGTCAGGACTGGGTGTTGGGGTACGGGGAGAACCCCCCGTGGGGGTGTTATATTTGGTAGGAGGGCAATATCGGATCACCAATAACCATGTAGACCTATAAGAACGGTGGGCACCCGCCTCGATAAATCCAGCCACAGTCAACTTAGCAGTCTTATCAAGAGGGTGATAGATCAGGTTTGCCCAGCGCTCCGCTGTTGTCTTGGGACGTCGGGTTGGGCGCCAGAAAAGCCGGCGGGGCATGGTAATGAAAGTAATGATCACCCATAAACAATGTGATTGTCGACACGACCACCCAATCCAATTTGTCCGGCTTGTATGCGCGCCAATCAAAGTAACACCCACTACCACAATACCAGCTGAACCGAATTAGAGCTGCTCTTACGTGGGGGGAATAAGGATATGTCGACGGGCGACCCCCTTGCCCAGTTTACACCTACTGATTTTCACCACCGATTATAGAATCTGGCACCGCCGGTCGGTTATTACACGTTTCCGATAAAATATCGGTAAGTGGAAACGGCAAAATTCAAAATCCGCTCCACCCACCGATTTTGAGGCCACTGGCGAAATCAAACCGGGCTGAATTAATCGGTGATGTAATGCGGAAATGCTCCATTCGTGCAGATAAATATATGATCGGTCATCAGATGTAAACGCCTCGACGACTTGCAGTGTCACCGATTATCGTTACAGATATTTTCTTGGGGAGCACCATGAAGAGTGCTAACCTTCCCAATATTTCATCGGTGCAGTTTCGGTGTAAACTGGGTTTAAGGTATTTTTTCCACTTGCCGAGAAAACGATCCGCGATGTTTAGGAATCACTCGCTCTACATGCAACTATGTTAATGCTATTGCAAGCACTGTTGGTCTATTTCCACAGGCGGACTTTAGAACCTTCTTGCTGAACCCACTACTAACGATGTAATCAAACCCTAATGGATTTATCAGAAACAATTTTGTCTGAAGTGATGCCATATAACGCAGAGTTCAGAACATATTGTCATGAAACATCACGAAATTTCATATGATTGTTTATATGGCATGAGTTGTCTTAGCGGAATGATATCACGAAGCGGAGCTGAGTTATATCTGTAGCAGAAGACAACGAATGGCATGTAAACAATTATGTGAAATTGAGTGATGTTTAGATTTTATCCTACCCTGTCATATGTTTTTAACTTCATATGTCACCAGTGGCATATAAATATTTTATGGCATAACCATGGCATACAGGCCCACCATGTTAAGTCTATGGAGATTTGTATGAGGGGTAGGATAAAGATCGGACGCCAACTCTTTAAATTGTTTGCTTCCACTTGCCGATTTATGACAACAATGAGAAAATATCCCTCAGTGGTGATGAATTTGTCAGGAGGTTATTCCAACAATACCAGTGATAAAATGAGTTCATAGATCGGTCGTCAGTGACCGACAAAATCCGTTAGTGGAAACAAGCCTATATACGTCAGGTTAGTATTGGGCAGTCGTGTAGAACACAGGTCTCGTCCATGGCTTTCACCATCCATCATCCCCTGTTCAATGTCTGCAAAGCGCGTTATTATAGCTCTAGGGAGGTCAAATCAGTCTCCAAATGAGCCCAAGTGGAGAGTGAACATAGACCGCCTTTATAGAAGCATTCGATCATCATCCATTCTGTCAGAGGCCATCTTTTATTTTTTGGTTGCACCAACAAAAAGCGGATATATCAGAATATAAAGAAATGATAAACGCGGACAGGAGAGGAGGGTAATATATGAGGGTCCCCTCCGAAGCTGCAGAGGACTGATGTGATGTGACGTTGATATATATACTAAGTTTACTCCTATATGCGGATAAAGGGAATATCGTCTAAATATATATATATATATATATATATATATATATATATATATATATATATATATATATAACTTATTATTATTATATATATATGTTCGACCTAATAATTCGTACAGGGAAGAGCGCTCTTTACAGGAAGCGATTGTACCCTATCCACTTATTACCTGAATTTATATATATAAAAAAAATACTACATTTCCATGGAAAACCGATTGAAGCTATGTATGGATATACATGGCGGAAACAGATAAATTGTATTCGCCAGGTTGCGATAAAGCGCGCATCCAGAAAACTAGTGCATACGGAAAAATAGTGCGTAACTGAAGTGAACTAAATCTGGCAGGCCACCATTAGATACAAACGGATTTTAATACAATGCAGACTGATTTCAGATGAAAGCGGTTATATGCTGGTAGGAGTTAACCCTATGCAATACCCACGTATACGCTTGGATATCACTACGCGTGAACTTTTGGAGCATACGGCCGCTAGTCTCACTAAAAACCAGTCAATAGTCTTAGCCTGGAAACCTGGCCTATGTGTTCACTCAGATATAAGGCCGGGTAAAGCCCGCCATTTTTGGTGCATTATGGGTAACGGCCGCCATTTGTACGCTGGTTTACCCGCTAGAGGGCTTGGTTAAATTTATTTTTAAAAGAAACATTCTAATAAGTGATCTTTCATCTTTTGAAAGGTTGATATTACTTTATTTTGTAGTATCGTACGTTATGCACAAGTATATGTAAAATATTTGGGGAACCTCGTGAGGGAGAGAGGTTGTGCTTTTTCTCCTTGCCACTGCAAATCAGCGGGGAAGCAGCAAAAGTTCAATGTCACTCACTCATTACTATGGCTAGGAGTTACCTGTCCCATATTTCATTTGGGCAGGGAACGAGTCTATCAATATTCTGTGGGTGTATTTAGGAGAGTCCAATATGCATACATAAATCTATGTATATCTCTACAAATGCACTTGAGATGTTGATAAAGGGGTGTAAAAGGATATTAGATGGGATCATAAAAAAAGAGGAAATATTTTTCTTATGGGATTTTCTTGCACGAATGAAACTCAGGTTATACTATCTTTGTTTCGCACGGTGAAAAAAAATCTGGGTGTACATACATGCATTGGTCGAATACACCATACCACATCACCTGTCAACTTGTAGGCTCCTGATTCTTTGGGTACATGCTAAAGGACACGTATCTATGATATGAGTGTTAGAAAAAAGATAACAATCAATATTTCTTAAGGTATCGTCTTCTTCGAGTAACACAGTTCCATCTGAGATGTATGAGTCCCAAAGGGACGCGAACTGTCAATGAGAAGAGACCTAATTACCATGCAACTCCTCGTAGATAAGTGTATCTACACCGTTAGGTCATTAATCACAGTCTCATTAGCGTTGTCATTAACACAATACATTCAATAATGAACCAGGAGGGCGAGATTTCATTCCTCTCTGAGTAATCGAGAGAAAATTACCTAAACCATAATAATATAACATGATCACTGCAAATAGACCCCAACCCGTAACGTTGTTAGGGTAATAACAGGCCTGAATCCATATAATAACACCAATAACCTACGAGAATTAGTCAATAACAATGCATTATGGAACGCGATGCTTTTTCGCCTGCCAGCCTAATGCTCCATTAGGTGGCCCTCAATCGAATTCTAATAATGTTAATCTAAATTTTCTCCCATCGCTGACACTGCGGAGTTTGTGGCTTGAATCAGTGCTGGAACTAGGTGATAAACTGTCCTCTACTCTAATGCACTAACCAGGGTGAAGAAGCCAACTTTAGTGAGCAAGTCCCGCGTACACATTAAGTTTTATTGGCACATATGAGCAGCTCGCGAGCTATACGAACAGGTGATTAATTTTACGAGGGGCAGCGTCGGTGTGGAGAATCCCCTTCATCTTACCCTTGCTATATTTCCCCATAGACTTAACATTAGGAACTGATGCTCAACGCTTATGGACTGTTGTACAGAAATACTGAATGGGTGATGATGTGACAAACGTGAACCAATTAGTTAGTGATATGGGTGAGATGAAATTTTAAACACACTCAATCCATATGCACATATGTACACCGAAATACTTATTCAGTTTGTTGGCTACGTAGTCTCACTCGGCTTTGTCTATTAACAGAGATTACTCGACAACAATAAGGATGGCATGTATTCAGTGGTCATGAATCTTGATGCAGCCCCTTCTTATTTTATACATCAATTACAATGCCAATTGAAAATGTATGGGCAACAGAAAACCAATAACCATTATCACATACTATAAAGATTGTAAACTGATTTCAAATCCATTGCATGTGAAATTCAAAAGCATAGTCTCACGGAAAACACACTCTTTGATCAGATATCTAGTCTATTTGTATATATAAAACGCTATACATACATAATCCCATGGTTGGAGAGCAAAGACATAGTCCCCAATGATATACCCTATAATACGGCAATTTGTGGGTTTTATTCATTCAAGAAAATTGATGATGAATACAACAAGCAATGGTTTTCTAGAAAGGCGGTTCTGTAAACCACTCACGGTTGATTTCATAATACACTCGCCAAATGTCTAAACACACCAAGCGGTTGAAGAATCGATTCCTGGACTCGCCAAATTTCTTTTGTTTACCTCCAAAGATGTAAGGGGATTGTCTTCACTCGCCGATCGCGACTGTCTAAAAGTTTGCAATCGAGGATAATTATTAAGTCAAAATCTATGAATTTTTGTTGGTGAGTATAGCGATCGCTTCAACCACTACTTTGGTGTGTTTGGGCCTTAGCGTTCGTGTATTAATTGATACGCGTCTGTCAGCCCCTTGTGGTTTTTACACCCGCCTATCCAGAGAACCATTGATTGTTGTCTATTGAAACTGCCGAAGTCTTACTTCGTAATACATACTCGTTAACGCTCTACCATTGTGGAGAATTGAAAATTCTCTGTAATTCTACAGAGGCAGAACTCATCTCATACGCCCTCTATGGCTATGCCTCAAGTCTCACTACGACATAAAATTTAATGTTGCAGTCCATGTGGGAATAATGCCGAGGGCATAAAGGCATGATTAAAACAAAGCCCTAACAAGAGAAAATTGTTCATCGGTGTGGGTGGGAGGGTTCAAAACCGGCCTGCGCGTCTGTGGACGGGGAGGTAGTTCATATTTCGGCCGCTTGGCGTAGTGAGACTTGAGGCATAGCCATAGAGGGCGTATGAGATGAGTTCTGCCTCTGTAGAATTACAGAGAATGGCGTAGTGAGACTTGAGGCATAGCCATAGAGGACGTATGAGATGAGTTCTGCCTCCGTAGAATTACAGAGAATTTTCAATTCTCCACAATTATTAAGTCAAAATCTATGAATTTTTGTTGGTGAGTATAGCGATCGCTTCAACCACTACTTTGGTATGTTTGGGCCTTAGCGTTCGTGTATTAATTGATACGCGTCTGTCAGCCCCTTGTGGTTTTTACACCCGCCTATCCAGAGAACCATCGATTGTTGTCTATTGAAACTGCCGAAGTCTTACTTCGTAATATATACTCGTTAACGCTCTACCATTACTACTCTTCAACCGCTCATAATTTACAGCGGCCTGTCCAAAACAAAATACCGATTATTGTGCATGTACAACGGTGCTAGAAGAATCCCTTTTATACCTCCACCCGGGGCTTTCCACGGCCACGGCCGCCTGTTCCGGCCGAGCAGCTCGTCGAGCCGCTCACACGCTGATCCCAATTGCTCATGGAGTGACTCCCCACCTGGTAATGCTTTGGGCCCGGAACGTGGACTTAAGTCTGCAGATTCACGTTAGCACAAGGATAGGAGCCTATTAGGGAGTGGGAGGTGGGGGCTATACTATAAAACAAGACCCATCACACCCCCCACCCCCGGCACTATAAATTCGCCTCCGCGCAGGGATCCCAACCGGCCACTTTTACGTATCGAGGACACCTTGGGGAAATTCCCTGGATGTTGCGGGATTCAATTTACCTCGGGTCTTACAGAGGCCGGCGAGAGAAACCCTCCCACGCCCCCATCTCCCCTGGCTCGGCATGGCGAGGGGCTTTCTTTCTGCACCCGACAAACACTCCTTGGTATCACCACCTCACAGGGGTTCCCCCGGAAACCCCGACGGCGTTTTTAGTGTCAGTGACGTCATTAATAAGGTCGCATACCCCGCACTGTATGCGTGTTGGTGCTTGGAGTTGTTACCTAGCCTGTATTACGAACAGATGGTTTCTTCATCCTCTATGAATGAGCGTGGACTTATAAATAAATAAAAATTAGAAGGTTTTGGATATATTCAGTCTATGGATGATTTTCTGTAACCCACTTGCACCCAGTCAATTTGCCATTTCTGCAACTGCCTTGACTCAATCTAGGATACAAACATATAAATCACTAGAAGGCTAATGAGGTATTTGGGTCTCATGTGAATGGTCATGATCACCTGGGCACACCTCATAGACCCTTAGACACTGGCACTGTGCTCATTTCACAATATCACTGCGAATAACACCTACTAGATAGTGAGGGAATGGTTTTGCAGCAAGCTGGAAGTCGATGTGGGCACTCTAACTTTAATATAGGGTGGGCAAGCAAACTATATCTAGGAACAAATGCTTTGTTTATCATTGATAAATCATCGTTGAATTATAAAATGATATTTGATAATTAAAGGGTTCGGTTTGATGCAGTCAGTGGGTTATTGCTGTAGCCCACTTGGTACCCAAACAACCTGCTATTTCTAAAACTGCCGTTAAAGTGTCCAAATATATCATTCACCATCTGGTCAATGAGGTAATACGGTCTGTGGTCATGGTCAGCTGGGCAGGTCTGTAAGAATGATATACTGGGTCTCTGCACCCTACCAATATCACAGAGTTGACACACAGATGGTGAAGGGATAGTTCAGGTATACGCCCATATTTCACGCCAGTGTATGAGGTGTATACAAGACTGTTTCCTTTTAAATACGGACGCGTCTTGGCTGTATTTCACACCAGGCGTATACAAGAGGAAACATTCTCTACGCAACATGTATAAGCCAGCCATATACGCCGGGCATATATGTGTACCGATAGAAAACAAAAAAGGTTCGCGTCGGCCCCCCTAAGGACTTAATGACTAATGGCAAATGAAATATGCTACCAGTGGTGTCCCCAAGTGGCAGAGATCGGAACTATTCGATAGTGGCATAAATACAACAGAATTAGGCGTATACATAACGTATGAATGACCGCAACATGGACGCTTATATACGCCTAGAGGTGGGGCATATACACACGGGGAATCGGACGATCTTGTATACGCAAAAGCGTGCCTATATACACCGGGCACATTCATATGTAAAATGGTGGTGCAGTGTAGGCAGCGTATCTGAGTGTGTGGCCCCAGCTCAATAAGAAGGTACGTTTTCGACAGGATCTGTTTGTAGTTTCACCTGGCCTACATAGAGAAATACTTTACCAGATATAGGGCTGAAGACTGAAATGCCACGAGGGTGAGATCTGTTAGGGAAAACATGAACCTGCTATTCTTCTTGTGGTGGTCGCCGCCTGTCTAGCGGGTTGGATGACCCCAATCCGGAACGCTAGTTCCAGGCAGGATCCCACCCTACGCGCTCTATGCAAGTTGGTTCGGTTTTCTGTAAGTTTACACGGACCTAGTCACACATAACGCAACACACATCTCTTAATAAACAGGAATGTTTATTAACAACTACTTCCCGGAAAGATCTAGAAGATCTTTCCCACAAGTACAGTACCCCAGCACAATGTGCCAGGTAACACTAGAGAGGCTAATCTAAAAGACTTGCCTAACCACCAGGAAGGTTCCAAGAACCCGCCTGCAAAGTGAGGGCCCAAGGGTCTGTTCCGTAGAAGAGACGTGCGAGGACAGCCTGTCGACCTACTGTGAACGCTGAGTATATATACCCAGCGTTACATAATCCCGGTTGCCCGGAATAACTGCACAGTAAGGATCGGCATGTCACGCCACCTTCCGTAGAACACACGAACACTGCTGGATTCCCGCCCCACTACAGTCTTTTTAGTATGGCTTTATTCAGGTGTATCTTTTCTCTTATCATTCATTTTCATCCATGCAGAAAACAGAGTTTCAAATGGCTCTGATATTTTTAAAAATCTGACAATACTACAATGGATAAACTTTTATTGCAGTAATTGGTTCAGCATAGACATTGGCACCGATGAGAATTCCCTAAGAGTGTGGCATGCACTGACCTTGTAATAATGTAAAGGTCACATTCTCAAGGTCAACCATAACGGTTTTTATATTTTTCATGAAATTCGAGAATTTTGCCATGAATGCCACTGTATAACAGTAGTTGGTTAGTCAAGTCGCTAGTATTACAGTAAAATGTTCAGACGAAGGAGGGTGCAATGTTGTAATATTGGGATAGTGCGTGCTGGAAATGTGAAAGCGTCATATTAGGAAATAAGACGCTTATAGCGTCATATTAGGAAATAAGGCCTTGTCATTCATTATACAGGATAGAAAAAAAACTGATTTTTGAAAAGGGTGACCATGTTCTGTGAAACACTTACAAAAGCAGATGGGACGCATTGTATAGGAAATATGTAACTGTGGGTGGCACATCAAGACAGCTTCTAATCAGCAAACAACAATGATAGAAAGAGCAAACAATATTAGGTTTAATCTAACTGACTTCTATTCAATTAGAATCAGCACTTTGGGTTTGACAATATAAACTATAATTGCAATAAGAGAACTTTTAGATGTCCTAAATTACGATAAATGGAAACTTGATATAGAGCCTCCAGAGGTTACTAAACTCCCGATTATCGCCCCGGGTAAAGCAAAGTTCCGCTCCCGATAGACTTGGCACACTACGACAACATGAACCACAGTTTTCTTATTTATAATTGGAGAAACTGAATATAATTTCGGATTTCTATGTAGAAATAGCTGAAATTTCCATTTCTGGCATCAGAATTTCAATTTGGAGACCTCTGAAAACCGTTAAACTGCATTAATTCTGGGTTACGGGTAAGGGTCTATCACCATACCACGTCGGTAATCAGCGAAAATCGGAACTTGTGAATAGACTGAATTATGGGATACCTCAATAGGGTCTATGATGACCTTATTAATTTGCCCACTTGTAGATGAAGGCAAATTGCCTTTGAGTAGTAGTACAAAACCACTGTCGTGTGCTTTGCGTATCTGTATAGTAACATGAATTAGGGCACTAGTGGGCCCCTCACGTCAGCACTGCCTGAGACGAATAATGTACATTAACGGAATAATGGCGGTGTGCAAAATTCAGGGACATGCAGGAATAACGTTATAAAATAGTCCGAAATCCAAACTTATGTAGTTCCCCGATTATGTTAACACCACAAAGGAATCTCTGTTTCCTCGGGAACACGAATCAACTGCAATTCTACTCTCGTTGGTCAGATGCTTTTTATGTTTATCCCCAGGGAAGGGGATGAGAGGTAATCCGTCCTGTAATCTTACCTTGGCCGGAATCTGGGTATCTGGTTCAAGGATAATGTTTGTTTCCGTAACATTAATTTAGCTGAAGGGAAAGCTTCATTATATCCAGACTTAATATCTCTATTTTTTCAGCATCTGAGTACGAAGCTATTGATACAATTCCCAATGCCATATCCAAATCAGATTCAAGGTAAATATGGTATTACATTCTATTTATATAGATACCCCAGGAACTAAACTATTCACAAAATTCATTACATTAGATCGCTCTATTTATACTCAAGGGGTTTCAGTAAGAGACCCTTCAATGATGTTTTGTATTTTTGACAGCCGGCTCACCATTAATTCCGGTGAAAGTTTGTCAGTCTACCTGAAGGCTACAACATCAACATGTTGTGAATTAGTAAAGCGATATCTATTAGTCAGTTTTAGGAGAGATCGATTAAATAAGAGAAGATAAGCACACTTTCTGATATTTATCACACTATTTTGAGGAAATGTGAACACATTCTGTGTTGAATCAGAAAGTGCGGATGGCTATTACATATAAAGCCATTAACCATTTCTATATATCAATAGCCCTTTATCAAGGCTATGGTAAATAGCCGATTATCTGTGTCTATAAGGACACTTTAAATGGGAATCTCCATGGGGGACTTACAGTTCAGATTCTGCAGACTTCTTCATGAATCTTTATACTGAGAAACACCACGATTAAATCTTCCGTAAACTTCTCTAAGTCTGACCAGAAAATTCTTCACAAACCTCGTGGCTTATTCATAACGTCGGAGGGTGGGCCCGGTGTGCGTTTTTGAGCGGGAAGCTCGTAGATTTGAGAGAGATGAGTGATGAAAGAGGGGTGTGAGCAGACGAGATTAACAACCCACCCCCGTGCCCCCTCAACACCCCCAGCTTGGCTAAGAACGTATTCGCCTCCTGGAAATAAATCTGGGGAACACGTTGGAGGCCGTGTCAATCGTCCTGATGGATGGCTCGCAAACCGTGCACAATAAAGCGGCGTCGCCGAACGCCCGCCGAACGCCCGCCGATCGCCCACCGAACGCCCGCCGATCGCCCACCGAACGCCCGCCGAACGCCCGGGGCACTCTCCGGGGAGCTTAGCGGGGATTGTGCGCGCACACAGACGTTAATCCCCTCGCGCCGGCGTCCAAGAGGTGTGGCGCCTTTGCGGGATAAGCCGGCAGGATTGATAGGTGTCTATACCTTTTCGGAGAAGGGCATGTCATCGCGAAGGCGGCTACATTAAGTGAGAATTAGAAACCCAGTCTGTGTGCTGTTACATCGGCCTTACCAGCCGATCCTATACAGAAATCCCCATGGGGAATATATGTATGTTAGTTTTCATTATGTCCCCGTGCAACATTATGATATTAACATGGAGAAGAGCATTACTTCGTATATTCGATGAATGAAATGGCATATTTATGTAAGTAACAGTATTCCCTCTTAACATTGCAATGCTTATTGAGGAAGATATGTGCCTCTTGGGGGCCCGCACATAAAATATATGTACAGGTGCTGTGCTGGTGGAATTATGGCTAGGGGCAGCGCAGTGAACTCAACAGTGCCAAATATCAAACCATCACAGCGACATGAACGGGCAAAAAGGCGGGAAGATTAGGTCTCCGTACAGAGCAATGTCGTCTGCTAATTGTAGGCGTCGTGTTACAAATGAAGAGCAGGCAGGCGATGAATGGCGCCTGTCACGCTACACAGACTCCCGCCGGATATATACGAGCGTCTCACGTACAGGAGCAGACGCCATTTTCCGTGTGAGTGTACATTGGCCATTTTCTATTGGCCAACTAAAAAAACCGTTATTTTATTTTACTTAATACTTTGTCGGTGGTGGCCACTGACTTCACGTCTATAACAAATAACCGAGGATGGCACAGTGTCTGCCTTGTTTTTACTGCATTTCACATGTCTATAGCAATTTGAATTTTCCATTAGAACTTTGACGAAATCCAAGCATTTTGATTAAGTCAGTTTGTCAGAAAATCATGTGGCCATTTTCCATTGGCAAATTATTACGCATCGATCTGCAGTTGGGAGTCATCTATCGATTCTTATGGTATACCGACTATTTTGGCAAGAAGTGGTGGCAAGAAGGCCACCACTGATCGACGTCAACGACTTGCAAAATCACAGCACTTCGATTTTATCAAAAGATCTGAATGTTTCGGTCTGAGAATGGAGTCAGTGGTCGTGCACATCGATGGCAAACAACCGGCCAATGGAAAATGGCATATACAGAAAAAAGCGATACCTCTGGTTGAATACTATAGGTTTATACATACCTTTTCTGTTCCTCGTACAAGGTTTATCATTTAATAACATCTAAGTTGGTTCGCTAAGACAGTCTTTGCCGTCCACAAGTGTTGAATTGAGTTAACCTACATCGTCCATGAGTCTCCTTGGCGTACAGAAAGGAGTCTTCATGGAAAAGCCTTGATTATTCAACGGGCCCCTGGATCTTAAGGCCATATCATGGGGTGTAAGATCCTGTGTGGAATGTCCTTTTCCTAGCCCCTATTAATAACCTCCCTTCCTTATTAGGCAGGAGGCCAGGCCTCTGAGGACCCGCGTATGGTCAGTACGTTGAGCTTCTCTTCCCCTGCTCTCACTGCACATTCGTAGTCATCAGCAGCCTCGCTGTCACACTAACCGTGTTCTATTATTAGCTACCGGGAACGCAGCCCATGTGAGAAAAAATAGTTGAAAGAAATTTGAAAAAAAAACATTCTTGCAAAAACAGGACGTCTAACCTTTGGTGCTCGTTAAAAGGGAAAGGAGATGAAGAAATGGTGGAAAACAGAGGGAGGAAAAAATGAGCAAAAACCTTTAGCTAGTGCTATACGAGGGCGTTTTTCCTAAGCAAATATTAAGGTCTACAAGATTGCGGATACAAACAAAGCAAGTAACGCTGGTAAAAAAACGAATAGAATAATTAGCAAATGACATCAAAATCTAACAGTTTTTTTCCGTCTGAACAAAAGGGGAGAAATGCGAATTACATGTGTATTTATACGCATGCGCTGACCATGAATTACAGGCACAAAAAGTGTTATCAATACCAACTCATCTTGGACGCTAATATAATGTTATGATTCTGCAGTAAGGACTGAATGCTGTCATGAACGCCAGATAGGCTGGGAATCGAAAACCTTGTAAGTGCTTTGAATGATGTATATAATTATTTGTAGGTATATGATAATGATCAAATGACTTGACTGTGGACTAAACGGTTATTGTTCTCGGTCAGTCGTCGAATCCATACGGCCTTCTACCTACAGCGTCAGGCCGTATGAAATCGACGACTGGCCTCGACGAGAACCGTCCCATGAATAGTCAGGACGTTTCCTATATTATCCTACCCCTAATAAAAAACCGCCATAGACTTAACATAGGGAAATTTTATGTGGCAGGCCGTGACATAAAGTGTTTTTTATGCCACTAGAGTAATAACAATATTGACCAATCAGAGAGCAGGATGTCAGCTACTATGAAAAAGTCTTGTTGGTCGTTGACTCAATATTCATCTTTTTAACAGTAATATAAGCATAGACGGGGTAGGATAGATACGAAACCGAACTCGATTTAGACTTGTCCATGTCTATGCCACTCTGGTCAGGTCTGCTCCTCACTACACTCGGCTACGCCTCGTGTAGTAATACACGACCTTCCCGTCGTGGCATAAACATGGACAAGTCTAACTCTCGTTTGGTTTCTACTAAATACCATCTTCCTGGCATAAGATCTAAGTCAGAGTATCCATTCTGGAGCAACTTACCGAGTAATTCAGAGATCTTTTTATGGCGGGAGCGAGCCATAGTGTATGGTGTGGGTGTGGGTATAGCTCGGGCCCAACCACATGAGCATGGCACTGAGTACGGGGCGGTGACCAGGACCCTATTACCCGGCTCACTCAACCCGCTCCCCGGCCCTGATCCACTCACTGCGGGCAGGCGAGCTGCTCGTATGTAACCACACCTGGCTGGGGCCTGGTCGACCGCGCCCACACAACTAATAACCCGATACATCCCGGCCCTCCCGCCTGCCCGGTAGGGCTGGTGGTGAAAGTCTATAAGCTACAGTCACACTCGCTTGTCTTCTACACCGAAAACCATAAGTCGCAGGGGTATCACATATCATATAGATACATTTATATTTATCATATATTCAACTTCCTCACTCATAAGAAGTTCTATGACAATTTATTTACCCAACCAGACATCCTGGTTCTTTATTTGTATAGGCGTAGGGACAAATTTGCCAACTTGCAGAACCCTATGACTATTCTGTGGCTATTGTGAGGTACTTGCCAATTTCATGACCGTTCTTTTAGGAATTACAAATTGTTTTCTTTATTGAAGTGTTTATCTTAAAATCTGGGGTGACCCAGTTCTTCCTTTTGAAATGTTACATAAACACTGAACATATTTCGCATGCAAGGTAAATTCAGGAGTGTTAGACAAAAACAGAAACAAAGAACACACACATCTTTGGATGTCCGGAGATAAAGAGTCCCAACTCGAGCGCCACTTACAAGTCAATGTATTTGCCTTCTAGTACTTAGATCCGGTCACACTAAACCGCTCTCCGCAATGAGACAGGGCGGGAGAATATTAAATTCCTACATTTCCGTTAACGTTGTATTACGCATAACCACTTACATTTAACTGCACGTTTTGCTGCGTTTAAAGCTATCATTTCTACATTTTTTAAAGTGCATAAAGACGCAAACGTGCATGAAAAGAAATACTCCTGATTTTAGGCCAGTGTGACTGGGGCTTAAAAGTTCCACTCAACTCCATCCTGTCCCATACACTCACCACACTCATGCCGCAGTCGTGTGTTATAATGTACTGCTTCTGAGAGTGACTCGCGGAACTGCTCTATTTATAAAACTAATCGATGGAAGTGCGTCATTTCCCATTAGACTTAACGATAGGTTAGCGGACACAGATCCTAGATTTCATAATGGATCGTGCGGGTTTGAGCAGTCGCCCATGGCAGGCATGCATCTCCTTGTCAGACACACACAAGATACAAAGTCTATGAACCACGAGTGAGCAGCTCAAACAGTGACGTTTTACCCCCTTTTTAGCTGCGTAACTGAAACAGACACAGTGCCTAATCCTCTTATGCTACACACGGCAGGTAATACTTTATTCCTATATACCCTGAGTGTTCTATATATATTGACTGTTTCCACTTGCAGATTTTCAGCTAACGATGAAAGTCGTTGGCGCCTACCAACAAATTTTAATACCTTATTCACAGAAATCCGTTAGTGTAAACAAAATTTAAAACGATCTATACTCTGATTTTTGTCATTTATTTGAAGCACTTCTCAACAAGTTTTTTTCACAGATAAGTTCAACATGGGTAGATTTTGCGGGTGACGGTTATGGTCAGAGGTGTTCTATTGGCAAGTGGAAACAGAGCAACAATGTCAGTCCTGAAGAAGTTTATTTTGAACTAAAACGTCCACGACAGGTCCAGGAACCTCATGCCTTCCTTGTGATCAGTTTACATATAATAACAAGTTTTTCAATATATGACTGGCTTAAAGTTGTGGCGTTTTATACACCAGCCAATATTCAATATCTCAGATTCTTTGTACAGGTTTTTAGCGCTCACAACGTCCTCTGTTTATTTGCAAATTTTAAGGAGTGGTTCCTAAAAATCTACGATCATTTTCTTGGAGTGGAGGAGCATCTTTATAGACCAAATAGCTTAGATTTCATAATTGATTTTGCGAGTTTCAACTGCTGCACATTTAACGTTTGCATCTTTTTGTCACAGGCACACACGAGATAAGAGCTCTATGAACCACGAATGGACAAGGCTGATTTACCCCCTTTATCTACGTAAGAGACACGGTGCCTAATCCTCTTATGTAGTACACGGCAGCCAATTTGTGATTCCGATGTACCCTGAGAGCTGTATGTATTGGGCCGTTTCCATTTGCAGATGTTTTGGCTCCTGATAAAATTTGTTTGCCACTGCCCACAGATTTTCAAACTTTTTTCTCAGAAATCTGTAAGACCCAGTTTATACTGACCAACTTCTACCACCAATCATAAAATCTGGCACCACCGATAAGTTTTTGAGGCCAATGATCTAATCGAACCAGGTTGCATTAATCCGTGATGGAGCGAAATAATGTACATTCAATGTATGTACATTCTTTCTACAACAATTTATATTTATAGATTTATATCAGTTGTCAGGTATAAATGCAGTGTCCCAGATTCTAGGTACCTGGTACCGATATTTTCTCAGGGAGCATTACCGACCGACGCTTCTCTTCCTGTCATTTCATCGGTGTTTTTACTGTTGGCAAATTCGGCCGAATGCGGTGTTGCCACCTAATGACTACATGTCAACCGATTATATGGTCACTCTAAAACCAGTCGTTGGGTGGTGGCAATTGAGATATAGTCATGCCATATAACCATCGACCCCAGAAAAACAGAGTGTTATCATCAAACGACTATTTGTCCATGGTCGGATTCGTCGATCCACCACTGATTAAACATGCCTGGTTTGAATTAGTCGACGAGGCGAAAAGTTGTCAGGTGGTGTGAGATTGCATAATGTGGGGATAATCGTCGCCCTGAAAATCAGTCAGATTGCATAATGTGGGGATAATCGTCGCCCTGAAAATCATTATGTAGACCAAATGTGGCAAATAGTCGGTGAGTGGGGCCAGTGAGCAGGGGCCCGTTTATCAATCTAGGATCGTACACGTAGACCCTTTCCTATATGCTTAGAGACCAAGGGATGATGTAGGTCAACTTTATTTAACACTTATGAACGACCTTATGGATGGCTGATGCTGTCTTAGCAAACGAATTAAAATATTATTAAATGGTAACATTGTACGAATATGGTCTTGATGCAGGATCCTAGATTAGTGAACGGGCCTCAGAATCGTTGAAACACCGCAATATGCAGGGCGATCCAGCCCAGACGTCCCGTCACCTGGTAAACCCACCACCGGAGATTGCCTTCCTCGACCAACGTGTTCAACTCACAGCCGTACCTCTCAGCATAGAGCTGCTCTGAGCTGCTCAGAAGCGCTCAACAAGCACGTAGCCGGGCACCACCTCGTCCTCAACCTTACATTAGGTTACCGCACCGTAAACTATTTTATGTTTTTCGTAGAGGAAAGGCGCTGGACGCGTCTATCAAGATTAGGCTGCTGATCACATTACCATACGATTTGGATGACAGGGAAACCACTTGAATCGCCCGCCTTATGAATATGGATGGTCGCTTTCGAATCAATACAGAATGTACTGCAAAAATCTGATACACAACTGGGTGCCGCCTGGAGGGATGTGGAGTAGGGGGTAAGCAGCACTGGGGGATTTGCACACAGTGGAATGATGTCACCTGTCAGCGACTGCGATGTCTTTATCAACTTGCCCACACTGGGACTAAACAAGGTTGGCTGGCTGGCTTTAGGGAAAATTCGTGTCTATGTAAATATATATATTAGGCCATTCCGCGGAGCATACATTTATTTGGTCATTCGGTATTACTGCCTTTGACAGCGGACAGAGTGGCTGTCTTCCTGAAACATTTGTTCAAATACGCGGAACTGTGTATGGAGACCTGAAGCACCCCACCTACGACTGCCTGTCTCCTACTGATAAAGTGAAAAGTATTGTATTGGCACACTCCCTATAACCATGTGTTTTGGCTTCAAGTATAAACGGTCCAAATATTAGCCATTGAGAGCAGCCATCTTGAAGATCTGGGACCTGTTTCACTAGATTTGTGACATGTCTAGATGGCGTGACATGTCTAGATGGCGTCTAGATGGTGTGTCCGGTTTCATAAGAACTATATATTAAACTTCATTTTGTGCATTCTTGCTTGCACTGTTGGTGCCGCTTTTCATGTCTGTCTTCACTTTTGTCACAAAACTAGTGAAACATGTCCATGATGTGTAGATTTGTCTAATTCCTATGTTTGGGGTCTGTCTTTTCCTAAGGGCAGCTACTTGTGTTGTCACAAAACCAGACAACCCAATCTGTCTGTATGGTGTCACAGACATGTCACAAAACTAGTGAAACAGGTCCCAGGAGAGAGGGATGGGAACAAGTCGGTTTGCCTTATTAAGGGTGAAAGTGAGCCACACCCAAATATCAATTGAGGATCTAAAAAAGAGGTAACGGTACCGGTATTTTGTATGTACCCGCACAGGTATTTCAATGGTTACATACTGCTACTCCAATATCGTATGTATTGTGTAAGGCACGGTGTGCCAGACACGGTAATACACCGGCGAGATGTTGATCTTAACTTACACATTACTTCTGATCCAATTTAGGGCAAAGAATTATCTTGTTCGGGTACATGATTAATATAGAACAACATATTACAGTCGTAAAGAATACAAGGTTCGATGAGGTTGCTTTTATTTACGGTAGCTCCGCCTCACAGACTTCTTGTTCCGTAAATAATCGTCAATCCCCTCTCGTCTTGTATGATGGACGACCATAATATGGTTGTTTAGCATAATAATCTACATCATTCTTATGAAAACCAGCATAACTGAAGTTTTTCTTTTACCCTACACAGGAGAATCCACTCAATTTTCAGGAAACATCAAACATGATAAGAACGAAGCATTACCTTGCTGTTCATTCTAAGTAGAGGTATGCTGGTCGCCATGCCACATTAGTCCCCTGTGTCATTATATTACTTCAAAATGGTGGAGCAGGGTATCAAGGCGTATCTACTGCGACGACAGTGCCATTTTCTTAACATACACAGTACCAGCCTGCAATGGCATAGATACCTTTTATTGCCCTAGCTTCTGAAGTTATACCATGTCCTCGTATTTAACGCACGTTTGTGAAAAAAATTGTATTTTGGTGCCAATTTGTATGCATATTTATGGTCGACCAAATATCTCCCTTGTTGACGCTATCTTCTTATGGCAAGAGTGAAAAGGTTGCACGTTGCTATAGCCACCAGTTAGGCATGGACGGTCCATACCCTGCTATGAAAAGTGCATGCGTCCAAGATGGGGGTTTACATGGTTACTGAACGAGATCATTTGATGGTCATTGATATACATGGCAGAATAGACGAAGGTGTAGCAGTGGTAGCTCTAGTGACCATTATAAATAACTAATAAGAAAATAATAAGTATTAACAGTTTCTATCAAAGAGGGTAGACTTAAAGCCAGTATACACTTTTCTTTAATTAATCGCTCTCGTTTTCATGAAAGCCATCATGTCAACTATGAAAAAAGCCACTTTCAGATGTGCTCTTGTAGTCCGATTGTCTTTTGTGCTTAGTCATTTCCATTCCATATCTTCCACCTTTCTATCTAATTTGAGCCAGTCTGACTTTTGGTCGACCTGACACTATTTGTTTACAACACAGGCTCAAATTTGTCATCTCCGTAAAACACAGGCAGGATGAGCTGGAGCTGCACATGGCTTGTTTGTAATCCCAGGTCTCACCTAGCCTTACCAAAAACTACATTCCAGGTAATATCAGCCCTTTAATCATGGATCCTACTTTTTTCCCCTCCACCTGACACACTGGAACGTGTCTGAGTAGGGATTAAATGGCATTTTCCCATTTTCCGCACTGAATATTTGCTAATGGATAACAGGAAAAAAACATTGGAATTAAAGCGCTAATTTTCTAATCCAGCGACGTAGTTTTTTGAACGGCCAGAGAAAAACAGCTCGGCATATTGAAAGGCCAAAAGCAAAATGTTTCCGGTGCCAGCAAAACAGGAAGACTGAGGTTCCTTGTGAGCCATGGACGTGGCCAGGGAGGCAGTGTCCGTGTATTAGCCTGTTACCACCTGCCGACTGTTGGCGTACTTTGGATCCTTATAAATCTGTCGGCCACCAATTTTTCCTATTTTTGGCATTTTCTTAGCACAACGTCTGATAAAGTCGTCACACATCAATTCAATATGGTTTGATTTTGTTGAGAAAACAATAGCTCAACGGTCCAATCAAAGTGATATAGAAAATCGGACCGCAAGTGGAAACAGGCCACTGATAGCAAAAATCCTTTGAACAGAATTTATGCGCCCATACAACCCTCTCATTAGTTGTATATTTGAACGAGTGTCTCCTACAAATCGGCAGTGATTTTGTTGGTGTCTAGAAGGAGGCCCTACAGTCTTGTCTCCACTTGCAACTTCTGGGTCCCAAAAAATGTGTCGGCCACCACCGACTGATCTTTAAGCTTTTTTTCTTAGAAAGTTGCTGAATTCAACAATGGTAGATTTTACCATGGGTCAAGGGTCTCAATACCGATACTCAAAATTGCAGATCATTCACACAGATCTTTAGCAACCACAGGTCTCATGGAGTTTCCTGTAAACCAGACGAAAAAAATAAACTGTCATCCACACCACTCTCTCACTATTTGATCTCTCCTCCCGAGTTACTGAACAATTCCTAACAAAACAAAACCGCGTTAAACTGATCTGTGACAGTTTTGTCGGGAAGTGTAGTCAAAACCCCCCAAAACTGTTTCTACTTGCCGATTTCTGACAAAAATGATAAATAGATCTATCGTTGGTGGCCGACAAATTGATCGGAATCCAAAAGTCGGCAGGTTGAAGCAGGCTTTATGCGGTCAGCATGTCCCAGCCTCTGTGGCCTCACACTAAACGCTATCACTGGCTAGCGGTCAGTAACATTTAATTGAACACACACCTTTAACCGGAGGACAGTAATCAACGACGTGTGCGGTTAGTGTTACTGTCTGGGGCAGCTCCTAAATATTGCTTAGAAATTCCTGGTGAATATAGTGATTTTCATATCTATACCTAAATCTATATTTCAATATCTTAGAACGTGGATGTGTTACAAATCCAATCATATCGTTGTCGGCCGTAGGGAGAAATGGTTAGTGTGGTTGAATGAAGAATATTCTGTGTTGTTTTGAGTTAGAAATATTCATCGAGCTCGATGAACAAGGTAGATATTACCGATCTTAAAAACAAGGAACAGATTTAATTCAGGCACACTATGTTTCCTTATTGATATAACATAACTGGAAATGATCCCAATTGTCATTTGGCTAATAACTTTTTTATCATCTCAAAATGTCACGTGGTGCAGGATGTGGTATTATTTATAGTTCGACACACTCTGACACATGGAATCCGTACAGCTAGCCAGTATGTGTAGGATATTCACTTACAGGTATCTAATATTATAGAGAAACAGGCTTACTGTCTCCGTACGGATAAAATACGCGGTAAAATCGGCGATCAGACAGAGGTTCATCTGATCGCCGATTTTACCAAGTATTTTATCCGTACGGAGACAGTCAGCCTGTTTCTCTATTATTATATACCTTAAAATATCGAATTTTTAACTTTGCTACTGCAGGAATATTTGGATTTTGCCGCCGTACATGCCCCGTACGCTACATACATACCCCGTACGTCACCTAGGTGTCGTACGGGTATGAATACGACATGGGTAGGAGTGGGCAGTATGTGTAGGATATACTACCACAGGTATATAATAATATCATGAAACATCACGAAATTTCATATGATTGTTTATATGGCATAAGTTGACTTCGCGGCATGATATCACGAAGCGAAGCTGAGTGGTATCTGTGACCAGTGACATTTAAATATTTTATGCCATAACCGTGGCATACAGTTACACCATTTTAAGTCTATGGAGATTTACATGAGGAGTAGGATAAAGAAGACACCAATAAGGGTGGTTAGGCAATATGCCATAGGTTTGATCGAGTAGTGATTCCACGAGACAATCAAAATAATTACCATAGGGCAATTTCTAACCACCAACATTGGAAAATTCCAGCAGCAGATTAGCTACTCAATACCGGATGGATATTTCGTACGTTAAACAAAACAGCATCGGTATGAGTTTCCTCTTTTAAGTCTTTGGAAAATAACACCAGGTGTAGGTTAAGATGATTCAATAATCCTTCAGTACATCACTATTTCCAGTAATCCATCATGGCGATTGCTATCTGAGACTGAATGGTGAGAATTCCCTGGATTGATTTTAGGAACCGGCCTCAGGCTGGTGTAGATCGTCCAGATCTTTTAGTAATAAACACTTCTGCCTCACCAACACACCGGCAATAACGATACCGCTCTTTGTTCAGTGTAGGCGTGCAGGAACCTCTGTTGTGCATGCGTTTGAAGTTAGCGTGGAAAACAACCACGAGAAATGACTGGTTTACCGCAGCTCCTGCTACACTGCTTAAATGCAGTATCAGCAATTGTCCGCAGACTTGAAAAAGACTTGCAGCTTCCCCGTTTCCTATTCACAATACAATCACCATCGGCTCCAGGAGCTAATAAAAGCATAAAAGAAATACCCTGACCTGTTTTACCTTGTTTCGCTGCTTGATTCTATATTCGCCTCCAGATCAGTAAGAAGCTGATAGACTGTCAGTTACTCTAGCCTATTGCCAGAGCGGCCATCAATTACTGAAAACAGAAATTTATGTCTTCAACTAGGAAAGAACATTGCAAGCAACAATGAATCATCCATACATAGGTAAATATATGTATACATAGTCATAAGTGTATATTACTATCTCACCCTTAGAATTGTCTCTCTTACCCGGCGTTTACACTGCATGACTAAACACGTGGCGACTGTCGATCGTCTGGCCAATAGTCGTCAGGTGTCCGGAGACATTTACACTAGACGACCTTTTATAGGAATAGGTGTCCAGACGACCGATTTAAGCCGAATCGGAGTTCAATGTAATGATGTCCGAACGGTTAGTCGATCATTGCCCAGGATTTTGGAAACAAAACATTCCTCAAATTGGCGGCTGCACATTGCTTTGATAACCTGTCATTGTTTGTTATGAAACAACGCAATGAACATGAGGTTTGAGCTCCAAAGAAGTTTCTCACTCGGATATATTCATCATTCACCTGATACGGGGATTGTATAGAGCACTGTATTACAGATATCAAAGGTATAACAGTCTTAAAGGTGCACCACTCGATATACCTTAAGCAAACCATCCTCTGCTGTGCCTCGATGGTACATGAAGCAAGTGCAACTCGTTAACCAAGGTAGATCGTGTTTGGTATAGCATCGTTTCTATATCAAATTCGATATAATTATAGAGGATGAGTGTTTTTCCTTCGACGTGAGGAATAAGAGTAGGAAGCAACATTAGCTGTTGCTTAGCAAATGGAGCACAAGGAGCGGGCAATGATAGGCAGATGAATATAGATATACTTGTCTCGTTTCAGATTTGGATTATGAGTGTTTGGCGACATGGCAGGATGGGTCGGATATGTACATGTACGGACGTTTCAACGGGCCAGGGATGGAGGGAAGCAGCGAAAATCGTTACAGATGCTTTGTAAGTATACATGTAAAGATAAAATATCCTGTCCCAATTTCATATATGATATAGAACTTCGCATTTGTGACAGACATTGCTAGGTTTCCATAATAAAAGCGAAAGTAAACTTGGAGAGTTAAGGGAAAATTCTATACCTCTATTGAATTAAATACCCATGCATGTACTTAATAGTTACCTACTGCTGCTCATCACAATTCATTCATATATAACTGCATCATGAATCGTATAAATAGACAATACTCCAGAAGTTTGGCTGGGCCGCAATCGTCACTGAGGCAAAGCTGAGTGATGATTATGGCCCAACCAAACGAGTGGAGTATTGTGTATTTTGCAATTCGAGTGCGGTTCTGGATTTATCTCAGCCCTTTCTATGAGATTAAACATCATCACAATTTCAAAATAATTTGAATATACTTAGCAAATTCATATGACGTCATCTAAAATTCACTACGCCACAGCCGTGGTGTAGTATTGTCACTTTACGGGGGTGATCATTGAGTATTTTTTCTAATGGTTTTCCTATGGCTAAACTTGTACCACGGGTGAGATAAATATTGTGTACCGCATACTGTGCCGTACTCTGTTATACGGAATACGGTGAGACATAAGCAGCATTTACATGAGGACTTCGACATGTTTTGATGTTGATTTTGGGTATATATAGAACAATTTTCCATGGTCGCACTTCATATAACGCTAAATGTGGTTGGCCAATGAAAAACCATTAAATAAAGTCAGCTATTTCGAAATTGGTAATTTGTTTTTAATTGGTCTATCATAACATTTCTTTTGAGTAATTTCAAATATCTTTAAATGTCATAACTCTACTTTTTTTCCCCCACAAAAAGACAAATAACCTAAGATATTAACGAAATAGATGTCAATGCTGGTCTTGTTATTAAATGTGCGAAGGACTTTTGCAGAATAACATTTGCTATTTATGTAATTGATTCTGAAATTAAAATCTTCGATGATGAAGAATGTTTCATAACACTACTAATCTGTTGTACAACTTTCGGATTATACTCAATGAGTATGGACACAGTTTGGTGTTGGTCTTATCCCATGTCTATTTAATTTATATAAGAAATACAATAATCTTAAGCTGTACAAGCTATGGGATATTTACTTTAACCGCTATCTTGGTTACTGTTGTGGTTGGATCAAGCAATTGCCGCACGACGGAGTAGTCTTAAATATCTTTCTTTGATTTTGATGACATATGACCATTTTTCAACCGAAACTGATGTTGTGTGAATATATGTATTCAGTGACCTAGTTGGGACCAGAAAGAAAATATTTGAGGAATTTGCTATCTCAGAGATAAAACATACGTGAAAAACACATCTGTCGTCTATGTCGTTGGGTCGAAGTTCTGTGGGGAGGTTCAAAACACTACATATGGCGCAATTAAGGTTAAATTGATATTAGCTTTGTTTTACAAATCGAAATTTGATATATTGGAAATAAAGAAGTAGATTTTCTTCAATATCAATATAGATAATGTACACATTCTGTCTATTTTTGTGCCAACACAGGAACTAAAGCATAGAAATGCCATAGTGAATATCCTCGAATTCGGACCAGTCCATTACCGCCCAATTGCCCTCCTCATTTGCCAGTTGTCCCTGTCCTTTATTATATTGGATTTATGTTATTGCGCTGTTAACAAGCAATAGGCCCCTCCTAGATTGCTTTCGTCGGTGCAGCATTGATCAGATCCGGGGTGCGGGGTTTGCTCAGGCGGCCCTCGTGGCCCGCGTCAACGGTCAATTTCCGCCCACTACTTACGTGGAGTTCACACGGCCAGATTCATGTACTTCACAGGGTGTTTGTCTGAGACAAATGCTGCGGAGATTCTCCCCGTATGAATTGAAGAGTTCCATTTCCCTGAAACGAAGTGTTTTTCCCTTGCAATTGTTGGCGACGAGCTACAGAATCTCAAGAGATTTTGAATTTAAACACGTTTTAAATTCGTAGGGGCATTTTGCAAAGAAAGATGGACTGACCAATTTGACTAAGTACCCGACCCAGCGAATAGTAAGTCAGCAAGCAGGATCACGTATTTTCACTATATACATGTACTTCAGTCTTAGGGTGAATGTTCACTATGACTATGACTTAGACCATGTAGCAGGTGTGTCCCTTCATACTGTCTTAGCGAACAGACCTAAATATCATCAGACTATAACCCTTGTGCGAGGCACAGAAAAGGGTCTACAAGATTATTAAACGGGCCCCAGATTCGTCATTTCTTCTTGAGACTGGTAAAAGCACATTTCGATGAGATTTCCGTATCAAAGGTGACTTGTCTAGGACTTTATCAATTTTTATATACAATAAATATAATATATTTATTGTATATAAAAATCGAGTTTTGTAGCGTGTACAATATAGTCAGGTCGTTATATATTATATAACGACCTGACTATACTGTACACGCTACAAAACTCGATGGGAACTTATGGTTTGCACGGAACTCGGCTATGCGCCTCATTCCGTATGGATCTCAATTCCCATCTCTTTTTTAACTTGTAAAACATGTTCAGGTCTAACCATATTATGGTGGCCAACTTATTGGGTGTAGTGCTGCGGGAGAGGGTTTTACTCTCCAACCACTATCTTAGACGCCACCGGACTCACTTCACAGACACCATGTGACCATCACTCTCCACTCACTTCAAACAGGCTCTCGCATGGCATAAAATCTTTCCACCAACCCACCTCACGAGAACATTTACTCACTCTCCCCTTGCACTCATTCATAGGACCACTTACTCAGTAATCCACGGAAAACAGACTACTGCATCATCCTACATCAGTCGTAATCTATTTCTACAATATTCTCAATAAACCTCCACTATTCTTCCATCGTCCCCCCGAGTTCGTCATTAAGGTCTCACTCCACTGTTTGTCTCGCCGCCTCTAGATGTACCAGGTGCTGGGTACGGTCGTCTACCTGGCCATGTCCGGTGACACAACGTGCAGAGGGCTGCGGTCTCCACGCGACGGATCCCTCGTCATGGAGTTCACCAAAGGTAAGCAGCAACTCTTCGAGATGTCTGTGTGTGTATGTTGATGTGGAAGGTTGAGGGGTCAAAATTGGGTGTGGCGGGGGCATAGACTCTGTGTTGGGGCATTGTGGACGGAGGCTAGATTGTGAGAGTGTGGAGGGGGGCTATTCTGTGAGGGGGAGGGGGTAGTATGGAGGGGGCTAGATTGTGATGGGTATGTGGAGGGGCAACACCGTGCGTGTGTGTATATGGTTGTATAAACGGGAGATGGACTGTGTGTTTGGAGGGGGGTAGTGCAGAGTAGTTGCTTAACTCTGTGTGTGTGTGAGGAGGGGTCAGAGTTTTATTGGGCAAATGGATATGAAGTTTCATGAAGATTGCGAGTGTGTGTGTTTGATTAAACAAGATTTTGTTGGTATCACTAATCAACCAACTTTTTTTCATGTCAGCGTCAAGGCAATAATTTGACATGATTTAGGGAGAAAACATTCTTTTGATAGCATATTCTATATGCACATTTAGAGGATATTAAGGAAGACATTTCTGCTATCCTAAATTGGTCATCTCATATCTATACCGGGACTTCTAGGTAACCATTATTGAAGTATAAAACAGAAGTAAGTCTATGAAAGATTAGATAGAAGGACCACTAGGGTACCACATCATTATACACCGTTCATCCTCCCCCGCTTAATGTATTTTTTTAAAAATTTCTGGCCCTGTTTTTTAATTTTTCAATTCATGCAATAAGCATACACTATTACTGATCATATCTAAAATGTTAAGTAAAGTCTAGTCCGACGAGATTACGATTGAATTTTCTTTCTGAAACCAGTTTATATTGTATTTATTATTCGTCATTGCAAATTTAAGTTATCAAAGAGATGACAAAATTACCGCCGATCGTCTCTCGCACTACGTCCTACGCATGACACATTTTTCAGTAGTCTCCGCTATGTGTACGCCGGAAATTACGACAACCCGTAATCTTTGTCCGGTGAATTACATACTCCCTGGAGGCTTTGTATAATAGGTGGATAACAAAAGGTAATAACGAGCATCGTAAATGCAGATGTTCAGAGGGGCAGGATTAAGGACACGGGGATAGACATGAACTGATGAAGGTATCCCTTCTTAGATATATCATTTTTCATCCTCGAATTGCGTGACTGGGGGATGAGTGGCGCCTGGCGTCAAGTAGGCAGAGAAAGAAGATCTAAAACAGAGGACACTCTTTCATGTTCAGTCTCCCACTACACGACACACATCTACACAAGTCAATAGCCATATCTCGCGACGTCGTTGTAATATATAATCAACCAAACACCAAATCATGTCCGATGGGGAGGTCAGTTGCGTCAGAGAAAAATATAGGACTATTTTTTATGTGGAATTTGCTACTTCAATATAGACCAGGAAAACACCGAAAACACCGAAAACTGTTAACTATGTACCAATTGATAGGGACTACCAATTGTTTAAAAACTCTCAGATACCCCATCGCACACGGACGTCAAATCCTTTGTATAAAGCCTCAAAACCATTTAATATGATAATATATTATAATATATTATGGGAAAATAATCTATTTGTGTAAAAGAATGGTCCCTAATGATATGCCCTTTAATACGGCAATTCCCGGGTTTGATAAATACAACAAACAATGGTTTTGTGGATAAGACAGGTCCGTAAACCACTCGAAGATGACCTAGTAATACACGTCAACCTTTCGTGGCTTACAGCCACCAGTCTACAAAACCATCGATTAGTGTTTATATATATTTTGTGTGTATGGGAAAGATGTGAGGAATCGAAAATGATAAGTATACTACGAGAATAAGATATCTATAGCTGTTACCACATGTTTAATTTAGTATTCAAGGCATTGTGAGAGCTATATGTAAATCATTCAATGAGCACAACCTTAACGAAACTGCGAGGTACTGGTACTCTTTCCTTTCACCCACTTTTTTATAATTCTCTCTTTTTTGTTTGTTTTTGTGACGTACTCTTGAGGAGAGCGTTTACTGGTCAGGCAGTGACAGGCAGGGACTGAGACAGATCGGTGGCTGAACTTGACCATGCCAGTCGAAGAGGGCAATTTGCAGAATTGGGAAAGTGAAAAGGTCCTGTGTTGAGGAATGGGACTAGGGACAGGGTAAGGAGAGGGTCAGGGTAATCCTGGGCTAACTAGGATGAGGGTGAGGGGTCTTACATCGGGGGCAGTCGTAGTACAGGCATGGGAAATAGGTTCAGACTCGGGGGACCTTTGAATGGACTCTGCAGTAAGAGGGATACATGGGTCGGAGACGTGCAATAGGGTCCCGTGGGAGTTAGAGATCTCAGACCATGGTGTAAGCACTGGGCTGGAGAAAGATGGTGCCTATTTGTGTTGACTAATGATTTATCGTGGGTAGGGATTGGGTAAAGCATGGAGTTTGGGACTTCATGGACTGTTCGTACTGATACTAAAATCCAATCTCTTTGAGATTAAGGGTTCTGAACAGCTCTGAAGATATTTAGTATGCACGTGATTATGTGTAGGGAAAGTGTGCAGTGGGTGCGTATATGGATTGCATGTTGGTCATATGCATGCAATGGCAGAGTGTATGGTTGCGGTGCTGACTATGTGTATATGCATTGCTTCTGTGAAATATGTTTTATGATACGTAAATTTTGCTTATTTATCCATCAAATTCCACTTTAAAGATACTGGTGCTCTAGCAGTCTTTTGGCATTCTCATGTGCTTTTACAGTGGTCTCAAACATATATTTAATATTATCTTTATTTTCTAATCTTTTATATTTGATCAGTCCAGACGATGAATTCTGTCCGAATGTCTCTAGAAAATTGGTTACTCATGGGCTTTGCTCAGGGGTAGTCATTGCTCCCCCCGGTGTCCCCCTCTACCGCGCCTCACGGGCGCCCCTCCTGCCCCCTCGCGGCTTTCACTCATACTACGCAGTCACGTGGTACAGCCCGGTCCAGACCCCGGTCTCACTTCTCCTTCACCCGCCCTGCAGTACGCACGTACTACAGTACCATTTTCGTCTCTTGGCCACGTGCTTCGCCTCATACTCCCCGAGTACAGGCTAGCACCCCCATACACGCGATACGGTACAGCGAAAGGAGAAATGGGTCCCACGACGAGGAATACCCCGGTGCCCAGCACATCGAAGTCGGCCCTCAACACGGTATACGCGATGTGCACGTTCTTAACCGACCGTGACCGCGGCACCCGGGTGGAAGTCTACTGCGATAATATGGGCACCGTCCAGGCACTCCGGTCGGGACGCGCCCGGAACCCCGTCCTGGCCGAGTGTGCCCGTCAAGCCTGGATGGTGCAGGCTAGACTACAAGTAGACTTCGTGTACACACACGTCCCGGGTGCCCTCAATACCGTGGCCGACGCGCTCAGCCGGGCTCACCTAACCTCGAGGGACTTTGATACGGCCTCTAGGTACATAAAATTCCACTCCCTAGTCGAGGTCATGCCATGTACTCATGTTTCGTTCAACCCTGTGTTACGTCTCACCTGCAGATCCGGCGCTACGATCGCTCCAGACGAGGGCATCTGCTCGGCAATGCGAGGCGCGTGCCCCCGGAACGGTCGCGAACCAGCGCTCCGCCGTCGCGACCTACCTCGCATTCTGCCGCCGGATGGGCGCCGACCCCCAGAAACCTACCGTCAGCTTTACCACGGCGTTCCTCGAATACGTCGCGGACCACGCCCCCTCGCCGGCGACGGTCGCGAACCAGCTATCACACGTGCGGTCGCACCTACGGCTGACGGGGGGCGACGTCGCGCCGACGGAGGATTTCAGGGTGAGACGTGCACTCGAGGCCATGAGACGCAACAAAACATATCAACCGAACGTCAAGCCGGCGGTCCCGATGGACGTCCTCCGGGCTGCCCTCGCGGCCCTCGACGAATCACCTCTACACATCATTCTGCGGGCCGCTATCCTGGTGATATTTTACGCGGCGCTGCGACAAAGCGAGGTCGCCCCTCCATCTGCGACCAAGTTCGATCCGACGCGACACCTGTCACGCCGAGACGTCGTGGTCACGCCCAGACAGGTCTCGATACGCGTCAAGGCGGCCAAGAACATGCAGATGGTGGGGGAGGAAAAGACAGTCACCCTGCAGGCGTCCTCCGACCCGTCCTCGTGTCCGGTGCGGGCGGTCAGGAAAATGATCGCGGCCGCCCCCACGGCCAGCCCCGAGGACCCGTTCTTACTCCTGGCAGACGGCCAGGTAATAACGACCAGAACTCTGAGCAAGGAGTGGAAAGCGCTGCTACTCACCGCTAATCAGCCTACCGACTACACCCTCCACAGCCTCCGCAAGGCTGCCGCCACTCAGGCATACCAGGCGGGTATGCCAGAGCTGTCCATCCAGCGCTATGGCGGCTGGAGGTCTAATTCTCACCGAGATTACATCAAGGACACTGATGCCAAGGCCGTTAACCTTGCTCTCATCCGGTCCCTAAACAAACTTTCATAATTTTCTCCCACCCCCCCTCACCTTTTACTGGCTTCTTGGCATTTTTATTATATTATACAATTACGTATGTATTGTCTATACAACTCTATTGTATATCTTACTTTCATATTTTTATAATTGACATACATCATACTGTCAATTATCATTTATCTACTTTTACTTACCTTCATATTCACATTACATTTTAATATGCCGTCCAGTAAGGTCGCCATAAATATTTTACTGCATTTTACTACATAAAATTAAATAAAATTTTATACTCCCAGCTACTGCTTCTCTACTTTCATCCGGGGTAAGGGTAATGGGTTACTCATGGGCTTTGCTCAGGGGTAGTCATTGCTCCCCCCGGTGTCCCCCTCTACCGCGCCTCACGGGCGCCCCTCCTGCCCCCTCGCGGCTTTCACTCATACTACGCAGTCACGTGGTACAGCCCGGTCCAGACCCCGGTCTCACTTCTCCTTCACCCGCCCTGCAGTACGCACGTACTACAGTACCATTTTCGTCCCACCCACCCACAACCTCTCTCTCTTCACCTACTCACGTAGACCATTTTTATTATATTATACAATTACGTATGTATTGTCTATACAACTCTATTGTATATCTTACTTTCATATTTTTATAATTGACATACATCATACTGTCAATTATCATTTATCTACTTTTACTTACCTTCATATTCACATTACATTTTAATATGCCGTCCAGTAAGGTCGCCATAAATATTTTACTGCATTTTACTACATAAAATTAAATAAAATTTTATACTCCCAGCTACTGCTTCTCTACTTTCATCCGGGGTAAGGGTAATGGTTATCATTTTGAATATGATCGAAACTATTCGTATAGAATACACAATAAAGAGTAATAGCTCTGTGCTAAGGATAGCATGTTTTGGCTTCTTGTAGGCATTTAGCCTATAGACTTTGTACACAGTATGACCATATTCAGAGTATATGAACATACAGGGACTGTTTACAGGCAGTCTGTGCATAGGTGGCAAAGCCAACCATGGTAGCTGCCTGGAGATGGCGGTGATTGGTGAGTGGGCGGACCTTCTCCACTCCTCCAGTGGGCCTCCAAGATGAAAGAAGCCACTGGGTGGGAGCTGGGTGTCTGTGAGGGAATGGGGTGGTGGTCAGAGGGTGGGAGGGGGTGGTGAGAGTGGTGGTGGGGAGGGGGGTGGTAGGCGTGACGACAATTCCCGGTGAATTTCATTGGCTGTCCGTCGCGGCTCGCGGCCTACGTGTAAAGGCTCCGGTGAGGAACAACGGTGCCAGGTGCAGCGTACCCTTTAATGGTGCGCCGGGAATAAAGGAAGCCGCCTCCACGTTCCCCAACCAGATTTACGACGCGTAGATTGGTCCACTCACATCTCCCCAACAATCACATCTACCGCCCTCAGTAAGCTCAATGCTCCAAGTATCGATTGTATTTTTCAGTAGTCCCATCGGCGACTATTTGGTATTACTCTCTATAATTTCCTTTATTAGCATTAATTACCCAGCCCCCCCCCCCCCAGCAAAAAAAAAGGGGGGGGGGGTTTACATTAGAAAAAAAATTGTTTCTGACTATTTGGTATTACCACTGTCGCAAGACAGGTATATGAAATGAAGTCATCATAATCTTAACATGGTTATAGTGCTTAGGAAAACAACCATCCTTGTGAAACTTATTAATTCGTACCCAACCGCAGACCCACCCAGCGCTCGTCCCTTCTCTACCCCCACTCTACCCCCACTCTACCGATAAAAGTCGCCTACTTTGTATACACAACATGGATGAGCGTTTTACTAGTGGTGGACTCACTGCTGAGCACGAATTGGCCCCCGAGAGGTGTATCTTTTGTATTTTTCAACCATCCTGTCGGTGGCTATATTTGGTATAACGACTGTCATGCATGGGCATACAACTCATGAGTCATAGCGATCTTATCGTAGTTGTCACACTTACGATAACAGCCATCCTTGACAAACCACCACTGATATGTTTCCTCCTTATTAGTACCCAACCGCACACCCACCCGGCACTCGTCCCCTCTATTCCTCCTCTCTAGTACCCCCACTCCACAGATAAAAATCGCCTACTTTGTATACACGTCATGGGGAGACTCAGATGAGCGGCCTACTCAGCAACCATTTCCCTAGATCTGCAATGTACTGAGACCTAAGTGAAAAATAACCGTTTTACTGGCGGTGGACTCACCACCGAGCGTGGCTTGGCCGCTGGGAGGTGTAGATGTGCCGGAGAAACCGAAGATGGAGCATAATGTCGGCGCTGATATATAGTAATAGTGGAGGAAGGTGCGCTGGCGGGGGCCGTGTGGGTGGCAGTTCTGACATAAACAACCCAGACAAGGACGGTTTGCATAAGCCCACAGCCTACTCCGCAGAATAACCAAGCCACCTCAGGCGCTATATAGCACGCCAGAAAAGCCTACAGTATCCCGCACATCACCCGACCCATTTTTATCTGTAATATAAACATTCTACATTGAATTGCATGGAATCTTTAAAAACATAAACAGGACTAACGCCTGCTATTTTTGTACGTCGAATCCTCTCGTAAATATTGAGAGAAAAAAGGGAGGATTGTGGTTAGCCTATATCCAGCTGGCTGCGATTGGAGAATGAAAATGAAGACTGGTTCTGGGGATGGCAGTTGTGGGCGCCTCAGCTGGCTGGCCTATCCCGGGCAGAATGGGGATGCTGCTGGCGTCATGCTTCGATGACTCCGGCTGAGCTTCTCAGCGGCCGTCATGCTTCACTGAGCAGCTATCAATCTTGCTCACACACCGCTCTCGGCCCATTTGGCGAGGGCCATGACCTCATTGACTCGCCAAAATCCTCTGATACCTTTTTGTCTTACTGGAAATGAATTCAAACCTTAATCTTCTGCCCGTACTTTTTGTGAATGAAATAGGATTCATTTCTTCCCTTGATGTTTTAATGATTTCAGGAAAAAATGAACTTAAGTTCTGGAAAGTAAGTGTTCTATTAATGAACTTCCTGTCGAAGTATTGTGAAAGGTTGCTGTCCTTATGCGATCTTAAGCTACTGTCTCGGAAGAAGTTAGTTTTTTTGCGTTGGTAAAGTTTTAATGAAATGGGGAAGTTTGATATTCGAAAGCTGTAGCGTGACACTATATCCCAGGAAGGCATATTACGGACTATAGTGGGATCCAGATTCAAATAGCGTTTCCCTTTAAAAAAATCATACATATTCAATTGTACTGCATATATGATTAATTTAAGTAAGCATCTGTTCGTAAATATTGACTGAAGAAAAAACATTATCTGAAATTACAATATAGGAATATTGCTTTGTTTCTAGCCAAGCGTTTCTTCTCCATTTCCAATCTACCATGTCAGTGCTTTGACATATTCAAGATATCGCAGAAAACTGATAACAAAATAGTTCATTCTGACCTCTATTGTTAGTACAAAAAAGTCTAAAGTATCAAATTGATTGTAAAAGGGATCTCTACTTGATAAAACTGGGATTTGATTTTGCTTCCATATGGAATTCTATGGAATCTTGACTCATATCCTAGAAGTCAAACATTTTTCCTAACTTTTAATATGATTTCTAAGAAAATACGTCAAAAATAAAAGCAGATGAAATATCTAATTTAAAAACAATAAAGCCCGTTATCTCTGGTTTAATATGGTATTTTTTTGCAGATCTTTTTTGTTTTTACTGCCTAAATTGTGAGAATTTTTGTACAGTATTTCAAATCGAAGATGATTAGTTATCAGTCTCCAATATGGTTGCGAGGCCTATAGCTTTCTTATACCACTGGGGTTAATATCCTCCACCAATGACACTGCATATCAAATGTCTGCCTGTAGTCATTTTCTTCCTATGATTGAATCTATCTCTCAAAGATACTGTGCTTCAGAGTTATTAGATATTGTCAGCACTCTGAATATCATGTTTCGTCCAGGCTTCATCAGCAACGTATAACCGGTGACATCTACCAACAATAACGTCTTGGTGAACTTGGGATGGAAAAATCAACGTCAAAGTTTTCTACGTCGCTTTCAGTTTATAAAACAGTCAACAGGTCGCTTACGATATAGCACCATTATTCGGTTGACAGTTTTTCTACTGTGGCTCTAGTTTCTTACATAATTCAGCATATACATTCTAAGTTTTATTTTAGTCTCTCTCTACATCCAACCTAGTTTAAGATGGCTTCAATATGAATATCAGGACAGGTTTCTCTTTACATGAGAGGTTTTATACACATATGTTACAAAGGCTAGAATTGTGACAGTGGCCTGTTAACACTCACTTACTTTTGCACCTCCAGTAGGGAAGAAGACTTACATTTTCACCTCAGTGGAGAAGACCTACTGGGGGACAAAATGCCGTCCCCAGTGAATATTAGCTATCTGCCCTATATACATATCTATAGGCTCTCCTTTTCAACAATATGTACGATTGACAATATATATATCGATGTGTATTGTCAATCTTGTATAAGGTTTATTCTGGCCTATTACTGAACACTGTAGAAGAATATGTTTTGTTGAGCTACTCATTGCTAGCCTGGGCCTGGGCCAGCTACTGTCGGAAGGTCGTGTGCTGAGAATAGGGTAAACGTTACACAGCAGGGGGATAGGGGGTAGGGAGTCAGAGGGGGTGGGGGTAATCCAAACCAATCCATGCTGCTTCTTGGCAGATCCCCCCACCCTCCCACCAGTCACCATTGTGTCGCAGGGTCCTACCTCCATGTAGGTCACTGACCTCCAGCGGGCCGGCATTCCCTTTTGCCTCCTCCACTCCCCATGTGAGTTAAGCCATCAGGAGCTGAATGGTCTTTCATTAGACGCTCTATGAGTTCAGCATCAGCTGTGGTCCTCCTCGTCCTCCTCTCGCTCGTCCCCGCGCCCCAATCGGATGTCTAATTGGACATTACCTTTGCGCCCGGCGACACCGGTGCACAACGCCCGGGCCGCCGAAGCCACGGCCCTGGCTTCGGCTTACCCCGCGATAAAACGGCCGGGAGCCGACCTTCCTCCGGTATTCTGATTGAAAACGCATCCGTTCTCATTGATGCCACTCCCAGCTTAGACTGTGAGGATTGGACGTGTGTGAGGGTGGAGGGGGGCTGGGTGGCTGCCTCCCCTTCTCTGTCTGCGCCGCTGGGAGAGAAAAAAGAGATAAAACTTGTCATCGGCTCAAGAATGCATCAGGAGACGTCACGCGATTATGAAGACGAAGACGAGTTTAGTTATGGCGGCCCAGCTGTCCGTTTACTGCCCTCATTAGGTGAGCTTACCTCCGACCTGCCCCCCCGTCACACCACCCACCTCCCACTCAACCCACCGCGGCACAGTTTTCACCCAAAAAACCCACGAGAACCACCTCAAGAGCGCGTGGATATCATGTCAGGGAATCCTTACCGAATAGCAATGGCGTTTTCTCATCTTTTTAGGACCGCCTGACTAACCCAAATTAGAATCGCAATCACTTTAATTAGCGCTGGCCTTTGATTCAGGCTTGCGCAACCACAACAATCCGATTTGTTTTCCGCTAGACTAATAGCAAGGCGAGGAGCTCCGGTGAAAAAATGAGTACTTTTATCATTTTATCAGGTGCGTGATACTCAATATTGCGATGATATCATCAGGGATGAAAGTCGGGATTAAGGAAATAATAGGAAATTTAAAACCCTTAAAAAAGGGACTTTTTACAAAATTATTCTGGAACCTAATAGTTCTGAATCGATATATTCCTGTTCTGATTTCTATTGGGTACACTGTTATTATTTGAAAAAAAGGTGAATGTCAAACTAATCACAAATACTAATTTAACATTGTGAAGTTGCCGATGTGTAGGAAATGTAGGAATTCCTTCATTTGTCAGCAAACTTGCATCCCCGTATCATTCTCGTGGTGTTTTTTTTTCAGACGTGTTCGGCTGGCCCGAACCCTCCTGCATGTTCCCGTCCTGGGTCACTCGGTACACCTGGAGGGACCTCTCAGGAACCCACATGTACCTGTCCAACACAGAGGGCAGCATGATCAGTGTCAGGTACGCAACCCTACTCCTAAAAAATACATAAAACCTTTTTTTTTTTTTTATTGTGGAGAATATTTTATTTTCAAATTGTACAGGATATATACACACAAGTATTTTAGCAGCCATAAAGAAACAGATACATTTCTAAATGATATAGGGTTGTCATGCACTGGTAAATTAATCTACCCTGTTTCTACAGATTTTCGAAATACATGTGTCACATCTCACCTATGGAATGATACATAAAACCTTGTTCACATTTATACCAAGGAATTTCATGCTCCATATCCGTCGAGATGATATTTATATTTTTATCACATACGCCGTCTATTTTTCATTGGATTCGACAAACACCCGTTTTGCAAATTTGGGTCTGCAATTTATATGCTGGTTTCCATACAATCCGAATGAAATGAATACATATACAACATTGACTACTTTGAGATACTATTAGGCGTAGCTTCTGCGTAGTTGACGCGTAATAATATCTGAGCATGGCTGAAGATATTACATTGTCAACTATGCGGAGAATATGCACACTAGTATTAGACGCTAGTAAATATTGTATTCATTATTATGTATTTCATCTTCAGGTCTAAAAACATCCAGACCATTCAACGAATTAAAAATCATAAATAATATAAGGTTACCTGTAGGCAAGATTGTCATTTTCGATCATCAGCTATTCCACCTAAGAACCGTCTTTGTGTAGTTCCTGAAGTGTGGCTCACGTGATGGCAGCACAAACTTTTTTTGTATTCTCTTGCGGAGGGAACACCATGTTTGTATCCACTGATAGTAGCAATACGCATCCCCGATACGTTTTGAATGGCGAATTCGTATAAGTTGGATGATAAATTCAGGTGACACGCTCCGACCTTAGAGGACATTACAACAGATACCGAAACAAACCATTAGTGATGCCTGCCTGTTGGGATTACTGTGTAACACTTACTTTGAATTGCCCGACAGGTACAGAATGGACGACGGAACATCAGAAATACGTATGACGTTTAGGTGCCAGAAGATCATAGAGGGCGAGAGGAACAAAAAGAGGTTTATCGCCATGAGCTTCACCTCCGACGATTGGTGCGTATTCACTTTAGGTGGTTTTCTACTTTCCGATAAAAATGATCGGCGATAACCGACCTTCTAAACCATTTATGCTAAGTTCCAAGTATAAGTGCCATGCTGATAGATTCGTCTTTCCGTACTATGTGATTCGTTGTCTCAATATAAACAAGCGTTTTAAATGATATTCGGGTATGTAATGATAAGCAGACCTTGTGAAGATAGCGGAAGAGATACCATTCGTCATTGTTCAGGTGTGTTTACTCGTCCCTTGGTCTTCAAACTTGATACATCTAAACACATCGGAACGGAATACATTCGGCCAATTGAGTCTAATTTGAAAAACGGAGAGGGATTTCATTTACATTAGTATATAGATGATATAAGGTATTTCTCGTGACATTTGCCTCGGAATTAACTAACATTTTTCAAATACTGGCATTAGCACATGATTGAATATGCAAACTTCCAGATTGATGTTTTTTGATTAGGTTCGTCACAACTTACCTGTGTATAAAATCCTAAAGCCCGATTCCATATGGTCAGACTAGCTAGACTATCTGAGTTATACTCCAAACTCCTCAGTCTGCCTTCAACTTTAAGTCCAATAACCGCATATATATCTAAAAAAACACTACCGGCTATCGCTTTGGTGAGGATTCACTCTGTCTCACACCTTATTCTGAACGATATGAGTTTAGAATTAGAAAAAGGTGTTTTATAGACAAGGTGTTGCATAGAACTGTTGAGTTGAAACGATCACTGATGGTCTAAGACCTATTTGGATATAGCTTTGCCATATATGTGCAGGTAAGATAATTCGACTGTGCAACGGAAACGCTCACTATCCACGATCGTCACTACCATAACACACCTTCCATATCTACGGTCGACACTGTTTAGTCGTCTATTGTAAACGTCGGGTGAATCAGACTTTTGCTAATAAAAATCTCTGTAGTGAGGGACGAGACTAAAACGTATGATGTCTCACATGAATAAAGATAGGATAATCACCATTTAAATGTTGTTATTACATTTTTTTCATAGGTCTCAAGAATATAGTCTCCCAAAATATTTCTCATTGCATTAATCGAGGGCCACTTGAGATCCATCGAAATCAGCAGATATGATGAGTATCATCCTGTATACATAAAAGTATTTAATAAAATTATTTGTTACGCCCTATCAAGTGCAATGTCATGTACCTCATAAGGATATCAATATCCCTTATCACTTTGTCAACAACTCAAAACAGCATGAGTTTAGTGCCAACCTTATTAACTTAGTAGAGTTCTTAACAACCAGACTATTGGATATCAAAGGTACTTCTTTCTATTCAATGGTATTGAATGGCAAGTTGCCTTTTGCGATCCTGTGAACAATATTCTGCGACGAAACCCTCTAAAAGGAAGCACCATCTTTATCAGCTTTCGGCGTTGGTGTTATTGGCTTTCACTAACGATAGCTCTATCTAATGCGAAGCGGTAGACTGCTTTATGGGGTGTATTTTTACCTCGCCATTCCCTTCCTCCAGTCGTAATCCGTAGAGGTTAAATCGTTTACAATCATTATATGGACGATCGCATCGGAGGTTAAAGAGATGCAACCTGTCACCTTCTATTTAGCTGCAGCCTCTGTTAAGCTAGTGTCATGCGTGGGTGCTGATCCCGAGCGATTACACCAATGATCCTCTATAGGCAATGACCCCCACCCGCATCCTTTCTCCTATAGACCCATCCCTCATGCGCACAAAAACCAGTAAACTAAACGGAGTTTGCGTTAATAATAGTCCGTGGTAAATCAGTCCTGCTCTGGCAATGGCCTCCGCTTTATGACTCTATTGAGAGTGGGCGTTTTGGCGTGAAAACTTCCGTTCCGCCAAACTCCACTGTGGCTGTTTGGCAGGAGACGCGAACGCCTGCAATTGTTGCTGGCCTCGACCTCAACGCCTCCTTCTCCCCGCCTCCCTCCACACCCCCACCCATGTGATAACCCTTTCAGGACGGAGCCGTTCATGAGCCATTCCTTAGCAAAAATCGGATAATGCTTTGAGGCATTCCCCAGCATAGAGGTTTTCCCAAGTGTAGACCAGATAATGTATTTAGGCATTATTGACGGTATCCATAAATATTCACGAAATATTGTTTTTACCAAGAAATAATGGATCAATTTAGTCATGGAACGTGCAGAAAAAATACTTAAGATATGATAATTACCAGGTATAGGTAATAATTTGATTAGGGATAACGCGTCATATCACGTGATCAAACAATCGAATATAGATTGGGACGAAAATTCCCCTAGCATCATACCCGTCCCTAGCACCCGTCCTGACCCACCCGGCTCTACCACAGACCCCTGCCTGTAAAGGGTTAATCCATCGCGGAAAGCAGCGTTTTGGGGGAGCATCACGGTGGAAATGTTTTTTCCGGCATCTCCATAATGACT
The DNA here is from genome assembly GCA_950022655.1 of Alentia gelatinosa. NCBI lineage: Eukaryota > Metazoa > Annelida > Polychaeta > Phyllodocida > Polynoidae > Alentia > Alentia gelatinosa. Next base: position 161,195,475 of record OX465579.1, read on the forward strand.
CAAACGTTGCGACGTCATTCTAGGCGCGTTCTCGCTTCGTTTGGTCGCCATTCTCGCCCGGGCGAGACTCGGACGAGGCTTCCGCCCGCGCTGCCATAAATTGGGCATCGGGGTCAATGTACCGGGCGGGTGGGTTGGGTGCAGGGGGTGTGGGGTTGGCAGGGTTGGGATGCAGAGTAAACTGCCAACCCTACATTTACGAAGATGGGGCTGAAACTCCCTCTAGAGGTCATCGATGAAATACGTGAATAAACCTTTGAAAATTATTATCCCTGCCCATCACAATACTGTACACAGAACAAAGAAGGGGCATACGCAAATTTTTTTTACCCCCTCCCCCGGCAACTTCCACTAAGAAGCCTATCCTCAGTGCATATGTCCTTTATGGATGGCCTCCTAACAAACCAGCCATAAAGGGGCATACATGGATCACCCCTTTATGCGTTGGCACCATAAAAACTAAATTAAAGAGGGATGACAGTCGCGGTCAGGGAAAAAGAGTGGAACTATTTTTTCTGCTACAGAGGGACCGGGAAAACTTGGACAATATCTTCTTGTCCCACAATGCTTGGGGCTGGTGGTCTGTGGAGAGGTTCAACCCACTGCTCTATTGTCGTAAATGAGGCTTAATCAATATTATCTTTGTGCGACAAAAGGAAAAATAATCACGTATACTGGATACGAAAGGTTGGATTTCTAGGGGAAAATGGAAAACAGACATCTCTGAAATTAGAAATAGAGAGAGGACACAGACCGACCTGCCAATTGACAGCACCATTAAGCATGTGGGGGACGAGCCAGGGACTCGGTCGGCGGAGCACGCATCGAGGCCAGTCACAGAGCCGGGGGTCGAGGCAGGTACGCGGGGTGTGGACGTTGACTAGATCTAGTTGACAAGGTGGGTCAGGGCTGAGAACAGAACGGTCCCTCTAATAGAACATGCTGGGTCAGTGTTGTGGGCCGGTGGCAGTTCAGAGATGGGTGTATAGAGATTGGGATTGAGTCATGTCTGTTTTCCCCTGAATTCCTTTATTTGATAGTAACAGCAGGATAACGTTGGTGCTACATGAAATGTGTTTTAATTACTATTTTTAGATAAATGATTACTTCAGCCGTGGGAAGATGATAGGGCCTAGGCGTGTCTTACATAAATATGCGTATTTGACTCGAAGTAATATCGGAGTGAATGTGAGGGGATTGCGTAGTGTCAAACAAAAGAGAAGTCAACAATGCAAATCAAAATGTATTGTTGTATTCAGTATCCAGCGTCCGAAAATATGTTATCAAAAGACACACAGATCGCTGCGGCTATTCTCACGCACTGCTTTGCCAGCTATAGACTTTTCACCCCTTACACTATTGGGTAGAATAGGGCTTGCCGTATTCTACTCAGTAGCAATCTGTCGGCTACATATGTTAAGTATGGAGACTCTGTAATAGGTGGATAAAAAAACTTTACTCTGGTAGTCAGCCAACTAAAACCAACGTATTTTTCAACACGAAATACAACCTACTGTGTATCAAGTGATTGTTTATATCCATGTAGTAGGAGCCGGGCTTTTTCAAATAAAAACCTTGCGAATCAACAAAACCCGACTGCTAAAGACCTGCACTTATATATGTTCTGACGTCACTCTGGACATTTTGAAAATATAACCATTAATCTAGGATTTTCTTGGTTACTTTATTCTAACCCACAGTGAATTACCATGGTGATATTGCTATCTATAAATAACGAAGAAAGATTGGTAAAATAAATTAATTTCTTATTTGGACTTGGACTTGCATAAAAAATTGCATCGGGCTACACAGGAATGACTCCAGGCATCCTCTGGACTGAGTGGGTTAACGTTAGATCACCAACACACATTAGTAAACCATGTAAAAGATCTAATATATTCACCCCTGGGGCCTGTATGAACAGATGGTGGTGATCCTCCCCACACATATCCTACCCGCATCCCAACCCGCACACACACAATGGCCACGTGGCCATATTCACTGGAGCAAAACAACTCGCACCATTAGATAAATCTACATGACCTCTGCACCCTCCTTCCTGACCCTGCCAGAGTCGGCGGGGTCAAAGTTCAGCCACCCTGATCGACCGACGTTTTATTCCATTTGCCCACAGCCTGCCGAGGTACCAGTGCATCATGTTCCAGAAGCGTCGGGACGGCGTCACCGAGCTGCACCAAGGTGGGTCCAACGCGCATGCGCAGGTCGTAAATTCAAATTGGCACCCTACGAGTGGCCCTCGGTGCCTGTAGGGATAAGAGGTTTTTCTTTATTTATCGCGCTGTGTCTCTGGTGAGTTAGAAAAGACGGAGAGAGCATGATGCAATAGAGTAGAATGTATATCGCCCCCTCTCATGCAGGTATTTGCCGCGACTAACTAGATTATGTTTTTGTTCCAAAGGTTCCTTATTATGTTCATTCTTTCTTTCTTTTACGCGCTATCACTAAATCTATCAAATCATTATTGCCTGCCGTAATGAAGCTGCTAACCTTGTATTACATTTTTGTACCAGAACAAGGTTTCTAAATTTCTTAGATTTCAAGTGTCATTGTAAATGTATATGATTGTTTCATCAATATTTATAATAAAAAAATCTGTGTCAGAAAACGTTGATTCAGTCTATAAGAAACTAAAATATGTGTTGTGTACGGATTCATTTGTATTTTGCGGCATCGGATACTATGTGATGTTTACTATTTTACCTGTAAAGACATATGTGTCATTATATCAAGAAGTATTCTTATCATGTCCAAAAATATGCTGAAGTATTCAATTAAGTACTATTTTTTTTCAAAAGGGACATTTCATGGTATAAGGTATGAGCTGCTTACGCCTCCCTGGAAAAGCAGCTCTCGTTGGGTGTAACGGATAGGGCTCTACAATCCTTACACAAGCGCCAGAGGCGATACCCTTTTTTTAAAACCGCTACTTCTTTATAGTAAAACATAAAAAGGGGAGAGTCAAGACTATCATGGAACGCCAAAGAAGCCTTCCATGTATAAGGCCATAAAACATGCACTGAATGACCCTGCTCTGCGGGGCGGGGCCGTAAAGCCGTAGGGCATGGGGCCTCTGCCCGCCTGCCAACTTTATGCATACCAATATAGTTTTCTTTTTTGGGGTTATTTTTACAGGTCGCTTTAAGGAATTCGACACGGACCCGTGTGAACGACGCGACTTCGATCACGCCACAAGATACCTTCTAATACGTAAGTATCTTTGTTATCTGTAAAACTATGTATATATAGGCGACAGTAATCACACACATATAATATATATGTATATATATGTATATATATATATATATATATATATATATATATATATATATATATATATATATATATATATATATATTTACACATATACACATACATACTTATACATACAATGTTGAGTGTCCTCATTATTTTTGTTCTGAATGGAGAATCTCCCACACTGTTAAGCCGGGACAAAACAGGGACGGGATGTCATATGTATCCTTTTTAACCATTTTCCCCCCTTTTAAATTTTCACGAGGTTCGGAAAACTTTGGTGGATGCTGGGTCCTGTAATGCCCCAGTCACACTGGCTTAATTTCGGCGTTTCTTCTACGTATTTAAATTGGTGGGGAGTACGAATTAGCTACGGATTTGGAACGTATCTGTTTGCTTTGCTTTAACGTTTTAGTACGCTTCTCAACGTTATTCAACGCTTCTTTACGCCTTTGTACGTATTGTGTTGTTTTTCGGCGCATTCCCACTTTCATTTACGCATCTCCGCGTTTTCCCGCGCATCGCCGCGTATTTGTAAATTTCAAAATGCGTAGAAAAGACGCCGTTTTTTACGCCAGTGTGACTGGGACACCAGAGAGAGAGACATACGGATAGGGAGAGGAACAAGAAATGGGAGACTTTGAGAGACAGAGAGAGGGAGAGACAGAGAGGGAGAGGGAGAGAGACAGAGAGAGAGAGAGAGAGAGAGAGAGAGAGAGAGAGAGAGAAAGGGAGAGGGAGGGAGAGAGAGAGGCAAGGTTAAAACGTAATACCGTTCTTCTTCCTATATAGTGGGCTTATGACACCTTTCTACAAAGTAACCCGGGCGGCGACTCTATGGCGCCCTGCCGGTCTCTCACGTCCCTTTATGAGACACACGAGGTGCGTGAAAAAGCCGGGGCGGGCTGCGGGTGAGATCCGCAGTCAGAGCCTCTGATGTAGGTGCAGTGAAAGAATAATGCGATTAATGCCAATAATTAGCCCGCTGGGTGTGATAAGATGGGTCGGCCGTACACGCGCCAAGCGTGAGGAATTTGACTCTGGGACTGTACATGATTACCTCCCAGCCTATAACCAGTCCCGCCTGCGTGGGAAAAAATAGAAGGCGCTTGATGAGGAGCTAGATCCACAGGCCGTGGTCTCCGAGGGGCTGGCTTTAATCTATGATTAGATATTTGCTCACCGGGTGATTAATGAAATAAACGCGTTATGATACCACATTCATGAGCCCCAGTAGTAGCCCAAGGGACATGAGAGGGAAAGCTCCCCATACATCTGTACATTAAGGGTTCATACCGACCAATAAACACATGTATGCATTGGCATTTATTTAATTTCCTTTTCAGGAACATGAGATTTAATTGCTGTTAGAAATAGCGTGTCAAAACAATAGTTGTAATCAGTATCACATCTTGTCCATTAGTGCGAACTAATTACCCACAGAAAATAGGGTTTGGAATTTTCTCTTCTCATCAGAATCAAAAGAGGTATGAAGCCAATTATAGAAGTGTCTACTTTCAAGCACACAATACAGACAAGTTATAGATGCATTGTAATCTTTACCAGGGAAGTCATCTATGTCTTATTAAAAGGGGACACTTCGCATAATGTACACGCTTGGTCACAGCTGGGGTGTTGGTATCGATTGCCTGTGGCAGAGACTATCAATTGATGGACAAACTGGGTGATATATGAGATTATGTGTCGCGTCCGGTCGCCGGCGGAGGCGCCACTGGACATTGGCAATATCCGCACCGGATGTGAGATAATAATTGGAACTGTATTCAGTGTGACGGGATGGCCATGGTACGCAGGCCCGGCACATGGCTGCATTATCAGCCTGGGGCAATGGTGATTACCCCTACTTCACCCTTTATATACTGTTATTCGGGGGTCCAGGGTGGATGGGGTGTGAGGGGCGGCAGGACCAGTGTTTCAATCACAGTGGTCCCCATAGGGGGCATTTGCTTCGTCTATCGGTCAACACGACCCGTCATGCCATCTGCCTGTATCTGCCCCCAACCTTATCCCGCGCATAGTAATATGGGGCTTGGACTCAAGGCCCTACTTGACCCTTTATTGTGTGTTGGATACTCATGTTCAAATACGCAGCGTAAAAGTTAGAGAATGACTGGATGGCTATAGTATGTAGGCCCAGCATATCCCTGGATTATCAGCCCTGGATAAGCATGATTACCCCTACTTTACCCTTTATTTAGTGTTATGTGAGGGTGCTGGGTGGTTGGGGTGTGAGGGCTGGCAGGACAAGTGTTTCAACCACAGTGATCCCTGTACACTGCTTACAACTTGTCTATATTGGTCAATGCTCCCCATCACGCCATCTGACAGTATCTGCCCCCAACCCCCGACTTGAATGCTTATTATTACCCACCTATTAGGGAGACTCCATAGGAAATGTATAGGGCACCTGTAATTAGCTACCTGTAGATCTGGCATGTCAGAATCTCCTGCAGGAGATTCTGGAAAAATAGTCCTGTTCATAATGAGGTTGAATCATCATGTACTTCGAAATAAGTTTCTTGAATGTTCAATCAATGTTATTATTTATAATTAATCATAATAACCTCATTTATCATCAGAAATCACTGTCATAACACACTTTGTGCGCTAAAATCACAGGTTAATGGCAAACTATATTATTGGTGAAAGTCTAAACCGAAGTACTGCCATGCTTGACAGTGCTGTGGTGTCTGGAACTAAATAGCTTACAGAAACTTTGTAATTGCAATAGACTTGTTATTAATCTTGTAGGTCGGTAATAAATACAATACTGACTGGTTTTGTATTCAAGTGACCGTAATCTCATCGTAGTTGACGACGTAATATCCTCGCTAGTCGCTCGAATATTACTACGCGTCAACTACACGGAGATTACGGCCACATGTACACAGTCATTATTGTGTATGTAATCTGAGGCAGGATTTGAGGCCCTACTTCGCCCTCTAATGTACGGGGGAAATGCATGCTCAGCCGTGGGATATGCATATTCCGTGATATTGTTAGGGCAGAGTCCCAGTGTCCTAGTTTAAGAGGAGTGCCGAGCTGACGGTGACCAGTCACGAGAGATCGAAATACCTCATTGACCTACTGGTGATTGATATATTTTGACATAACAAAAGCAGTTGTAGAAATGTCAGGTGGGCTTGGTGTAAAGTGGTCAGATATTTTTTTCACAATTTTTTTTATCGATTCAAAATTTGCAGTATTTATCCAATATCAACATGTAATTAGCCGCCTCATAGAAAGGGGCCGTAGGTGTCAGACGTCGGTTTGGCCTTCTTTTCAGGATATTAGACCCAAAAACTTAATAAAAACTCTTTATTTGTTAGTTCCTTTAAATAATTAAGGTCATGTCCCCTTTTCCCAGTTTGGGTATGGGGACTTATCATGTCGAAATTAGTTTTTCATTCCCGAAGGTTGCGCTGATTGCACGTCTTCAATTACTAAACCTTTTAATTGCTACTTTAAAGAAAATTCCACCTTATTCATCAATGATGAACATGTACTTTTTCCTAGTATACTGTTATGTGGGTGTGTAGAGTGGGTGAGGTGTGAGGGATGCCAGCAGTAGTGTTTCAATCACAGTGGTCTCTGTAGGCAGTGTCTATCGGTCAACGCACCCCAACACGCCATCTGGCGGTATCTGCCCCCTTCCCGCCCCGCGCGTGTAGTAATCTGGGCTGGGGGTGAGTGGCCCTCCCGACCGGGACTACAACGCGTGCTCGTGTTGTGACAACTCCCTCTGGTCCCGTCACGGACCTCTGTTTAGTCCCCGGTGACCTCCACCCGACCTTGTCCACCGGAAGTGAATTGATCTCTGGCCGCTGGAGGACGCTCGCAGCGCCCTCTCCAGTCACTTGGCGGTAGGGCTGGCTCCGGGCGCCCCCCCCTCTCGGCGTCCCCTCCCCCTCCACCCGGGAACATCACCGACGACGTTAGGAGAGGCAGGACAGGCGTTGTCATCCAAGCCCCACCCTCTCCTAATTCCCTCCGACCGTTTGCCAGTGACAAGTGAAATACAACAAATTAAATAGAAATCCATAAAACGAAGATAAAAGGAAAGGAAATAAAACCTCAGAAAGGATGGGAAAAGGGGCCAATCAGGCGTTTCTTCTACCCGTGTCAACGCAAGCCCCGGCTGGTAGTAAACCACTTCCAGAGCGACCTCTGCTGTCATTCGGGGCGTAATGGGAGATGTACTGTTTGCGTATGAGACGTTGATTTGGTGCTATTGTCGTCAGAGGGCGTTGTGACACTGACTTCCGGTAACACACCCTGACGCTCAGGCGCCGGCTAAACGGGTCACTGTCACATGTAGTTGACCACAAGAGGCGCTGTAACAACAGCCTTATGAGGCGCGCCCTCTGTAGGGGAGGGGGGCACTTTGTAAGGTTATACAATGTAATCCCCACTCGCCCTGCACTTACCCCCACCCCGCAGTGGGTGCTGCCACCTACCGCCAACCCCGCGCGCTGTAAGGTGCTAGTTCCCGTGTGTCTGACGTGATTTATTTGTGCTTTCCAGCCGCTCCGACAACCGTGACGTCATGCCCATTTCCGGGACTGCACAAAATGGAGGACGAGGACACCCAATGCGACGGCTACATACAGAGTGGCTGTAACGGATCGTCGACCATGGAGATTAATTCGCCCTGCTCCTCCCAGCCAAGTGAGTAGCCGCCCATGCAGCATGGCTTTGTCCTCCTGTGTCTAGCAGCGCCACACTGCCCCCTCCCCCACTCATTCTCCATGTAGTCTCACCATCACCTCTTTTTCATGACACCCCCGAAGTATCCCCATCCACCCCACCACATCCTCCCATTACCCTGCCCTCCTCTCTCATCTTAACATTCATGTCTCACTCTCTACTCCAAAATGTCTTTGTCTGTTTCTCTGTCACTCACTCGATCTCTTTCCCCACCCCCTCCCCTGCTCAGTACCACAGTTACCCCTTACTCATGCCACTTCCCAGGTATCCCCACGACCTCCATCTCACTACATCTTCTCATACCTATGCCCTCTGCTCCCATCTCACACCCCTGCCATATCTTTTCATTTTTCTATCATCTGTGCCCCCATTGTGCCATTCTTCCTCCAGGTACAATTCCCCAATCTCCCACCCGACTATACCCATCCTCCTCCTCCCATCTCTTCCGCCATTCATGTCTATTTCTACCTCTATCCTCTCTCTATCTTCCAATGTCTATTCCCCATCTTTCTCTCTCTCACTCACACTCCATACACCATTCCCCAATCCCTACTTCCCCCCCCCCCCCCCAACTACTTTCTCCTATACCCATGTCCTTGCGTCTCTTCTCTGCCTCATTCCCTTTCCTCTACTCCGTACCTCTCTCTCCCACTCTTCAGGAAGAATTTCCAAATCTCCCCACCCCCTAGACACACATATCTCCCACCCAGATATACCCTTCTATAACATCTTCCCATACCCACATCCCTCTCCCTATATCTTTTCCCCTCTCTCTCCCAACCTTTCTCGTTTTCTGTCTCACTTTCTCACCGCTCCTCTCACTCTCCCCCCACAATTGATCCAGCCGTCAGCACGGCACCAGCCTGGAACAGTTCTCAATCTTGCGTCACAGAAATACCCGGCTCAGCTGCCTTGATTAATGTCCTGCAGGTCGACCCTGGAAATAAGACTACAAAAATGCGTGTAACCGTAGCACCGGCCCTGCATGAAAACTGATTTTGCTTTTTTCCCCGGGTCCCCCGTCAACCCCCACCTACCTCCAGCAGCCACCGCCGCCTACCGGCCTCTGTCGTAATGATCAGTCCTCGGGCGGGCGCACGTTCCTCCAAGCGGAGTTTTGGAGCCGGGGTCTTTCTTCAGATTTCCTCCCTCGTCGGGTGCCGCCGCGGAGAATTTATTGTTTTTAAAAACTCGGGCCTTGCATCGATTGACAAGCGCTTGTGCTCAGTTCTCTCCTGCTCTGATGTGAAATGTCGTCTAAGGGAGGGTGGAGAGGAGGAGGGGGAGGCATGGAGGCTGGGGGAAGGTGGGATAGAGTGCGTGGTAGCACTTGTAACACCATGGAGAAACGGCTTAATAACACAACCCTCCGACTAGCTCTACTCCGTCCAGCCCACCTTCTTCTTTCTCTACGCCTCAACTCAAGAACCGTTTCTTGTAGATGGCCCTCGTACGAGGTACGGACGCTTTAGATGCCGACCACTCCGCCATGCCCAAGAGGAGTTTGCCGAAGGGATTTAGAGGGTACTTTGGTGGAGGTGTCCGCATTTTACCTGTCCGATATTAACCGGATTAGTGGCTCTGTCCAACAGCCATCTATAGCATTTAATCATTTTGAATTCCTCACATGCTGGCACTATATTTTTTAAGGCGCCGGCATCGGGCTGTGTGGAGAGGCGTGATACGGGAGGATCCCGGCGGACTAATACCGTTCAGGGACGCTCACTGAGAGAAAACCACTGGCACCCCCTCGTGGCTTATTGGTCGGTTGTAACCGCTGAAAAATGATGGAGTAGGCGGGCGCCTCGAATCAGGGCTTATACTTCTGAACAGGTCCATTTCGATCAGATTTGAACGCAAGGAGTGTTTTATTTTCCTTTAAAAGTTTCAGATATTGTTGCACTGGACGATAATCCAGTGATTATGTGTTTAACTGTAAAGCGTTGCTGCTGGAGCCGAATCTACTTTTTATACAACAAGCTCCGTGTTGCAGCGCGCCCTGAGAGTTCTATAACTGTGTTAGGTATGATAAAACATCCCAGCAAATGCATCCGAATCGGCACAACCGTATGGAAATATTACAATAATTGAGGAGCGCATGCACAGCTTTTAGTTTATTTTCAGCCTTTAGTTTACATTTATTGGAATGTCAGTTGGGTTCCGATAAACGAGTGGAAATTAATTCACGTAGAAGTTTCTGCCTCAGGGTGAGATGGAAAACGTTGGTGTTGGCCACGACGTGGGGCTGAGGATCTGTAGAGAGGGTGAAACTACTGTTTAATTGGTGTGAATGGTTGTTTTACATATGGATAAGATGTTCAAATAATGAAAATGAAAATTGGATTTTCATGGAAAAGTGGAGAGCTTTCATCTCTGCTTTTATCTGCATTATTATGTCAACTCTGGCTACATTCTAGCATACTCTAGATCTTTTTTTTTTATCAATAATCTTATTTTTTAATATAAAATGTATTTTTATTCAAGTTTCATTTAATCCCACCAAGGTTGTTAGTTTGAGTCTCGCAGTAGCAACCAGTAGTGGTAGATCATCCCCAGCAGTGGTAGGTTTTGCTGCTATCATCAAAGGCCGATCCTTCTCAAACCATGTCTATGTGGTGTGGTGTACAGCCACCTTTCTCCCTCATCCCTAGCAGACTTTCTGTTATATCCAAGGGCATTCCTACTCAATGTCTATGTGGTGTGGGAACTAAAAGAACTCACCTCGATAAATGTGTAGCGGTGGGATTTCTACCTAAATTCATCTTATGGATTCGATCATCAGCCTTGTGGTCTAAAGGCAGGGAGAAAAGCTGAACTTTGAGAAGGTCTACACAAGACCTGTTGTGTTGACCATACCTATAATCAATCAAACGAGACAAATATCATTTAAACCAACAAATCACTTCAAGAGTACATTTCTATTTTAGCCCTCGATTTCATACAGTTTTTTTATTCCTTTTTGTCAGTACTCATACACATATACCTACGTCAACTAAGTCTGCATGCGATAAGTCTCTAGGCATACTGCCACTGTCCTACCTCACATGTATGACTTTGTAGTTTCGTTCTCTTGGTTTGCTCCGCACGGTCATACATCAAAGGACCAAATTGTGAAATCATACAACCCTCCGCCATCACGCAGTCTCTTTCCTGTGCATGTGAGTGCCCGTATAAGAGAAGGTCTATTGGTCCTTTGAGCTACTCTTATTGGACCCTTTACGTGCAGTTTACGTGCAGTTTACGTGCCGCTTACGTGCCAGTTACGTGCGCCCGGTGTGATGCACATGGCTTCTAGGGGTGTCTACTGGTTTTCTGTGGCCCAGCGAAGCCTCCCTCCCCCAAACCTCCATCCCCTTCCCAGCACTACCCTAGAGACCCCCCGATGCCACTTAATGGTCCTCTAACACGGAGCCGCCTACCATACACCGACCGGCTTGCATGAGTTTGGCTTCGCTCTGACACAATATGCTTGTGATGTGAGATTGATCAATCGAGCGTGGTTTGGGTATTGGCCAGTTTATAGCTGAAGCTTTCAGGATGCGTCTGCGATGGAGAGTGTGGGGGACTGAACTAGCATGTCGATACTTTTAATAAGCTTGGTTGTACAAGGTTTCAGTAATTGTTCAGCGGGTATGTATATGTAGCCGTTTTGGCCACCGATTATTTGGCATTAAGCACCACCTACCGACTTAGGCCGACTTTACAACTACCGAATTCAACCAGATTCAAGTATTTGACACCGCTGACTGATCATTATGCCTCTCAGGGAAAATGTCGATGGGTGTAAGCAGATAAATTGGAGACCGACTTCTCAACCCAAAATTGAGTAAGACGGAATCACCAACCGACTTTTGAGGCTTTCAGCGATTTGAAATCGTCGGCAAAGAACTACCGGATTCTGCAAAACACTTCGTTTGCAAGGTCATCTAAATGTTGAAAGTCGGTGCGCATATATTGTATAGTCAGTCGTCAGGTGTAAATGCCTCGACGACTTCGAGTGTCACTGATAATCGATCCCGATATTTTACCGGAGAGCACCACGGACTGACTTTTATTTTCCTCAAGTTCTATCGGTACATTTCCTCTCGGCAGGTGTAAATTAGGCTTATTTGCAACTTTTGACTAGATATTGGTGGAATAGACGATACAAATTACAGGTCAATGACTTTTGACTAGATACTGGTGGATTAGAGGATACAAATTACAGGTCAATGATTTTCCCTCAAACATTACGCAACGTAACACCAAAGTTTGCGCCACCGACGGAATGTCTCCGGCTACAGGACTTTCAAGAACCACCAACCGAGTTTTATGAATTGCCCAATTCATCTACAAGTGGCAAGCCTGCATTGGCTTCGAAATGACATGTTTCGATTCGCGGTAATACATCGGCAATGAAAGTAATATCATAGGAAAACCAGGTCTTGATTCAGACGAATTGAATTGAGTTAATGGAAATAGTCAAATATAAATACCTTTTCTGTGAGAGAGGTGGAAAATATGAAGATACAAAACCTACAATTATATGGACAGACTAAGAAACCTTGAACGTTTATTGCTAAAACGGAAATTGATGCTACCACTTCCATTGGTAGCTATAACCTACCTACAAATAAAGTTTTCAGTTTTGGACTACGTCCTCAACACTTTGCAGGATCAGAACATGATTGAAGGATGTTATTCAGATCAGCACTGCTGGTGCCCGATGACCAAGTGGCAAGCATGCACTACTCGAGTTAGTGTCCCATTTAGGCGGGGTGTTCATGCACCGCATTGCCCTACCCTCCAACACCAACCATAGCTGTTTAGCCTGAGGCATAAGAAGTCCCTCCAGTAGGCTAGCCCCTGCTTTCAGCACTCATTCATGCATGGACTGTTGGTTAGGGTATTTGTGACCTGAATACGAACGTGATTTATGCTAATTTTCCCATAGATAGGTATACAGGCGCACAGAAGGTTGCGTATACAGACACCCTCCGATATATACACGGGCCAGCCCTCAAGTATGCAATAATCCCTACTACATTGCATCACTACTGCACGTTAATCATTACAATATAATGATACATGCCAATCCGGCACTGAAACCATACTCTTGGGATTTCTACGGGACAAGCGAGAATTATGAATAATGGCTAGTAGTTAAGGGAAATTATAGTAAATACAGGCAAGTAGTATATGTAAAGTATAGTGAATAAGTCTAGTAGTATAGGGAAAGTAATATATGTCTCAGGTAAGAACTGACAACGATACATATTGTTCTAGGGGCATCATCAGCGTATTAAAAGAATGAAGAGACATCCAATTAGCAAAACCTTACTTGAACTGCCAGAATGAATATCACATTCTCGATATTACCATATACCAGTGCACGAATGTCTCACTTTTACCTAATAGTAGAAAAAATTCCATTCGGCCGCACCATGGCGTAAAATATTTTTACGCCACACTGTACCACGTGATCTGTTGACACGATCGGAACAAAAAATAAACAAACAAAATGGCGGCCGCTCCCCTTGATTCGTATCGATAACGGTCCGTATAAGGAAAGTAAGATCGCCCAGCCCTACACACCAACCCAAAATCGACTAAGAATAAGCAAACAAATAGTAAGTATTGTAAATCATATACCCAATAATGACATTATCACCTTAGAATACATGAAAAAACGCCCAGTCTGTACACTTGAATTCGGAGCAAAAGTTACTATATGACGTCATTACTACCGCTCACTCTCCCAGCAGATCTTTCGTGGCGCTAGCGCTTACTTTAATCTCTGCTACAACCCCCCGCTATCACTCTCCATAACAACGTTCTGACGTCAACGCACCCGTGAACTATTCATCAGGGTGAATGTTCAGGGGTTCATACATGCCTTACTTATTTCGGAGGTTGAAATACATTGATAATGTGAGTACCAAAATGGCATTTAAATCGAATATCGGTATATAGTAATAAAAAGACATAGTGAGTGTGGCCTAATTCCATCTGTTCCTCGATATTTTGGTCAGAAATACTCACCTTAGTCTACGACTTTGGTGGGTATTTCTGACCAAAATATCTCTGAACAGATTCCATTCGGCCACACTAACCATGTCTTTCTATATTATCAATAACCATTGGGATGTTATTGTGATGCATACCGTCGCAAGATGTCGCAGACCCTAATCGCATAGTGTGATAAGACAGAGTGTTTGTAACTCCACGATCTCACCACAGCGGTATAGTCTGGTGTCAGTAAAGCTGTGTTTTAAGATACTCAGAGGCAAGAAAATGTCAAAACTTCTGATCTAGAACTTATAATTTGATTTCTGAAGAAGATCCCTAAGAAGAATATTTTCTTAACTATAAACCCACTTGGGGTTTAACGCCTTCGTCTCAATCTTCATACACGACATAAACCAATTGACATAACACACATAACAGCTCCCTAGAATTCTATGCTGGACCTTGTGTAGGCCGCCCTTGGGGAGGATAGCTGGGGTGGCTGCAGGGGCAATGTACATACAGTGGGCATAGTTTGCTAAGGCCACTGGTTTACTGAGCGGCACCTGGGATGGGGCATAACCTGCGTTTTATGTCGTATATAGACGTGCTCTGCCTGTGCGATGGAGACTTATACATGGTCCAACAGCACTCTCTCAGTTATAGGCCACGCTGCTCACAATGAATTCATTGTCCACGTAGTCGCCGGGAGCCCCCGCGTACACGCGCCGGGCGCCTGGAGGGGCCGGGCCCGGGAGGAGGGTCGGGGACACGCCGACTAATGTTCATCTATTGAATTGGCTGGTCGGCAGGGTTTATGCTTGTTCAGGGCGCCCGGCCACTTTCTGATGTGGCCGTCAGGGGGTTTGTTTATGTGGGGGATTAAGAGGGGGTTTGGTTGGGGTCTTCACGGGGCCGCTTACGATATCAAGCCGACGCAGATAGCACCCCGCCCACTGCACTAACGTAGCCACAACGCTATGGATACTACCACACGGTTTCGAGCAGCTTAGAAAACGGTTTCAGGGGTTTTCTATCAGAAATCCTGGGGGCAAATTGTATTTGGTAATCTGTGATATACCTGGGAGGTTTTCATTAGTTGATTTCATACTTTTAATCACTTTGAACCTACGCGAATAAATGATTTGGGGATTTACTAAACGTAGCGGCCACATACCTGCCATCCTGCCTGTCACCAACCATGCTTCCTACACTAACACCCTGCCCACCGCAGTAACACCTTGCCCAATGCTTCTAATTTATAAATTACCATTTTGCTCACTGCTTTCTACCAATCTCTGGCATCTGCTGTCAATTGCCTTTCCTATGTTCGAATTATTCCCCTGTCTGCCTATTTCTCAGAACCCACCACTTAAGATATCATGATAACTAGTGCTAGGTATAAAACACTATAATATGTCTTTTTGTGCTATTTATGAATATATTAATGATTGCTAAGAGATCAGTTCTCTACTTGAAATGATGATAATTGTACTAATTAAAGGATTATATATGTATTATCCATCTGGATGTGCCTCTATACATATTTATACTGCCTATGACGCCTTCCCCATAAACTGTTCATAACATAATTTCTACCTGTTTATCTTATCTACTTCGATCTATCGCATATCCATCAGTCAGTTCCATACAGTAGCCATATTAATTCTATGTGGCCTTTGGCTATCCACTTACTATGCATTAGGGTATTATCTTAAACAAAGCTGGTCATTTAGGAATCATTCAAATGTGCCTGGAGATAAGATTACAATATATTATCGAGGAGGAATCCGTAGAAATGATTTCACTCTTACACCTTAAGGCTTGTATCATCTATGTTCACACTAGGCAACCAGTCGGGGATCTGATAATCAAATTAACACGAGAAATTGTGCATGCATGCACGTCGAACCAACTGATAATCAATGAAATTATCTATCTAGTGCTATCAGGATGTTCATGTCATATTTCCCGGGGTGATATTCGAGGAGAGTGAGTCTGGGCTGAGTGTAATAGGGAATTAGTTGATTACTGCTAGACCTATGTTATATCTTTGCTTTAATGCTATTTCGCTTTCTCCCAGAAGTTCTGCTCGAGTGCCTGAAGACGTGGGGGAACCAGGACAAGAAGACATTCATCATAGCAAGTCGACTCAACGACAAACAGGGCGTAGCCAACTGTTTCGTAAGTGAAAATCTTCAGTCATAAATCATCCTTCTAATGTTCTTCAGCGCAATGCCACGCCAACTGTCAGGTGATCGATAAAACCGGAAATGATGTCGTAGATCTGACTCACTACTGACACGGCATCTATTGGAAAATACTTTCATCCTGTCGTTCAAATTTAGCATTAATGTTGGTTAATTTTACTGGAAGTTCAGTAAATCCAATCGGAAGTAATTAAATTCCATTAGTTTATTTTCATCCAAAGCAGTTCCCCGTTAAAAGCGCTTGTTCAAACGTGCTCCCCTTTCACTGTCTACACACCATGAGCATTCTTTCCAATCATTTGCTGGTCCGTGTTTGGACGCAAGTTCTGACCAGGAATGATTATAGGAATGAGCTTTGGTACTTCTTTTTTCATCATGACCGCGATTTCTTCCCAGTCTGGGTCAGAAATTCGAGTCCCTTTAGGTACAAAGAACCTCGCCGTGCCTTTGAAGCCATCTCTAGTTGGTCTCCCTTTGGAGCAAAGCGGGACTGTCAGAAACTTCCTTGGGCAGGCGCATCGTCTTATCTAGCAGGGACTTGCCTTTGCGGTGTGGGGTACAATCCATTATACTTAAAGACTTAATGGGGAAGACCACGCTTCCTATGCCCGCTTTAAAAGCATCGTCACACCGGAACTAGAACAACTAAGAAACAAGCGGTGATGGATGTTACCATTATCGCTTGTTCAAGAGCCGCCGGTCTGAATACATTAGTTTGTTTTCATTTTCTCTGCTTCCCCTGCTTTGTTTTTCGCCCTTCTAAGAGGCCATTTGTGATAATCACGCTGCAGCCGAAGCCAGTGCTGGTTTCTTAACGCTACCCGGGCCCGGCTATAAGTCAACCAGGTCCACGTGTGAGAACGCTTAAAACTTCCACACTGTCGAATCTCATTTGGCGCCAGGGCTGGACCCCCAAGCTTGCCTTATCATTCGTATCTGTCATGGGAACTAATGAGATTAGAAGACCCTGAAAGCCTGCAGACTTAGCGCTAGTGCTGCTGGAATGACCAACGCTAATGGAATTGAAGTCGGAAACCGGTCGCACCCAATGACTGTATCATCTGTTATCACTTTCAGAGAAGCGCCCTCTTTTAAGCAGCCGAGGGTGACTTCTGATTTCCACTTCATTCCGCTTTTAATTACGTAGTCCACCCTTTTTTCCGCAGTTGCAATTCCAAGGCCCTGTCTTGTTGCGGCCCCCAGTACAACCTGTCAGTTAAGAGTATGCCTTCACTCCCCAGCCACCTGTGTATACCCGGCCTTACAAATTGAATGCTGATGGCTATGGCTCACATGCAGATTCTATTATAACAAGCATAATGAGATTTAATGGCAATAGTCTTCGTCTACATCAAAGCTAAGGTGGTACTCAAGTACCGGCTGGGCCTCCTTAATTTGCCGTTCTTAAAAGGCGCCCACTGCGATGCTTGGGGTAAATCAAGTAAAGGCTCTGGGGATGGCAGTGTATGTCCGGTAATCTCTAAAACAATGAGGGGATAATCAATTCTTAGGAGGTTCCCTGTTGGCGCTATATCCAGGACATCTGAGATGCACAGAGGACCCTGCTTGTAGTGTCTTCAGGGCCCCAGTCCTTTCATGCCACCGACGCAACCATGCCTGTATCAAATAAGTTAATCTAATGAATTCCCCACACCCGCACACACTGGCGGCCAACACGGTAACATCAGAGGGAGGTGATGAATTAGCCTTGGTCATGCCATCTATTATCGCTCACTACCTGTTGGTGCCGATAATCTACAGAGGATTAGGCCGTCGCAGGCAACAGAGCCGCACACCATTCAGCCATTCCTCTCCGCATCTAACACAACCAGCAGGATAATCAGTTTCTTTACGCCCATAAACTGAGTTTATATATGTATCCTCTATATGTAGTCCAAGGGATTTCTTAATTCTTTCCCATCCCTCTTCCTATATATCCTATCCTAAAAACCATGTACTCTAAATAGAAGTCATTTAGGATATTGACAGATGGTAAAACGTAAGATATGATCATTTCAGCGTTTGAAGCGTATAAATTTATTGTGCAATCCGGTTCTTAAAGGTTTTCTAAGTAGTTACATTTATATATATAGATGTGTTGACATATGAAAATATCTGTATGTGTGTGTGTAATTCCAATTTATTCACTAACGTTCATTTAAAAGGGATTTTCATCTCTTAACTTAAAGTCATAGATTGTAGAGGGTACACACTCAAGGCAAACGTTGAACCTGTAAGATTAAATCCCTTATGTACCCTCCAGGCATTCCATAGGATTATAAGTGCTCATACAAATTGAATGTCGCCCATGGAAATGAGGGTGTTGGATGGGTACAAATTGCCTGTAATTGTTAAAGCTGTAGACAGTGGGTCCTCCGGGCCGACTGTATGCGTGATTTACTGATACTTGGGTTTATAGTTGTGCGTTTACAGCATTTATAGATGACCATTTCTTCTACCTTTTGACGGATTTCCATCTGCCGACGAAATGGCCACCGACTATTTGCACGCTCTACAAAAGTGGGTGGGTCGTCATGAGAATCTACACTCGCATAATCGGTGAACCCCAAAGGACATATATTGTTTCCACATGATGACTAATTACTACCAATTATTCGCACTGACCCAATTTCTTTCTCACGAATTATCTGTATCTGTATTATCATTTCGTCGGTGAGCCAAAAGGTTGGACGGTGGTCTCTATTGCATAATGTTTGAGACAGAAATCTTAGCATATTGCCATTATCGTTGGCAATAATTGCCACCTGAAAAGGCTGAAATATGCCAAAAAGGAAAGACTTTTTACGCCCTATAAGGGTAACTCAATGAGTCGGTTCCAATTTTGTTGGCCAATGGAAACGACCTTATTTAAAGCCATTTTTTCATTGGCCAATGAAAACGGCACAAATTTACCTACATTGTACATGTCCAACATGATTAGATTTTACAAATAGAACCTTGAGAATCACCGATGAAATAAAATTATTTTGATTTTGCTTGTCATTGACCAAGTTGATCGGTAGTGGTTTTATTATGTAATCTTGGCCAAATTAATCGGTGATCATTCACCGATTTGCCGTCGGTGTTTTAAAAAGATCGGTAGACCTGTGGTTCCTGACTGCAGATCACTACCGAATAATCAGCCAATAGAAAATGACCTATATGGGGTAATTCAGAGTCGGTGCTCTTTTTGTCTGCCAATGGAAACGAGCTTGTATACAAGATCTTATTTCTCTTTATTATTGCAGTACATCGGAAAATATGTACCAAAATAGCTGTAAAACTGGCCATGATGTTACTGAAAAACTCATGTAATTATGAGAGTGACAAATAAACAAATAAAAAAAAAAAAAAAAAAAAAGTATCCACGAACCCACGACGGTCTACCAGTGAAGAGTCATGACGAGCGGGACCCCTGAGCGCGCGTCTTTTGCTATATACCGTGCGCAGACGTTTCGTGACGTTTATCGCCGCTAGGGGGATTAGGCTGGTCTTTCCTGCTAATACAGCAATTTATTTGGGCGGGCGGGTGCGGGCGCCGGTGTGCATTGTAATTGAAGGGGGCGGTCGGCGGAGGCTGATGTTAGCCAATGATGTGTGATGCCAAGAGGTGTTCTCTGATCACTGTGTGTCTGCCTCTTGTTACAGTCGATGAAGATGAAGGGGCCGATGCTCCAGTTCTCTACCGACCGCAACTGTAATATGGGCACGACAGATATCTTCAATATAGCTGTCAAATATTTGGTTAAACCCAAGCCTGGTAAGTGCAGACTTTTTTGTTATTGTTTAAAGGGAGGATATTCATCCAACATTATACCCCTAGATAATCCTTCGGGGTGTCACGCAATTGTCCTTTCATCAAAATTTCAATTAACCAGCAATTGTGTAGTTGGTTGGAAAGATACATTTTTCACTCATCTATCATTATCATAGACCTCATATTATATTTCTATTTTCTCATATCACGCAATGCAGACAGTTGAGGAAATTTGTATTATGATGATCAAAGCTGGAAGCTTTGTTTTCACACTTCTGTGTCATATAAATGTATTCATGCGCAAACGTTCCTCACATATCTACATATAAATACAATATGCGACTGTATACAAGTGTTGAAACAGTATTTTATCAATACAATTGTAATAGGGAGGATAGAATAAAGGAGGGCTTGAGAACGGTTTCCTGAATACTTTATGGGATTAGAATATAGTACTTGGCAAAAAATCTACAGATGTGCAACATCTCTTATTGGGAAGATGATTAGATATAAATGCATAGATCACCAATCCCTTAATAAAACATAAATGGACGTTTTTAAGATATTTCGGAAATGGTCTTGGAAAACACTGAAAAAAACCAGAAATCAATACAAGGTATACAAAATAGATTTTAACAAGCACCACGCGTACAGAAACAACAGAAGACGTAGACCCTATAGGATATCAGGCGCATTGTGCACTGTGAAACGTAACGTTAATGCGTTGTCGGTGAAATAAGCCTAAATACATAGAGATGACAATGGTAAAAAGGTATCGTTCATCTCGTATGCACCTTCATATGATACCCCATAATCAATTATTTTGCCTGATTACTAAATCTACCCTTTTTCGTAACTTTGAAATGCGCATGAGGAGATTCAATTCCAGTGAAATCCTATAACT
The DNA here is from genome assembly GCA_950022655.1 of Alentia gelatinosa. Lineage (NCBI taxonomy): Eukaryota > Metazoa > Annelida > Polychaeta > Phyllodocida > Polynoidae > Alentia > Alentia gelatinosa. Next base: position 161,216,332 of record OX465579.1, read on the forward strand.
CTGAATTGAGCTCTGATTAAAAGCAGGCAAGAAAGGTCATCAGGTTCTGGGAGATTTTACACCCAGCAATAACAGAAGTATTATGATGAACGAATGTAATTGATACTTTAAATTATTTTTGTTTGGTCTTGAAATATTGAATTCCTGAATCTCAAGTCATTATCTCACCCCTATCTGATTGCCTAACGTTTGTGATGTCATCGCCATGGGCATCGAGTGCCCCATCTCCCCACAACTTACCGAATACACCGGTTTTTAATTTCAGAGCGCTGTATTCTCCGAAGTACAAAGACCAAATTGAAACCAGAGACTGAGAGTAGGCACAACAGTGAAAGAGACACTGCCGATAAGAAAGACGAGAAACAGGAGGGGCAATACAGGCATGTAAAGCCTGAGGACCACACGCCTCAGTCCCAGGTCGTCTCTAAGACCACCTCCTCCGCTGCCTCTCTCACGGGGCCACCACGCCTGCGCACTCTCCTGGGCGCCAGTGACTCGCCGCTAGGGGTCGGGGCAGTGCTCCTCCCACTAGTGCTGTTCTGTGATATCATCTTTGTGTTGAATCAGTGTTTATTGACGCTAAAGTGAACGCCGCTGCAAGCCAATAGCTCATCGTAGTTGTCAGGAATACGACCAGGAAGTTTGGTTCGGCGATTGGACAGCCGTGAATTGCAGGCGGATGGTTATAGCAGCAACAGACAAAAGTTGTGTAAGGGCCGGTGGCGATGACCAACAATAATATGTAGGATTTGTATGACCGTCCCGGATACACAGGGTGACGTACAAAGTGTCCAGTAACCCGGGTCTCCGGGCACACGTACTAGCCCGATTTATACTGAATGCCCAGCACCACCCATCCACCCACCCACCCCCATCACACACGGGAAATGTTAGCTGGAGAAGTCGGATGTAAACGGGGGGAATAGGAACACAAATGACATCAAAGATGGCGTCCACGTATGTGTGTTTAGCCTGCGATAACCTCGCGGCGCCACCACCGCAGGAAACACAAAGTGGCGGGAGAATGAGGGATGGACACATACTGTCCTGCGATTCACAAGCGGTCTCACTAAGGGCACGGTGCCTTGCGTGGCTCCCATTAACACGGGACAGGCGAGGGAAGCCGTAGAAGAGGCAGGGACTTCGTGGCCGTGATGAGGGGCACGGGACTATCGGGGAACATCGCACTGGGACTTGAATGTGTTCAAAGCTGGGGTCTTCCCAATAGGAGCGGGATTAGACAATCAACCTGTGGATTAACACCCACCAGACGGCAGGACAGGGAACGCGCGGGGAACGCCCGGGTCTGGTGACGGGACAACCCCGCATGCGTAGCTCAGCGAATGAGAAGGAGACTACGTTTTACAGGCATGAATCACGCACCTGATTGGAGGCCAGGTGGGCCTCGCAGAAGCCGCTTAGTGTCATATTAAAGACTCTCACATATCACAGTGTGTACACGGACAAAGCGGCTTGCGCACAGATGAATGTAGCCCCTGATGAAGGGGGCGTCTAGCTAGCAGCGCCGCCACACGGTGATTATCACAGAAAGTATGATCAAATGTGAGCCACTGATGGCGAGTACATCAACGTCAACGCCGGACTGCTTCGCCTCGCGCCCGCGAGGTGTCGCCCCGGAGGCTGGCCAGTCTGTAATCTGATTGCACGTAATATCGCCCAGCTGCCTTTAGAAGTCGACGCAAATGGAAGGCCGGACGGCGGCGTCTTCATCCTGCACTGGTGCCCGGCAATCTCTGGGCGCGGGTCCGGCTGTCATCAGCGTCCCCTGCCGGGCCCCGCGCGCATTAGTCGGACATGGGCGTTTCGGGGAAATTACTGGAACGTGGCGGATTGTGGAGGCGCATGCGCCGCGGTTACCAGGGCGTCTGGCTGACCCCTACTGACCGGCGCCATCAAAAGGCCGTGCGCATGTCCATCACCGGCTTCCGGGAGGGCGGTCTTGAGGTAATAACCACGCCGAACCACGCCGCGCCACGCTGCTCACGAGAATTGCCGCCAAATGGGAATTTTCTCAGCTGGCCCTGCCTAAGACAGCAAACAGGCATCGCGACTGCTATGCTGGGATGGGACCTGGGGACGGTCCTATAGCTTCCACCCGTACCGCTGTGATGCGAAAATCGGTTACCTTGCGAAATTCCGCTTTTATCGCCCACTCTACTCGCGCATGCGTGTGGAGATGTTCTTCCGCTCAGATTTCACGGACTATTCTGGCTACACTGGCCACCAGAGCAGACGTTTATTCCCAATCTATATTCTGGCTGCATATTAGCCATCATATCGACGTCATATGACGTCATAACGTTATTATTTAACACTGGCCACCAGAGCAGACGTTTGCTACGCACGTTAGTCGCAGCTTAGCGAAGACTGGGGTTGGTTGCCAATCTTGCGCTAGCGCTGCGAAAGATCTGGGGGAGAGTGTACAAACTAGGATGAGAAAGCCCGATGATTTCCGCACTCTCCAATCGTAAAATTCATCACTGCGCATGCTCATGGGCGATAAAAGCGGAATTTCGCAAGGTAACCAATTTTCGCATCACACCGCCCCAGAGAGGCTGGGTGACCCTAACAACGCTAACACGGCGTACCTAAAGGAATGTGTGCCTGTGGCCCGAGCGCTCGCTACTTTGGCTTAGGACGATTATAGCAGCTTCAAACCTAGGGTGATTAAAGGGAGTGTTGGGATGATGTACTCAGAGGTGTGTTTTGCTAGGCGTATTCAAACGCGTCCTTCTTCCCAACCCGCTCACCCCGAGATCGACCTCTCCACGACCCTTTGAACCCACACCTCACGCCACCTATCGGCGTAGTTCATTACCACGGGAGCACCTCGGAGATGCTCAGGGCAGGTGGGCAGCCGGTGTCACGCGAAAAAATGTGGCCTGTGAAATAGTGTCCCCTTCCGGTGAAAGTATATAGCGGTGAACAGGTGTATGCATGCAGTGGGTCGTCACACTAAATCTATGCTTGAAGAGTGATTATCGAACGCCAAAAATCTGTATTGCATATTACCGTAATACCATTTTTATTGGTTCTTCAACACTTTATTGCGCTCTTCTTCCGTGCCCACATTTATTGATTTCTTGATCATTGAGAACATATAGGTATCATACAAAAAAATGCATTATAATGTACCTGCCTTTTATTCCGTTAATGTATAAATTTGTTTGATTGTACGTTTTTGATACAAAGCTAGCGGATTTCGCAGGTCGCTCTTCAAAGGAATTATACCATTGCTCACGCGCTGTTTTGTAGGTGACACTATTTCCCAGGCCATTCTTTTTTGCAGGTCACCGGTCGGGTGTCCAGTCGGGGGTCATTTAGGGATGAGCTGGGTGGGGCAGGGTGCATACGGCTCACTCACAACCCCGCCGCACCATTAGAGCACCCTGAAGCATGTTTTCATTAGGGCAGCTGGATTGATCGCGCATGACGACAGAAAGCATCCGTGTCAGAGCCCGGATGTTTCTCCGGGTCCCCTACCTGTGGTAATGAGGCCCGGGTGCCAGGCTGGGCGTCGGATGAGAGGAGGCCGCGATGACAGCGACATCTGCGACCCGCCCCGATCAGGTGCGCTGACACCCGCCCGTCCGGACGACCTTCTAAGTGGTGGATACCTGCCGCTAATTAATCCCACATTCCCACCAAATGTTCTCACAGGATGGCGCCAGCACGAACAAGATGGCCGGTGTTTCTAGAATCAAAATGACCGCCAAGGGGGAGTTTCCACTAAAGCAATGTACTACTTCCTGTAAGTGATAATAACCATCATGAAAACGCCGCAAATGTTATGCATGTTAATACTGGGGACGTGAAAAGTGCTGCAAGTAATGATAAAACATGCTGTAAAGTTATCATACTATATTTAAGTGACACAAGGTGAACATCACTTAGCATGAAGAGTTAAATCAGTATTATTTGCTAGAGTGGAAACTTAGCCATTGTCGCGTTGTATCCCTACACAGAACCGCTGCACATCCCAGCCCAAAGCAAGTCTTCCTACGCAGCGTGCACTACAGCGTCATGATCCAGCATGGAAAATTACATCTGCGTTAATGTTACACAGAGATCGTCCACTTTAAAATTTAAAAAAAAACACGTTGTGTGTGTAATTCTTTTGTTCTCTCCATTTCCCGAATGACTCACATTCTCACGGTGGGGGCTCGTATTGAAAAGGTACGAACTAAAAAATACGTAACTGCCTTCATCCGTGAGGATTAATTGGGAATGCACGTAAAAGTCAAATTGACTGCCAATTAAAAAAGATCAATTGTTACACAGCTACTCAGCAATCGATCCGGGGTAAATAGGAAATGCTGCTTCTAGAAACACAAACACGAGGAAAATACGCCGAAAAGTAACGTTTTCTACAGGGACAGAATGCGGATTTTTTTTATCTTTTACATGGGTCCAATTCTGCGATACGTAATTTCCTGTTGTGTTTCAAAACAGGATTGTAAGTAAGAATGACCACTAAAATTGGATACATTCAACTTTACAAGTACCCACACTGAAAACGATTCAATGCCAGTACCATAGATTAAGCAACGATTGAACACTCTTTTATTTATTTTGGCTGATTTGGATATGTTTGTAGTCTTTCTGTTCGTTTGATACAATATACAACAAGGATGTGCTTGAGTATAATGCATGATAGAATACAATCGAAAATTAAAATGTTAGGTGAAAATGGTGTCTTCTCGATAATATCCAATAATGATACATATTTCCTTATAAAAGATTTCAGCCATAGTTTGTATTTTGCAGGAAATGGACTAACTTCAACAATGCTTTCAATATAGTCAACAAAATAAGGAGTCTGCAGAATAATAATAACGCTTATTTTCGTGAAAACTAAAACATACATGCTTTCAATATATATTGTTGTTGTAGACATACAAAAGCTGAGAATATGACATCACTTTTCCATAATGAGCGACCAGAGCAAAGAATGTACCAATGTTCATTTAATAACTAGCAACTGGGGACGTTTTAGCAATACTATATATCCGCTAAAGTTAGGGATCGGACCTAATTGGGGTAATTTTGTATCCGCTGCTATAAAATAAAAACCAAAGTGTACAAAGGACTAGTGTAAGACCACCCGCAGTCTGTATCTTTGACTGTAACACAAGTATTCCGGTGCCACTGTCAACCTTTGTGTTAGCGTATTGTAAAGCTCTTGTATCGATACTTTCTCTGTGTAGAGGGAACCACAGTGCGTCTTCAAATGCTGTCATGTATGCGTCAGTGTAAGGCCCAATTTATACCTGCCGACGGGAAATGTACTGCTAAAATATCTGGAAGAGTAGCGTCGGTCACTAATGCTCTCCGAAAATATATCGGTGATATTGTTGTTGAGACGTTTGCACCTGATGACTGATCATACATTTTATCTGCACCGACAGAGTATTTCTTCAAATCTGCATTCCATCACCAATTGATTAAACCCAGCTTGATTTCGTTGGTGGCCTAAAAATTTGGTCCTTGGTGTTAGATCACGAAATTTCGGTTTGGGAAATCGTTGAGGTGGTTTGGATTTCTACTGTTTACACTTTCAAATATTTTATCGGAAACGTATAATAATCGGTCGGCGATGCCCGATGCTATGTACGGTCGTCGAAATCGGTAGGTGTAAACTGGGCCTAAGCGTCAGTGTATATTGACAGGGTAAAAGCTATGACAGTAAGCTTTATGCTGCGTTTCCAACTGCCAACGAAATGGGTCCCGAATATTTGGGAACTGTACACAATTCAGTTGGTAGTTTCCTTGAGATTTTGTCCCTGTCCATAATCAATGAACTCCAAAGCACACATACTCTTTCCACTTGACAACTAATTAATACATTATCCCCTGGGCAGTTCCATTCTGCCAACGATTAAATGTAACCAGAGATATTTAATCGGTGAGCAAAATAGTCGTCAGGTGGTGCCTCAGGGTAATGTGGGAATATAAATCGTCGACCTGAAATTTGTTACACTTGACAATTTTCTGCTATTTTTCATTCGCCGTCAAAAATGGTACCAATCAATCGAGCTCCTCCGAAAGTATCGATACTGATCATGATGCACTTTCAGACTGAAACCTTGAGTCTCACCAATAAAATCATAACATTTAGATTTTTCTGTCGTTGACTTAGTTGGTTGGTGGTGACTTAAGTTTTGAATAAAAAAAAAAAAAATACCAGGCTGTTCCTATTCACCTAACTTGATTCGGTATACCAAAAGGATCGCTCGTAGGTCCCCGACTACAGTTCCGTACTGAATAATCGGCCAACGGAGAATTGCCTTAAAAGTGGGAAATATTTGGCGGGTGGTGCCAGAAACCCAAATCGTCAGGTGGAAACGCCGCATAAAAGCAATGGGGGGTAAGCCTATTGCCTCACACTAGGTGTGTATGTCAACGTCCGTTCGACTTTGTATTTCACGATGTAACTGGCATTGTCTTGTACCCTCCTTTACTCAGAGCAATGTGAGGCACACGTACCGTATATACAAATGTTGATTTAGCTCATAACTGCATTGGTTGTCCCTGTACCACAATGTCTATGTACATAAGATCTCTTGATCCAAATCAACGCTGGAATCTAGATTTGTATAAAAACGATGAAATGAAATGTAAATTCTGTAGACGATGGCAGATTGTATATAGGAAATAATAAAAGACGCCCCATGCCTTTCAGCAGATGTTTTTGATTTATTTAATTTATGTAATTTTTGAGAGTGTAATGCAAAGCAAAATTCTATACATACATACTTTCATTGATAGTATTGGTCCAACGTCTAACTTGTAGATATATATCTTTTTATCGTCCCTCGTGTAGGCGTGTCGGTTCAGATAATAACAAAAGTGGATGTATTTTTTCATGGCAATACAAGGTGTCAGCTAAGTAAAACAATTAGGGAGCGAGAAAACGGGGAAAATATGTTGGTGTCAGACACGACATATGGGCTCAAAGTCTGAGGGAAGGTTCAAACGACTGGGATACGTTTCTTAGACGCGATGATCGTTAATAGCGACCGTTTTGAGACCATAGTCTAGTTATTATACATTTGGCGATACTTATCGAACCATTGGGGCCAATGGTCGATGTATCTTGAAAACCGGCTTAAATCTTCAACAATCTTTGATAATCGATGTTAACGATTATCGCACCTAAAAAAGGGTATGAGGCTAGTATGATATTTTCTTGTCTTTACAAGGAAAGAGAATTTCATAAATACTGAAAATTGAAAAAAAAAAGATTTGCATGGAAAAATGGAAAGCTGCCATATCTGCATTTACTTCCTAATGTAATTATATAGCGTTGCAACAACCGTTGATACCGAAAAACACGTCACTGGAAATTCCAATCATTATGAACGGGAACTAACTATATTAAACGTTAGTTAATCAGCAGTTGGTGTATTCAATATGTATGCAAAGTTCATTTTGTTAAGTCTGGCTCACATATAATCCTATTTGGTACGTTTCACTTCATTGTTACTTCATTTCAGGAACAAGGACTAAAACTCAATAGCGAAGGAGTAAATAGTTTTACTCTCATAGTGTGTTTGTGCCTACTTAATAGATATGTATAAACTAAGCCAGTGAAGAGCAGTCGCAAATAGCATCTGTTTCTAGCTATAAACATAAAAATGCAGCTTTTCACCGCGAAGGTCTGAAATCAGGCCCGATTTATTATGAACGACATGAACGTGTCCACTAGATATTTCTTTACCCTTTGCCGCTTCTGTATCCGCTACTGCAGACCTGGGAGCTGTTTCAAAACCATAGACTTAACCCACGTTTTGAAACAGCTCCCAGATGATCAATTCAACTACATGGACTATAAGGACATTCACACACACTATTAATCTGAACTCAGATAGGGGTCGTAACGGTTGCTGCAAGGCTTTAAGGGTGTCTGTAAGTCAAATGGTTGTCACTGTCTCGGCTCTGTACATTATTCAGACCTTCAACAGGTTTTCAGGGAGATGAAGGACATACAATTTCCAGAGAGGTTGAAACAAAGGGAATTTATAAACTGAAAGGAAGTTCATTAAAAGGCATGTACAGTGTAGGTTTGAGAATATGTCTGAACAACTGTGTCTTTTGTGCGAGTGTCAAGGAAGGCAGGTATTTCTTTGGTGTTACCTCTGCAAATATCGGGTTTACCATTAAATACCTCAAAGTATTCCCATCTCAAAGCCAACGCCCTATTAAAGGCATATCCAAACAAACTAGAAAATGCTTCGTTGCTCCGAAGTATATCCTACAGAATATTTTATACCATAATATAATTATCTCTATACCTGCACTGTAATACCTTATTTGCCATATAAGGGAATCTAGGGTTAGGATTTGCATAAATATACAAAAAGAAAATGTGGAAGTAATATGTCAGACTAACGAACCAGGACACAAACATTGAGCTGATGAAATTTCATACTCTTTTGAAAATTGCGGTCCCACCCAAGTTTTATGGGTGTGATCCTATTTCAATTACCTCGGTCACATGCCTTTAAAGCTTGTTACTGTTTCATCTTAAACATTAAAATGTTATATTTCGTGGAAATATACTAGTAATGACTCTACAAACGAAGAACAACCTTTGTTGTATCTTATATTTCCCTTCAGAAATAAAACAAAAGAGACATAACATGTAAATTTCTAGCTCCAGCTGTGGGTGTAGATGCTCTTAACACACCCACCTGTCATGGTAATGGAGTCACTTCATTTATCAAATTGAAGCACGCCTATCACCTCGTCTACACAGCTTAGATCTCCCAGCAATTATTTAATGTAGCTGCATACCCAGTTTAAGTAGATGCATGGTTAAGCCATACTGTCATTCTAATGCCTGATCGTGGCAGTTTTTTGTGTATGAAAAGTTGGGTGCGTGGTATATGAATTGTAATCAATCGTACAGAGACACACCCCTAGACTCCTCCCTCCGCTCCGCCCGACCTTTTTAAACAAGACATCTGCCCTCATGCGAAAGGATATTAATGGAACCTGAGAAGCGGATAAGTAGGAAGCTATGCTGAGCTAAATGCGCCACTAGAAGACAAGGGCTTGATTTTCCCACGGGATCTTTGGATCTGTGTGGTTCTATGAATCTATGCTCAGAGTAAACCCTTTAACATTGTATCACAAATTCCATTTGACCGTTTTTAGACGCACAAACCTACATGGATCTAACAAAAAATATATTAAGTTTCGCTTCTAGGATTATACGTGCACATCACTTTGATATTCTATGGTCAGATCGAAGACTGTGAAATAGTTTATGGATAATGTGACAAAGAGGTGCTAACATAAGAAGAAATAAATATGAAATATAATGGGACGGAATACAAAAGACTATATGGAATTCAAGCGTGCTCCTGTTAGCCTTAACGCCCCCATAAAGACGATCCGTTCCTTATGAGCACCGTGAAAATGGTATACATCTAATCTCCCCCTTTAACATGCCATTACTGACATCTGCAGTTTCCTATGAGATGAATCTAGTGGAAACACTGAGATAAAACATTGTCTGTTCATTCCAATTAATCACAGCTCATGAATTGAATCTACCCCGGCATAAAGTACCTCTTTATATAGTATACGTTCTCAAGAGACAGACGTCACTTTAATGGGTGCCGCCTGCACGATGGTGTCACGTGCCTGTTTTATTTATCATAGACGATCGCCGCCCTGGCCTTGTTCGCGGATATCCGAGCGATTTGAGGCCCACAGCCAATGCTGCTTATTGCTCCCAAAGGTAAACCCCATTAGGCGGGCAAAGAGAACGTCTGTACACAACTCATCCGTTTAAATCTTACACTGCAACCAATAAGGAACCATCCCTCTGCTTATTAAAACCCTTTCATGGCCGGCAATGCTATATGGTGTTCCCGTAGATACGGCCTGAGAAGGCTATATGGAATTCCCATGGATATGACTGGAGAATACTATATATGGCGTTCCTGTGGATACAGCCAACGAACGCCATATGAAATTACCATGTATGCGGCCAGAGAAAACTATATGGGTTTCCAGTGGTCATGGCAGAACAACTCTGATCTATATTCCTTTTGCATTTTTTCTGAATAAATTCACAGACCCATAAGAATTGCTGCCAGTACTTTATGAAGTATCAAAAGGTTCAGATGAGATTTTATAAATTATTGGTAGTTTTAAATCTGTAAATCCTTAAACAAACATAGACCATAGAAGCCTGCCATATAAGTGTCAAAATTGGTTATGTTTCCAGAAGTAGTATAAATGTGCCTAGTGAAGGATGCGCAGCTCTTAAAGGGTTAGACGATCTAAATAAAGATAATAGAAAGAGTGGCGATGAAGGGTGGGGAGATTCTCCCAATAACGAAGCATATAGAATGGTAGCACTAGCGCGCATGTGCTCATGCATACTAATCATTAAACTGGACGAGCAACGGAGCAGGCCTGCCTGCTCATGGATCTTCCTATCAATGCTGTTGACCGGCATTATCTTTTTCTCCTCTCGCCAGCCAGATTATGGGGATGGGGTTATGGAGCGGGCCAGGCGGCCCTCAATCATAGGTTATAACAACAAGCTGTCATCGAGATGCCCAATTATTTTTTGTATCTAAAATTCTGAAGCCATCTGCGCTCACCCCCACATGGGTGACGTGCGCATGCGCGGAGGAGGCAGGGACAGCACGCCGCATTTGTAATTCTCTTGCATCCTTGATCATATATTCTGTTAATTGAATTGTCGTGTTAAAGAAGCAATTGGAAAATGGAAGATGATTTATGGACCGTGGGTTGAACAGAGGGGGTGGGATGGGGTGACTGAGTAACTCTGAGCAGCTCCGTTTGGTAATCTGTGAACTGGGAATGAATGAAAAAAAACAAGACTTAAGGGACTTTGGGTGAAATTTTACAAGAAAGAGCAATCAAGCAGTTGATCATTACATAACCGTATTCCCCTTATCTGAAACGGTCAATATATATAGTTCTAAGACAGTCTTACAAGACAATCATGGATAGATATGTACAACTATGAGGAGATCTTTGCAGCATCGCTTTTGTAGATCGTAATTATAGTCGTTGATTCAGTATTGCGGCATTTCCACATGACGACTAAGTGACCCTCGATTATGTCTTATTTACAGATGGTTCATATAAACAAATACATGATTTCCAGCCATTCAGTCATGGAAAAATATAAGATATGGCCATGGATGTTTATATCAGCTGATCTATAGCTGAGTTCATCAGTCCAGACAACCCAGAGAGCCCCATTTGTACCTAGGGTCCAAGGGTGTGAAGTGTATAGTTCATTAAGAATCCTTTGACATCCAATAGGGTTAGTATCGTAAAGTAAATATGATTTCTAGAGCTCTGCAAGGCATGGCATCGATTAGTATATGAAGTTTTGTTCAGCAGGAAAATTGAGAAAAGCTGTAATCAAACTGATGAATGTTGTGTCCAAAATACTTGTTCATGTTTACAGGAATGGTTTTGTGAAACATGAGAACCTAACATCACACTGAGATGTCTTCAGTCAGGGCAATTCGCCAGTCTAGAGTTACAGGCTGGCTTTCAATCTGCTAGGCCTGAGGGTGAGAAAGTTGAGGAATTCATACAACAAAGATTAAGAACAAGCGAAAATGTTGGCATCAATCAGCTGTCTGAAATTCTTGAAAATGCAGCAATGGTTAGACTTGTTCAGGCTGCACAAGCTTTAGACTTTGACCTGGAAGACGTAATAAAGTATACCATAACAAGTACACCTCTTCAAATACTTGATTCAATGTCGACCAAAGAAAAACTTTAGAGCTAAGCTCATAGAATCCTTTGAATTGCAGAAAGGTTCATGGGAAACTGGCTAGGACTTTTTTGCTGTGAACAATATGGGTTTACTGTGCCATATCATTTTATCATCTAAGGAGGATTGAGGGAAGTTTGATTGGACACCATTCACCTGGGGCAATTATGCCCTACAAATACTACAAAGGACTTTGAGTAGACACAAATCTGTTAATGTTTTCCCTAAGGCAGACTAAAAGTTACCATCTCACAATGACATAATAACGCTTTCTTCAGTAACCCCCAAAATAAACAAAACTCAAAACCACCACAAGTACAACCAGTAGTGTCAACTAACAACTGTGTAACAGAAAAAGATTTCAACGTCTGTGTACAACTTTATCAAACCACTAGTACCGAAAATAAAATCATATGTGAAGGAGACCAACGTCTTCATCAACAGAATGGTCCCAAGGAAAATTGAAGGAAGGAACGATCTATACCAGCCCGGACGTAGGGTTGCTATACACGAACATCCTGAACGACGAAGGCATATTTAGCTATATGACAGAGACCCCACTCAACAAAGAATAAATGACTAAACCCTCGCTGTCCACTGGTAGACTTGTGGGTTGTTTGTGTGTGTGTGTGTGTGTAAAGAGTATTTGCATAGTGTCAACGACAAGGAGAATACGATCTTGCAGATCAAAATCATCGTAACATCGTGAGGTTGTATTCGTTATTCAGTTTTCCAAATATAAATTATCAAATGGAAACCAAAAAATCGCCGTTGTTGAAGTTGCTTCCAAATCAAGAATGTATATAAGATCTAGTTTTCATGATATTGCGATCACTATATATATATATATATAGTGATCGGGTTTATTTCCCCTGCCCTCAGCACCTACGTCCACTTATCGTGCAGGGGTCTGTGGGCTTATTTACGACGGTACGTAAAACTAGACTTCTTCACGCAATGTACTGGGTTCACCCAGGGTTCTAGTGCACTCAGTTAGGGTGAGTCATTGCCTGATCTCTCTGTATACATTCATCGACCACCCGCTCACTCATTTAACCCTCCTCGTCGTTAAATACACACTGCACAAACCCCCTATTCATGAGCACCATATATCATCACATTATTCCATTATCGCTAGCTGAGATATGTAGATACTGATTCAATATCTCGACTTTCTAAGCACGAAGAGTTCGAAAGTAATTTTGTAGATCAGAACTATTTCTTTAAATGGTAATTCATTGTTCTTTTAATGCTAAATATTGTTCTGTTCAAAATATATGATATTTCTAAATGGTTTTATAGAAATCTAGCCGATAAAAGTCAATCAGTCCGACGTGATACACAACTTTATTTGGTGCTCATTCTGATACCCATAGATCAGGTATTAGAATATATGTTTGTTGTAAAATACACTTAGTAGTGATTGAAAACTAAATGTTTTGAAAAAAATAGATTATAAGGCATTGCTCTGATCCGAGGTTGATAACATGAAATGAAAATGTAATTCCTAAAAGATCTATTAGAGAAATCAAATAGATCTTTGAGCATATGAGCAAAGGCATGTATCCCATTTCAGCATTGGCTATCGAGATATTAACCAAAGCGCTGATAATCCAAGATCCGTATTATATGGATGTCTCAATTACCGGTACGTAAAGGGTAAATATAACCCCCCCCCTCTCCGTCCAACACAGAGCATTCGACATGGGCACTGCGCATGTAATCACGACTCTCAGTCATCCACCAGACTGCGCCGTAACGCAATGCCAGATCTAATTGAAAAACGCCCCCGACTTTCAATAGCAATGGTGGGCGGCCGTATCAAGGGACTACGTAATTATACTGCCGTTACTTAGATTCAATTTGGGCGGAGCGTGTGGAGAGGTAGCGGCCTTAAGGAGCGTAATGCAACACTATGGGAGGCTGATGAACTGCCTAGAATGACGTTTACCCTGTCGTTAGCTACAGTCATCATTGTGTAAGCCCTGTTTCCACCTGCCGACTTTCGGTCTCCGAAATATTTGTGTGCCGCCGTGTAATCATTTTTGTCGAAAATCGTGAAATGGGAACAGAAAACAATTTTGGGTCACTAATCAATTCAATATTAAGCTCATCAAGAGGACTCAAGCACTCCCAATACCGTACCCTTAAATTTGCATATCAAAATGAGGGGTTCCTCAAATTTGCCAGTTATTTTGTTTGCAGGGGGATATAGACTAAGGTCCTTTTTACTGGCCAACAAAATAAACGGGCGGATTTTAAGAACCACTCGTTGAAATACGCGAATAGTGGGAGAGTAGGGTGGACTCTGAACATCTGTGCAGAAAAATGGCGATTTTGAATATAAATAATTCCTTGGCGACGAATTCGACCGGAAGTACTAAAAAGAAACTACCAGAAATAGGAAAATAGATTTGTCGACGACGTCTGATTTCTTGTTTCCACTAGTGGATTTCTGAATAGAAATCAGTTGGTGGTAGCCGCGAAAAAATCCGCAAGTGGAAAGAGGCCTTGTTAGTTTCTGTAAAGGTGGCCACACCGATAAGGGCGGATATGTGGTGTGTGTGACTCATTTCTCCATTTCTATGCGCGGTACACCTTGCAAATTGATTCGAAATATACATGTATTGAAAACTGGCGGCCTTTTGGGTAAATGCAAGAGAGGATTCATCAAAGTGGCGAGGAAGGAGTAAATTAGGGCATCATCTGTATCTCTCCCCGCACCTTGGCCGTTCTGAGCTTCTCTACCGAACTGGGATCCGCACAATAGTCCACCAAATATCAAAGGCCATCGGTGGATGATGCTCATGAATCACCACATTTTACAGCTTTTAGAGACACCTGTTGTAAGTACATGCAGAGATCTGTGATACGCTACCTGTATATTCAGATATTTATTCAGTTATATAGGGATTCATTTATCCTCTCAGATGCAATTCAATATTAGGATATCACATAAATAAAGTACTTGGTGATCACCCAGTTTTCAGAGCTCAATAAAAGTAATTTTTAAGCATCGATGATAAATCATAATGGCCTTCAATGGAATATGATATATAAAGACTTAGAAATCTTAGAAAGGGAAATATGTCATAAAAAATGTGCCACAATGGATCCTTGTCTTGTAAGATAGTAGGGTGTCATTATAGGGGGTCACACATAAATATTCCTGTATATATTCAATTTATAGGAATTAGCAAGAGATAACTTAGTTTATTATTCCTCATAGCATTAACAAACATAATCTCACATTATCATTTATTTGTGATGTACTTAGGGTCTGATAGAACATGGAAATCCCTAAAGATATGCTGTCATCTGGTGTCATTCTATGAAATGACACCTTTTGAACCTCTCTATAGTGTGTTTGCTGCAATCTAACTTGATAAATTATTGGAAAAGCCACCATCATTCAATGTTATGATGAAGGGTAGCTCAGATCTCTATGTTTGGGATAGGTGGAGTATAGATAAATAGATAGACAGATGGTTATAAGAAGGTATAGTTAAATTTTTCCTACAAAAGCCCCCCAAGATATGTTCAGCTCCAGAAACAATAATTTTGCTATAAAATACAAGTAATGAGTGTGTGGGGATTGGATATCATAGGATGTGCCTTATTATTTCACCCATGGTACTGCATATTGTATATTTTCACCTGTGTCATTCTACAACATGGCATGTCATTCTACGAAATGCCATGTCATTCTACGAAAATCTTGTTGTTGATGTAGAATAATGTTTATGGGAGCACCCCAAGGTCCTAACTAGTTAGTTATTAGTTTATTGGAGGCAGCATATTAATGAACCATTTCTGTGACATTGAATTACTAAATGATAAAACTGTCAAAACTGCATGTGATGGAAATATTGCTTTCTTAAAAAATAACTAACTAGAAAAAATGATATTTTCTAATAGCTATGGTACTTTCATGATAATCTACACAGTCTTCACATATTTGGGGTTAAATACAACAACTATTCTCAGCTATAACATTTCTAAAATTAGGAAGAACACAGATATAGAGGTTATGATAACTGTATTTTCAGGCATGTGGGTGGCATTTCGTAGAATGACAGCCCGTTCAAGTAATTTCTTTGATATGCTGTAGTCTCAACAGTATTTGAGATTAGTGAACAATTTTTTTTACAAATAAATATACAAATGTTATACTTCTAATTAATCCTGACCTTTCAACAAAATGTTGAATAATGATTTTTTTTCAAATTTGGGCCCCTTTTCTGGGATTCGACCATATATATATATATATATATATATATATATATATATATATATACATATATATATATATACATATATATATATATATACATATATATATATACATATATATACAGTAGAACCCCGCCTAACGGACACCCCGCGTAAGCGGACACCCCGCGTTAACGGACACCTTTGGTCGGAACGGTTCCCTATATTAGATGTTTATTTAACCCCGTGTAAGCGGACACCCCGCGTAAGCGGACACTTTGGCCCGGAACGGAGGGTGTCCGCTTACGCGGGGTTCTACTGTATATATATATATAAGTTACGGCTAACGGTCTGTAATAAATAGTGATAAATAACATGAGACAGGAAATTGGTTTGGCGGAAATATAGACAACACCAGGTTTATTAAGTAAAAATTAAAACTATTTCCCAACACAAGGAAACGTCTTATACCTACAGGTTGAAAGGCGCAACTGACCCAGGAAAGAACCCGGTGACGTAACCGCACGCGGCGGGTACATGGCAACCCGAGAGTCTATAGTAACGAACCGGGATACCGTTGTTAGGTGACATGGACCTGGCCGGAATTATATAATTATAGTGTATAATAGTACATAAGTTACGGCTAACGGTCTGTAATAAATAGTGATAAATAACATGAGACAGGAAATTGGTTTGGCGGAAATATAGACAACACCAGCCAACCACCCGCCAATAACAATTGACTTACATCATTAAGACAATTCCTTAAGAAAATTCGATACAGATAAGTCTTTTTCAAGAATCACAGATACAGTATCATGAATATAATTCTCGACCACCTTTGACTTCCAGTGTCCCCGTTTCTGGATATCATTCAGGGATAATCCCACTCTGGAAAGGAAGGTGGCCCCACCGTGTCTGATTGAATGTGTGGAGACACGTGACTCATCTAGGCCGATTTTTGAGGCCAAAAATTTCAGTTTTGAATTAAAACTCTGATAATTCAGCTTATACATTTTCCCTTGGGATTCTTCCAGAAACAGGTACTGGTGAGGGAAGGATACCCTAGAGGCTAACATCTGCCTAATATTTGGAACTGGACACAAAGGAGAGCCCTGAATTTTTCCCAAATAGGTTGAAACTGGAACTTTCCCAAACTGGGAGGTTTTAGAGGACCTAATAGTCAAAAATAAATTCCCATCCGGAAAAGAAACATCAGAAACTCGGAGAGTATGATTAGAGTCCACCAAATGTGAAATCCTTAACAGTGCCCTGAAACCCAAGACAAGGGCAGACCAAAACACCAAGTCATTGTAGACTGATAAGTCCAGGAATCTGAAAATACCCAGTAGATCCTCAGGGGTTAGAGGATATTTTTCTACCAATGGAGTGGAGAACAACCTTTCAATACCTTTAACTGTTTGGGAAACCATAAAGTTGCCCACTAAGGGAGTGAAACCTAAAGATTTCTGTTGAAAGTTCACCGCAGACAAGTAATTCTTGATAGAAACTGGTTTCATTTTTTCAGACAAGAAAGACACAAATAAGGAACAACTTCTAGGAGTTGCTGGGAAAGGAGTAATTTCATAAGACTCACAAAATCTCGAGTAGCATTTTATCTGGCCCTGCCTGGTTTTCCGAGTATTTTCCGAAATCGCAGATTTCTGAAGAAACGACTGTCTCGACTCTAGATCGATCAAACTGGGGGCTGGAAGTACAACACATATCCATTTTTGATAGTTGTTCCATACATAACGCTGAATATCCGGGTTGGGATACCCGGGACAATTGATCTGCTAGGACATTTTCTTTTGAAGGGATATAACTGGCGAAAAACTCAAAGTTAAAGAGAAAACTTATCCAGAAGAGTTCCCTAAGCCATTCCATGCATGTGCGATTTCTGCTCCTCCCAGTGTTCAGCATGGCCAAAACTTGCATGTTATCAGTCCAAATGTGAATTCTCCGATTTTTAAAATAGTTTGACCAACGTTTCACCCCTACCACCACCGGCCACAACTCCAAAACATTGATATTTCTGGTCAATACATCGAAACCAGGTGGAGACACCTGGTGACTACAATCTGAATCAAAAACAATTTCATTATCCCAAGTACCTAGCACAAAATCCTTACCACACCAAGCGCCGAACCCAGTAAACGAGGAGTCAGTGACTATCGGGACTAGGCCACAATCTTTCAGGATAATACTTTTTCCGTTAAATACTCTAACGAGTTTCTTCCACCAAGATAAATCCTCAACGAGTTCGTCGCTCAAACCCACTCTCTTTCCTCTAGGGGTATTAGAACAAAGATCGAAAAGGCGTCTGCTAAAGGTCCTACCGCCCCTGACAACGTGGGAGCAGAACGAAATAAGCCCCCCCAGTTTCTCAAGATCCTTTTTAGTAACAAATTTCTGAAAGAAGACTTTATCAATTTCGGTCTCTAGTTTCACCAGTTTCTCAACAGGAAGGGATATCGTCATTTCTTCCGTATTAACTTCTATACCCAAAAAAGTACAGACTCGGCTGGGAACAGTCACTTTCTCTAAAGCCACCACAAAACCAAAGTACTCTAGAACCTCGACTAGAATATCCCTGCCCCTCAAACACTCTTCTTCAGAGCTACCGATAATCAGAAAGTCATCAAGATAATTCACTATCCTATCAACGCCCCTGCTCTTGACACACTCAACGATAAAATCAGAAATAGAATTGAATATATTCGGTGCGCACTTTAAACCAAAGCATAAACGACAGTCCTCATAAAAACTTCCACCAGTACTCGAATCCCAGAAAAATCCCTGGAACTTTGTGTGTCCCGGGAACACATTTATCGACCTGTAGGCCGCTCTGATATCAACCACTGACAAATACTCATTGCCGATTAGATTATCGCATACGTCAGATATCGAATTATATTTGAAAGGTACGTATGTTTCGTTCATGAAATCATTTATACATTTACCCTCAGGCCTACTACAGTCTGTAATAGGGCGTAGGCAACCGTTTGACTTTGGTACTGCTCCTAGGGCATAAACACAATGAGGCACTTCGTAGACCTCCTTCACCTTGCCCTCACGTATTTCAGTTTCTAACAAATTTGTCATTTCTTTCTGAAAATCACCCTCGGTGATTGAGGAATAATTATCACAATAATACTTTGACGAGAAGTTATTATCCACAATTCTGAAACCATCAGAAAAGCCATTCTTCAAGAACAGCCTACTATCGATACTCATGTCGCCACAGATCAGGTCATTATCTAGGACGGGGATTAACCTACATATTTTCAGTTGTGACCTATTTTCTCCGATGTAATGAGTGCACTCACAAATACCTCTAACACAGTCATTTGAATTTTCAACATCAACAATTAAAGATTCATCCCCTAAAGTGTCAGTGTTTACATCATAAACTAACTTTGTAGCAGTGTTAGTGTTAGCGCGGCTGACCGCTGGTTCAAATCGAGCGCGAGCGTCACCATAGTTACCAGCGTCAACAACTTGAACGCCTTCAAATCCATCGCTATCGCTCAAACCGCTCGAGGCCTGATTTCATTTACTTGCCATAGGCTTGGCCTTCGCATTACTGCAATCATAGGCGGCGTGACTATAGCTTGAACAAGTACTACATTGGTGTTTGTATTTGCACGCTTTAAAAGTGCAGCCCCCAGCGGTTTTATTAAAACTAAAACAAAACCCGTCTAGGCCCTTGCTCTCAGTCTTAGGTTTGGATTTCTTGGTTACTGAGGCTGCCACAGTTCCCTCGTACGATAGGAATTTAATAATTTCTGATGGATTAACCTCCGAAAAAACCCTCAAACCCTCAATCTTAGCCTTTTCTTTGATAGCTTTGTCGTATCTTATCAATGCTTCTGCTGTGAAAAGCTTAGAATCCGCTTTTTCCGCAATAAGGATTACATGTTTTACAAAACCTGTCACATCTTTTCCAAGGCCTAAAAGTTTTTCTAAAATCATGGCATTAACAAGGATCAGTCTTTCGTAAGTAACCAATTTGTCACCTTCATTTAGATAGTTTTTGGCATCGAAAATTGTTTTTCTACCTTTTTTCTTTTTCCTGGAATCCCTAGAAGCGCTTCTCGACGAGGAAGTATCACTGCTGCTTGTATCAGAATAGTCACTGTGTCTGTTGGAACCCATTTTCAACATGTCCCTAGAGCGACGAGCTAACTTTGAAGACTTGAATTTATCGCTGACGATAGTCTCCGATACCGTTTTTTCCCCTATTCCTTCCACTTTTGAAGAGACATCTACGAGTTTCTGAATAGTTGTTTCGAGCATCTTCTCCAATTTGTCCAGGCGGGTCCCAGCGATCCCTGTAGTCTCCGACCCGGTCCCTTGTGTCGCCCCCGTCTGGTCGATGGTCTCTGCTGTTGTCACAGGCTGTTGTGACTGCTGAACCTCCGGAACAGCATTAACAGCAGTAGAGCCACCCGATATCCTTAAGTTGCCACCCTGAGCGGATTGGGCCGCAGACCCTTTCCTTCTGCCCATTTCAAAATTAAAACTATTTCCCAACACAAGGAAACGTCTTATACCTACAGGTTGAAAGGCGCAACTGACCCAGGAAAGAACCCGGTGACGTAACCGCACGCGGCGGGTACATGGCAACCCGAGAGTCTATAGTAACGAACCGGGATACCGTTGTTAGGTGACATGGACCTGGCCGGAATTATATAATTATAGTGTATAATAGTACATATATATATATATTATATATATATATATATTATATATATATATGTATATATATTTATTTGTTTTAAAATATATAAACATATATATATGCTTCCCCCCCCCCCCACACATATTTAGGCCTACAGCAAAAAAGGAATGTTTCTTTATTCATGAGCTACTCTCGATCTAGAATACAAAACCTGCACCCTTTGACTGCACCAGAGGTTTACCCAAATGGCGGGACGAGGATTATAGTGATGCTGAGTAGACTGACAACCCTAAGCCCTATATACATACACAAACTAAGCCATTAGCCTATGAGAGAGCCGAACCTTGAGATTTGGGCATATTGACCGAGCGAATCGCTCTTCATCCAGCCCTGACAATGCCAATAGAGTCACGATCAGATACGTGCATACTCATATAACCGTCAGGCAGCCATCTCGGGCCCGGTCGAGGCGCTAGGCTTTTCACTCTTTGATATGTGTAAGGGATGGCTAGAGACTAGATCAAAATCTACCTTTTATTATCCACGGAATAAAAGTGTCCATTGTAAAACCGTGGGAACTCTATATATTGGCATCGCCGTCGCATGTGGCTTACGTGAACTACGATCGGCACGTCACCAGTTTAATAAAGACAAATAATATAAGTAATACATATTGATTGCAGATAAAAGTGGTTGTTTTCTCCTCAGAGTTGACCCTACGCAATATCCTCACTTGGGGTAGGATATTATTATGTGTCAACTTTTATGAGCAAACGGCCGCTTGTATCTGAAACCAGTCAATATTGTATGTTCTTATCATATACCCGTGCACAAAAGTAACCCCTTTGCTGTATGGGGAGTATGTGCCAACCTTCACGGTAGGAGCAGTGTGCGCCTGTATAACGGCGGCACATAGCTGATTCTCAACCATATATCACACGTACACAGAAGTAGTGAAAAACAACGGAAGACGACGCATGAATATTGACCGTAATTATACATGATAAAACATATGAAATTAGACATAAATACATTTATAAATGTAAAACATCGGATGATGCAGCAGCGGTGCCATACATGGCCTATAAGACCTTCATTATAAAAAAAACCCCAAACATTTCTTTTACTATTGTCAAACAATAATACATGGCAAATCAGATAGGGTTTCCTCATATTGTATGCGCAGTAGTGGAAGAGTACCCCTCATACTTACTTTTGTTAAACTTTTAAATTCCTTCAATGTTTCAGTGTTTATGGTTATAGCTGGGAGTGTATTCCATCGCACCCTACATGCATATTTAGGGCTACGCATATATGGGTCAGATTTTCTCAAAATGTACAATTCAGACTTTTGGGGCAACACAAACAACATTCTGTTGAAATATTGTCTAGTTCCTCCTGTTCAGAGTACAAAGACCAGATTCACAATAAAATAGATTTAATACTGAACTTGTGCTATACCAAATTTCAATAAGCTCCTATGAATATTACCATGTCTATCATATGAACAAACTTTTACTCACATTTCGGAAAAGTTGAAATTAAGCATAACAAAAGTTAAGTATCCGAAAACACAGGCGTATATATATACGCCTGTGTTTTCGGATACTTAACTTTAGCACAGCAGCAGCATTTTGCCTAGTTCTTAAATTTCAGTGATCTATATTCTCTTGGCTTGGTGCCCTACAATACGCTAGGTTCAAAACGTGGCCATTTCTTCTCCTATCCTTGGTAGGCATTTGTGTTAAAGCATGTATTTGATCATTACTAGTTCTCCTAGTGATATTCTGCTATTCCTTCAGACAGCGATTTTGTAATATCTGAATTATTGAAAATAGGCTATTTGAAGCAGAATGATACAGGACATCTGCATAATCCATATACGGCATGATTTTTGCTTTGTCCAGTTGCAATGCTGTTTTATTAGAAATATATGGCCGCATTTGTTGTAACTGATAAAGTCTATAATTTACTTTTTGTTGTATTTCATTGATATATGAATTAAATGTCAAGGTCCGATCTTAAGTAACTCCCAAGTATTCATACGTATATACTTATTTTAGACTTGTATCCTTCAATAATAAATCATGGGGTTTTAATGAGGCGATAATGAGTTCCAAAATTAAAATTTTTCTTTTTCTGAATTAAGAGTTAATTGTTCATTTCAGTCCATGTGGATAACTTATCCAGAGCCTGTTGTAGAATTGATGCCACTTCATCCAATGTTTTGATGCGATGTAAATGATAGTATTATCGGCATAAAATCTATAAGAGGTATTATCTAAGATATTCACCAGGTCGTTTACATAACTGATTTAGTGATTATATTATTGCTATATTTTCATATTGCGAATATTATTTTACCATTCTGTCGTTCCAGGATGAACATACAACGGGCAGATTTCCTATGTATTGAGATGGACCTCCTAGTTCTCTCCGCATACAGTAGCCATAAAAAAGTGGACAATGCAGCAGTTATGAATGAGGCCGAACCATGACCATGAGAAATTGAACATATCACATTTAACCAAGCTGTTTGTAAAAATGATGTAATACGAGGAAAACTCACCTTAAAGTTAGGGAAATTATTATTGCTCCATCGGGTCAGCCGTCTCTGCTTCAATGCCGGCCGCCCGCATAAATGAAATTCATAGACTCTATATGTTCAAGGTGAGTGAAGTCTTATAGCCAAAACGGAGGAGTACTTTCATATACTACTAACACAAGACAGAGAATTTTTTTTTTTTTTTTTATTCAAGAAAAGCACTTACATTCACCCATGGGGGCGTTTTTACATGAAGCTGCAAAAACAAAAACACATAAGTACATATATATGCAACGATCTACCCGAGAGTAGATCTACCCGAATGTGGACGGAGGTGATGACATCACACGTTCCAGCCTTGCTTTCATTTCAAAAGAAACGTAGTTGCGAAATCCTTGGTTTGAATACACCCTGCTGTGCCTGGCGATGTTGTCAATGGCGCTTTGAGGGCACGTAATTGAATGAATGCGATCTGGGCTTCGATGGACGTCGGATGTTACTTGATCCTCGGCCCGATATTACGTCCTGAGGTTTTATAGAGCTCAGGTCGTATGATCGGGCCGAAGATCCCATAATATTCAAAGTCCAAGAAGCCAGACAGTATTCTCCTATTCCTGTTTATGATGACATAATTCTGCAAGAGGATTTTAAAAGAAACGGGTGCTTTTGTTTCCTTCTACACTACTTTTGTCATTTCAGTGGGTTCACTGAGCAAATTATGCACAATATATATACCGGGTTTTCCGTTCATTCTATTCAGAATGGGTTTACTTTCATGGATTCATTCAGTTTATTGATGTTACCACTTTAAAAGACTAAAACACACCAAGCTATTCAAGACAGGTATCTATGGAGTATAATCCATAAAATGTAGCGAGTATGTGAGCTGTCATTTATACATCACCTGATTATTGCCTCTGAGATGCTATGTTATAAATGCCTCCAGGCCTAGTGTGTCTTAGCTTTAAAACTAAACATGTCTACCAATGAGAGAATGTAGCTAAAACTAGTCTATGATTCTGCAGAAAGCGGCCATATTTCACAGGTATATTCTCACATTATCCCGCGAGAATCTCGCATCAACGGAATCTTCCTCTGCGCACGCGCAATCCCCGCTGGTCGTTGGGGACAATCGCTAACAGCCTAACAGTGTTTGCGGCGGTCTAATAGCAGTCGCTACAACCCAATCGCCGCATTCAGGTCGTTTGCAAACCATTTTCTCCGCGTGTACAGCGGCCCACTTTAAAACCCCTCCCGCGGCGCCCGACACCCTTTTTTGACGGGATGTCCCCGGATAAGGCCCCGCCATTTTCCAACACCGTGGAGCTGACTACACGGGCGTGACCGGCCTATCAAGCTGATTCCATCTGCAAGCACTCTAACCCACCGAGGAAACACCTCGGCCAACCTATAGCAGCCCTCCCACAGATGACATGACAATTAGGAGCTTTTGTCTTCACTGGAAGACCAGTAATATCTAACCATTCCCCACTCCCCTCTTGGGGGCCATTGCAGGGGGTCGTCAATAGCACCCTGAAGGGTTGGTTTCTGAGAGGCTCGCGTTGAGAAAGCCGCGCTGGTTTATCTAAGAATACACTAATCAGGACTGAGAGGAGGGTTGGTTGGGAATGCAGCTCTGAGCAGCTCTGATCGGCAGCGGGGCGGGGCTGGCTGTGATGTGGGACGGGGAGAAGCAGGCCGCAGGTGCTGAGAGCCTCCGTCCTCCCCAGATTCACCAAGATGGACCGGCTTAACAGACCGATGGATTCGTATATTGCATAGTGCGCCTTTCCATTAGATATACTCGGCCGATTTCAGTGCCTCTCTGCTTTTTATTTGCACAAGTATGGCCCATATTACGCACCGCCATAGACGGGTTTGCTAGCAGCAAGCTTCAATTCTTTCCAGTCATGCACAGTCGCATGACTACCCAACATTTTTATACACAACCACTAGGTCTTGACAGGTTGGAAATGCAACATAATTTTCCCTTTTCGTGAGTTTTACACACTATGTCAAAGATTGCAAACCTTTCGGTGAAATTCTATATTTCATTTCTAAATGTCCCTGAAGCCCAATAAGAACACATGGTAATAATGTGACTATAATATCAGTTGGCGTGATATTGTGCGGCCGAATCCTTTTATTCAAATACAATTTGTTGGAGCAATCTGATCGCGAGGGAACGGAAAGAGCAGGACGAGAGTCGAGCCAGACTGAATCAGAGTAAATATATCGTGAACAATATCATAAAGAGAGATGTGCCGTTTCTAGATAATCTTAATCTAAGTGAAGTAACAGAGAAAATGTCAAAATGAACAGAAAATGTATTAACAAATGATACATGTATCTAGAATTTTTTTCTTAATATAAAATTCACAAACTGTAATATTATTAAAATATAATAACATACTATACTATAAATAACATCAATAAGGAACAAGTAAAGAAATTATAAATAGAAATAGGAAAGTATATTCCTACTTGAGCAATGTATAGACATATATCAATACTAGAAGCTCAATCATCAAAGTAAAATTTATTATGTTGCCATCGAAACCAATCATTGTAAAGTGCTCTTATAAAGATTCGTGTAATGAAAATTTAAAATACCTATACTATAATCCAGGAGTTGTTGGTTTATGACAATCTAAGTACAAGTGTTATAAATCAAAATAAATGGATTGGGAGAATCCATGAAATTGATGTCATATGGAAAACAATTTGCTTGACTTGTGCGTGTATAAGCAGAAAAATAAGGGACAAATACAAATAGGCAAAGTACGTATAGACTTTCCTTGAGAGTCAAAACAAAGCAATATAATCTAGACAAAACTATTAAGTATGGTAAGTCCAACTTTAGAGCTATTGGATAAATTGCGGTTCCAGGTGATGTACAACTGAGAAGAAATCTATAGTGTTTCAGAAGAGATCGTAGGGGAATTGACAAGGATTGCAACAAGATCATGGTCTAGATATGTAGGACACGGGTGAACGCGAAACGGCCGGAACGACTTGCCCGCGGATTCGATTCTGTCACTTGAGCACTCGTTAAAAGCCAATACACACTGTACGATTTCGGAGTGCACCATAGCAAGATTCAATAATGTATTCTAATACTCTAATCCTTTACCAATATAAGAGATTTTTGTAGATCTATGTGATTTTGCGTATATACTTGGTCAAATTTATGCTCATTGAACTGCTCTTGCATAGTTGATGGGCCCGATATATTGCTATATTCTTTATGTGGCAATGTCTTAAGGATGTGTAAATCTCTCTAAATTGATTCATCAGGAAAGTTCTAATTTGATCCATATTTTCATGCATTGGGTTACTAGATTAGAGCAGGCCAAAATAATTGTTATCTTGAGATACCTGACTAAACATAGACGTTGAAAAAGACGTAATATACGTTGAATTTTGATGGATCGAAATGGCATTCTTAGAAAGGGTTCCTAGTAATAGGAGATAGGAGTGAGACAATATATAACCACCATCTCAAGAGAAAGGCAGCAGCGAAAACTTCTACTCACCCACTGTGTTTCAAAGGTGAACTTTTCATGAAACATAATTCGCACAACGCTCCTTTAAATATAGAGACTTTCTTAAGATGGCATAATAATCAAGACCGGATCAATTTACCGATTTTATTTCCATCGGTGTCTATGCATGAAGATATCACAAGAACGGTTTGGGTTAGAATTGATATAGCAAGAAGATTTCATGAATAATAATAGCGAAGTATAGGACGGGATTGATAGGTCAAAATAACCATACACATTAATCATATTTGAGGTAAGTAATACATGATAAGGACATTGGCATATAACTTTGGAAATTACAAGCAGGAATTTACTCAATACCGACAGCCCGATACATCATAGATAATGGATATGATGATGGATGTCTTCAGTGGATATTTCTGGTTAATCCTAGCAAAGTGGAACAAGGTGACACATTTCACTTATTTCCACTTGAGTATGATACATTCAATCATAGTATTTTATCATTCCGATTTCTATTACCGTTTCTAAGTAAACAAAGAGTAAGCTTTTAATGAACTTTTATCAGAACTGCAACTGTTATAATTTCTGTTGTTAGATTTGTTTCCATAAGCGCATTATCTGTTCTTAGCTAGACTAGATTTGCCATGTAATGTGTACTACTCACAAAATCAAACCAGGTTGAATTCATTGGTGATGGAATGAACCTGAGGGGTCAAAATTCGGTTGGCAACTACCACAATTTTCATCACAAAACAATATTTTTGTTGACCGCTTCCAATTTTGCACACTAATATTTTCTCAACTAGAACCACCGACCAACTTTTGTACAGTGTGCCTATAATCGGTAGCCTTTTCGTCGGCATGTATAAACGCCACATTAGAATCTCAGAATACTCTATTATGCAATATAGCCCCAGAAATCAGGAATACGGATACCCTAGAAAACTTTAAAATATTGCAAAGACGATACTTAATAACTAAAATTCCATGAACTCCCGCCTAAATTGTTTTCTCGTGTTTCTCCTGCAGGAGTGAACTCTACGGTGAAGAATTTGTTGACATTTTTCTTTCCATGTACCCCTGTAATATATAAATTTAACCCTAGAAACCGAAGTACAAGTTTGTATATCTTAAATCGAGGCATGCTTTGTGAGTGACCCAAAATGCTCGTTTTAAAACCTCTAACTGCAGATGCCTATAGTTCGGTCCGTAAGGTAGAATGCGTATGGAGAAGGCTGGAAAACTGATTTGTCTCCGACGCTGAAAACTCCAGTTCCTTTAGTTCAGGTTACTCCCAGTACCTCTATTGGGGATTTTTAGATGGCGGCCGCTCTAATATGCAAATATTGGGACGATGGTGCAAACGCTACAGATCCGAGACACATCGTTTAAACGATGGTTTGCTTCCACCTGCAGACTGACCTTAAAGTCTTTAATATGAAGGATTTCTCCAATGATTTTCAAGTGCTCCTTGAAAAAGGCAAGGGAAATTCTGATAACAAGAACTTTCAATACTGATAGCCTTCTGCACAGCTTTCCATGAATTTTGGTTTCTTGAAGCAAAATCAGAATTCCGTTCGTACCTTTGTTTTGATATACACCGTAACCGGAAGTTTGATCTTTCAGAACCTTGACCCTAGACCTTTTTCTCGTTTAACAAAATAGGATCACGTGGTTGATACATCCATGTGACATTGCTGGTACATGGGTTGTCTTTTCACCCCGCATGAGGTGCCCGTGTGTCAGTCCTGAGTAGCTCATCTTGAGACGGGTCAGTCGTGTCAACAAACGTCTTGTAAAACCTGTGATTCTCAGGTTGTGGGCGTAGAACTGACTGAATGGCAGGACACCAAGCAGGTTACAGCAAATGATCCACTGGATAGATAAAACCAAACCTTTTATCTATTTACCTTTATTGAAATTACACACTTATTCACCATTCGTTCCTACTACCAGAAGGGTCTCTAAATTGGAAAACTAAGCATGGTTGTTTGTTTGTTTGGGTAGTTTAACATCCAATTTGTTCAATTAGACTTACTTTGGATTTATTTGACTGAATCTATGAGGTGAATGTAGGAAGAAATCCCACCCATACACATTTACCTAGGTGTTAGTTCCTTTACTTCTCACACCACATAGACATGGTATGAGAAGGATTGGCCTTTGATATAGCAGTAAATCTACCACTGCTGGGGAGTGAAGGAGAAAAGTTGCTGCAGTGGGACCTGAATCAACAAAGTCCAGTGCTCTTTACCCCTGAGCAAACTCCCCACCCACCCCGGTCGCTTTAGTTATGCTTGTGTGCAAGCATATCCGGTCTGCACCACAAGGAGGCGAGGCGACCAAGAGGGTGAACAGATTGGTAATTTCTGTCCACCCCAGCAGACCAAAAAAGCATGTCCCCATCTTATGGTAAATATGAATTTATATTTACATGATGCACCATCACAAAATGAAGATCAACGTGTTCAGGTTAGGGGGGGTTCACACAGTATAAACTACCAGTTTCATATCACTACTGTCGATTATTGAATATATAAGATGAAGATAAGATGACAAGGGAATTCCTAATACAATAAGGATGATGACCTTAGTGATAGTAAGAATGATGTTTGTGAATTGTAAAGGCAGTTTAGGCCAGGCAGCAACTGTGGTACGTTATTAGATTATTGATGATTAAAAACATGTTATCAAAATTCAATAACCAGAAATTATTCATCTTATTCTGAAGTATACTTCGCAACTAAGTCTAATGATCACAATAAATACTTAGATAAGGAAAAGAAGACAAGGAAGGCCAATAAATCGTGGCAGAACGGACGTAGTTTTATGGTTTCTGATAAGGTATTGATATTTCGGCTGACTAAAATATTGGATAATATTGAGGAGAGAAACTGGTATCCGTTATAGAAATAGGTGTTAAAGGGACCTGAGGTCGACATACTGGTCATATCATAGCGACGCTAGATGATTCAGGTTATAATGGTACTTGCAATCAGAAGTCTAGCAACAAATCATCAAGTTACATTAAGGCTACCCCTCATATAAATCTCCATAGACTTAACGTTGTGTGACCGTATGCTACGGTTATGCCATAAATCATGTATATGCCACTGGTGACATAAAAAGTTAAAAACATGTGACAGGGTAGGATAAAATCTAAACTTCACTAAACTTCATATAATTGTTTACATGGGATTCATTGTCTTCTGCTACAGATATCACTCAGCTCCGCTTCGTGATATCATTCCGCAAAGACTACTCATGTCGTATAAACAATCATATGAAATTTCGCGATGTTTCATGATAGTATTTTCATTGAGATAATTCTATGACGTAGTTATTCGCCACAGCAGTAGCGATTTTCAAAAAATAGTGAGTAACTAGTGTTTGAGTTAGTATCTACATTATTGCACACAAAAGACTTTTTTATATAATAAGGACTGCTACTACCTTCAGCAAATAAAACATAGATAATGATAGCATAATTACAATATATGGATCTGATGAGAGGAACAAAAGATTTTTCTTGATACCTCCATTGGTCACTTGCATGTAATAAATCACATGGGATCCAGTGCATACATTTCCTATGAATATCATGAAGGCGATAGCTCTTTATGATTATATATACATCTTTCTATATATATGATATGCTAACTATATATATATATATATATATATATATATATATATATATATATATATATATATATATATATATATGGAGAGATAGATAGATGATTGAGTATGTCTAGCTGCTTGGTTGTGTACGTACGTTAGCTCTGCGTGGGTTTGAGTATGGATATTGGCTCAGTGTGGCTGTTTGTGGGAGTGTCTTGTGCCTGGCTGCTTAGCAGGGCCTATGCGCATGCGTGAGTTGGCAGCCTTTCGCCAGACATGGATCAAGTCTGCGAATCATCTAAGCCAATCATCTGCCTCCCTGACTGACCCTGCCGCACATCAATTAGTCTATGCTACAACACCCCATGGCACCGGGCCATGGCCATAGACAGGTGAAAAGGGAATCCCAGGCAGTACTGTTTGCACCCCTTTCTCACTGCCTAACATAGCCCATAAATAAACCAGAAATCAGATCACCCAACACCACACCACCAGGTCCTATAGCCACTGTTCCAGGGTGTCCAGTAGCCTCCCAATAACTCTGCCAGATATTTAAATTCTCGTATATCAGCCTTTGATCAAAGTCATATCTCCATTTATATCTCTACATAATACATGCATGACCACAATTTCTAAACGCCTACTCTACCAAACAAGTGAATGGTCATCATTGATAGGAAGTACACGGATCCATATTTCGAAAGCATCATTATAAGGCAGTCTGTTAGGTCAGTAGGTATATCTTCCGCAGTATCCAGTTTCAACCTTGATCAATGAATAGTAAATTTCCCAATTATGGACTTCCTGGTGATATGACTTGGTTTCCAAAATACGTGAACTTAGAATAACAGTGGAAGGTACTTGCGAAGTGAAGTTATGCAAGAAATAAAACTGCAGTGGTCTGATTCAATATTATTCAAAGGATCAGGTGGTATTAAATATACACTATGAATGGGGGGTTCAAAAGGAAAATGTCAATCCTCCAAAGTCACCTAGCAGGTAATAGTTGCCCTGTGGGTACATGATACATGAAGCAGTTTTTCGTTACGACACCTGGACGGCACCTGGGTAGCGCACACGGCAATTATAGAAATAAACACACAGACACATATATATATATATATATATATATATATATATATATATATATATATATATATGATACCAGGTGCCTTAAACATTGAGCTATGCGTTGAACTAATGTCACACTCCTCGTAACCTATCAATTTAACGTCTTTCCCATTGTAGACTCAAACTTAGAAACCCAAATCTCTAACACAGAGAAAGCAACATTTGTATAGCTGTGAAATGAAGTCATTGCTGTCACTATGCGTTAGAATTTATCAATATTCAAATATCTTAAATGCATATAACACAGTTCAATGGAGGTGTATCAAACAGATTGATAAATAAAATGAGACAGAATAGAACAGGTTCTCCAGATCTATTTTAGGAACCAGTCTCTGCTTTCTTATTCCTGCCACGTTTTTAATTGCTTTCATGAGATTAATAGTGCTTTGACGTAGCTCCCCTCCGCCTTCCCACCAAAGGCTCGCTTTCACTGGTGGTGAAAACCAGTCTCAGCAAACTGCCATAGTGATGTCGTTAAAATCCGCCAGAGGGAATGCTTACTTATAAGCGTGGCGCTGGTACCCGCACGCGCGTATCGTCACAAGCTGTGCTCACCGAGGACGAGCGAGGAAGTGACAAAACCGCGGCCTCCTAATTACCGTATCACTCATTAACAGTAAAAGTGAAAGCCCCCTGTTTTTATAGGCGTGGGTTTTACGTCCCGTGGGGCCTGTAGAATTGCTCCGGCGGGGCCCGCTGCACTACGTCCACATTTTGTTGGCAATTATTCAGGTGATTATTTTCAAGTAGCGGAGACGTTGGGAGAGTGGGAAAGGATCGGTCCCTCGAATGGATTTCGAGCGTCGCTGAGGATGGTTTATGGGGCATGCATAGTTTCTCATTGTCTAATATCTGAAATATTTGCCTAAAAGCCACTCACAACCGGTGGGGAGAAACATTCTGAATATGACCTGTTCGGTAGTCGTGGTAGCAGCCTGGTGCCTTAACCATTCTGAATATACAGCCAAAAAAGGACAGACGTTTGTTTGGTTTGTTCAACGTTCGCAAGAAAGAACTGTCTATGCTTTATTCAATAAAAAACCGTTCAAGACCTTATATATATAGTATATTCTCTGTGTATCCAATATAAGGGGTTTAACAAAAAGGCTGAAATTTAGCTGCGCCACCTAGTGGATAACTGGAAACCAGCCTGGGCCTTCACAGGTTCGCAATTATCTGCTAGGCAGAAATAGGGTACCAGTCAACCCAGATTTCAACAATTCCAGCCAACCATATGGCTGGGAACATTCAGTGGAAAGAGTGAACTTCCTGGGATGTACACATTCTCAACCCATTAGCTGAAATGTTATGTTGAACAGAGCGGGTCTCTACTAAAACTCAACAGCGGGTAGTCGTGGTAGCAGCCTGGTGCCTTAACCATTCTGAATATACAGCCAAAAAAGGACAGACGTTTGTTTGGTTTGTTCAACGTTCGCAAGAAAGAACTGTCTATGCTTTATTCAATAAAAAACCGTTCAAGACCTTATATATATAGTATATTCTCTGTGTATCCAATATAAGGGGTTTAACAAAAAGGCTGAAATTTAGCTGCGCCACCTAGTGGATAACTGGAAACCAGCCTGGGCCTTCACTGGTTCGCAATTATCTGCTGGGCAGAAATAGGGTACCAGTCAACCCAGATTTCCCCAATTCCAGCCAACCATATGGCTGGGAACATTCAGTGGAAAGAGTGAACTTCCTGGGATGTACACATTCTCAACCCATTAGCTGAAATGTTATGTTGAACAGAGCAGGTCTCTACTAAAACTCAACAACCCTCAGTATGTGTGAATTGATGAATATCTTAGGTGATGTGAAAGTTTCTGGAACATCTAGATAAGAATAGTTGCTTAATTGATTAAATCTGACTAACAAGGTAAAATTTTGAAATTCTTTTTTTTTTAAAGATGAGGATATGGCTTTACCGACACCACAACTGAAAAGCGGAAGACGTAAACTCTGAATCCCTTTTTTAACATCCATCGTGTATAAAGTCCAAATTAAAAATTGAATGCGGCAACAGTTAACTACTAGCGATTGTCCACAAAACCATTTTTTGTTCTCAAAAATGCCTGAATATAGGGGCAGAGACAGACCAGAAGTAGAAGGAGGAATACGTGGTAGATACAGATACAGAAATAATGAGGATGATGGCGGTAGAGAAATGGATAACAAAAGTAGAGAAACATACACTTTCCAGAGTACCGGAGAGACAGAGAAAGAAACAAAACTGAACAGAAAAGCAGAGTTATATGTGTAAGGAAGGAGAGAGAGGGTTTGACTCCTATCAGACTCCTGTGATGCATATTACTTATGCACACCGTACTAAGTAGCTACAGTGTAGGTCATTTTGTCTGCAAGGTCTAGGCAATATATGGGTAGTGTTATGGAATCCACTGAGTATTCATGCAATATCTTTCAGGAATTTCACCTACACTTCTTTCATTGTAGCAATACGATGTTCTGCACTTAAGATAGTGTTGCATATTTGGTAATAGCGGTGAAAGAAGGAAAGAGAACGAAATGTAGAGATACAGGGAACATTTCATTATGAGACAGACTGACTGATGGAGTATGAGCCATTAGAGGACCGAAATAAACAAAAACACCGAGCCTTCAATTTCGAGACAGATTCCGTAGAGTGCCTTGGGGTTCAGTTTCATCGCAAAACTTAAACATAAATGCCTTGGATCGTTTCAGAAGTGTCGCTCAGCCCCGGTACTTTTATCAGTCTGTATGAATCATATCCGGAAGGACGGTGTGTGTGTGTGTGAGGTGCATGCTGAACCCTAGAAGAGCGCCTAATAACACTGTGATTAATATCTAAATACCCTGCCTGCCACGGGCTGCCGTTGAGAGGAGCTGGGTGGAGGGAGATCTGTCGAAATCGGACCATAAACCTCGTTTACATTGGCCAATTATTCGGCACCGATCTACAGTCGAAGCCGGCCGATCGATTCCGACACCAAATCGGTGAATGGAATTGAGACCTGGGACCTGGGACCCGTTTCAATAGTCTGTAGGACGTCCGTTATTTGGTTTAGTGACACAATAGCGGTACTTCGCGTTGCAGTAGTTAAGGGACAACCGTTTGTGGGACATTGGGTAGCAGACAGGCGCAAATAGTGGATTGTACCATTTCAGAAGTGGGTGTCCAGTCACTAAAAGGGTCACTATAGTGTCTATAATAGCGAGAGGGTATACCCTCTCGTTTCTATTGTCACAAACGTGTAACTTCTCTTCCCGTACGAATTAAGCTGTGAAACTTTAACCCCAGTTAGGGACACATACAACTTATAAACATGCCAAATATGAAGGAGATTGGCTCATGTAATCCAACTATATTCACATTTGAATTTTGTCAGAGAAAATGCTGCTCTGGTGTCCAGTGTAAAATTACTCAAGCGCAGTCGATAATTTATGCAGTCACCTCACCTTGACAGCACTTGTTCCCGGTAGGACATGAGTATGAGAGGTGGGGTATCCAACATGTGTTGTCCCAAACTAGGGACACATCCACAATAGTGACAAGACACACCTCCCCTTTAGTGACATGCCTATTGCAACGCGACCAAACTTTTTCTGTTATTCAAGTCACTATTGGCGTCACTAAACATGTCACTAAGTGGTTTAGTGACCCATTCTATTGAAACGGGCCCCAGTTTCACTAGTTTCGTGACATGTCTAGATGGCGTCTAGATGGTGTGTCCGGTTTCATAAAAACTAGACATTAGACTTCGTTTTGTCCGTTCTTGCTTGCACTGTTGGTGCCGCTTTTCATGTCTGTCTAATACTTTTGTCACAAAACTAGTGAAACAGCTCCCATGATGTGTAGATTTGTCTAATTCTTATGCTTGGGGTCTGTCTTTTCCTAAGGGTAGCTACTTGTGGTGTAACGAAACTAGACAACCCCAATGTAGGAACAGCACACACAATACACCCTTACCAATTATTTGCACCAAGAGATATTTAGGGAAACTTGTATAAACGGTGCTATTTTCGTAGTCCGAAGAATAGCTTCTATACTGCACCCTCTGCGAATTGTTTATACCGACATACAGTTGGTGAAACCACTCACCTTTCAGGTAACTAAAACAATCAGTTCCTTTTGCGTTGGTCAATTGAAACGGGCTGGGGTCCAGTTAACACCTGAAAACTGAAAATGCAGCACTGAAATATCTGGAAGGGTAGGATCGGTATACGCTTTTCCTTCTCGAGAAGGTATCGGTACCAATGATCAGTGACACTGCGAGTAGTTCGGGTGTTTACACCTGAAGACTGATTACACATTTTATATGCACCGTCAAAGTATTTATCTAACCTCATTCGTTTTTGTCAGTGACCTGAAATCATTGGTCAGTGGCGTCAGAAAACGAAATTTGTTGATCGATATTCTATCTGTATAATGAACTGATGGTGCTAGATTCTATATAATCGGGGGTCAAAATCGGTAAGTGTTAACTGGACCTTATACTGTTCACCGCGTTCTCTACTTTGACACGAAGGTCCATTAAAGTTGGATGCTACTCTCGCACCTTATCGGCGGCATCGTCGCGTGCGCGAGACTTCCGGTGGCGCATGCGTTGTTCCTTCCAACCGTCCAGGTACCAGCTCTGGTCAGCGCGTTCATAGTGCTCTATCCGCCGCACCGGAAACTAGCGGAAATTACCCTCCCTTCTATTCATTACGATCTTAATTAGAGGTAATCAAAAGTCCAGATTTAATTCGATCCTTTTGACAAGGCTGCGACGCTGAGGAGCGAGCTGGATCCATCAAAAGTGAAAACCATTGTTCGACCCATGTGTCATAGTTTGAAGGGTGTTTTGGGAGGTTGTCTATCATTGTCAATCAACCAGCCACCCCCTAATGACAAGCAGACACCGGGCTGTGCGAATTGCAATAAACAAAGCAAATAAGGTTCTCAACAGTTTTCATTTCTAATTCTCAATTTGAGCAATGAGCGGGGAGAAGATCACTTTTCATTTTTGATTGAAAATGCAGTGGCTAAACGTTCAGTTATTACAATTTTAGGCAATATCTAAGAAAGAAACTCCAACCTGGACACATTAGCTGGAAACTGGAGAGGTCTGTTGACGTTCCGCGATTATAAACAATGGGCAAAGGTAAATAAGACCTTAACATAGGTCTTCAATTGGGACTTTATAGTAGATGAGGAGACAAAGTGTAGGGACTTGAACTCTATAAATTATAAAACTCTTCCTTCCCTACGTATTAAAGGCATATCCTGCAATTTGCAGTGGCGCCACTAGATGGTTTTCAAACACTGGAACAATCATCAATTCAAACTAGTTCCTTTGACTTATTCTAATACCAAATGAGTAAAATATTAGATATCATCGAGTTGACCATACCCAGTAGATAAATTAAGACAAACAACATTTCATTAATTCATATAGAAAATTTACTGAAAAGTATAGGTTTGTTTAATTCTTCTACACTTAAATGTATGCCATATTTGCGGAAGGTTAAATGACATGAATTTACTATGCGAAAAACATTTTAAGAACTGTCATATTCTTTTATAATATTATCATCATTTTAATATCTAAATCAAAAACTAGCACACTGACCTCCATTTTGAAGTTAGAAGTTTGATGTACAACACCTTGACAACATTGTATTCAACTTTCATGAAAGTGACGTGGGTTTTAATCGTCAAAGCAAAATGTTCGAGAGGACACCCGAGGGCGAGTGAAACCCGGCATTCACACTAGACAATTCTGGCTGGTGATTCTGGCATTTTACGGCTTTCAGCAGTAAAATGATAGAAGTCGTCTAGTGTAAACACAAAGAGAGGACACCCGAGGGTGAGTATAATCCGGCGTTTACACTAGACGATTCTGGCTGGCGATTCTGGCATTTTGCAGCTCCTGACGACTTTCAGCAGTAAGATGATAGAAATCGTCTAGTGTAAACGCCAGGTGCATGGCGACTGCAGATCATCTGATCAATTACATCAGATTATACAATTTAGCAACACCTGACAATTACTGGTCATTTAAGTGGGCTTGATTTAGTCATCTAGGTAGGCTTGTTTATTTGTGTAGATTTACGTCTTGGTAGGCTAGTTACGTGCTTTTGAGATTGACTCATTAGTTCACCTATCTGGGCCCCGTTGAATAAAAAAATGAATGATTAAATGATACAAGTCTCGTCGGTGGCAAACTGTAGTATAAAAAAACTATTGTGGAGGTAGACGAGCATTGGACGAGAGGATAAAATGAACGATCGTGAGTGGTGTTGAATAAAAAATTGTTCATTTTGAAAATATTGTTTATTTATCTTTCAAGTCTCCTCGCGGACGACCATGTTTTTGGCGTCGTAGCTAATGTCAAACTCGTTTTATATGCACTAAATCCATTCCAAATTAAAAGATATTTTCAACAGAGATTTCTATTCATATTTAATACATGTATACCAAATTTCAACATTTATTAAGGATTGAATCATTTTTTTGTGAAATGTTTGAAAATTACTGGGGAAAAAAAGTTTGCCTTGGATGTGGTTAGAACTCTCAACCTTCAGGCTGAGAGACCAATACCTAACCTCTTTGCCCACAGAATTATACATGTTTTGTGGTCCTTGTGGATATAGGTCAATTATACGATTATTCTATGATAATTGAACTATATTGGTCACGGACGACAGTGCTTACATGGACGTGCAGTTTTATGCTACACTGAAAATAAATTGTTGTTTATTTCTTGTCCATCCTTCACTATGTCTTATCATCCAGCCTCACGGATGACAATTTTTTATTCAATGGGGCCCTGGTTCTTGAAAGGTATACAAACTCAAACTTTGGTCTACTTGTAGCAGTGGGACCCTATGCCCATTTTATAGTGCTGCCTCACTGAAGGGCTGTGCCGCAGACCATTGACACAAAACTCCGCCGGTCACATTATACTGACAATGGCAAACCAGTCGCCGCAACATACCAATCGGGTCAGAAAGCTGACATGTATGAAGCTGCCCCAATAATTGGCTATAGGTCAAGGCGGCTGACAGTCCCTGCCAACCTCCCGTACTGGACTGTTTTGGGTTCTGTGGGTCATGCTGACCAATCGCTTGTAGACATGACTTTGAGTCAGAGAAGATGATGAACTGTCTATGATTTTACACTTTCATCCATTTCAAAGCACTCAGCAAGGCATGTGCTTCAGCAGTGAAGATGCTGCTTCTTTGATGTAGTGCTCCTTTGCGATTGTGTGCAGCACTAGGGAGTGTGTGCAGCAAAGCCTGTAGACACAGTTTCCATCTTTCGAGCCATCCATATATACACCTCTAAATAGTTTCTATAGTGGTGATGTAATTAGGCAAGTTTGTTTTCATATATTTTTGCTGATGTTTCTGCTTTCTTGTTCTTACATAGGTCAAAGATGATAGTGGGAGATGCCATGGTCCATAGTGGGGACTTGGCTGGCCCTTCTTCCATCACTTTGTCAATTTGGGACACAGGCCTCTCGGATAAGAGTTCTCACTCATGCCAAGAAGGGTTTTGTGACATTCTTTTTTCTTCTGAAGATGCTGTG
Source organism: Alentia gelatinosa (assembly GCA_950022655.1). NCBI lineage: Eukaryota > Metazoa > Annelida > Polychaeta > Phyllodocida > Polynoidae > Alentia > Alentia gelatinosa. Next base: position 161,255,390 of record OX465579.1, read on the forward strand.
GTCTTCCCTGAAGATTGTGGAATGAGCTGGAATTCCCCTGTTAGCCTTCACTTTGATGACATACTGGAGAGACAGCTTTTCATGCCACAGATTATGCAGGGGAAATCCCTGCCTCCACATGAAGGCTTACAGCTGGTGAGGATTGGAATGCAGGACTGGATAAATGTCTTGTAGAGTATGAACAGAATCTCCCTGTCTGCCTCCCATTGTGAGTGGGAGAGCATTTTTAAGAGATTCATTGGTTTTTGGCATTTCTTGCAGAGGTACTCAACATGGGGTTTGAAAGACAAGATGCAATCTAACATGATTCCAAGGAACTCTACCTCCTTCTCTATTTTGAGCTGCTTTCCTTTAAAAGTAAGGGCAGGCATTTCCTTACACCACCATCTCCGACAGAAGTGGATGCATGTTGTTTTTGTTTCTGAAAACTTGAAGCCTTGTTCCATGCTCCAAGTTTCAAGGCATTTGAGAGTCTGTTGAATTTTTCTCTCTACAGTGGCCATATGGCTGGCCTTGTAGCAGATGACAAAGTTGTCTACATACAGGCAGCACTTCACATCCCGCTGCAGAGTCCTTGCTATCTCATTGATCTTGATGCCAAAGAGTGTCACTGAGAGAACACATCCCTGTGGCACTCCCATTTCATGGTTGACCTTCAACGATTCTGTGATCCCAAGGCGTACATTGAATGTTCTGTTTGCAACAAAGCCTTCCACAAACAGTGAGAGTCTTCCTTGCAGTCCAAGGTTAAGCATGTCTTGAAGGATGCCAAATTTCCATGTTGTGTCATAAGCCTTTTCTAGGTAAAAAAATATGGCAACAACATGTTCATTAGTGGCAAAGCCTTATCGGATGTAGCTTTCCAGCCAAATCAGATGATCAGTGGTACTACGACCCTTGCAGAATCTTGAAAGATTTTTTCCTCTAGATGTTGTTCACCATTCTCTCCATTATCTTGGCCAGGCAGCTAGTCATGGCTGGAGTTCTGTTCCATTTTTTATAGAATTGTTTGTTTTGGCTCTGCTGGCGTATACCCATCAACCGCAGAATGATGATGGGTTCAGTAAGGAGTATGCAACGTTTAGGGCTTATTTTCTTGGCCCTTCCCCAGTCCAGGGGTGAGCAACTCTGATTCCAAAATAGGACCTGCCCAGTTACTCAGGGGGTTCATACTGCTAGGGCTTCGCAGTATCCCCATAGTCCAGGATTACCAAAGTCCACTGTTACTCCTCATTTTCAGTGAACAACAACCTATAATCCCCCAAGGCTGCATGTGCAGTTGAGCACTAGCACCTGACAGCACAACAATACCCGATGCTTCCGTGCTTTCCCTGTCGCCATGACTTTGTGGTATCATTGAGTGACCTTCATCCAACCATTGTCCTCCTAGATGGCATCTGGGCCCCTACCATCACCAGCCCCTGGGTGCAGACATCCAAGGTTGCCTGTTGACTGTTGGGGTGTCAGTGAGTGACCTTCATCTGGTCTTGACCGTTGGGAATGTGGCATCATGCTTTGTAGCATGATGTGATACATTCCTCTTCCGCTCATGGATACAGGCCATCCATTGCCATTTGGTCCAAGGCTGTCTAAACAGCTAGTCTCCATATCTGGAGACCATTCCACTATCCGCCACCTGTGGACACTCTGGGTGCGGGTGGCATACACGCTCAAGTTCAATAACTTGAGTCCCAGATCTAGGTAGGCGGTGATTCTGTGAACCATATAATTGGCTATGTAAACGCTCCGGTATATTCTGAGGTCATCGACTTTTGCAGAGACTTTGCCACTACCTGACATCTATTGGCTTGATGATCTACATTTTTTTCGTTTATAGTCGTCCAATATAAACTCCGGGTTAACTTAAGTTGTGCCTGGTTACAACGAGCGTGACCAGGGGCTTCATGAACTAGGGCTTTGTTACCCTTGGGGCGTGTTTGGAAGCCAGGGAAGCCTTGCCTACAGTTGAAAGGTGGAAAGGGGAAAATGAGGTATTACTGATTTTGAATGGGATGGGGCTCCGAATGTAAGGGGGTTACCCCGAGCGTCATCAGGGGCTTTGTGAACCAGGGCTTTGTCACCCTCGGGTATGTTTGGCCTACTGGTGAAAACTGGGTATGGAAGAGGTAGAATTCGGGTGAGGTGAGCCATTGAGAGAAGGGAGATTTGAGGGAGGAGGGGCCGCATGTGCAGAGGTGGAACAACAGGGGTCTACTGGGGTGACAAGATGAGTAGGTGAAGGCGAGATGAGTAGGTTTGTTTGAAGGCGTGTCTGGTTACCAAGGACTTTGTGAACCCTGCCTTTGTTGCAGAAGGTGTGCCTGATTAAGCACAGCTTTTATATGTCATAATATAATTAATTATATTCATATAAATTGCAGGGGCTGTTACTCCCTCCAAAATTACGTTTCCACGATTAAGTCAGTGGTCAGTGGTCTCTATCTGTTGCTGGTTGCTAAGTATCCTGGTATCCTACGTGATATGTGATTTAAAAAAATAAAATTCAACATTGTTTTTACAGAATGAATTCAGTGCATAGACATGCATATTTAAAAAATTTTCTCATTTTTATATATTTACAGACACCCTCGTGACCACAATTATCTCTTTCTGTCTGAGCCTGATTGAAGAGCACACACTCTATAGGACAAGGCGTAATACAGCTATAAACCCAAGGAGACGATACTTTAGGGAAACAAGTTAACCTAATTGGGATGGCTCCTCGTACCGCGTTTCTTTCGCTAAATCTACCACATGAGCTCGGAGAGCGAATGTGGTAGATTTAGCGAAAGAAACAAGGTACGAGGACCCGTCCCAATTAGGTTAACAAGTTTCACTTGTACTATACACCTCTAAATATTCGTAAATATTCAATAACTTTCCAAAATACGTCGATGTCAAAGCCTACTACTCTAAATCAAACTGTGTTGGTAGTGCGGAAGTTGTTTTTTGGTACGCACAACGCGCATGCGTCATGATAACTCTTCACGCACAGGTACCTAGTGCAACGCATAGCAGAACATCAGCTAGGAGACTACTTGACCTCATTTGCGGGCCGGATTTATCAAAGCGTGCCGGTATGCCGGCATACCGGCACATTACACTGGTTCGCCTAAAGTACCAATTCTACAGCAGAGGTTGGTATTTGGAGTATTTCAAGGCACAGGTGTATAGTACAATCGCAGTAATGATGTTTGTTTGTCGTATGGGCGTAACCTTTAGATACAATATACTATAGTTACTTATCGAATGGCCACAGAGTATAATGATGAACATAGTATTTTTTATTCATTATGATAAAATGCTGTAAATCTATTCATTATTTCTCATAAAACATAACGTTTGTGATGATGACACATAAGCATAAATATATTTTTAAACAATGCCTTGAGGCATTCCTCGTCCCCTGAGTCGGAATGCCTGGAGGCATTTCTCGTCCCCTGAGTGGGAATGCCTCCAGGCATTGCTAGGTCTGAAAGAGTTACGGACTAACATTCTAAAGGGACTATCAATGATTTAGCTTTTCACTTTCATAGACTTATATTTCAGTCAATTATTTTCAATGTTTTCAAATATCTTATATACAATCAAACAGATTTGTCTCTTTCAAAAACATGATGATATCTTTCTTTGGAATAGTTTCAAACAACATTTTCATGTTGTTACTGTTTTTCAAGTACTTTCTTCTATTTTCTTGTACCCTTTTACAGTTCAGCAGGATATGCTGGGCAGTGACGGGTACATTGCATGCTTGGCATAATGGGGGATATTCCCCTTTTAGGAGATATTCGTGTGTAAGTCTGGAGTGACCTATTTTCAGACATGTCAACTTCACCTGTTCACTACAACTTAATCCCCCACAGTTTCTCTTCCCAGTTGAGTAAATGGTATGCAGTTTATTTCCTATTTGCTTGTTCCAGTCAGATTGCCATTTATTCATTGGCAATTCTCTTATTGGAGCTGTTATATCTGTGTGTGGAATTTCCGCTGTACTGGGATGCAACTTCAGAGCTTTCTTTGCTGCTCTGTCTGCCTCTTCATTTCCATCAATTCCCATGTGGCTTGGTAGCCAGCATAGAACTATGTCACTCTTTCTTTTCTTCAAAATGGAAATCCTCTCTGGAACTTCTCTTACCAAAGGGTTTGTCGGATAGTATTGGAGGATACTTTGAAGACCAAATTTGAGTCAGAGTATATGATGAATTTACTGTGGTGCGAGACACCTGCCCAGTGTAGGGCTTTCAGTATTTATATAGAACGTCGTAACCATGCTGTACAAGTCACAGAACGAGATGCTAATTTACCGTTTGTATGGACCGAGGCTTTTACGCCGAGTTCCGTACAAATGGTAAATTAGCATCGAGTTCTCTGACTTGTACAAGCATGGTTGGACGTTATATATTTGGCCAGATGTCACGGATCGTCGTCAAATAACCATTATTGCTTCTCAATTCAATAATACGCTAAATGTAATAGATATTTATTATTTTATCATGTTTTCTGGTCAGGCTCAATCGGATTAAACAGGGGAACCATGGTTTTGCCTATGTGGGATCATAAATAACGGAGATAGAAGGCCCAAACTACCTGAAACAGGGTGTTTTTTATGATAAAATGACTATACCATAATTGCAATGGTCAGCATTAGTAGAAAGAGTATAAAATGTTGACAATTATTGTTCTTAACTGGGTCCCCATAGGTTAAGGAATTTTTTCAGACCATTTACACATTTTTGGGGAGGATAGTATACTCTCTCCATGGCAAAATGTACATGAGTAGTTTTAGTGTGGAAACGATTGACTCCCTAAAGAAGGAACCCTCCCAACATCTACATATAGCACAGACAGGAATAAATTATATCCTGGTAAGCCTTAACATGTACCTATGTATATATGAAAAAAAATCATATCTAACTATACTATGATAGGCCTGGAAGCCTATTCCCTTGGTTTGTGTAGTTTTTGTGTGGAAACGATTGACTCCCACCCTACAGTGATAGCTAACAAGTATATTATATTTGACTACTGTCCATTTCATATAAATACCCCCTTATATTAAGGTAACTTCACATGGTACCAGCTTTCTTGTACTCCTTCCCTGTACATGGTCATGAACCCATATCTTAGAATGTGGAAACGATTGACTCCCTGTGGAAACGATTGACCCCCTAGCTGATATTAACCTTAGTAAGGTTCAAAACAAAAAGAAAGAATACCTACTCAAACTAGTCATGGAGCTTAAAAAAAAATTGGATAATTAGCCTTCAAAATTAAATATATCAGTATAATCTCTGCAGTGTTTGAAAAGAGGGAGTCAATCGTTTCCACATAGCATTTGTACTACCAGACTTTGGCTCTTTGGTGTATGTTTATTATAGATATTTAACCTACCCTCATACATCCAACATATACCCCACCCACTGTACTACTTATACACAAAAGATTTTGACCATACTCCTAACTTTATTTTTGACCCCTGTCCCTGCCCATTTGACGACGATCCCTGACATCTGGCCATTTACTATATACCTGAAATTTAAAAAAAAATCAATTTCATTTTTCTTGACAACAAAAACTCTAATAAATGTGTATGGCTAGGCGGTCCATATTTTAGTGTGCGGACCAGTGGTCCGTACAGTATTTTTATGTCATATGCCAAAACGTTGCGTATTGACAGTATATATATACAGCATGGGTATATAGTAATGCACTGTTCTCTGCAGTGAAAATACTGGCCTGGCCAGGTAATCCTGCAGTCAGGTTACCATATGGTGTATGGACAGCAAAGCCCACTTTCTGTTTAATGTACTCTCTGTGGTCCTTCTCTATCTTTTCCAGTTCATTTTTGAACTGGAATGCCTAATTTCACCTTTTTTGTTATTACTTAGATCAAGAATAATACCAGGTTTACTCTCCAGCCAGGGAGATGCACTTGGTGGAGTTAGCTCCTTCAGATCATTCAGAGGGAGGTTTGTTTTCTCCAAGAGACTTCTGATGGAAGTAGCATATGGTGAGGCTACTCTTGGTTTGTTCTCAAATAGTCTCTGGTTATTCTTTTTGAATATTGTCTCATGTGTGGGGTTTCTCAATTTACCTTTGTCTTGATTGCATAATGTAGAGATAATTTCTCTCTCTGGAGCTCAAGTGGTGGTATCAGAGCCTCTATTTCCAAACTCATATGGGGAGAGGTTTGGAATGCACCAAGACAAAGTCTAAGGCCTTGGTTCTCGATTGGTTTCAGTCTGTCCAGATAGTTTTTGCTGGCTGACCCATACACAATGGATCCATAGTCTAATCTTGATTGAATGTAGGCTTTGTAGAGAGTGATCAAGATCTCTCTAATGCCCCCCCCCCCCAACTTGTATGGCAGAGGATCTTCCGTAGATTCAGGGCTTTTTGACATTTTCTCTTCACATATTCTATGTGAGGTTTGAAAGTTTGTCATCAAAAATCATTCCCAGAAATTTCACCTCAGTTTTCACAGATATTAGAAACATCCTAGCATCTAAGAGGAATGAGTTGAGGAAACAGGATTTAGGCAAAGTTCTGCCCAAATGCTGCCTAACCCATCACTGATGAGGATTATGAAAAGTTCTAGGTGGCTGGTTGTATTATTTCACGCAAGCCTTCGGGTGGCCTGTAGATTCTAGACTCGCCATGGCAAAGCCCGGAGCGGCTTCGGAAGCCCCAGAAAGTGAAGTCTGACATACTTCTCTCCTAAACTCAGACAAGCTTCAGCTGATTGAGTGAGGACTGATGTTTGCCACCATATAAAAACATCTCGCCAGCGACTAGAAGGATGGCAGATTCAAGAGCGCCAACGGCCACCTGCAACCCTGGATATCCAGGCCTCGGGCTGCACGCCATTCCAGCATATTCACTCTCCACCCCTCTTCAACTCTCTATAGTAAAATCATAGGCCCGCAGGGGGAACCCAACACACCCTCGGGGGAACAGGTAGGACCGCAAGGTTTTTTCCCGCTCGTTCATGTATTCTGAGACCCGGCTAACGCCAAGACTGGGCTCAACAATCTCACATTAGCGGAATATCTCTGGGGCCTATTCCGGGTGGTGGATGATGTCAAATCTGTTACATCCTAGAGGACGCCCGCGACTACACATTCAACCAGGTTTGTGGTTGGTCGGAAGAAGTCCTCAGCCATATTGTGGAAGGCCCACTTCCTCAAGCCTGGGACGACTCTACCCAAATCCAGATGCTCAACATGTCAGTGTGTCGGTTCCCCACTGGGTCGCCTCCACCCCATCACCCCCTCCCCCCCAGGCAGAGGCCTTGGGCAAAAACAAGAAACCAGACAAAAATGTGGATAGGCAGGAGCTACAGAGAGGCCTACCATGTAAGCTGTACAAGCAAGGCATCTGTGTCCAGCCCAATGGTCACCAAGACAATGGCCAGAGGCAGCTCCACATCTGCGCCTACTACCTTGCCTCATATCATCCACATCCAGAGAAGGAAAGCCGGATCAAGCAACACCAGCTATCCGCCCAGCTTCGGCTTGAAGAACAATGTTATCAATGTAAGTTACTCATATATGACTGATTCAATTCCCCAGATTACCATAAGTGTGCCCTCCCCCACCCAGCATCTGGACTGGATCGGCTATAATCTAGATCTGGTGGACAGACTCATGATGATTCCTCAACAAAAAATGGACGAGATACGTACCCTAGCCTCCCACTGGGCAGCCAAAGTCGTGATTGACAAGCCTCACCTCGAGTTGGTCATGGGGAAACTCGTCCACATATCTTGGTGTGTCCTACCAGCACGCCGTTTCACCAACAATCTTCTAGCCACTTTGAGGAGAAAACAGCCTCATAGGCCTCTCCAGGGGCCCCAAGGCGGACCTGGCCTGGTTTGCGGCCTATGCGGCGGCCTGGAATGGACTCGCGATAATTGACACCTCCATGCCCACAGTCTTGATCTGTGTGGCCTGGGGAAAAGGTTGCACGGCAGCTGCAACAGACACAGAGTACTGTGCCCACTCGTTGACCCCAGAGATGAAGATCCTCGTGACAAAACCATTCCGTCTGCAAGCCTTCGGGGTCTATGTAGCCTGCGTGACCTTTGCCCTGTAGGTTGCCCAGGGGTCAGCCATTGTCGCCACTGCGGACCTCCTCCCGGGCCTGGAGGCCGTCTTCACCAAGAGGACTCGTGATCTGGTAATGGCCGCCCTCACCAGGGAAATCTGCCTCCACCTAGCGGGCAAAGACATTGATCTCAATATCTGCCAGGCCTCTGGCCAGGATCTCGCACTCCCAGCGGCTGCAGCCCGCACCCTGGTGTCTGCCCCAGCGGGCACCTGGGCTGAGGCCCTGGCAAGCAAACTGAAGGTAGAACTCATTCCAGCTTGCACACCCTCTCCGTTCCTGACTCTCATGTGGTGATCTCGTTCCAGGTGCGACTAAGCTCCAGGCCCAGATGATGGCCTCGTTCCAGGCAGCTACCTTATCGTCAACCCAGGCGAACAAGAATCATGAAGTCAAGACCTATGTCAACTATATACGTCGGCCTGGTACAGGATGGCCCCGCTCTCCCCCTCAGTCCAGGAAGCGAGCCTGTTCAATCAGTATCTGGCCAACCTTCACCAAGCCCCATCCTTGCGCCAGAATTACATCTCGGGAGCCCGAGCCTAGATTCCGGCACACTGGGGGCAACCGGACACTTTTCCCATCATCCTGCACTCCTCTTGCCCTTGTCCCTCAGGGTGGGCCCCCACATCCTCCTGCACATCCAGCAGGAGTTGGGTGGGGGTGGGGGGTGGGGGGGGGGGGGGGCTCTGGATAAAAATCAACTCTTCAAAAACAATCAGATATGCGGCTAATTCTGTCACCCTTTTGGTGGCTCCCACTATGGCTCAGTTGTGCCCGGTGCAGGCCTGGGCCCTGTTTTTTAGTCATGACATCCTATATGTAAGATATCTTACAGCTGTCAGTGTACTATAAAGAAGACATCGATTGTCCTTGAACGACACTTAGGCTGCAGCCAGGTGTGCTATAGTGACGACACTTTTAGGGTCACATGGTTAAAAAAGTGTCTTAGACCTAAGACATCTATGGATATGTTGTACCGAATGCGCAACTTCACTTCCCATAGGAATTAAGCGGTGAAACTTTAACATGAGTAAGGGGTATATATAACCTATAATCGTACCAAATATGAAGAAAATAATAAAGTATGCTGCCTGGTTGATCTAGGCATCTTACTCTTCTCGATCATATCTTATAGAAAATCATACATTCCTTGAGGAAGTCAAGAATTTCTATCTTGCCAGTGTTATAAAAAGTACACTATGCATTCCTGTAGCATTTTTTTTTACGAATTTCTTCCTGCTATTCTTTGTGACCTGACACTGACGCATGATATGTTTTAGACTCAACAGAGTGTGGTTTGTCTCACACACAGGCGATTAAATGTTATGCGATATTTTCTCCACTTCGCATCGTTCATATCTCTTCACGTATGAACTTGTGGACAATGACGACTTTGACCAAAACTTGTTCGTTTATCTTAAGTTCTCAATGCAGTATCACACAGTAGATGTGGCGACAATGTCCAACATATCATTCAACTCCGAGGGAAGGGCAAATGCCTAGAACATGTCCATACACTGATTTTTTATCATCATTATTTGTTAAAATAAACTTACCTTCGTTTCTTTACCCCATATCCCTGGATGAACGAAGAGGAGGCCGAAGTCGGCTAATATAATTTTATTGAATTGTGTATATATAAGGTCTTATCAAGATGAATAAGGGATAAGACATTATTACTATGATTATTGATAATAACAATAGATAATTGACAGATATATGTTTGATGTCATTATAATGAATATGATATTGTGATAGTGTGAGGGGTAGGTGAGTGCGCTGGGTACGCACGTGGGTGAGAGGTGCAGAGAGAAAGCGATAGGTGGCGCACGGGAGCGCTGAGTGTTGAAGTGTGTCACCAGAGGGGGGGGGGGGGGGGGGCAATGACCACCCCTGACCAAAGGCCATGGATCACCAATTGGTTTAAAAAATGTATATCCTGTTGGAATTACAACTTGGTTGAACCAGCCATCTTAAGATTTATGATTATATCTTATCAAAAGTCTCACAATCCGTGAGAAAATCAAGATTTTCTCTCTTGCTAGTATTATGAAAAAAACGTGGTTACTGAGCCTGTACGGGTGGCCGTTCTCAGTCATTTGATGAAAAGAATACGGCCCAATGCCGTAGGCGTGAGGGCCGTATTTTTTCCTCAAATGACTGAGAACGGACACCGTACAGGCTCAGTCACTACGTTTGTTTATCACTATATACCTCCTACCCGTTTAAAAACCGGTGTTATTGACTTTTCTGCTTTAGGAAAAGTCACTGTCCTTCACTATGAGGGTGGTTGTGGCCCCTAAGATTCGAGGTCAGCTCTCGACTGTATAGCCCTACCAAGGCGCTAGAAAATATCATGTAAAGAGGTCAGGGTGAAGGTCGGGTTTGTTGCGAATGCAGTCATTAGCTACCCGGTCTATTCTATTCCTTATATGGACTTAAGGTAATGGGAAAACTCCATGCTGCTATGGCCCGCTGTCACAGTGGGCGCGAACATTATTTATACTACATCCCTAGCAGCGGGCAGTATTTCATAGACATTCGTACACAGGTATATAATAATATTGAATGCACTGCCCATTACTATTGCATTTTTTCACGAATTTCTCTCTACTCTTCTGTGTGGCCTGACAGTGTAACATTAGATTTTTACATTCAAGAGAATGTTGCACTAAGGTGATGAAGATTGGAATATCGGAGTATGAATCATGAATTATGCATCAGTTGTGATTTTATCTAAAACCCGTGATTGACTAACTTTATCTAACCACGTGTAGATCAGGTTATGAATCCGATGAATCAACAATATAATATAATGCCTTACTTTACAAGTGTGACTAGTGTATTGGAAGTTGCGTACTGGCTCACCCCTTTGCATGCTACATGACACTTAACAAAAGGGAATTCTTTCCGGCCACCGTCTACCATTTTCTAAAGTATTGGCGGCCCAGGCTTTGTACTAGCGGGGAAACCATGTGGAGGCAATCATCTTAAAACTAACATGAAATATAAATGCAGCTAATCCAAAGGCAGGGCTACTCCCAAATAGGAGGATAACCAGAAGGAAAATAAGTACTTCAAAAGAAAATCAGAATCATTTACAAGGTTCAACGCATTGGTTTCTAAATGTAGCACCCATATTCTTTTCAAATAATTTATCTATTCTGCATGAAACATCTGAGCAGTGGTTTAAAAACACTTTTGGTTTAAAATATCACGTGAACGTATCATCATATTCAAGAAGGCTAGGAAAGATAATGAGTTTTGATATGGACACTGACTATTCCTCATAATGGTATTCTCATCATTCAAGATTAACAACAGTATAGACGGAAAAGTTCCTTACAAAATGCTCAGAAACAGTTAATAATAATACTCTTGTTAGAAGAACAAAGCATTAATTCATCAGGACATGGCTGAGATTTCATCTTGTGTGCAGCCAATGTATGACACTGCAAATACGTTCTACAATACTCATGATGAATAGAATGTAATCACGCAGATACTGCCTGGCTGGATCCTACATCACGACATCTAACCACAAGGATAGGGTTACAAAAAAGCTTTCACTCGGACAAAACAGATATCAATAAAGGGAGACAGGTCCTCACTTTCATTTCCTATCCTACATGTGAGACCGTATTCTTGGATTTTTATCGCAAAGCAATATCATATTTATATGTATCTGTATAGGTATCCTTTCAAACATTTTTATGTGTATTCATGTACATGTATACCTGTTTATGTATTTTTCTTGTTATGCATGTAGTTATTGTTTGTTTATAGTTTACCGTCCACGTTGTTCAATAAAACTTTCATTGGTTTATTTAAATAACACATATACATATATATCCTGCAGAAACAACATGGCATGCTGCCAAGTCCATCCAGTCATCCTGCCCTCTTTGATTATATATTATCGAAGGTTTTTGTGTAATTGGAACAAGCACTGCGATGTCATCTGGTTTGTTTGTTTGTTTGGGTAGTTTAACGTCCAATCTGTTCAATTAGACTTAATTTGGGTTTGACCAAATTAATGAGATGAATGTAGGTAGAAATCTCACCCCTACACATTTACCGAGGTGAGAGTTCTTTTACTTCCCACACCACATAGACATGGTATGGGAAGGATTGACCTTTGATATAGCAGTAAATCTACCACTCCTTGGGGTGAAGGAGAAAAGTGGCTGCAGTGGGACTCAAATCAATAAAGTCTGACAACCTTGGGATTACAAGTCCAGTGCTATCTACCACTAAGCTAACTCCCCACCCCGGTTGTTTTTGTCATGTTTGTATGCAAGCATATCCGGTCTGCACCATGAGGAGGCAAGGCGACCAAGAGGTTGAACAGCAGATTGATAACTGCTGTTCACCACAGCAGACCTGCGATGTCATCTGCTAAAGGTCCTTTTTTTTAATAATATCAGCTGAAAGGTTTAATAGCTCCACAAACCGTTCTACACACAATATCTACTCTGATTACTCTATGAAGAAGAAGACCTAGTTTGCCTTTTTAATCCATCATCAGATCAGTTTTCAACAAAAATAACTCCAACTATAGGGCGGTCATTTTGAAGGTTGCACATTTCGAACCCAGGCTAAATTGGCTGTTGGGATTGAAGAGGCCCGCAGTTCAACCAATGAAAAGCCTCGCTTATAACCTGACAATGAGCATGTTAAGGGAGTTTTTAAGGACTTTGAAAGGATTCTACATTGCAACAGGTAATCACTTTATGGAAATTTATTAGTATATTATTGGACTGCCTAGGACTAGGGTCTTCATTGCACTAAAATTCTGCCTGTGATTTGTAGACTAGAAGTTCTTAGATTTTTTTAGATCCGGAGATTCTGTTCTATTTGTGTGGAAGGACAGAAAGGTAGGACCATGCCTTTCAAAATGTCTGATTGTATTCGCACTATAAAAGGACCAGGATAATGGCAAATTTGAAGAAAAAAAACAACGTTTCCTCAGATAGTTAGGGATTACTCTAGGCTTATCTATGTGTGTGTGTGTGTGTGTGTGTGTGCGTCTGTGTGTGTGTGTTTGTGTGTGTGTTTGTGTGTGTGTGTGTGTGTGCGTGTGTGTGTGTGTGTGTGTGTGTGTGTGTGTGTGTGTGTGTGCGTGTGTGTGTGTGTGTGTGTTTGTGTGTGTGTGTGTGTGTGTGTGTGTGTGAGGGGGTAGATTATCGACCAGTGTGATCTATCAGACTTACTTTGGGTTTGACTGAATCAATGAGATGAATTTAGGAAGAAATCTTACCTCTACACATCTATCATATCAGGCATATCAGTTCTTATATCAGGCCTGCACCACGCGGAGGCAAGGCGATCGATCATTGCTGTCCACCCCAGCAATTGTTTCAATACTATAATTTCTCGAAGAAGTCTTACAAGTCGACAATGAAGATGTTTTTTTTCTAATTCTGGAAATAATAAAAGTAAACGCCTATGTTCCCTATAGCATGTCTACCCCTACAACCAAGAAACTGCCTTTATAGAACTTAACTCCTCTGTTAATTCAGCAATTATTACTCAGTTCCCCAAAGAATGCGGAAAAAGCCCGGCAGACCCAAACAAATGAAACTCCGAACCGACTAGTGTCAAGCTGTGTGCTTGCAGACATAGCTGGAAAATCCTCGTGTAGAGTTTGTTACAAGAGAAGTGCAAATATCCCTGATATCAAAATCTATCATACTGTCGAGAATTATGCATTCCGGATGACAGGTGAAGAGTGAGTTCATATCGTACCGACTTGAACAATATTCCCACAGAAATGATCCTCTGAATCTGTAGTTTTTTCCTCCATATAGATGATTATTCATTTATCTCAGTGTAGAGCCTTAGGCGAAATAAATCAATCAATGGTAGTTCACAGACATCACGCAGGCCCATCCTCGTTATGAGACGTCATGACGCAGTCAGTCTGGGTAACATCCTCTTCATAAGTTCATTTTCCAAATTCTCCATTCGTCCAATCTGGGAAATATATATGTTGATGAACCTTACACTCTTTAGTTTGCTCCAACTAGATATAGATTCCTGTCAATTTATTTAATGCCAAAGGCCTATTCAAAATTATGTCATAACTCACCCAGATCCCCATCCCTGCAGTGCGCAGTTCAGTGGCATTTCTTTAATTCATTTGATAATATTTCCACACATTCAAACTGCTTAACATATATACTAGAACCAATTTCAGAATGCTGGGATTGCTCCTATCTCAATCACTGTTCATTTATTTAATGCTCGCAGCCTGCACGAAATGATTTTGAAAACGATACTCAGTACTTGGTAACCCTGTCCACACCAGATGCCATGTTGAAGCAAGCTGAAATATAAACCGCGTAAGGCCCGACATGGAAATACGGGAACAAAGCTGTGTGGGGAGTGTGGGGAATATTCCAACATAAATCCCTATTCGTTTATCTAATGTTAAAACCTTGTGCTATATGATTTTCTAACTCGACTATATCTAGTGTCACTTGATCAGCATATCCACCACCATTCGGCGTAGAATGTGGTTCGGTGACAATTTCGTTAATTCATTTAATGATTCTGCCACACGGTTTAGCCCAACAATATAATTATATACTGGAACAAAACTTTAAGTGATGTGTTTGCTCCTATATAGTTTCCAGTTGATTTATTTAGTGTCAAAACCCTGCACAAAATGATTTTGAAAAAGACGTATTACGCTGACAACTCTGTGATAACCCATCTCTAAAGTAGATACCATGTTGAAGTAAACCAAACTATTCCCCATGTTAGGCCTATGTCCTTGTTAATATTTCAAATTTTCTACTCGTCCAATCTGGACAATATCATATGGGAACAAAGCTGAGAGTGTGGGGAATAGTCATGTGTAAGTGCCTGATCATATATTTAATATCAAGATCTTTTGTGAAATGATTTCCAAACTCGACTACATTTCTCCACCTATTTAACTTAATGCGTAGGTAGATGTGCACGTTCATTCATTTATTTTCTAATTATCTAAACTTTTGAACTAAACAAAATTTGTATAGGAACAAACCTCAGATTATGTAGTTTCTTTGCGGTTATGTCCCCATTCTTTTTATGAAGGTTAAAATCTTGTACGGTATCACTCTGCACGGCAAAGGGAGATGCTAAATTTGAAAGTTTGTTTGTTTTTTAGGGTAATTTAGCATCCAATTTGTTCAAATAGACCTGGTTCATCTCAATTATAATCGATGATAGTAAGACAAGCACAACTCAACTGCTGCCCAATTCGGATTGATGTAGGCTTTATTTAGAACAATACACAACGTTTCGGTGCTCAGTGGCCTTTTTCAAGATCTCAATTATATCTTAGCGAAAATCTTACATTCTGTGGGGAAGTCAAGAATTTCTTTCTTGCCAGTGTTATGGAAAACACTGTGCATTGTTGTCACATTCCTTAGGAATTTCTTGCTGCTCTCATTGGTGGCCTGACAATGTAGCATGAAATGTTTTACACTCAGCGGAGTGTTGCATGTATGGCACACAGGCGCTACTTCGCCTCTTAGGAGGTGTCCATGTGTCAGTTTGGTGTCACCAGTCCACAGACGGGTCAGTTCCACCTTTGTGTCAGGTTGTCTTTCCTAAAGTTTTGGTGCAGTTCCAGAGTTTCTGCCAAGTTTTACGAATGTACTCCTTGGCCATTGGTTCCAGGTCTGTATGTGGACCTGTGTGTGCTCCAACTTCTCTGCTTAAACCTTTTCTGGCTGCTTGATCTGCAGCTTTATTTCCTTCGATACCGATATGACTCTGCGGGCAAAACATGGCTACATCTTTGCCAGTATAATCCATCAGGGATGTCATAACGTCTTGTAGTGGTAAATCGACCAAACCTTGAGAAAGGTGATGGGCAAACAGCAAGACTATCATAGTAGCACCTCCATTGTTACAACACTGAGTAGATGGTCAGTAGGTTCTGCACATAGATAAATATCAAATTTCTTCCGTTATTCACCGTCTATATGTATGAAGAAGAAAGTACCAGAACCGTGAAACCTTGTAGAATATTCCCAGGGTGATAATTGATAATGTCAATGCGTTTTGTAAAGAAAGCACACCAGCAAAGTTATAGCTTCCCAAAACAGCAGTTTCGCAGCCCAGGGCCCTGTTTTTTAGTCACGACATTTGTATGTGTCGCAAGCCTAAGATCGGAGAGCCAATCTACGACATTAACAAATTTGTAAGACAAATGATGGCCGGTGTCGTATAAACGGTGTTGTGCGCCATGGGAGATTGCCGCCAAAAGTGTATTTAAGTGTACAAGTCTAACTCACTGAGCGTATGTAGAAGATTTTCCTGTAGGAATTAAGCGATGAAACTTTGACACAAGTAAGGAATACATATAACCTATAATTTTACCAGATATTAACCCTTTAAGGGTGGATGATGCCCTAAGGCATCACCCGGCTGGGGGCGGATGATGCCTTAAGGCATCATTTGCTGGATATTTATGAAATTTATTTTGAAAAGGAAATATTTTAACAATAAACTTGGAATTTGCACAGAATGTAGGTACAACATCATATTTTAGAGTTCTAAATAGTAGAAATTGGAATATTAGGGATAACAAATTATATCATGTGATAAACCTTTGATATTTGATTTCAGAGGACAATGCCCCCGTCTCCTAGAACTGTACATAGTCAGTAGTAGCCGTGCCTAAGTGTGTAGTTCTGCCATAGGCGGCCATCCTTAAAGGGTTAAGAAGATCGGCTGCTCTGATCCGCCGATATTCGTGTTTGAATTTGAAACATTGGGCTATCTATTGATAATGGACTCGTTTAATTGCGGACATGAACAACAATGTGCGCAATCGGGAACAAGCACAGTCAATGTCAAGGTCGCCACATAAATTAGTGACCGCTTGAAAAGGCCTACACTAGCCACCAGTTTCATGACTTAATTCATACCGGAAGTGAATTTCCGCATTCGGTACAACATGTCCATAGATGTCTTAGGGCTATGACAATTTGGGAGACAAATTTACCCATGTGACCTTACATTTGTCATGACTATAGTACACCTCACACTACCCTACGTGTCATAGAGCGGCGATAATTGGCCGATTCCCTAAAATGTCGTGTCTCAAGTACACTGACTGCAAAAAATGTCGCCCATATCAATGGTTGTGACTAAAAATCAGGGCCCATGTTTGCCAGTGAAATCCACTGTCACACTTCTATAATCAATGTTTCAACTTTGGCCTGTCCATATGAGTTGATCTTCCAGTCATTACTCTATAACAACCACCCACAGACGTAGAGAACATATATATCATGCTCGTCCTCAGCTGGTAGACTGGTATTTGAATGATTTATAACATAGTGGCAGTTTTCCTGTTGCAATACCCAAATCGACTGTATGGGCCAGAACTGCTATTTTTCAGAATGCCACTGTTTACCCGCCAAAACTTACGAAGAAGAAGGAACTTAAATGGCAATATTTTTTACTGATTCAATAAAAGTTTCTCACAGTTCGTATGCTTAACCCTTTCAGGGAGTGAATGCTTGCAAGCATTAGATACGTGGGAGGGGACAATGCCTGTGGGCATCTTTTCACCGAAAATCCATAAAAGCACTGCTATAAAGATAAATACATCACAGTATCTAATGATTTTTGGTAGGAGGTTAGGGAAGCATATAATGATGAATATCCAGGTTGAATTTTGTAAATGTAGTTTTGGGAATACCAGAAATATTGCGATAATCAAAGGTTAACAGAGTGTTTCGCTGCTTCGGCCACTTGACACACTCAGTGTCAGTGTCATTCCGTGTGGACACAGATAAAAACATCAATAACGTCCGACTGGGGACACGATGAAGATTTCTATTGGGATGAGATTGAAGACAATCTTCCACTAACCCTCTTTCTGCTATGAATTAGAGAAAACCCCTTGAAGAGGCCCAGGAACTAGAAACGGAGGTAAAAGGGGGGAATGAAGAGCCCCCGGAGATAGATAGCAATACTGTGGAGACAGCATCGCGTCGATGGGTGAAGCAGCCCAGCAACCTTCATAAGATGCCTGTTATTAGCGATTTTGACGCTACTACCTGTGGGGTTTCGCAAGATGTGGATCAGACTAAAGTTCAGTCAATTTTTTATTTCTTTCGGCTATTCTTTACTTAAGAGTTTAAAAAGGAAATCGTCGAAGCAACCAACAAGTATGCAGAGTCTATGCGTGCTAGGGCGCCCGACAAGCACAAGATGGTGTGGTCGCCCATGAACATTGCAACTATTGTGCGCTTCATTGCTTTGATGGTACTGATCTGAATTATACAGAAAGCGAGGACGAAGGATTACACGGCCACTATTCAGAAAACCTCAACCCAGTTCTTCAACAGAGTGATGACAAGAGATT
The DNA here is from genome assembly GCA_950022655.1 of Alentia gelatinosa. Lineage (NCBI taxonomy): Eukaryota > Metazoa > Annelida > Polychaeta > Phyllodocida > Polynoidae > Alentia > Alentia gelatinosa. The sequence continues at coordinate 161,273,874 of OX465579.1, forward strand.
GTTTTATGGCAATTCTGAGGTAAGTACATCTCTTGTGACCTAACTTGACGAGGGGAAAAACTCTGGGTCATCTTACCTCTCCCGTGGCGACGTCAAAAAGATATTTAGACAGCAAGAACTACTCGCTAAATATCTGCGAAACAAGGTATGGGAAACAAGCCAAACAAGGTATGCAAAAATGATCCTGAACCACATGAGGAAGCAATACAGCGATGCAACCAGTATATATATAACTGTATAACTCCCAGATTATACATGTATAATTATTAGACTAAGCTACTACCGTCGCCACCTAGCGAGTTGCTATGGCGTCACTATGGTATAGCCGTTATTGTTGTGTTGCGTCATTAATTCTATTGACGGTAGCTGTGATGCGCATTCGTCACTCTACCTTTGCATGTCTTCAGGATCAGACCTATAAATTTTAAATTCTGAGACATCTTCGTCAATTGTCGATTTATTGGAGATAAATCGCGGTGGTTATTTGATTTTGACGATGGGGAAGAAGTAGAAAAAACAAAAATCACCTACAAAGGTAGAATTGAGGAAATCGAATAGGATTAGATCTGATACTGAGGGGTAGGCACCCTTCAGGTCGCAATCGCCAGCGACGGGTCCATTATCAGACAATGATCCTATTGACCAGACGTGGGCATCAGCATCCGAGGGCATCAGATCCAGATACGATAAGGATGCAAGACAGAAAGAAGACTACCTATCTACAAGAATGGACAATTTAGAAGATTACATGCGCAACACCCTGGGAAAGATGGAAAAATTCTTCGAGAAGTCGTCAGTGGAGGAAGAAACTAACGAAAAAGAAAGAAAATCCAGTCATCAGAGTGAGAGAAAATCGTGTAAATTATCAACAAGTACCACAAGTCGTTCATCAAGTGAAAGTTCTAGATCATCAAGTAGAGAATCAGCTTGTAGAAAGTCTAAAGGTAGGCCTAAAAATAATGTTTTCTCTTCTAAGAAATATTTGAAAAAGGATGAGAAAATTGTTTCGATTGAAAAACTGAATCTGATAAATATGAAAATCTTGAAAAATCTATACGACTCAGGTAAGGAACTGAGCGGATTTATTGACCATTTAATCTTGGTGGGAGAAAAAGCAGAAACGAGGATGTTTACTGCTGAAGCGTTGATAAACTACGACGAAAGTGTCAAGACTGAAACTATTGAAAAAGGTATCAAATCGTTATCAGTGGTAAATCCAGCAGCAATAGTCAGATTTTTATCTTTTGATGATACGATTTCAGCAGCTTCGATGAAGAAAAGTGTAAAAGCAAAAGGCAAATCACAGGGCGATAACAATGTATGTTTTGCATTTAACAAAGCAGAAGGTTGCAAATACACAAGTTGCAAGTACAAACATAGTTGCAATAACTGCCATAGCTATGGTCACGGTTCATACGATTGCAAAACACAAAGCAAAGATCAGAAACACAGTTAATGAAATGACATATCGAGCGGGAAAATTCAAAGCGATAAAATAGGGGGCGTGGCCGTAACTATGGACGCTTATGGTTGTCAGGGATCCCCGCTCGATGATGACGTAATCGCAGAGATTTCCCCTAGCGATAAAGTAGCAACGGTAAACATTCCTATCAATCTTGCTTCGGAGGAAGAAATCGATTGGGAATCAAAGAAAAAGGTTTGTCAAGATGATATTGTTGTCACGGAAAAATGTATTAACGGTAAATGTGACTGTAAATACTATGTCAACGAAATCGAGGTGGATTTAAAACCATGTAGATCGGCGGTATATTTAACTGGAGAAAATGCTCTCAATTCTATAGACTCAAAAGACAGGGAATTCTTATGGTCGGGCCTTCGCAATGGTTTTGAAATAGTCGATTCCGATTGTTCGGCGGAATATGAATGTGAAAATTATAAATCACTTACGGAGGGAATTTGTTGTGAAAAATTTGATGAAGTGGTTAAATCCGAATTGGAAAGTGGGAGAATTTCTAAAGTAAAGAAAAAGCCTAAATGCGTACATGCTTTAGGGGGGGTCCTAAAAGAAAATGGGAAATTTAGGCCCATCACGGATTGCTCTAGGCCTTTTGGCGAATCAATTAACGATCACATGAAAGAAACTTTTGAATCTTTTTCTTACAATTCAGTGGAAACCGCAGTAGATTATCTCAATCGTGACGATTACATGTGTTTGGTTGACATAAAATCGGCCTATCGTTCAGTACATATTGATCCTAAAAATGCTGAATCTCTAGGCTTCAAATGGAAAGACGATTACTACAGAGATAACAGGTTAGCATTCGGCCTAAAATGCGCTCCTAATATTTTTAGCTCAATTTCAAACTGTATAGTCAAAATCGCTAAATCTAAAGGTGTAAAGAAACTGGTAAATTATCTCGATGATTTTCTAATTATTGGTACCACATACGATGAGTGTCTCAGAGACAGGGGAATCGTCATAGATACGATTGAAAAAATGGGTTTTAAAATATCCTTTAACAAGGTAACAGATCCATGTAGAAATACGGTATTTCTAGGCATAACAATCGATTCTTCACGGATGGAATTGAGTCTTCCTCAAGAAAAAGTTGATAAACTATCCAAAACTATAGAAGAAACTATAGCAAAAGGGTTTGTAAATAAAAAGGACCTCGAGAGGCTGGGCGGATTAATGTCGTTTTGCGCTCAAATCGTCAAGGGCGGTAAAACTTTTAGTAGACGCCTATTCGACATGGTAAAGGATTTGAATTATAAATCTAAGAGGAATATTGATGACGATTTATCGGCAGACCTAGAATGGTGGTTAAATTTCTGTCGTATTTTTAACTGTAAATCGTTAATACGCACTACATGTCACAATGTGCCAATCGTCACCGATTCATCTTTTAAAGGTTTCGGCGGTTGGGCCGGTTGCGATTATTTTTTCGGTAGTTGGGAAAAAATCCCCTCGGATTTAAACAAATGCGGTCATCAAGAAGAACCACCCATTAGCGATATTTATGGCATGAATATCAATGTATTAGAACTTTGGCCTGTACTTATCGGCCTAAAAAGATGGGGCGGTAATTATCGTAACAAGAGAGTAGAGGTGGTGACTGATAACATGCAAGTCTTATACATGTTAAATTCCGGTAAAAGCAAAAATAAGACATGTATGTCGTGGTTACGAGAAATATTTTGGACATGTTTCATTTACAATATCGATATTTGGGCAACGTATATTAAAAGTACCGATAATACGTTAGCAGATCAATTATCAAGGTTGGAATACAACGGTGTATTCGAAAAATGTATTTTTACCCTTAAAACTCATAACATGTGTTGTTCTGAATTACAGGCCTAATCCGGGAGGTACAGGATAAAACGGATAAATTCCTATCCGTGGCAATGTCAATCGCCACTAACAAATCCAGGGTAAATCAATTAAATTGTTATTCACGTTTTTGTGATAAATTTAATCTCAAACCATTTCCTTGCAATCCTACTCAGGCTTGCTGGTATGCTTCATATATGTCGGATTTTTTATCGCCAGTTTCGATAAAGAATTATCTTTCAGCCATTTGGTGGAAGCAAAAAATGTTGGGTTATCTGGATCATTCCAATGATTTCAGATTAAAGATGGTTATCAAAGGTATTCATAGATCTTTTATCGTAAAGGATAATTCTCGTTACCCTTTAAAAGTTCAAGACTTACAAAATATTTACCGTATTTTAGACTTGGGAAATTCGGATGACCTGAATTTCTGGTTAGCTGTGGTCCTATGTTTTCGTGGATTACTGAGAAAATCACATGTAACGATATCACCCCATAATCTACTTATTGGGGACTTAACTATTGATTCGTCGGTCATCAAAATCCACATTCGTACTAGTAAGACGGACCAATTCGGTCTTGACCCTTTTGACATTTTTATTCACTCAATTCCAGGGTCTTTTTTGTGTGTTTACAAAATCGTAGTACAACTAATTTATCGTAAAAGTTTATCCCTACCATTAATAAGTTTGGGTAAGAAACCTATGTCTTATGGTTACTTCAACTCAAGGTTAAAGAGTTTATCAAAACTATGTGGAATCACGGGTAATGTCTCTACTCATTCCCTACGCCATGGTGGGGCCACATTTTTAAAAGACTTGGGTATGCCGATTGAGGTAATTAAATCTAAAGGAAATTGGAAATCGGCCTCAGTCTACAGATATCTACATAATACGGAATCACTCACTGAGGTTTCAACAATAAAATCGTTCTTGTCTAATTACTCAAAAAATTCGTAATTGTGTTTGGCGGTTCTTGGCCTGGTGTTTGTTATACTCACCAAACTACAATTACTCGTTGTCTTATATTTGTCACTTATACTTCGTCTCCATAACTTATATAACTGTATAACTCCCAGATTATACATGTATAATTATTAGACTAAGCTACTACCGTCGCCACCTAGCGAGTTGCTATGGCGTCACTATGGTATAGCGGTTATTGTTGTGTTGCGTCAATAATTCTATTGACGGTTGCTGTGATGCGCATTCGTCACTCTACCTTTGCATGTCTTCAGGATCAGACCTATAAATTTTTAATTTTTAATTTTTAATTTCAGGTCTAAGTTACTCAGTTTTGTACTTTGTAATACTGAGGTTCCAAGGATTGTACTTCCAGTAATAAAGGTTAGGGCCTGGTGGTTGTTATACTCACCAAACTACAATTACTCATTGTCTTATATTTGTCACTTATACTTCGTCTCCATAACTTATATTATATATATATATATATATATATGTTATTTTAAAACTTTCTCTCAAAACGTTGTAGTAACCTATGCAGACACCAGTGCTGCTTACACGCTATGTCAAATGCGGACAACAAAAAATTGCAATATGTAATATTAATGAACCTACTAAAAAAACAACTGAAGTGAATAACAAAAATATAAAAGTAAAGAAAAAAAACATCACTTTAGAAATCCATTTATAACACCAACCAACATTAAATTCAGACTGAAGTGCCATCCCCACTTTTTTTTAGTACCTGAGGCGGAAGAAGGGTCAACCATTAAAAACAAACTTATAATCAACGCAGTACACATACCAAGCTATCAGAGGTCTAATCCAGCTAAGCTGAAAGCTACTACTGACAAAATAAAAAAGAATTGTGATGATTTAGTGATTTTTTTTATCAGCGGTTCAGAGTTTAGTGATGAAGAACAAAACCCACAGAAAGTAATTGATAAAAGCCGATACCTAAAAAGACTAGTACCCTAACTCCAAAGAAGAAAAGCACCCCAATAGCCCCTGGGCCAAGACCCCAAATTTTCATTTCTGCTGCCCCCCCCCCCTCCCGGAAACATTTGTTTTATTGTTTTATATTGTAGATCCATCCTTCTAGTTAACATTTCTACTTGTTGTCGCTTTGGCAAGTGGTCGGATGACCATGACAATATCTGTACCGCAAAATTGCCTGAACACCTGTAATTCTGAGTGCTGAAAATCATTGGTTCTGTGTTCTTTTCCATAAAAAATCTAAGGAATGGTTGCCATGGCAACCAAATATGGAAGGAAACACAAAACCCTGAAATTCCTATTGGAACATGCAACTTATATACGAAAGATCATGCCATTCCATTGGGTAGTTTTTCATTCAAATCAACCTCTGCTGTTTGGTGATACTACTACGATAGAAATTTAGACCAACCGATATGGCACCGATACAAAAAGCAAATATCGCAGACATATCGGGAAGGTGCAAAATGGAAGACATATATATGTCTAGACATGCCAATTCACCACACATCGTAATGGGTTTTACTGTGAAAGAAGGTGACCACTGTTCCAATATGCCCCACGTTACAACCAGGGCACAAGTGCATATCTTGAAGTGTTATTTTCACTTTTAGATATATGATACACTATCATATAATTCATGATATATCGCATCGATAATGTTTACCATCACACATAGAACAACAATGTATTTTTTCTGGGTCTAAAAGCTCTGTTCCATGTCAAAATAACTAAATATTGAAGGTGGTGACCTACCACTATATACTGGAGTATTTACGAAATTTCATTTAAAATATCCACTTTTTCATGAAAAATGGAAGGAATGGTTACCATGGCAACCAAATACAGAATAAACCTCAAGATCCTTAGATTCCTAATGTAATATGTTTTGTGTATGCAAAAAATCATGTCAATTGATTTAAAACTCTTGAGACGGGAATGCCATGAATAAAAGCTCCTTTTTTATGTGGGATCGAGTCAGGCCTTTACAACCACCTTAGACCTGGAAAAGTACTACATCATGTAATGATTGAGTCTAATCTCTACTTGGCTAGATTGCATGATTATGTATCTTTGATTAATGCCATTAATGTAACTTGTTGAAGCTTTATCTTCGCCAATGTAGTTTAACTTGAAATATCCGTCTATAAATTTGCTTTATCTACAGCACTCTTATGAATGCATGTCACATTATCATCACAAATAGCATACAAGATAAATTACTTTCCTTCGAAAGTATGTTTACAATAAAATAATGATTAAATTTTTTCTCCTTGGAATGATATTTTCCCTGTGAATATCGGGAAAGTGTTTATTGATAAACAAAAAAAATGTTGTTCTTACATAATAACTTGCACTGCTATTAAGCTCTCATAAGTCGATTTGATGGAAATTCATGAACTTCGGTAAATGAAAAGGAATAATGCCACTTTGAGAAATCAGCCGAATTACAAAGAAAACTATCATCTTTCCTGTCTGACAATAGCTAAATTGTAAAAGAAAATGATCTGGACATTTGAAAGTATCATAAAGATCGAACAAGTGTTAAAGGTTGTGCGACATTCAGGTGAAACTAAATTGAATAATGTAAGTATAAAGTTCAATCATATGGCCTCATAGAAACATTAACGCCAGATTCAATCCTTTCCTATTTCCACAATTCTTAGATAGACGGCCCAATTCAAAATTATAACTCCTCAATATCTTTACTTAGAAATACCAAAGAACATTTGTAAGACAACATAAAAAATAAAAACACGTTTTTGGTCGACGGTACATAAGAATTGACCATATATTCAATAATCTACAACATTCTTGTATCATTGTATTTGTTATGAAGCATTATGCACCCCGAGACCACTTACCACTATGTACAGCATCTACTGAGGTCCAAGGAGCTAATGGGGAGGAAGGCTCTTTCTACTTTAGAAATATAAGGAGGACTAGGCCCGTTGTCTCGACATTAAATTGATTGAACGTCTCCTAGGGTGGACTAACAGGCACTTACATCAGGAACTAGTCAACTTCCCTCATCGGTAATTCCGCTTTTACTAAAACTTTCATACAGCTGGCTCTTTGGTTTAAACCATGTCTGCTCCATTTATATGAGGACCGGGTATAGTGATATATTGCATTAAGTGTGTCAGCTCAGGCACCACTTTGTGGTGCAAGAAGAACCCAAATTCCGAGGTTATTTGATTAAAGATTCATACATTGCCCCATTTTTACGTTAAACAAATTTAATAAAGATGTCTGTCTTAAATCACCTCTCCTGGTAAAATGTCTCTATGCGAAAGGAGGCCTGGTACTTTTTATTTTGTGTTTTTGAAATAATTACAGGCTTTTCTTTCTCCAACTAATTAGGGGGAAAAATACAACCTTCATCGTTTTTGCTTTCCACCTATTGTTTGCAGGCTGGTCAGATAACATGGTATGCAGGCATTGAATCCAAATCGGACAAGAAATTTGCTGTTGCACTGCACAAAACTAACCACTTTATATATGTACACGCCCGGCGTATATAGGTATGCTTTTGCATTTACAAGGTTGTCCTATTCCCCGTGTGTATACACCTTATCTGTAGGCGCCTGATTCATATATATTATACGCCTGATTCATATATATATGCCTGATTCTGTCGTATTTACACCACTATCCAATAGTTCCGATCTTTGCCACTTGGGGACACTACTGGTATCATATTTCATTTTCCATTAACCATCCAAGTCTGTATTATATGAAAAATGCAATCTTATATTGCCAATTTATTTCATAAAACCTTTATAAAACATGATTAAGTATACATTTATTAATTACACATGATAAACCCTGCATTATGTTTTTTTTTACCGTTTTTTAATAGATTTTACTTTAAAACAGTATGGGGGTATGGGGGGTATGGGGGGTATGGGGGTATGTGGGGTATGGGGGGGGGGGAGGGTTTCTCACTGGTCACCGGTCACCGGGGAGCGATCACAGCCGCGATCACAGCCGCCGCCAATCGAAAGGGGGGGGGGGGGGGCAGAAGAAGTCCTCTACTTCTTCCAACACAAACGGCAGTGCGGTGCAGCAGCGGAGGGCTTCACTGAGTGTCAGGATACCCCCATACCGACTCCTAACACCTGCCTAACACCAGCGGGCGGCGGCGGTGATATGGGGGGGGGGGAGGGTTTCTCACTAAGGCTACCTGTACAAACGAGCGGCTGAGTAGGCGGGGGCGGCCAGGGATGAACCTTTTTATTTTCTTTTGGTACACATATACGTCCGGCGTATGTATATTTCCTCTCGTATACGCCTGGTGTGAAATATTGCCAGAACGCGTCCGTATACAAAAGGAAACAATCTTGTATACGCCTCCTACGCTGGTGTGAAATGTGGTCGTATACAAATGAAAACAAGTAGATATACAGCCTATAAATGCACTTCCGCGATGGCGAACATATGAATAAAATGTTGATTTTCGTGCAGTGTTGGGTCTGGGAATCTTTCCTGATTTATTCCAGATGAATATCTGAACTTCCCTTTCTGAGGTAGCAATCTAGGCCAAACTACAGACTTGACATCAACCCCCTTGGCGACTTTTGGTCCCGATTAATTTGTCGGAAGTGGAAAATGGTCTAAAAGGCTCTCGTCTTGGAAACATATTTTTGGCCCGACCCTGTTGCAGAGTACAGGCTGAAAAAAAGAATTTTAGGAGTGAAGTTTGGATTGGTTGATTAACATCCAATGATTGTAATTAACTGTTAGCCAACCGATGTGGGTTTTATTGCCTTGTTAAGTAGATCCTTCCTACGGTATCGCCTTTCTATGTCGACCCTACCTCCAGTGTAAGGTCTCTGTCCCTGAGGGGCCGAGCAATATATTGTTATCATGTCTTTTCAAAGAATTAAGGAGGGAAGATACATACAGATGTATGTGGCGTACAGACCTATCGATAAATGCAAAACTGACAAGATATCAAACACCATTAGGCCTGGCGTCCACCTACTACGATATGGCACCAATATGTTCTACGATGCGTCTCCCGATAGAAAATCAAAATCGCGTCGGAAAGTCACATAATATCGGGGCAGTTGACCACGTTTCTACGATTAGGCACCGAAAAAACCCTCATTAAGATGCATGGTGGATTGGCATGTCTAGACATTTGTCTACGATTTTGCACCTTACCGATATGTCTCCGATATTTGCTTTTTGTATCAGTGCCATATCGGTAGGTCTAAATTTCTATTGTAGAAGGTGAACGCCAGGCCTTATCATGATTTTAAACCCTAGGTATCGGAGGTTACATGCACTGCACGAAAACCACCATATTACTTATATATACGCCATCGTGATAACGCACATATCGGCTGTATAGTGGCATGTTTATACTTGTATACACCTCTTATCCGCGCCTGCGTTTGGGGCTTCTACGAGACTGTTTCCTTATGTAGACGCGCGCGACTTGGCTGTATTTCACGCCTGGCGTATCCGAGATGAAACATCCTCTGCATGACATATATACCCCAGGTGTATATGTGTAGCAATAGAAAATAAAAAAGGAAGTCCTCCACCCCCAGCACCCGTTGCTGCTGTGGATTATCAGTGTGTTGTTTTAGCACTTTAGGCGGGAGCTCTCAGTCAAGCCCTGACAAAAAAACGCTTGGTTTATTATATGTATTTAATGAAAAGATAATAAATAGGATTTTAGAACAATTTTATAATCAAAATTGATAATATAACATTGTATTTTCCATATACCAAGGACTTAATGACTAATGGCAAATGAAATATGCTACCACTGATGTCCCCAAGTGGCAGAGGTCGGAATTATTGGATAGTGCTGTAAATAAACAGAATCAGGCGTATATATGACGTAAATAGACAATAATCGATGGTTTTGTGGACAGGCGGCCGTAAACCATGAGAGGTTGACGCGTAGTAATACACGAGCGCTAGCGAGTGTATTACGAGGTCAACCGCGATTGGTTTACAGAGCTGCCTGTCCACAAAATCATCGTTTGTTGCATTTATTATCCATCTTTTCGAATAAATTAAACCCAGTTATTGCCATTTTAAAGGGTTTAACAATAGGGACTATTTCTTTGCTCTATAGCGAAAGGGACTATTTTTCCCGTATACCATGGTTTTGAGGCCGTATACCACAGGTTTGAATCCGTATACCACAGTTATGGTATCTGACTGTTTGTATACAATGGGTCGTGGTTTACTGAGTCCCCATACATTTTCAATGGGGACTTTGTATACGATGGATAATAAATAAGACCGCACCATGGACACGTATATACGCCACTAGATAAGGCGTCTACGAGACGGATAATAGGTCGAACTTGTAGACGCAAAATCGTACTGATAGACGCGTTTCGCATACATATGTAAAATGGTTAGTTTCGTGCAGTGATGGTATGTCATTATAAGGATGACTGAGATAGAATTATGTCTATCACCTGATACTTCTGCTAAATGTATAATCACTCCCTCTGTTCTGTTCGTTAAATAAGGCCACACAAGTCCTCCATGAATTGGTAATCTAAGGCCCGGCGTCCACCTACTACGATATGGCTCCGATACATTGATTTTGCTCTAACAGGTGATCCCCCAAGCACAAGGCGATAATACTAAGATAACTAAGCCAAAAAGGGGTGAGAGGCCGAGTCAAGAAGCTGAGGTCATCCATCCAAGAGGATGAAGCCACAAGTGATGCACCAGAGCAACCGCCATGTGATCTTGACATCCTACATAAGGATGGCAAAGGCGGCAGGAGCCAGTGGAGAGTGGGGAAAACCCAGAATCGCAGATGATATAAGAACCAGGGCCACCTTTAGAAGGATTGATGGATTGAGATGACACGAGGCGGCCCAACATCAAGACTGGGGTGAGGGCTGGGCCTGCCCAGTGTGCCAAGACCAGTTCCTCAGAAAATCTGACTTTGTCTGCCACCTTCGCCGACATAACCACCACTAGTCGACACAACTCGAGATGCCAGGTGACATCCAGATGTATATCCCCCTGTCAGAGAGCGCACAGGGGAAGGGGAAGGGGAAGGCTGCAGAAACTGCGGGGGCGCCCCGCCCCCAGCGCCCAGATGAGAGAGGGATTCCAGCGAGCAGGTCCCTGCCGGAGCCTCCCCGCCTGGTTGCTCTGTCCAACAGCCCCCGCAACTCCAACCTGCAGCGATCAAGGCATCATATCACCATCGGGGAGGAGCCCAAGGAAGTCTTCGAGGCCGCGGAGACCCTTGCCCGCCTCTCGGCAAAGGAGACAGCTGAGAGAGCACCGACCATGGAACCCCAACCAGACTGGTCTGTTGGGTACAGTTGTGCATCCTGGAGACTTCCCCAGCTGCTGAGTTGGAGCTGAAAAGGACTGACCTTAAGCTGGGGGCTGGACACCTAATCGTTGGCCTAGCTTGCAAGCCCTTTTACTAGTCTGTCAGTGGAGCAGGTGTGTCATTTGCTAGCCTCAGCTATGATTACACCCCTGACGACTGGGGCCTCTGGGATGTCCGCGCCGACTCTCACCTTGCCCTGGAGCCCAGCTCCACTTGGACTTACTGGAAACCTAGTTCAATGCCTGACACACCAACCCCAGAGTCGGGGAGTCTGAGTACGCAGGAGCTGCAGCTCACCCCAGGATCACCCCCCTGGACTGCCCCCATTGTTAGTCCCCTGCAGCCCTTGCCCTAGGGGCCCCTGCGACGTTCTCCCTGCCTACACTCAGAACCCAAGCCCTCAGAAGGACTGCCTGGAGAGAGACACGGCAGACGAGGACGACATAACCCCTCCCCGCTCTCCTGGTTAGCCCACTGCCCATCGCCAGCACGAGTGATGAGAGAGGGGGACACCAGGAAGATACCTCTAGAAGTGATAACCAGAAGACATGCCCATGCACATCAACATGCTTTGTCAGTTTGGGCCCCAGCAAGCAGCTGGGTAAGCAAAACACAGTCAGGAAGACCAGCCTGACCACCCCATCTCCCTGCAGGAAACCTAACAACCACCCAGCCACCCTCTTCCCGCGAGCCCTATGAGGAGCAGTCTCTGGTGCAGCCTCTGTGTAGGACCCTTGACCACCTCCGAATGGGAAGTGGCTTCCCCACTCCCGAGGGGAGGGTAGTTGGAACCTTATGGGTGGTTTCCCTGACCCGGGAGCAGGGGCAGACAACCAGCAGCAGCAAAGCAGCAGCGTCCGGGGACTGGGAAGGCACTACCAGGGATGGCCCGATGACCGGAGGAGGTAATGCCAAACAAAGTGAGGGTTTCCCCCAGGACTGAACGGACAACCTGACGTCCCTGGAGCTCCTCGAAAGTGGAGGTTATTTGCACAGCAGCAAGACTACGTGGGAACAACATCCCCTATGATACCTTCTGGACCGCCGTGTGACAGGGGGACAGATAGTTAAAGGTACAGATCAGGGTACCCCTGGCCCCTCGCGCAGCTGGCCGACCAGACAACCGCGTAAACATGCCTGTGCAGGTCTTGGCTTCAGGACCAGTGGCGCTGCCCTGGCTCTGTACCCCGGGTACGCCGAATACCCTGGAACAATGGGCCTCGCAGGAAGAGCCCAGAGACTTCTCAGCGGCGGGCTGCCATGTACTGGAGGGGACCAAGCTACTCGCTGCCGGGTGCAGAGGGATGGCACCATGCGTATGATGCCACCACTTGCCAGGTTAACTACCGGAAGGTAAACATGACTGCTTCTCACACCAAGTGTGAGAGAGGAGCCCAGGAGGCCATTACAGGCCCCAGGTACACTAACCAACCTTGTTTTCTCGGGCTAGCAGGGGTATAGCCACTCTAGTACAGGAGCAGGTACTATGGAGACTACCAAGGAGGGGAGGGGCTTGGTTCTGGAGACTGGGGGCTCGATGAATATTTACGGTAAATACAGAACTCAACATAAAATGTCTCGTTTAATATTTACCGTCAATTTTCATCTCGTTATGTAACTTATACAGCATAGACAGGATGTTATATATAATTAATCTCTACAATACATTATTAGCATAGATAAATGATACCTTCCTGACCTCTTCATCAAAATACTCAAAAATGAAAATAATGATATGAATAAGGGGCTTCGAGAGAAGCCTGACCTATGTTCTCCTCACATATTAAGCCAAGTAACTACCACCATTTTTCTAGTGCATTGAGGGATGTAGAACTGAGCTGGTTCCCCTCAAATTACAATGTCTACTAAGCTGGTTCCAACGCTGGTTCCCCAGCGGGATAGAGCCCAGCAAAATTTAGCTGGTTCCCATGTCTGCTTGGAATGACCGGGGAACCAGCACGTGTTCAAGGTTGTTTTCAATCGTGCATTACATGTACCATTGTTTTCTTGGGCAGTAACCAGTCTACTTCGAGGGTACTGCAATCTTCAACCACTATAAAAGATCTGCTGGAAGAATGATTCTGATTCTGGTAGTAAGATCTGGACAGTGCAAGTCAAGGTGGCCCCGATCGGACATCACCAGAGCTTACATCAGTGTGCTCTGGTGGCTTTAGTGTACCCCACGCCGCTCCCAGTTGAGACTAGGATCAAAAAGTATGTTCATCTCAAATGAATGAGCGTGCAATTATAAATAAATAACAATTAAAAGGTTTGAGTTACATTTAGCCTATGGATATTTTTCTGTAACCAACCTGCACCCAGTCAACTTGTCATTTCTCTAACTGCCTGAGTCTAGGATCAAATCATATCAAGCAACAGTGGGTCAATGAGGTATTTCAGTCTTGAGTGATTGGTCATGGTCAACTGGGCACACCTCTAAGACCCTGAGACACTGGCTCCCTGCTCTGTTCTCACTACAACAGTGAACAGCATGCAGATAGTAAAGGGATAGTTTTTTGGAAGCACACTGAAAGTTCAATGTGACCACTCTAACCCTGACTCTAAGCTCTAGATGATGTATTTAGGCGTGCAAGCACGCTCTAAAAAGTACTTCTTAGCCCCTCTCTGCGTACGTTCGCGGGCATGGTGGGCGGGGCTTAGTATTTTTGATTCGTTGACAGAGCTTAATTGATTTGGTTCATCTCTAGAAAGATGTGGCGTATACATGTGGCGTATAGGTGCAGAAACCAACGACAACAGGTATCGTTTCATCCAAGTATGCACAGGAGGGTTGAATATATTGGTTGCCTTTTTAGACCTTTTCCGTCCAACAGGCAGATTGTTGTCAAGCACAATGATCAGGTTCACCTCATCATGCCGTAGCCTTTCCTATAAACACAGACCTTATCAATGACCCATTTTTCAAGGATCATTATTGTATCAAACGCATGAAGGGTGTGTAAATTTCTTTTGGAAAAGGTATTACCAATAACCCATGGTTATTATGTGTATCAAGCTCTTACTTTCACCATGAAATGGTACGCACAGGTGTGCGAGAATAAACGTGATCGCTAAACATTTACATCGCCCATAGCATCTTTAAATACTTGCATTGGGATAGTTCCCGTTCCAAGTTCCATTCTATCATTCAGTGGTCTCCGGGAAAATCCAATTTCATTCAAACCAAAAACAATCCTCTTTTAGTGTGGCCATTGTTATTGCAATTCTTTTTTTTCAGATCATCCAGGGCAAAAATCACGCTTATTTGTATTTAACCATCTCATAAAGGCCATCTGTTTTAGAAATTACCCACTCAGAGGACCCTCTCTTTTTAGGCTACGGCGGCTCATGAGGCGGCCACATTTGGACCACCCAGGGCATGCGGTTCAACTGATGTGATCTCCTAATGTTCAACTTCACACATAGAGACTAATATGCCTGAACGGGTGTACTTCATCTTTCTCCTAGCCTCACACAATTCTCCCTTGGTACAAAATCTTCATGGCGAAGGGCTTTCACCAGTCTTAAGAAAATATGGAGAATTCTATTCGCATGGCAGGACAAACATCGTAAATAGTCTCAGAGACAAAAGTTCAAGTGGACACTCACTCCATGGACCTAAGTACCCTTGAAGTGAGGGGTGTGAAAAACATGTGATCTTGCTTGCTGGACATCTCTTGGCTAGGGTTGGTACTCCGTCGGCGACTTAGCAGTGGATCCATTTGTACCTCGTTAGGGGTAATCGTCGCCGATAATTGCATGGTAAAAAACTTGTTTCAGGAAAATGCAACACTACCATTCAGACAAAGAGATTGTGTACCAGGGGGGTGTTTGAATGTTTCCCATACTTGGATGATTCCTTTATCACAGCTGACCCTAACGAAGGTTGTAGAGCGGCTGTAAATGTATTGGCTAATACACTAGACCAGTTGGGATTTACCATCAACACAGAAAAGTCTGTGATGAATCCAGATATAAATTTGCTCTTCCTAGTGTTTAATATTAACTCAGAAAAATTGCAGGTAAACTTGCCCGGGGAAAAAAGGGATAAGTTTAGACAAGCTGTGGGGGAGGTGTTACAAAGGGATACACCCTCTATAAGAGCAGTAGCGGGAATAATAGGACTGATGACAGCCTACTCTCCCACAGTAGAATACGGTTCAGTCCATATTAAGTGATTTGAGAGTGAGAAAAATCAGGCCATGAAGAAAATGACCTTGGTTCCAGAAGGCGTGAAGGATATTACATGGTGGTTGGAACATGTGACAGGTTTTTGTTTTAGGATTAAAAGAATGAACGAAAAGGCGCACTATACCTGGAGGTTACAAAGCTTGAAGTGGACAAAAGATGTATTATGCCTATGGATGTTGCCAAGTCAGCGTACCAGTGCACGTAAAGGCCACTGGTGGGTCATTGACACCCAGATGCAAGACCATTTTTATCGGAAGATGTCCAGGAATGCAGTACAACCCAGATACTGTACTGTATCTGTTTAAAAAAGTTCATTGTATCTTGAATTTTAACTAAATTAAAATTATTGTCTCTGTCACAAGCCAGTATTTAAGTAAGTCTTTGTATTTATATACAACGTCCGGACCATGCTGTACAATTCACAGAACGAGATGGTAATTTACAGTTTGTACGGACCTAGGCATTTATGCCGAGTTCCATACAAATGGTAAATTAAATCTAAAAGCATAGAGAAGGGACAGGATAAAATATTGCCTCTTGAAATCATTATGTGAAGAAAACTCCACACATATAGACATTTATATGAAATTATGTGATGTCTCTTATTAGTTTTGTAGTTAGTGAACTGATTAACCTGCAATTTGTAACTGAAGGATCAATATCCAAAAGGGTTTGAAGGTAGACTGCATTGTATTCTGAACATCTTTGAATTTCCACAAATCTTTGATAAAGTTACTAATAAACATCATGAATGATTCACCATAGATCAGGGTACGGTCGAAGTATATTGCTAGTCAACTATGGCATTTAATTTCAATTCATGTGCTTAAAATTTATTGCTTAGAAACATATCGTTTCGATGTTTCTGGAATAAGGTGCTTGTGTTATGAAACCATGCAGGGAAATGGGTTTGTAGAGAAAGGGTTAATCAAATATTACTTAAGAGATACGCTACCTCTATATTTAGCCGCTGAAATATCTTGTTGGGTTTCATTGGTAACGAATGTGCCTCACAACAATCTCATAGACTACTTGGGAACATGTTGCCATGTCATTATGAAAATTATAATCACATTGAAAAACCAAAATTGCAGCAAAGTTTTAGAGGATGCTTAGATAACGTCATGATCGATGTCATAATGAGGCTATAATTAAATCTTAATTACTACACATCATAAAAAGGCGGGAAACGAATTCTCCCGGATGTACGCCATCCCCGCTCATGCGCACAGACTACTAGTGACGTCATTGCCTTAAAATAAGCCCAGAACAACTTGGTCATCTTACTGAAATGTTTAAGTGATTTTTACCTGATTTCCCTCATAGGAAATCTATTATCGCAGACGGGATATTTCAAATTTAATATCATGTTCATATGTTTTAACTACTATGTTCTAGCAGTATTTTATGTTCATATTTTAGAGCTACTATGTTTTATACCCTATCTAATAGTATGCGATTTCATATTGTTTTTCAGATTTTAAACTATGCTTGGAAACTTGTTATTGCACTAGATAGAAATGGCATTCATAATAATTAAATAGCTAAAGTTTCATCCAGAACTTTTATTGCTAATGAATGCTGACATTACAGATATCTTTGTCCCAAGTCTCAGCGAAGTAGACTCCTGGTCAATATTTATCTATATGAAGTCCCAATATCCTTGCATGCAAATGGTAAATTTGAATGAAACATAAAGGATGGGAACTCCTTATAAAGTCTTTTTAAACTCGGTACTTTTAAAGTCTCTTTAAAACAACAGGTCCATCTATCATCGGCTGTCATATTTACCCACAGTCACGTCTTGACCAAACATCAATGATTTGGAATCCATAATGGCCTCCGATCACCGCATGCCATGCATCCACAGGCCATCTCCGAATCAAGTTAAAGAGTCTGCCAGAAGGAAAAAAAGATCTTTAATTTACATCTCACCGCTGGGGAATCGGAACACCAAACACATCATGACCAAATATTGGATGTGGGCTTTTAGCAACTGCCTTGGCTCGTGTCAATACCACGCCTATTAGTTGTAGCCTTGACGGGCCACTGCCCTTGGGTGTGGCGTGTGTTCGCTTCTGGCGTACAGTAATCAGATAACAGGCCATTTCATCCAGCCGCCCCCACGAGCAACTGTATTTTTGTGCGAGCAACTCGCATGAAATCATACGTGTGAGGTATTGTGCGTTATCGCAGTCTGCATGTGAGTGTAGTGTAGTGTTGTACAGAGAATCGGGATGGAGAGCGATCCGAAGGTCACCCACCCTCACATACAGCATAAAGGTGTTTTGGTTTGGGTAACGCAATCCTCTGCGCACGAATCGTTCCCTCCGATGTTATCGCCTTTATTAAGCGCTGCTAATTGTCATTGAGCAACGGCAAGAGCAGCAGATCGGCTTGGAGAGTGAGGGATTGTGGGGTAGAGTGAATGCTAGTCTCTCGGGGCTGGCGATCCGTAGACCAACAACATGAAGCAACATGTGTTTTAGTATTCAAATATTTCCGTGTCCCTCAATAAGCACTTTGCCTGATTGGACGTCGTCGTTCATCACCTGCCTAACGAGTCGGCTAGTCCACACGGGAACTCCTTTCACGGGCTGCCTTTTTGGCCTTTTCACCCATCCTTCATGCAGCTGTGGCCAGAATCTAAGTCTTGGCGCCGGCTAAAACCTCGCGCTAATTATCCTAACTTGGTAATTAAGACGAAGAGGAACAATCGCTGTCCGTGGCTGAACAGAGCGCCTCATAAATAGGGATTTGAGTGACGATAAAACTTGTGAACTATCTCGCATTGAGCCACCGGAAATTTGGCCCGACGCATTAAGTACTCGGAGCGTCTTCGGGGATATTTATTGAAGACGCCCGGCTAGCCCTTCACTGGATTGAATGCTTGCTGTCGAGTGGTATTAAAACCATACGACTGTCGATGCTCCTTAAAACACCCACATGTTCTTTCTGGCAGTTTGGCAATTCATCAGAGCTGTGACATTTAAGGCAGCTGGTAATTAAAGTGAGAACTAGGGGGGAGTGGGAAAGATTCTCTAGTGCTCACCAGAACCTCGGAGCAGCTTGGAGCTGCTCGCGTCTACTCAAACAACGAATCACTTCCGACACACTCGAGATTGAACTCAAATGATAAGAGTTTTCTGTAAACATCAACCCATACCAGGTCTCTGCAAGTTGAATCTGTTGCACATGGCCTTGCATCTACAAGCTATTTTGCATTGTTCTCTGTGTAATGTTAATGATTGACCTGCAGTCTAATACAATAGTACTTTCTTTTTGAAAAACCCAGAAAATTTGATTTTGTGCCAGAACGCTTGTCGGAAGGCTATCGTAGTGTGCTGGAAGCTGGAATCGTAGTAGTTGGAGCCCGACTTAAAGAAAGCACTGATATTGCAGGCCTATCGCATCAGAAAACGTCACAGGCCTTTCGCTAGCGTCGTTTCGGCGATTACTTCGACGGACACGATCTACCGGAAGTTTTACTTTTTCCAGAAGATTGCTCTTCTGTTAATCTCTGGTAGTAGGCAATCACTCAAAGTTCACTGACATCTGAAGACAAACCATGGGCAACCGAGTAAAAAGGAAACGTAATATTTAGAATGAAGTGCATATATGCTTAATTTTATGTTAAATGCTCGAGAAACCAGAGTTATATTAATCATGATATACGTGCTACAAGGCTCTCTAACGCACCGGTCTTATCCCTATATTAGCCGAATTGTAATGCCTATATCCTCTGGTCACTACTATGCTGCTAGACTATGGAAAGAACCATTCGCACTTGTAAGAAATACTGTAGATTACAAATATTTCAAGGCACTGACCAAGACTGAGCTGCAAAATAGTATTTTGCTTCTATAGCATCTAGTGTTTTATCCTACCCCTAATATAGAATCCCATAGGCTTAGCATCGAGCTTAAGTATGCTACGGTATGTCACATACAGAGTATAGAATTCGCTCCTATATAGTAGCATACAAGATATTGGACACGTGGCAAAGGAATTGACCAAAGAGAGACCAGACTGTGAGCTACTACAGAAATGTTCCGGTTGCACTCAAAGCATCCATTCAAATGTTTTATAGCATGATACCGAATATTATGAGTGATCTATGCAAATAGCCCTACCTAAAATACCATTCTGATATGAAAAATAAATACACACTCAAGGAAATCCATTTTGACATCTTGGCAAAATCTATTCTCTCCTAGGGCTCACCAAACCACTGCCGTGTAGGTAAATAAATTGGACGCAAAACATCAGTGCGTGAACTGCGACTTGCTCCGACAAGTAGCAAATAGATATCCAGCACGCATTTAATGTGGATCAATGAGTTTCTATTTTTAAGTAATGTAAAAGCGTAGAGGGGAGGTGGGATAAAATCGAAGCCCTAAATTACTACATGAAATTTACTACACCAAGACTGAAATTCACCCAGTTTTACAATATTACTATATATACCTGCTGTCGTAACTAGCATAATTATAAATTGTTGCTATTCATACTGTAACTATGACTTTCGGCACTGCCATGTAGTAATGTACGTTATGCCCAGAGTCTTAGCGAATGGATTATCGTGGATTGACGTTAGCGACACGTCAACTTGTGAGTTAGCATCGCGATATATAGCGAAATACAAGATATACACACACCCAATCACTTATAATCCAACTAAATAGGTAAATACTAAACTAAATAGGTAAATACATAGAAGCATGAGTAAACCATAAATAAATGTTTAACTAACCTTATCGAGCCATGTTATGCAGCAGCCTGTAGACCTTGGACATTACTCCGAAACGGGAAGTGACCATATTTCTCGCAGACGAACACCACTAAGAAAGTGGATTTGTACTCCAGTGTTGTTCTACCTTGACTACGACAAGCGAACCTGCTGGAGAAAAATCATGTATTCTAAGACAACTTCTATAATTCAGTACCCATGCTTGCGGTCCTTGTTCATATGTTGAAAGTTTAGTAAAAATTCGTTAATTTTTCTGCAGTTATCTTCACTTTGTTGGACTCAAAACCCCCAACCAATCAGAGGATGCCGCAGCCAGCACTTCCAGTGTCCCTGAACAAGATCAACATGAACAACAAGATGGCCTGCCTCCAAAATGATTACCTTTAGCCATGATTGCTTTAAGTTTGAACCACATGAATTCCATTTGTAAATCTGTTTACCTCCAGAAAAAATGGTTAAGTGTGGACCAGCCACCGCCAGTAGGCTTACATGCCCAACAAGCCATGTAAATGGTGTCTGAAGTGGCATTGTGTTACAGCCTAGCCCTCTCTTCAGGCGGGATAAAGCTGGGGGTAGGTATAACATCATGAGTTACACCTACAAGAATGCATCTCCGGGAACACAGTTCCTAAGGGACTACAACTGAGGGTTGCAGCCCAAATCCGTGAACAGGACCTTAGCTTCACTTCAAGTGCGAACTTGTTTGTTTGGGTAGTTTAACGTCCAATTTGTTCAACTAGACTTAAAATAGAAACAATGGGATCAAAAACCTTTCTGCGTAACGTCTCCGTCTTGCGTTCCCGGTGAGGGTGTGTTCGACTGTACGTAGCTCATCTACTTACATTAAAATAGAAACAAGCCCACTTTAATTTCAGCATAGAGCTAAACAAAATCCTATATCAAGACCGTATCACCAACCTAGATCGACAACAAAGGAAAGCTAAAACATGTCTAGTCTAGACATCCAATGTGTTTTGTAAGACTTTCGGTTTGATCAAATCTATGAGATTTGTGACAGGACCACACTGGACAACATCACGCAGATAATAGCCAAACTAGAGAGTGCCCAGAACCAGACACTACAAGAACGATGAAACATAAAATCTGATGATACATAAGATACCACCCAGGCGACAATGAGCAACACCCCACTTCTCCGACCACAACCTAATACCGGGGACACACCAAGCGAGTGAAGGCAGCGATCTCTGGAATCGCCAACACAAATTGGCGTATATGTGGGATATTAATTCATAGGAATATCTCCTGCCCATAATTTAGCATTTTGGAAGCATTAATCAGGTGAAATTTGAAATAATAGCTCACATATATAGGCCATTTTGTGTTGGCGATTACGGAACTCGCTGCGTTTCTCGCTTGGTGTGTCTCCGGCTTGAAGGACTTTCTTTCATACCAACCCCACGTAAACCACTACATGTCCACACAATACATGGCACGTTATTCCTCAACTGACGTATTTGATTAAAATGTTATTTCCAAAATATCACTACAGATTACTCTCCACCCATTTACAAAATACCTACCAGTGGATGGACACCGACCAACATCCAACATTACGTCATCAAGTCAATGACTCACTTCGTACTTATATTAACACCATATCAGCAGAACCCCCCCCCCCCCCCTCATAACAACTCAGAACAACTTACCACCTGGGGAACGGGATGCCCTCAAACAACTACTAACCAACCCTGATATTAAGAAAGAAACTGATGAATGTTTGGTATGTGTCCTCGTTCGCCATCGAGTTTGGAGTGCGCAGTGATATGAACATGACAGGTCCTGGGCAGCGGTCTCTAGTCCTTGTCATGTGGTATAGAAGTGTCGATCATGTCGATCATCACCAGGAATTCGTCGGCGTGTAAGTACACTATGTTTTCAATGATGTTGACAAAATATGAATGTAGTTCGGTATAGTGTTGAGTAGGGGCTGTAGGGCCCTATGCAAGGTTCATGATATTTTGTCAGTCAGGGAATTAATTCCTGAGACAATTGGTTGGCCAGGATGGCTGGGTTTTGTGAATTTTAGGAAGCATGTATAATAGTTGTGTGCGGAGGTTGTTTACTAGTTCAGTTAGGCAGGATATAATGGTTTCAGTTGTTTTTTTTGTTTTTTGTTTTTTTTTAAAGGGTTTTCATTTATACTGGAGTATCCGGTTCGGAGTGGAACACTCCTATCCTCCACCGTCTCCAGTCTTAGCGATTCATCAGAGTTTGCCAAAATGCCCAGATTATGGGCTTACAATGGTGGCAAGCTTAACTAAGCAGGACAAAATATCAACGTAATTTGAAACATTGTAAATCAGGGGAGACAATTCCCTTAATTTTCGACAGTATCATTTTGAACTGACTTAAGATTAACTACAGACTTAAGAGACCTTTGTCCCAGTCACCACATTCAACATTTGGTAAATCATGTGATCTATCATATGCAGTACGTCTAGTACTAAAATATAATACAAACATAAATATCAAGTAGTATTCAATATATACAAATGGGTAGTCATAAAACAAAAGAGCAAGACATTTTATGGCTGTCACAAGGACCAAGTTAGCAGTAGTGGATTAGTACATTTGCCGCTTTTTTAAGAGTTCATTTTTCTGCCAACTTGAGAACTGGTGCTTATCATCTAGATTGCGAATTGCTGCTGGTAAGGCATTCCATATTAACCCAGTCTTGTATTCGGCAGATGCCATATATTTCGATTTTGTAATATTCCTGCTTATTGATAGTACTGGGGCATCGTGCAATCGGGTTCGGTTTGGGTTGTTGTCTATGAATCTGGGGTTTTTTGAGGGAAGGTGGGCTAAAGCCAGTAGATGAGCATCCCTTCTGTCAGTAAGGTAGTTAACTTTGCAGCGCATGTGAAGGTCATTTACATGTACATCCTTCCCAGCTTTGGTACATATTCTAAGGCCCCTATTTTGAAGTCGTTGGAGTTTAAGAAGAAGGCCAGAGTTTGTTTGGTGAAATAGCACATCCCCATACTCAGCAAAGGGTAGAACCTTTGCTTTGTAGATTTGGATAGCCTGTTTTTCCGATATGTATTTACGAATGTGCACTAGAAGATACAGTTTATGGGCCATCTTATGACAGATGTGATCAACATGTGCTTTGTAACTAATTTTTTCGTCTAGGGTGATCCCTAGGTAGCTGTATTTGTTCACCTTTTCCAGTGTTTTGTTGTTTATAGTGAGTTCGGGGATGTTTATTTTGGCTAGTTTTTGTCTAGTAACGAAGGACATAATCTTTGATTTAGACGCATTCACAGTTAATTTGTTGTTACTGCACCATTCACTAATGCTGTTTAGATCTTGCTGTAATCTCGTTCCGGTGTCAACTGGATCGCTCCCTGACTTAAAGATGACTACATCGTCAGCATATAGTCTGACTTTAGAGTGAATTACTGAGTTAGCAATGTCATTAATGTACACGAGAAAGAATATGGGTCCAAGGATGGATTCTTGGGGTACCCCATGAGTGAGCGGGTAAACTTTGGATTTAAGGTTGTTTGCTGTTGTCATTTGTTTGCGATTAGTAAGATAACTCGATATCCAACCCATTATATTGTTCTGTAAGCCGATTTTTTGTAGTTTATACAACAAAATCACGTGGTCAACAGTGTCGAAAGCCTTCGACATGTCCAAGAAGGCAGCTACTGTTGTTTCATTGTTATTCATACTGTGTAGAAAGCAGTCAGTGATCTCCTCTACGGTTTGTACCGTCGAGTGGTTCGCACAAAAGCCTCCCTGGTGTTCATGTAACAAATCAAAGTTTTCTAGAACCTTTTTACCAACCAACTTTTCCATAAGTTTGCCGGGCAGGCGGAGAAGGGAAACGGGGCGTAAGTTATTGACTTCGTCCTCAAAGTTGCCTTTTTTTAGGGGAATCACATTTGCTAGTTTCCATTCATCAGGAACGACTTCAGTTTGCAGCGATAGGTTAAATAGATGTACTAATTGTTCTGAGAGAATTTCAAAACTGTCTTTTAGCACAGTGATTGATAGGTGCTCTACCGCTGAGGACTTTTTCGTATCAATTGATCTAACAACTTCAATTACATCAATGGCGTCAATGGTTATGTCGTTCATGATAGCACAGGTCGGGCTACAGTCGTCGTACCATTGATCAGAAAACTTTGTCGCTAGTTTGGGCCCTACTGATGTGAAGTAGTCATTAATATTGCCAGGGACTTCCTTGTCCGGGATGGTCTGGTTAGTTTCAGTATCTTTTAGGGTGATTTTAGAGACCTTTTCTTTGTTTGAGACTAGGTTGTTTATTAGTTCCCAAAATTTCTGTGGTGTGCGATCTGTTTCATTTTTGATATAGTCTCGTTTTGCATTATGGACCATTGTTTTTGTCATGTTCCTTAGCTGTCTTGCATAGTCCCAGTCTGCTTTTATACCAGATTGCCTTGCTCTTTTCCAAGCTCTGTCTTTTTCACCAATGGATTCAATTATTTGGTTACTGAGCCAAGGTTCTGCTTTATATTTTATTTGCTGGTTTTTTACGGGGCATTGCTCGTCAATATAAGAGGAAATTGTGTTGGGCATGACCTGCCACGCACTTGTTGGGTCAATAGTTTCATAGTAACCAGTCCAGTCATGATTACCCAGTAACTCTTGGTACTCTTCTTTATTGTATTTACGGTAAGACCTACCCTGGAATTGCTTTACATCTCTTTTTATCTTCACTTTTTTCTTGGTGACGAAAATTGCACTATGGTCGCTATGATTTAGATCGATTATACCACTGTTACCTAGGTGCACCCATTCTGAGAACGCTAAGTCTATGGTATTTTCATAGCGAGTAGGTTCTTTTATCACTTGGGTTAGACCACTAGTTCTTTCAAGATTTATGGCAGATGTATAGTCCTGACTGTGCTTAAGATTAATTTTCCAGTTGAAATCACCCAAGATTGAAATTTCACAATTGTAGTTTGCTCTGAGCTCACCTAATCTGTCATTTAGAGTTTCGATAATTTGTTCATGATTCCCATCGTTAGGGCGATAAATATTCCCAATAATTTGGGTTTTCTGGTTAGGTAACTTGACTAAAAGCCACATAGCCTCAATGTTCTCATTGCTATCATCATATTGGTTCAGATGGACATAATCTAAGTCATCCCTCACATAGATGCAGAGACCCCCTCCTGTCTTCACCTCACCCTTGTTATTGAGCCATTTTCTATCATTACGTAGTAGGTGGTAATTCTCGATTTCATAAAGTGAGCTGTCCTGGTTTATTGTCAGCCATGTTTCTGAGAACATGGCTACATGTATATTCGAGTGTTTGATGGATAGGGATACTAGGTCAGCTTTGTTTTTCAAGCTTTGTAGGTTGTACTCGTCAGCAGCTTCATAAGTATCTCGGGAGCAGCTGTTTTGGGTGAAGTCGCACAGTGTTTGTTTGTTTGGGTAGTATAGTTTTTCTTTTCAATTAGACTTACCCGGCTTTTACATTAGACAGCTAAAACGTGACGACTGTAGATCGTCTGGCCTATAGTCATCAGATGGTGCTCGATTCCGGAATATCCGTTGCAATAGTCATCAACCTAATAATTTCATCAAGCGTTTATAATTTGTTTATGTATCGATGTTTAGCAATGAACAGCTGAATGTGGCCAGGTTGTGCAAAATTCAAGAATCGCCGCATGTAATCGTCTAGTTTAAACGCCGGGTTTAGTCGCTCAGCGAGCAGGTAAGTAAGTACACCTCAAATAACACCTCAGTACATAGTCTCTCAGTGACACTAGATAGACCCGCTGACTGACCAGCTCAGAGACCGTCCGGGAGCCGCTCTCTGTAGGGGGCGTGCGGCCAAACGGGCTGCAGGCACGCAGGCGTCAGGCTGGGCGGGCGGGCGCGGTACCCGGCTGTCATGAGGCGGTCCCCTGGCGGTCGTTGCGGGCGTGCAGGCGGCGCGTGGCCTCATCGTGCCGCCTGATGTATGTGGGCCGTGGGGGACCGATAGAACACCACGACTCGGACGGCGCGCGTGCCCCCGCTACCCCGCCGCCCTTTTGTTCACTTTGTTCTCCCCCTGTATACACCCCTGACCGTCAGCAGGCCCACGTGGCCGCCTGTGATGATGAAGGGGCAGAGTTCGGTGCGCCGGGCTCGTAGCCATGGTGCATATTAACATGTCCTTGTGGGTGCAAACACCTAGTTTCATATCGGCGTGGAGTCAGCCAAGTGTTCAGTGTATAAAGGCCTCCTTGTATTGTTGTTTTAAGAGGGAGAGGCTAGAGTGTCTCTGTGGTGGGTACAGACTTTGTGTCGCTTCCTCAAGTTCCTACTCCCTACAAAAGCACCATAACTTTCGCCAAACAATTCCTATCAAAAACATCTCGACCATCATGAAAAAGCCATTGAATACTTGAATACTTTCGGAATTGCTATAAAATGGAGGATGCAATTCCAGCAATGAAAAACTCGCATGGATGAAAGGCATAATGCCCTAATCGATATCCAAGGGCAATTTAGGCAGAGCAATCCATGTCAATCAATAATCAATTAACGAGTTGCTGATTACCATGAAGTGATAACTTTTCATACTAAATGTGGTATGTTCGTTTCAATTAACGGTGCCAGACAACAGAGCTTCCCTCAGTCTAAAGGCATAACACGGAGAAATGGATCGTTCGTATGTTTTAAGGTTCCTTGACTTTAACGTGTTCCTGTCTGTACCTTGTGAATGAAACGAAATCCTTCAGTGAGAACTTATCTTCTGATAGGGATTTCTTTCTTGGAACAATTCACTTGGTTCACTTATTTCATGTCTGATGGGTTTTACATTTATCTTCCCAGACTTTAGTTTTAGGAACTTTTCTGGTTTCCCAATTGTTAGCATAGCCATAGCGTGGTTTGCCTGGGATATCCAGACTTCGCTTAGTGTTTAAATGTCTTGAATTATCTTACAAATTCGAGATGCTCTCTCGTTGGTGTCAGAGGAATGGGGCTCGGATATGTGGGGAGGTTGGACCCACTGTCGTGCATTAGTCTGAATAGGCTTATACTTTGTTTTATACAAGAAAGAAATGTTTTAAACTGGAAATAAAAACAAGGATTTACTTGGAAAAGTGGAGAACTGCCATCCCTTACGCTAAATTCTGTACTCATATAACACCAAGGCCGTAGCCGTTAATTCAGTGATGAATGACTGGACTGAATTATGGCCCCCGCAGTGACCACATGGAGGATAATCTGACGGACAAAGTACCCCATCACTAAGCGGGGAGGTGTCCGGGGGCGTATCTGGCCGCTGGGCGGGGTAGATGGGGGCCGTGCGCCGGGAGCCGATAGCTGACAGGGGGTAAGGTGACCACCCTGAGGTCAGCAGTAGGCGGCCACAAGCCTGGAGGCGATGGACACTCCAGGGTCGGTGGAAGGGAGGCCAACGATGAGGTACCAGAACCCAACCATCGTCCACACCCCCACAAGGGACGTGCTTGGCAATTGACTATAATTAACCAGGGCGTCTTAGAAACCCTTTGCACCCACCTTACCCCGTCCACACCACCCCTCCACTTTAGCCCCACGCACACTCAACACCCTTCCCGCTAATCATGACGAATCAGGGATGGGAGATGAGGTGAGGGAGGCCGGGTGGGCGGCGCCTGCGTACTGGTCACTCCTCCGGGCCGTGATGTATTGATGAGCGGTCAGGGCGACGCCTGGTGGTCAATGCTGGCGATGGTCAGCCCGGAACCCGTGCCGCCCCCTGCTGACGCCCGCGGAGACCCATCAGTGTGGAGGAACACCTCGCCCCGCTTCATGGCGCTAACCGTGCACTGCCCCTGACGGTAGATCAGCCCTCATTGACAGCACGATCATCTTCCAAATGGCGGAATGATTTAAGAGATCAATAGGATCTTAGCCATTAAGCCTGCAGGCATGCCGCACATTGTTGACGAGGCGAAGGATGGTGGACGGTGGCCAGCGTTACAATCACCACAATTCCCACCTTCATCGGAACTAGTAATGCCACGAGAACAATGATTAGATACGGCAAAATCACCAGGGAACTTTCTCTCAACTTCACTTGCCAAGGACCGTTGTATACATATCAACGATACGTCCCTACTCAACATTGATAACTGAAGCTGGCACATATATGGTTCTGTTTTGGTGATTTAACACTTTGCCTACCGCCGATGCCATTGAGTACATCTGCTGATGCCAAATGGCATTCCCATGTTGACGTCCTGCGATGCCAAATGGTATCTTTTCCCCAGTTTGTTACAAAACTGTATTCATCTAAGCTAATACTGGGGGAATTTAAACGATATTTTTAGGGGTTGAAAGGGAAAACATTTTTTTGGGTAGTTCACCTCTTGCACATAAGTGTGGCGCAGCGATCGCCGTTATAACGGATTTCGCTGATTCTATGTACTCGATAAAGTACCAGCCGTGCACCAGCGAAATTTCCGCACTCCAGAACGAGGCGAGCGCTGTTAGAGTGAAGCCAACACTGTAGTAAGTGCCTAATACCACTATAACAATAAAAATATAAATCACTCTTCTGTCATAAATAAATGGCCGAATTTTATAATCAAAACATGGTTAGAAAGCTGAGACTTAGGCCTATCTGTTGGTATTATTTATGATATACCTGTGTTATGGGTAAGATTTCCTGTCATAGATGGAAAATCAGAACTGTTTTAGGTAAACCTGATGAGTATAAAGCTGCTCCCTGTAATTTGCCACAGGTCAAGCCGGCTGACATATCGGACTGTTTTGGTAAAGAAATTTCTCTTTTGTTCTTTTCTATAGCTTTTCAAAAATCTTTGTTTCCCGAAGAAACTTCAGAATTTCTTTCTTCCCAGGGTGGCTAAAAACACTGGACATGGATGCTGCACTTGAATGTACTAATCCCTGCTTTTCTTTGTTGCTTAACAGTAAAGCATAAGGTGCTCGATTGAAAGAGGCACCTGACAGCACTGGCATGTGGATTGTTCTTGGCGGCAAATACAGTAAAACCCAGTGTAATGTAATGTAATTTTTCTATAGATACTCACACACACTCATACTCACACACACTCATAGATAATGCAGATTAATCTATTTTTAGTAGGGTGTCCGTAAGTGTCAGCTTACATGGGGTTTCAGACCTTTTCGTACCAAAATAACCGTCCGCTTACGCGGGGTGTCTGCTTACGCGAGTGTCCGTTAGGCGGGGTTCTACGCTTCCTCATATGCACATAAACTGTATTATATGCCACATACGCTGGCGTGAAATGTGGACGTATATATATGAAAACATGTGTACATCTGATACATGCATTTACGCGGTGGCGTATATATATATATATATATATATATATATATATATATATATATATATATATATATATATATATATATATATGCAGTGAAAGTGTGTAGTATATTGTGTTCTGTGCACGTACTGAAGCAATATGTGAATTGTGAATTGAAGAAATACAACTACCATAATGAAGTGTGTAAATGGCATCGCAAAACATTTTATCCTGCAGATATGTCCCTATCAGGTAGAGAACTTCCCCCAAGCCTCATCTCGTCATGTATCATGTAATGCAAATGGTGAGACTGCTCTTTCATTGATATATTGTATCTTAGATGAAGCTACATTTCGGTAATTCATACATAACACCAAGCAGGTCGATGAAAACAAGAACACTTATTGATCAGAATTCATGGTATTTTAGTTAATTCTAACTAAAAACGAAGATGGAAAGCCTATGTCCAGGCACCCTGGATCTAAAGTTATTGACTATAATGGTCAGGCGAGATGTAACCCTGTCCTGGGACCTGCTGACCAAAAGGAAAGAGATCTTGGACTTCCGTCAGGTTCCGAGTAACCATTACTTAACTGCATATACAGCGAAGGGTAACAACGGCCCCAACACCCCAGTCCGGGGGACGAGGACACGCAAGAAACCGATGAGGGCGTCGGCATGGGCCCACGCCTTGCCCGGGGCGTCGGCGGACGCGGCCCCCGGACGCCCTCCCGCACGGAATGCCTTCATATATCGCCATGGTTTTTCAGAGGCCAATTCGGATACACGAGAGGCAAAAAGGGCGCGTGTCCAAAAGTCAACACTCGTTACACCTCTAACCACACGGACTGATGTGGCATTATAGCAGCCGGGAAAGTGGCATCATGCTATAATCATCAACTACAGGTATATATTCATACGAATATATATGTGCGTGCATACAAGGAGCTGGCCCTAGTTAATGGTCCTAGATGAAAGTAACTATAATCAACGAGATACTCGTTGCTATAATGGAGAAGTATCATTTGATTATGTAGGTATATATATCTATGCAACATTGCGAAACGTTGTAATGATTACGCTGGAATTACGAGCACATTATAGTTTAGGGAGGCACTGAGATCTGATAAGGAAATGATGTATTTAACCCGATTCAATGATAACGATTTTGTAATCTGAGAAATCTTGGAACACCCAGGTCAATCTAGACAATCAGAGCTAAGCAAATATTCTCACAGATTTCAATCACACCATTGCCTGCTCCGGCAACCCCTCCTCTTCCTGGTTAGAGTCGATTGGGCGTTGGGGGCGATGCGGTGCCCTGCAGACAGGTTCTGTGAGAAAGGGTCGGCCTCGCGTGGGGTAACGTACCGTGTTGGATCCTGCCCAAAGATCACAGACAGCACCCCCTGGATGCACGGAAAGAAACGGAGTTTAAAATAACAACAATCCACATGAAGTTAGAGAATGGTGAATTATACATGCGCAATTGCAATCCAATATACAACAGATTTAGCAGGGTTTGCACTAGAAACAGACTCCAATGCCAAACATCAAATGACATTTCAAATCAAGGATTTATCAGTCATTGGAATGTTTTGGCACTTATATATATCATCGATGATATAGATTTATATCACCATTTATGTATATTGTATTTTACCAGTGGTTTCGACCAAAAAGAGATATTTTATCTATTTGTTTAGGCTTACTTTGCTTTATTTTACTCACATGTATTCATCCTACTATTTTGGAATAATAGTGCATGCTCCTGGTCGATGGAGGCAGCTTACTCTTTTCAATAGTATCTTATGGAAGATCTTACACTCCCTAAGGAAGTCAAGAATTTCTGTCTTTTCAGTGTTATATAAAGCACAGAGCATTGCTGTTGTATTCTTCAGGAAGAAACCTGATATATGATTACACAGGTAATCAGGAAAGCATCAGACAGTTCTTATTTCAGCGCTCATATGCGCTCATAGAAACATGACATATAGGAACATATGAAGCAACAGGTGAGTTTTCATGAAGCGCTGTGCCACAGACCATTGACACAAAACTCCCCAAGTCACGTTATACTGACAACGGCAAACCAGTCGCTGAACCATACCAGTCAGGTTTTTTGTGGTAGTTTAATCCTTTCACCATCTCTTGATGCCACCAGGCATTCCTGGGCGAATCGCCGCATGATTGTTTGTTTGGGTAGTTTAATGTCCAATTTGTTCAATTAGACTTACTTTGGGTTTGACCAAATCTATGAGTTGATGTAGGTAGAAATCTCACCCCTACGCATTTACCGAGGGGATAGTTCTTTTACTTCTCACACCACATAGACATTGTATGAGAAGGATTGGCCTTTCATATAGCAGTAAATCCACCACTGCTGGGAGTGTAGGAAAGAAGTGGCTGCAGTGGGACTCAAATAAACAAAGTCCAACAACCTTGGAACTACAAGTCCAGCGTTATTTACCATTGAGCTAACTTCCCATCCCAGTCGCTTTAGTAATGCTTGCATGCAAGCATATCTAGTCTGCACCACGAGGAGGTAAGGCGACCAAGAGGGTTTAAGTCATTTTAAGTTTAGAGGGTTACAAAATCTTCCATATATAAATAAGAATGGATACATCTGATTTGAGTCTATATCATACCATGGCAATGTCAAATTAGGAGTAAACACTGGGTGAAAAAATGAAGTGCCTAGAGTGAGTTGCAACTATGGATGAGTTAAGAGCCTACCTAAGAGTTTCCTGATATAGTGAAATGACGAACAAGTTTTCATGTATTTCAAACCTTACAATTTCCTTGTCTTGCTCACACATGTTCAGAATATTCATATATCATTCGCTTTTCAAGTTTTTGGGCAATGTTAACCTGCTGTTACAATTTTGCAAATTCTCAGCTTATGTTTACATTCTCTTCCACAAACTCAGCATCAGAGTTACACGTCTCCCCAGTTTTCCTTTCCAGTCCCAACCACCACAAACCTCATACACTGATTGCTTCCAAAAGCTTGGATGATATTGTAAACTGACCATAGACCATTGACACAACACTCAGCCGGTCACATTATACTGACAATGGCTAACCAGTCGCTGCACCACACAAATCATGTCAGTAAGTTGACAAGTATGGGCTCCCTGTAATTGTCTACAGTTCAAGCTGGCTGACAGATTTAGTCAACCTCCTGTGCTGGACTGTTCTGGCTACATAAGGTCTCATTTGTTCTTTTCTATAGCTTTTCAAAAATCTTCAGAATTTCTTTCTTCCCAGTGTGGCTGAAAACACTGGACATGGATGTTGCACATTGAATGTACTTATCCTTGCTTTACTTTGCTGCTTGAGTTCCATCTGCTCTGCCATTCCTGTTTAGTGTATGCATTGGAGATTTGGAGAAGTGTAGGACAGGAGCCAAACCTGGTTTCCAACTCAGTGCTGTTTTGGCTGCACAGTCTGCAGCCTCATTTCCCTCTATGCCAATATGGCTGGGGAGCCAGCAGAACACAACCCCCCTTTTCCTGTTGCTCCAATTCTGAGTAGCATTCTCTAATCACCTGTAAAACAGAGTTCCACAGGTCATGCTGACCAATCGCTTGACTTTGAGTCAGAGAGGATTCACATCCCAAAGCACTCAGCAAAGCATGTGCTTCAGCAGTGAAGATGCTTCTTTTATTTATGTAGTGCTCCTTTGTGGTTTCAAACTGCAATCTAAAAAAAAGTCTTGGTCTCAACTTGTTTTATTTTGTAATACTTTAGAATCATGTAGGTAGAGATCATATTTAAATAAGGATGTGGGTTTCATCGACTTAAACATATATGTTGATGGGAACAAAACTACTATAGTACTGTGTACAGACTGGGATAGGCAGATGCCGGAAACGGTTATTTTTGACATTGGCACCTATTTTGGGTCAACTTTGGTTCAGGTTTCAATGTATTCAAGAGTTTTTTTTATTCACAAAATACATATACACACTAATCTACTTATGCTCTTCATATCGTAATGATCATCGTTTATTCATAAAACATCCTTTGGTGGAGAAAATGGTGAAGTTCTACCACTTCCACCTTCAAAGCATTGGACGTGCACCGGTCATGGCATTTGTTTGTTTGTTGTTTAGCATCCAAGGGAACCCTGAAGGTATATAGCGACCATCAATGATTTAAGCCTTTCTCTTTAGTAGACTTATTTCAGTCAATTCTTTTCAATATTCAGGCGTCCCAGTGCCCCGCTTCCTCAATATAGTTTTTTTTATAGGTTTTTAAAATCAAAATATAGGTTTTTACAGGTTTTTCAAGGCCCAAAACATAGGCTTTTATAGGTTTTTAGGGTTAACATATTCAGCATAATAAGAGTCAAAATATAGTGAACCTACTAATAATAAGTAAGTATGTATGCTTGTTGAGTTTCCAACAGGCAAGCCAGCCTGGCAAGAAGTCACACCAACTGTTGATTCATAAACACTTTTATGATCTCTTAAATATACTGATAGTGTGGATTTCTTGTCATTTGACAATTTAACTTTGTGTCAAATTAACTTCTAATATTTCCTGTACACATCAATCTGCATGGCAGTGAAAATATAGGTTTTTATAGGTTATATAGGTTCCTTGATAAAAATAAAGGCTCAAGAATCAAAATATAGGGTTTTATAGGTTTTAAAGGTTTCACTGGGAGGCCTGAATATTTACAAATATTTTATAAACAATCAAAGAGATTTGGGTCTTTCAAAAAAATGATATCTATCTTTGGAGTAGTTTCAAACAACGTTTTCATGTTGTTACTGTTTTTCAAGTATTTTCTTCTATTTTCTTGTACCCTTTTACAGTTCAGCAGGATATGCTGAACAGTTATGGGTACATTACATGCTTGGTATAATTGGAGAATTTCCCCTTTCAAGAGATATTTGTTTGTAAGTCTGCAGTGACCTATTTTCAGACAGGTGAGCTTCCCCTGTTCACTATGACTTAATCCCCCATAGTTTGTCTTCCCATCCACAGTTGATTGAATGGTATGCATTTTGCTTCTTATTTGCTTGTTCCAGTCAGATTGCCATTTGTTCACTCTCAATTCTCTTATTGGAGCTGTCATATCTGTATCAATTCCAGTTCAGTTTTGAACTGGAAAGTGCTAGTTTCACCTTTTTTGTTATCACTGGAATAATCACTGGTTTGCTCTCCAGCCAGGGAGGAGCACTTGATGGAGTAACCTCCCTCAGATCAAGTTTTTTCTTCTCCAAGAGACCTCTGATGGAAATAATTCTTTTTGAATATTGTCTCATTTGTGGGGTTTCTCAAGTTTACCTTTGTCATGATTGCATACTGTAGACATGATATCTCTCTGCAGACGTTGAGAGGTGGTATCTGAGCCTCTATTTCCAAACTCTTACTGGGAGAGGTTCAGAATGCACCAAGACAAAGTCTAAGGCCTTTGTTCTGGATTGGTTTCAGTCTCTCCAGATAGCTTTTGCTGGCTGAGCCATACTCAATGGATCCATAGTCTAATCTTGATTGAATGTAGGCTTTGTACAAAGTGTTCAGGATATCTCTATCTACCCCTAAACTTGTATGGCAGAGGACCTTCAGCTACATGGTGAATTTTGAGGATTTAAGCTGCGAGAAAGACAGTAACGAGACCGTAAATAATGTGAGTGTGGAAGATATAGTATCAGACAAGGTACAAAAGGATTATTTAGCACTAAAAAGAGCAGAGAAACGACCAAACGGACAGAACGAGACATTGCAGCTTTCAAAAACTGATATAGCGAAAACGGCAGCAATAATGAAGTATTAGAACTGAAACAGGAAAACTGAATGTTATGGTAAGTACCTATTTTATCACAATACGGAAAAAAACAAAAAAAACTTATGTATTTTCATATCTGCCTCACACTCTTAAACCTTAGATACGCCTCGTTACGTTTTATCTGCCTTACAATCAGGAATGTTACAGGCCATTTTCAATCATAACAGCCTCTGAAAATCTCGTTGTACTCCCGTTAGTTTCATCTTGGAAACTGCGGCCCGGCTTTTACATGACAAGATTGAAACAAGGGCCTCGATAGAAGAACAAATCTGTAATGTTAACAGGGAGGCTGACTGAAAGCCTCATTGACACCACACGGCTTGCTCCGCATTGAGAGCGAGTCAAACCGCAGTCTGACCAGGAATTCCAGCTGTTAACGGCAGGAAGCCGGCTGAGTAGACAAGGGCCAGCTGGACCTTCACCAGCGTGGGAGCAGAGACAATATACCTGGTGGTGGGTCGGCTTGTCACTCTGCCACCCACAGCCGTGCCAGTCGATAGGCGTCTCACACGTTGGAGATGGCATCGCACACACTTAAGCCCTGTTCTGGCTTTACAGCTCCTACTAGAGCTGTGCTGCTCCACTCCAATTGCAAAGCTTCGCTCTAAGTTGCTACGGTTGTATTTACAGCTCTACATCTATACATATACATATATATATATATATATATATATATATATATATATATATATATATATATATATATCTGTGTTTGATTTGTTTACAGCTCAATTCTAGCTGCACAGCGTTGGTCGAGGTATACACTTTTATTTTAGCTCGCTGGGTAATACAGCCATATTCCAGCTCTACATTTCCGTCTCACATTCTTGTTATACAGCTTAAAACCACCTCCGTTCAGGCTTTGTAGATATATTTTTGCTACACATCCCCATTCTAACAAGACAATCTCGGTTCATCTGTACCTCGATTTGGTCGTACTATTCCAGCCTCAATTTAGTCATACAGCCTCCTTTTGTTGTACTATCACATCCTCGTTTGAGTCATACCTCTGTACTATTACAGCCTCGTCATACCTCACTAGCCTCGTTATGGACGTACTATTATACCCTCGATTCAGTCAGTTTGACAACCTTAGTTTGATATTCTGGCAAAGCTGTGATCAAGATCACCATCCGCCACCTACGAACCAGCGGTCCCCAGCATCCGAGTACACTGACGGATGCGCCAGTGACAAGCGTCCAATCACGTACGCGTATTGAGTGACGGAAGTGGCCTGGGCAGTCGAAATCCTCGGTCTTGGGGATCGTGGGACTGTGAATGTTATCACTGATAAGACGGGGCGCGGCTGACCGCCCGGCGCCGGCACGAGCCCGGTGGTTGAGATAATAAAGCCGGGCCACATCAGCCACACACCCCGTACCCGCCGACCACCACCACCAGCCCCTACACCTCCTGCACCATGCCGCCAGCAGTGTCAGCTCTTTGTACGACACAAGCGTTATCGCTCACTGAATAGCTGCACGTTTATTGATTATCCCATCTCCTACGACGGGCCGGAGGAAGAATGCCCGCGAGGAAAAACCCAGGGGACTTGAGGATGATAACTCGCATTGTCATAAAGGGCTGTGAAATAAAGGTGAATTTATTGGCTTATTGAAAGGGGGCCGCGCGTGCTTATTCGTCTCTTCCAGGTTACCAGCGAATCCATCTCCGGCGGGGGACTTTTAAAATGTCAACACACACAAAAAACTGAGGGGTATTTTCGAGTATTATTGCTCTTAGCAATGATATCGAACACGCCATCGGGAGTGATTTGTGAGGCTGATTGCTCGCCGCCAGGGGGACTGATGATGTTCGCGCATGCACCACTATTTTATTCTATATACTCACAGATGTGGACACTTGGCATAGGAACCTTATTTTTTAAGCTTTGAAAATAGATGGCTTCTGGAGAAGAGGGATATGAAGACCTAATCACGGACGGGGTAATTTAGTCTTGGTGGCATGATTTATATGAGCTGCTCCCGCCTGTTTAAGTATCATGCAGGTCTGCAGGAAGATGTGAATCGCTCACAAGCAGATTGGGCCCAGTAGATTCTGGCCATGAGCAATTACAGTCCTCTCTGTGCACGTTCATACTAGCCTGTGAGCTGCTCAGTGAGCTCCTCCACCCCGCAGTCACATATGGGCACCGCCGACTGAGCGCTCTGAGAACCATCTGCCGGGAATATTTACAAGCTCCTCTGGACGCTTTTTACGACATGCCATGTTCTCCCGAATGTGATCTGTTATTTACAACTGCTACGCGGATAAATACATACCTATCACTATTTACATCTTCCTCTCTAAATCTTTTTTCCATCGTTCACACAGTTTTCTCAACCAAACGGTTGTTTGTACCTGACTGCCTAGTTCTCTGGTCTGGAAATGTTAGGAGGAAAGATATATTTCATGAACGTATGCGTTGAGTCACTTCCAATGATAAACCATGTCCTCCTTTTACATTGGTAATCTATGGGGTAAATTTCTTTAGGTATTGAGGCCTTTAATTGGCTCCTTTGATAAAGCGGTCCTGACTCCCCATCCCCCACAATCTGTACATGAATTACATTCATTTCTCGCCAAAATGAGCTGAGCGGTTTCATGATGATCATATGGAATATACTTGTCTAATACCCTGCACACGCCAGACTAATGCCAGATCCCTTGAGAGCTGAATACACATTGGTAGAACATTTTCATTTGGGTGATTTTTGCTATAATAACCCTTTCCCATTTTATCTTTTGTATCCTCCAAGAAAATGTTGTCAGACTTTACCGTGTCATTGTCTATTACACAAAAGTAGATGAAAATAAAAGCAGATTACTTGGAATCTGAAAGCATAATCCCTGGATAACTGCCTTCACTTGGCGTGTATAAATTCATTTTCAGGTATTGGTATTGAGAATCCGATTAATTTACACATCATTCATATACACTTTGGGTGATGGTACACATATTTGTGATGAAATGCAGTTAACATATCAAGCCTAGGCGCTATGGCTATGGGTAAATTTAACCCATATATTACGGTGGCATACCGCCAACGCTCAGTGTCCTAGATATAGGTTAGCTATGATTTAGTAGATTATGCTGCATGAACATAAACTACATACGACCTACTTCAAATACTGCTTTAGAAGTGACCTATTCAGGCAGCGTATAAAGTCCCCTTTCAGACGACGGTAAATTGTAGGCCGACGGATTGGGATAGATGCCGATTGTTTGCCGAATGGGGAAAATGAATTATAGAAAACCGTGGGAATTGGCAATTTGTCGTTGAAAGGTATACGTGTTAGGGTGGGAGGCCGGGGTAGAATCCTGCAGACCTGTCGGCCAAACACGACGCAAATTAGCCGCCCTGTTTCATTAACTCCACCACATTTGTCAACACCAGACCCACGCGCCTGCCGCGCCCACTACCGGAAGTACACCGACCCCACCTGCTGGACGCATGCGCGGATTGACCCCTCGGAGTGCCAGGAGAGGGCGTTCGTGTCGGCCGCCCGGCGGGTGAGAAATGGCGGGAAAGGGCCCCTGTGAAGGAAGCGTGAGTATAAACAATTTTGGGGCACAGCGGAGGCCATCTTGAGAATGAATGCTTGTGGGCGCGGTGCACCTGATGGGTGGGAGTGAAGGGGGTTGGAATGTAGGTGGAAGCATCGGTGACCTACCTTCATCAATCAAAAATCATAGCAGTCACTAACAAGTACTCATTGGCAAATGTTTAGTTACCGAAGCACTTAATATGAGCCCTGGAACTTGTTTGCTTGTTTTTATTTGGGTAGTTTAACGTATAATTTATTCAATTAGATATACTTCGATTTCCTTTTCTAGAATTTGCATATCCTGTTTGAATGACATGGTATACTGCCTGGTTGATCCTGATGCGCAGTGACAATAGTCATCTATACAACCAAAACATATTTGTATTACAAAAAAACGTAATTTTGTTTCTAGTTGTTGTAATGTGACCTACGTTGACTGAACCCTCACATAAAATGTCATATACTGAATATGCGTAACTGTATGCCACAGGTATGCCATAACATATTTCTATGCCATGTGTTACATATGAAGTTGATGACATGTGCCGCCCGTATAAACCTTCCACCAAGCAGAACATGATCGGATATGAAAATAGTTCCAGGTTGGTTCTTAACATTACTCTTATCATCAACAATGGCGAGTGAAGATTCACCTAACCCACTGTCTTGCATTTTGTTCGAGACATTAGATACTGAGCGAAATAGCAGCTGAGGCAACTGTATTAATCCGGAAAGAGGTTGAAAAAGGCGTGAAAACTTTCAATTCAATTTCTGACAATTGGGAAATGTTTTTATCAAGGACAATTTGCTCGATGACATCATTGCGGCTATGGGTGATTTATTGGCGTAATTACGGTTGACCTATTTGGCGTTGCATATATACGCCTGCTTATGTTTGGTTTGGTTGATTTTGCATCCAGTCAGTCAAAAATTTCTCTTCCTAAACTTGGCTTAATAACTTTTCTTCTTTTCCCTATTCCATAGATGGTGGTCTTCCTGGATGTCTAGGCTTCGGGTTGCTTATAACATTTGTTCAAATACCTTGTTTTTTCTTAGGAATTCAGGAAGCTCTTTTCCACCAGTGCTGTGGAAGGCACTGTGAATTGATTTTGTATTCTTCAGTAGGTTTTCCCGGTTCTTCTTTGTTACCTGAAAGTAGAGCATCAGATGTTCAATGCTCAGATGTGTTTGGCATTTCTGGCACATGGATGCTAATTCACCTATCAAATGGTGTCCATGAGTCAGCTTGGTGTGGCCGGTCCGTAGAAGGGTCAGTTTCACCTGTTCAGATATTGTCAGGTTCCCTTTCCTGAAATTATGGTTGATGGACTGTAAAATATTCTTCAATTCATTATCTCTGGCATTGTCCCAGATGATCTGCCAGCATTTTTGCAAATGATCTTTAGTCATTGGTTTCAAATCTCATTGAGGAATTGCAAGGGCTCCAAATTGTCTGCCCAGTGCTTCATTGACTGCATGGTCTGCAGCTTCACTGCCTTCAATTCCGATATGGCTAGGTATCCAGCAGAAGACCACCTCCTTGCCATATTCTCTCTTCAAGTTTGTGTATGATTCTCTAATATCTCTAATGATGGTATTTTCTGGATTGTGCTGGCCCATGGCCTGCAGGTAAAACTTTGAATCAGAAAAGATTATGAACTTTTCATGTTTTGACACCTTTATCCATGATAAGGAATGCAGTATTGCACTAGCATCAGCCTTGAAAATACTGCTTCTGCCATGAAGGGCCATTCTCAGGTTT
Organism: Alentia gelatinosa; assembly: GCA_950022655.1. NCBI lineage: Eukaryota > Metazoa > Annelida > Polychaeta > Phyllodocida > Polynoidae > Alentia > Alentia gelatinosa. The sequence goes on from OX465579.1 coordinate 161,314,797, forward strand.
CCATAGGGTGTGTGAAAGGCATAACTAGTCTCCTTTCCATCCTTTGAGCCATCTGTGAAGATTTGTTTGTTTGTTTGTTTTTTTGGGTAGTTTAACATCCAATTTGTTCAATTAGACTAACTTTGTTGGTTTGATTTAACGTCCAGTTAACCATTGCAGGTTCTCACCAGACTTTCTCAAGGTTCTTTTACACCACAAAGGTGGTGATCGAATTGATGAAATGAATTTAGGTAGAAACCTCACCCCTACACATTTACCGAGGTGAGAGTTCTTTTACTTCCCACAGCACATAGTCATGGTATGAGAAGGATTGGTCTTTAATATAGCAGTAAATCTACCACTGCTGGGGGTGAAGGAGAAACGTGGCTGCAGTGGGAACCAAATCAACGAAATTGACAACCTTGGTATTGGGTAAAGAAGAAAAGTGGCTGCAGTGGGACTTGAATCAACAAAGTTTGACAACCTTGCGATTACAAGTCCAGTGCTCTTCAGGTTCATAGCCTTTCAGCATTTTTCTCTTAGGTATTCAACATGTGGTTTGAATGACAGTATTCTGTTAAACACCAGTCGAAGGAATTTAACATCCTGCTGGACTGTCAGTTCCTTGTTCCTGAGGTAGAGTGCTGGTTTTTCCTTGCATCTCGCCTGCAACAGAAATGAACATGTTGTGGTCTCTGAAAATTTAAATCCATTCTCGTCACACCAGATTTGCAGTCTATTGAGTGTTTGCTGTAGTTTCCTTTCAATAACCGGCATGTGTTTGCCATTGTAGCAAATAACAAAATCATCCACATACAGACAGCAGCCGTCTGACAGTTTATTTGCCAACCTCCCGTTCTAGGCTGTTTTGGATACATAAGGTCTCCTTTATTCTTTAATATAACTCTTTGAAAATCTGTGTTCCCCGAAGAAACTTCAGAATTTCTTTCTTTCCAGTGTGGCTGGGAATACTGGACATTGATGTTGCACATTGAATGTACTTATCACTGCTTTTCTTTGCTGCTTGACAGTAAAGCTTAAGGTGTGCAATATAATAGAAGGGGGATCTGACAACGCTGCATGTGGGTCGTTCTTCACCCAGCATGAGGTGACCATGTGTCAGTAGTGAGTGACATATCCTAAGAGGGGTCAGTCTTGTCACTTCACTTCTTGTCAGGCCTGCATGGTCCTGATTTTGCCAACTGATGATTCAATGGCATGTAGTTTGTTGTCCTGGCTTGAGCCCCATCAGCTCTGCTATTCCTATCGTTCCTGAAATATAAAAAGCCAAGTTTAGCTCAAATCTTGGAGACATTTAATCCTAGTCATCTAGGCCAATCTTCATTTGTCCTTAGTCTAGGACGTGCTGCGATCTTCTGGCATTGTTTCTGATTTTTAAAAGTGTCCCAAGGGTTTTTGACATGTTGTAATTTCACTTATTCTGAAATTGATATTTCAGCTGCCTTTAACAGAAACAAAATATATTGTGATAACATTATACTTCAGAATTCAGTAATTCGTCTTACAATGGAAGGGATCACTTTCTATAGTTACGCACAGCGTGGAGATAATTCCCAAGACCGATTTTAGAAACCAGTATCAGATGTAAATTGGTTGAGATATTCTACTCGGAGTTTTGACAAAGTAACAATCACACACATATTCACAGTTTCTTTGCAAAGCAAATGAGGTCCCATCAGTATGTGATGCAATTATCCTAATATTTCAATCGAGAAGCCTGTGTCTTATTTCAACAGACATCTTAGACTTTATTCTCCTAATTTTACACCTATGGCCTGTGTTTCTTTTACCTTATGAGAATGGATATTCAATTCAAAAAAGAAGGTTCTCGGTCAAAGGCTCCCCGTAAATATTGCCTATATGCGTGTCTCCCATGCGGGCCATAATGATACATTGTTTTCACAAACACATGAAACTTAACTTGTTGTATTTTGTTCTGAGAAAAATAAATCTAAGGAATACCTCATACAGGTAAACGACTTCTCAGGGGACGACAGATGAAAGCACAATACGACGTATGTTTTAATTAACGAAATCAACAGACAATTTTTTTTTCTCCAAAATTTCTTTATTGATACTCTTTACATTATCAAAATATTACAATTGGATTTCAAACATGTGGAGTGTAGTACAAACAAAGTGGCCATAAGCGTCAGCTTTATCAGAAAGCTGATTTTCATTGCTAGGCCTTCCCATACAGGACATGACAGAATATCTGTCTGGTACACATGTTACAGGGTCATTACCTGTAGTAGAGCTAGTTGACTTGTACAACATCTCATTTCATACACCAAACCAATAAATGGGAATGGGCTGGGTGATTCACTATCACATTATTACAGGCGAATGCTTGTTAACCACAGTACAGGAATAAAGATACAGCAATTACATTTAACAGGTGTTGTATTGTTATATCGTCAAACTATAGGGATAGTCTCCGTCATGCATTGCTTAGATATATATTTGAATTCTCTATATGTGGGAATATTACGCGAGATTGGGGAAAGTTCATTCCATACATTTGCTCCAGTATAGTGAACAGAATTTATATATGCCTGACAGTTCAGTCTAAATTGGTATAGTAGTGGAGTGTCATTTGCCCTTGTTGGGACTCTTTGATTGATACAGTATGTTTCGTCCATTTGTCTCTTGTACATAAAGTTCCTTAGGTGACATAAACGTCGTTCCTTTAACATAGGGATGTGAGCTCTCGCATGTAGTACTTGTATTGGGGTTCTTATATTTACCTTCAGACATACCCTCAAGCATTTATTTTGTAACAATTGAAGTTTGTCAGTTAGATAATTTGAAGAGTTGATATATAACATGTCACCGTAATCCATATACGGTAAGACACATTGATTGTATATTCGGATTGCTGCCGAAGTAGATAAATAACTTCTCATTTTCTGTATTTGGTAAAGTCTATAGGAGATAGTTCTGTACAAACGTGAGAAGTGAGTTTTGTAGTCTAACTGAGTATTTAGGGTTACTCCCAGGTAATTATATGAGTGTACGTAGTTAAGTTTTTGATTCCCTAGGAATCTTGATGAGAAGCAATGAGGAGCAGGGGTACATTCTTTAAAGTATCGTTTCAGCTATCTCTGTCAACTTCGACATTGAATATTGAACAAAACCATTAGAACAATGCTTTGCACACACAAAAATCCAAACCTAGCGCTCAAATACAAACCTATAATATACAAATTACATACAATGATAAACTATTCTGATTACTCTCTAAAATTTTCAATGTCAATGAATTTTTATGTAATCATACGCCTAAATATTGAACTTTTACACATATGATAAATGAGATTTATAACCTATGAGCATTCTAATTCAAATGCAGATAGATCACACAATATAGATAAAATAAGTATCTCTCTACGATTCACAGCGTCTCTGTAGCGTCCATGGATGAGGAAGAATTGGTCACGATCGACTTTGTGGTTTTTATACTTAATATTCCTAAACAAATTACACCCGAAATTGCAGAATCGGTTGAGGAAAAAGAAGATAGAATTTTCTTGTCCGGATATTGATTATTTATGATTTATTTTCGTATTTCTGTTATTATACGTATTCACGTTGCTATGTTTCGTAATATCACCTGGCACTTCATACACTTGTTGTTATCTTGCTGTAAATCTTTATGCTAGTCTTATTCAATCATTATAGTCCATATTTTCATGTTTACCCACAAGTATCATTTATATGTTTGTGTAATTATTTGCTTGAAATCGTCTTTGTTTACATTTTGCAACGACCGTTTACGCACGGCATCGCGGTATCGCGTCATAAATAGGTCAGTTGATCTTCTTAACCAATCAAATTGAGTGTTCAAAGTGTGGTGGTATGGTGCCATACCGGCACAGTATGGTGGTACGCCTCAACTACCACTTGCATAGCAGAGGTTGGTATTTGGATTATTTTTAGGCATAGGTGTATAGTGCTGCCGTTTCTTTGGGTAGTTTAATGTCCAATTTGTTCAATTAGACTTCCTTTGCATTTGACCGATTCCAAAGTAAGTCTAATTCGTCTGGATTAATAAATTACAGACTATCAAGGTAAAATTTATACAATGTATTGATAAAATTCGGAATGTAATAAAGGGAATACTGATATAGTGTATCAAGATTTCGGACACGAGCTCGTACGTTTACTAAACCTGTACTAAGCAGGCTTATGAAAATCGGCTCGTTGAATACAGTGCACTGACTTGTTTGGCTCCCACATCTTGGTACACTTTCCTAGTAGATAATGTACAAGTATCCTCTGTGTACTACATACATCTGTTTTCTGAATGTTTTTCTATTTCACTAGCTGAGGAAGACCTTCACCAATGTAGGGGAATAGCTGTGTCGTGAAGTTACCTCAGTAATAATGACACACCAAAAAATGAACTTCATGGACAACACTAAGGACTTATACTCACTGGGGCATAGCGATTAAAACCAGTTGTACTATCAGACAACTAACGACGCAGCCCCTTCATTGACTGTGTAATTCAACTTGAACCCTAAAAACTCAGTATTATATGCACTGCATGAGTCCCTAAAGAAATTCAGCAATAAAAACTAATGTTGGGAGTAGAATACTCCACAGATGTCTTTGCTATGCTACTCAGCGGGGACGGTAGCAAGTTGGTTGAGCGCCCTGCAGAACTTGCCAGTGATTAGTACCAGCCAGGTAAAGGGCAGTCACACACTGCACCGCTTTAATTTAATGCTTCTGCGCGCGTACGACATCTCACTCAGAGCCCTCTGGCGGCGATGACGGATGCCGGCGCTGCGCATGCGTCCTACATCAAACCAGTTCTCCGTGCACGCGTAGTCCGGGCACGTCTATCCTCCAGACACTCCTTCCCCAGGGAGATTTTATCTACAGCCTGGATTAACACGGACAGAGAGCGAGATTAAAACCTTAAAGGAACATGACCCTGCGCCTCCCCCCATGCTCACCTCATCTGCACCTTCCTTCTGCCGTTACCATACAGAAACAATACATCTGCTGAATAGAAGATGTGTCAGTCTTGTCTTTACTGATTAACAAGATCAACTATTTTCAGATTTGTGTCACGAAGCGGCCGTTTACGTTCATTCCGGAAATAGCGGTGACGAAATCAGACCTCAGAACTGCAATTCAATAAAGGAGGGTTCACTTTACACTAAGGCTATATGAAATTAATTAACGTTTTTATGAAGTATTTGAATGACACAGAGATGCTTTAACTCAACGTGACTTTTTATAGTCCCTTTTTTTTTCAATTCAATAATGGAGATAGAGGAAAAGCTATTAGTGGCATGGGAAGATGGCCTCAGAAAAAAGATTGGTGCTGATGTTTTAAATTGGGTTAGGAGGAGAAGGAAAGTGATAATTAATTTCCCATTGCCTGGGCTTTGGGAAGAACGTGTGAGGTTCTATGGGAAAATGACCCATCTTTAGCCAATAACCAATTACAGCTGGTTTCTTAGTAGGTCTCCAATGAACGTGGGGGGTATTGTTATCTAAGGAAGGAGAAGGAGGGGGGGGGGGGGGAGGAGAGATTTATCTCATTGTCTTTTTATAAGTATAGGATAATGCATTTCTGTCATTTGAAAATGCATGACCATTCTTGATTTGAATAATGTTTAGGTTGACATAGATTACAATTAAAGTTGTGGAGACCAAACAAAGTAAATGTTGTCCTTCTCCTTCAATGGCCTTCTCATGTCTAAAATATGACCATCATCAGCCATGAATACAAATCATGAAACACAGGAGGCTCATTCTAAAAAAATACATAAGGCCATTCAAAAAAGAAACTTGTTTCTCATCAACAAGCCATGAAAATGTAACGAGTTTTTTTTTTTCCTTTTCCTGGATCAAAGATGGCTTTTGAAGTGTCATAAGATGGGATTAAGACAAGCCAATATAGGTCCTACCTTGCACTTTCACTCTAAACTCCTATTATCTCACCCCTTTTACTGTGTGTAATTTTCTCTAAATCAGATGATTATTTCAACACTGTGTTAGCCAAACCCTGCATAAGTGAACACCTCATGTTTATGTACAATTATTTCGGTACAAAGAAAGCCATGTATCATGTGTGGGGACAACATATGTATCATGTGTGGGGACAACACTCCAGATTATCTTGATTCTCAGTTTATGATGTGCATTACCTGGTGTCTGATTGTCTAGCCACCAGTCTACCGGCCTCTCTAGGCTTGTCTTTTTTCTTTCTTTTTTTGTTTGTTTGGGTAGTTTAACGTCCAATTTCTTTACTTACTTTTGGTATGACCAAATCTATGATATGAATGTAGGTAGAAATCTCACCCCTACACATTTACTGAGGTGAGAGTTCTTTACCTTCCACACCACATAGACATGGTGTCAGAATGTTTGACCTTTGGTAAAGCAGTAAATCTACCACTGCTGGGGGTGATTGTTAGTTTGTTTGGGTAGTTTAACATCCAATTTGTTCAATTAGACTTACTTTTCATTTGACCAAATCTATGAGATGAATGTAGGTAGAAATCTCACCCCTACACATTTACCGAGGCGAGAGTTCTTTTACTTTCCACACCACATAGACATGGTATGAGAAGGATTGGGGTTTGATATAGCAGTAAATCTACCACTGCTGGGGGTGAAGGAGAAAAGTGGCTGCAGTGGGACTCAAATCAACAAAGTCTGACAACCTTGGGATTTGGAAGTCCAGTGTTCTTTACCACTGAGCTAACTCCCCAACCTGGTCGCTTTAGCCTCCACCACGTGGAGGCAAGGCGACCAAGAAGGTGAACAGATTGGTAATTGCTGTCCACCCCAGCCGACCGCTGGGGATGAAGGAAAAAAGTGGCTGCAGTGGATCTTGAATCAACAAAGTCCAAACTCCCCATCCCGATTGCTTTCGTTATGCTTGCGTGCAAGCACATCCGGTCTGCACCACAAGGAGGCATGGCGACCAACAGAGTGAATAGATTGGTAATTGCTGTCCACCCAGCAGACCAGGCATCTTACTATTATATTATCGATGTTGTGGATTTTGTTGCTTTGCGTAGAGCTCAACAGTGGGTGATAGAAATAAGACATCTCTATTGGTATGGGGGATTATGGGGGACGTAAGTCCTCCCCTACCTAGGGGGCATGTGATAATCCAGGTGAGGTGGGGGGGGGGAGCTTTAAGCCTTTAGCTACAGCATGATGCCTCCAGATATTCCCCTGCATACTGCAGCTTGATGCATACAGGCACTCATTTGCCTACCGCAGCATCATGCCTCCAGGCATTCCCCTGGGTACCGCAGCATCATGCCTTGAGTCATCATAAACTTCTTTCAAATGCAATATTTTGGTCGATTTTCACTCAATTCAAGCAGGAAATTTTGTTTGTTGGTTTGATTTAACGTCCAGTCAGCCATAATTAGACTTCCTAAAGGTTCTTTTACACTACAAGGGTGGTAATGAAATGTATGTAGTGAAGTTGGGTAGAAATCACACCCCTACACATTCACCGAGGATAGTCTTTTTGCCTCCAACACCTCATGAGAGGTATTGCACTTTGATATAACAGTAAATCTACTACTGCTGGGAGTGAGGGAGAAAAGTGGCTGCAGCCAACAAAGTCTGACAACCTCAGGATTACAAGTCCAATTCTCTTCACCACTGAGCTAACGCTCAATCCCAGTGCTTTAGTATATCCTGTCTGCACCACGAGGAAGAAAGGCGACCAAGAAGGTGAACAGATTGGTAACTGCTGTCCAACCCACCTGACCAAGCAGGAAAGGGTTATGATACCGTCAATATATAAATGAAACATCATAATTCGAATGTATATGTGTTTTGAGTTTATATATTGCAATGGCGATGTTGATGCGTGACTATTAAAGTCATTTTTACCAATAGACTCAACAGCTTCAGCTGAATTCTGATCTGAATGGCTTGCCATGACCGCAAAAACTAATTTGAGGATGAATTTTATGAGGAATAAGACCTGCTTTAAGAATTGTTTTCATCGGAAGAATAATAGGACAGTGATAATCTTCTTCTTTGTCAATTTTGTACATAATCCGTATCTATAGATCTTAAGTAAGACACTGATAGCACTTATATGTTGAATAACTTAAACAAAGATAAACAAAATCTCAATCTCCTGCAGGGTCTTTCCGATTTATATCAAGGCGGCGAAAATCTGCTATGCAGAGGTCGACTCTATGTACCCTTTTACAGTACTACAATAAAAAAAAAAAGGGAAAAAAGGCTATATCGGGAAGATACTGTCGTTTGGCATTGCTCAGTTGTTGATGCTGGTTCTGTTTGTTTGTTTGTGTAGTTTTACGTCTCGGTAGGCTAGTTACATCCTTTTAAGACTGACTCATTGATTCGCCTATCTGGTTCTTGAAAGGTATATCAACTCAAACCTTTGTCTGCTTGTAGCAGTGGGACACTAGCCCATTTTATAGTGCTGCCTCACTGAAGGGCTGTGCCACAGACCATTGACACAACATTCCACCGGTCACATTATACTGACAACGGCAAACCAGTCACTGCAACATACCAAACGGGTCAGGAAGCTGACAAGTATGAAGCTGCTCCCTGTAATTGGCTACAGATCAAGCTGGTTGACAGTTTATTTGCCAACCTCCCATACTGGACTGTTTTGGCCAAGAATTTAATCTTTTGTTCTTTTCTATAACTTTTCAAAAATCTTTGTTTCCTGGAGAAACTTCAGTATTTCTTTCTTCCCAGTGTGGCTGAAAACACTGGACATGGATCTTGCACATTGAATGTACTTATCCCTGCTATTCTTTGTTGCTTGACAGTAAAGTATAAGGTGCTCAATAGAAAGAGGCACCTGACAGCACTGGAATGTGGATTGCTCTTCACCCTGCATGAGGTGCCCATGTGTCAGCAGTGAGTGACCTATCCAAAGACGGGTCAGTCTTGTCACTTCACTTCTTTTCAAGCCTGCATAGTCTTGATTTCTGCCAACTGATGGTTCAATGGCATGCAGTTTGTTGTCCTGGCTTCACTGTTCCACCGGCTCTGCCATTCCTGTTTAGTGTATTCTTTGGAGATTGGGAGAAGCAGAGTGTGGGACAGGAGCCAAACCTGGTTATCAATCAGTGCTGTTTTGGCTGCATGGTCTGCAGCCTCATTTCCCTCTATGCTGATATGGCTGGGGAGCCAGCAGAACACAACCTCCTTTTCCTGTTGCTCCAATTCAGAGTAGGATTCTCTTATCACCTGTATAACAGGGTTCCGTGGGTCATGCTGACCGATCGCTTGTAGACATGACTTTGAGTCAGAGAAGATGATGAACTGTCTATGATTTGACGCTTTCATCCATTCCAAAGCACTCAGCAAGGCATGTGCTTCAGCAGAGAGAATGCTGCTTCTTTGATGTAGTGCTCCTTTGCAAATTCCATAGGGAGTGTGCGCTCAAAGCCTACACGGTTTTCATCATTTTGGCCATGCATATACACCTCTATATAGTTTCTATAGTGGTGATGGATTTTGGCAAGTTCTTTTTCATATATGTTTGCTGATGTTTCTGCTTTCTTGTTCTCACATAGGACAAAGACAATGGTGGAAAATGTCATTGTCCACGGTGGGGACTTGGCTGCCCCTTCGTCCATCACCTTGTTAATTGGGACACGGCATCTTGGATAAGAGTTCTCACTCATGCCGAGAAGGGTTTCGTGACATTCTTCTTTTGTCTGTAGATGCTGTGGTCTTCCCTGAAGATTGTGGAATGAACTGGATTTCCCCTGTTAGCCTTTACTTTGATTGCATACTGGAGAGACAGCTTCTCACGCCGCAGATCAAGTGGGGGAATCCCTGCCTCCACATGATGGCTTACAGCTGGTGAGGATCGGAACAGCTGATGCATACACTACTGACCCATAGTCCAGGCAGGACTGGATATATAAGTCTTGTACAGTGTGAGCATAATCTCCCTGTCTGCCCCCATTGTGAGTGGGAGAGCATTTTTAAGAGATTCATTGCTTTTTGGCATTTCTTGCGGAGTACTCAACATGGGGGTTGAAAGAGACAAGTCCAGGAACTTTACCTTCTTCTATAATTTGAGCTGCTTCAAATAGAACAAAACATCTCCTCGGAGATTGCTAAATGTGATAGTGTAAGGCCAGCTGATAGAAAATCATGGGCGGGTAGAAAACATACAGGTTGCAGTTACTCGATAAGGTTGGACATGGCTTTCGCGTTTGATCGGAGGTAAGCAAAAAGATAACTCTCATAAATTCAGACTTTACAATTTTCACTAAAGCATTGGCTATACGTTTGCGTCTGGTCCTGAATAGACTAATCCATTATGATCAAACAGCATATATGTAAGGCATAGGTTCTTGGGACAAAATATCCGGAAAATTGAGGATATCCTGGATAGGGACGATGAGGATTTGGGAGAGGGGGGACTTGGTTCTCTGGACTTCCAGAAAGCTTTTGATTCTGTCACCTGGCCATCAATCATGAAATCTCTGGAGCTATTTGGTTTTGGCCAATTTTGTTCTTGGCTGTATTGCAACATTGTATAATCAACTCCTTGGTTCAGGCCGGAGAAGGGGGCCAGACAGGGATGCTGTATTTCTCCATACTTATTTATAATGGTTGCAGAAATCCTGGCCCATCTTATAAGATATACAAAAAGTATCAAGAGCATAGATACTCAATGGGGTCAGATTAAAACTGCCTTTTTCGCAGATGACATTACTGTCTTCATCAAAAACCAGTCGTCTTTTAATGAATTAGAAATCTGCTGCTTAGCTTCTCTGTCTTCTCAGGTATCAGGGTAAATGAATACAAGTCAAAATTTCTACCTTTAACCCTATTCACCCAGAAAAAATTAGATGCAAGTTCAAGGAAGTAAACGAAGTAAAGATTTTGGGAATAATATTAACTGTTAAAAATGATATTAATATGTCTTTTCTCAATAATTTCAAACCTAGACTTGAAAACTGTAGTGGCATGACAGAAAACTGATCCAATGGGCATTTGTCCCTGAGAGGGAAAATCTGTATATATAATCAGTTCATTACTGATTCCAATCATGCTGTTCCTAGCCTCAAATTTTTTTGTCCCCGATAGAGTGTATTGTGAGTTTAAAGCTACAGTCACCTCCTTCCTCTACACCTTGATACAGGAAGTGGAGGATGGAGGATTAAAAGTTTCTGGTCTCAATCTTATGGTGCAATTAGCTTGTGTTCAAGAGGTCAAAAGATTCATCCTTCAGGAAAGATCAAACTGCACCTTCACCTTCAAGAAAGCTGTAGGGGTTGAATCCCCTATGTTCTACTCCCTTTTTAAAGTCCAGACTGTTAACGCAAGGATATTTTTTATAAAGATATTCGTCTCACTTGGGATAAATGCTATAAATCACCACCCAGAGATGATATAGAGTTTTGTAATGAAGTATTAATAAAAGATGTGTTATTCTGACAGGTTTATTGCAAACAATCGGGGAGCACATAAGAGTGAAAGGTATACTCCAGGTAAAGCATCTATTAAAGACAGGGGTAAAGATGTCCCATCAAGAAATCAATGCTAGCTTTGGAATGAAATTAAGTTTTCTAGATACTTTAAGCTTGAGATCGGAGAAGCCATCTCTGAAGTACCTTGACTCGGTATACCCATCAGAAGGTGACAAAATATCACTTAAGACTTCGGGAGGAAATCCAATAGATATGTTACAGCTCAGAAGCAAGAAGATCTACCACATCATCTTAGACAAAAACAACACTGATCCCGAAAGGGAGAATGAGGTGGGAAAAGTTATATCCTGATCTGAATCTCAATCACAACTGGTGGGGAAAGGTCTATGGATTAGCCTTTCAGGCCTGGTCACAAGGGAGACTAAAGTGCAATCACTGCAATATCATTTGTTGAATAGGACGATAACATCTAATGATTATCTGGTAAAGCAGAAAATAGTAGAAACCAATGAATGTAATTTTTGCAACAAAAAGGATGATTTGTTACACTTCTTTGTCAAATGCACTGCAATAAGCAATTTCTGGAAGCGATTGTGGACTTGGTTTAAGGTAGTTATGAAAATAAATAACCTAGAGGTTAAAGCAATCGATATGATCTTTGGGATCCAATAAGGATTAAAATGACTCATATTCACTAGCTAACTTCATCATACTGTATGCGGAAATGTACATACATAGGCAAAAGTTATTCCATAACAATGCGCTTGACACGATGAACTTTTTTAAGGAGTTGAAACATAGATTAGTAGTGGAAAGGCATATCTGTGTTTAGGATACCCCGAAGCTGACGACTATTTACCATCACAGTACAAACCATCTTCTACAGTTTGTATGATACCTCCCTCCTTCCCGATGATCATGGCGCATCAGCCCTGCTGTGACCCTCTCTGCCCAGACAATTTAGACCAATAAGAATCGAAAATCGATGCCAACTAGGTCTAGTGTGCCTAGACAAAGACAGGGAGACTGGTGCCTGGGTCACCTTCAATGATATTCACTCCACGTTTGTCGTTCATATCCCAGCCACATGAGCAGCATAAATGGCGCCTTGCACGAGAGGGCGTTACAGTCACCCCCGACGCTGAGCGTTTGCTCTAGTTCCGACATCGTCCGCGCAAAGGAGACACCTTAGATTCCGTCTCAGGTTATCATGATAAGGAGTGGATTTCGTGTCTCAGAGGATATCAGTGTCTAACTTTTAAACAAGGAAAGGGGGTTATGGGAAGGTGCTTCCATAAACGAAATCAGATCCTGATGACGAACGGCAATTAGGAGGAAAATATGACAGAAGACCATATGTATACCCATGCATCTGCTCCCTCTTCCATGAAATCGCTTTTTGGATATGTACACATATTAGAGAATGATACTGTTTGACAGTGCTATTAGGCATTTACTTAAAGAATTACTCGTTTACTAGTTCTATACGCTTCCCTTTCCATGAAGAATCCTGAACTGGTAATAATGTCCTTAACAAGATAAGATTGGAATAAAGGAACCGGAAACAGATGTCTACCAGATTAATATGATGGGATTTTAGAAGCAGAACATCTGCCTCTGCCTCACACAGCCCATGTTTTCTGTCACTGAAGCATCGGAAAACTACAGGAGGTATTAAACACTTTGAATGGGAATAAACATCACTGGCCTTTACTCTCAAATGGTTTCGGGAATGTTATGGAGTTTAATTCCGGATTCTTGAAGTGCTGTATTTGAGGGGAGGCATTCATCAATAATCTTGAAATGCCTCTTTGATACCACGACTGGAAAACACCCACACTAAAGGAGAGATATGGATTTTCTCACGGCAGACGGCACCACATGTTTACCAAAAGGTCGGTCCCCTTTCAGCAGCGACATCTTCCGGAATTAATGGCGGCTTCTTAGTTACAGGCTCCTCAGAATTGTTTGAAATCATCTCGTACTAACGAGAGAATACGCCAGTATGAATTTGTTCACATCGTTTTGAAATGCATAAAATAGAATTAGGGCATCAGTTTCCAATCTTTGTGTTTTCCAATTTCCGATTTCCGGCAAATGTTACAACACACTCTGACACTGAATTTCTCTGTCATAGCCCAATCGCAGCACTCTTGTTGGAGCGTGTCAGATCGTGTTGTAACGTTTTTTTACGGAGAAAAAAGGAGACCACAGAACCGACACGAGCTACGAGAGAATAGAATTGTTCTCAATTAATATCACGTGAAATCATAGACTCATGTCGGAACGGTATCGTAGCCCTTGTCAGAAGCCTGCCCCCACTAGTGCAGCATGCTACCATAGCCTTCCGACACGCCCCGATATGCTCAGGAACTGCACATTTATGATTGATATTTTACCTGTAGATAGAAAAACAATATTATATGATATTCCATGATATCTAATGATAAAAATCAGTTCCTAGTTTAAGTATAAAAAGATCGATTTAAAACCCTAATCTATCATTAAGTTTCATCATTTTTGCAAAACATTATATACCAATATTCATAATTTTCCATCAATTATTTCATTAGATTTCCCGATACACACTGATTTTATATTCATGATTAATTTTAATTAGTACTGAGACAAATGACAGCTATGCTAAGTACACACACCTATGTATTCAATATGATTAGTGGTTGCATTTCCAGGAGAGCGAAAAATAAACCTATTCATTTATCGCAAATAACACTTTCAACTCCTTCACAGATCACAAAATATCTAGGAATAATCATAAAAACAAGAAAGATGACTTACCGGAAGAAAAACGGCTATTTGATTTCTAAGAATAAAACTAAATTCATTGACGTTGAAAGGTTAGATATGCTTGCACGCTTGAACTTTCTCAAGGTTTTTTTACACCACTAGGGTGGTGACCAAATCTATGTGATGAATTTAGGTCAAAACCTCACCCCTACACATTTACTGAGGTGAGGGTTCTTTTACTTCCCACACATACACATGGTATGAGAAGGATTGCCCTTTGATATAGCAGTAAATCTACCACTGGCGGGGGTGAAGGAGAAAAGTGGCTGCAGAGGGACTCAAATCAACAATCAACCTTGGTATTACAAGTCCGGTGCTCTGTACCACCAGGCTAACTCCCCACCCTGGTCGCTTTAGTTATGCTTGCCTGCAAGCATATCAGGTCTGCACCACGATGAAGCGAGGCGACCAAGAGGGTGAACAGATTGGTAATAGCTGTCCATCCCAGCAGACTGAAGAGGACCGAACACACCACGGTTAGACTGACTCGGACCCTACAGTGCGATGAGGCATTTTCACGATATTTATATTGGGTATTGATTTATCCATGACAACCAGAAATCTTTTACAGGTAGCCATGGTATTTCCGTAAATTCACCCAGTATTAGCTGAGATAATCACCGGACATACTCACTGGAGTGCCATTTGGCATCACAAGATGTCCACACAGGAATGTCAATTGGCATCTGCAGACATACTCACAGGAGTGCCAAATGACATTGCCGTCAGGGAAAGGGTTAATTATTAGAACTAAATCTTGTAAATAATTAGAAATGTGGCATAAGGGCAATGCATTTTGAATATGAAATAGTTCCTATAGTGCTAGTCAGGTGGCAGAAAAAGCTCTATTCGACGGAAAGTCGGAATCTACACTGTAGCAATCTGTTGATCTGTTTTTACATAGTAAATCCCATGTCATTTTCTTCAAACCTTTGCCGATTACAGAAGCAGAAAAAGCCATATTATACTGTGTAGATTCCCACTTTCCGGAATCTACTCTGTAGCGACCTGCTCATTTGTTTTTCACATACTAAAACCCATATCATTCTCTTTAAACTTTCGCCGATTGTAGTAGATGTATAGTACTACACATATAAGTTTTAAAATCTTTAGATCACCGTCCTTGGTTTTGAAATGATTGAAGATACATATTAATAAAGGTTATACATTTTTTTTATTATTTCATAAGTATGCACTCACAATAACACATTATGGGTTTTAAAATAACAAGTAGCTAGTCTTGTCTTGTTGCAATGCAATCAAGACTTAAGTCATTTGAAAAAGTCAATTTTTGTTTTACCTTCATAAAACATTTTAGGTATTCTTTCTTTACCAGGATTTTAAAACAATTTGTCAGATCAATAGTTCTTTAGAGTTTGCTACAAGATTCAACACCTTAACAAAACATAAACTATTGAATATGAGTTGTGTAAAGGTGGTTGCAGAAGACGTATACCATGTTTGCTTTAGGTCTGTATTTCTCTACGTAGTGCTGTTATGCCTGAAAAATGCCTGTTATGCCTGAGATTTTAATTGCAGGGATGAAAGTCAAAGCTATGGAAAAAGTCGGAAATTAGAATTATAAAGAAACCAATTTCTAAATATATGGGTCATTCCACCAGAAAATGTACTTTTGGTAAAAAAGGGGTACAAAAAAAAATTGTCCATACCAAATTGTCTTTTACTTGTCTGCAAAATATACACTTTCAACTTTTAGGAAAACACGATTCAACTGGGATATTAGTGGGGGTTCAGTTTTTGTGAGCCTACAAAAATAGTTTCTATTATTGCCGTCAAGTCCGACATATAAAAAAAGACTCATACAACAGTTGGTCATAGAGAAATTTATTTTATTTTTTGTAATATATAAAGTTTGTACAAAGTATGCTGAGCACATTAAGATGTTATATACAAGTGGAAATAATGAACTACAAATGCAATGACAATGACACAAGTCTGACCTTTTTAAATGACAGAAATACTTTTATAGATTGTATACATGATTTATCTCAAATTACAACATGTTCCATGCATTATTTATGAAGGTAATAACTTCTGGGAAAAAGGTCCATAAATCTCTTGGACGTGATTTTTTTAATAACGGACGTGATAAAAGAGTGAATTCCACTTTCTTCATCACAAAAACGAATTATGTACCCAATTCTTAAAACCTGTTGTTTCTTTTTTAATATACATACATCGGCTTGAATTCAACCATATATTAGAGTACCTTAAATGCCAATGACCTCCTTTAGAGCTGAAAAAACTGCCAAGAATGTGCAACTCTTGCTTCTTATGCCATTCAGAATACAGGAAAGTACATTTTTTTCTTACAGTCTGAGCAAAGAACCGTCTGGACATCTTTTCTTTATGCTTTAAAATGCAAAAAACGCTAATTTTAACCTTAATATTCCTCAAAAATACCACATTTTGTGTGCACATGATAAATCTCTTGGACATGATTTTTTTAATAACGTATGTGATAGAAGAGTGACTTTCACTTTCTTCATCACAAATACCAAATATCTATAAAACTCTTAAAACTTCTTTTTTTCTTTTTGAATATGTATACATACATTAGCTTCAATTCAACCACATATTCGAGTACCTTAAATGCCAATGAGCTGCTTCAGAGCTGAAAAAACTGCCAAGAATGTGCAACTCTTGCTTCTAATCTATTACAGAATATAGGAAAGGACTTGATATTGTCACAGTTTCTTCTGAAAAACTTCTGCAAACCTTTTCTCTATGCTTTTAAATGAAAAAAAGCAAAGTTTAACCTTAATATTACTCGAAATACCACATTTCTTGTGCACATCATAAATCTCTTGGACGTGATTTTTTTAATAACGGACGTGATAAAAGAGTGAATTCCACTTTCTTCATTACAAAAACGAATTATGTACCCAATTCTTAAAATCTGTTGTTTCTTTTTTAATATACATACATCGGCTTGAATTCAACCATATATTAGAGTACCTTAAATGCCAATGACCTCCTTTAGAGCTGAAAAAACTGCCAAGAATGTGCAACTCTTGCTTCTTATGCCATTCAGAATACAGGAAAGTACATTTTTTTCTTACAGTCTGAGCAAAGAACCGTCTGGACATCTTTTCTTTATGCTTTAAAATGCAAAAAACGCTAATTTTAACCTTAATATTCCTCAAAAATACCACATTTTGTGTGCACATGATAAATCTCTTGGACATGATTTTTATAATAACGTATGTGATAGAAGAGTGACTTTCACTTTCTTCATCACAAATACCAAATATCTATAAAACTCTTAAAACTTCTTTTTTTCTTTTTGAATGTGTATACATACATTAGCTTCAATTCAACCACATATTCGAGTACCTTAAATGCCAATGAGCTGCTTCAGAGCTGAAAAAACTGCCAAGAATGTGCAACTCTTGCTTCTAATCTATTACAGAATATAGGAAAGGACTTGATATTGTCACAGTTTCTTCTGAAAAACTTATGCAAACCTTTTCTCTATGCTTTTAAATGAAAAAAAGCAAAGTTTAACCTTAATATTACTCGAAATACCACATTTCTTGTGCACATCATAAATCTCTTGGACGTGATTTTTTTAATAACGGACGTGATAAAAGAGTGAATTCCACTTTCTTCATTACAAAAACGAATTATGTACCCAATTCTTAAAACCTGTTGTTTCTTTTTTAATATACATACATCGGCTTGAATTCAACCATATATTAGAGTACCTTAAATGCCAATGACCTCCTTTAGAGCTGAAAAAACTGCCAAGAATGTGCAACTCTTGCTTCTTATGCCATTCAGAATACAGGAAAGTACATTTTTTTCTTACAGTCTGAGCAAAGAACCGTCTGGACATCTTTTCTTTATGCTTTAAAATGCAAAAAACGCTAATTTTAACCTTAATATTCCTCAAAAATACCACATTTTGTGTGCACATGATAAATCTCTTGGACATGATTTTTTTAATAACGTATGTGATAGAAGAGTGACTTTCACTTTCTTCATCACAAATACCAAATATCTATAAAACTCTTAAAACTTCTTTCTTTCTTTTTGAATATGTATACATACATTAGCTTCAATTCAACCACATATTCGAGTACCTTAAATGCCAATGAGCTGCTTCAGAGCTGAAAAAACTGCCAAGAATGTGCAACTCTTGCTTCTAATCTATTACAGAATATAGGAAAGGACTTGATATTGTCACAGTTTCTTCTGAAAAACTTCTGCAAACCTTTTCTCTATGCTTTTAAATGAAAAAAAGCAAAGTTTAACCTTAATATTACTCGAAATACCACATTTCTTGTGCACATCATAAATCTCTTGGACGTGATTTTTTTAATAACGGACGTGATAAAAGAGTGAATTCCACTTTCTTCATTACAAAAACGAATTATGTACCCAATTCTTAAAACCTGTTGTTTCTTTTTTAATATACATACATCGGCTTGAATTCAACCATATATTAGAGTACCTTAAATGCCAATGACCTCCTTTAGAGCTGAAAAAACTGCCAAGAATGTGCAACTCTTGCTTCTTATGCCATTCAGAATACAAGAAAGTACATTTTTTTCTTACAGTCTGAGCTAAGAACCGTCTGGACATCTTTTCTTTATGCTTTAAAATGCAAAAAACGCTAATTTTAACCTTAATATTCCTCAAAAATACCACATTTTGTGTGCACATGATAAATCTCTTGGACATGATTTTTTTAATAACGTATGTGATAGAAGAGTGACTTTCACTTTCTTCATCACAAATACCAAATATCTATAAAACTCTTAAAACTTCTTTTTTTCTTTTTGAATATGTATACATACATAAGCTTCAATTCAACCACATATTCGAGTACCTTAAATGCCAATGAGCTGCTTCAGAGCTGAAAAAACTGCCAAGAATGTGCAACTCTTGCTTCTAATCTATTACAGAATATAGGAAAGGACTTGATATTGTCACAGTTTCTTCTGAAAAACTTCTGCCAACCTTTTCTCTATGCTTTTAAATGAAAAAAAAGCAAAGTTTAACCTTAATATTACTCGAAATACCACATTTCTTGTGCACATCATAAATCTCTTGGACGTGATTTTTAAATAATGGACATGATAGAAGAGTGATTTCCACTTTCTTCTTCACAAATCCAAAATATGTACCCAATTCTTAAAACTTCTTTTTTCATTTTGAATATACATACATAAGCTTCAATTCAACCACATATTAGAGAACCTTAAATTGCAATGACCTCCTTTAGAGCTGAAAAAACTGCCAAGAATGTGCAACTCTTGCTTCTGATCTATTACAGAATATAGGAAAGAATATAATATTCTCACAGTTTCTTATCAAAACCTTCTGCAAACCTTTTCTCTATGCTTTGAAATGAAAAAAAAGGAAAGTTTAACCTTAATATTCCTCGAAATACCACATTTTGTGTGCACATGATAAATCTCTTGGACGTGATTTTTTTAATCATCACAAATACCAAATATCTACAAAACTCTTAAAACTTCTTTTTTCTTTTTGAATATGTATACATACATTAGCTTCAATTCAACCACATATTCGAGTACCTTAAATGCCAATGAGCTGCTTCTTTCTTTTTTTCTGGAAAAACTACAAAAAATCTTCAACTCTACCTTCTGATCCCACTCAGAATACAGGGAAGTACCTTTTTTTCTTACATTTTGTGCTAAAAACCGTCTCCACACCTTTTCTCTATGCCTAGACATACAAAACTTGCCAAGTTCACCCTTAATATTCATGTAAATACCACATTCTTGGTGTACATCATAAATATCTTGGACATGATATTTTTTAATAACGGACATTATTCTACTAAAAAGAACTTTTTACAGTATATGAAGTAATACTAGGTGACATGTTAATGCATATGAAGCTTTTAAAACAGCATGATAAACTTTCCATGGAAGCTTATTGCTTAATACTTATTCAGATTCTGACACTTTAAAAATACAATTTTTAGCCTTCTAAAGGAAACATCATGAAATAATTTTAAAAACTGCTTCAAGCAGTGACAATTCTGGCAATGCTCCTCAAGAGAGTACAAATACTGTAACTCAAGTACCTTCTGTACCAGCTGATCCTCTATACTACTATGATTGACATGTGACCGCAGACGTGTTCGCAGCGCTCTCTACACATTCCATGAAATCACGGATTTAAGAATGCAAAGGTGGGAGTAAATAGGCTTAACACGAACGTAAAGGCTTGGTGATCACCAGGAAGTGTGATCTGAACTTGAAGTAAGTGAATCATTGAGTATATATTGAGTTGAAAATGTTGAATACACCGGACCCTGAGTCGAGAATGGACTTCCCGTCACTCAGCGACGGAGTCAAAACAAACAAACCTAGCAGGGAGGGTATGACGAAAGCAAACTAACATAAAGATAAGACCACAAACACCGGGAAAAATCCCATAATAACGGAAGTATACTCGAAAAGAGGTCGAAGCACGAGCACCTCATCAGACAATTCAAATCCCTCACCAGAACCCAAGAAAGTAAAAGCAGGCGACTTATCAGCATTATTGGGTAACCTAAATGAAAGTATGGAGATAGAATTAGACATTGTGACAGAAGCAACCCCCCCAACAAGCGCAGTGGTGCATGCAAGGCGCCTCGACACAATAAGTGAGAGGTCAACAGGGGCAGAAGGAGGTGCTGATAGGCGTTTCGCTCTGGTTGAAGACGAAGACGAATTAGGAGGGAACGCGGCAGTTCAAATGATCCTAGGAGCACTAGACAGGAAGTTTGGAAAAGTCGAAAACGAATTAATAAAATTAAACGGAAATCTAAAGGAGAACTCTGCTACACTAACAGGACTAACAAAAGAAATCGAACGAGTTAGCTTGGAGGTACGAGAAGTCAAGATAGACGTCACGGCCTCCCAAGCTAAAAATCGAGATGTGCACGCAGAGTTGCGCAAAGAGATAGAAGAAGTGAGAAAAGTCATGGACTCTCAACAAAGTAAGATAGAGGAACTTACTACATCCCTAGCTGAACTTGACCCTTCCCTTTCTACTGAATCGATGAAATCCAAACGCGAAAAATATGCACAAGTAGTGCAGAACATGGATACAGTGAAACATTGTGTATCAGCACCAGAAAGGAACCTTGTTATCTACGGCCTGTTAATCTCACCGGAAGGCAATCTACACGAAGTCCTTGACTGCATCTGTAGTGATATAGGAGTAAGATGCACTAACGAGGATATCCTGTATATAAGTAGACTTAATAAGGGAAAAAACAACGACAGCAGGAGGCCAACACCGGTCATAGTAGCCTGCAGCAACCTATCAGTGCGAAATAAGATACTAACCTACAAGTGGAGACTAAGAGACATAGACAGAGGAAGCGAGATCTGGATTGTACCAGATGAAAGTCGGGAAATAAGGATAGCAAAAGGACGATCAAGGAGAGCAGTAAAGCGAGCGAGAGAACTAGGCAAAAGCGCAACAATGATGGAGGATGGAGTGGAACTAGATGGTGTGATATACAAATGGGATCTCCACGAACACATCCCTGAGAACTATATCGAGTAATTCGAAATAGACCGAAAAGAGCCAAGAAGAAGAAATCGCTTCAAAATGAGACACGTACCAGAACAAAGAAGAGACGCAGCACAGTCACATTGGCCAAACACGGGGTCGTCAACGAAAAAACCAATGCTAGCTAGAACATATGAAGAAAATACCGCAGTAAGCACTTGGAAGGAAAATCAGTCGCAAACCATAGATCTGACGCAGCAAGTAACGGCGCTGATAAACAAAAGAGAGATGAACTGGAAGGAAAATAATGAAAGGAATGAGAAGAAGGAAAAAGAAAAAGAAGTGCAAAGGGAAAAAGAAAAAGAAACTGTACAAAGAACAAATGAAGAGAAGACAAAGAAGATACTGACAGAAAACGTGAAAGAAAGCATAGATAATCATCCAATGGCTAGGTACTTCGTCCCAAACAAGGATCAACCACTAGAGAATGACACAGATGTAAATGCATTAACAGGAGGAATAGCGAAAAAACATGTCGAGGAAGTGCCAAAACAACAAGAAGATCATAGTAATGAATACCAACCACCAAAAGGCCTGGAAGAAAATATCAGAACCATGCAAAACGGAAGCATAATTTACTGCGGACAAGGCGCTTACTTGAGTAACTGGTATCCGTGCAACCTGGAAGTCACCCTCTCGAAAGATGAACCGCCTAGGAAATTCACCTCAGAAGAACAGGCATATTTTTATGCAAAATTAACCGATCTTGGACTACCAAAAGAAGCAGAAACTGTAATAACATACAGGAACGGCAAGGATATAAAAACCTTCGGAGACTCTTTCAAACCACCGAGCGGACATAACTGGTTTGTAAAACGGGAGCTAATAATGCATAGTCTTATCCTAGCGAAGTTTGATCGTAACCTGGAGCTGAAGAAAAGGCTCCTAGAGACGGAAAACGCCACCCTGATTGAAGCAACCATAAACAAAACATGGGGAGGTGGCCACCCCATCAGTGCCCCTCAGTACCAAGCGGGAACGTATCGCGGAGCAAATAAACAAGGCCTAATTACGATGGCAGTCAGGGCTCAATTGTCTCGCAGCCCAGAAGACTTCTAGCCTGACCTACTGCGAACCGAAGCGGCAGGTGAGACCGCCAGTCTGACCCACTGCGAGCAGGTGCACTGAACACACACTGCTGAACAGTGACTAGCAGCAGACATGACAAACTTTCTGTATATAGGAGATTCTCGCATGACTGATATCGAGAATGAAATCACTACCCTGATGACAGAAAACAACACAACCACACGAGTAATCTCGTTGCCAGGAGCAGATATAAAAAGAACTGGAAAGCGGGCATTAAACGAACTCAGACTGAATGCGACGCTTCCAACAAAGCAAAGATACAATGCTGTGATTATCTGTTCAGGCATATGCGATGTGACCTATCTGGAAAAGAACTTTGCCAAAAGGAACACTGATGGTAACAGAAGGAGAAGGCGTACTGTAGTGTTTCCGTATGGTAATGAATCAGAATGTCATACAGCTATCACCAATATGCTGTTCGAGATAGCGGATGAGATAGAGCACATATTCCCGCAAGTTAAGTGCATTATCTCGACCATTTACGGCCTGGACATTTCGAAATGCAATAGAACAAGAGGAACTGATGAAAACCAACATAACCTGAACGCAGCCATAAGATTAATAAATGCGGAGATAGCGCATAATGCAACCTGTGGATATCCGACCCCCAGAGTAGATTTTATATTTCACTCAGGGCGCCGTAACACGTCGCGATCAGGAAAGAAAACGGGACCTTCCAAGTTAATAACGCATTACCACAAACTCCACGATGGTTGCCATCCCCGGAGAGATCAACTTAGTGCCATCGCAGCAACCTACGCAAAGATGGAACGCACATACCTGGAAACCTTCTGGTGAACAGGCCTTTCATGATGAGAAAGATCGGCTACTAGATCACAACCCCGGCGATATTTCATAGTGAAATATCGGTAGATGACATCTGAACGACCCGTGCAACAAGCAGAGTAATATCAACATCCACTGACAGACTTCAGCGATATTTTCACATGGAAATATCGAAACGCCAAATAGTGAGGGCTCCTCTTCTGAGCGACTTTTCATGTTTGAAAAGTCGGAAGAAACAACAACAACAGACAGAAAACAAGACAGAAAACAAGGAAACAAGAACAATCATCGAGTATACGTCAAATAAGTAACTATGAATGAGTACAGTCCAAGACTCTCATAAGTCAGCATAACCAGATAGACACTGATATAAAGACAGTTACCAATCCACTAAGTCGCGTAATCAAGAACGATTACATGACGACAAGACAATATAATATAAAATAAAATAACACCTCTCTAAGATTAAATTTAAAATATCTTGCAGAAGCGAGAAGCGAGGAATAAGGAATAACAACTTTATTATGAAAGGAACTGAGTATCATAGGTAATACGGTCCAAACTCCATCATGTGCTGTAATGTGACATCCTAAGTCGATTGATTATGTTATGACTAACAACCTGATAAAAAGTGAGTAACTATAATTGAACCTGTACTAACTATATGAATTATAATTGTGTGTATTCTGAAGGTGATCAAATATACAAAATCTGTAATTGTACCATGCCGTCTCTTAATAATATCTTAATAAGGAGTGAACATGAAGAAAATTGCTGAACCTACGATACAATAAAACCCCACAGAAACTTACCAGGAATTAGGAGCGCTGAACACTAGTAACACAAGTATAATAAGGAAAACGCTACTTGCGTATCCAAGCGTACCTGAATACCAATGTAAGGCTACAGTTATACATTATTAACATAACAGTTGCCTGTAAGTCCAGTCACCCCTGGCATCCCAACTGTGTCATCCTGAGATGAGATGTTATTAACTTATACTAGGAGGAGGCTAAATTCAGCCTTAGGAGTACATAGAACTATCGAATATGTGAATAAAACACAGAGAGAATCAAAAGTGATGACGAGAGCTAGGTCTGGAACAACGCTACACTTACCAAGAATGAATACAGAATTTGCAAAAGAATCACCGTGTTATAGAGGCTCAGTACTCTGGAACAAGTTACCAGAAAACATCAGAACATTGGAGAGAAAAATAACCTTTAAGACTCATGTAAAAAAGTTGACTAGACTGCGTTAACTCTAAAGCATCATGAACCGACATGGTATGTATGGAAACTATGGAAACTATCAAAACTATCATTACTATTATTATGTAAATTATTAATTTATTATTAATTGTTTTGCTACTTGCCAATCAACGCAAATTCTGTACCATTGAACCCAAACATCTTATCTATCCGTTTCCCACACAGTGCCTATCACCCCCCTCACCACCTGCCATCGTCTTATGACAAAATGTACTGTAACAGCATTAGTATATAGCCATGCTACATTGGCCCAAAGCCCCAAATTATCTATGTATACAGAACACTAATAGTGCATTTATAGTCGAGGAATCAAGATAGATTCCATGACTCGTATTTGCCTGAACGAGAATGCGAGGAGTCATGTTTGACGCCATGCAAGCATAAAATAAACATAAAGCAAAAAATATAAAATATAAAATATAATGAAGCAAAACAGATAAACAAAAAATATAAAAACGAACTTATTTAATTAGTTGAATATGATTATGTTGAAATGTAAGCACCCCAACACATGCTAGACTACCTCTCGTCATCCCCATTGTTACCTGTTCATTATACATCCTACTTCACAAAACTTTGTAATTGTGAATGTAGTTCTCACTATGTAACCTCACTTTCCTATGTATTCTCACCTTTTTCCAGTTGGAACTGTTATTATAGCACCTGTTACTTGACTGTTAACTTAGTATACTTAAAAGTGACGAATTCAAATAATTTAGAAAACAATGTATATAGAAATCAAGATGTCACATGGTTGATGGAAGATCGGAGTCTTTTGTACTATCGAATCATACCGAAATAAAAAAAATATATATAAAAAAAAGTATATGTATATTTAATTATGTATGGTAGCTATGAAATGGAACAAGTTATGCAGAGAGAGTATGTTTTACTTCCCACACCACATAGACATGGTGTGAGAAAGATTGGGATTTGATGGAGCAGTCAATCTACCACTGCTGTGGCATGCTGCGCATGCAGCATCCAATTTGCGGCGGCGAACCTTCTCCTTGTCTGTCAAGATGGTCTTATTATTCTTCTGCTCAAGAAGCTTGCATTTTGCCTCATGCTTGCAGAAACTGGCTTTTCTCATCTCCTTGTTCCTCCAGTCCTTAGATGAGTCCTTTGGAGATTTCCTCTCATCCAGAGGTAACGGTTTCCACCCCATTCTTTCAACAGATATATGGGAGGTATGAGATCTATGTAGGTAGAGATCTCACCCCCTACACAAGTACTGAGGTGAGAGTTCTTTTACTTCCCACACCACATAAGAAGCAGTAAATCTACCACTGCTATGGGGCAAGGAGAAAAGATTGTTAAAACTTCTAAATACATGGCTCACTGTATGGAGTGCTGAATTAATCTGAATACTTTAAAAAAGCTGCTTCAATAGCTGCATAGTCATTGGTTGTTAACTGGAAGTAAATCTTCCTCCGACTGCTTCCTTCGCAAGTTGGTGGAGATATCTGAACAAGGATACTCTCATAGTCATACCATTCAAGGTATTTCCTGGGCGGCTACTTAAACTTTGGTGGAGAAAAGGTTGTTTGTTCCATACAGTTCACCTGATACTGTAGGACTCCATCTACCATACGGCTTTGTTCGACCTGGCCTAGGTACTAGTCATTCTCGTAAACGACAGCCAGCCAGCTTTCTTTTTCTGTGTCGCTAACTGTAGGGGAAACAGTTGCCTCATGGGACTCAGCATGTGAGGCATCCTCATCATCCAAAGACACATTGTCAGATGCATCACCATCTGGCAGACTTGGCGTTGGTGAAGAAAAACGGAGAACCCTCCTCTGCCAACCAGGACATGTGAATTTCCACACGCCAGATTCCACATCAAAGCAGCATGCTTTGTAGCATGAAATGTCTCTAATACAAAGAACACCTTCCTCTGGACAAACAACAGCATGTGTTTGCATAGTGCGTGGGATAGGAGCAATACACGTAAGAGAAGACAGTTCTTCACAAGCAAAATTCAGTGTCACTGGCAGTACACATATGTACTGAACAGATGTGCCCTCTTGCTCATTAACTGCCTTGGCAAACTGGCTTGCATTTTCAATGTTTGCTCGACAATGGCGAGCTTGACATAAGCACACGTCCAACATACTATTGCATTTTCAATGTTGTTGTCTTTCTTCACCTCGTTGTCTGCCATTCTCTTTGCTGCTGCCCCAATACCGTCACAGGCACCCTTGCCGTGACCGGACTCAAAACAGCACCAGGTGGCTTGTCTCTCAAAGAGTTTCTGGTGCTTGCATATGACACTGAACATCTTTCGATTACGGTATTGGGGAGAGGGACTGTCGGTCAGGTAATGTACCCAAGATACGAAAGGAAGCTGTTTGGTAATAACCTGATTTATCCCCTTAAGAAAGGCAAATACAGCACCGGCATCATGACATCTGTCATCAGTAACCAAAGCAAGAGTCGGGAGCTTTGTGACATTGTCATCCTTGTAGTGAATCACTATGGGATGAACAGTAACGGGATCTTTGGAATAACAAGCTGGCTGTGGCTCATAGGGATAACTTATTTTCCAATTTTCTGCAAAATCCATGTGTATGGAACAGTGGGTATGTGGAAGCTGAAACCGTACAAAGCGTGCAGCCCCATGTTGGGCATATACTTTCTCTACACGCTGTGCCATAGCAGTATGGTCGCTAAGAAGCTGTGTGGTGAAATTGTCCCTCTCGGACTCCTCATCACCGTAGGTGACCTCAACATGCTTCCACTGCTGGTACTTAATGACTTCAGGGGTGGCAAGGAGTTTTTCAAGGATGACATTTTCTGACTGCTTCACAAAAGTATCAGGAAGTGTTGGCAGTCCAAGTATTCTAACAGAATAAAGTTTGAGAGCACAGTTTTGGTGTTTAACACACAAGCACACATTGCAATTGCGGCATGAGACAGGTAGGATGTACTTGGCAGACCTGCGGATACTATAAAAGTAAGATCTGCTGACTTTTGGATTAGGAAATTCAGTGTTGTACTGTTTATGAAGAATGTACATGAACTCAGTTAGCTGTACTTTCTGTACCTTTCTCTTGTTTACTTTGACAACATCTTTTTTGCCTGGAAGAGTAATGGAGTGCTCACATCTAGTGAGGAAGTCAATGACATTTTTCTTTACACCACTATACTTTCTGTGTTTAAGAGTAGGCACACGAGGACCAGATAAAACTGTTCATTGGTCAATGTCAATATCTGCTGCAAGCTGCTTCTGGGCACGGAGAGACTTCACTTCCTCAGGGGAGGACAAAGAAGAATGCAATCATTTCTTTTACCAACACTGGATTGTTTTTTCATGTTGGAATAAAAAGTTTCATAAAGTCCAACCTTGCGCCAAACACAGGGAGCTTTACTTGGGGAGATCCCCTCCTTTCTAAGTTCCCTACTTGCAATCTCGGCCGCATCAAAAATGTTTGCATCAGGGACTGCAACATTATCACCTGCGGCATTTACCTGTTGTAAATCTACAATACCTGGGCGTAACTCAACCACATCATTTTCAGGGACATTTCCTGGAGCTAAAACAACCACATCATTATCAGGGACATTGCCTGGAGCTAAAATAACCATATCATTTTCAGGGACATTGCCTGGAGCTAAAACAACCACATCCTCTTGAGGGACATTGACTGAAGCTACCTTGTTGTCTGCATCCTCTTGAGGGACATTGCCTGGAGCTACCTCGTTGTCTGCATCTGTAGAGATGTCCTCGGCCGCATCCAAACTAGAGACATCACTATCACCATCTTGCGCCTCTACTGCCTCAGGAGTAGTGCCTGGGAAAAGGGAAAACGCAATAGCTAAGGAAAAATTCTATGTCTGTTTTTAAAATGCAGTATTTCCACATGAGGAGATGTGCTTAGAAAAATGAGAAAAATGCAATAGCCAACATTACATTCAATGTCAGGAATTCCACATGAGGAGATGTGCCTGGAAAAGAGGAAAATGCAATAGCCAACACAACATTCAATGTCAGGATTTCCATGTCAGAAGATGTGCCTGGAAAAGAGAAGAATGCAATAACTAAAAAGAATATTCATTGACAATTTGTATTGCATATTTTTAACAGTGGTAAAGAAAGAAGTACTTACTCAGACCAGCAAGGAAGTCCTCATATGACACCTCAACAGGTTGTTTCTGTGACTCCAGTCATTGAAGACGCTTACATAGGGCCTTAACCTCCCGTTCTGCTACATGACGGGCCTCCCTCTCCAGCCATAGTTTGTAATACAGGTGGTTCTTGCGGGGAGTACGCTGGCTACTCGACCCTTCAAAAGACGATGACGTCCTGAAGTGTGCAAATTAGGGAAAATTGTTTAAGAAATATTGCAGAACTGTTGTAAAGTCCAGGGGATCAAGTAAGTGACATTTAGTTTGGGTGAATAAAAATTGTGTGGTTACTGCCATTTAGTTTGTATTGGTAAAAATTGAGTTTGATTGTTTAGGAAGTTTTTGTCTATTTTGCAAGGAACTTTTCCAGTTCACATAGAAAAACAGTTCTGAAGAATAGTTAAAAGAGAAGAAACAATGGAATTGAATAACTTCAAACAATGGAAACAAAAACTACAACAAGAATGATGACGACAAGAACAACAAAAAATAATGCATATTAATTACCTTATGTCGTCAAGAAGTTGCTGACACTGGTCTGGGGTTGGAGTCGATGCTACTGGCACTGAAGTCAGAGATGACTGGAAACTTTGAGACGGCTGTGAAGCAAGAGATGACTGAGACGGCTGTGAAGCAAGAGATGACTGAGACGGCTGTGAAGCAAGAGATGACTAAGACGGCTGTGAAGCAAGAGACGACTCACACGGCTGTGAAGCAAGAGATGACTCACACAGCTGTGAAGCAAGAGATGACTGATACGGCTGTGAAGTCAGAGATGACTGTGAGGCCAGAGACAGAGATGACTGTGAGGCCAGAGAAACTCCACTGCTTCGTGTCTCTTCAGACATAGCCCTCCAGATGCTCTTAGGCCTAGTCATGGATGTCCCTGCCTGTTGTCCTTGGGACACACGACTGTGTAGAAAAAAACCACCATCCTCACTGTCATTGGATGAAGAAGGCAGCTTAGGAAGAGGTGTTACAAGCTGAAATGAAGGCACAAGAATAAAAGGTACTTGCGGCGGTACATGAACAGCAGGTACTTGAGGTGGCACAGGATCAGCAGGTACTTGAGGTGGCACAGGATCAGAAGGTACTTGAGGCGTCGCAGGATCAGCAGGTGCTTGAGGCGGCGCAGGATCAGCAGGTACTTGAGGTGGCGCAGGATCAGCAGGCTCAGGTACGCCATTGTGGGAATCACTGGTGTCAGTGTCCTCCAGTGCAGCAGCTTTCCTTTTCCTGTAGCGTGATGCACGTGCAGCATCTAATTTGCGGCGGCGAACTTTCTCCTTGTCCATCAAGTTGGTCTTATTATTCTTCCGCTCAAGACACTTGCGTTTTGCCTCACGCTTGCGGAAACTGGGTTTTCTCATCTCCTTGTTCCTCCAGTCCTTAGATGAGTCCTTTGGAGATTTCCTCTCATCCGGAGATAAGGGTTTACGCCCCATACTTTCAACATATGGGTCATATGTAGGGGGCCATATGCACTGAAGGGGGTTGGGGGGGAGTAGGAGGGGTAGGGGGGGGTAAAATTTTGTGCATAGGGTACTTCTGTATATTATTGTGAAAAAAATAAGGTAAGGGGGTTGGTGGGTTCGAAAATTTGGGAAATTGTGCGTACATACTTTATGGATGGCCCTAAAACTGAAAACACAGAAAAAACAGAAATTAGCAAACTACTATTAAATAACATTCAAAAGGTACATTTGTTTTCAAAAATTGTGTTCTTTGTATGACTTTTGTTCAGCCTTATATTTAGAATAGATATTTTGCACACAAACTGAATATGATGGCCAAAATCAGATTTACCAAAATCAGATTTTGGTCAAAAATGTCTTTAAAAAAAATCCTCAAAATGATTTTTTGTTTTCATCATACCACAGAATATAACTGTCTTCAGTATTCCAGATGATTTTTTCCAAGGTTTGTTCAAGTCTTATACTTCAAATATGCATCACCTCCGACATGAAAATTAACTACTATAGATAGTAGCTGAATCTCATAATCATTTTAATTTTTCGTTAGATATGGAGTACAATAGGCAAAAATTAAGAAAAAGCAAAACAGATGATCCTTCCACTCATTGTCCTACTTGTAATGAGACAAAACCTAATTGGGCGTCAACTCCGACGTGACGGTGGCTACACAAATGCATGAAAAAAATATATTTACATGCAGACTTCCATCACATTTTCTACCTAGACTTATGAAATGACCCTTGGTGCACATAATGAACAACTTGCATTACTGTATTACTGTAATTTAATCTCATTCTAACATAGTTCCTAGTCAATTCGGTGAAAATATTTCACCCATATCACGTCTGTGATGGCTTTTACCACGTGATAGGCATACCACCGGTGTCCAGAAAATATGCATTCTTTTAAACATACATTTTGTCATTGGGAATACATCGTAATATATATAAATTCTACATTACTTTGCACATTTTATCATAGATCAATCGAAACAAGAATTTCCATCTGGGACGTGATGTGGCTAAACAAATTTTTTTGAAAAATTCAATAACACATTGAAAATACCCCCAACCCTTGCAGTAGCGGCCATCTTGGGAAGGCCTCAATCTCCTCTTTTTTTAAAAACCACTTTCGATAAATACTTGTCAACTTTTCAAGAAAATGGATTCTACAGAATCACAAACTCCAAGTTATTACTATTAACACAGAAAATCATGTCCGGGATGGAAAAATAATGCTAGCATAGAAGAAATCTGGACTACTCACACTAGCTGGATGTCTCCTCAAGCCGCTGAACCACCGGAGTGGAGGCGCATGTGCAGTTAAAAGGGATAACATCTGGTTCTTGTGATCGGCTTTCCCGCCTTCGCTTGATCGCTCGGACGTGATAAATATCACGGACGTGATTCCTCCAAAATTACTTTCCCTGTTCTTGCATAGTGCGGGGACTTAAGAAGCATTTTATTACTCTTTACACTACAGACCCTATGGCCACATTATTCAGTAAGTTTTGCACCAATATGGAGAAGTGGAGAGTGCTATCAATTGTGTAAAATAAATTTATTTTCGTAATTTGGCTGTGAAAAAAAAACTGTTGCAGTTGGCCTAAAATCATATACATATGTCAAAAATTTATGGATGTGCAGAGTTTTAAGTGCATGTTTGGGAAGTATACCATTAAAATATATTGTCATCAGGCTATGCTAAACATAACCTATTGCATTTGCTGAAAAAGCACACTTTTCATTGAAAAACGCCTAAAAATTTTGCGGAGCCTGAGAAATAAGTGAAAATACTACTAAACAACAGCCAATATGTACATAAGTTCAGGAAATAAATCAATTAGGGCTTAATAGTTTCCACCAAAGAAATAGTGCTAAACTTTAGCAATATCAAAAGGACATGCACTTTTTTTACTAATTTCTAACATTGAAACTCCACAGATTAAAAAAAATGCAGATAGACCAATAAAAGTAATGATTTTCTGAAAGGGTAGGTTGTTTTTTTTGCACAGACAAAAAAATATTCATTTATAATGAAATGATAGCCCATCAACCCCTAAAAAGTATGATTTTCACCAAAAGTACATTTTCTGGTGGAATGACCCTTATATAGGACAAACTAGTACCAGGGTATCACACAAACAGTACCAAATTCAGAACTGCAATCTTGAATATCTTGAATATTTGGAATAGAAAGATGATTTAAAAAGCATATTAATCAGGGCTTAAAGATCTAATGGTTTCAATCACCAGTTTCGTCATATAATTTATCCTACCCCTAATATAAAATCCCATAGACTTAACATTGGGGTTCCGTATGCCACGCTGACTGGCATACGGAGTTTTATATGCCACTAGTGGCATACAGCATTGTTATCACGCAATATTCCAAAATCGAGGAGATAGGTTAGGATAAAATCAAAACCTGATTTGTTTTAATCTTAGCCTCCGCATTCCACTCCTGAAGTTTTGGCTCCGGACTTCACTCGGCTTCGCCTCATGAAGTCACTTTGCCAAATTCCAGTCGTGGAATATGGTGGCCAAGATTAAACCTCATCCAGTTTTACGATAGTATAAAAAAATATAAGGTAAATACCCTAATGAGTAATGTTGAGTTTGAAAATTCGATGCCAAGTGTCAATTGTCGTAAGGGTTTACTCACCAGAGGGTCCTTTTGGATGTTTCAGAAGCACACGACATTCGTGATGCTTTGTCAGCCATTTATTTGTTGAAGTTAGGGAGAATATTAGTTTCTGAAACCTTTATAAAAGATTTAGCAGCTAGAAGACGATTTCAGAGTTAAGTTCCGTGAGCAACTGAAAACGGCTCCGCGAAGCAGAACTGGCAGCTGTGAGTGTAACCTCGAAGCCAACTAATCCGGACAGTTAATGAACTCGGCGGATGACGTCACTATCCAAGAACTGAATTTTACCACCATCCACCCCACAGCTAGGGCCTAGACTTTTCATACAAATTATCTCTTCAAGTCTTGACTTTGATCTACTGTATCAATTACTTTGTTAATCCCTTTGGAGTTTTCTGAGAGATAATAGATTATATTACCTCCATTTCAGCTTCGCATGAGTTAATTATAATCACCCAGACATACTAGCAGACGAAAATTCAAACCATAAATGGCGAATGTGACGTTACACTGGGTACCTGTTTGAGCACACAGGGGTTAAATATTAGGCCTAACCACAGAGTAGAGAGAATAAGAAAGAAATTTATGAGTGTTTGATCTGTGTCCTCGTTCGCCATCGAGTTTGGAGTGCGCAGTAATATGAACAAGGCGATAGCCAAGTGAATATTCTGAAGCACTCCAAACGAGATGGTGAACACAGAACAGGGACTCAGACCAAGCACAAATATGTTTCTGATTTTAACTTAGCCTGGAAATATTTATCTCGTTATCACCCGTTGATAACGAGTTACCGTTCTTGCAAGCCCGTTGAGAACGAGTTGGTAATGCTAAGCCTATGGACGTTTATACCAGGCTAAGATAAACCTCTCTACTCTGTGGCCTAGCCCATTTAAATGTCTGGCCTGTGGTATCACGGCGACGTTCACGAATTGTTTGTTCCGAATTCGATACACAGTGGAGACAGAGGTGGGAGGCCAATTTAGTGTTTGTTCTGATTGCTAATAACATATGAACATTAGGCTGTTCATATTTCATCAATAAGAATGCTTTTAAATCTCCTTGCCAGCACCTCCCACCTATATTGCCATGAAATGATCAGGATCTGTCGGACCCATTGTAGGCTACAGCTGAGCCACCTCATGAGTAGAACTAGCATTAAACCCCGATCCTTTCCTTGTTCTCCTTTTAAACTATAGGGGGCAGCACCTTAGCGACCATCGTATTCAACAACGGAGCATCTCTTCACCAAATGTTCAATGCAAAACCTTAGTTCCGCGGGATCGTTCAGAATTCCATGGGAATAGGGTTCAGTTTTAGGCTATTTTTGTTGAATACCAATGGATTCCCCACCGAGGCTGTTTTGGTCCGCGTGTGAATTTGATACCGCTACGGGTTTGGTACCCCAAACCCTACCTTAGCCCGGTGTTTAGGCTTCATTTATAAGACGATTTTGGTTGCACACTCATAAGACCCGTTTCCATTATGGTAGCCGATAAACACTGTGTAGATTTTTTGTGTTCTCCTAATAGCCTATTTCCATTGGTCATTACGGATATACAGTCAGGAACCACCGAGGGACCTTAGCACTGCTGAGGCACAATGAAAATAGGCCATTAGGAGAACACAGAAAATCTATGTATACCATGTTTGTCGGTCAATGGAAAGAGGCCTACACTGGTAACCCTTGAGTGTGTGTGGGGGGGCTTATTTCAACTTTTTCTTTCTACGGTTCGGGTACAGGACAGTGGGCTGTGGGTGTAGGACAGAGTGAGGTGTGGGTGACGGGCAGAATGGGGTGTCGGTGTAGGACAGAGTGGGTGCTGGTATAGGACAGAGTGGGTTGAGGGTATAGAAGAGAGTGGGGTGGAGGTACATGTATTTATAAGATACTGGTAGGGTTGAGTGTGGAAATGAGGCAGGGTGGGGTGTGGGTGTATAGTCCAGAGAGAGTGGGGTACGGTATAGGTGTGGGACAGAATGGGGTGTGAGTGTAGGGAAGAATGGGGTGTGAGTCTAGGACAGAGTGGGATGTGGGTGTAGGACAGAGTGGGGTGTGCATGTAGGACAGAATGTGGTTTTAGTATAGGTAGGTAGGGCCTATTGGACAAAGTTGAGAGTGGGTACAGGGCAGAGTGGGTATGGGTGTTGGAGAGAGTGGGGTATGGGTACTATCAAGAGACGTCACAAGTTTGAGTCTGAGTTTATTTATGCCACACATTTTGTTGGCTCCATAATTTCACGAGTCGAAGACGAGTGACAATACAGAGCCAACAAAATGAGTGGCATAAATAAGCTCAAACTCAAACGAGTGGCGTCTAGATTTTATCCTACCCGTTTCCATATTTTTTCAGTATCAGGAAGTAGTGGCATAAACAAAACTTTATGTCACACCTGTGACATAAACAAATCCCATGCTAAGCCTATGGCGTTTTTTATTAGGGGTAGGATAAAGGGCAGAACTGGGTGTCGATGTAGGGCAGACTGGGGTATGGCTAAAGAACAGAATGGGGTGTTGGTGTAGGACAGAGGATGGCATGGGTATAGGAGAAAAGTACCGGTAGACGTGTGTATAGGACAGAGTGGGGTGTGGGTGTAAGATGTAGCAAATGGACGGAATGGGATGCAGGTGTAGGAGAGTGAGGTGTGGTGTAGGACAGTGTGGAATATGGGTAGGCCCCTATAGGACAGAGTAGAATGTAGGTGCGGGACAGAGTGGGTTGTCAGTGTAGGACATAGTGGGGTGTTGGTGTAGGACAGAGTGAGTTGTGGGTGTAGGACAGAGTGGATGGTGGGTGTAGTAGATTGGGGTGTGGGTGTAGGACAGATTCGGGTGTGGGTTAAGGACAAAGGAGGGGCCAGCTATAAAGTATACATGCGATGGGGGAGGGGGGAGGGGTTAAAATGTTTTGGAAATTTCGGTATGCTCCCTCTTTGTTTTATCGTCAAAAGATTGGGGGTGAGGGCAAACTTTCAGAAACTCTGCATACCGGTACATACTTTATGGATGGCCCAGGGTGAGGTGTGTGTGTGTAGGGCAGAATAGGGTGTGAGTGTGAAACAGAGTGGGTTGTAGTGTGGAAAAGAGTAGGGTGTAAGTAGGACAGAATGGAGGGTGTATGGCAGAATGGGTTATGATTATAACTAATTGTTGAATATCTTTTTTCCCGTAATTGTTGGAGATAAAAGCTCTTTTGATATGGAAAGAACACATCTTGATTAGTCTATAGATTTTGGTAGAGATTGGTTAGGTGTTAACAGAGATATAGCTGAATATATAAACGTTCGTAGACGTCATTGTTAAAGATTGCACAACTTCCAGAAACAACCAGCGCTCAGTACCCGTCAGCGCTAACCAAGAGGCACACTCTCCCTGATCTCATGCAGTACATCCTGCAGCCGCGCTGTGAGAGATCTGCTGGGAGAGCGGTCATAACTAATAGGGTGATGTCAGCGCTTAGGTATTCCTTTGGAGATTCTTCAAAGCTGACAGGTCCTTAAAAAAGTCCCTTATCTATTACATGTCATGACCATTTTCAAATGACGATTACGCGGGGTTTTGAAGTTTACACTGATTATATAGTGCTGAATAGTCTATTAGATGTATTTCTGTACTATAAGTATGAGTAAACAATGATCATTGTAATCGTTATTGAATATATGCGTAATTTTGAATAACAAACAATTACATCTAGAATAAGGAATGAACTAATGACTCACTCACCAGTACTCACTCACCAGTACTCACTCACCAGTACTCACTCATTAATACCCACTAGTTCTCACTTATCAGCCCTCACTAACCAGTCCTCACTCGTTATTTCTTACTCAACAGTCCTCACTCACCAGTTCTCGCTAACCAGTCCTCATTGACTGGTCCTCACTCAACAGTACTCAACCACCAGTACCCACCAGTCATCACTCACCAGTCTTCACTCACCAATCCTCATTCAACAGTACTCCCTCGACAGTACCCACCAGTCCTTGCTGACCAGTCTCACTCACCAGTTGTCACTCACCATTCCTCACTCACCAGTTCTCACTCACCAGTACCTAGTCACTCAGTATGTGTCACTCAGAAAGGGCATCTCAGTATGGGTCACTCAAACAGACAATGCACACAAACTTTAAAATGTGGAGACTGGGTCAATTCAGGTCATTTAAAAGTATAAAACACTAATTTGGGAGTTTTTATTGTATGTCATTTATGTGGGAAAATATAGGATTAAGTCAAATTTAATAGAAAATGGTTGTGGAGAGGAAGGGTCAGAGATGTTCGGGTAGAATTTGGCCTGACAGATGACATACTTTTGAGCTGCCAGCTGAGAACTAATGGAACAATCTATCCAAATGATCGCAAATGTTTCCTGTAGTACAGTTTCAGGCCTTTCTAATGATATATAGAACATGTATGTAGGGTGTTAGGTTGTCTCAAAACAATTCGGACCGTATTTGTATCGGGCGAGTGGCTGACGGAGGCTCAGTGAACGGCATTGACAATGCACACAAACTTTAGAATATGGAGACTGGGTCAATTCAGGTCTATATTGTCATTTAAAATTTATTGAACACTTACTTGAGAGTTATATTGTATGTTACTTATGTGAGAACATTAAGAATTATGTCAATTTTGATTGAGTCAAATTGAAGGTGGTGACATTTTTGGGGCTGGTAAAAAACTGTATGGGGGTTGGGGGTTGGTTGCCCCCCCCCCCCCCCCCTCCTCTTGCCCCCTATTCTGACGCCACTAACAAATTTGCGCTCACTTTGCATATTGGAAAAACTGTTTTGGTTTGGGTTTTTTTAAATTCTTTATTCTGGACATGTATCTAGGCTCAGAGGCCTGTCTTCCTTACAGCCAGTCAATGCGTCACCTAACATCGGGTGACTAAGTGAACATTATACATTTGTTTATTTTAATAACAACATCAAAAGGTTTAACCTACCAGTAATCAGGGCTTACTGCCCCTAGTTTGATAAGTATAAAGACAGTTCACGATGATATTTGATGGAGTTGGATTTATTTTAGTTTCCTTATAGTCTCGTTTGAGAATTGAATTTCATGTAGGAACTGGGCACAATGAAAGTAACAATCTTACATTGATTTAGATTACAATTAAAACTATTCATCTTCAAAAATCCTAGGTCATTTTATACAAGGTCTGTTTGCATATTCACTAATAATTCAGTTGGCTTAGTTAATGCG
The DNA here is from genome assembly GCA_950022655.1 of Alentia gelatinosa. Taxonomy (NCBI): domain Eukaryota; kingdom Metazoa; phylum Annelida; class Polychaeta; order Phyllodocida; family Polynoidae; genus Alentia; species Alentia gelatinosa. The sequence continues at coordinate 161,353,201 of OX465579.1, forward strand.
TTTATCTTTGAAATAACAACTTTCTGAGATAACCTTTTGGGTGCGGATGGGTTTCGTATGGCACATGTCATAGTTGGCAACTTATTCTGGACAAATGCTGGCGGTTTTGCATGTAATGCTCTTTATGTAAGTCATACATTTTTGGTTTTCAGATCTTAATGATACCTCATCGTGGGCCCTGGTATTTAGTCCTCTGTCATCAATATATGTTGGGTTCTGGCTCCTTGTATGTGCCATTATTAATAGGTGATTCCAAAGCAAAATTCCGCCGAGCCCTCTTGCGGATGACCGGGGAACGAATGTATGCAATCACCCAACCGTGACGGCCGCGCGACCGGCGGGAAGACATAATTAGCCTCACAACTTTGTTGCCATTCCTTCTCTCTCCACTTCTTTGCTCTCACCTACCACCTGTGTAACCGCGACAGCTTCAACACCTACCCGCTCCCGCCCGCCACGGACTGCCGCTCCCACCACTCGAAAATAGTATAAAGTATCATAAGATAGAAATGTTCATAATAGGCCTCTAGTACCCGGCCTCTAGCGGTATTCGCTGGCACTAGTACCCGGCTCCATGCATGTACCACAGGGGCGGGTACCCGACGCGATAGGGTTAAATTAAATTCTAACAGAGGAAAGATTTCCGTTCCGAGCGAAACTGGCCGCTTACGAGGGGTGACCGCTTACGCGGAGTTCCGCCTATCCGGGGCGTCCGTTAGGCGGGGTTCTTCTGTATATTTAATTTCTGCGTTTATATTTGTCTAGCTCTGCCCATATCGTATATGCATGTTAGAAAAAAACTACTCTGTTTAAACGTGACACCTATTGCATGGATAGCCAACCTTATTGGCCACTGTCCCAACACCGACCCAATCTGCCATTTCAATCCAGTTTCTGTGGAGCATCTTTCCAGGTGGCAGCACCAGCATGAATGTTACAGGCAGAGGAAATTCTCCGCTAGATGGCAGCTGTGATTGCTCCCAGAGCAGGGGGCGTCGACAGCTGTCGTCGACGGAATATGCGTGCGCCCCGGGCAAGGCGCTAAATCCCAGTCGAGAAAAACTGCGCCCAAAACAAGTAATGATTTCAGAAAGCTCTCAGGATTTAGCAAAGACGCTTGTTGAGAAAGGAACTGGCAGGGCCATGTGTTATTTCTACATCTCTGCCGAGAAGCGCGCGCCTGACGCATTTACCACCCACTCAAGGATAAATTGATTTTCATTTGATGATCCTCTCCGGGCTGGGGCCATGTGCGCATTTTACAACCTCTTTCTCTCGTATTTAGGGACACTTTTAAAATCAAATGGGTGTTTTAAGCTTTAGGAGGCTTTGGAGTTCGTCTATAATACAGATGGTATATAAATAATGCCTCACTGACGGACGTACACAGGGGACTGCTGAGTCGTGGAGTGGCACTCTCATTCAAGGGGCTTATCTGTGAAGTATTGAAATTCTGTATAGCTATGTGTGTGATCAAAAGCCGAGGAGAGAAAAGAAAGAACACAGGGATATTAGAAAGTTGACTTTGTGAAATATACGACAACGATATGAAGTTTCATGCTGCAGCGTTTCTGTACCTTAAACTCGAGCCTTACATTTGCAGATTAATAGTATATTGTGGACTGGAATTCCAATTCAAATAAAAACAACTAGTTATCGCAATGCAAAGTCATTGATGGAGCCGTTATAATGCAATTCAAATAAAATGAATATGGTCCAGTTAGTCCTGAAGCAGGCGAGGGGACTTTTGTTTTGGAGTACATACGATGTTTTATTATTGGTTCTAGAGCTCCTGAATCTTCGGATTTCAAATCTATGTCGTGCCAGTTTCTACATGCTCAGCATTTTGAGATACAAGGGTTTTGAATAAAAAAAAAAAAAAATAATAATATATATATATATATATATATATATATATATATATATATATATATATATATATATATATATATTCATTTCAACTTAACTTCATTGCGAATCATATTTTATGAGCTTTTCTCAAAAGAAATCCCATATTTGATAAACAAAATGGCAAATGGGAAGATTGATAGTATATTTGACCTTGAAACATCAGATGAAGGTCAAATTAAGGTCAATTTTGTCTTTTCATGAAAAATTATAAAATGTATGAGATGAAATGCAATAGGTTTGCAGAACAGAATACTTCTACATCATTCCTTAAAATAAAGACATTTTACATTTCTGTGTTTCCGTTCTTAGTTCAGTTTTCAGCACTCAATTCCTAGGGGATATGACCATGTGCGATTCCCGAGAATAAAACCTTTCATGAAACATTGCTCACAAACTTTGTTCAAAGTCATGATATAATGTTGAGATTAAGGGGTTTATGACCATCACATTCATAGATATTTTAACACATGTTTTGTGTTAGTCATTGTATAACACCTGTCAGTTACCATTACTGTGGTATACAGAGTCAAATCTGTGGTATATGGCCTGAAAGCCATAGTATATGACTGGTAGGATTCACATAGGCTGGTAGGATTCACAAAGTAAAATCTGCATTGAAACAATCATTATTATTAATCAATTTAAGTTTATGAAATAATTATAATAACACTATAGTTAATTAAGTGTAATTTTCTTGCTCCAAAAATGTACTTTAGTGCTTGTAAGATGAGAGTATGTACACCTGAAGAAGGCCAACATTGACCGAAACGTTGTGTCAAAACTCATGTATAAACAACAAGTATCATTAAATACAACCTTCAATTTAAAATCAGGAGTTGTTGGTTTTGTGATATAATCTTTACAGTTAATTAATTTGTTCTTAGATATTATCAGCGCTGAGTTATGTGCTTAATAAGACTAGAACAGCTAAATAATCATAGATTTGAGAAGAGGCACAATCTGTCCTCATTTTTCTTAGAATTAAATTAGTTTTTATTTTCAAATAGTTATAACTCAATATGCTGAGCCCATACAAACTGGCACGAAGCAGATTCGGAATCAGAAGATTCAGGAGCTTTAGAAACAATCATAAAACGTCATATGTACTCCCAAACACACTTGACCCTTCGGACAGACCTCAGGACTACAGTATATTTCTATATATTCAAGCGCGTCCAATCATGTTAAGTAGTTAAAATAGAATTCACACATTTTCTTGGCAGGGTTGAAGACCTTTTTGTAGCGTGAAAAAGGGAGCGATAACGTGGATTATAACCAATGGTAATCGTAAGAATGGAATGATGTACTTCCGAGAAAAATTGTGGGTTGTAAGTAGTACATCAAATAGGAGGATTTCCGAAGGCAAGTACCAGTACCAGTACACCCAGTCTGAGACTTGGCGTACCACATGTACCCCGGATCGCAAGCGTTTTTAAATATCAAACATGTAGGGTGTAGCGGGGTAGTCCACACACAGAATCGATGTTACCTTGCGATGCGAGGTACATGCGGTACCCCAAGCCGGTACCTCCAGTCTGAGACTGGAGGTACCGGATCGCAAGCCCCCGAGTCGCACGGTGGAGACTGGCCTTAACTGTTCCAAAAACAAGAATATAATGAACTGACATGCTGGTCACTATAGTTCTCAAGTCATCTCATTTTTCACAATACATCAGTATCAGAACTAAGGGACATCAGGAACATATTAACAGGGTACATTTTGTCCTGATGCCACTGAAACTATCCTTGAAACTGCAGAAAGAAGTGAAGACAAAATGTAATCAGATAAGAAAAAGAATGAGAAAACTAAGCTAGTCAGTAAAGGGAAGTGGGAAAGGTAAGAATGAGAGAAAATCTGATTATTCTAATAGTTTGTTTCCAATTGAGTAGTTTTTTCTATATCTGAACCAGAGGGTTGTTGTCAGCGGAATGCCATGACAAAGCCTCCTGGAAATACAAGATCTTTGATAAGATATAGTTGCGAAGAATGAGCTGCCTGGTTTTAATGTGTGTTTCGTCCCAACCAATGACTGAGGTCACTTGAATGATCAGAAGTAGGATTTTGCATTTGAGCAGAGACTAGGGTACCACCTACTTGCGTCCTTCACACTAGAGTTCAGTACTTCTATCATCTTCTATGAACATGGTTTATTCAACACTCCCCTCTTCTTCTCAAGTGTTTACAATGTTTAAACAGGGAACATGTTGGGACCAAAGAAAAAAAAGTAAATTGAACACCCTATACATTTATAACACTATTTTGGGACATATTGGCCCTCGGTTTAGTTTTTTTCCTTTGAAGGTAGATGAATATGAACAAATATTGTTGTTATAGTATATAGAAAATATCAGAATTCCATCAATTGTTGGCAAACTTGCATCCATGTTTACAGTTAATAATATCCAGAATGGCAGAATTTAGGAACTAAAGGTCCGCTTCCATTGGCTGATGAAAAGGGTGTTGATTTTTTTGGTGTTCTCCTAATAGCCTATTTCCATTTTGCGTCAGCAGTGGGGAGGGTCCGTCGGTGATCCTGATTGTAAATCGGCGAGGGCCAATCTACATAAGCTATTAGAAGAACACAAAAATCTACAGCCTTTTCGTCGGCCAATGTGAACGGGCCATAAGACTGTTTTAATCTATTTATATGTCTTCCTAGGTTTTTGTGGTCAGGTAAAAGCGTCACTGTGATATGGTCCCTAAATTACTGCTACGGTATGAGGCTCCATCAACTAATCAACCTACAATAGTTTAATAATCCATGTTTAATAAGTTACACACAAGGTAATTGTGTACGAAAAAAATAAGTTAAACAACAATTTCTCTATTCTTATTCATGCAACTCAGCGATGATAATTGATCTCAGATGAAACTAAAACGGATAAATAAGTGTAGGCCTATATGTTAAACAGCGATGGCCATACACATACAAGGCATACTATATCAATATCATCACAATGAATAAAGAGAGCCGTGCTCATAAAAGTATCAAATACATCGGAAAACCTACATACATATACTATATCCGTTTAATGGTCACATTTCACATTACCTTCTTATGTTAAAAGCGGCATGTCACAGACTGTAGCATCTACAAGACGTATCACAGGCCTGCCTATACGTGTGTGTGGGTTACGTCTAGTCTGCCCACTCAGCCACCAGGGATCCACCCAGTTCCACATCGATTTACCCGCGTAGTTTCTATCTATTTAGGTAGGAATGACTTGGCCATAAAATACCCCCGCCACAACAGGTTCTGATGAGAAGATCGGAAAGCCGATATTAAGCAGTTTATCTTCGTATCCTTTTATGAAATCGACTCGGTATACCGGAGACTCTGTTGTGTGTTAAACCACGTCCCGAACTCTCCAAGCATGGCACCTGTTCCAAAAGCTTATCTCGAGAAATCCCGGAGTAAAATACTTATCTTGTGTACAGTAGACTCTCAACTAACTACTACCTCGCTGTTGCGACAACCTAGCCTATATAAAGGCCACTTATTTCTAGAATTTAATGTCAAGGTTTGCTCTCGTTAAATCAATCAGCCACATGTCTGTGGTAATCCTTTAGTTTATCAAATGTTAAATAAGGAGACTGGAGTGGAGGTCAATAAGGGTTTAAAATCCTTTAGTCTATCAACTGATAAAGTGTGAGGAGACGGAACAGTCAAAGACTGTGAGGGATTGGATGATCTAACACAAAACGATTGATTATTGTATAAAATGGTATTGAATGCCTTTGAATATATCATAACTGTAATTATGTATTAAAAGTCATTATAAGTTAGAAACACGCCTCTTTTGATTTGTTTTATTGGATTCATTTTCAACATAAGTCATCAATCTGTCAATGGAGGGCGATGCGAACGCTTCGCCAATGCGACCCTTTTGGCCCAGTCCCTTAGGTGGTCCTAATGATTGGAGACTATCATATATTGAAATTCACACTTCTAATGTCCAGAATTGAGTAAGAATGGGAATTTAATGATTTCATGCTGTAAGATGTTTTTATATCTTAAGGATGTTTTATGGTCTGAGACAATATGGAACTCATTCTCAAGAACAGTTTTGATAAAGGGGCCCCAGAGCTGTCCTCAGCCAGGGTTTCTGGACATCCGACTTGGAGATGGACTACGAAACTCGGCCAAGTTCCAGGAGCTCATCCATTGCTCGTTGTGGTTCTTTGGAAAGACAAGCAAGGCCACTAAAACAGTAGAAACTTTGATTAATGGCGTTTTCTTGTCGGCGTCTTCGACTCGGCATCGTTCATCACGGCGGAAGTAGCACTTATAGCCGCGCATGCGTCTCGGGCACGTCTCGCGCTCACGTCAAGTCTCGCAGGATATTAACCCGCGCGCGAGACAATCGGCGCGACGACGAGCTCTTTAGATCACCCATGTCCATCACGCATGCGTCAAATTAATGTCACCGGTAGAGAGATAATTGAATTAATCACTCCCTGCCTTCTCCCCCCACACTCTTCCCTCCACTCTCCCAGCACACTCCTGTTAGCCCCTCGTAGGTCCACTGAGCTGCTCACTGAGCCCATTGCCACCCCGTGTTGACTTGGCTTACGTGACAAGCCGCCTGGTTTCTGGTTTTGCCATGTCAGTTCCAATCCCGGCAACCACCGCGTTCCCTACGGGGGAACAATGGCGGGACGCCGGATAAATAAGCGTCTCAAGAATGGGCCGTGATTGGGCGCTTTCTCCGGCGTTTCGCGACCATTGATTGGGTGCTTTCTCTGTGGTCCGCGGCCATTAACACGAATCAAACGTCACTGGGTGCGTTTGTTTCGGCCTTACATGATGCGCGCGGGTCGGTCTGTCATGCCCACGTAATGGACGCGAGAGTGAGGGCCCACGTCCCAACCACCCTGGGTCCCGTATATATGTAGGCGGGCGCTGGCTCTCTTCGGCCGGCACCCAACCGTAGATGATGCATGTGTTCCTTGGTGTAAATAATTGATATTCTGCTAGATGGAATTGTGTCTATGACATTGTAGTCGTCATCTGGGGTGGCGTGTGGGAGTCGGCATTGGTTATCCAGGCGTACCAGGTCTATTGATAACTTAGACTGCCACCGAGACCGTCCACTGTGCAGGTCTATGCCATTGGTGTTAAATATGAATGGCCCGTGGTATACTCGTCGCAATGGTACTTCACGATAAGGTCCTGTATTCATTCGGTCATATTTCATTCATCAGCAGGCTAGAAGGAACTGAACTACTTACAGAAAGGAAAATAAATCCAATGAGTCTTCGCTTTGATATCTGTCTATATATCTATCTATTTATCTACCTATCTCTCTATCTACCCTTCTATCTATCTATCTATCTATCTATCTATCTATCTATCTATCTATCTATCTATCTATATATATATATATATATATATATATATATATATATATATATATATATATATATATATATATATATAGATACTGTGCTTCACTGAGAACTACGGTTTCGGAGTCACACCCTCCCGACAATATAACATGGCATTCCTCTTAGAAAAAAAAATCGAGAAACATTTCGGTAGTTACGTAACATAGCCGTTTACACCGCCGGAAATGTTGCGAGCTGGCGAAAAGACGTAGTATCCAGACACCATCATCGATATGACCCTAGCAGTTGCTACGGAATAATATCATATATATCAACCCACCCCAATAATCTTATGTAGATGCTTTCGTATAATATTTGTACTAAAATGTGGAGTTAACAATACTAGAGTCTCAATTGTTTAGGACCTCAATGATTAATTGCAATTGCCCTGCAGTTTGAACCCCCAGCGGGAGTAAGCGATGACCTCGCCAATTGAGACAAGACTCGCGGGGCATCGCTTTAATTCCGTCCTCCAGCTTTAATGAATTTAACATGTCTCCAAATGTAATTGGTGCGCGTGTCGGGGTTAACCCGCGGGTGAAACCACGCACCCCTCCCTGCACCCCTTCATCTGTAACGAAATGCACCCTGAGACACTCCCACTCCCCCTGTCGGCAAGAACAAACACTATTAAGCTCGTTTACGCGTCTAAGGAAAGGTAATGTCCACTTCACGGCTCCCGCGAGACAACGCGGGACATTGCGAGACAGCGGGAGACATTGCGCTCTGGTCCGGGTTGGGACTTGGCGTCGACGACGCGCGACCTCGACCTAATTTCATTGGGCGCCGATGACCAGTGTGGACGCGGCACCACACGGCTACGCCCGGGCGTCACTAACAAGGTTGACCGCTCCACTAAAAGTTATTGCCGTCCGTATTCGTGCGGGGTCAGAGCCCGCCTTAATCCCCGTAATGACATGGAGCTTGGGACCGGAGAGACGGTGAGGTGAGTGGGGCACGCTGTGAGGAGGGTATTTGTCCAGGGGTGGGAAGAGAAAAGGGGTATGAACAGCCAGTGGTCAGCTTAGAGGGTTACAAAGGGTAGACTGGCTTCAACCCCCTGTCATATCCCTACCCCCCCGCCTACCACGACCCTCCTCGTCGGGACATCATTAGGCATCATTCGGCGTCAGGAGAAGCTAACATACTGAAGTAGTTTGACTGCTTCATTAAGCTATAGCACAACCTCAAAGAAGGAAGGAAGTGTTGGTTGGGAAAATGAATAAAAAATTAGTAACTGTATTTTTTTATTATTCTTATTTTCATAAGATAGTTTGCGATAATTATGAAAGTATATTTGAAGTTAAAATGATTAAAAAATAATAAAATAATGAAAGTAAAATGAATGAAGTGAGGGAAGTGAGTTATGATAATGGAGTGGGTGGGTGGGAACAAATAAAGTTGCGGAATGACGTGTGGTTGAGGTGGGCACTGTGCTGTGCGTGTGGGTGAAGTTAGGGGTGTAGCGTGTGACTGGTGGTAAGTGGAGCAGTGTATGCTTTTGGTACTGCTGAGATTAATGATTAACCAATGCATGTCCAAATTCCAAGAAAAGTGAAGTTTATCAATAAAGAGGTACCTATACACCTTCCCAAAGGAATTACTACAATTTATTGTACCACTCCTGAGGTTTTCTGAATGAAACCTGAATTGTGAAAAATTGGACTTCAAGAGTTCCCCATTCATCCTACTATCTATATTCGGGGAGAGTGATAACTGTATTGTTCCAAAATGAGCAAGTCTAAACAAAGGATACAGCCTCGACCTGACCAACGGGATACATCTACCATGATATGACAAAGATATAGTGCAAATATATACATTTACTAAGTTATATGCTTTAAAAGACCGTACCTGTAGATTAGTACATATATGTAGGGATTAAAGTATGCCATCCTTTTCTTTATTATTAGACATTTTTAATACATATAGATCGACCTGACCCATAAAACAAGTACCATTGTTGTACTGGTTATTAACAAGCTACAGTTCTAAGAGTGTAATGTAATTAGATAAAATCATCAGATTTTACAAATATGACACTTGCTTTTCAATAGTCTCCAGCGATCAAAGAGTTTTATGATTGCCGGTGTTCCACGAGGCCTAGGTGAATTTTACGTCCCCACCGTCAAAGTTCTAGATAGAAAAGTTCAACTTATTGTAGTATCAAAAGATTCAATAAATTCCATACCCCAAGGAGAAGGGAAAGGTAACTTAGGTTACACATTGATCCTTTCCATCTAAAAGGCGTTCTAGATTTTCAGGCGAAACTTTGCTTGTTGGATCTTGTTAACGGTGGCGCATATATCTCATCCGCTTGTGTCAGAAAGAATGACATGTATACTGAATGGTGTCAATAGGCGGGATGCCGGTCAAGGCAATTTCTCCGGCTTCATTTCTCATCTCTACAGGCGGATCAAATGGCTGTCAGGCGAGCCCATCTGTGGCCGTGAAGGGGGACGGTGAGCACGTGGAAAGGATCAGGAGAATAGTCGCCCTGCCACTCCCACCACAGCACCCTCCCGCCCGCCCCCACATTCTCCACCATAGACCGCTCAGGTTACACCCCAGCGACAGGAAGAGTCCCAAGGTCATTGCCTTGACCTTGGTCCCGCGTCAAGGTCAAGGTCAAAGGTCAGGCCTCCTGGGCGCCCCCTATGGAGAACCTGCCGTCAGAGGTACGGCTCTGAGGATCCTGGGGGTCTCTGGAGGGTAAAAACCCTTCATCCCCAGCTTTTCCCCCCGCGTCGGTCTGCCAGCGGATTGAGCTAATTTGTTCTTACCATGCGTCAAAGATCCGCTACATGGACAACAGTGCCGCGGCTTGGAGAAGGTGGGAACTAGACCTCCCCCACCCAACCTAGCTGAGCAGCTAACCCTACGTCCCACCCCTCACCCTGGTAAAGAATGATCCCCTCCTGGGTTGGCTAATCCAAGCGGTCTGCTTGGAGTGGCAGTTGGGGACAATGGTGTTTCGCCCTGGCACCTGGTCTGCCCAAAAGGTGGTGCCTCGTCTGTTCGGCGCATGTGCACTGTGCATGGTACATACGGAGGGTATCAGCACAGAGGTATCGCTTGATGGATAGGTTTTGAATTATGCAGGGAGTGGCCTAATATTTGGACTAAAGAGGTACCTTTGGATGAACATGGCAATAGATCTAGACAAGCAGTATTTCATTGCGGGACCTCAACAGGTTGTCTGCATTCAAGGAAATAGTTATTATAGAATTTAGTGGAATCCTTCAAATCAGAGGTCATGCCATCGGTAATACAGTATTTAGCCATAAAAATCGTTATCATTTTATTATACTCTCACTTCAGGATCGATTTGATAAAGGGGCTGAACGAGAAAAAGGACAGAATATGTGAAAGATATGGAGAGGGAGATGGAGCAGTACGATGGCAGTAGCAAATATTACATATTTGGATGGATGCAGGCTGTCTCTAACTATCACTGATTTAAACAAAAACTCACTTATACAAGGTGATGCAACAATACTTCATTTAGACCTCCTGAAGGACCTCGACGCCCATTCCATTCAATGCACCTGTGCATCGTAGATTGGATCGTAAGGCGCGTCGGTGTGCATTCCGACACAGTGACGATGTAGTAATTTAGTTTTGTACTTCCTCAGAAACCGAGCTTCATTATGGAATTAGTTTTAAGACCACTTTGGGTGACAAGGTTAATTTTGTAATGTTTAGAAGGGACTCTGTCGTATACATGGTCTTGGCTTCCTGCCCCTTGTCATTGAGTAATTTTATAGGAGAATATTTTGGTGTTGTATTTCTTTTTTAAGTGTACATGTAATTGGGAGAGGTATTCAATATTTTCGTCGTTTGAAAGTCACAACGTTGCCACACGTTGCTATACAATTGTACCGTGGTGAAATGGACACATGTATTTATCTCAGAACCACGATTGATAACAAAATAAAGCTCGTATTCAAAATGAAAACTAGTTTCGTACTCTAACTTTCTACGAAACCGAATTTTTCAGTATTCTGAAAAGGCTATGATGCAGGAACTTTGATTCATAACCATGTCGTAGCCCTGTCGCAAGCAGTGGGTGCCCGGCTTTAGGCCTCGTGGCGAGAAGTCACCACGGCCACTGACATTCTCTAAGAGAATTGTAGCTATTCCACCTTGGCCATCCTATTATGGTGTAAGTGTGATAAGCTGCACCTCCTACATAAACAAGGGTTGAACTGTAAACCCCCGACTCGCAACTACGCAGAGAGAACGAGCAATAAACCAAACCAATGTTACCCTGAAGGCCAGTTAAGATGTTCGCCCGTTGAATTATTCAAACTTGAATTTATTCCAATTTCCAAGGTACATTTTTATACAATGGTCTTAAGATTTATGCATGCCCGTACACCCAGGAGAATGCCTATCTACCTCCTCTATTTTCATGGAATCCAAATCTAAATTGTTCTTTCTCTACATAGCACGTATATTTAATTCAAGTGGTTGAAGTAGCTCTCCATCTAGATGTCGGCATCTGGTAACGTGATTTTGGGGGTTGTAGGTACTGATGTGTGTGAATTAAACCTTTTACATGTTTTACTGTCACAATGTTGATGGCATTAGTAGCTATGTTTACATAGTATGAAAAGTGAATGAAAAGTTGTTATTAGCGACACAAGTGATCTTGGGGACGGTAGATAGCAATTTGAGTGTGAAGGGAACAAATGAGTCCGTTTCACCGTGTATTAGTAACCATAGTAAAACATATTTTACAATCATCATATCAATGGCATTAGTGTCAAGCGCTCTACGTATTTATTATTCCTCTGTAGATGAAGTTTCCTAATCATATTTTAAGTAACCCATTATCAGGTAAAAGCGACAAGAAGATGTATGATATAGGTTTCTAAAGGATAGTAATGTGAATTGGTGGTATGTGTAGTGCCCAGACCGTCTTTCTTTACATTTTCTTTTTGTGTGACTTCCTTATACTATATCTGGTGAAACGAAAATATTCCCGAGTTTATATATTGGTGAAAATATGAATTCAACTATCTGAGTAATAAGGGAGGCTCCTGGGAAGAGGAGTGTAGAAGTTGGTGGGGGTACACCACTTGGAATTTCAGAGATAGCCCTTGATATTTATAAGGAAAATTCGACAATTGGGCGGCTGAGTTTGATTATGAATATCAGAAGTGTTATTCAGGACTCTTGACATGCATGGAAATTAGGTTGATTAAAAGAATTATAAGTAGCTGAATAATTTGTCCATTTGTCAGTGATGAGACAGGAAATCACAGCAACAATGAATATTTCCACAGAATGCAGATTAAAGAAATGAAAGACCAGGACAGACGTGCAAATGTAGATCTCTTGCATGATTATAATGAATCTAATAGTTAAAAAAAAAGAGCTGATTATAGTTTATATCTACCGACAATTATGCAGCTATCCAGAGTAATACAACGTTTCAATCTAGTATGCGGATCTAGGTGCGGAATACCTGAAATGTAATCATGCAGTATTCTGTCCGTATTCAAACTGGATCTTTTTTCATAGACTTTGAACTATGGCACTATTACGGACTAGCGTCATATGCCTCGGGATCCGGCCTATACACACCTCCCCACATCACTCTACAGAAACGAGTCTGTATTCGGCACTTTGCATAAGGAGCAATTCGCGAGCGATTCTCCAGACACTGACCTCCTCAGAGCACCTCACTGGCCACAATCCCCTCTCCCTAAGTACACATCCACTCGGCGGCGCTACCACCCGCCCCCGCCGGCCTGTAGCTCCCTGCGCCTGTTCATGGCTTGGCGTGGATACAGTTATCCTTGGCTGGCAGTGTTCAGCCTCTCTTGCCTCGCCCGGCGTCACGGACAAAAGACGAGCGGCGGCCGGCGACGCTCCGGTCGAGAATTGCAATATTTGGACATGTGATTGACACACAATGGCGAAGAGAGGGGACGGCTAACCCGCCACTCGTTCTCATTTTCTGGTCGGCCTCGCCGGATGGCCAGGCACCGTGCTGAGGCAATGAAGCAGACATAACTCCCCCCACTCTCCCTCGCACTCACTCCTCGATCTCTACCCCCTCCCACCCTAGTGTAGCCATTCCATTCTTGCCCCCAAAAGCATTATCTGACCCTGCACCACACCCCTTTTGAGCGTGGGGCAGGCACAGATACTCTTCCTATAGTTTAGGAGAGGTTAGAGAGACTTTAAGCATACTGCAAAAACTACCGCTTCACTATCTGCATGCCAGGTCTGTGACTTTGGTAAGGTGCAAAGGTCCAGTATCATAGAGCAGTGTCCAGCTGACCATGACTAATTGCTACAGAATGAACTACCTCATTGACCCTCCGGTGCATGACAGATTTAGGACCGACAAAAACAGTTATAGAAGTAGCTGGAGACAAGAGAGTTACAATAAATGACCTTCTGACTGGATAAAACCCAAACCTTTCAATAATTGCAAACATTATCATTAATGATGAACATCCTAATTGTTCTCTAGCCGGTTCACTGGGTGCTAGGAACCCTTCCTCCAGACAAGCCCATCTCTCTTCGGGGAATAGAGTGGATGTTAGTTCCTTGATAGGTTGTTACAGGACTCACAGAGAGTTTCAGTCTCCAAGCAGATGCTTTATCTTGCTTCAAAGCCAAGCGGCATGAGATATCAGCCATAAGAGTAATCCAGCAGGTCGATAAACAGCCACATGTTAACAGCCACGTGCTTTTTTTGCAAACATTCGCCAAAGGGGCAGTATTGCGTCATTTGGTCATGGTACAGGATGGGTATTTGATGGGATATAGACATGATCGTTGTTCGGGGGAAAGATCGAGTGGTCAATGTCTCAATAGCAATATGCTTTGTAAGGCATAGAATAATTGCTATTTCCACCATGATCCAGCAGGAAATTGTAGCGCCATTGTAGTCGGAAGACACTGACTGTTACCAGTTGTTACAATCCATTGATAACTGTGAAAGGCGGCTAAAAGAAATACTCTATGGCAAGCCAATAAAACCGAAAAAGCAATCTATTGGTAACTGCACCCGCAACTTTGTGTGCTTATGGGCGTTGGGGACATGATGGCCGCCTCCATAGCACAATAGCGATCTTCCCTATAGAACCACAGACACAGTCGCCCCAGTGAAGGAGATATGGTAGAGTTGGCAGTGTCGGCGCATTTCAGTAATACCGGGCGAGATGAAGACAGATGAAGCTACTATTTTGCAGCTACACCATAGTGGATCTCCAACCCACATCCTCTCTGATTGGGTCCCTCAGCTTATCTATTGGCGAGCTCATGGGGGTGCTGGGGGGGGGGGGGGTTATAGTGTCGGGACGCGTCTTCATTTTCTCTATCCGCCACCCGATTGACAATTCAAAAGATATATTCTACTTCAAGAGGATAAATGGACTGAAAAAAAGGACTCGAGTCTTTTAAATACATTAGGCTTTTGATCAATCACGATACTTATCACTGGGCACACTTTATGTGGCTTTGGCAGCCAACTGCCATCTGAAGTGGTATACGGAAAGGAATTCCTCTTGCATAAATTGATTTTATTTTCTGATAGACAGAGTAGTCAGCTGAGGCTCCAATATAGAGAGCTGATCCAATTTGAAACAGTTATCTCCTTTTTTTATGGAAATCTCACGATAAATCTGTCAAGGTCCAATATCCCAGGAACTTTTGTAAGTGCACCAATAACACTTTGTGTTGGAGGCGATGGCAATGGAGCTAGAAAAAAGGTGGGACCTCAATTACCACTATGTCTCTTTCTGCGTCCTATGTACATTGCAAAGCTGCTGGGGAGATTTGGGGTAAGCCTCTAGATGGAAAGACCAAGAACTGGATAAAGCCATCCGCCGAAAAAAGGTTAACTTATAGACCTGAGCGCTGGCGTGGGTATCCCAGCATTGATCCCTTAAATTGCGATGGATTTAGAAAGTGACAGTTTGGCGTTTTCCCTGAGCGCTTGTGGTAACGCATAATTCAGATCGCTAAGTCTGCGTGAAAAATCTAACTGCGAGGGTCCGGCATAAAAAAGGCGCAGGGCTCAGACTGGCTGGGGTTTCATGATGGCGTCATAAGTGGGGTATTGACTGTTAAGGTGGCCACCAAGTGTTGTAGAAAGTAGCACTTTATTCGACCTTGGCATAATGTGAGTATAAGACACGCAGGGGATTTCACACCTGATTGGAGACGGGGGTGATTTATTGTTGGATTGAAGCATTGCTGACTGGTCCTGGAGGGAGAGCTAAGCTGAGGTGGGCTTACGTCAGCGTGAAGAAGTGCCACTCCTAGCGGCCATGTAAGCGGGGGGCTGTGGTGGGGGATAGAACAATTGCCCCCTGTGGCACCCCTCAAGGACCCCCTGTATTCTGTCTACCCTACCGAGCAGCTCATTGGCAGAGGAGAGAGGTTGAGTATCGGAGTGTTTGGGGTGTTGTGGGAACAGGTTCAGGGACTGGGGCATCGCAGAACAGGGTGGTTAGTTCTACGCGTGGAGGGGGTTGAGCAGGATTTCCGCAAGGGTGCCCATGCTTGCAGCGACGAGCCCAGTGCGCATGCCCACGCACAACCTCTGTAGACTTCCGGTGACGTGCGCTCTTACTCACGAAGTGCGGCCGCGCTTACGCATTGATACACATTCTGTATTGTATCAACATTCTTACCACCCAAAGCCCAGAAAGCAACTAGAAAATGAGAGATTATCTCACTATAAAATTTTAAAAAAAGGGGGAAACGATATGATATGCGTTTATATTGGTAGGGGTCCTATGTGACAGTTCCGAGTTGGTATTGCATGAAGGACTCCGTCTTCACTTTGACACACGCTATCCCAGCAAGTGTGTTGCGTACCATCAACCCACTCCCAATCTTCCAAATCAACCCTGTGCCACTACCACCACCACCACACTATCCGGGGCCATGCGCGATCGATAGATCCCGATCTGCCTGTATGAAATTCGTCGACGCAAAACTGATTTATTCGAGGATTGAATCATTTCCCTGTCCACTGACTTCCATTAGGGAGGCGAGGCAGACCTAATGCCCCGGCTGACAGGCCGGAATTGGGCAGAATGAACTCTGTCCCCACAGCGCCGACCACCCCCACGTCTTCAATTTCACTTTTGCACACCGTGTGCAGTGAAAGGGGCGAGGGAAAAAAGGAGGGGTGGGTAAGAGAGGAGGGGGTAGGGGGAGACTATAGTAGGGGGAAAAGGAGCCGCGATATGCAATGCAATGCAAAGAGGTGTCTGGTAGTTGTCATAGAAGGGAAGTCGGTCGGTGCGGTGACCTGAGGAGCTGGGGTTCTCTTTCTGGAACCGGGTCAGAACGCATGCGCACAGAGCTGCACTATAAACCCCCTCCCTCCTAGCCTCTGACCCCTCCTCACACCCAGTACGCACCATCTTAGAGTCTGATACAGGCTTCTTTCTAGTCAGCACGCACAGTTGCCACTTCCCCATGCATAGAGTCAAGACGGAGAATCCCAGTCTATTACAATACCCATTGTGTCCAGTCCATCCGCGACCAAGTCCCCGCATCTCCTTCCCACCGCCTCATACTCAGCATAGCCCCATCGTCCTTCTCTACCTCAAGCCCTCCCGACCTCACGCACCACCGCAATCTAATTCTTAAATGCGCGCCAGGATTTAGTCGGCCGAATGAAATCCTGGGGTCCGGACCTCAGCAAATCCACTGAATGGGCCGAGTAGTTCGGTGCCGGCTCACGAGGTGTCGCGGCGGTGAGCTTGGGCCCGAATCGACGAGGTCTATAAACCTGTTTATACCTGCCGATCATTTTGTCGGCAGGTGGAATAAGCCAACGCCTTTTTTAGTTACCCGAAAAGTCTGGTGGTGGTTGCCAACGTCTATATATATTGGTATCATTCGCTTAGGATGTAGTATGCGTTATTTCTACTGCATTTTCTCGATTCATCCCGATGATTCAATTTTCGCGCTAAGACCTTGAAGATCCTCAATGGTGGTGATGGTGGCGTTGTTCCAAAATCTTTTCCAAAAAGTCGTTCACCATATCAAATGCCAGATCGTTTTCATTCACAAATCTTGCGTCGGCGGTTCCTGGCTTTAGATCGGTGCTTCATAATCGGCTAATGGAAACGGGTCTCTTGGTGCATTGGAGACGCCTCTGTGCTGCAGGACGGTGCTTGGTCTCTTTGGATGACGATCGATCCTCGTATGATCCCACTGTATTAGACCGGCTCCGTCCGCAGGCACACCGGGCTATGCACAAGGAGGCTCGGGGCTAAGAGAACAAGCCCCGGAGAATGCGGCAGCAGGCGCTGGGGGTCTCGAAGGTCACTGCGGTATCGGAGGCACCAAGAAGTGATAGGAATAATGGCTGGTTGTTATCTCCGTAGTCTGATGACTATCCAGAGTACCGCGAAGTAAGGATACTGGGTAGATGTAAAGGAACTTGCAGGCTCCTTTGGTAAAGATAGTTTGTGTATGTGTGTGTAAGTGTTTGTGTGTGTGTGTGTATGTATATATATAAATGTGTGTGTATATATATATATATATATATATATATATATATATATATATATATATATATATTATAACCTATATGTATATAACCTTTTCATATATATATATATATATATATATATATATATATATATATATATATATATATATATATACATATATACATATATATACAGTATATATGTGTGTGTTCCTAGGAAAAGTAGTACAAACCCCAGTCTGATAACAGTTAATTACAATTATTCGGCACCACATGAGCCAAACTAAACAAATCGTATTCATTTCAATTCATTCAATTCTTGTAGGACCCTTGCAATATAGATATTCACTGTGATTATCATGAAAAGACTCCCCGAAGACATATGGAAAACACGGTTAATGAACCTTGTAATAGTGATCCTGAAATTTAATAGTAAGTGAACCGAACTAATGAACAATGCCAAACGCCAACCAAAATCATGAATCAGATATTTGTAAAAAAAAATAATTTGAAAAAAAGGAATCTCTACCTGTGTTTATTCAGTTTATACGAAAAAGCTGTTGATTCATCCACAAACATACCAGTGTATAACAATAGAATCATTGGGTTAGTAGGTAGTGTAAAGTACAATAAAAATGATGACAAAAAAGCCACTAGCGGAGTCGCCAATGTTACAGGTCATCAACGAATGACGTCATCGGCGATAATATCACACGGTACTCTCACTCCACGACCTTGATATGCGTCATCACAATCTCTATCTATAGTATATTACAAGATACCATCAACACAACTGCTTATCAGAGAATATAGATATTAGTTATAAAAAGCATCATCACTACTAAAAATCGCTAACAATCAAAGGACATCAGATTATGCTATACTAGTATTATAGCAGGCATAACACCAGCCGTGTCAATTAAACCACAATTAAGGCCAATATAAGAGCCTAGTTCCCGGGAGGTATAGGCTTTACTCATGACAGGCCTTGTAGTATTTGCATACAGCCTACTGCGCCTACTGATCTTATAAGTGATATTGACATGACTATGCATAATGCAATAAAACTGTCAAAATCCACAGTCATTAAACTAGAAACAAAGCAGCCTTTTGCATTCTATCAAGGTTAATTCGTGTGTGCCTGCTTTTCCTATCGTAGTTTTTCATCGAGGTTGACACAGAGCCAGGAAATTGAATCGGATATAGAGTTAATTATCTCTGCCCAATAGCGGTGACTGTATAGTATAACATGCCATTGAGCCAGTGCCACATCAATGTATATTAGAATATATCTATGGTCGTATTTACTACGTATACCGCCTGCTCCTATCCATCTCGTATTTGCGGCCGACTGTCACCTGGTGACGTACGGTGTACAGCCATCCGATTGACACCGATAGAAGGTAAAATATAATTTTAAGGTAAAAATGATGCGAAAGCTGACTGTAGTTGTTTATCAAAAATACTTGGCAAGAATATCCCTCTGCCTTTGGCATCTGGATAATCTGATTGGCAAATACACTGTGTATTGCAGACGTACTTTTAGAGTAAGGCCGGCGTCAACCTACTACGATATGTCTCCGATATGGTCTACGATGCACCTCCCGATAAAAAATCAAAATCGCGTCGGAAGGTCACCAAATATCGGGGTAGTTGACCACGTTTTTTGCGATTAGACATCAAAAAGAAATCCTTACGATGCATGGTGGATTGGCATGTCTAGACATATGTCTACGATTTTGCGCCTTCCCGATATGTCTCCGATATTTGCTTTTTGTATCGGTGCCATATTGGTAGGTCTAAATTTCTATCGTAGTAGGTGGACGCCAGGCCTTACCCGTATAGTACAGCATTGGTACACAAAGACCACTCTGCATACTGTTAATGCATTCACCGAGACTAGCAGACGACGGGAGATGCCAGCCGGTGCAACCAGGGAGTGATTACCTGTCAAGGGTACCTTGAGGACTGGTTGAGGAGGGACAAAGAGGGGCGCGGGGTGCTGTGCAGATAAAACAATAGCAGGGGTCAGGCAATCAGTCCAGATGGCCACGTTTGCGTGTTGCTGACCACTGCCCAAAAGTGGGCAAGTCACACCGTGGGACGTACGACGACCCTTACTTGCCCGGCAACAGTGAGCCTATCCCCGGCACCAAACCGCAACGGGTCCGCTGACAATACCGGCGCGCCGACCACGAACGCAAATTACCGCTGCACTTGTCTGAGTCATCAGCGTTTATTCAGGGCCATTACTGCTCCCAACTCGGCAGGTAATTACTAATAGGATAATCACTTCTTTGCGACAAATCGCACAAAACTATAGCAGCGCTAGATGAATAATGCATAGTTATGTCTAGCGGTGGCGGCGGCGGCTCAGGGGTACATTACCCGGGAACGAATGGCGGGCTGGGGAGATGAAGGGGTAAAAACGCGCCGGGCTACCATTAGTTAGCGTCCGCTCGAGCCCGAGCGACGCCGGGTTCCCCGTATGAATAAAACAGCCGGCCCGGTACCCCGTCCTCAATGAATACGGGTTACTAAGGCGCCGTCAGATCACAACACCACTCCTCCGTCCTTTAGACATCAACTCCATCTTTTAGACTCCTCCATCTTTTAGACACCAACCTCTCCATTCTTTAGATACCAACTCCTCCAACTCCAATCTTTAGACAACCACACCTCCATCCTTTAGACACCCACTCCTACAACTCTAATCTTTAGACACCCACACCTCCATCCTCTAGACACCCACTCCTTCAACCTCGAGACACCAATCCCTCTATCCTTTAGACATTCATTCCTCCATTCTTTAGAAACCCAATGGTTCATCCTTTAGACCACTACTCCTCCATCCCTTAGACACCCACACCTCTGACCTTTAGGCAACCTTAAGACACCCACACCTCCATCCTTTAGACACTTGGTCCTCCAGCCTTCAGACTCCTACTTCTCCTTCCTTTAGACAACAACTTTATCCTTTAGACTGATCCGTCCTTTAGGCACCCACTCCGTCACCCTTTAGACAACCACTCCTTCATCTTTAAACATCCACTCTGTCCTATAGACACCGACTCCTCAGTCCTTCCTCCAGCCATTAGCCGTCTGGAATGCATACAGACAATAACAAAGACAGATAGTTTCAAAATGAAGGTTAAAGAAATAACCCATATCTTGATAACATAATTATGATGATGAATAATAACTTACATAGAAATATTTGTCATTCAATAATTTAGTGGTATAATGTACTGAGGACATACCCCTGTCTATTTTGTCCTGTCTTTTTCTTTTTTTCTTGTCTTATTTGTTTGAATGCTCTGTCGAATGTACAATGTGATCTGTCGTATGTAATGTTGTGTGTATGATTGTTATATATGTTGTGTGTTGTCCTCATGTATGTGACGTTGCATGGAAGATCGTCCAATGCGAGGCGAATGATATTGTCGTAAAATTTTGTTTGGAATAAAAAAACACAACAAAAACATAACTATATGTTAACTGATATATGTATACACATGTGGTGCCATAAGTATGTGTTGTAATTTTGTAACTTTTCTAGACATAAATAGTGAAATGGACTATCAATAGAAAAATAATTCGTTGCTCTGACTTTGTATGTTCACATTGATGTGCTGGACATTATACTAATGAGCCTTTTTTCTTCATGGGACAATAAATGTATCTTAAAGTTAGGTATTTGTTATCAAGACTGGCCTCCGGGAATACATCTGCCCTAAATTAATCTTCATGGACATAATTGTTGATATTCTAGGCTTATACATGTAGATTAGCTTAGGCAAAGTAATTATATTAGTAGTATATATCTGGCATCTTTACACAGGCAAGAACATCACCCGCCAAGTAGTATACAGGAAATGAGATTTGATACAGGCAGTGGACCCTGCTGACTGTGGTGCTACTCGAATGCGCCATAGAGTCCTTTATTTGCCCACCTCCTACTCCCATTACCATGGTGATAGGGAAATCTAATTTAACACCAGTAGATGATTTAATCACCTCCAGTCTGATAGCCTTCTACAAACAACACCGTTCCACAAGTGGTTCCTTTCCGGGCCCTACCCCACCGAACACAGCCAGCCGTAAGCGCCCGACTCCAAACTGTCACCTCAGAACAATGTTTCTGAATTTGCATTAGAAATTATGCTTTTTTTACCCTCAGCTCCCACCGAAACATGATTGACGCTCGGGTGCTAGGCTGATCCAACGGATGACGTTTCTGGCAGGTCGAAAAATGGGCACTGCCTTCTGTGACAGTCACGCTTGGTCAACCATGCAGGGTGAGTCAGAACAACCCATTAATGAATCCGTAATGAAGGCAGTTTTTACCCACCGCTTCTAATGATCGATAAACACTTTCAGTTTTCACACCTCTTGAGCTATTAGAGTTCTAGAGGCGAAGGGGAAGTAGTGGGAGGAAGGATAGGGGGACTTTGGGGGGTCCTAATATATTAATACCCGCTGTGTGTAGTGGTGCGTATGTGCATGAGTGGTGTGGTTGGTTGGTTGTTAGTGTTTTACGCTGTCACAGCTGCCAAGTTCATATCAGTGCGAGAGTGAATCTACCAGATGAAGATGACAGACAAGCAGGAAAAGCAGGGATGTTATGAGCCTCGAACCCCGGATCCTGCGAGCTATAGGTCAGCACACCATCCTGAAAAATTCTTGAGAACTTGCCCTGAAAGGAAATTCCGGTATTTTCCTGTCCCAAAATAAACTCGACCCTCGTTGATTTCACCCTGTAACATATGAAATTAGTGGTTATCTATATGCTTATATAGATGTATTGGTTTGTAGCGTAAACCAAGGACATCGTGTGCAATGTTTTGTCTAATCTGTTGTTACACCATTGCTACAATAGCATGTAAAAGTTGCATTCTACTGAACATATATCCGAGGCCTTATGGTAAATTACAGATTGCCTTCTCTAAAACAGGGCAAGTTCTCCTTTAATGTACAGGGCGACTTGTATCGGAGCAAGGTCACCAATAACCATCCCTCAACCATCAATATGTGTGTGGGAGATATAGTGGGCGCATGTATGTTTAGGAGTTAATGTGTGGGTGGGGATAGCTGTGTGTGTAAGCGGATGTGTGGGTGTTTCGATTCTAACACAATATCTACGATGTGTTGAGACGAACACCAACCGCAAATCAGTAGAATGGTGAGCAAAAATCTCATGCAGCCTTTGAGGACAACAATATAATCTGAAAAATGGCGAAGTATAAGACGGGAAGAGTTATTTTGAGGGTGTTTAATTGGCTAGATTAATCTAAAGATGATATATAGCAACTAGGCTCTATTAACGAATGGTAAAGAGAAAGCTCCGTTCACAGAAACGTCAGGATCGCGAAGAAAGGTGCTCACACTACTATCATTGTATCATTAAACCATTTCATGAAAGATCTGTTAGAAGGCATTTACACTGGACGACTGAGAATGTGACAAAAGTAGATCATGTACCGATTATCGTGAGGTGGTGCTCCACGATGTAATATCGGCAAAGAATTTGTAATTATGAGCGGTTAAAGCCAATTAATATCAACGTCTAACACCGGCGGCCGATCACCCATGATAATCGGGAACAGTCTGGAACAATACTGTCGATGTACAAGGGTACCTGTCTCCCTCCGATTGTAATCTGGCATAACCTTCATGTTATTAATCGCCGATTTTCGGGTGTGAGATGTGAGGTGGTCAGTGAAGGGCGTAGATCAACAAATATATCACCGATTCTCACCAACCCGACGGAACCAATGGATCGGGCAAAGCTGTGATCAGAAAAAGTCGACATGTCAATGTCTTAGGGACCATCCATAACATACGATTGCATGGGGGGGGGGGGGGGTGATAGTTTTGGAAATTTCCCATATGTCCCTTCTTTGTTCTATTGAATACAAGACGGTTGGGGGGGGGGGGGTTAAACTTTTTTTTTAAATGTCGCGTACGTACTTTATGGATGGTTGCCTATAGGCTTAAAAATCATGACGTGGTGTGAAACTCAAGAATCGTGCCCAAATCTTGTCTAGTGTAAACGCCGGTAGACATCACCATAACTGAATAAAGTAGACAATAAGAAATCTGCACTGCATAGGCTTAATAATCGTGAAGTGGTGCGAAATTAAAAAGAATCATGGGCAATAATCGTCTAGTGTAGAGCCTGGCAGTATAAAATAAAGATTCATTTAAAAAAAGAAGAGTACACTCGTTATGACCATGAGAGGTACTACTTGATCTCTGTACGTGCGTACGCGTGCTACTACCCGACCACGCCTCGCGGTCTCTCCCTCCGGGCGGCCGTATATATCATCACTCGTTATCTACTTTCATTTATGGCAC
The DNA here is from genome assembly GCA_950022655.1 of Alentia gelatinosa. Taxonomy (NCBI): domain Eukaryota; kingdom Metazoa; phylum Annelida; class Polychaeta; order Phyllodocida; family Polynoidae; genus Alentia; species Alentia gelatinosa. The sequence continues at coordinate 161,377,338 of OX465579.1, forward strand.
CATAGAAAGCCCTCATCCCTAATGCACACCCCCGCGCCCACAATCGCATCATTAATGCACACGATTCCAGTCACACAATGCCTTAATAAATTCTGTTCAATGTGCATTAAAGCACAATGTCGGCGCGCCACCGTTTCATCAGTGGCGTCTGTGAATAGCCCCGACGACAATGACCACGTTATGATCTCACACAACAGGTAGAGATCCCCCTCCCTCCCTCCTCACCCTACTCTTGCCCTCACCCTCGGCCCCTCTCTCTGTAACGACAGCCACTGATAAGCTACAGCAGCCCTCTTAGCGACCTCTAGCGCATATCTCCGCCATGCTGTTATCGTGGTATATTAATGCGCATAGAACCACCGAGGGCGCATGCGTTAACACCGGAAGCCGTCACACGAAGTAAGCGCACGTGTATATAGGGCTGAGTACACGGCGATAGAGTGGATATTCACCCTTCTCTACATTACCACCCATCCCCCTCCTTCTCTTCTTATTGAGCCTGGGACATGCTGAGACACGCTAGATAAGGGAGAAATTATAGACTTTCAGCGCGCTGCAAACACTGTTCCTTCACTATGTATGTAACAACTCTGTGACATTGATAAGGTGCAGAACACCAAGGTCCTTTTCTTTACCTTGTGTAAGGGTTGTCATTTATTGATATTCAAGTTCGTCCACTGAAACAGTCCTAGCCGTCGATAAGGTCTTCCATAAGTGTTAAGTTAAGTTGATCCACATCATTCCTGAGTCTCCCCTGGGTTACAGAAAAGGGTTGTCATATACGATCCTAGATTATTCAACTGGCCAGCTTCTTGTATCGTAGAGTCTTAGAGGAGTGTCCAGCTGATCATGAACAATGTACCTCATTAAGGTACTCCCGTTTGACATATTTGGACAATACAGAGGCAGTTCTAAGAGTAGTTGGTCGACTGGTTGCAAAGTGGGTTGCAGCAAATGACCCACAGACTGGATGGACCCTAAAACAATTCAATGTTAATACTCTTGGATTCTATGCTCATTCATCAATGATCGTCATATCATTTTTGCCTATAATGTTTGATGGCGAGCTGACTGATTGCTCTTTTTACATTGATTTTTGACTGAATCTTGTCAGGTTTCTTGATAAATGTCTTTTAGAACACCTAGTGTTATTCATTTTTTATCGTCTGCAAGTGGCGTTTCTGCAATGAAAAAACTCTTGAAACCCGAAACAACCAGGCAAGACTTGGGCGGAGTAGTCTGTGGGTAATGTGGTCCATAATTTCCATTCGATTGTTTATTCATCTATTTTTTAACCTATTATTTTCTGTTCTTGCCTTTTTCTCACCACACTGGCCATTTTCAATTCCTGAAATAATTTCTGTAAATGTAGGCCATGGGGTGGTGGTTCTGCAGAGCTGTTTGGAATCCCTTTCTGAATAAAGATGGCTGTGTTTATGCGCAGAACGAGCTGGTTTTCTTAGGCCTCGGTCCCAGCTGAAGATACATGCCTCCAGCTCCTACCCGCTTCACCATTCTAAAAGACGAGCTTCAATTACATCAGCTTCTATTGAACAGCCAGCCGTAAGTGGCAAATGATGCAATTAAAGTGTACTCTGAGTAAATTCGGCGGAACGATTAGCTGTCTTCATGTCTTTCCACCGCCCTAATTATTGCCTACTCGATGTGCCTAATTATGATCCTTAATAGGTGTTTCTACTGTGAGTTACAATTTAGGTTCTGGGCCTGCTCGTAGGAGCAGCTCACCTTGAGCATCGCGAATAGAAAGGAGTTAATTAGGGAGGCGCCTCTCTGAGGTTTTCTATGAGAGTTGCTCACGGCATCACAAATTGATGTGTTATGTATGCCCCCGCTGTTAGTTACTGTCTAATTTACAATAGTGTTAACATCTACCAAGCCAGCGGAACAAGAGACTAATCAGTTTAATAAGGTAGAGGCTTTCAGAAGCGTAGCACAGAAGGTCACCACGTTAAAAGTAATATTACGGGGTAAAAATTCATATCCGGTTCTTTCATGTATCTTATAATAATAACATGGAGAATAATGAATACCATTAAATGTCGCTGCATTATTTTAAAATCGAGATCAATTTCTAGCATTGGTGACGAAATTGGTGGATTTAAGTAAGACGTATCATCATGGATATTTGTAGTCGATGCCCAGCTGCCAGTGTTAGATGTTAATTAGTGTTTCATCGTTAACTATTTGATAAGAATACAGTTTAATGTAATCACCTATCATCACATCTAATCTGATTGGCTCTATCAGCATATCAGACTATGCTAGAAGCTACTTGTTTCTATTTATCCTGATTTGAAGCCGCATATGTTTGATAATGTTCATGGAACCAGTTATCTAGGAACCTTTAAGCCGCATTCGGCAGCTTTGGAATCATATATCCAATAAAGGTTTTCAAAGTAAAACCACATATTGAACAGAGCTTCCTAATGTATGCTGGGTAAACATGCTTATCACCTAAGAAATGTAACAGTTAATTTGATATTCCACAGTTATTGGATACCGATTTTACTGACGTGTATGCCTTTAAAATCTCATATAGTATTACACGAAATTGGATGATATCATATAATATATATCAATAGTATGTAAGAGATATTATGATGAAATATGATTCGATAATGGTGAACAAAAACCTCCTCATATGTTATTGCAAAATTACTTCTCAATTTTCCCGATTTGTCTGGAAATATTACATTTTTAATAAATATTTGGAAAAAAAGAAGCCACCCCAACCCCTCACTGTGCTCGTATACTTTAGATGGCCTCTAATGCGAATTCTGTTATGCAGTTTCCAAACCAATGAAGTCGATCTAAATGCATTAAGGCCCTTGCTTGTAATTACAATGCCTTGGTGTATACAGTGTTTTCATTTTTCTTTTACCTAAACCATACAGTTTGACTATATTCAGCATAGTAGACATATCCCTAGTCAGTACTAACAACACTGCAGACTGAGCAGTCTCTTCACTCACATAATCAAACCAGGATGGGATCAAAGCCTGGCTCCTGGCGCACGCCCATTGAGAAAGCCAGCTAAATTGGTCAATTCATTAAGACCCACTGGAGGTGGCGGGGTAGGGTGCGGCGTCGGCGGCGGCCGGGCAGGCACGGGGAGTGACGGGGAGACCGGGCGAGGTGCGCCGACCCGGCGTTTACACTAGACGATTCTGGTTGACGATTCTTGAATTTAGCCGTAAAAGTCTAGAAATGGTCCAATATAAACAACGGACGAGTGACAACTACAGATCGTCAGATTACGTAAGTTTATGCAATCTGGCACCAACTGGTGATTATGAAGACGATTCTATCTTTGAACAAGCAATTCATTTTGGAGAAAGATCTTCCACTGACAGATTTGAAGGCGACGATTATTCCATGGCGGTACATTTTCGAGAAGTTCTTGGGTCGAAGACAACTGGGGCTCATATTACGTAATCGAGCACCACCTGACGACTATTGGCCAGACGATCTACAGTCGCCACGTTTTTAGTCGTCTGGTGTAAACGCTACGGTACACCCGGCTGCTGATTAGGGAAGCGCATGCCGCCTGATGCCCACATTCCTACCCAGATCACGGACGGTATTATAGCTGACAATTTGGAGTGTGCCAACATGAATTGTGTCGCTAGGGATGATAACGTGCGTTCTCAGGGTCCCTCGGTATTCCTCGTAAATCTCCTATTTAGGGATGTCTCGGGAAAGGGTGGTGTGCTGGGATGCTAGCCACACCCCTGTGTTCTCTACTCTGGGGTGTTTTGTCCTTCTCAACCCTCTCGTGCTGTGCTCAGTCCCCAAGGATCTACAACCCAAACCCTCTCGTACCGTAAGCCAACCTTCCATGCTCCACTAAAGTTCCACTTGCCCATACACATACAACCCTCCGATAATGCGTTTCTGTTCCTCTTGGCCCACACACAAAACCATCGTCCAGCACCTCTCTCATGTCCCACTTGTCACACATACATCAACCCTCTAATGTGGTATGCACATCCCACTTGGCCCAGGCCCACACACAAGTCAACCCTCACATAGTCCATATGCCCCACCTAGCTCTCTCTAAAAGGAAGGCTCCTACACTCTACTCATATCCCACTTGACCCACACCCAAGTCAACTGTCTAATACTGCATGCATGTCCCACAAATAAATCAACCCTTGCTTCCTAATTGTCCCACACACACGTCCCTTTCCACACACCTTTTGCATGCCCCGCCGGGACCAAACACAAACCAATCCATCTGCTCGCCACTCCTATCCTATCAACTCTTCCACATTGCACTGGTGTCCCACTTCATCCACATACAAGTCAACTCTTCTGTCTTTTCGCCTAGTCACATTATCTAGAGTGAAATGAACACAACCCACTTTGCAGTGACTTTGTCTACACCAAGGTCTCTCTTCCTACACTCTACACACTTCCCACTCTTTCAACATTCAAACCGCTTCTTGAGCCCGTTTGCTGATATATGGTTGTACATGAAGACCCTTCTCTGTACCACATACAGGGGTTATCATTCAATAAATAGACAATAATCGATGGTTTTGTGGACAGGCTGCTGTAAACCATGAGAAGTTGACCCGTAGTAATACACGAGCGCTAGCGAGTCAATAAGTGTTGAATAAAGCACATTCTCCCTATGGCATACATAAAAGGGTCTACATGTAAGATCCTAGAGTCACACTCCCCACGCCAGCCACTTTGTTTGACCCCTATATTAATGTGACCCCTATATTGATGTGAGTCCACAAACAGGTCAACGCTCTCCTACCTAACACACTTTCCACTACGTCCCGCCCAAACTAGCGCCCGCTCACACCATTCTGTAGCTCAGTCCACCTCCAAGACTCCTGCACCTAGATCGACCTTCGCCTCCCCCTCCAATTCTTCTCCTATTTCCATTGTATCCACCCCCAAATCTTGCCTCTGCCACCCTGCCCACCTCCTGCTTTATCTGCACCCAAACCAATTCTCCCATACTTCATCACCCCCCCCCCCAACGTGTCCCCCATTCTTCGTTAGCCTCTACTTTGTCTACCCCTAAATACACCTCTCTGTCTCCTCCCGCCAACATTGTCCACATGATAACCGAATAGATACTGTCCTGTGATATGATTTCTCATGTCACATACCTTCTCAGGGATACACTCCACTCCCACCAATAATAGATCCCACCACTCAAAGTCACAAAACTGTTTTCAGCCTCATTATGCTTTACAACCCTCACAATCACTGACATTTATTCCACTCCTAAAACAAAATATAAGAGCCTGTTAACTGGAAAAGCCCTAACGAAGCTTACAATATGCCAATCGCAATGGCTCGTGTTTCTTACTTATTGTGTAATAACTGGTTTTATTAAAAGTGAAATGGAAAAAAAAGAACAACACATTGCACCATCCCTTCATAGCCTACCACAGACCTACCTTATCTGTACTTTCCGATCCCATATCGTCCATACGGCCTTCTGCCTACAAAATCCTTTCATCCATGATTCGCTCATACGGTAAATTTGTGACAATGTGTATTCCAAAGTAATATCACCAATATCTGTATGTCATCCTCTCTGCATATACCAACACGGTCCGTAGTCCTTTAGGAAGAATCACCAGAGATTTGTCAAAATGATGTTTATTATCATACACTTTCACCATCTGCACAACCACCTTTAAAATAGTTTACAGTATTCGACCATAATGCAAATAGGTCCAAATTAATCGGGTGTAATCAACAACGACAATACATCTATCCGATGTGTCTGTTTCAACGGTGCAATTTGTACAGTTGAAACCGGAATCCATGTCTGTTAATGCGATCACTGACAGTGTTTTTTACTCGAAAGATGAGATCGCGTTGGGAAATAAGTAAGGTCTGCCGCCAAATTAATGGACGCTGATTGGCTCATACCTGAGACAGTGCCGTCATCTGCTGGATCATCACAGGACGACATTTCTTCAATTAAAGACCACTAGGAATAATTCACGGTTTCTTACGTTCTCCCCACCCATGGCTCCCCGACCCAGTAACATCACCAGACTGACACTTAAAGGTATATCCTACACTTCACGGTGGTGTCACCAGGTGATTTTCAAACACCAGGAATTATCAATTCAAATTGGTTCTTTTGACTTATTCTGATATCAAATGAGTCAAATACAAGATATTATAGAGTCTGACCTAACCCAATAGGCAAATGAAATAAATTTACATTTGATTGGCCTATACACGATATAGTCTTCTTTGATTCTTTGGGTACTCCACATTTCTATGTTCTGTGAAAGTTTTAAGAAAATGAAATGGGTTCTGCCATGTAAAAACATCTTTTAAAAGTTTCTTTAAATCATATCATAATATCATTATCATACTAATCAAAAACTACTACGGTTATCCCTAATATTTAAGTTAGATTTGTATTCTACAACAACTTAACATCACCATATCCAACTTTTAAGAAAGCGACATAGGTTTTAGTTTTTGTTCGATATACCTTTCAGGTACAATATGCTTTCAGATGATCCATGGCAATCATCAGACTTTTGTGTTAATTAGAGAGCAGTTTTTATTCTCTGGGACATAAGGGAAATATAACACATTCTCATGTGCTATGTTATCGAGCCCCACACCCATTTTTTCAATATATTAGCTTTTAGCATCAATCTGTCTATCTAAGTATCGATTGAGAGTTCTGGTACTCTTTATATTTGCCCATTTCGTTTCGCTTAATTGTTAATAACTACATGCTGTTGAATCATTTGTTTGAAAGACGGTACTCTCAGTCCCTCTGTGATTCTCGTTCAGTCTGGTTGTTGTGGAACGAGGATAGTGGCCCACACAGTACGGTACAATGAGAGAGGACAGTGTAGCTTTTGGAGTAAAAAAAGGTACTCGAAGTACCAGACATGGTTTGACACCCAATATGAAATTTGGAAGTTGAGAAAGGCCAACACACCTTCTCCGATCGCGCTGCCTCCCTCTGCTCTTTATCGTATTCGGTGCCAACACCCTGCCCTTCCAACTTTTGTCACTTCCCACTATCGTGTTTTCCATTCAGCTATTCCTCAGTTCCTCGCGACCTATTCCTTAACCCTTTAAGGGCGGGTACCTGTGGCAATAGTATGTGGTAAAGGGCGGGTAATAGTGCTAATGCTAATGTATACTGCCAGAGGGCGGGAGGTCTCAGGCCTATAGTAATAGTTCTATAGTTTTGGACGTGATAAAATATGCAATCATTAACATTATTATCCATTTCACCTTTTAGCATCACCCGCCCCAGCACGGTTGTTGCCATATGGCATCACCCGCCCCAGCACGGTTGTTGCCATATGGCATCACCCGCCGTGAATGGGTTAACTTCCCAACGTCGGAAATATCTTCGTTACATATGGGTCTTTCATCAATCTCGATGTTCTAGAGGGTCCTTGCACAAATTTAAAATAGGAGGGCAAGGCTCGCCTATCATAGATTAGTTCGAGTATCTATGTAAATCAGGATTTGATCACAAGTATTTCGCTTAGCAAGTCTACTCAAGTGCAATTCTGTGTAGGCTGTACCTTCATGTTCCTTATACAGTTTCTTGTTTTGTGTATTTTTTGTTGTAATCAGATATCTTTTTATCTTTTTCTCTACTGCATCATTTTCCAAGGTTCATCAAAGTTTTGCTGAAATAAAAGTTCAGTTTTCTGCTATATGTCAATTATTTTTACTTCTATATATCAATGAATTTGGCTAAGCGTACATTAGTTTTTGTATAAGAATGGATTCGATACATTTATACTGATGACCTATGCAGAAACAAAATACAACTTTGCTTTTCACATCAATTCTAAATCAACAAACAATTCTCTAGGCTTTTATCATAACATCATCAGTTTCCTTCAGGGCAGGTTTCTCTCTTGGCCTTAAACCACGATATCTACCTATGAAACTTCCCATAGATCCAGCATCTAATGATTTGGGGCCATCCATAAAGTACGTACGCAGAATTTCTGAATTTTTTTTATCCCCACCCCCTCCCTACCGATCGTGTACGCAATAGAACAAAGAAGGAGCATACGCAAAATTTCTGAAATTGTTTACCCCCAACCCCCTCCACCTCAGTACGTACGTACTTTAGGGATGGCCCCTTCTCAAACCTGACGATCCCTGTTGAATATGTGTCTTGAAATTGCTGAAACGAAAGGAGAAATGGGCTACTTTTTCCCTTCTTGTCCCTCCCGTGTCGTTCGATCACAGACTATCCATTCTGTGTGTAGTTTATTTCTACTGATACAACCATGAATCATTTCTACTGAATACAGTCTCTGCAATCTTACCTCCTACTGATATCTTATCCCCGCCACTGAGTCTCACCCGCTTAAAGACATCTCTACTGCCTAGAGCCCTACAGTGAACCATTGTTTGCAATCCTGCCACACTCTCCTCAGACCTGGCTTACCTTGTATTATCGATTCCGCCCATATTCATAGTTGTCACTGCAGTTAGTTAAGTTATTCCAATTTAAATATGTTATATACTAGATGATAGCAGAAGAAAGGTTGATAATGGGCTGGCTTTATTACAGAACCGACTATTCGTCCATAACCTGCAGCTATTATGCAAAAGAAGGTGCAAATACATCAGTATTCAGTAAATGTCACTTTGAAGTTATCCCTTTCCATTGATATACCAGATTGCATTGCATTTTAATCATCGACTATCATTTCATTCTTTGTAATACCTTCAAATGCACTTTCCCGCTATTCTCTTTCCTGATCCCACGAGTGTTGTTACCTTGCAGCGTCTGGTCCCTAACCATATAAAAGTCTCATTTCTTACAAATCACAAATTACTTTTTTAGTTACATAGGTCCTGACCAAATCTCTGCTGAGACTTCTGCCGCATACTGTCCGTATATTACCCCACTATCCCGTGTTATGTGTGACACATACAACCAGTGGCTTTCATTTTATCTACGGATATGTGTCTCAAGGCCATTTTCTATTGACCAATGAAAATGTCATCCATTATTTGAGTTTCTCTCAAATTTGTCAGTGGTAGCCACTGACTGCATGTTGCTAGAAAATAACCGGTGAAGGTACAGTGTATACCTTGCTTTAAGTGGAATTTGTAGGTTTATACCATCGAATTTTCTTACTAAAACATTGAGGTTCACTAATAAAGTCAAAGTCATTTGAATATGCCATGGAATATGCAATATGAAATATTAAATATTATGGTATTATCATTATCCAGTTTTTTCTTATTAGATATGTATAGATGTATGAATGATTGTGGCGTCCATTGTAGCTTTGTACTGGGTTTTTTTTTGTTTTTTTATTATTTTACGTTAGTTATTACATAGACATTCTGCATGGCGGCAGGTTTTGTATGTCCATAGTACACAAGCGATTACATATATCTTGACAGTAACAACATCGGTCTTTAGTGAAAGAAATATGAAGTACAATCAGTGAGAGGTGACAATTGAGACAATCTAAATGAGATGGGATGTGATGAATGGTTTCCACATGTAGTTGTATTATGTATCGTTTGGTGTCCTTAGTCTACTTCTTAACTTGACATGCTTTTTATATATAGATATCCTTTCACAGTCCTGGACCTCTCCAGGCAAGTGGGTTACTGTTATCTGTAACTGTATTTGTACTGCATATACTTGTGATGTTAATTTTACAGTCCTTGTATGTGACTAACGCGTGGAGGATCACTGGGAGACTGGTGAACGCGTTCAGTCGTTAACTTTGCTGAATAAAAAAAATAAAAAAATAAATTCTATGAGTCATTGACTAAGTTGGTTGGTATTGGTCTTATTGACTAAACTTTACAAAAATAATCAGTGACCATTTCAAATGTCTGACTGTTTCCTTTCACCTAAATTGCATTGCTATTCCGAAATAATCCATCCATGTTTCTCGACTGCAGATTGGTGAAGAACAAACAGGCCTTTTTGCCTTTCCAAAATCTCCAACATACTTTTACTATGCAGTGTCTGGCCTTCTCTCTTGTCCTATATCCTTCACATTCCTTAGAAAACACAAATTATCTTTTTTAATTACATAGGTCCGCACCACATCGCTTGCGACCCTAGTCCCTATACAGCGCCTGCTATCCCCTTTTATGTGTAACACATGCAACCAATTGCTTTCATTCCCTCTACAGTTATGTGTCTACTCTTTGAAATACCCGCCGTCTGGGGCCGGGCGGCGGGGCGGGCAAACAGGGCGACGTAGAGACGGGCTGGCGACGGACGTGGAGGTGTATAAACGTCCGAATAAACTGGGGCGTGAAATATGGCGTCGGAGGCAGGGCCCGGGGTGTAATTGGCTGCTGGAGGAGGGGACACTTCATCGGCTCTCCGGGCCCTCCGCGGCTGGCGGCGGCGGGGATTGCCGCCCTACGCCGGGTGCCTTTAATTTACCGACCAATAAGGACGCCCGCTCGTTGGGCGCCGCTTGTCCCGAGAACAATTCAAACAAATGACGCAAACTAGCAGAATTGACAAGTGCGTGGCGGGTAAGCCTTCTAATGGGCAACCCCCTTGGTGGCGCCAGGCAATTTGTTAGTGTGAAGATCCTACATGGAAAGGGCGGGTCCGGGACTTAGGGGGGTTAATTGGTTTGTCTCAGGGATCGATACTATATGTCACCGGCTCCTCCAGGTGGTTACCCCCACGTACCGAGCTTCCTCCAGGGCGGGTGTGCGGAGGGGAGGGAGGCGTGGGAAGGTGCGGGTGTGGGGTGTGGGTGTGGGAAGCGTCAGACACGTCCAGGGGAGGGTGGCTCGTGTCAAACTCATTGGCACTCATCCGGTGTTGGGATAAAGAGCTGCGGAGCGATCTCACAAGCGGGTAAACAGGCGAGGACCTCATTTCACACCCGCCGCGGATTGATACCTGATATGGTGGTGGTTCGGTGAGGGACCCCGCGTGCGGACACGCCATGTCGACATGCGCGCGCACATCCCTTCGAGCTGTCTCGAACGGCTCCGAGCAACTGTGATCAGTTCCGAATAGCTCCGAGCGTTCGGAGTAGCTACGAGCAGTTCCGAGTAGTTCCGAAAAGCTCCATCCTCAACATTCTTCCCACCCGTATTCACTCTTGCTCTCTAAAATGAAATCCCAGACACTATCGTTAAACTACTCACCAAAGACCTAAAAACCAGCATCGTGACCAGATTAAAGGGAAATGTAATTCATAAACACCAGATATGCTGGTCTGCATTCTCAAACAGATCCTACCCGTTTCTTTAAATATCGATACTGGCCACCACATTGATATGCTGAGTACCTTGGTTATAGATTCACATACGATAAGCCTCATCTTACCTTGTGTCCATCTTAAGGGCTACTAATAGCTTATATTACGGGAAGATATAAGTGAAGATGCAAGACATATGTGGACTTTATGCTAGTCAGGTTTATTCATGACAGTATTTCTTTTAGTACATACATGAGTTAATGTGTATGGCATCGGAAACCATCTCTGAACAAATGTACAATGTTTTTCAAACAATGGACATTATATACAAAATATAACAGATATACATCCAGCTCTTGATCAAGTGGCAACAAAAATAACGCATCTGATTAGGATCATATATGTTCCTGAAACGAAAGCCACCTATATACAGGAGATGCATAGAAACAAGGGCATTTAAGTTTCGTTTTTTGACAAGCTCATTAAATGCTTACGTGATCACTAAATATCACCTCATAATAGTTGTACATACTAATTGGGTCATTTCCTTGCACAGCAAACACCTGCCATTCCATAGTATTACCATATCAGGACATGAAGACCTACATAGACTCTCATCTCTCATATACTCAAGGGAAGGGGAAAGGGTCGCGAGCCTTGGGCTCAAAACATAAATAGAGATTAAGATATGGTACAGCTTTTATTATATACAAGGACTTGAATATAGTTACCTCACTTATTGAAGAGCGTATTGCATACGCTTTATGTACCTTGAGAGATTGGTGGACCGGACAGTAAAGGCAAATGATTTATTTCTTTACACCAATAGTGTATTTACAATAGATATAGCTATAGATAGTACCTTCTGCATGGTAATCCGCTAGGGCTATGACATATACAGCCTATTGTCCTTGAGAATTAACCTAAATCAGCCTGCACCTTCATTCTCCTAGATCCTCGATCACAATAATAGCATTGAATGCTCTTTTCGTTTTAGTTTGCCGGGGAACCATGCACGATGAACAAGTCGCGACGTTACAAAAAGGTACTATAATCAGGGTACCTGTATAATAGTGTACCACGCTAAGAACGTTCAGCAAAGCAGATATATTTGAAGTGGCATACTTATGCAGGATTACAGGTCAGCTAGATTAGCAGTCTATGGCCGAAAAATAGAAATGTACCAACTTGGTATTGCTGAATACTTCCCGTCCTTATCTTTCTGTGAATTTGGATTATATATTTTCCTGTTTTGATAAGATAATAAATTTAATAAATTCCTTTTTGTGATATTCCTGTATAGTTTTGATCTGAAGACTGTTGGAAAAGCCGGTACTAAAACGACCATGGTGATTCAAGCGACATAACAGGGAATATTGAATACACAAGTCCACTTCTCCCCTCGTCATGACTGTCCTGTTTGCATCGCTATTCATTACTCGTTGCACAATGTTTCGGAAGCACGAAGAGCACTATGGCGGAAGTAACAATCGACACGCTCGATGGACTCTCTCATTGAAGCGTGACCGTCTGCCCCCAGCACGCGGTCACCCAACCTGCACGCCGTTACGCCACATTAAAGATCAACAGTTACTTGAGATACGGGAATCATATAATCATGTCCTCTCCAAAAAGCAAAGGCCCCGCTGCGTTGGCGGCGGGCGTCCGCTCGCCCAACCAGCAGTTCTACAGTATAGTGGATGGTGGCGAGTGGCTGGCGTTGCATAGTAATTGTGTAGCTTGGAAACTTCGTACTCTCCACAATCCACGTGATGGCACAGCTTGTCCGCAAATTGTCGTCTGCTGGACCTGTGACGTCACAATGGCAGACGCGCACGTCCGCAGACGCCCCCCGCTCGACGACCCAGCTCTCCGCGAAGCATGCGGCATGCGATGATGAGGGGGAGGGGGGCGGGATGCTCGTCCAGTGGGACGCCGCAGTTCCTCCTGGGTCACCTCCGAGAATGGCGGGAAACCGTTCATTTCGAGAAGAAGGAAAGTAAGTAGCACAGAACACACGCTCTTTCATTGGCAAGCTCGCCAGGCCTCCTCCTCCTGCAGTGCCCGGGTTGGTCACCTTGTGAGGCAGGACAGTCCCAACAAGGTCAATAAGCATAGCAGTGCGGAGGTGCTGGAGGGTGCTCGCCGTGCTGCCGCGCTCGGCGCCGTGGAGTAGGACACCTCCCGGCTCTGCTGCGGCTTTTTGTCTCTGTTCTTACGGCCCACGTGCTGGTAGGAGCCTTCTTTCTTACTGTTGATGCCCACCTTGGCGTAGGAGGAGCCGGTGCCGTCGTGCACCACTTCCGCCTCTTCACAGAGAGCTGAAAACAAGCGGACACGGCCTTATTAGAGCAAAGTACAACCCACAGAGTTATCATTTTATTTTATTCAAAGGTGAAAAAAATAGTACCACTACCAAAGATACTGTTATTGATGTAGGCTTTTTATTTTACAGCACCGACGTTTCGACAATCACATAGTCTTTCTCAGGGTTCATTTTATTATCAATCGATAAGAAAAAAAACCATTAGAATGTATGGGGCCACATTAAACCACTACCTATTGTTTCTATGCTGTCCAATACCATAGACCGCATTAGTGTGACGTCATTCTACCCGTCCAGAGCGGGGTTTCCCTACATTCTGGTGCCAAACATTGGGATACCCCTTCATACGTGCGGGTATCGGCGATACCAAACATCACAATTATTTCTTTTCTGTAGAATATCTAACAGTACTATGGCATCAAGTATACAGTCATAGAGACTGGAATGCAAGATTGGCACCAATGTTATAAAACCTAATATGGGGATGGCTTTAGTCTTACCAGCGAATATACCAATCTTCTAGTCACAGCTCACTTCTAAAACATGTTTCCTGTTGAACATATTCTCCACTTAGTTTATTTTTGCTGGATTACCACAAAAAAATTCACTATAAGTCGGCAGCAGACCTACCACGATGCTACATCTATGGGGTGCTTCGCGGAGTTTGGATTTGTTTGGCACCAAAATGCCATGTGATAGCAGGGGAATTCCTATAATGACGTCAAGGCTAATGCGGCCTATAACCATTGATTGCAGATTTTCATTATTCATCGATAAGAAAGCTCCCATTGAAAATATGTAGGGCCATAATAAACGACTACCCATCGTTGTTATTTCATTAGAAATTGTGACCATTGATTACGGACTTGGACCTATCAGTTACGGTTATTGATTACAAGAAAATAACCCCTTCATGCTGGAAAGCAAAGAAATAGTCCCTACTGATAGACCATGTGCGGTAATTTAATTGTGTTCAAAAAGATGTTGCGTCTATTGGATCGTCTCCGCTCTCCCGGTGGGGTGTGGGGGACAGATGCTTGCGATGCAAAAAAAATTTTGCGGTAATTTATTCGAGAAAATGGATAAGGAATACAACAAACGTCCGTTTTGTGAACGGACGGCTCTGTAAACCGAGGTATATGGCCACCTGCATATAAAACCATCGATTATTGTCTATATCCACCTGATAGAAACTCTCGATAGAAACCACCTCGAGAGTATGTATTGCTGACAGTGGTTGAACTCTCTACTGAGCTTCGCGTCAACTACGTGGAGGTTACGCCCACTCCTATCAAAACAGGTTATTATTGTGTATACCGTATTTCTAACGTTAAATAGGATATAGAAAGAATATTTGACAAATTCCAATGCCACATGAAAGGCTTCAGTGTGATAATGTCACGAGCCTATCGATCACAAGGATTTAGAAAAAGTTCTATCAGTAGTAAATGGCTCGCATAGAGAAATAGGGTACAATTAATGTATATACATATGGCATTACCTCTGTAATATTTTACAGAATATACATGATATTCACAGTGATATCATGGATAAGATAGCATACCTAGCTGGTACATCATTATCTTCATGTACGTGAAGTAGGAGGATTGATACTAATGGAATCTGTTACACAGTCTATTGATCATCAGACCCTAGCAAGGAGACCACAATAGTATACCTACATTTACATTAATCCATGAAATGATACTTTGTGGTCCTGTACTTAATACTACTAGGAGATCGAACAAACATAAGTACGTCTAATAATAAGGATTTCAAAGCGTATTGTTATTACGTACATTTGGTTCGACTTAGACTTAGCTCGACTGGTTTCTCCACTAGATCACTAATGCCCTTGTGGCACCTTGCGTCAGTTGAAAATTCTATGGTGTTTCTTCTTTCTGTCAGACTCTGCAAGTACAACACAGAAATGATGAGAATTCTTCCTAATTAATAAGGGACATCTTTGCGGTATCAGTAATACGAAACAACCATATGAGTATACTAGAAACTTATCAATGATGTCTCAAGTAAGATTTCCGTCAGATGATTAATTAACAATAGAGTCTACTGCAATATCATAACATGGATGTCTGCCCACACAAAGCTGGCTTTGTGAGAAGGCAGCGGGCCGTGGGCGCTCTGGTAATTAGAGCAATTCCTGGGGAGGCTACACAAATACGAGCAGCTCATCTGGGCTGTGTCTGAGGTCGCGAGCTACTCACGATGCAGCTAATCCGGTCCTGCCTCGTCGTGGCGTCCAGACGACGTACGAGCACTAGCGTCGTGTTGTCCTGCTTCCACGAAGATAGGCATTGTGTTTGCAGCAAACCTGAAAGAAGGACACAGCCAGTTATAATCCTGTTTAGCCAAAGGATAAAATGCAGCAAGAAACAAGAGGCAATGCAAGTGAGAAAAAAATATATTTGGGAGAGCGGCAGTCTAGACTTGGGATTTATTAGAGTGATTCATGTGGTGAGTTTGAAGTGGTGGGGCAGAGTCCGGTTTACACAAAGAGCCTTAATTGGAAAAGCGAGCTGGGTGGAGTGGAGATTGAGGACTGATAGCGGGGGCAGCGCGTATCCCACGGCCGCATGCGTCACACCCCCGCGTCGACTTTCACACTTTATCGGGACCCCGAGCTGATAAAGGCTATCTCCGAGTAAATCCCGGGCCTTGGCGCCGGGATCCGCCGGGAACGGTAAATGGTTGCCCCCGCGAAGCCCGCCCCTCACCTCCCACAAACCATCAGATAAGGGACTGATACCCCGGACCCTCCCCCACCCCCTGCACCCCCGTGTGACCCGCGGGGCCGCGCTCGCCATTGAAAATTGAAAATCTCCCGTGAAAAGTCCAACGGTGAAGAATTAACCAATTCAGGGCAGGTCTCCCACATTCCATCACACCAACCTTCCGCATCGCCCGCCCGGGCCGGCGCGTTCCTCGGGCTAATGGCCCTACCCACTAAAGACAACAAGTGCCTACTCACACGGGGAGAAATTAGGCCGGCTTTTGTTATCTGAATATTCGTCAGTGGTTGTTTGACGAAGGCACCTCCTGGGAGTCTCAAGACACAGCCTGGCAGAAGGGTGTATGCCCAGCACGGAGTGGCGATAGTCCTAATGTTATTTGGAGACTTTATCCTGGAGGATCATACTTAAAGGCGCGAGGCAGGCCCCGAGCATGCGCACACTGATCTTTGTCGCGCGTCTCGTGAGTCATTCCCCACACAACTCTCGCAGAATACGTGAAAAGACGCGACTTCAAGGAGGAACTCGCCCGGTGGCGCCATCTCCCGGGAATACTCCGAGCAGATGCGGGGATTGGCCTCGGGGCGGGAAAGGTCACCGTTAGCGCTGTATGAGGAGGGCTGAGGAGGGGGAGGGTGGGTTCTCTCACTATAAACCCCCCTGGATCTCTCTCTCTCTCTCTCTCTCTCTCTCTCTCTCGCTCTGACTCTCGTCGCTCTCACAATAGCCCCAGGCCCTCTGACGATGACCCAGGACTCACTAAAGAATCGACATGTCTTATCCATCAGCCCGACAAGGGACCTGAATATCCAATTGAAAGCTTTTCAGTGGAACTCCCACGGGACATTCCTCGAGTTTGCCACCCGCTGAATGTTCATTGTGATTAGAACTGAAACTGGGATTAAAGAGACTTAACTCAAACACGCTGCAATCATAAAAGGGAGCGAGGACTTTATAGCAGCTGCCTTGATAAATACAATACAAGTTTGAAATATAATATAGCATCATATGCAAAACCAGTCTACACATTTTGTTTTTTTCTCTAAAACTAAATGATATGACGGGAAAGGCAAATTTCATCAAGGGTTAATGGCAGAATATCTATGTAAATTTTCTCATTGGCATTTCTCTGTCAGCACTGCTAAAAATTGCTTTATGCCGGCCTTGAGATGAATATCACCTGTACATTAGGAATGGCTTAAAATCTCAAGAGAATCACGGAAATAATATCTTCATATCACGAAAATAATATCTGCATATCACCCTGTCAAAGTATCTCCGTGGAATATACACCAATAGAGTATTGTAGCTATTTCTCTGGCATTTTAATATGATGGTATTTTAGGAGTAATTCATCACAAAATTTCGCCAGATGTTTAAATGAACATTAAATATGATATCAAAGCTCATTATCTCTAACTTACAAATATCTACCACTTTTATTTTATGTCTTTGGATATGTTAATAATATAATGCAATTTATATGAAAAATGCTCAAACCACTTTTCCTAGAATATATTGACAATGAATAGAACTCGTTATAATTTCCCCTGATCCTGCTGTCTTCGAGACAATTACAGGAATCGTATTCCACAGATAGCAAAGAAGACTGTCTGACTGTCTGCGGATAAATGTCTGCTATCCATCATCAAATCCCACCTAGGTCGGAGATAATAGCCTTTGTACTGTATTGCTGACTCCAGTGGGGACCTTCCCTTCAGTTGCTTACAGATACATACGTCGGAATATGAGGCGAAAATCCAGGCAAGGAATGAAACCAATGTCATTTTCTTCAGACTTTCACAGGGTATAGTAAACGTATATTTTTATACATGTGAATACTAAAACCTATTGGTTACCGTCTCTGTTTTGGCGGAATCTAGATAATAACACATTTTTCAATTCATCAAGCCAAATCAAGCCGATGTGAAAAGTTTACTTTAACATATTCTATGAACAAAAAAAAAATCCTGTACAAGTTGAAAATATCCTGTACAAGTTGAAAATAAAATATTCTCCACAATAAAAAAAACAAAACAAAAAATGAACAACGCGTGATATATTACGGGAACTGGATAAGCCCCCTTGAAACAAAAAAAAGAAGATATACACACAATATTAACTAGTTATTAGGTGGATAAATAGACAAAATTGACTGGTTTCAGATACAAGCGCTCGTATGCTCCGAGGACTTGACACGTATTGATATCCGAGCACATGCAAGGATATTGCGAGAAGTCAAGTATCGACCATTTCCTGACACGTAGCATACTGATTTTAGTTCATTTAGGTACGCACTATTTTTTCATATGCACTATTGTTTCGTATGTGCCGTATTTTGCAGCCCGGTGCATATAACATATCTGTATGCTCCGAGTATGGTGAAACATACTCCCTTTGTCTTTTCTACGGAGACTTTGTATTAGGCAGATTATAAAATAGACTGACCTCCTGCATCCTCCTCACAGCGCACATCCATCTGACTTGTGGCGTTACACCCGGTGAGAATGTCCTCGTGGCAGTTGGCTGTGCCGGACAGCACGTGGTAGCGGCCCTGGAAGGGGCAGACGATACCCTCCGTGGGACTCCCTGCAGACAAGAGCCAACCCAGGGGCAAAATTAGATAAACACTAACTTAAAGATGGGAAATCAACTGCAGGCAAACTTCCAAGCCGGTGATTAAAACGGATGGGCCTGCGCACTGGAACAAGTACTCCAAGATCATGAAAAAGAGTTCTGTAATCAAAGCTGGTGGTGTTTGTTGAAGGCTTATCTTTTGTACATCTGTTCCAGATGGAAGATCTGTGTTTATTTTGCTAACAGTGCACACCTTTTATTTCAGGAGAGAACAGGTCGGGAAAACACCTACTTATCAGCAGATAATCCTCGGGGAATTCTCCGCGGGTCGCGCACATCTTCGCCTCCTCCTCTTCCACAAGTTTCCCTGAGAACGGAAGCCAATATGTTCATAAGGTAATTGTACTGCCATGAGACCTCCTTCCAGAGTAGTGCATGCAATATTGGTTTCAATCCTTGATCAATTGAGTTTTCAACCATTATAATGCCAAGAAGAAATTTGATGAGTGTTTGGTCTGTGTCCCAGTTCGCCATCGAGTTTGGAGCTCACGGGAATATGAACGAGGCGTTAGCCAAGTGAATATTCCGAAGTGCTTCAAACGAGATGGTGTACAGGACACTGACCAAACACGAATATGTTTACTATTTTACCTTAGCCTTTACAAATTTATCTGTTTATCACCCATTGAGTATGCGTTGCCGTACTCACAACCCTGGTGGCCTCCTAAGCCCACGGATGTTTATACCATGCTAAAAATAAAACATAGGTCCTAGGTCTTAAAAAGGGATATTGCTTTGTCCAAAACATCAACGAATTTCTGAAACTGCTCATTTTGTCATAAAAATAAATAAAATACATGTATATATTTCTGTTTTTGATTTTCTTTGTGTAGTATTGAAATTTTCATATACCTTTTCTGTGACCATAACACAATGTTTCACAGTCGAGGCAAAAGCAACGGAAGGAAGGAAACACTTACCTAAAGACACTTCAATTAGATCGTTGACCTTTTGCTTGATGACGACGCACTGATATTTTGTCGTACTGAAACGAGAAAAAAGACATGTTATGTATGAACTGCAAACAACATCCTTTAGTTCTTAGCTAAACATTGATGTTCTATACTTTCTAATCGGCTTCCTCAGGTCATGTTCAAGTAAGCACAGGTACCTAATTTCTGTCTTGTCTGCAAATCACAGGATGTATGTGGAGGAACGCTTTCTATGGCGAATGTACGCTGTCCTTTATATATATACATTGAATAAAAAACAAACTGAAAAGAATCAAGTAAATGATATTGGATACTCTATTCGGGAAAACTACTGCACGTGGGCTGACTACTAATCACAGTCCGGTTTGAACGCCAAATACCTTCCTGTACCGCTTAATCATGAAACAGCTAAGTATCCCACAATGTATCACCAATAAGGGAAGGCATGGCGCCCTTCAATCATTTATATTTCTTTTCTATCTTCTCGGGAGGCCGATGCGGTTGTTTCCATTGCCGATTATTGAGAAAAAAAATCAGCCAAAGCAAATAAGAATTCTCTTTTCCTCCGGCTAAAAAGATATATTCTTTTCCTGTCCTGTCATGTCTGACCACTTTTGTCTGTCTGACAATATGTTTCAACGTCAGCCAGAGTCAACGATCAGATAGGCGCTGGTACTAGGTACTAGCTATACAGCAACAATCGTTATATCTATTTACACTTATTCTGGTCTTTAGTATTGGTATTTTGTACCCCTATAAAGTATGATGCTTTTGTACTACAGTATTTGTGATATACCAGTAGAAAGAACTACGGATCATACTCGCGACTGATATTAATTAAGGTCTGATCTCTCTCTATGCTTTCTCTACCTGGGCTTATATTTACATGTTGTTCCATCTATGTGAGTCTAAGCATAATCATTCGAAGTGCTAATTGGGAATGTTGGTGTAGAATATGTCGTCGCTCACCAGCCCACAGAGGAGTAGCTGACGGCCATGAAGGTGCGGGCCGTGTCGTTGCGCTGCAGCACGTCCATACAGCGCAGCTCGGCCTTGGTCGTCTCGCGGCTGTCCCGTCGCTTCCGGAACTTGATCTCCACGGTGCGCGGGTCGCGGTCCAGCACCTGGAAGATGTGTCGCCCGCTCATGTCGCGCCACACCTGGCCGTTGAACCAGTCCGGGAAGCGGCACGCCGACTGCGGCCACCCGCGGTCTGACCGGGGAGTAAACAGGTAGAAAGGGTTATTGGGAAGTCAGCACTAAATCGTGATATACATAGAAAATAAGGTACCATCCATAAAGTAAGTTCGCACTGAGGTTGGGTGGCTAACAAATCTTGGAAATTTTGTGTATGCCCGTCCTTGTTCTATTGAGTACAAGATTAAGAGTGGGGTTGTGGGTTGGGGGGGAGATCCGAAATTTCAGAAAACCTGCTACTTAATTTATGGATGGCCCCTATTGGACTATTTTCCCCAACACAATGGATTAGAGGCCCTATAAAATGGATTTGAAGCTGTATGCAATAGTTGTAGTATCTGACAGGTTTTAAACAATAGGGTGAGGGGTATTGAGTCTGCGTACATTTTCAGTATATATACGATGGCTCTGGAACCAATTTAAACATAAGGTGGTCTCCCACTTTACATTATAAGGACGATGGCATGTGACCGGGTAAACACGGTCTGACTGGGAATAAGATGTTAGAGGTAGTTACACATTGAAGGTAATGTTTATCAATCGTGAGATACCCACGCTTAGTTACGCTGCCTAAAGGTTAGAGGGGTTGGAGAGTTTGCATAGACTCTGAGCTTACTACAAAAACCCAGATCATTCAGCGTATACGTGCGAGCTCTGTGACGCTGTTAAGGTGCACAGTACCAGAACCTTCGAGTCTCAGAGGATTGCCTAACTGACCCTGACCAATCACTAAGACTAAAGTACCTTATTGACTCATCGGTGCTTGACATATGAGAACTTTACAAAAGCATTTTAAAGATAGCTGTTTGATTAGTTGTCAACTGGGTTGCAGAAAATGACACACCGGCTGGGTAAAACCCAAACATTTTGGTCAATTTTTCACGCTCATCCATCACTGATGAATGTACCATTTGTTCCAAGCTATCAGTAATTACTGGTAAACCTTTCTTTATGCCAATGAAATATAGATATGAAAATATGCCATGATACAAATTCCATGATGAGATCTCAAGTTTTTAAAGTGAAAGTTCACGAAATAATATTCATAAAGCTGATAAAACTATGAACTGACATAAAAACACATAAATCTTATTTAGTTAACCTATCAAGGTTTGCATATTTGATTTGTATATTTTGATGTGACCCAGCATATTGTGAATCACTACTGTAGCTCTGGCCAAGACAACTGTGTATTCTCTGATTAGCTCAACCAGTGGCTATATATGGTTTGTAAATATGGCATTAATCAAAAAAAGAATAACCACACAATAAAACCAAATAGCTTATAAATCAAGTTGATGGACAAAATATATATACTCGCTTATAGACCTCTAATGTAGAGTATAGAAATAGAGTTGACTATGCTTATGATAGAACATCATTATAATAACCTGCTTGAATGAAAGAATCCAGACAAGCTACCTTCATCAGGCCATGTAGCTTACGTTACTATAGGTGGACTTAAATATACAAAAGCAATTAGGTCCCTCTCACATATATCATGTGGTGAGAAGACTCTAAGCGTGCGGTAAATATAAATACACACCTCTGGTGAATTGCATGATGAGCGGGCCGTCTCGTGTTGAGCGCAAACCCCGGCAGGTGGCGTCGGCTGACATAGACATGAAGAGCTCTGAGCCGTAGTACTCATATTTCTGAAAGTCCAACAAGAGAATTCATGTTCTGTACCTGTAACTTGAAGGGATGCCAACAATGGAGGCTCGTATTTCAGCATGTTGCACGTGTCTGTCAGGAGGAGGATAATAACCAAGGCTCCTCCCTGTAAACTGTGAATCCTGTCTATTGTATTGTTTAATGTACTAAGTGTACTAAAATCTAACATCTCAGTGATTTACATTGCATTTCTGTCACAGTTTTCTCTCTGAACTGGAAATCCTGTCAATGTGTAACGTACTAAAACACTGATCTACAGTTTGTTTGTATCACACAATGTTCTCTATGTACCCGCAAATCTTGTCTAAATATATCAGTATGATTACAGTACCAATCTCATCACCTTGATATAAAGCCTGTTTGTACTATTCAATTGTACATACACCTTCATATTCAATGATGACAAACTTTGTATAGACTTTGTGCGGTTATATGGCTAAAGGATAATCATAGTGATGGATGTTTTCTAGATGCTTATTTTATGCTTATCTCCCTCAAATGCATTGAACATAAATAACATCATGTCGTTAACAGGGTTCTCGGCATAACCCTTCCACTATCTTTTGTGTAAACTATTTAGGAATCTCTTTCTTTTCTAATTACTCCAGAAACGTTAATCAATACTAACGACATTCCCCATCTTTTACCAGCAATTCTGACTCAGCCACTAGAAGCCCCAAGGACCTAGTCAGAGCAAATAAAGCGCCATACTGCAGACTGAGCAGTTCAGCGAGCAGCTCAGTGTGCTGTCTCACTGCGCCGCCGAGCAGCTCAGTCAAAGCGTTTGTCTGGGCGTCGATCGGCCACGACTCTATTTCCCAGAGCCGGGCTCACACAAGCCGGTACTGCAGGCTCGAGGCTTGTTAGTGCGGTTTATCACATCCCTGGTATTTTTCCTCTTATGTGGCGTTTCCACCTGCCGATTATGACCACCGTTCATGGTATTTAGCACCGCCGACCAATCATATCCTACTTTTGGTGTGATAATCGTCAGGTGGAAGCAAAAAGGGTTAACGAATTTTTCTCTAACATAACATAATCTAGCACCACCGACTGATATTTTGTTCCACCGATGAAATATCCCTCTATTGAATTGATCGGTGGCGAAATTAACTTGA
This sequence comes from Alentia gelatinosa, assembly GCA_950022655.1. NCBI lineage: Eukaryota > Metazoa > Annelida > Polychaeta > Phyllodocida > Polynoidae > Alentia > Alentia gelatinosa. The sequence continues at coordinate 161,401,182 of OX465579.1, forward strand.
ATGCCAAAAATTAGTAGGCGACTACCTCAGTTTCCATCGGAAAATAGCATTTTTGCTGACCACAATCGATTATGCACAGTAATAATATCTCACAAACAGCTATCGATCGACTTTCATACGGGTTGCATATAATCGGTAGCATTTTCGTCGGCCGGTGGAAACACCACAATAAACCTAATGTTGGGAACTCATACTCAATGCCCACGAAGAATTTAAAAAAGGTTCTCAATCGCGGATGATGTCACAAATGTTATCCAAAAAGTAAATGATAAGGGTAAGATAAAACCTGAACCGCACTGGATCCATAGCCACCGAAAAGGTTTACATAATCTCACTCAACTTTCTCTCTTGAGATTGCTCCGCAACAAAAACTCACAGCATATTTGCATTATCTATGGGTATCAATGCAGTTCCTTCTAATATGGTACTCCAACTATAACCTTGCTCCTATCTTTAGGTCCCGATAATCTTGTTGGCACCTCCAACTAATCCGCAAGTGGAAATGAGAATTTAAGAAGTCTACAACGATTCTATGTTCGATTTCCGTCGCATTTTGGAAGCAATTCACCAAAAAACCCATCAATAAACAATACAATATGGTTTTGCCAGGAAAGCAACAGCTCAAGGATCCAATAGAAATGATACTGAAAATCGCTGGACAAATCGATTTTTAACGTCCATACCATTATTTGCCTATTTAACGAGTGTTCCTTAACATCGACGATCATTTTGTCAGTAAGTAGGTACCACTGTGCTGACAAAATGATCGGCGATTTAACGGAGGCGCTGGTTCTAATCTATAAATAAGATGAGGGTGGCTTAAGTGCTAGAAATCCGAATAAAAGACGCCAATGTTTTAATGTTCGTTGCAGACTAGATTTTTGACATACAACGCGTTATATTCCAAGCAGAATCAGCTCCTGCTGAATGGACGACACATCTGTCAGGAAGTGGGTACAAAAATTCGAATTCAGAACATAGTTCTGTCGCCGTATTTTTAAATGTATGTTTCCTTTAAAGGAATCTTGTTTCAAAAGACATTTTAAAGAAATGGTCGGTGGTGGTAGACCAATTTATCGGGAGCCCCCGAATCGTCAAGTGTAGACAAGCCTATTGAAATCACACCAGACCTACTCGCGGCCAGTCCGATCATACACCTCTACTCTGCACTCCCACTCAATCCTCCCCAACATGTCTACTTGGCCTGTACTCCCACTCCCCTCCACTCACTCGACCCACTCGTGAGCGCGGTAAATCGGAAAGCTGTCAGCACGAATAGCAGTCCGAGAACTGCTCTATCGATTATCAAAACTTCAAAGAGACAAATGGCCCACTTTCAGTTCCCACGGTCCAACGATTCCAACAATGTTAGTGTTTAGATAAAAACAAGGACTAAGCACATTCCTATAGGCGAGGGAAAATGCCAATTTCCAGCTAGAGAATGACATTGCGAAAAAGTTATATGAGCGACCAAAGATGGAGATTTGTAGATGTAAGTGACGACCAGCTTGAATAATCTATGGCAGTCCTTCCCTATAACGTTATACATCGGCTACCCATGCTCTCCTATTGCTAATATAAGTTGGTTTATACCATATCTGGTTAGGTTATTACTCATTTGATGTTATGATTGTTTCATTCAAAAATTAAATTTTTACACTAAATTTGTCAAGAATACATTTTGCGAATCAACGTTATTTATCAGTATTTCATTGTTCCTAGTTACAGTTTTTGATCAAGGATGAAGTTTATCATAAGGATTATGATAAAGTCTTGTATGGATCACACATACACATAGTTTTGTATCCTAATAGGATAATACAAACAAAACTTGAGATCTTCCAAAATAAGATATTTTTAGAGCTACATTGTACATTTGTACTTACAAAACAACGGAAGCTGTCGTCCATGGACTCGATGGAAACGCCCATGAACTTGCCGTACATGTACATGTCCGAGCCATCCTTCCACGTAGCCACGCACTCAAAGTCCAAATCTGCAAGTGTATTAAAGTATCAATCAATAACAGGCAATATGAATGTAACAGGCTCAATACATAGGGAGTTAGGCATAGTGTATGTACGCAAAAGTCCTGAAGGTTTTAACCCCAAACCCATTTTCTGTTGTGCACGCAAGAGAACAAAGAGGGATGTACGCAATATCTCCTGAATATTCAACCCCATCCACTTCAATGCATAAGTAGTTTATGTATGGCCCCTTTCAAAATGGTTCATTACAAAATAGCACAGACAAACACCACAAATCTAGTGGGTGCAATATGAACATATTAAACGAGGTTTTCTTAACTCTGCATGGCAAATTAAAGATATATAACCTTGACAGTCAGGTGATTCGATGACTAATTCCTATTAGATGCCGGGTTCTCATCGCAAAATGACCTCTGCAATTGCGTATATAATTCACAAATAAACAACTTTATATTTAATCTGGTTGTATAATCAGAGGCGAAAATATGATGCTTCGATGCAGGTGTCTCTGAGCCGCTCAATGATGTTTCATGCAAAAATCAACACTAAAATCGTCGATTTAGCTCCTTATCATCCCTATAACTTGATTCACCTTTCGGAGAACTCCAATATTATCAATAAATGGTCTTTAGGAACAAAAAGGTGTTTCTTAATGCAGTTTAGAATCGGTATCATTTCCGGGCCAGGAGAGACGAAATAAACATCCTAAATTTGATTTTTAACTAGAAATTGGAGAATCCTCTTTGGAAGAACCATTTACGGGACAAGCATTTGTTTTTATGCATTTTCCTGTTGCTTATCTGGAGTATATATACAGTAGACTATATACGATATACATGATATAGAATCGGTGTTTACTTTACTGTGCCTCATCATATACAGGATCAACGCGTGACCAGTGAAAAAAGGCGCTGGGCGTGAAAGGGGGTGGCAGATAGGAAGCCATGTGGAATAGATCCCGCGAATGGCCATTCCGAGTGGCTTCCCGGCTGGCTTCTGGGGCTGGCTTCTGTAGCACGCTTGGCTTGAGGCGGGCGGGGCCCCGATGTACGGCTCTAACCGATGGCTGCATAGATAAATGGCTACAGAGGAAGCGTGGCCGCCACCCGCTCGCCGGACGCTCGCCCGACACTCGTCCGACGCTCTCCCGACGCTCTCCAGACACTCTCCCGATGCTGTCCCGACGCTCGCCCGACGCTCGCCCGCCCGCCCGCCACACGTAGACGGCACGTTTTTTTATTGGCCTCCACCTCGACCCGGAGTTCCGATCTGCTGTGTCAACCACAGACTGCGGCGGAGACGTAGGAGGCTTCCCGCTGCTGTAGATAGCCTCCCACTGTCCACTCATTAATATTGTCTGTCGTGTAGCCTTAACAAATCGCCATCAATATCCACCCCACCACCGCCAACACCGCACGGACATAATTGCTCGCCCAACTCCAGCTCGGCCGCTCCCTGAGATAAGGCACTTAGATGGGGAGACTGGGAGTGGGTATTGGAGTGCGGGAGAGGATGGGGGTGTCGTTTAAGCTACGCCAGCAATGTCTGTGTTATGACGGGCTGCCCGCCTGTTGATACGCACTATGGTAGATATCAACCCCCTCCGACGAGGTCCGCCACCACCCCGGCATTGCTGATGTGTCATGCCGGAGGTCTATTACGACGATACCGGTATATAAAGGAGGTCAGCGTAGCCCGGGCCCCGCACGTGTATATGCATTGCGATATGCCCCGGTTAGTTATTGTTGTGTTGTGTCGCAATCACGCTATCTGAGAACGCTACCAGGTGCCGCCCCAGACGCTCCCACTCCAGCCCCCGAAACGTAATGATACCGCAGCGCCCTTCGCGAGACAAAGGGACATTAATCTTAGGCGCTGGCTTTATAGAGGTGAAAGTTGGTGGGCCTTGACGCTGAACGTTGCTGATTTTATATTCATGGCACTGTATTTCAACATAACACAACGGCAAAAATCGCAGATTGACTACATTCTAACATTTTTGTATAACAACCCACCCACAAACACACTCCCGCTCCCTCTGCATCCTCCTCATTCGCATTGTGCGTGCAATTTCAAATTCCTTTAAATCCCATCAATGATTTACGATGACAAACTGTTAGGCAGTAATCTTTCCCCAGAACAAATATTTTCTCGTCGGCGGCACCCCTTCTTATCTGCCCTCCTCCAGGCCTCTCTCCGGCATAAATAAAGTTCGCACCTCTGCTCGGTACGATGTGTTAAACCCTGAAAGGCTGGGCGCACGGCAGCCGCGGACCATGAGGGAAATAAGGCGACCTCTTGTGCAAACAACGTGAACCTGGACGGTGCCCAATCTGTTGCGCAGGGTCGGGCGGCTAATGGAAATCATCCCTTTGAGTATCCAGACCTGACTGCGGTCAATATTTCCCACCAATCCCGCCCTTCATGCTGCTATAATGTTGAAGCCAGCATCATTTCATCTGTTTTCTACCTCCTGCGCTTGGAGCGCGGTGTGCTGTGGTACCGTAGGTGAATTATGCATGGAGCACGACAGCGAGAGAAACTCCATTCCTGGCGGTTATCATCATTCCGGTGTATAATTTAGCAGGTAATGGCATAGCAGTTGGGAAATGCGTGTCATTTGGTGTTGAATAGATCGATTGAAAACGTGGACTCGTGCTTGTTGTGCTTTGAGGTTATAAATGTTTATGGGGCTGTTCCCCAAGGGACATCGCAGAGAGAACCATTGGTCATTGCATTGTTCCCCAGTGACATCTCTTCTATTCACGTGATTAAAAATGGCGCAATCCTTTTACTGGCTCTCTCCATGAATACGCGATATTCATACGCCGATGTATCAAAGCTATCTCTGTTCCAACATTGGGCGGCCTTGTTTTAGTGTACGCTTCTTTTAAAATGAGTACAACCCGTTATCAAGCCTCAGAATTAAATTGACTGCGGAAGGATAACAATGTGTCTGTTAAACGTGTATATACTTTCCATATCATTTGTTACAAAACATTGATACGGAATGTTCATACACTGATACATCTTCGCTCCGACATTAAAATTCCTTGTTTTAGTATGTGCTTCTTTTAAATTGTGCACAATCTATCATTTCGGCTCAGAATTTTTTTTACTGCAGAACGAAAAGAATGAGTTGATTAAACGTGTATATATTTCCCATACTGCTTGTTGTAAAACAATGACATGTACACGTCTAGTCACATTTAGCAAAGTCTACTCATATTGCACACACATACTGAGACTATTTGAGCTAGGACACTAAATCAGGGGTACAACATACTGTCTATGATGAAATAGGCTTGATTTTATTTTCAATTATACATACTTATCTATATCACGTGAGGTTTTATTATATACACCCTACATGTAGATACATACATGCATCCGCATATACATTGGTGAGAATACGCATCAGATATAATGTCTCTACCTAACGCAAAGCACCGTCCATGAAGAATAACTTGTTGGGTGGGCCGCACTGCATTCTGGTACACCATGCATTTACCCCTATCCCTTAATTAGAAATACCGACCGAGTAATTGCAGGGTCACAACCACCCATTGTATGTAATCATTCAGTGTTGTACGTGAACTGTATGGGAGAGAGGCCTACACATGTATATTGCTTAGTGTTTGGTGGGTACCATCAGGTCACACATGACCATCAACAGCTCAGTGTGAGTGTATAATGAGCAGGAGTGAGTCACTCCATATTACCAGTGTAATGAGTGGTGAGCAGATAGGGTCAGTCACATACAAGCTGTTCGCGCCGAGCAACAGTTGATGAGTCAGCGTACGATGGTGGACTCTATAAATCATTGCTGTTAACTAAGGATAAACATTCAATTAACGACTAACTGCCACTATAATGACATCTGAATTATTAATGTTTTTAATGTGACGATGAATGCCATATACGACAGTTATTGATTTATGGGTCCGTTAAGCTATAACAGTGTATATATCTAATTACAAGTTGAGCCGCAACAATTGAGCGACATCAGGTACTTCTAATTTGTATCCAACAGAAACCCTGAAGACACATGGGAAAGGCCATAGATGTGTGTTATATATTGGGTCTGCCTTTCGTGATTTCTCCCGGTGGATAATTGTTTCCCATTTAACATGCGTGGATAAAACATCAATAGGGATCCTGAAGCAGGGTGTACTAGCATGATGCTGTGGTTGAACATCAGAGGTAGTGTAGTCAGTTACCAGCATGTGTGTGGCACTCTGCCAGTGAAGCTTCATACCTTCCTCTTTAACGTATTGCATGAGCAGCTGTATACGCTCACTTCGCCTAAGGTCACCATCGGAGGAGCTCCAACGGCCCCGCCCCCGCCCGGCACTACCCTGCCCCGCCTGCCGCTAGGCGGCGCCGGCGTCGCGCCGCGTCGATCCAGTGTGACACGCACGATTTGCCCATCGATCTCCACCCTGACTCAGGCCCCACATCAAAGGTCTCCGTAATGCCCGCACAAATGTTTTTAGGCAGCGAATTTGTGGCCACACTTTGCTAATCTTTGATTACAGGGGCGCATCGAGGGGGTCGCTTTTGGGGGCGGCGTCGGCGCCGAGCATGCGCCCAGCACTTCCGGTGGCGATAAGGCAAAATCTCGCCATCTCTCGCGGCGGACGGAAGCGGCGTGCGCGGCGGTGACGGTCGGCGTGGCAATAAATCGGATCGCGGAGTCGGTGGTTTTGTGGCTGTGGCTGCTAGCAAATCCCAGTACTTTGATTCGCCCACTGCTCGACGCAAATTAATACTTAACGACGCGTGCAGCTAATCCCGATTAAGCATTTCTTTGATTCTTTTTTACGGGAATTGTTTATTGTCTGAGTTCTTTCTGCGCTTTGAGTTGCTAGTTTTTGCTCTAATAAAGCAATTAAGGACTTGTTGTTGACCTGCAGCGGGTCGAACTAGACAAATGGAGGAGTCCAAACTACAAAAGGGTCTCGAGATGAAACATCTTTACCCTAATAGGGACTCCCTCTAAAGAACATCTAACAGCAAGCGGAGAGATGGGGAAAGATATATCATTTATCAGCGAGATAGAATATTGATATTTTTGGGGGGTGAATAAAACTATATTTCCAATCTGTGATACAGATTTACAGGAAAAATATAAGTAGTTCAAACAGAAAATACATAGGGTAGTAAACTATATGAATGTAACAAATCGCCTTGCCTTTCAACCCAAGCAAACTAGTTGTATGTCAGAAATACTTGATAAAATATTCCCTGCGGCATAGGGATAATCTGTTTGACAAATTACTGATTTTGTTAGACTTTCGACGACAGTTATCCTGTTTCCTAATACTATTCATTGTTCCCAACTCGTTGGGTTTAATGTGCGCGGGAGGGATTTCTCCACTCTCCTCCCACCGAACACTCTCCATACACCGGACTTCCCCACGTGACCACCTCTGCCCACGTGACTCGCCGCAAACCAACGGACTCGGAAAATATTACCTCCCACCCACCCCACAAAAACTATAAACTCTTCTCCCTCCCTCATACTTCACTCGCGGCTTTCTTATAGTTAAAGACACTCTACCCTCAACTCTACAACTACTTCCTCAATAAACGTCTCATTTCCAAATCCCTCTTTGCGTCATCATTAATAAGATGAATTCATAATACAAAGCATCGTAAACTTTACACTATTTCTCTGTTGCAAATCTACACACGCAATGTTATCATGCATCATTCATGTCTAAACAGAGAAAGATATGGTGAATAATGCAAAATTTTGAGGTCATCCAGACATGTGATCAAGGTTACATGTGGGTCTGTGATAAGGTTACGATAAAGCCTTTATCCAAACCACGTCAGTTGTGTATTCTTTATCCCGAAGCAGACTCCCAGAAAAGCTGTGGTGAATGAAGCCGCCAAGGCCGGGTGGCCTGCAGTGTTTGTCCTATCTATTGCACAGTTGACCTCTGTGTTGGGACACAGCTTTGGGAAGACGAAACCATCCGTCCATGTAATACCTCGTGAGAGAGCCCACTGTGTACCCTCCCCCTACCCGTTTACCCAAGGACCTGCTGGCCGGCTCTGTCTCCGAGCGAGTCCCGGCAAAAGCAACGAGACATAAACAGTGAATTAAGCCTGTCCCACCAGATTATATCACGCCACGAGGGCGATATTTCAGGTCGAATGTGCAGCGTATTCGGCCCAGTTTACACCTACCGATTTTTACCACAGATTATATAATTTCACCGATTATTACACGTTCCAGATGAAATACCAGTAAGCATAAACAGCAAAAATACGAACCTGTTCACTGATTTCTCAATCGCCAATTGCACAATCTGGCATCACCGACTGATATATTATCCCGATGACGAAATCTAATTGCATTATATCAATCAGTGTTGGAATGCAGACTAATACTCTGTTGGTGCAGATAAAATGCATGATCTCAGTAGTCAGGTGTAGACGCCTCAACGACTTTCAGTTTCACCGTTCATTGGTACCGATATTTTCTTGGGGAGCACCAATGCTACCCATTCCGATAATTTAGCAGGTATTTTTCGTCAGCAGTTGTAAACTAGGCCCTAGTAAATCTGCATTCTATTACCGATTAATTCAACCTTGTTTGAAATCGGCGCTAGGAGGTGCAAGGTTACGCATATTTACGTTGAGAAATCTTTAAACTGGTTTGGATTTTTGCCATCACTTACCAACATTTCATCGGGAAAGTGTGATAATCGGGCGGTGTTGCCCGATTTTGTAATCGGTGGTCAAAATCGATAGGTGTAAACGGGGCCATAGGCGTGTAGCACAGGGTCATGGTCGCGCAGCGCAGGAGGCCAGTGTCTAATGTATGCAGCCTCACGTGGTCCAGCGACCAAAGCGATCAGTGACGGCCAGTGGCTGTTGGCGGAGGCGCTGAGTGAATATTGACAATCCCTATTACCCCAATTCCCCAAATATGACGCGTGTCATCAGTGGGCCGCCACACACACAGATCTTAATAACCATAACAGCCGCCACCGCTGGGCCTTACCGCTGAACTGCTGGGTTTGTGGGCTTTGTGTTAGGTCCATGTGTGGGGATCCATGCGCGAGTTCATCGCCAAGCTGGGATTTTCGCTGGATATAGGGCAGATAGCTATTGTGTTATGGAAGTAGCCATCTTAACTCCGAGGCAATAGAAAAGATATCAGGTGACGTGTGCAGCTATCAATGATTTTATATTTTCAATGAATTGTTGGTTTTTTTTTCGATTTTTCTATAGGGATTGCCACAGATGAGTGGTAACCTCCTCTCACGAATATCAAGGGATTGTAAAAACCTATAGCTGCTTTGGAATGTGTAACAGAAAGCCTAAAACAAAAACTACCTGTAGTTTGATATTTCTATCATCACTTACTGCTGTATTAGTTTGGAGCCGTTTCATACACTTTTTTTTAAAAGAAAAACATTCATATCTGTAGTTCTCTTTGGTCGTAATTGAATCCTGAGAGTCCATCTAGAAATACGCTTAAGTTTGGAATTTAAAAATAACCCCTGCGATTTCCTATTGAATTGCATGCAACTCTTCCCCATGGGAAGAAATAGGAGGAAGGAGTTTGTCTTTTTGTACCGGCGGTACTACAGACACCCTAACATTCCCTCCGACCTCAATGGTCACACACTCGGATCTGTTTCACGTCCTGAAGACACAGAAATTAACCCTCACGTGAGTTCGCATTCTCGCGAGATCGCATGTGACTATTTCAAACATTGAGAGGACCCGTTACTGTGACCGTGTGGAGCTGCTCAGCTTGCTATAATACAGTACAGCTGACCCCTCCTCTATAAAGGGCGCGAGTGACCCAGAGCATGGCCCGGATTCATTACAACAGGATATTGCTCTTACCCGGCCCCATTGACATTCCCTCACAGCAGCGACCCCTGACGACTGCGCATCAATACAGGGGGCACTCCGCAGTGCATATTGTTGTTCTAGACCTGTGCGAGGATTATGTCCACTATGAGATGCCTCGTGTATCAAAATATCTAAACTCATAACCAGAGAAGATATATATAGATTGCCAATGCAAAATGAGAAAAAGTATATAACAATGGAAGGCATAATTGCTTGCATTGCATAAAAAACATTATGGAATTATTTGAAAGCTAGGTGAGTCAATTATATAAATTTGGATTTGTTGATGGATATTTCCTGACAGCAGCTACCATCAGTCTGCCGTACTGGTGCGAATTTCCTCGAGTATAAACAGCTAAGCTTCATTAACTACAATTCGTCGGGTATTCCAACAACCCAGTTTGAATATATTCTGTACGCCAACGAGACCAAGGGACGATGTGGGTCAACTTTATTCAACACTAATGGACGACCTTTAAACGGGTTGATCAGTCTCAGCTGAACGAGCTTGAATATCATAAATTCCCCCTATACACTTCTGTAGGTTGGAATAAGTTATTCAACCAACACCAGGGGCAGATTTGTTGATTTGGTGCTCTGAATACCTCATTGACCGACTGGTGCTTGATATATTTAGATCCCAGGCAGTTGCAGAAATAGCAAGTTGACAGGGCGCAAGTGGGTTACCGAAAATAAATCATAGGCTGAATATAACACTAACTTTTCAATTTTGATCTATTTATAATTCCACTATCGTTCATAAATGATGAACATACCATTTGCTCCTAGTTGATGAGGAGGCCAACGATCTATACTGAAAAAAAAATTTGAAGAATAGCCACAGAGTAAACAACGCCCTCCACCCATGGAGCCCCAGGGCGCATCCCCGATAACAAAAGTACTCACCCCGTCCGTGCATCATGGCGCCATCGTTACAGTGCTGGAAGTGGAAGCGATACTTGGATTCTCCCGCGCACGGCTTGGCATAGGAGATGGAGTCGGAACAGAACCCGTGCATGAGGTCATTGTACTTGAAGTAGTAGGCATCGGCAAAGGGGCATTTCACCGTGAAATGTGGCTCTGCAAAATACCAAACAGTCTGACATCAGCATGGGCTATGATTGGCAGTCAGTGGTAGCAGCAAATGGAAGCAATACGAGTTATATTGTAATGAAACGGCATTGTGGGAATAATGGGGTGGTTACATGACAAGCTGTGGCAGGTGAGTGACTTGAGGGATGAAAAAAGTAGTCCCTTTCAGAGAGTAACATGCATATGGACGGTAAAGTAGGGATACCGTGGCGCGAGTCTATTGGAGTGTGGATGTGTGTTTTGGAGTTTTTATTTATTGTTTGCCCTGCGAGCGGCTTGCCATGTCGGACACAGCATCAGTTGCGTTGTTCGCGCGGGCATACATCATTTGCGCATGACCACCGGCGATTAGGCGCGCTCAGCCATCAGCATAACTAGCCATTGGGGAATGGCGTATGGATTATGGGTCGGGGCGCGTGGACGGCCGAGTACTGCGTATACAGGCGTTATAAAGCATGTCCACTGCTCCAGCCCGCTAGGCCCCCACGTGACCACCTGACGTACGGCCCAGCCTCCCCGCCCGACGCTGCCCGATTCCACAATGGAAATGGAATACTTCTGTTTCACTTCGGGTCAACGACATGCCAATTGCTCCCACAAGGGGGCGCGTCTTGCTGCCCCACTTCCCGCGGCGACCCTTTATGCCATGCTGCCCTCTGCCGGGGTGCGACCCCACCACCATATTCCTATCCCCAGCTTATTTCGCACGGCATTTTAGCGGCAACACTTAGCTTACAGCCTACACTCATCATGGGGAACACACCCACCACCTTACATGATGGTAGACTTTGCGTAATCGTTAAAGTCGCCATTTGCTGGTTATGCAGGTCACGGGAGCGCCGGATATCCGGTGGTCGCCTGGCTGTAGAGGTCAGCGTCCCCTTATAGGACGTCCGCCCGTCCTCCCAAGGGTCCTTACAGGGCCTCTTGACACGGCGCCGAAAGAGGTGGTGCCCCCTTGTGAGACCCGTATCAATGAGCATGAGTCACGTGACTCAGACTGTCTTGTAAAAATAAAGTGGCGACTAATTACTGACAAATAAGCTGCACTAATCACCAACCTTACATCTCTCCCTCTCTATCCCTGCCTCAATGCTTAATTTACACACTGACAGCTAGGCTGTAGTTCATTAGGAGACCGTGCAGGTGGCACTGTGGTCTGCAGCTATTGTCTTCACGTGATACCAAAGGAATCCGCCACACCTCCTAATCAACAGCTAGGAATTTTGTATCCTTATTACGCCAAGCCATGCATATTCATAACGAGTCATCTATTGCAATCCTTGAGACTTACACAATCCAGGATGAATTTTTGAAAGGACATTACGTACTGCGGCCTATTAGATTGGTATGTGTTCCAAAGCCTCTACCAGGGCTACATTCTGGAAGCTATAAATACAATTCAGTCCTGGATAATTGTGATTTAACAAATAGCAAGCCACACACGATCGTGCTTTAAGAGTGGCTTTGCCCAAGCCCAAAACGGTTATGGCCAACAGAAGTAACTTCCGATATGCGGGCATGTCACTTCCGCTAGCTTATCCGCGCGTGCGCAGTTGGGAGGGGCAGCTCGTCGAAGTCACGCGAGAGTCACGTGGAGCGAGAGGCCCGTGCAGGCCACGCCCTCGCCGATTCGTTTTGTTGTGGGCGGCCATTTCCTTCAGGCTGACTGCCGACCCTTTGCGAGGCGTTAAATCTGGCCCCAGACCAGCAATAAAAAAGGCGCGCAGCCCCTTCCGCCCTACCCACACCGATTTATGATATCTGATGAGAAGTGGGGCGGCCAGAAGCAAATTGAATAACACCTAGCTTCGGACTGACGGCCGCAGCCCACACAAAAACCCATGGCCAGCTCCGTACTACCCTACAGTATACCCCACCCTCGTCATCGCCACGGTATTGCAAGGCTACGACGCGCCTTTGCATGGCTCGTGTCCAAATGCAATCAGATGCGTCGGTGGTGGCGCGGCATTTTATTCGGAGAACGGCGGGGCCGCTACCACAAATTAGGAAGTACTTGTTGGGGGCAGATCATTACCACCTTTTGATCCGCAGAGCGGGGCCCGGACGCTAGCGTCCCCCGGGCGTCTCATGGTAATGGCGGCCGGGCATTTCCTGCTTGATGGCGCCTGCGCGACTTCGTGCATAGCAATAAGCACAGGGACGCCGGAGCAGCGTTGGCCGCGCCGTCTTGGGTTCCCAGATGGAACTTAAGGCGCCCGGATCGGCGTCGGTCACGACCTTAGACCAGGAATCCACAATTGAATTTGCCTGCATTCATTTAACGCAAGGTGGCGGCCGGGTGTTCAATGTGTATACGTTTCTCAAATACATATATAATGCTTAAAACTGTGTGCGTGTGTAAAGTTTCATGTCACATTCTTCAGTGGTTCTTATATTTTTGTCTTCTGTATAAACACAAATCTTTGCATAAGTCTAAGAGCATATCAATTCGGGACATCCATTAAGTGCTTACTCAGGGAGGTGATCGGAATAAAACCTTTGAAATTTTGCACACATCTCTTCTTAAGTTGAATGCATACAAGATACAGAGACGGGGTGGAGGTCAGTTTTTCCTGAAGCTATGCTTACATCCCTCATGGATGGCACATATATATGCTAACAAAACAGAGCATTCAATTAACATGCACGAACATGCATAGTATAATCAGTACATTAATTGAACATGATGGTATAGTAATGATTTCAATAGATTTTAGTCTGTCTGAAATGTCAGAAGAAACTATTATTAAGAACAACTTAATTGCCTGATGAAGTCCCATCAATAGCAGCATGGAGTTGTCCCATTACCTTAAGTCCATATTAGGAATAGAGTAGACCGAGTAGCCAATAACTGCATTCGCAGCAAACCCCGACCTTCACCCTGACCTCCTTACATGATATTTTCTAGCGCCTTGGGAGGGCTATACAGTCGAGAGTTGACCTCGAATCTTAGGGGCCACAACCACCCTCATAGGGACGAAACGTTGCATATCATTAATGAAATTCCCCCTCCCCATATCGATGTTAAATGAATCCCACAATAAAGTTTGAATACCCAAATCAACTTGTCTGTTTTTTTGTGGACCGTGAACCAATTTGATTATATTATTAGGTTGGAATGTATACCTGTGCAGAATTGAACTGCCATTGTCTTACATCTATAGCAACGCAAATAGATGTGTCTTTTTGTTCATTATCATATTTCTGAACTACTGCTAGTGTCTGATGTATTGGGAGAGGGAGTTCAGCAGTATTCCTGATATGAATGATCGTTTGAATGGATTTGAAACAGCTCCCTTACTTCACTTTGTATGGTTACAATTAATGCGAGGAGCATTACTTACAATGGTAAAGACAGAATCGTAAGGGCACATTCATAAAGTATTTTTGCAAAGGTTCTGAAATGTTTGTCCGCTCAGCCTCTCTCCATCTTGAATACAATGCAGTAGAAAAGGTGTACCCAGAATTTCCCAAATTCGTTACCCTTCCACCCGCCCCACCCCCTGCGTACGTGTATTCTGGATCATTCTTTTACTTGAATAAACTACTTCCAACATTTTCATGCAGTGGAGTCACAAGAACACTACAAAGTACAAGGATATATCCAGTACATTCAGATGATCGACACTTAAGACGGATGATCTCCCAGAGAGTATCCTGAGCGGATTCCAGCTGCATAAGGGATTAGATATGTCGCGTATGGGAGCGTTATGGGAAAAAAGACACGGCATAGCTTCAGGCTAAATCGTTCAAAGCAAACACCAACGTGTTGATCTTACCTCTGACGAGAGTAAATAGAATGGCCTCGACTCGGATTTGTCTGCATACTTGTCGGAGGGAATCGTTTGGTATACAGTAACCTGGAAAAATACAAAGGAGTGAATTGATGTTATTGACTTCGAATTGATGTATATCCTTAGGTTATACATACCTCCCAGGTGTATTACACTTACAGACAGATATAGTATTAAACTGTTTATACAAATCAGGGACATATGACTTATTTTAACAGTTTGAGAGACAGATTCAGTCTTAAAGTAAAACTTTGAGATGTAATATTTATGTCAAGGTTTAAGAGACACTATATATAAAAATCAGACATGTATGAATTATATCAAGGTCTAAGAGGCAGACATAGGGTAAAACTGTATAGAAGACTCAAAATATATTACTATAAGATATATAACTAATGTCAAGTTCTAACACCTAGATGTATAGTCTTAAGATACATACAACTGAGATACATATAACTATGTCGAGGACCTGGAGTCAGATATATAGATACCCATCAAACATAGACCACCGAAACGATATTCGCAATACTGTTGGCTGTGAACTATTGCTTCCCGAAGTGTTAATCGGAACAGAATGCGTAAAACATGAAGCTCTAATTCAACACCACAGGTAGCATTCTGTGAGGGCGCCTTGTTGTAATTGAATGACTACAATTTTCAAGTTTCGGTCTTGATAGTCGAGCCCAAGCAAAGACATTCTTAAAACGGTAGACGAATCTATTTGTTTGTTTTGGCTTTCTGTATTTTTTCTAAATTCATGAAACTTAAGAAAAGGCCTGCACTTCTCTGACGTATATTCTGTAGGTACTTTATGATACGATTAGTGTTGAGACCTCCGGATGTTGTCATTGTAGAACTTTTGGTCTTGCACAACAACAAAACAGAAATATTCTTCTCTAAATAAATCATAATTATTTGGTTCGGGCGGTATAATGCATTTTCAACAATGGGTCTCTAATTATTCATTTTTCTGCAGGCATATTTCTGAATATTAACTAGTGCAGGCAGGTAGATAAAACAGGTCGTGTTAGTATTATTATCCTTCAGTTTCCTGTACATATCGATCACAAAACTATGATATGTTCAAAAAGCCATTTCTTCGTAGTTCTTCGAACATTCCATCCGAAGTTTCTCGGAACAGATTCTATTCAGGTACAATACCTATGTCTCCATAGATTATTGAATGTGTTACTTCTTTGCAGTTATTTAAGGATGATTATCAAAGGTGCTACCTCTATGTTGCTATTAAAGGATCCTTATTAAAGGTGCCCCATGGACGCAGTTCTCAAAGGAGTTGTATTCAGCAGTATCCTGAATTGAGGTCACCGAAGCTAGATAAGTGGAGGTATCTGTGAATGGCTCGTAATACATTTACGTCCATAACATTTTCCCTAACTCTGCACGAAGCGGCTGATATGACAGCATAATCTGATGAGATCGCGATCGGCTTAATTACTTTCCATAAAGTACTGTATAAGAGGGAAGAGAATTCCTAGACGGGGCGTACACAACTAAAACATATTACAGGCGATGAGAAACAGAGATGAAATAACCGACTTACTTTCTTTATATTGCAGAACGTTGCGATGCCGGTCCATCAGCAACAGGCATATAAAACAATCTTGCTCTCTGAAAGAAGAAAAGACAGATATTGCATATTACGCTAAACGAGTGGGTCCGTTGGGGCTGGTTTTGATTTGGTTATCTCAGTGAGGTGTATTAGCAGTGACGGGACGTCATCGCCCTACCAGACTGAGACGTGTGTGATGAGGCCAGCCATGACGTGATCACACACATTACGTCCCGTCCCCGCTTCACGCTAACTACCCCCTGGTGTCGGAGGTCGGAACTAACCCCTCACCCCAAGGTCAGCCGGATGCCTATGATAATCCAGATTACCTGTCAGATACGCCTACAGCCTCTCCTTTTAGAGTCATCTTTATCGGCCCAGAACCTGGATGTGAAATCCGTCCACCGCCTGCTCTGTAAGTGCATGAGGTGCGTCTTACGTGGCGGTAAAAGGACAGTGATGGATCGAGAAGCTCTTATTAGATCTTCTTTGGAGGAGAACATCACGGAACATTTTCCGATAAATATCTCATGTGGCGGAGATATGCGGCCCTCTGTAGTGATACCAAGGTACTACAGACTGAGACAGGCAGATAGGATGGTAAGGCTCGTGGGAGGGTGGTAGGATACTTGGCGCAAAGTACATATATGCGCACTTGGCCACTAGCAGACGACAATCGGCAGGAGAGTATCAATAAGGCGGGAAAACTGAGTCCCGGAGGTAAAGATGACATCAGTGAAGTCTGCTACTATTCCACGTGCGTCCCTTCGACCTAGAATGGCTGCATAAGCATACACGTCAGTATATGACACAGAAAACGGAGATAGATTCGCGCCTCTCCCATTAGAGTCCACCCATTCGGAAGAAGTCAATATCGAACAGCTCCGAGCAAAAAGCGAGAGGGGGCGCTCCCAAACGAGCGATCTCAGAGCGAGCGAGAGTGGGCGAGGCTTTGAGACGTTGCTCGCCTCAAGTAGCCATGAATCAATACCACGTATGGCACTTATCTGCGGGCCAAGTGGCCAGCGAAACGCAAGAAGCCGAACAAATAGAATGCGATCGGTCCTCTGGGCCGGGTAAGGCAGTGGGAGGGGCATGCCTAATTTGTGGCCGAAGCCACGTGAATGGCTTCCCGCGCCGACCGGCGTACAGCGGCCGCGGCCTGTTGGCTCCTCGCTGACCGGATGGGGAGGACCGTCTCCTTTATCTCACGTTTTTCGTACTTATTTCTCTCTGGATGTACTCCTTTTTTGTCGTCGGAGAAGGCCCTCTGGGGGCGCGACTGGAGCACTGATGGATGTACGTCTGGGGGTGTGGGAGGATGAGGGGTGAGGGGCGGGGATGTGTACACGCGCTGGGGTGGCTGCGGATTAGAAGCCTGTCCCATCCAGAGCCCCATCTATCGAACAAACACCTCCCCGGTGCGCTGTGTTTCCGGCCCACCCGGAGAACAAACGTCGGCCCAGCTCGCCCTTCGTCCCCGCCTGAAATATTGCACCGCGGCCGGCCACCCCTGCACGTGGCCAACGCCCACCCACCCACCCTCCCTCACTCCCACACTCCCACAAGTGCAAGACACTATGTTTTGTGGCAGCGGCGCTAGGGACACTACGCAACCAACAATTGACACTACGCAATAGTTTCTAGCAATCCTGGAATTTCTGAAGACGTTTTCTGAGAAAAGGTTCGCATGGTGTGTACATGATTTTCAGCTCTTCCCGGTATTGGGTACAGTAATATTTTGACTGAAGACGACATACTTGAACGCCGAAATGTTGTGTCAATAGTTTACGAAGTGTTTAACAAGTGTTGATCAAACTTTACACAAAAAATAATGATGTTGTTGGTTTAAAAAAAAATATCTTTAGAAAGTTATATCACAACTTTGCATTGACAACCTAGGAACCAATAATACGAGTGGAAATGTTATGAAGGGTATCTGGTATACATATGAGGTTGGCATTAGATAATGTCTTTTTAGTCACTTTGAAAATAAATCATTTGGGTTTTACTAAACATACTAGCGTTTACTCCGCGAAAGATTTAGCATGCTGTCGATGTAGCGTTGCTGCCAGACACCCCCACCCCTACACACTGGCGCCAACAGCAGGACACTAAACGAGCCTTTCGGAACGACGGCCCGTTTGCGTCGGCGCCCTGAATGGGGTAAGATGTTGGGGGGGGGGGGGGGTAGTGGTTGGCGGACGGGGTTGGGGCGGGGTCATGGGATGAGGCTAAATCCCACTTGACCAGGGATCAGCGGGGAATCTTTGCACACGGCGCCTTCTGACTGCTGATACCGCCCTGTCTGGAGAGGAGGGGCGATCTAGGCGAGGCAGGCTATTACTCCAGGAGAGGATGCGCTAAGAACCGTTCATTATGTATGGCGGGGGGATGGACTATTTCGCAACATAAAACGGTTATAAAAAGACCCACCCCATTGGAAATCTTATAGAAATCACCCCTTGAGATACACAACGGAAAGTGCCTCCCTAGTCCCATAGAGATATTGGCCCTCTCTCACAAAAACTATGCCCCCCAGCCATAACTAATGACTTGTCCCTTTGTAGGCGGCCATCAGTGTGTGTCTGTGGCTAGCCCTGTGTTTGTCTTCTACAAACCAGAAACCTTTCTATGTCCCACGAATACCACCCTATATACTGATAACATCTACTACCGTGTACCTCCTTGTAGAAATAACTTATTCCAAGTCAATAACATATCACTTATCATTCACCATTCTTTGCGTTATGCCTAAAGGTGAAGAAATAATATCACAAAATATGTTCTGCAATATCAAATTATCATTTTATTTTATTACTCTTCTTGCATATACATATCAAGATCAGATCGGTATTTCATCAGAGAGTTGAACGTGATTTTTCCATGAAAATTGAATCTGCTTCAACAGGTTATCATACTTTTTATCCTCATTTTAATGCTACTATAATTTTAGCTCCATCATTGTACTTCCGAAATCATAAACGTAGGAACTTTATTTCCTGCTATACACCATTAAAGCTTCATGCTTACCAGCGAGATGAAAATTATGTCATCCATAAAGTACTTAAGCAAAATTCCTGAAAGAATTGAACCCCGATATCCCTCATCATCTTGCACGCAATACATGAAAGGAAAAAGACTTCAGAAATTCAATTCAAAATTCTTTATCCCCCGTATCCCCATTCTCTGCGTATGTACTTTATAGATGGTCCCATAACACTGTATATTAACTTGAAATCGAAACAACCAGTGTAATCAATACTGACTATACACAATTCTGTTCTTCTACACCTGGGACTCGCCCAGCCACATAGATTCTACACAATTCCTTAACCATAAAGTAATTCATCCCAAACGCATCTACCATAAAAGGCATCTATCCACAACGCTACTCAGCTCTCAAGCCTGCCTTCAGAAATATCAATATCCTGCTATTATTGAAACTGCCCAGCGTTTAGCAGAACAATATTGCCCCTCAATCACTGCAGCCAAAGTACCATTACCTCCGCCATAACACCTTCCCTGCGTCAATAATACTACTTTGTCCTATTCTCCACCACAACAGCACTTTACTCTACCACTACTCTGTTCCTTATTACGCCTATTACAACCAACCCGTAGGTATAGGTTATACACATATAAGTATGTACATTATTTGTACATTTATGTATGTATACCTATATATTAGATACATATATGATATACAGTATCTATTTGCGTATACTGAGTCCTAACCTTTGAATTATCTCCCCACTACTATGAACCTCCTCTAACAGAATTCTAAGCGTCTAACATAAGAAAACTACACCTCTGTATCTTCTCAAAGTACCTTTCCTAAAGCCCACAAACTCCCGAACTTCCGAAAGTCCTCATCCAGTCGCCTGATCCGATGTACCCGTAAGAATAGACCGATTCCTGCACTACTCACACCACCAGACCCGGCCCTATCTGCCGCCCGGCATTAGGTGTCGGCACACCCGGTCAGCCTGGCCTTGGGGTACCGGGGCCTGGCGGACGACTCAAGGGTCACCACGCCTGCATGTCACTCGCCACTTAGTTGTATTACTCCCCCGAAATTGGCCTGATGAAAAAAGGACACCCGAGTCCGAGGCCTGACATACCATGAGATGGCGGCCACGCGCGGCGCTCTTCAAATAGCAGGATCCGATGAGATGGTACAGATCATCCCCCATCCTCCTGCCACGACAGGGATCAGTCCCTCTTACCATAGCGTGCACAGCCTACAGTGGTCACCCAAAGATCCTCCATCGGAGAGATTCATCAACTCTTAGTTTGGGAAAGCTAGTCAATTTGATTATTGCCTCGACAGTCGCAGATCGAATAGACTCCAATCCCCATGCGTTTTCCCAAAAGAATCGCAAAGATCCAATTAGTTTTTTTCCTCTTCAGCCGTCCCTATTACATTGTTTGCTCAGGTTTTATTTTTCCATCAAATCATCCGAAAGTTTTAATGTCAACTTGTTTGACTTCTTTAGTCTCTGGCATTGGGCTCGGACAAATACGCAGGAGAATGGGGTTAGGTTTGAGTGTGCGGGTCTTAAGTAGTCAGAATTGATATTTTCATTGTTGCATGATCTTGAGAAAGCTTGCCGACAAAGCAGCTCTGGGAGGTAGACCACCAAAACAGCAACAAAACCCAGAGTGGCACCAAATCACCCATTGGAAGTCAAAGACCACGTTTTACTGGTCTGTCGCAGCCGGAACTCCTTTTTTGGGCGCGGTCCTGTAAAAAGATCAGCGGTGCGGCGCGATCCCTGGACTGGGCCGGAAACTAATCGCCGGATCCCCCGGCCGCTGGTCGTGTGCGCGCCGTCACCCTCCCCCGCCCCGCGCCCGGCCTGTGTTCGCTCGGCAACGTCCCATTTAGCGCAAATGAGGCTTGAAATGGCGCCACCTATAAGAAGAAACTCGATTCGTCTTCTTCTGACAGTTTTAAACCCGATAACTCAGCCTTTTCAGCCCGCGCCGCCGCGTCCTCGTCCGGATTAGAGAAGCCGCCATGGTGTCCCCGCGGCGTCCCTAGGGACGCTCGATGGGCTAACCCAATGTTCGTCTGGGTCCCGGTCCCTCTCCGTAACGACTCGCGCCAAGTTTTCTCGCGCTCCGCAGTGCTGGCTGGTTCCTGGCCTCCTTGAAACATAGCCCCAGGAGTGCAGGAGGACCAGCGGCCAGCGCAAATTGGCGGTGAGAGGAACGCTGGCCGGGACCCCGTGTGGTGCAATGATTGAACCCCGCGCGTGGCCAACAGAGAGATGCAATGTCGTCTGCTAATGTTTACCCTGCTCGACATGGCCAAATACATTCTGGGCGCCTGCAGGTACCCCTCCTCAACAACCATCGTCCTTGCCTCTGTCTCTTGTCTCATCTCTCGTTCTCTCTCCCCTCCTTTCTTCGATTGTGTCTCTATCTCCTTTCTCTCCTCCCTCTCTCCTTCTTTCTGTGTCCTCTTTCTCCCTATCTCTTTCTCTGTGACCCTGTATTTCCCTATATCTCACCCCCCCTCTCTTTCATTCGCTCTTTTACCTCTCCTATATCTACCTTTCCATCTCTCTCCTCTTTCTTGTTCTTTCTTTCTGTCCTTAGACTAATCTTCCTCCTCTCTTTATGTCTCTGTCTGATGCTCGGTCTCCTCTTGCCTCTCTTCTCTTATGTTCTCCCTCTCTCTCATTCCCTCTCCCTCCCTCTCCCTCTCTGTGTCTCCCCCATTCTCTCTTGCTCTCTCTCCCTCTCTCTCCCCCTGTCCCCTCTCTCTCTTCTTCTTAGTTTCTCTCTCTGCCTCTACACAATTCTCTCTCCTCTCTCTTCGTCTCTGTCTCGCTCTGTTTCTCTCTCTATCTCTCTCTAACGATACCCATATCTGTACACTACTTATATCTATCATTGTATATCACCGTCCCTTCTTCTGTTGCGGTTCTAACGAGGCCTCCTTTATGATATGGCATTCTCGCCTTTTCTCTGTCTATATTCCTGTTCTTCCTACCTCTTTATCTTTCCAATTCAGCCCTCTGTTCTCGGTATCTGTCTCATCACGCACTTTCTCCGACACCCAAACTTTCCCTCTTATAGTTTACCCCCTCCTCAATCTCTCCACCCTTATTCCCATCTCCATCTCAGTCCGACCCTTGTGACTGACGCCACACACCCCTGTATGACGCCCCGTGTCACCCCTCACCCCCTCACACCACAGATACATACGTGCAGGCATCGAGCGCCTCCGCCGCCTGTAATCAATCATGTGGTCACTAGGGGCGCCACCATACATGACTTTCATTTTATAAAGACCCGCGTCTCATCTTGGCGTCCACCTCGCGTGTTCCCACGGTGGCCACGTCCGGCCGAGAGGTCGCCAATATCTACTCCTTCACACGAACACAGTGTCGCAGACGTCCGCACTCAGCACTCTGGATCCGTCGCATAGGTCATATTCCCCTCCAGGCTCCGGCTTTAACCCTCTTCTTGTAGGGGTCCCGATACCACTCTACTTATTTATCGCACATCTTTAACGAAGTATCTTTTGAAAATATATGGGCCCAGAGTAAGCTACTACCCCTTGTTTCTAAGCTGTTAGAACCCGTTATCATTGATTACAGATTTGAAATCTACGGTCTGAAAACCATTGGTTACGAGGGACATACCCTCCCAATAATGTTGTAGTACATTTGTTCACATACACCCAAAAATAGTCCTGACTGATAGATGTTATATTGTAGTGATTCAAAGTTTCAACTCATTTGTGAGAATGGATACCAAATACAACAAAATATGTTTTTTAAAACAGGCAGCTTTGTAAACCACTCGAGGTTGACGTTGTAACTCACAGGCTAACGCTCCTTTATTTCTACGCTTCAACACGATCCCTGTACATAACACCATTGATAAGGTGTTTATATCATAGTTCATAAACTATTTAAGTCAGCTCATGCTACTTGAATATAGCTCCATGTATATACTGTTATTATTCGAAGCATTTGAACCAATTTAACGTGATATGTACAGGGCCCTATATGCCAGATCCTACAGCATATATACCGCTAGATGGCGTTAGTGCTGCAGGTCATTGCGATTACCGAAGACGTTCTTTAGGATCAAGGAAATCGTTTCTTAATCTGCCTATGACAGAGCCTTCGATAAAAGTTATAATCGCTTTCCCGTTATCTTAAATAGATCAATATTTATTACATATGGCATCATCATCGAATGCCAATTAACACACCTAGTGTAAAGGATGGGACTGGTATCCTAGATGGCTAAAATTTGACAACAAATTACCAGGAGCAGTGAATAGGCTATACATAGTTGCAAAAACAACAACGACTTCAAATTTGAATAAATCTTCAACATTAATGCATCCTATGCAGAGTTATGAGGCATGAGTGATTCGAAATGTTTAGGCACAGTTTTACAGCTTTTGAAATTATTGCCATGGTGAATGTAATACATTTTCCAGACACACACGGGTAGGTGGAGAATTAAAGAGCCGTGGTAGCTAACAGCACTCATAATGCGACGTCGCCATAAATCAGGCGTTCTCTCGAGCATGCGATGTGGAAATGGTGTAGCGCCAGCGCTGGTTGTCATGATTGGATCACTGCGCCTGCCCGCAACCAGCTCACCAGGTAGGCTTTATGAATGGCTGATGATCCATCACGGACGGTACCAGCCTGAGTGGCGTTGGTGCCTGCCGGTAACAGGTGTGAGTTGCGGGCGCTGGGTGCCGGCAAACCGACATCGACGTATTGACCAGCGCATGACTGTAGGACGTAACAGGTGGCTCGTTCGTCAACTTTTGAGCTGGGAGTTTTGAGTGATACTGGGGGTGTTCGGAAACACTCTCCTTGTCCTCCACACGCAATATTAACCTTTAACAGCCACACACCTTTCCCAGGGTAATAAGTAGGTAGTAGAGTCCCCAGTACTATATACATATCCTACGACAGGCATCATCACACATTTAGACGTTTTGCCAGGTGTTCATAGTCGAATATAAACGTACCCATGGGGCTGTCTATAAAGTACCGAGGGGTGGTGGAGGGTGGGTAAATTTGTTTGGACCTTTTTGGTATATTTCTTTGTTGTTCTGTTCCGTACAAGATTGAAGGGGTTAGGGTGGTAAATTCGTCGTACATATTTTATATATATTTTATATTTCAAATCAATCTAAAAGCATTATAGTTTGTAACAATTGTTGTAGCCTGGTAGTGCAATAAGGCATTGCCCTGCAATGCCTTGGGACATAATCCTACTGTTTAAGGGTTAACCCTGTCTCTGTATGCGCGTGTGACCCCACCTTCTCCCCACACACCCATCCGCACGCATACAACATGGCCGCATCCAATTGTCCTCCAGTGACCAGCAGTGGCGCCCTCTGCAGTACCCATGACACATTGGGACCACACATCAATCATGTAGGACGAGTTTTTCCAGTGGAAATAATGGCCGTTTTTACATCTCCCACTGCACGATAGGGCGGCCCGTAACACATTAGGCACGCTGGGTAGAACTTTCCGCCGACTCCACTCTTTCGTGTACGAGATGTACACAGCATTAGCAATGTGTGAGGTAGCACCAGCCCCAATTACAAGCCTGGATCTATTGTTAAGGCAGCAGAACGGAATAACCGTCGAAAGCTGTGGCCTATAATAAATCTAGCCACGTCCATAAAGCTAGGCGTGGCTTCGGTTTATCAGTCTCTGACTGGGCTTGAATGGTTTTATACCCGGCGTGCCCTTGGGACGTTGTTAATGATAACAGAAATTCACTCTCTTCTCCATTAGTTTACAATGAGCGGTTGGAAATCGATAGAGACAGCTACTCTCGAGCCGTCCCCAGAGGTATATATAACACGGGGCGGCCAGCGACGGCCACACTAATTGTTTTACAGCAAATGGACGCTAATCAATAAGGAAACAGCTTCTTTCTGCCAGTCAGTGACTGAAATTACCATCTGAGGCATTGCTTCTATTCTTATAGCTTCATGACATTGGGCTCAGGCGATGAACGTGGATGAAATATATACCAGACCTGTCAGGATATGGTCTGGTTCCAGAATGAGTCCACTTTATAGGTTACATGAGGTAGTTTACTATTTCAAATAATTTCTCATAAACCTGTGCTTCAACTTAATACCTGTCACTAAACTTCAAGTTTAGTCTCACTAAAATGCTGACTAACCACTAGGCATGTGCCATACATTAGGCATGTCCTATACACTGAGGCAACAGCTTTGTTCTCCTGATGACCACTAGGTGCTTTGATTTAGTCAGTTTGAGGATGCGGGCAGATTCTCAATTCCGGTCAGACTGAGCCTAAGAGGGTTATACATTTAGTTAGGAAATTCATACATGGACTATTCAGGGTATCTCAGGTACCTCTTTTAAAAGCTACTCCCGAAGGTGAAACTGACACGTTGTCCACCCTATGGGGAACAGAGTGATTGCTAATTCTGTAATTATCCACTAGGAAATTATAAGATAGCACCTCTGTAATTGGAGGCCAATCGGTGGTTCATTGAATGCATTTTATAACCTCATCCCATGTAATCAGCACTCTTAGAAAGTCATTTGTCGAACCTGATCAACCAAATAACGTTCTCTTATTGGGATGCAAATCTATGCAAGAATCTAATTGAATTTCATTTTAATGGTCTTTGGGTGAGATTGATAGATAGCCTGAAAGTGCATTCTTGGAAAACTTTCATTTTGATAAATTGAGAGAGGCCAGGGACGTGTATGTCTCAGCAGAACTCTGGTCCTGAATAGCGAGTTATGTGTTTCAAATAGCATCCTTGTAGCCCAGACAGGTCTGTCTGCACGCAACATGGCCTGAGTGTAACTGCTTGCGACTGAATCCATGCATCAACCATTCATCATTCTAGAACTGCTTCTTTGAATGCTACCCACTTGTACTGGAAACTGTGTCTACCTTTCCGCAAAGTGGATACCAACGGATCTATCCTATCCATATGTTTGGATCAACAACCTTCTGGCCACGAAATCCCAGAACTTACAACAATGTGAATGAAATAAAAAGAAAAAACCAGATAAATCTGGATAAGATGAAAATCCCATAAATTGCCAGATTTCCCTGGAATTGTATCCTGGTGACCTAGATACCCCGTGACTCGAATCCTGGGGATTTGGGATCCAGGGGACTTTGGATCCCTTGTTTAGATCCTCACCTTGCCGCAGCTCATCAGTATGCCGGTCGATGCGCCTTTGGGGGGATCTTTCACGGGCTGGCGATCAGTTATCGATACATCATCCGCAAAATAAAAATCTTGACAAGTGGCGCGGGAGCAGATCGATAAGCAGTGACTGACTGACGGTGCCTTCTCACCGCCTGGGGCGCTGATCCATACGCCGTCTGTGTGCGCGCCCCCTGTAGGGGTTCTTTAACACCAACCAACCCACCTTCCCACGTAGTTCACCGTGCTCCCGTTACCCTGAAACCCGCACTCTGCACGGTCCCAAGGCTCTTGGTAAATACCGCATAGTCCAAGAGGTATGCAAGTTTATTGGAAAGTTTTGAGACACAATAATGGGTAAGTTGCTACCATCAAGTATGGTATTACTCAGTGCAGAAGGAAAATGCGGTCATAATTAATCATATTTGTCTTGGCACTAGAGTGTTTTTGGTCGTGTAATTAAAAGTTCAGATTTTGTCCGTGAACTATCGATACACAGCTACTATCTATATAATACACTCCCTATATTTGTATATCATTGATTTTCACCCTTTGACTGCGAAGTTCAGAGTATTAACAAAATATATTGCTAAGAGCTGGTAATACAGGAACTCTTATGTTTGTTACCTGATACCAGGGAGAGTAACAGGTGGCTAATGGGGTAGCACAGGTAGCGAGACTCCAATTGTGTAATCTAATCTGTTACCCTTCGTAAACTATGTCTCTAAGTGATCAGTAGACTTATCTATAACATGGAAATACAAGCTTAGCCAATACTATTCAATAAAGAAGCATTAATACATACTAAATCACAGACCAAAGTACCGATGTGATGAATTAAGTCAGCGCCATTGTAAAGCGCATATGAATCGGGGTCTAATACACATCTGACATTAAATTTGAGTCTTTGACATCTTGAATGTGTATTCATATACATTTCATACATTATGGTATTCAATCTTCCCATTGAAGGCATTAAAGAAGGGAGATTTTCAATGAATTAAATACCATACCATTATAAGTATGTCCAGATCAGAAGCTCGTGACATGTAGGTCCATGGTCAGACATGCCTATAATGGGCATATCTGAACAGAACCATTATCATTTCAAAAGATATTGTGCATCCATCAAACCCTAAATCTGGTGTAATACTTAATAAGCTATTGACCGAGACAACAACAAAGTCGACCCCAGTTTACCTCTCGCCGCATTAATCCTTAGACCACTGCATCCTTTGATCGCCCACACAGGTCCTCCCACGACCGCCATTAATAGGTAAACCGGGTTGGGTGCTCAATAAAAGGCCGACAAAAGTCGCGCCATTTAACATTCAGTGGGCTTGCTCGGCGAGCGTGCAGAAATTAATACTTAAAAGGCCTAGCCCCCCGCTGCTCCGCCAATTTGGTGTTTGACTGCGGGGAACGTAATGACAGCCTCCGGGTCAGGGGCTCACACGGGGGCTAAACCACGCCCTCACGCCGGCCCCACGCCGCCCCCCGCGCCCTATAAGTCATCCAGGGGCACCGTGGAGACAGGGGGCGTGGAGGGGGAGGGTGGGGAGCGGTCAGGTGGCGCCAGTCGGCCCGGCTGGGGGTAGAGTGCTAGTATGTCATAGAGGTACCCATTTGAAAGCCTCCCCCTGTAGGTGTAAGTTAACGGGGGTATTTAACCCTGTGGGCAATCCCCACGCCCCCCGTTGAGTTAGAGCAGGGTGAAATGGCTTGCGGTGGACGGCGGGCAGACATGGCTTCCCGTGGGGGTTAGTGGTGTAGGGTGGATACCAGGGAGCGGTCCCTAAAATAAACCTACAGGAATTCCTAAGAATAATGCTGACCTCAGCTATAGAAGTATCAATTATTTCACCCCAGGAATCGACTTACTAATCTGTGTTTCTTTAACACGAGCATTGGTTCATTCTTTATTGGTATTTATGTATCCTGCAACAAGAATACAATCGGTGTTGGTTTTATAAAATTTGTGTGCTATCTGAAAACATTTGTATACTATCCATCGTAGAACAATGAGGATATCCCTTAGATGCGACAAGTATTGAATAATCGAGCATTCACCACATTGCTTAGGTTACTATGGCATGGAAGAAAATCTCAAGACAGATTTCAGGAACCGGCCGTATCGTTGACGGAGAGTGGATGCTTGCATGCGGCCATATCAATTTGCCCGACCACTCCCCTGCTCTTTCCCCGCCCGCCCGACCGCCCACTACCTCTGCCTACCTGTAGACGCATAGCGGACACCAGGCGAACCCGCGTGTAGGTCTGACGTCATAAATCCACGTGACGGACAATGGGAACGGCGTCCCGACATGCGAACCGGCGACCGGAACGCTGGCGTCCGGGTAAACGCGGGACCCGGATTGTATCATTGTCATCAGGAGACCGGAGCGACCACACGGGGTCGAGTATATAAGGTAATGGTGACCTGGCACACGATAGTCCAATGGATCTGCCAGTCTCCACCAGCCCCTAATTTGCCCTGTCTGGTCAGTGTGTGGATAGGAACAAGATACATGCTGCTGATGGACAATTTCCCTCACACAAATGAGACGGCCTGCCATGCTTTCTCCACCCTGACCGCCACATCCGTCCATCCACATAGAAATAACCACACCCAAGGGACTGACTGACCCAGCAATGACCCGCCAGCAACTAACACGCCCTGGAGATAGATACTCCAGAACGGGGATAAAAATGAGGGGAAGAATTAGGTTCCAGGCGGTCTAATTTTTCCGTGACTTTTTTGTCTTTAGGGAAATGGGTGGGAATTAATTTTCCAACTCCTCCAGTGCGTGTTTTTCACCGGCACGTCTCAGACCAGAGAGCCCTGACGCGCTACGCGACTCTCCCGCCACCCTGGAGCAATGTGCGCAGTCACGCTTCGGATCTCCGGGTGATGGCGCTGCTACGGGGAAGGGGGTGGGGCCAGCGATGGAACGCTCCATATTTCTTTATTAGCTTAGCCTTTGGTGGCAAGCTGTTCTGGGCCTGGAGACAGGAGCCGCCTGGATAGGGACCGCCGGGAGGATACCACCCTCCCTCCCTCCCGCCCTCCTGGCTTCCTCCAGTGGCGGCGTGGGAACTCGGCGGTGCGTCGCCGGGGACGCATTAATTTTGATCATTTTACTAATGTGACAATAGCTCGAGCCCGCTGCGGCATAGGGCGGGACGGCTGGTGTTTCCAGTACCCGCGTCACCGTGGAGACGCGGGCACTGGAGGAGGTGGAGGGGGTGATGACAGAAATGGTGGTACGTGGAGGAGGGATGGGTGGTTCTAGGAGCAGGAGGTAACGGCAAACCCTGGAGCATGTCGCCGGGGAGGGTCAGGATTCGCCTGGAGTCGTGGGCCTCGATCAGTGAGGACCGATCTCGTTACGTTCCTAGCCCGATGGAAAATGACACCACTGGGTGGTAACAGGTTCAATACACCCCCCCCCCTCCTCCTACCTCCTTCCCTCCTTTCCTCCATCCTCCAACCCCTCCTCCTCCCACCAGCGTCCCATGAGAGCCCTTCGGTGGAGCGAGCGATGGGGCAAACATGGGTAATTACCATAAGTAATAAAGGATACTGGCAGGCTGGTTGTAAAGCACGTATATATGGACGGACACAGGGAGGAGGGATGCTTGGTTTTGACCGCCAGTCGTATCATTATACCACCCTCTACCACCCAGCCACCTTACCAAACACCATCTATAACAGTGCGTCTGATTGGCTTATTCCGACATGGATCTAGGCGGCATATTGTCTTATCGTCCCCGGCCATCTCCCACTCCAGCCCCGTTAGGGACCGAGCCAGGCCACGGTCGCTGCAGTCAACTGTCAGCTTCCCATCTGTCGTCACATCTGTCAGGCCGTTATGATCACTGAGTTTGTCACACCATTACCGACTCAATGACGCCCTAACGAGTCACCACCAGTTCGAAAAAAGAAGAAATCAGACTCTGCTTCAGTACGCAACACCAGAGCTGTATTCACTATGTGTCCACAGTACCCATCTCCCAGTGTTCCAGCCTAGACTCATGAATATTCATAATACAGTACAATGTGCCACCAGGCCCACGCATGCGCAGATGTCAGATGCGATGACAAATGTGTCATCGAGGCTCGTTTGTAGGTCCTTGCCTCTCACAGCTCCTTTGGGAGGGCTTTAATCTTTATTTTTCCTCGCCCGGCCTGTAAATAATTAGCCAATCATCGAATTAGTGTATAACCGGTGAAATAAATGCGCTGTCCCAATGATATAAATGAAGCACTTGCAAGTCCCACAGGGTTTGAATCGCGCCAGAGCTTGTAATGAGATTGATAACCTTTTGTGAGTTGGAGACACTCAGCAAAGGGCGTTGAGCTATTAAGATATTCTTATTAGACCTCCCATAAAGATCCATCTTCCAGATGCGTTCTAATTGGAATAAATGGATAAATCATGGTGTATCAGATATACTGCTTAATGTATTTTCTAAATGACATTTTAATCAAGTTATATTTATCATATTATATGCAGAGGTGTGGACCCAAAACAATGAGCGTGATCGTTGGGTATTATTATAAGCTCAATTACCCTTTACTCTAAAGTATATTCTAGATTTAATGGCCTCTTGTCGTACAACTTTTTCCTCTTAACGCCAGACTGCCATGTTGTGGAAACTCCATTTCACAGTGCCGCACTACCCCATACGCAATATCAATTTTATTGAGCTTGATTTAAATTTCAAATGTAGCCCACCGCAGAATGCACCCTCCTGGAGGTATTTCAAGCCACTCAAGTGTCAATATTTCTTCCGACAGGTCCCTTATCATCAGTGATGGACTGACATGTCCTGCGAAGCACTGCTTGATCCAATACAAAGACCCATTCATCTGGTATTTTGTGTTTCGCAAACATGGCTCATAATAAGTGGCTGTATAATGGACTTTTAGCGGGACATTCTTTTATGCAGGCGGGGCGGGGGCTGGCCGTTCACATTAGCAAGCCATCAGACGAAGCGCACGATCCCATGTATCATCAGTCACCCCTGCTAGGCGACATGCGTAAAACCAAATTGAAGTAATTTGTTGCGTTGCTTCCCGCTCGGCGTTGAACAACTGTAGCCTATCCACTCCAATTAGGCAGATAGCTCCAAGCGTAGACCCGCCGAAAAGCGCCCGCCGCCGCTGCCGCCCGAGGGCGCGCCGATCGTTTAGCCATTCGTCAGGGGCGCGGCTATCGCTGCCTGGATCGTCACACAAGCAATGGCTTCGCATTCTGCAATCTTTGAGCGTGAGGGGGAGATTTCTCTCCACGCATACCCACTTCACTGTGCTCCTTGTAGGATTCATTGCCTCTCGATGTGGAGCTCGCAGCTCGCTGAGAAGTGAGCAGGTTTATTGAGGAGGTAGTTGACTTTAAGACGGGAGTGGGGAGTGGCTCAGTGCGTATGCTCATCTCCCCGGCGCTTCCCGGTACATGACACCGCATGCCGATCAATCACTCATGGCTTCCGTACACCAACACTATGCTCCGAGGATCCACATTTCTTTTTATCCCAATAACACCAACAACCATACAATTGAGTTGTAATTTTCATAGGAAATGAATATCAATCTAGTTTGGATCCATTTCACGGGAACTACATTCTGCTGACATAACAAAAAAGGACAATAATGTCCGTCACCGAAAGGAGACTCGATTGAAGCCACTCCCGAAGCCACACAGTAGCCGCGTAGGCTCCGACAATAGAATCTCTTCTTTCCGCGGATGCCTTTAGACAGCAGGTGATATGAATACGCATTCAGAAAGCAAACACTGTGCGTGAGGGCCTATGTAGTGGTTTTTTAAATTCTAATTTTTATTCAGAAGTGGTATGGAATGCCCTCCTTCTGTCAGTTAAGGATCATATTAAACGATGGCCTGATGACGCGGACCCGCTAAGTCAAGTGGCAGTGAGCAGATACAGTTAAAGGCCATTGGGGATGGTTGGGTTGGTATAGAGGGAGAGCTGAGAATGGGGAAATGATAATAAAAAGGGCTAGTGCCTTCAAGCGGGTAAACGAAAAGGTTGCTCACGCTTGCGATTTCCCGTGGTCTGCCCTTGGCGTGGCGCAACGTAAGATGATGACAAATATAGCAGATCCTGGCCCGAGGCTATCTATACACCAAGCAGCATCGCCAACACCGCCACTAAGATGTTTCATTAGCCCGCTCTTTGGGCCCTGCCGCGACGGGCTCAATCGATTCAATCAAAATAAAACAGGGCCTGTGATAAGGCTAGGAGCCCATTATATGCACCGACCGACGACGGACCGGCACAGGGAGGAGATCTAAAGCGGGAGGAGGGAGGGGGAGGCCGGGGAAGAGTCTGTGAGCTGCTCGTTACTGGTCAGGGGTGCTACGAGCTGTTCCGCCCATGGGACAATACCCGAGTGGTTCCGTTTGTGGGTGTCGGTGGTGTAGGACTGTCGGATGACTTCCCCCTATCCCCAACCCCTTCCTTGGCAAATAGATATTAAACAGGAACCACACATGGGAAGGCTAAAGTCCCGCATAGAGGAACCCCCGTGAGGAACTGCAGGGGGATGGGGGAGGTCGAATGGAAAGAGGTTGTGGCTCAGTGGTGAGCATAACGCAATCTGCTCATTGATGGAAGCTGACGACTGCACGGACTTTGAAGTGGGAGTAAAAGCGAGGGGGAACTCATCACACAGCCGTGTTTGACCCTGAGTGATTTAGTATGAATGTGTCCATACGACTTGAGAACGTCCTCCTTCTCCTTTTTATCGGTCACACTGCGACAATAGGGAGAGGAAGGGTAAACTTGGCCATGACTACCAAATCAATATTTCAAAGCGGCCAGACTGCACTAAAACATGAACTGTCTCCAAGCACAGCAAGACAGTGTGAACATTGCCTGGCAACAATTCCCACCCCTTCTCCCGACATTGCGTGGCGTCCTCAGGCCTTCGCTTGTCAGATTGTGCTCTTAAAAAACTGACCGTTTTCCTTCCTGTGATTCGTTGTCATGAATACAAACCACGTTATGAAAGGATGAGGAGCGAGAGGTGTCACATTTGGCGATGACATGTGCTCACCTTAAGCTCAGCCACAGAGATTGGACTGCATTGAGCGATTGAGATTCTCACTGAAGAGTCATACTGTGATGGTATAGGACTACTCCACCTTTAGAGTGTATCACACCATTATAAAGACATTTCCCATGGTGTGCCTCAGTGCCGACCATAAAGGGGATATTTTCCCAAGGATACCGTCTGTCATCTCCACTGTTCACACACAGACATCGCATTGGGAATACTAATATTCAGATCCTCCTGCCACAGGCAGCTGATACCGTTTGGATCATTTTGCCCTGGCCTTGCCAAACATGTCTTTTGTATACTTTGCACAATAAGAACACCGGTCTTGCCTTATTAACCTCCAGCTCAAAGAAGGCATTAAATGTGCTCACCTTAAGCCCAGCCACAGAGATTGGACTGCTACAGCAATTGATTTGTTCACTGAAGTGCCATACTTTGGTGGTATAGAACTACTCCACCTTTGGAGTGTATCACACCATTATATAGACATTTAATGTGTTTGACGCGGCAATAGATCTACACCATCCCGCAGTACGACCACGAATAGAGAGAAATGGGTTTGGGTGAGCACTTTTCCGCGCGCTCCCGCCTTCTGTCCCTAGTACGATGCTTCCCTTTGGTCAGGACGCCTACGTTGGTTGTAAGTCGGCCTGTGATTGGTTTATACCCAATCTGTGGTGATGTTTTGTGTACCTCCATATGAATTCCTGTTTGGTAGTGCCTTTCGCTTTTTGCCTGGATGATTTTTTCAATCCAGGCTGTGTATGGTGGCGAACTGGTATTTTATGAGTTGAAATTTTTCCAACGAAGGCGGGAAACCGCAAGAGAACGAAAGAATTGTTACCATTATATAGACATTTCCCATATTGTGCTGGGGTAGCCCCCATAAGGGGATATTTTCCTAAGGATACCGCCTGTCATCTATGGTTGGCTGTCCACACACAGACATCGCATTGGGAATATTAATACTCAGATCCTCCTACCACAGACAGCATATACCGTTTGGATCATTTTGCACTGGCATGGCCAAACATGTCTATTGTATACTTTGTGCAATGAGCACAGAGGTCGGCTCTTATTAACCTCCGGCCCAAAGAAGGCATTACCAATCCGCACACTTCATCAAAGTCAGGTCCTTGCTTCATGAATTTAGTCAATCATACTTGTGAACGCAATTAGGTGCTCAGCTGCCCCTCGGAAACACAGCACCCAGAGAGCTGCTCATTCTGGAGGGCATTATCAGTGAGCAAACTCAGAATGCTTGGCGCATAATTAGAAGGCCGCCTAGGATGGACCACAGTTTACTTAGCGCCCTCCAGCACACAGACATATTCATGACACGTATCTCATCGATGTGTCTTTGGAAACTATATGAAGTGCATCGCTTATAACCCAACTTGACTCATTTTATTTTCTACTTCCCAGCACTCTTTTTTTCTTATTTCCTCGTTCGCTATTTTGCGCTGCAGCTGCCTGCAAAGAGTTTGTTTGCCTGACCTGGATAAAATTCAATCGTTTCTTCCGTGTGCAGAAGAAATATGTTTACTGAGTTGGGGAGGAATTTCTTGAGGCTGGCTGTGGATGTAAATGATGATTTTGTGATGCAGATCCCATGGCAGTTTTAAGTGATTCATATATTAAACGTCTGTGAGAGGAATACAGCATAGCCACTGTGGCGCGCTGGGAAGTATAAAATGTACTTTAAAAAATAAAAATCATTTTTCATGAATTGCTTAGCTCAGGTGATATGCCCAGGAGAAGACAGATACCTGGGGTTAGTTCCTAAATATATTATAAGAAATTTTGATCCACAATAGTCAGGTCCTAAAAGTAAAATATGTGGGTGATTTTATATATACATACATTCTTATAACAAGTTTAAAAGTAATACTAGTGAAAAGTATGAACTATTAAATGCAGTCAGTATTTAAACTGGTCATTTACGATTCTGAATACAAAACTAACGTAAGATGCACTGCAAACTGCAACGTCTGAAATATGCATCATATTGGAGTATATATCGAAAATATAAATACGAGTAGATATAAAGGTTACTCCTCTCACCTGTTTTTGACAAGGTAATAGTCTCTATGATGTTCCCAACAAATTCCTTTCTGGCTTATACTTTTTTCTCGAATATTTATCTCTCCTAAGCCACCTTGATACCATTTTCCTTTCCATTCCCTTGGAAACTTGCACCTTGACTCTGCAACAGAACGTGAAATGAAAGCATTAGAACATTAGGAGTTGGCTACGTTCTAATGTACAGGCATTACAAAAAATCATGACAGCTTTTATGTCTCCGAAGTGAAGCTTTATACATTTATAATGGATACTACATACATACATATGAACAGAATCTTTTCAAATTCTCTGCGAATACTGTAATGCTTCTTGAGTTGCGGCTTCAATCTTATCTTTAAATTGATTCATAAGCACGTACTATTCTAGATTCGAGAGACTGAACATGGAGATACATTATGTATCCGAAAGGCGAAATCAAGATGGAGACCGTGTTGTTTCAAACTTAACTTGTATGACAGAAGGCCAAGTACAACGTGACATTTCTATCATGTGGTGCCCAGAGGACATCACTCACCAAAACTGCTACAACAATGATTGTTTTAAAATTCAAAAACATTCGAATTTCAATAAATATTTACATGATTTCAATTACGTTCCTTTTCACCTAAAATACTCTTCAACTGATGTTTCTGTCCCAAAAAAACATACACCTATATTTATGAAGGGTAAATATTTTATCAATGTGATATGGATGACCTACTGCCCTACGTCTCAAAATACCATAAATAATACTATGATATGAAATATGGATACATGGTTTAAGTGCCTGAATGAAATCTGTATCGAGCTGTCATTCGAACTCGGTACTTCTAAACATACCAAACAAGAGAAATAGATTTCCTATCTTTCTCTCTCTTTATTGCTATGTACCTGAATAATATTTCAATACAATTTTATCACTTATGGTCTAATGGTTTTGATCAGAGGGAGTCACGGGTTACGGAAGGACGAGCTATATTCATTCGTCACTTGGTGACGAATGAAATCTACACAGCTGATGAGTAAGTGTAAGACATTCGCACACAGGTATACAATAACATGAATGGGCCATACACTTATAAATGATCTATATCGATTCAACACTTAGGAATGTACGACCACGTA
Organism: Alentia gelatinosa; assembly: GCA_950022655.1. NCBI lineage: Eukaryota > Metazoa > Annelida > Polychaeta > Phyllodocida > Polynoidae > Alentia > Alentia gelatinosa. The sequence goes on from OX465579.1 coordinate 161,437,990, forward strand.
GGACTCTGGATCCCTTATCTCCCTTTGGTTACAGATAGAGGCAGCACCCCAGACCCGGTGGCCGGGTAACTGGGGTCTCTAGCCGGGTCTTCAAACGTTGTTAGCGCGCCTCTACCGGCGGCCGGAGACTCCCCGGGCGTCTAGATCACAGAGCCCCCTGCCGGAGGGGCAGTTTTGATGTTCCGCCTGCGCGCGCACCCCTGTAGCGGTCACGTGACGATGCCGTGGTGACACCTCTGGCGGACAAGGAAGTACTCGGTCATTGTCCGGGCGGCAGGTCTCCATGCGGCAAGCGGGGCGACAAGCAACCCCCTCCCGCCCGGCAGACCCCCCGAAACACGCCGGGTCAAGTGGGGCGTTCGCCGGGGATCGATCGGGGTGTGGCTGTCCACCGCTTTAACCCGGCCGACCACCACTGACCGCTGCCTGAAGGCACTGCCCCCCCCCCCCTCCACCTGCCCCCACCACACCCACACCTACCTCACCCACACCCACCTCATAGACGCAGCCCCGCGGCTTTGAATTGATGACCTCCAGAAAGCCCCACCAGGATCGCTGGTGGTCGTATATCTAGCAGGCGGCGGCTCTGTGGGTGGGGTCTGTTACTTGTCCGTGTGGCGGTCAACCACGCATTTATCTGACCACCACTTTCATTCAGTCCACCCCGGCTCGGCCTGAGACCCCTCCAGCACCCCACTTGACCTGGACACACCATAGCAAAGCAAAAACACGCCATCAGTGCACGTGCCAGGGACAGCCATGGGAAATGTCCGTGTAGGTTACAAAATATACTAGAAGCACATGGCATGTTCATTATTCAGGAATGAGCGTGGAATTTTAAATGAATGAGAATAAAAGACATGGGTTTATTCAGCATATGGGACATCTATTGTAGCCCACTAGCACCCAGTCAACTTGTCATTTGCCTTTCTAGAATCCAAATACATCAAGAATCAGTGGGTGAATGAGTTATTTTAGTGATTGGTCATGGTCAGTTTGGTTAAAAAAACTGAGACACTGTTTCTCTTCTTATTTCCCAATATCACAGTGTTAGCGCCCAGATGGTGAATGGTTAATATTTTTGCGGCCAGCTCAAAGTCTATGTGACCAGTCAAACCTTTAGGCAGCGTATACGAGGTTGTGGCCCACGCCCAATAAATCATCGTTCACAGTGTAGTGTGTCCAGACAGTAAAGCATGCCATCAGGATACCAGTCCAACCCCAGTGACCCGCCGCATCTAACACCACCACATTCAAGGTGTTATCTATAACAAAGGGCAGGAGCTATACAAAAGGGTTTCCACAGGGGTATGTGCCCTTAACCCCTCTAAAACCACATCAAGCAATTTATAGTCGATGCTTTATCACGGTTTGGACAGTGGGAGTGGGGGTCAGCGCGATTACAACCACCCCATACCCCGGCCCATCCACTCACTTCCCCGGGAAGCCACCCCGACCGCGTGCCGCCTGACAGATTTACGGAAGCCACCGGCCTCCATGCCGAAGCCACGCGGCAATCCTAATGAAACACCCTGCTAACCCCCCAGCAATGTATTATGCGCCAACGAGACAAATGAAGTCTGGAGCGGGGCGCGCGGCGATCGGAGGTGGACTTAGCGGGGTGTGGGGCGGGTGGGGATGGGGGTCAGTTGATATGGGGTGGGAGGGAGAGTGAGTGAGGGGATGTGGGAGGGAGGGAGGGGGTGGGGTCAGGGGAAGATGGGGGCTGGCCGATAAACGCTGCGCCGTATTTGTCGTCGGACGGGCGCCGACAAACATGATGAGACATCGGGTCCGACCAAGGTCATCACATTAGGACCTGGGTGGGGATCTGTCCTGACACCTCTAACCTGATTTACGGACAGGGCACTGAGCATCATTAGCACAAAGTACGTCTCCGCTGCAGAAAGCGCCAACTACCCCCGTCTACCCCACCACCCACCCTCCACACACAGCCACGGCCTTGGCTTCCCTTACTGGCACCAACACTAGCCCCACCTCAACCGTTACGCTCCACTCGTCCAATTGACCGGAGTCGCTCACCAGGCTAGGATGATCTAATTAGGAAATTGATCTGGGATAATTAGACAAATAAGCTAAGCGCGATCGGTCTGTTGTGAAATGGGATTATCTGGAGGAAACCAGGAAGCCCAGTGTCAGCCACGGCCGGTGACCCATTTCTGCGGAAGCCTAGTGTGGGCCTAATCCACCAGGTGGCTGGGGGAGCTTTCATCATGGAGCCGGATCCAAAAATTGTGAAATTTAATCACAGGGAAATTGGATCTCTAATAGGTAGAGACGATCCCGAATGTGTTCGTTATCAAAAGCCTATCAGAGATGCGATCCTGTAATTGTAGCATTCGCATTTACCCCCCCCCCCCCCCATCTGCGTGCGTAGTACACTAGAGAAGGATGCCTAACATGAAGGTCAATCTATAACCGATGAGTTACATAACAATAAAGATTATCGAAATAGACCTGAAGTGTGGTGTCACGGCAGAGGAACAATATACATTCGATTTGGATATGAAAGGGAAGGCCGGGGTTACAGTAACATATAGATCATAGCACCGGAGTGAATTATAGATATCATCATGACATAGATCAAGGCTTTATCATATATAACCAAGCAGGTAACTTTAATAGCTACGTACTGCCACTGCCTACACCGTATATATATTGTGTATAGAACCCCCTGCACTGTTCTGCCGCATATATATCAATACATAAGCCAAATGTATCTACCTTTACTTTTCTACATGGATTTGCAGTAAAATACTATCAGTTTTGGGTATGTGATGATTGTAGAACAATATTTTACAGCTATACATCACACACGACTCGATGAGGTTGAGGTTTTTTTTTACAGAAACCAGCCTCATGGTGCTATTCCATAATTAACGTCAAGCTTCGCCTCATTCTATTTCTTTTAATATTTAATTCAATAACATATTAACGACAAAAGCACTCTCCCATTCGGGCAATCGTCCATGGCTGGGGTCACAAGGAAAACAGATACCATAGGAGTTAATATAAGTAAGCACCACATTGACAACTTAAATTAAAGCAAAATTGATATTTGTTGGCTTGACCAGTGGTCTTGTATAGTGGTGATAGTATTGGTCTCTTGGTAGGTCGTTGTATATAAGTATCAAATATATATAAATGGTGTCCTAGGTCATGCAGTGATACACAGATAGAGGTACTAGATGCGGATTTATCGGTAGTAAATGCCACGCACTAGCCCCAGCACGGCTATATAGGGTACTCAGATATTGGGATAGCTCTTGCCTTGCATCCGCTGACCTCGGGGAGGCAATGGAACCGGCCATTTACATACAATCCTTACATAATGCATGATTGCTTTATTTCCATTGGTTTTCAATGCATCCATCAGGCCTTCCAGTGTGGGGGATGCCGGGCCCGCCGATAATCGCCACAGGCTAATGGCTTCCAATAGAACATGTTTATTAAATCGGTCACGCCCGTCGCTGGGTATTCTTCTATATTGGGGTATAGCGTGCAGGAAGAACAGCCCTGCAACAAAGGCCCACCCAGCTATTTGCCCTATTGAATAAGGCTTGTCACATTTCGTGATGGACGTTTCTGCCCACATTATAAGACACACGATGCATGTCGGGGATGATAACAATATGCTTGGCATTAATATATCGTCCGCGTGGGTGCCATGTGCGACGGAGAACTACGAAGGGCCTATTTCTGGTGCACCGGTGGTAGAAAGCTTCAATGGCGAATCGTAGGCAATATGCAATGGTAAAAAGAGAAGGGGAGTGTTTTTTTTATTCCCGTCAGAGACAGACAAACGAGCTATCTCTATCACTTATTCAAATTTAACACGAGCCTACATCTGCCTTGGGTGACACCATGTATAATAAGAAACGCTGCTCCTGTTGTGTTGTATCATAAAACAATGGAGTCTTTTCGTGATACCTAATCCATAAACACTAACGCGCTACAGAACCTTGCTTGTACAATGAGGCCGGTAGGGTAGGGAAGGGGGTGCATCTGGTAGAGAGTGAACTGGGACAGTGTTTACTCTACTTGTATTAATTTGAAGTATGTCTTTCCCACGGTGTAGTCACTGAACAACCGCTAATATACCGGTACTGTTATGTTGAATATGTTACAGAGTCAAATAGATCACGTGCTACTAATACTGGAAAGTGATGTGTGGAAACGTCACATAAAGGGTCCCTTCTATTATTTGGAATAAGCTCTATAATGCAATATTTACCAATATTTAATTTGATATAATTTGTTCACGATATATATAGACAATAATCGATGGTTTTGTGGACAGGCGGCCGTAAACCACGAGAGGTTGACGCGTAGTAATACACGAGCGCTAGCGAGTGTATTATGAGGTCAACCGCGAGTGGTTTACAAAGCTGCCTGTCCACAAAATCATCGTTTATTACATTTATTATCCATCTTTTCGAATAAATCAAACCCAGTAATTGCCATATTAGCGGGTATAACAATAGGAACTATTTCTTCGCTCTATAGTAAAAGGGACTATTTTTCCCGTATACCATGATTTGGAGGCCGTATACTACAGATGTGAATCCGTATACCACAGTTATGGTATCTGACAGGTTTTATACAATGGGTAGTGGTTTACTGAGTCCCCATACATTTCAAATGGGAGCTTTGTATACGATGGATAATAATGGAATTAAAATGGACACAAAGGCGAGAATAGAATTTGAAAACGCTATCTGGAGTGGATCAAATCGTATTTGTTCCTATGATTAAATGAGTGGTCCCACTCAGATCAATGGTATTGCTTTTTGGTGTGAAAAATCAATGCTCCTACTGAAATCCCCATATATGAATCCTACGATATGATCTGAGATTGCAGGGACAGTTTCCTGAAAACCTTGGTTAAAGAAGTGACCTCAACTCAACCACAAATTGTCATTCAATTTCTCAATATGGAGGTCAGTAGTATCAAATACCCGCCTCTTGTTATTAGAGAATCTTATGATAAGAACACATGTAGAAACAGGCACGATAAGATATCCGACTGAAGTCCAGTGGGGAACATTTCCAGATCAAATTGAGAAACCAGTCCCAAGCTGGCTACTCCAGATGAAACGTGATCGCTTTCATGAGATACCGGTTAGAATAATTCGGGCCTGCTTGGACTTGGAGAACACGATCTCTAAAGATGACCTGATTCTGTAATAGGAACGGAATAATAAATGAAACACGTTTTGAAAAGAACAGCTCCACTCCAGGTTTGGCAGTGCTGCTCTTATGACTCCTCCAGTGTGGCAGTGAAAGAACTGGTGACAAAGCCACTCCTGTGTGATCGTGCAGGCTATGGGGAAGTGCGTGTCATAAAACCAGCGGTGTCTGGAGAAAAGTGAGGGTTGACCTAGCTCAAGTCTCTATTCTATCGACGATAATTACCAAGCGCCCCCTAACTCAAATAGCGTTAGTGGGGCATCTCTCCCTTCCCCAACTCCCCTATCTCTCATTCTATTCTTCCTTTGTCTTTATCTCACCCCTGGAATAAATGTCCATAAGCTTAACATTGGGAACTCGTTCTCCATGCCCGTACAAGTATTGTAGTCCGTTCTCCATGGTCTATATCCTGTGTGTTGTCCATTCTTTTAGTGTGCACAGGGGTGAGATAAATACAGAAAGCAACTCGTTTTGGTCAAAGAAGTCATTCTGCAACTCGTTTGAATGCTATGTGATATTCACTCGGCTGTCGCCTCGTTCATACCACACCGCATCAAACTCGTGGAGAACGACAGCTTTGACCAAAACTTGTTGGTTTCTTCTTTAATATCTCTCTGCTTGGCTTCATCTGTCTCTATCTCTCTTTCCCGTCTTCTTATTGGCTGACTCTTTCACATCTCTCTTTTTGAAGAGGTGTTGAAACCTAAGAGTTGTTTTAAAGCGATTCATTTCTAACGAATTTGTCATCCTTTATTCGATGCCACTTGCTCCTTTATGATGGTTTACCGTTATGGATCATGCCCTGTTGTTGTTATCAAGGCCCATACAAGTGTGATATGTATTTAATTGAATAAGGCAATTGCAATATACAGACTTACATATTTACATATGAGTTACAAGTAGTCATGAGTAGTATCTGAGTATGTCATATATGTTGATATTTGTTGTTGGTTATCTTGGTGGCGTTTGGTATACAATCATAATGCGAGATTTGATTTCGATCAACAGCTTTCACTATATCTAAGTATTCTCAGATTAGCGGTATTCTTTCTACCTTGTTTATTGAGGGAGAGAAACGGAACATCGCATCATTTAGATACAGTATGCCTCTTGCACTGGGACAAGCCAATGAATATTAGTTCAATTGAGCTCATTGGTAGTCAAACAGTGAAAACCATGAAGTCCACGAGACCCAAACATTTCTGTGTAGACGCAGCTAGTCTTGACAAATAACGTCTCGTTGTATCGGGCCATGTCTCAAAGCTCTGACATTGTCTCTACTTTTTTCCATCCGGTCGAGGTTATTACTCAGAGCATCTATTTTCATCATTTAAAAAAAAAAATATGCATGCGTCTTAACTTCCGGGATATTGTGAAATTCAACTTGCTACTGCACGTTCGTCCCATCCACCTACTGACATATGTATTATTGTCATTAACGACCAGAACCTCCATTTTAAATGTACCGAAGAGCATGAGATGAACAGATGAATGAAAATAATTCATCATCCTGGATACGCCACGTAGATCTCTGAGTGACAACCAGATCGAGTTAATGGTCATGGATCACTTCGTGGTCATCCTTCACTTAACAAGGGATGGCTGATTGCCAAACAGATTATACTCTCTATTCATAATGGATATATATCAATTGCCTTTGCTCATAGCTAAAGGGCTATACGACCAGAAAGGTGGCCAATAGTTTGTACAAGTTTCTGGGCAGGTTTCCAAGTGGCAATATGTTGCCCAGGTCCCTTGCCAATATTTATCGGTGCATTACTTGAACCTATGGTTAGCTGGAATCAATAAGTAGTATATGACATTCACTTTGACTCTGGGGGTCGTTGCTTCTGTTATATTTGCTATCATTGGCTATAATTGGATCGCATATATTTTCACGATACACTAACGATCCAACTGGGGAAAAAAACATTGCTCGAATAATATCGGATAGTATCTCTTTATTCACACGGGCTAATTTTACAATGTAATAGTGGTTGTTATTTGATCAAATACAGATGGCACGACAGTGAAAACTGGTCTAACATCTTGTTGCGTGGATCACTATTTACTGAAGGTAGAAGGGTTGGGGGTCGTAGTGACATAACCCATTCTAACCAAATAGCTTGAACTGGTGCGATCTGCAGATGATCCTCCATCGTATGAAGTTCCGTATGAGAATAAGTGTTAAACTCTCATTTTACGGATATATACGATAATGACGCAATCTGCTAATTTTCAGGAGCAACGTGTAGGCCCTCAGGTCGCTATTCTACGATCCGCACATGTATGGCAAATGTGGTGCTACAGCCCCCAGGTAATGTACTGAATAATGCAGCGTTTTATGTTTTTCTTTGTGCATGTTGAGTGAGTAATATATTGCAAGTAGGGTAAGTGATAAAATTGCAGTCACAGGGAATAGAAATAATCATAACTGTAGGTTGGTCATTTGTATCTAGCTGAATGACTAACGATCTGTCTGAAATGATATAATTAAGTTAATATGTGAAATATAAACATTGATTAAGTAAACTTTTGTTCATGAGGACATCTACAGCTTTTAGACTGTATGCTAGATAATCTAACAATGCTGATGGACACTAATCATCACAGGGTGTGCCGCACAAAAATAAGAATGAGTCATCGTGATGAATCGCAATGAAATGGTATCAATGACGAGATTTAAATCAATACAATTTATCCACTCCACTTGTTTTCATGTCATCTGTGAAAACGGACTGTACTTCGGGCAAAACAAAAGAGTAAGTATTTCCTTTCCACCCAATAAACCGCACACATCAGCATTGGGATATATCAAGGTTAATCTTTGCGATACATTTAACTCACTTTTATATCAATTGATTGATGTTTCTCTGTCGGACTGCATTTATCAATTTCTGAAACCGAGGGAGTTGGATTTATTCATTTCGAGTAACGTTGATATTGACTTTGCTAAAGGTTAAAAGTAGGCAAGACATGTTCTTTGTAGTAAAGCGTTACGTTAATCCAATCTTAGAAAATAACGCGATTTTTATGGAAACAATAATCTGTCCCCGGACACTCGGCATGGGAGGAAGGTATTCACAGCGTACCGGCGGCGGGTGGTATAATTGTCAATGAGACACATGAGGTGGCCCCGCAGGGAACTTGACGTTATCCTAATGCTCCCATATCATAAACGGGCTAATTCAATCCCCAGGTCACAGCCAGGTTCGGCCACAATATCCCACGCGGCTAATAACTGCCTGACTCGTCCACGCATGCGCGAGACCACCTAGCGGTTTAAGGGGCCACGCGCACCGCATGACACATGTGAACGCTAGGCATCTGCTGACTTGACTTACATGTATTTGCATGTATATACACAACCTGGCCCGCCGTCCCTCCCACCGTTAGGTTTTATTGTTGTATTTAGCGGCCATCGATTATAAGCCGCTCTCAGCAAAGGATTATGAGATAAGAGGATAATCCAAAGCCAGTCCGGCACGGCAGGACAAAATTCAACCGACAAGCTTTACTCAAAGCTGGGTCAAAGTGGGATAGTGTATGGTAAACGTATCGGTGATTAGTTCATCACATGCTATACCTCATCTCAAAGCTGGAAGCTACTATTTTGTTGACTGAACGCATCAAGTTCCTATCGTGTTTCAGTTGGCAAACTGTCACTAAATCCACATAAATATTGTCCCGCTTGTCTTGTTTTCCACCTATGCCCTTTTTTGTCTGCCCGCTGAATGAAACGGATTTGTTTGAAAAGGCGGCACCGCAGATCAGAATTACTATCCACAAATTCCCCGTTTTGCCTGTGTTTTTGTAATGGAATCGGTTTAAAACAAAGTACTTAACTGACAAGTTGCGTGCCATTTCTAAATGTCAATCGGCAGCGAGGCGGCAGACGGCAGGCGTACAGCCCCAGTCCAGCATCGGATGTAATAGGCGCCACCTGGCACCTGTACCCGCCACCAACTCAGTGGGCATCATGGATATTAACTCATACTCCACCCTAGCAAATCTCGTGTGATGTCTTTCACTGTCTGAGTATATACATTAATAGAACGTATGCATCTACTTGTGTTATCGATTACAAGGCCATCATTGAAAGTGTATACGGCCTCAGTAAACCACTTCCCACTATTTTCGAGTTATCAGAAACTATATCCATTGATTACAGATTTGAAACCCATTGATTCCAGGCCTTAAAACCATTGATTATGGGAACAACCACTCTGAAACAAATTTCCAGTACCTTTGTTTTGGGGAGCAAGTATGCGCGTATATAAACAGATATGTTCTGGAGCCAGGGGAACAGTAATACGGTTAAGCATGTACCTGTACCCTCCAGGATAAATAACAGATTTTTATTTAATAGATGGAAATTTACTTCATACACCTACACGCCCGCAGGTTTTATGGAACTGGCTCTTTTCACTACATCGCTTAAGACACAAGCAGGATACAGCTGGTTCTATTCAGACGTCCCTCATAACTTAGAGACAACAACAACCTGTAAATGTGATATGTACATCAATATGCCTTTAAATTATTTTAGTGGATGCGTAGATATTCCTTTAATAGAAGGTAAATGTGTATGCCTTCACACGCGCATTTCTTATAGAACCGATCATTGTGATTATATGCGTACGTACATATATGTAGGATGGACAAATAATATATACACCCTCATACGGACACCCCTCTGAGCATACTGCTACGTCACTACCAGTTCCTGTTCAACAGAATCCTTTCTTACTCCGCTGTCATTTTAGCCGCGGGCGGTTAACGAGATGTAAAAGATTAATGGGCACCTAACCATGGCTGTTAGTTTCTATATAGCCATGAACAAAAAGTGGTACTTCGCAGGCGCTAATCAGGAACAGTGTACAGATGCCACTTTATTGTACTGAAACACCTTACCGTTGTTTAGTTCAGTGCCAAGGATATAGCAATACGAGGAATATATGAAAGTGCTTTCATTCATTTTCATACTAAAATCTCCGGACATCACATAGTCTCAAGTTTGTGTTGAAAAACCTTATCAGGATCCTTGGGAGTATAACCCAAGAAAAAAAAAATTCCCAACCGCGGAACTAACCATCCATCGGAACGGAAAAAATTGTATGAAAAGTATAACCCAAGAAACCCAACTGTGATTCATTTGAATTTGAATTTTTATAACTCTGGACTTAATGAGAATTGGAAATCTGCCATCAATCGAGAATGGTAGTTCAAACAGCTGCACTGCCGGCAACACCACTATAACCTGGCATATTGCAGACGCATACTTTTGAAGAACTTTTCCATTCAAACTTGAGCAGACTAAGAAAGAGTAGCTCCAATGGAATATCTCATAGTATATGCTAGACTTACACCTCTCTAAACAGTTGCCATGATGGCGTACTGTATATTGGCCCTTCTGGGTGCAGGAAGTCAATAGAATTTAACTGCAGGGAGAAAATGCGGAAAACCTGCCTGCATCCCCTCTCGAGGTGTTACAGCGATGTTTCTGCAAGCAACGGTGCCTGCAGACAATGCGCGCTGATTACTGGCGCACACTACGAACGTGTGGGACTGACGAGGCGCCTGCAGGCTATCCCGGCCGTAGCGTTGCTAATTGTCTGAAGGGGGTGCTAGCCGAGAGCACGTTTCATTAAATTAAACATGACTGGCATGGATAAGAAAGCACGACTCAGGGCGTGTTGGACTTTGATCCAATTCCGATGACTTCTCTACGTGTGTGAGGGTTGGTTGCGGCTTGCACGGCGCCCACACCACGGCAATTCCTGGTACGTTTTCCGTAAATATACCCAGCCCGCTGCATGTTCCTCTCACCGTGGACAAAACGTCCTGGGTTGAGGTTTTAAAAGAAAGAGCGATTAAAAAATGGATCTTAGCGTGGTCTTTATGTTGTTCTCTATACAGAAGGCAGTCTTACAAGACGATCACAAATGGATTACTCTTAATATATACCATAATATTCAATATATATAATGTGTAAGTATTTGGGAATATACTTACAGCGTTTATTATCTACTCATACCAGTTTCGGATGGTTCTGCATAAAGAATTGTCCCCCATTATAAGTGGACAGACTTCAACTACAAGGATATTGTTTCCAGTATCGCCCATGTAAATCGGAATAATAATTTGTCGACCGGCATTTACAGACTTTTGTCTGAAATTGGCAAGTGAAAACAGAAGATCTAAATGATGGGCGACTTATCTATGTCCGATATTTTCCCTTTTTTAGCACGATGTCCGGACTAACTCATTGCCTATCAATTCGACATCGTTTGATTTTGTCAGGAAGGAACTGGTTCATGCGTCCAGACGTTGGGCAGAGAAGAATACTAAAACACACAAGTCAGCAAGGAGAAGCAGACCTTCAATAAACAAAACAATCGATCTCGTTGGACATTTTAACACTGACACCACCCTCCCCTTCTTTACATATCAGAAAGAGTACTTCCTGAAAATCGCCGATCATTTTGTTTGTAAGTTGAAAAGCACCTTCCCAGGAATACCAAATGGCCACCAGTCTGGGGCAGTATGTATGGCTCTTTTAGGGTAGGGGAAACTAACAGCTGCAGCGCAGTGGTTTTTATTAACCTTAATTTCGTACTACGCATATTCAGAGTACGTTTACGACGTAGAAGCTTACAGAGGAGAATTACATAACATCTCAGCGGCAGGTGTTTTGTGTAAATTTATTACCTGTACTCTCTGTAGCTATGAGTACTATACACAACGTACGACAATCTAAATGAATCTAGTTTTACTGCTGAGTTTGTGCAAATACGTTGTCAGAGCTTAAAATTACACCAGATTATCCAACAGTAGTACTGATTGGACCCAATGTAGTGGCCATTCTAGCACATATAAGCCCTCTTTCTGTGTATCCTTTGAGGAACGTTTGCAATTAATTGTTATTGAACTTTACCTAACTGCCAATCTACTGACCTCCACAGATATCGAACAATACCTATTGGTACATGGCTTGAATGATAATTACCTACCCAGATGTGATGGTAAATATTAAATTGCGTTTATAAGATTTATGGGATATATTACACTCCAATTCCCTACCTGATACTGTAGCACAACAACAAAATCCTTTCAACAATTTGAATTATTGAATCATAAATAAACGCAATCTATTGTTTGCTCTTTGAAGTTTTTAATACGTTTACTGAATATGCTACAATATCATTATTCCAGTCATATCTGTTTATGTTGCCTTTTTTCAGTTATTGCGATATTTTGTGCGTTCGTAAAAAGCTGGCAGAGTGTTTAATCTAAATATTGAATCAGTACCCTCGAAGTGAATATTGATATGCTGCTATATATCAATACCCCTGCCCAACAGTCTAGTGCAATATGGCACTGTATGCCGGAGAACGGTGTGTGTTGATGTTTCAGCGAGATAAATGTGACTGTGTGATCTATGCCTCCAAAGCCTGATATTTCTCAAACAACCGGCACCGATCCGCCACTCTGACAAAATGTGACAAAAGAGGTATTTAGATCTGGGATGTCAGAGGCAGTGGTAAAACAGCTAAGCAAACAGCTATGGTGACCTCCTCGATATCACGACCATAGGTGTCATCATGGACATTGTACACTGTTATTGGTATTATTGAGTCCACATGGAAGAACTTCTCCTATAATAGATTGTGGAATAAAACATTAATAAAAAGGCCCTTTTTTGACAGAATCTGCTTTGAGTATCAACCCCATATAGAGAGTAAGCTAGACTTAGGCTTGAAATGTCTTCATTCCTACATATACCGAAAACATACATACCTACATGTATATATATATATATATATGCCGAAGATTTGGTACTACAGTCTACTGTAATGAATTCAAAAATTACCACTTGAAGTATAGCAATATTAAATCCTTTTGTGGCATATGTTTGATAGCATAATTATTTTTTCTGTTCAGAGGACTAAAAATTTTATCCTGATCTTGAAATAATGTTGCTTTACGGTGCATTTGTGTTTTAATTAAAATAGCCTGCAGCGATTTATGATATCATGCAACCGAACCGTTCGGAGCAGTGTCTAGGCTAAAGGCAACTGTGCACCACAGTTGCCATCCATGCAACAATCTATCATCAACTTACACCTATCTGACCGGGTCCCCAGGTCTACAAAAACACACAGTTATCTTTTCCTAGCACCACCAGAGTGTTTTATCAGTGTCGGGGATCTTTATCACCTGCTGGTGTGGACCTCGTGACATCCTGAGTACATTCTTTGCACCCACCAGAGCGTGTCGGATGCATGTCTCCATGCATGACAGACCCTGTGGGGTAGGAGTGTGTGTGTGTGTCAGACCCCCTCCCACACCCCACCATAGGTAACGTTTCTGAACAATGTCATTAGTGCTGATAATTGTAGACTGGCCTGACACGGCTGGGTGCCCAGTTTGACCTTGAGGGCAGGCTGGTTCACACGCTGCTTGCATTTGGCACGATAAACCCCCACGTGCTCCTCCCAGGGTCCTGTTATAATGTTATCGCAATAACCACCGAAACGACCCACGGAAAGGAGAGTGAAAGGAAGCTCTTTTTTTTCTTTCTTTTTTTAATAAAAAGTGACACCTTTGAATACTGTTTCTTTTACACAGCAGCAGAAGTCAACAATAAAAGTTTCAGAGCTGGGGGTTACGTATTGATGCATATCACCTGGGGATAGTGTTTGCTCGCCCGAACCAACAAACCAACGCCTCTCTCGCTCCAACAAAAAAGATTCATTTAAAAAATTAAATCCAATCCCCCGCCTCATCCCCTCCCCCCAGCGCCTCACCGGGCCAGGCCCGACACGCTACCGTCCTATTCAGTGGGGCTGACATATGGTGGGCTCTGACGGGCCTCCAGATTTCTATCAGTACTCGACACACGTCATCTACTTATCATTCTGCCCCCACATCTGCATGCACGTCAATGTGCCCGCGTGAACACCAGCGCCCCCTGGATTGTGTCACCAATGGAAAACGCGTATTCGTCTATCAGGGTGTGTTTGTAGGACCCGCGGGTTTATCACTGGACAGGGTATCCTTTCCCTTTCCATTGTGTAAACTCAATAGCATGACCTCCAAGCATTGCTGTCTCTGCCACAGGCTCCTGGCCTACCCCCGTCTCTTTTCAGACACACACACGCGCGTGTACGCATGCGCGTTGATTGATGGCCGTGTCTCCTGATTCCTCCAGCGTCTGCCTGGAGACGCGGCGCCGGACTTTGGATCCCTCTCCGAAAATTACGATCACCTTATTCTGCGCGTCGGCCGCTTGATTGATTTCCAATGCAATTCTGGGTTGAGATTTGTTTCCTGCCGCACGCTCCAGGCCTGCCAGTTAACTCCTCCAGCCCTGCATCCGAGCAGTTGCATCACACTCGTTATGAGCATGATTCTGGAACCAACCCCTAGAGTCCTGAACCTGTGGGTACCGATGAGTAAATTTGAACGATAATATTGCTGTCTATATAAAGTGAAAAGTTCATGACAATAAATTAGGGGCCATCCATTATGTTCGATGGCACTGAGAGGTGAGGGAGTTGACATCTCTTTTAGAATTTTAGTATTCTCCTTCGTTGTCCTATTGCAAAAAAAATATTGAGAGGGGGTAGGAGGTAAAATCTTCAAAAACAATTTGGATATATGCTTTATCGATGGCCCCTTGAATATTTCGTTTTTAAATTTGAAAATACCTGTAAGCATCTACAAACGGTACATGTTGGGCAACTTTATTCAACACTATTGGACGACCGTTGGTCAGGTAAGACCGTCTTAGCGAACGAATAACCCTCGTACAAGGTCTCCTTATATCCTGCACTTTTGTAGGAATAAGTTATATTCAACAGACCCCCGATCCCTGGCAGTATACACTGACACTTATACCCGTCCCTACGTGTATGACAGCTGCAGGCGTCAGTTGCGAAAGAGTTAAATAACCGGCATGTGTGTGCTACCACCATCTCCAGTGCCTGCCGTGAGAACCATTCCCCCCGATTCAGAGGCAGCTGGGTTAAAAGAGTGGCGCGAGGATCGCACGTGGGGGGATAAAACGAGCGACAAAACAAGTCAGTGTGACATTTGCTTTAGGCATGATTAGTACATCGCGTTTCACATGGAAGCCACCAGGCGGCGCTGCGCGGGAAAGTTGCAGCAGCAGGCGGGCAGGATCACGTGTTTTGCATACTTAATGAGCTAACACCTGTAAGCTGACTAATGGCTGATGTTGTTTCATTATGTCACTTAATAGGATGAAAGCCGGTCGAGTGCAGGTAAAGGGAACGCCACGACTTAACCCACAATAATCAGGGGAGGTTTTCTAGAAATTTTACAGGCCATTTTACCAGGAGTGTTCAAATTTAACCAATCCAGGCAAATCGTCGCTTTAAATGCAATAAATGGGTATCACCAGAACGCACTTGAGAGGTGCTAGGAATAGATTTATTCGTGATTTTTCAGCGTTAATCATTGTGTGGTGTGTCTATGAAATATGCACGCCAACTGGGACGTTCACGGGATGAAAGTATCGGGCGGACATAACTGCAGTCATGGATAAAGTTTATTCATGCAAGCAGCAGACGATTGTCAGACGACGTCTCACTGATACCCAGCACGTGCGAAGCAGACGACATCCCGATATTTCTCCCGCCAAAACGACCAGGTGCTGGTGTCCGGTCACGTGTCCTCCTAATCCATGTGCACCTGGCGCTTTTATGTTTGTTTAGAAACTAATGAGCAAAACGTAATTAGCCATAAACAACCAATCGGCCCGGAACCGAGAGAAGGAACAGAGAAGAATATTAGCCGGGGCAGGAACGCGCCGAATCAATCATGTCAGAAAAGAACGAATACGACGTCCCCGTCTGTCGGTCTAAGCCGGCGCACTCCCGCATCCCGCCAGGCGGAGGGTAAGTAAACAAAGGCGGGGTAATCAGACCAGGAACATCCTTAGAGTCGAGCAGGGGACAGCCGGGGCGCGAAGGGCGGGCGATAATAGGGAGGGAGGGGATGTGCACTTGGGAGGGCGTATACACAAAACCCCCGTGTCCACGTGGTGTGACGGGGTGCCGGATTAAGCAGTCATGCGCGACCATTATCCATGGGCACCTTGCGAAAAACAGTCTGATATAATTAACGCAAATGATGGGATGGAAATGAAGGAGGGGGTTTTAGTGACGGCAGGTGGGAGGCCAGTCGGAGGGGATAAAGGGGCCCGGGCCTATATGTGATTCAAGGTTGTAGGGACGCGTTCGTGCTAGTTGATTAAACGCCAAGGTTTGGCTTTAATGACATCTAATGACTATGTATACCTTTCATGAGGCATTGCCACATAGTATTCTGAATACGTTTTTTAAATTCCACTTTCATATATTCACTAAGCTACAAGCATGAATATGCGCATTACTTACAATAATGCAAAAAGAAATGAAAAGAAATGAAACAACATATCAACAATCCAGAGTCATTCATGTTCGTATTTTCCATAATGTTAATTATTTTTATCATAGCTTTAAGAAAGTCATTAGTCATGAATATGTTAAAAAGGTCGGATAAAATATCAATATCTCAGTGTGATTAAAGTTCAGTTCTAACAATCAAATATTTTTCATCACAACAATAATTGTTTTTATATCTCTTAAGACCTACGAGTAAATTTATTAGTTTTGATAAAAAAAAAATCGGAATAGAGAAATCAATATCCTTTCCGATTCAGTTTTAGTTAACGATTGAATAGTGTTTATCATAGCAATTATTAGAATTCTCCCTTATGATCTACGAGAAATGTCATCAGATAAGACGAGGTGAAAATTGTTAGAACAAAATAGCAATATTTCAGAGTGATGATACAAATTCAGTTTAAACCATACTTTTAGATAATCATTATTATGGCAATATACAGTAGAACCCCGCGTAAGCGGACACCCTCCGTTCCGGCCCAAAGTGTCCGCTTACGCGGGGTGTCCGCTTACACGGGGTTAAATAAACATCTAATATAGGGAACCGTTCCGACCAAAGGTGTCCGTTAACGCGGGGTGTCCGCTTACGTGGGGTGTCCGTTGGGCGGGGTTCTACTGTATACATATGTGTGCTCATAATTTTTCCCTTAAGATCTAAAAGCGATGGTGGATAATTCCCCATCGCCTCAGTGAGCCTCATGCGACGTGCAATGTGCCCGCACTTGGTGACATTTTGTCACAAAGGCTATGGGGTCAAATCGACGTTTCATGTACTACTTGCGCCCCATTAGGCCATTGCCTGGTGTTAATGGGCATGTCGCTTGTAATCATGATAATGTTATGCTTAAGTCTAGTGGCGCTGCTCTTTTAATAGAAGAGCTACCACGTCTCCATTTGCACGTTAATGCCTATTTAAGCTGCACCCTTACTGAGACTGGGTTGGATAGCAGGTATAGCGAAGCAAATTTAATGTTCGCAAAACACGTGTAGATTATAATCGTCTTGATTTAAAATCATGTTTTACGGTGTAGTGTATATACATCTTAATCCACCTGTGGTGGATCTGGGGAAGGAAAGAAATTCATCTAGATCTTCTTACCGTATGATTTATACTTCACTGTAAATATACCTGAATGGACCGTTCTGCGGTTACCCAACTCTATAGAAAAGTTCTGGGGCGTAACAATCCTAATTTATCTTTTTTTCATGGTTCAATTCTGCTTCATCATACGGGCATGGGTCAAAAGGCTTATCGCAAATACCAGTCAATCTGCACTCTGTGTGCAAAAGGTCAGAGTTAACGTCTATATAAAGCAATCTCATTTTGCCGTCCACTTAAATAACTCTAAGCAGTCTGGCTTAGTTGTAAACTCGTCCCAACTGCGCACCCAAACCTTGTGTGTTTGGATTAACGTTGGTATTCTGAGTCACCACTCACCTTAGAAGCACCTTGATTTAGGCAAATCAGTTTATCTGCTGGCGGCAAAACTAATTTGTGGAGTCAACCTGAGTGGAGTAGGCCCTCCAGCACTACGAAGGTAACACCCAATGGATGCCTAAATTGCTCTTCGATTTCTTCCGCCGTACAAGGTAGTGGGATGTCGGTGGAGTCTATGGCTTGCCTATTACCCCCGGAAAAGCACCCCAAGATAAAAGAGTCGTCTAACAAATGGTCACTTATCGACGGGGATGTGGGCCGTGCCTTTAAGGTCCCCTTTGAAATATCTCCCCAAGGTGAAGAGTGTATGCATAAAGTCTGAGGGCTGAGATTTGATGGTGTGTTTACTCAAGTCGTTATGTTACCATAGAGCAACGGCTCAGTTCCGCAGTATGTGCAGTAAGTAGACTCGTGAAAAGCCGAGGAAAAAGACGTAATTCACCGCCCAGATTACACGTTAACAGATCACGTCGGGCATGATCCATAGGTGTCAACTAGCGTGCTATCAAAGGTGGCGTTGAAAAATGGCTATTTCTGAGGATGCCTTTTGTTGATCTCGGAGAGGCATTTGAAGCCGCCCGACGATCTCTCTGTGGGAGGTGCGGAGATGCGGGCCGTTTGGCCTCGCGCTCACAAAAGCCCAGCCCCGGGCTGTTAGGACTCTGATCCCACGACTCGATTTATGTGTTCTGCTTGCCGAGTTTAGGCCGAGTGTACACCTACCGATTTTCACCAGTGATCATAGGATTCGATAACGCCGACAGATTATCATACGGTCACGATAGATGGGTAAATAGCAAATTTCCAAACAACGATTTCGCTCAACTAAATCACTTAATCAGGCACCTATGCCCGATTCATGAGGGCACCGATGAAATCAATCAGGGCCAAGTTTATACATGCCGACTGAAAATACACCGAATGAATATAATGTCCCATTACAAAATGCCAGGGTTCCTCTATGTGTGATAATAAAAGTCGGTCGGTGGTTCTATTTGAGAATACGTCCGTGCGCATAATTGGCAGCGATTAGCTGTTTTGCGGTGAAGATTGAATTAGTCTCAAACCAACCTTTGACACTCAAGTATTCCATCGATTAATTTAATGCAGAGACATTTCATCAGTGGTACACAAAGTCGGTTAGGGGTGCTTTAAAATAAGCTCAGATTTGGTAAAACACTAGATATTCAAGATCTAAGTTGGGATTCACACGGTAGGATTTCTTGTGCCCCCCCCCCCCCCTTTTGTCCGAGGCAAATCTTGCTGAGATTCTCTACTGGACTCCAATCTCTTCGTCTGAATTGTAGGCGACAATTACCCCTCAAGAGGTACAGAATACCATGAGATTTCAATTTTAAACACGGTTAAAATCTAAAGGGGCACTATGGTTAGGCAAATGGACCCACTTCTGAGTTGCCGTTCTATCCAATAGGAGGCAAGCAAGCAGGACCACATTATTGTCATACCCCTCACTTCAAGGATACTTTCCTTGAGGCTGAAGAAAGCAGTTTGCCATGAGAATTTTCTTTATTCAAGTAAATAGCATACATTCACCATAGCCGAAATTTTTTTTCAGTTCAAATAGGATAGTTTTAGTATTTCCCTCATTTAATACTATAAATTTACCAATGCAGTATACATATTATTAACTGCTACTAGCTCACTGGGCTAAGTCCTCCTGATGCGCAAAATTTTTCTTACTCGTATATTTATGGAGTTATTCCTTAATCTGAATTTGAAGTAGGATTGATCTCGTGTTTTTTTGGGAATTGTGCAACAAGGGAGAATGGTCTGAGACTAGGGGATAGGTGTGAAATACAACCGTCTCAGGTGCATTAGTCTCTATGTGTGAATCTCGCTTTATGGTTCAGATGTATGCGGAGACCGTCAGACAGGTGGGCGTTTTCTGAAAGGTGCGGTTTGACGCGAGGATCGTCGTGACGCTCGAGATCTTTATCTGTGATGCTCTCACAAACGTCACACATACACAACTCCCGCCTGACGAGCCAGTGTCAAGTGACGCGTTTTTAAACCTTCAAAGTGAAGCGCTAGTTTCGTATTTCAAGTTGGACAAGGTGAATGTGTGTCAGTAGCATCCGGGAAAAGTACTTTACTGTCTCTATAGTGGAGAGCTCCTTTGCTTTCCAAATACCGGTGTAGTATGCAGCACAGGATGTTCATTACAAAAGGTGGTCTGTTGAACAAGAGCATATAATAGAATACAATACACAGAAACCTACTTAAAGGCAAAATTATGGATCCATAGATATTCTAAATGGGCACCTTTTCATATAACCATGAGTTATATGTATTCACTAACGATTGAAAATGGTCGCAACCAAGACGGTACTTTTGTGACAGCTGTAATGTCCTTACCATTCAATACGTTATTTATTAAGTGAGTTGCTTTACGCGAGTTTATTTAGTGAATTTGCAATGTTGTGACTGAGCAAGGCGAATGCAATAAAACCCTCATTGACCCACGTGTGCGTTCAAATAAACATGTATCATTTAATAAGGACTTTTTCTCATTTTATATTAGAATTAAGACCAATAACAAAGCAGTTTCTTGGCACTTCCTTTCCATCCTAACATTTTCTCCTGCTGTGGGATTGCTTAAAAACTTTATATTCAAAATTTGACTCAATTTTCATCTCATTCGGTAAATAACTATCTTCTTAGTATTGTACCTACGATAAATAACAATGCATTTCCAGTAACCCCTGTGATTAACATGATATAAATGAATAAAGATTTTAGCATCGAATTTATAAAGGTTTAATCAAAGAAACACGATATTGCTTTATTGTGCATTCCCTGTGTGATGCTATTACTGTAGTGACCTGGTTCCTGCACAACAAAAATTGTGCGGCATTATGATACATCCATTGTGATGTATCTGGTATCAAAGGGAGTATGCTATTCCATCAAAGAGAAAGCTGTGCAAATCTCCACGTTTTCTCATATTAATGGCACAGCTGAGAGTATATAGGTCAGTGCCTATATTTTTCCAGACTGGAGGCTGACCAGATGTATCGATGGCGCTATTTGCTTTACCGGTGGCCTCCCCAGCTGACGTCCTGCAAAATTAATGTTGGCCGGCAAAGTAACCGAGGCAGAATTAATAGCAGGTCGACTGAGAGGTCATTCAATAAGCACCCGGAAGAGCACGGCGCATTTAATTTAGCTAATAAGGACATTGACAGGGGGAGCCGGGGTCAGCCAAGGATCCGAATTAAAGCCAGCCATCCTTTTATACAACACACCCCGCGAGATCCGCTAAATTAGCTTCAACCTTTACGGCTAGGGGTCGCTGTAATCGCTCCCAGAAAACAAGGTGTTTGTATCTTTTTCCAGGACCCCTTGTAACAATGAGCACACTATGGTGTATGAGGCTAGCTGCCCAAAGAAGTGGTGGGTGTTTTGGAAGGGAAGGTGGTTGATGGAATGGAGGGGCTTGGAGAATTGGGGGTGGGTGGGTGTATGGGTGAGTCTGTATGCAATACTGACCCAGTTCCGGGAGACACAGAAGAAAGGAGCAGGGACCTGTCTGTACAAACATACATGCAGTTATCAATATTTATGGATACCGTTCTGATGTACAGCTGTGAATAACAACACTGTGGTATATACCTTCCTCCAGGCAGTACCGGGGACATACAGAGGTGGTCCTGGCAGTTCCCCAAAAGCGGTTCTCCTGGGTGGAATACGGAGCAGGAGCAAGGAAGACGCCCGGAGCACCCCCTCCCTTACCCCGCACCACCATCTCCTGGCTGTATTCCTCATCTACTGGTACAAATCAATACATCGACAAGGGCCGCGTCGTATAATAGGGAACCGGACAATTCATACGGCCAAGAACGAAACACTATCAAACACCCCCACCCCACTATCGATCCCAACCTATCTGCTACGCGTTGCTCATGGGTTTATTTTTTCTTTATTATTCGAGCCACGAAATCTATAGAGCAGCAATAACTATTGTTATTTAGAGTCCACGCAATACCTAAAAGGCATGAGCCGCACGGCCAGTCTCCATAAAAGAAAAATGAGAGGCGTGCGTGGGTAAGTAGGGAGGGGAGGATTGTGAGACTGGAAACCAGATAGGGATTTCTGTTTGCACTAATATCCCGTGCGGAATTACTGCAATCTGTGGAGAAACAGAGAATAGAGATAATCCATTAAGTTGATATTCTGATTAGGATTATCTCCACTGCTTCAATGGGGGTATCTCGGCCCGTGGTGCAATAGGATGGCCGAGATAAGGGAGGATAGTGAAGGCGGGATGCCTGTGTTCAACGTAATGGCTTTGGAGCGCTTTTCTGATGCAATTCTTCCTGCCCCAATTGATTAGAGAAGACAGGGAGGAATGGGCCCGCCGTCCGCGACGCAGGGACATTCACGTATACCTCGCATGTACACAGGGCATTAATTGTTAGTCAGTGTCGTTAATATCCACTGCTTATTCATCAGGAAAGATAGCACACCTATATATCCCTCAGCTTTCCTTTTATATAGCCACCAAGACCAGGAACCTAAATCCTGGACCATGCTATGGTTTATACACCACGAATCTGGTGGGAGAAGAATAAATAGGAGGAGAGTGTGTGAGATTCGAGACCAGGGCTGGAGAAGTGGACTGGATGCCCTGTGGGAATTCTATCATGGCATCTTTATTGTTTATCGGGCCGACTCCAGCGCGTGATTGGTGCACGGAATGGTGTCTCCCTCTCCTCCAGATGTGGCGATCCCAGCTTGATCGGAAATGAGGTGGGAGACACTCGTGGAACTGCTAACCAAAAAGCGGGCCATTGCCTCCCCTCCAAGGACCATCACGGGACATGCGAGGAGGAACTGCTCTGGATGTGCGGGAAATGGCGAGGCTGGAGAGGAAAACTGGATGAGTCTGAATGGACTATGGCCTACTGTAGGGAGTTTCACTGGTGATATCAGTAACTGTGTAGAGGTATAGCCATGCAATCGGGCTCAAAGTCGGGATGTGGCATTTAGGCTCGTACACAGAGCAATAAGGAAGTTTATGTGTCTTTCTTGATGAGATGCAGTTGGTTCAGGTAAAGGAATCTCCGCCCTCGTGGACTTTCTGAGGCCAGTGTAGGAAATTAAACATGACAAAGTATAGGGAAGCAAATTCAGATCTAGCAGTAAATGATATACAAATACTCCAGACATTGACATAGGATCTATAGAAATATCATGAGACGAGAAGATGATATTAGCGTCGACTGGCTCTAGGAGCCAGGGGAAGAGATAATGAACAAGAAGCATTCACAAGGCAGAGCATATTCACTTAAAAGGACTGTAGAATAAGAAAAGGCAGGTTGGACAAAGGTAATTATCAATAACCTCGCTTAAGAAAGAATACTTAGAACGTAGAATATGTAGAAGGGCAGTTATGCAAGGGAACGACAGTACATTTACAAGTAAGTATTTTTATATGGTAAGGAAGGCAAAGTCGAAAAAGGACTGGAGAAAAGATATAGGATAAAGTCTGAATACTTCGTATTGCAGGGTAATAACAATATGAGACAATGCAAACACTTTTGGAACTGAAAAAAGTTATATTGCAAAGGAGGTGCAGTAGGGACATACAGAGAACTTAAGAGATCATTGAAAGGTAGAGAATGGTAGGGACGGCAAGGAAGGGCCTGAAAGGCCACGATAGAATAGAGGAGGGTCAAAAGGGGAAGGGGAGAAAGGGGAGGGGAAGGGCTGGAACGGGCAAAAAATGTAGGGAAAGCAGAGAAAAATGAAGGGA
This sequence comes from Alentia gelatinosa, assembly GCA_950022655.1. NCBI lineage: Eukaryota > Metazoa > Annelida > Polychaeta > Phyllodocida > Polynoidae > Alentia > Alentia gelatinosa. Next base: position 161,461,889 of record OX465579.1, read on the forward strand.
AGGGCAGAGAGGGGAAGGACAGGGAAGAAGAGGATTGGAGAGAAGAGGAAAACGTAGAAGAGGTAGTAAAGTTCATAACAGGGAAGGCCAGGGAAGGTCAGGGGAAAATAGGGAAAACCAGAGATGGTTATGGAATGTTCGAGAAACCAGGGAAGGTCAGGAAGGGCGTGGAAGGTTATAGAAGGCAGGGAAGATTTATGAAGACCAAAGAAGGTTAAGGAGAGCCAGGAAAGGCCGGGGAGGGCGAGGGAAGGCCATGGAAGGCCAGGGCTGGCCAAAAAATGTTAGGGAAGGACATGTGAGGCTGGGAGGGCTGGGAAGGTCAGGGAGACAAGAGAAGGTTAGCGAATGACAAAGAGGCCAGGGAAAGACAGGTCACTCTGATGTGGGGCAATGCGGGGCGGGGCGCTAAGTACCACAGACAACTGACTACACATATATGATGAGACGGCCCTCTGTACTACTACAAAATAAACGTCTGGGGAACACCATAGCTTGGCACGTAGATTAAAGTTGCATGCATTCCATAATAACCGCGAGGCGCACAGTGGCCGCTTACAAGTGTTAGTAGGCGTTATGACAACGGGCCCGGCGATCGATCCACAGCCATCGTCACGATGAGCTCCTATTGTGTGCGCCAGCCTCGGCGTGAATGTCAAAAACAGCCAGTTTCGCTTGCCTGACTTTTAGACGTCTTGATCAATAGAGTGAAAATATTCAAAGCAATATTAAATAGAGCATGTATAATGGGAACTTGCATCGATCTCTCGGCGGTCGGGGTCGGGTTGCTATTGATCCCTGTAGTCCTACGTGAATCGGTTCGGGCCCCAGTACCACCTATCTGTCTTTGACAGGATGTTCTCTTTTTTTACGCTTGAAGGTATGTTGAACACTTGCAGCAATCGCCAACTATTTAAATTGATGTATAAATCATCAAGGGTAAGAGGAAATCTGGATCTAACATTAGGGCAATCTCGCAGTGACAACAAACTAAAGTTAAATATTCATAGGAACAGAACGGCTCAAATGTTAGATTCTCCTTGGTACCGAGGAAACAAGTTGTGGGATCTCTTAGATGCATTTGGATGATATACAAGTATTGAAAAGAGCAGTAAAAGAATTAGTTTAAATTTGATAAGTGCTAGATCAATATGCATTGCATTTGTGAATCCATCCTCATATATTTTTTTATTATCATAATCTGCTGCTATTTGTTGAATCAAAGACTGTAACTCCAAGAGGAAGAGCTGAAGTTGTTCAGATGTTGAGATGTTCATGAAAAAATAAGAGAACAGGTTGAACTCTCTAGCTATTCGTAACAGTGGCAAGGTTGGTTACACATTCAATACCACTCAGAAAACACACTGATTCCGCCCGGGGTGTTGGTGATAAGGGCAGCCTATTGTAACTCCATTTTTTATTCTGTCATCAAATCTTGAATCTCAAAAAGCCCCCTTAGGTCATGGTCCCTTGATGCCAAACAAACCAACAATACCATAATCAATTGAATTTCTGATCAATATGAATCGGTCTGGTGCTTGCTTAGACAGCATGGCAGTGGATTGATTAATATTCTCGTGTCCTTGCACGAGTGGCGCGCACGTTATACCCCAGGGGCACAACCTCAGTGGCGCCCTCTGGTACTGAAGGTGGCCCTGCGTTGTAACTGGTAATTGGTCGTGCTTGGGATGCGCCCGCCACCCGTCCCGACTGGTACCCCTCCCTCTCTGGCTCTGCCTCATTATGCATCGGGCGGGTGTCCCTCTCCGGGTGTCCTACTCCGCAGAGGTTTGGCTACTTGTCTTGACACAATGCCCCATGTCCCCTCCGCTAATCTACCCCCTGCAGATGTCCCTCCACGACCCCCTTTATCCATAACCCCCACCCACCTGCGCCCCCTCCCGGCACCACCAGACACCAACAACAAGCTGACCTGGCTGGCACCCTACGTCGCTGAAGTGGACACTCCTAAAAGTAAACCGAACCCATACAACCGCCAAATCAGCCGTTATGTTTGTTCAGCTTGCTCCGGCAAGAAATACTTGGCTGGGGGTGAAGGGGAAAAAAGCTGCGGCAGAAATGTGCGTGCAGAAATGTGACAGATTGGCTCCGTGCGTTCTTGTTGCATGCCGTGCTACAAGATGGGGGATTGCTGTATTGAGAGGAGGAGTGGCGAAAAGTTCCCCGGCCAAATGTTGGATCCTCGAAGGAATAAGATGATATAAAAAGTGAGTGTTCGCTCACTTTATCCGTGTAGTAACTGATACGGATACGGATGTTCGTATCACACGATGAGGCTCGCCATTAATGCACATGTATCTTATATCACAAGACAAGGTTTATAATATGCGACAGCATAGACTCTCTACTAGAATGTAAACTTTGGAAATCTTGAGTATAGATGTATAAAAAAAGAAAGTATTCATATATATATATACACGATTCACACACACACACACACACACACACACAAACATATATATATATATATATATATATATATATATATATATATATATATATATACATATATATATATCTATATATATCTATATATATATATATATATATATATATATATATTAGAGACCATAATTCATGAATACGTACACTGGAGCCGTAATATATAGGCGCACATTGGAGACGATCGAGCTTACGCGGTGTGACTGCACATAAAGAGGGCAGGCGGTGCTAAGACAACGTTAATGGATGGGTGTGAAGACAGGAATCCCGGACTGCCTGTGGCCGTGTCAGCTTACACTGCCGCCAACTGACATATGTCACCCGGCACCGCTCTCCTGTTCTATCTCCAGCACAACGGCATGAAAGGTGCGCCGTCCAGGTGTGACTCGTTGAGCTCGTTTCCATTTGGCGACTTTTGCCCCCGCACAAAATTTGTCGGTGGCATTTTCAAATTCTTTTTAACAGAAATTCAAAAGCGGAAACATCATAGATGAAAACTTGGAAAGAAATCTATGTTCCGATCTTTTGCGGGTTTCTTTTCATCAACTCTCGACAAATTTGTCGCCGACGAATTCAGGACAATGTTCTTTTGGTGGGAAGGAAATGTGTCATGGGTCCAAATGTTGGTCTTTGTTGGAGAGTAAAGTTGAAGTGGAAACAAAATAGATTAACGAAATTGCTGATGTTTTGTGCAGATTTTTGTTCTTGTACCATCCTCGCCTTCTTAGCATATGAGAATAAGTAGTTCCTAGAAATCGCCGATCACTTTCTCTGCAAGTGGAAAAGCGCCTATTTCGCACCACAAGCCAGCATTATCATATATACATGTACATACTCCACCCATACTCTGCCAGCTGAATTTCGATTTCTCCTTTTCCGAACAAAGGACCTAGGGGGCTGTTTTTCGAGATATTCTTATTACCTGTTTGTCCAACGGTTTTAAAGCCGATTGCTTAGGGATTTAAGTGTGGTGTAAAGGACATTGTGACAAGTGTAACAGGGTCTTTCTTATTAGTACCAGTCACGAGTGAGCCCGTGAAGCGTGCTTTGCGTCTGTTAAGCAGGCTGCGGGTCTTCCCTGTGTAGGGTTAATTACTCTGTAGGTGGGCCTCGACATCGCTACAAACTCCCACCATTGAACTCCTCCCCTGAATAGAATAGCTCTGCGGGGGGCTGGATGGAGATAGTAGGGCAGCTTTATGTAGCAAGCAGCAGTTGCTTACAATGAAAGATGGATTTAGTTCAGTTATAAGCCCTAACTGAGAGCGCCCCTGTTATTAGCACGCCCCCCTTGTGTTTGGAGACGGCGACGGGACAGATTCGCTGTAATCCAGTCCGTTGTCTCTTGACGGGGCCAGATCGCCTGGCAGCCCGCAGCACGACAGCCCGAGTCCAGTTGGAAGCCTGAGCCTGGTAATCTAGTCCCGGAGCCTGGACACTGCACAGAGACTCGGGTTGAAATTAATACGCAAGGACGGATCTATAATCACGTCAGACTGTGTATCGGCACCCCAGGCAGGGCCCACCCGGCAAGGGGCCGTGTTGACTCAACTCTCCATGACTACAGATGAGGAAAGCAAGAATCATTTGCCCTATCCTTTCTGCATCGGGGCTCTTCATCGCAGGCCACCATGGGCAAACAGAGCCTCAGCTGGTCGCCTGGAGGTTCAGCGCCATCTTGTATGCGAACCATGTCATCTGATCCACCCCCAGGCTAGTGTCATAGAAAGGCCCTTCACCGTCTACGACACAGTCTACGACAGCCCTGCACCTTCATAAACCACTACCTGCCAGTATGTCCCAAAGGCAGGCTTACACTAACCAACACCTCCACCTATTTACTCCACCAGCTCCTATGGCCCCCATCTCTGGTGCATTCGTATAAGAACCAATAGCTATAATAGCCTGTATTGTGGCGGCTGGACGGTCATTATATTTGCCATGTTGTCATTTCCCTGGGAAGGCTTTGAAGGGGATGTTTACCCATCGGATCCCATGTCGTTCAAAAGCACCTGATCACTTACAGTGATCTGTAAAGGGGTGCTGAGTCCCAAGGCTACGACAAGGATCCAATCGCGGTGAGGTATTCACTCTACCATGTAAAGCCACCCAAAAACAACCATCCCAGCACCCATACTCCAATTTCCCCCAAAAGAGACACGGCGCCAGGGTAGAGCATCGGCGGGTAGGTTTTTTGTCACAGCAGGGGATTGGGAAAATGATGTGCTGTGTTGTGAGTTCCACCCACCTTATACCCTCTCTCTCTCTCATCTATGCCATACTGCAAATGTCAAGAAGGGAAGGTAAGGGGAAACCTGTGGTATTCAGAAGTATTGTGTGTGGACCCAGAGCCCCTAGGCAGGGGACTAGGGGTCGGGTTGAGGGGCTTCAGTGAGGCTTTGCAGGAACATTGGCCAAAGTCTGGTCTACTGTTACCCTGCTGCCTACACAGAGGGAAGGGTGCATGTCAATAACCTCTTCCACTAACTGTTATTGATCATAATAACGTCGGCGTTTACGGGTGTATGCTCTTCTTTGTGGTGGCCGTCGGGTCCGGCTTGATCGAATTAAACGTGCATTTGTGTGCGGGTCCCTCGCGCAGGCGCACAGGTGGCAAATCCCCGGACGCCGCATTAGGACGCCCATTAGATCCCGCCCCTCGGACCCGAACGCCGACCCGGACCCGACCCGGACCGGGCCCGGGCGTGGACGCGCCGAGACAGCGACAAATGACCGAGTCCCCAACCCTGTATTAAATAATTGTCGGCGCCTTTAGTGTACCCCACCATCGGGCCCGCATTAATGGGCTAATTTTCACCAGAGGTGTCATTTAGCCGGGCTTTAAAGCGCTGGCTGGGGTGAGCGATGACATGTGCGGTTTGCCAGCAATCCAGCCATGTTCTCTTTTGTTACGTCATTGGTTGCTCCAGGGGGTTGGGGTGCTAGACGGAGAGTGGGAGGGCAGGGAGGGAGGGGGAGGAGCTCCCTGAGGCAGCACAAAGCATGAGGAGCAGGATGACAAACTGCAATCAGCAATCAGAACCACATTGCCAAGTTGATTGTGGGTGTTTAGGTCGCGGGGTGCGACCGCCTCATTATCTAGTCGCACCGGGAAGCTGTCGCTCGTCATTTAGGCTGAGGTCCCACCTGAATGCCTAACTAACCCTAAACAAGGCCCCCCACGCCAGCCCCTATAAGCAGGACTGGCGCTCAAAGATGAACTTCGGTTTTAAGTGACTTCCACGTCAAGCAAAAAGGAGGGACAATCCCCGCAGGCGTTCAGCCCCAATTTATCACCTGCGATCAGGTTTAAATGAACCTACGTCCGAACAGAGTAGGACTGATGTACCACCGATCCGTGCAACAGATGGGCGGCGGCCACATAAAGGGACAGTTAATAATGTAATTCTCAGCTCGACTGGCCGGGCCCCGCCGGGGGGAGGGGCGGCCACTGGTCAGGGCTGGGCGGGGCGGAGGGGTTCGTCTGAGGAGACATTGTTGTCGGATATTGTTGGAAGGACACAAGCGGGGAGTGGGCTTTTGTCAGCGGCCCGAGTGAAATATTAAATTCCCTGCTGAGAGTCAGGTCAACCTCGACCCCAATGAAGAGGCGGTGGTGAAACGGCCACCCACCCCCTCCTTCTACTCCCCACTCTGTACACTTCACTTTCCCTTCTTACAACTAGCGGCCCACATCCCCTTGTGGCTTTCCCATACCTCCAGACAGACTAGTCAGTGTCTAGAGCGGAAGAAATGAAGTTTTATAGCTGAAAAGGGCTTTAATGTCCATTATGAATTTGAAGTAGTTTGGAGTAAAAAAAGAAGCGGTTTCCCCAATAGGGGACCGGCTGGTTTGTGGATTGTAAGTGAAATCTGTGCTGGTGTCTGGCCCGTGCTGGTTTATGAGAAATTAAGTGGCTTCTATAGGGTGGGAACGATATGGCTTCCCCCTGAAATAAACTCTGAATACCAGATTATCTTTTTTCTATTGGGTTTTATTCGATAGCTCATAGACTCCGACCAGCCATCATACCCGTTTGTGATATTTTGTTTTCTGGTACTTTTGTATTCGTACTTTCATATACGTTACTTTTGTGAGGTGATTGCGTGGTGGAAATTCCCTCATTTGGGTCCTGCCCGCATCAATATCCAGCCTCCCACCTGCCAGATGCATTCACCTGTCCCCTCTATCTGCCCTCGTTCATTTTCCCTCTGCTCATTGAGGGCCCACATACATGTACATACATGCCATGTCAACCCGCTACCCACAGGTAGTTGTAGTGCAATACAGTCCAGTCACAGTCACAGCCTAGAGCTATACAACCACAGGTTCCTTGGAGATATCAATAGATACACGATGATTTATAGCTCCCTCTAGCGGACCACCACAGCGACCATCTGCCTACTGCCTAATATACAATTACACATTTATTCTCTCATAACCTTCATTTTCTATGACGCAAGGGGTTGGGTGTGGAGGCACTGAGCTAATCGTGAATAATCAGGCAGTGGCTGAGGAGGTCCCTAGGGTGGGATGCGCCCAGAACCAACGTCCGTGTATGATACAGCAGCCCAGGAGGCCCGCTCCATCACCACAACCAGCTCATACCTTACTTTCTACTTGTTATGGACGGTTATCATACATGATCGATATAATACAACCGTGGACTAAATTACGTACGGGCCTATGAGTTGATCAGCAAAGAGCTCGCCTTACAATAGGTTGTTAGATAGGATCGATGCAGCCCGTACGTAAGTGTGGAGAGGGGAGTATTGTTTTCCATCTGGCACTGATAATAGCTTCACTCAAAATGGGTCACAATCGATCTGTATGTGTTACGCTCATACGATCGCTGGCCTAAGAAATTGCTTCTCCTTTTGGTCAATAGTAATCTCTACCTCTTGTCTGGTGAAGTATACACACGTACACACGTAAACGCAGGTACATGATTCTACCCAAGACTATATGGGTGTATATTGTATGGGCCTTCAACAGTTGCCTGACTATTCAGCAACAAATGGTACGTTTTTGACTTTCACTAAAAGGCACGCCATATACAAATCATGCTAGTTTTTAGTGCAGTTGCCATGCAATTACTTCTGATAAAACGGAATGGCATGCAGGGAAAATATGGCCAGGAATGTATTAACTTGTTGCAGTACAATGAGATGCCCTGTTTGTATTTTTTCATGCACAATACGTTTTTGAGTGGAAATATATACCTGAGAAACCTTGGCTTTGTTTTTTAAAATCAGTCTTTGGCATTTTCATTGTTTACTCTGACACTGGCTTGCTCTGAGTAATTCAGAAGTGGACTACGCATCTCATCCACGTGAAAGCTACTGAGAATGTTAAATTGGGAGCAACTCTAGTTTCCTTAAACCAACTGGCCCTTGTCAAACATGATATAGTAGGAATGAATCCTATTCGATGCTTGTATTTCAGTATAGATACCCCACGATGCATGTATGTATATATGTATTAGTATAGAACAACCTTACCATGTTCGAATATCATGTAAGAAGATATAAGGTTTGACGTTATTTACAAACCGAGGCTATGAGACCGAGTCCTGTAAATAAGGTCAACATCATCGAGTCTTATGGTAAGACTATGGGATATGTTGTTTATTTATTAGACACCCTAATTCATTGTGTATTTCGGTAGACTGGTCTAGAAACCATGTCAAAGTAAACGCCCACTGATGTATCAACGTGTGCCTTATACCAGTGGATGGCACAGGGTGCCGTACATAATACATACGGTATAAAGCGCAGCGATATTAAACCATTAGACGAACCTATATGGGTATGCAATGGCCTAAAGGCTAAAACATTGAAAAACAACTGTTCATTGTAACTACAGTCACAATAAAAGCAATATGGTGATCTGGAGGTTGTTCTGTGTTATTAAACAAAACACAATACATGTATACATATACATATGTTTAAAAGTTAGGGTGGTTAGTATACCCTCACAGGACAACGTAGATGAGTTTGTCACTATGGGAAAGTGGTGTTCAGTACCCTAGTCCAGTGGTGATCACAGCTGGGGTGTTACGCCAGTGCTCTATGAGATGCGTGGCCACCTGGTCTTCTCCATTCAACCCCCTTCCCGGTCAGCTGGTCACAACACCAGCCCTGGCCATATGCCGACCTCGTGATCGATGCCCAGTCTTCATGCTTAGACACCCGTTCTGAATCAGGGAACACTTCAGTGGCCAAGAGTCCGTAGTATAACCTTCATCCTGCAACAAGGATACTGCGTAATGGTGGCTGTTACGTTAAAAGGTCCTGGGCTCAAAACCGGGAACTAAGCGGCGTGTTTAATGCATGTAGTTCGAGGTCTGTCCCCCCACCATGCTGAAATAACCAAGTGGCCCACACACAACACAGTACCCAGGCTTGGATAAATATTACACGAGACAATCACCATTCTTTTTGCCTGGGTGACTCGGAGGACACACAATTGCAGCCATCATCCCTGCCATACATTAAACAATAGGGACAATTGGGACCGACTCATGTCAGGGTTATTGGTGGAGCAACCCTCCCAGAGAAATGCTCCAGTGACACTAAATGATACAAAGAGGGCCAAAAAACCCAATAGTCAGACTTGATGTTTTCCCATACCCTACTCTCAATCGTCCTAATATAAGGGCTGCTAGTACTGGCCATTTTGCAAACACTCTATTGAAAGAATAATACATTTTTGATGTTTTATTCATGGTGCATGAAACGAGAACAACGCGAGGCAATTGCCGCCGAGTGGCAACATAATGGGCGAATTCAATTACCAGCATTTCAATGTGAATGGCATGTGCCAGGCTTGGACCTGTACAGTGGCACTGGGACAGGAATAACTTATAAACATAGGCCACATAGGAAGTGCTCCCATAAAACTTGGTCAACAAGGTGGCCACCGCCGGGTATGCGTGGAGTAATGTGTTCTTTAAGCTGCGGGTTTCACAGCCGTCAGTATCTGGTGAAATATTCATCGGCCTTCCTCGTAGCCACATGTATTCTGAATGGGATATTGCGCCCTCTACCGATACACCAGCAAGATAACGGCGGGTGAGGCCTGCAACTTTGATGGTTCCTTTAATTGACGCCCTGCCTTTTTATTCTACTTGTATATAGAGCTTCCTTTGTTGAAAAACTGGGTACTTGTTTCAAATGTACTTCCTCAATAGCATACACATGCATACAGTCAATCCTATATGGGACCATCCATAAAGTACATACGCAATCATTCTGAAAGAAATGAAACCCTTAGCCCGCCCTGTCCGTCTTAGAATGAAGATGTACATACGCCAATGTTTGCATAGCCTTGGTATATGTATATACATATATTCCTGAAGAAATCGCATAGACACACATTTAGATGGGAATATAGCTAAGTACCGTTGATTCGCAGCTAGATAGGATAAGACTTCTAAAATTTCATTATCCTCCACAGTCCACAATAGGCAATTGCTGTAAGCCTATTCAAACTCCTCAGAAGTTGAAACCGTTGCTTACATTTGCAGGAACAGACAACACCTAGAAAAGAGAGCAAGCATTGCCCATGTGACCCATGACCACCTACAGGCAAAAGAATGACGGGTTAGAAATAAATATGAATAGTTGACGATGTAACTTTACATTCCTAAATACTCAAGCGGAATTCTCTGCCGGGCATTCTGCACCAGCAAGCCAAGTCACGTACTAGAACCTTATCTAAGCTTGAGTAGCGCAAACACTAAGTACTAATTTTTAGGAATAAGCCCCAGGGTGTTGTTGGGGTTATGACAGTCAAAGAATGGTTGTGCAGTAGGGGTGTTACATTTGGCGGCATACTTGAACGTGACCAACAAGGTTGCGTAAAGCATCTCAGTAGCAGGTTGTCATGCCCTATCCGGGCCATCGATAATACTATTTGTACATGGTTGCGCTGCGGTAATGGTGCCCGAGGCTGCGCGGGGTATGTCAGCAGCCTCTGTCGGTTGGAGGACAATTTGAGGCGCTGACAGGTGTGGGTGCCATCAATAACATGCGTTTCGAGGCCTGTCGGAGGCGGGTCGAGGTCGTGTCAGCCGTGGTTAGAACGTGTCACGGGGCACGGGACGTCTGCGAATTGAACGGCCGCCGTCAGCAGATCCTCCGATACCTCTTAACCACTCAGCCCAGCCTCCACGCGGCCTTCATTTGGCAAACATGGAAAAGGAAACTCGATCAAGGCAAACCGTCAGTCGGCCTCTTAATCTCGTCTCACCTCTAGATGTTGGCCTGGTGGCAGTGAGCATGCGGGGTGGGTGGTGGCAGGGTTACTGGAGGACTCACCCCGGTAGTAAGTTGCCCCATGATTTAAAGGAGAACTCGCCCCATAGCTAAGTCAACCTGTAGTCTGAAGGGGAACCCGCCTGGAAACTGGTTTTAAGCAGAACTCTTCCCAGAATTAAGTTGCCCCATAGTTTAATGGAGAGCTTGCCCCATAACTAATTCGCCCAGTTATTTTAAGAACTCGCCTATAACTTAGTCGCCCTGTAGTCAAAAGGAAAATTCGCCGCACAGAAATTTATCTCAAGCTTCGACTATATGTATATTTGAGCAGGCATTATTAGCATCCTGTTCTAGCAATGATGTAGCAACATATATGACCAACACATTGTACAACAAAAGCAGATAAATGATTGTTTTTGATACAATGCTAGCGGAAATCCAAACAGGACGAGTTCGTATCGAGGCAAGAACATTACGGGGCGACTTCTCAAGTACATAAAAGGGTGGTGGTTGGCAGGGATCATGGTGGTAGTGATTGGTAAGGATGGGTATAAGCTGAATACCATCATCTCAGGTATTAATTGCCAATAGGCCAACTGGCCGCTAGCTTCCTGCCAACTCTCCTGGTACCCCCGTATAACTTCGCACCGCCCGCCGCTTCCATTGCTTGCCGACTTTCTGGCAAGCTGCGCCCAACTGTGCATAACTGGCAACAGGCTGGGTGGGCGTTCCCAGCAGCAGTTGACACGCCACCCGGTGTCGAGGCGCGGGCGGGCCAGGAGGGTGAGGGATCAGGGGCCGGGCGGGGGCCGGGCCGGGCGAGATTCACGAGGGGATATTATATAGATGGGGCGGATAGAATAAACCTGAGTGTCCGGGCGGCGGGTCATTGTGAGACACCCGTCAGCCGTACCGCAATATCACTCAGCGTCTAGGTGGCACTGAGGCGTTCTCTGTATGGAGAGTGAAGGCTAGGCGTGAGAGCCACCCACCTGCGAGAGCTGGGGTGTGCGTGTGTGAGAGGAGGGGGGGGGGGTTATCTTGGTGATGTTTGTCGCGCTCCAGTGCAAGACGACACCAGGGGTAGGATCGTGAGGTGACTTGTGGACGACCTGTCAGGCCTCCACCCTGCATGACAACATTTACAGTCTACCCTACCGCCCTACAGCTTCTGCGGGTGTATTTCAGCTTTCCCACTCAGTCAGCATATTTTACTCATTGTTCTACCTAATCCTCTGTCTGGCAGTTGAAACAACGGAGACCCCATCAACACAACACTCCACTAGGTGCCATCAATAAAGTACGTTAGCAGCGAGGGTATAAACAATTTAGCAAATTGTACCTAAATCTCTTTAATCTATTGTGAAAAAAATGGAGAGGATAGTGAGGGATAACAAATTTTAAAATTTTGCGTACTTGCGCAACGAAGGGCTACACGTTTCGGAAATGCTGCATATTTTCCTTCTTTAATCGATTGCGTATAAGATGAGAAGGGGGCAAGGGGTATTCTTTCTGAAATATTACGTACCTACTTAATAGATGTCCCTTTATCGTTCTGCAGTAAATTCTTCACATTCTTCCCTACCACACCCCTTTACGTGAGCACGAAAAACGCCATCATTTCAAATTGCTGCGAACTCCACTTGGAATCACTCAAGTTTTGTAAAAATTGCATCATGACTTTTTACTCCCAAACTCCCATTACTGACACGGTAATTGCTTCTTCTTCGCCTAATGCTCTCCCCTGTTTCTGTTCTATTCAACACCAGTATTACCACATGCGTACTCTCCAACCCTCCATTCACACTTCTCATATCATCAACTCCCCTCCTTCCATCGCTACTTGCCTGCTGCCCTCCTCTCTAGTCCCCTTGACACAGAAAGTCAGGTGTAATAGTTACCCATTCTTGCTTCCTCTCCTCATTTCCTTACTGCTATATTCAATCTCTTATCCTTTTCAATTTCTCTACTTTTCACACATTGTATTCTATGTTAATGTAAACGTACGCAATCTTTCTTCGTCACCCAGCTTTATGTATCCATGATATTACTCTACACATTGTCTTTTTGCTTTCTTGCCTCCCTCCCTATTCATGTGCTCTGGGATGCCAGTACCCTTCCACCGATCCCCGACATATTCTGTTTGTCTAGACTTGTCCTCCTTGTTACGTACATCGCATCTTCTATTATTATATACTTCTTACAATCCCTTTAAAATTCGTATATATCTGCTTGGTTCAAATATCCCGTCACTCTCTATCCTTCTTAACTGGTTGGTTATCATTCAGCCATTATCCTATATACTTCTTACATAGAGAACTGACCTTTTCTCCGCTGCCATTCCATGAATCCCTTCTAGTTACCAATTATCATGTGACCATTTTTTCTTCTTTTTATCATATCCTTACATTTACTCATATCAGAAACATATATATAAATGCATGTGGTCTCCCTTCCTTTTTCCTTCTCTCTATATTATACTTTCTGTTTTTTGCGTCTCCCATCTAATCTCCCCTGATTCTGTTGCTCCTTGACTTATAACCCAAGTCGGCCCATCGCCTCTGCTTGTCCTACCTATTTCACACACCCCTTATATTGCTCATGCAGGGCACATACTGAGCGTAATTTGGTTAAGGGCGGTTTCCCAGTCAACACTCTCCCTTCCCCGGCCGTCACTGGACCCTCTCCGGGCACGTCTGCAGGCAACCCGACCCCGGTCCCCCTCACGGTGGACAGTCTCCATCCCGGATTACCAACCACTGTTCGGATTACACCCGATCACAGCGTGGCTTATCCTCCGACCCACGCCTCTCACCTGCGTACAGAAGGGGGCCCAGGTGAGGCGGTACGACCCGTGTTTGTTTATACCAGCTTAAGGGACTTATAAGTCCATGTTAATGTATTCCCCGAGGGTGTAATTTCCTCCCGTGTGAGCACCGAACACCTGTATCCCATTCTCAGGTGTTTGCTCGCGGCTCCAGCAAGGTGTGAGGACACTAGGTGTGCACTCAGGGGTCTCTTCTTCCTCCACGGCGTGTTTAATCCACAGCAGCTCCTTTAACCTATACTTCTATTACATATAACATGAATGTGGGCCCAGCCTGCCCGTCAATGAAAATGGATGGCTTCTATGTCTGCTTGTGTGCACTGACAGGATAACCAACGGAATATTTATACGATTGCCTTCCGTGGGTGCCTTGGGTATACCTGCCACTTACAATTGGTGTATTTCCTGAAAAGGAGGTGGATAAGTGATGATTCATGACCAGTTTTGGTTATTTTTTCTGTCCATTTTTATAAGAAATCTAATATGAAATACTTACCTGCATTACTTAGAGTAACAAGAGCCGTTAGCACAGTCCATAAGTGTACGTATATCACAAAGGGATCCATATTGTCGTTGTTGCGGCTGGCTTTATACAATAATCCAACACGAGACGATAGTCAAACTGAGACCACACACTGAGTCCCTTAGTCTATCCACGTTGGCTTATGTCCCAGCGCTTATAGAAATAGCCGAGTATAAGTAGACCTCCAGAGGTTATGGTAAAATTACTCCGTGCAAACACATTAGATATTGTTGCACTGTATGGAATACTGTTTGCGTATGAGGTTTAACAATGAAAGGCTTTCACATGTTGGTGCTGGCCATAAACGTAGCGGCAATTTACTATTGTACAAATGCGGTCTGGCTAAGGGCGCCGCTCCGAGGTCAGTGGCCGGGAACTGTTAAGGTAGGTCCCGGGACGGTGCACCGAGCGCCCCCGGGCTCCTCCCCTCCTTCAGCAGCCTCCTACTACTCCTAGGTCCTCCTCCTGGGTGCACTACGCCACATGGTTTTCTCCTGCCCGCGGCTTGTGCTAGTTGCAGCGATAGAAGGCCATCCCTGGCTGATAAGTCATACTGTGGTGTTAGCAGACATCATCCCATGTCCCCATTGTGTTGTAGTAGGGTGTGTATTGTATTGAGTGGACGGGGGTAAATTCTGATTAAACACCCTCTTCACTGCTGACTTTCCGCCACACGCACTCTGACGGGACTGGGCGAGGGAATCGTCCAACCTACTTGAACGTGACACCAATGAGTGACGATGGAGGCAACTCACAGCTGCCAGTTTCCTCCGGTAGGTGCTCCTGTGGCGCTTGTTTTAGCTGTCCCAGTCATGACACGACTGGTTCACGCAGGGGCGGGTCGCCTGGCTTTAACTACGCGGCGCCCCAGTGGTTGGTCGCTTGCCTGCTGCCGCTCGCTCGCTGGGTCAGTCGCTAGTTGGTCGGTCGTCGTTGGCAGTCGTCCGCCCGTCCCCCGGCCCGCGTGGAGTCGGTCCCCGTCTGTATCCGTCCACCCGCCAGTCAGCCGCCCATGCAGCGCGTCACTGGTTACACGTCGCTGAACCCGCCCGCGACTGACTGCCCCGCCACTCGGTGGCGCTCCACTGCGGTGCGCTGAGGGAGGGGGTGGCGCCTGTAGCTGTTGGGGTGGCGCGATGGCTACAGACGACTAGAAGCGTCACCCCCAGCGCACGGCGTGCACCAATGGAGACTATGTGGTTGGTGGCGCCTGCCTGCCATCACCCGCTGACGCTACTACTACTACTACCACCACCACCACAGAGGTGCGGCTGCTGCTGCTGCTAGTGGCGCTTGCCCTACTAGTATGAATGGCACCGGTTTCGAAGCAGTGCGCGGCCGTGCGTTGGCCGGACGGGAGTGCACGCTAACGTGTCCTCAGTGCTTCTCGCACTAGGCCGGCTGCCAGCTGGCTCTCCCGGTGCCATCCCACCACCCGCGCCTATCCCCAAGCACTGCTTCTCTATCCTTACCCTGCATGTTAAAGTGTAGTTCCCCTCCCTGCAGCAAGCCGAACCCAACTCAAACACAGCCGGGCGTGGGACACGGTTATGGCAGTCCGGCCAACCCAAGACAAACACAGCCAGGGACGGGACAAGGCTGAGGCATCTCGGCCAAGCGGTTCGACCCCGTGTCTTTTTATGCACAAACCAGTGTCACACCGCACCCAGCTCACCACCTTCATCTCCCCGCCCACCATCGTGTCATTTTTACCCCTCCGGCGACCCCCTTTCAGGGTTAATAACAGGGGGTCAGTGCGGGCTACCTGTGAGGACAGCATACCCCACACCAACACCCCACCACCCCTCCCGTCCCTTATAACCCCTCTTTTCATTGACTTCCATGTACACGGCGAGACTTCATTGAAAACTTTTAAAAATAGCCACTCCGCCCTTCGACACCCACCCCATCCCCCAGCCGTCCGTTACTAGAGACCATTTCCCTCACCCGCCAACCGTACTGTGTAGTGTTATATACCTGGGCCCGAATGTCTTACACTTATGCTTCAGCTGCAAGAACTCCGTTCATGCATACTGTGGAAGGACTGATACCTCGTGCATTCCATACCAATTGACTTGTTTCAGAATGGCGTTTCAAAATTTTTCCAGGTATATGCAAATGAGGAGACACCTGCTCCTCTGTTGTTTTTTGTTTCTTCTAACTCGGTGAATATTGTTGACACAAAACAACGGGGAACTATTCCACTCAACCACACTAACTATGTCCCCCTATATCACAAGAACCCCACTACTCCTACAGGGATCTCCGGACCTGGAGCAACCCGGCTCCGGCGATCGCCAATCTCGCCGCAACAGCCGTTCCGGATTTGGCCCGGAATTAAGCCGGACTCGCGATCCCCTTCATTTCCCCAGGCCTCCGTAGGTAGACTCCCCAGAGAGTGCCTACGGGACGTGGGACCGGACTATTACCGCCGATAGGCCACCTCCGCCGGCGCCCGGCCGCCGACCCGGGGGCCGTGGGAATAAGCGGTGCCCCCGATAACGTCCTGGCGGGCGAATTTTTATTGGGACATTTGATTCCCTCCTCCTGCAGCTCTCTGGAGACATGCAGCGGCCCCTGGTGTCTGTGCCGGGCAATGGACGCGCATACGTGAGCGTCTCCTCGTTTGCGCATGCGCGGGCCCAGACGCGTGCGGCGCGCGTGCGTCTTGGAATGTGTGCGGTGTAAGCTAGGGAGGTGTGTCGGGGGGGGGGGGGGGTGAGGATCGGGATGGGGGGAGGGGTAGTACACGTAGCTGCTCCATTCGTCATCTTGGCAGGCATAGTCTGGATGGGTATGGGATCTATACACTACTGGACATCGCCAACACGCTACATTTCTCGCGGAGTAGGCGGTGGACATTTTTTTTTTTTTTAACATTTCTTTATTGTATCTCCTTTCATGTGGTTACAATCTGTCGCATTACATTGTAGTATATGTGTGATACAAAAAAAGCGGGCATATCCGTCAGCCGGAGTATATCGGCTGGTTTCAATCGGATCCCTTAATACCAAAATTTGATCATTGACTTACAAGAGAGGTTTTTTTCTCCTCACAGGAGAGGTTGTACCCTAAGTAACTAATTATGTAATACATAAACCAGTTCAATGTGTAGACCTTGAAACTGAATCTTTTTATATGTTGAAAGTGATTGTAAATATGAAATAGACTAATTCCAACCCTCAAGGTATATCCCGAACACTTTTTTTAGATGTAAATCGTCTGTTAGAAAAAAACATCTCGGGTTAACACCGCAAGATCACGGTCAACCGTAGAGTAACTCCATTTTTTTGTAGCGCAGGGGGTAATTAGCATCGTGTCTTGTATTCAAGGGTATACATGTAGTGGGACTTTCGGAGAGGATTCGCGTCTCTGTAGGCAAACCAATCAAACTCCTCATTCAAACAATCACCATTCACTCAGTTTAATCTCAACAGGACCAGTTATCTCATTACTACTGAAATTACTCCATCTCCAAACTCTAGTCAGAGTGAATCTAAACCTCGACTGTCTTATTGGAAACATTAACCATTTATTTTCTTAAAGCAAACAACTTTCTCATACTACCTGGACTTTAAATTGAATCATTTTCATCCAATTACAAAACTCACTATGAAATGTTCAACCTCCGTATGTGACTCTATATGGGAAGAGGTGCAGGTAGTTCATAGTTTGTATGCCAGTGAACAGGTAGCCCAAAATCTCCTTCTTGTCAGCTCATCTGGCGTTTACGCTTAACGACTAAAACGCGACAACTATAGGTCATCTAGTCAATAGTCGACAGGTGGTGCTCGATTACATAATATCGGCCGAAATAATAATTACCCCGAGAATTCTTCAATCGTTTAGACGTTTTATATGTGTACCGATTTCTAGCAATTGACAGCTGAAAGTCGTTATATGGAGCACAACTAAAAAAACACCACCCATGAGCTTCTTGTGCAAATGCCGAGTAAGGCCTACTATTAATGAATAAACATTCTTTTTACCAGACAATTTCAATTGAACAATGAAGTTTCAGGGAATCATATGACATGACGTTCTAACCAGATAGAACCACTAACCCATTCCTTCCCCCTATCAAAGGAATAAAAAATCACAATAAAACCCACAAAAAGGTATTTGAAAACGCACACACAAAATAACACAACCACATTAGAACAAGACAATACCAACACACCAGAACAAGTCAATACCATTTTCTATCATTGACGACCGATATGGTGCTTAATACTCTTCAAAACCGTCAAGATTTATTGAAATACAATATGATCAACAATTGCCTTATTTACTTGGTGAACTATTGACATGTTGCTCGTATATAACATATTTCAGGACACCCTGAGGCATCCTCGATACACATCAATATCATGCATTAATAGCCTATCAATACATTATCCTCACGGTGATGTCTAGAAGTATCAAGTGGCGTTTAAGGGTTAAGGACAGCCACAGATAACAAGATAACAAAGTAAATCAGGACGAAGCAACTGGACCAAAGAGAGGTGTTATATGGTTACAGTGCGACCCTCGGAGACACATGCTCACAAGGTTATTGAATTGCTCTGACCTCCTTTCTACCAGGGGTCAGCGTATTGGCCGGACACAGTGTAGGAACACAGGCGTGGACGAAATGAATGCCTCCCCCTGGATGGGTGCCAGTCGGGGAACACGGCCTCCTCGGCGACGGGTCCCCTGTGGGTTTCCGGATGTGGCGTACCGCGTCTATGTCGGGCCTGGCCGAGCCTAATCTGCGTAACCACCCCCCCCCCCCCCCACAACCGCCCACTACTGGCCCACTGGAGGATCATCCATGGACCTCAGCCGGCCGATCCCCCTCCTCCCATCCCACCCCTTAGTCCTTAGTCTGGCACCCGACCCCCTTAACGTAGTACAAACGATGCCTAGAGTCATTCCCCTGGGTCGTACAAATGATGCCTCAAGGCATCACTTTCCTATTCTTGTTAAAATTTCTTTCGGAGAATCTATAAAACACAATAATTCATGCAAAATTTCCATATTTATTACCCACCACAAAGAATCAAAGGCGTCTCTATATTGTGGAAAACAATCTTTTATGTCAGTAGTTCCTGGGGACCCGTCTATCATTGGAATAACTGTCACATCGTCCAGAAATGGATTTGTTCAATAATAAAAAAAAATGTTACTGCACTACAGAGGTGACCAGGTGTCAGGCGTGTGGCAGTTAACAACATGCGCTAGTACCGGGCCCCTTAAGGAAAGGGTTTAGGATCCACCCCTGCACACCCGCACCCTCCCCGACGCCTTACCAGTCCCTCCTGGTGGTTGGTGACTCTCCCTGGAGGACCTCAGACTGTAGATGCCCCTCCACCATCCCACCATACCCCTCCCCACATAGCCTGGTCCCCCACCCCTTATAGATCCACCCTCAGCATGCACTGGCCAACAGAGCAAACGCTTGCTACACGGACGTTAATTCTGGTCAAATCCGATCGATGGTGGCCTCGACATGACATGGTAACAGGTATCTGACGTCATTGCAAAGTATATAGAACGTCACTTGCATCATTTTCATGTTCCAGCCAACCTGAAAACCCTCAAAACATGTGTTCAACTTGCATGAAAGTACAAGAAAGTAGAAGATACAATCAATATTTAATTCTTATACATATGATATCCTAGAGTACGCCCTTATACTTTACAAGTCAACAGTCTGAGATCTACTATTCGGATTCGAGGTAGGCCCTAAGAGGGCCTGGTGACCAGATCCTGCCAACCCCGAAGTTGTACCTCAGTGCAGACTAAAGAAGAAACCAACAAGGTTTGGTCAAAGTCGTTCTCCACGAGTTCGATGCGGGATCGACACACAGGATATAGACCATGGAGAGCGGACTGCAATACTCGTAGGGGCATGGAGTATGAGTTCCCAATGTTTAGCCTGTTGGAGAAAAATACCAGGAGTGAGATAAAGGGTAGGGTGGAAATTTACCCCCAGCACCCCTGTATACTCCCCGACTCGTTCCCAGTCGCTCCTGGATGATAGCTACTCTGCCTGGAGGACTTTGTGCCCTCCAGGGGTCAGTGAAGGCAGTGTGGGGAGAAGGGGTGGAAGCAATGCTGGGAGTGTAGAATGGATGATGGACGTAAAGCTGAACGATATAGACATTCATATGTATGTGGGCAAAACATTCAATACACTTATCCTTGGAAAGCTTGCAAAATGAAACTTAATTTAAAGCGTATCACACTTTTAAGCGAAAAATAAAAGAGGACATGTATATATTGTTGAAGAACTGTTAAAATGGGTAAAAAGATCTGAACGCCGACAATTGAACGTCGGGTGTGAAAGGCTGTATACTTGTTGAGTGATGTCTTTGTACTGTCTTTTATCCGTGTTATTTATTTAACTCTTACATGGAAGATCGTCCACAAAGTTGATGAATTTAAATGTCGTTGATAAACTTTGAATAATAATAATAACAATAATTTTAATAATGATAATGATAATAATAATAATAATAATAATAATAATAATAATAATAATGATGATGATGATGATGATGATGATGATGATGATGATGATGATGATGATGATGATGATGATGATGATGATGATAATAATAATAATAATAATAATAATAATAATAATAATAATAATAATAGAAATAATAAAAATGTTTGGTGGAGAGTGGGAAGGGGTTATAATCATAGCGATCTGTTGCTACTGCTGAGTTCCCAATAAAGGCTCCATCCATTATCCCAACCAGCCCAGGCACCTTGCGAGCAGCTCCTCTGAGTCCAGGCCAGGGTTTGGCCTTGTCGACCCGCCCGTCAGGAAGTTTTCAATGGCGGCAGTCATTAATTGAGATCAGTATCTCTGTGTATGCCGGGGGAGATCACCCTCTGTTTAATATCCGGTCTACTGGATGGCCTGACTCCACTGGTGGTTTAAACAGGAAGACAATATTAGCTCAGGGACGTGTTTGGCTCCTGTGAATCATATGATTTATATACTTCATTGACAGACTGAGATAATGGAGGCTTAGGCGGCGTTCACATTTAACGATTGTTGCCAGCGATTATAGAATTTTTGAACCATCGACCGATTATCTGATGTTTCCTATAAAATAAAAGTAAATGTAAAAAGCAAAATTTCGAAATTGAGCAATGATTTCCCTTCCCCCAAATTGCGTATTCTAGCCACCTGCTAAATACAAAAATAGGTTGAAACAATTGGGGATGGAATACAGATTTAAAGAAATACTTTATCGCTGCGTAGAGGTGCTATAATCGGTCGTCAGGTGTGAGCGCTTCAATGATTTGCAGTGCCATCGATTATGATCGGTACCGATGTTTTATCAGTAAACATCGTTAGCAACCGTTTCTGTACTCGATATGATACCGATTATGCACAACATGTACAGAAGTTGCTCGGTGGTTCTATTTGAGAATTCATCGGTGCACGTAATCATTGGTGGTCATGAAAAAGTTCTTTTCCGATTATTCAGCCACCGATTAATTCAATACAGAGACATTTCATCTGTGGTATAAAAAGTCGGTTGGTGGTGCTAGATTATGTAATGTTGGAGACAAAAATCTTGGACTATTTTTTCTACCTGATAATTATCACATCAAAATGAACATAACGTTACATGATCGGTTGGTGGTGTTAAATTGTATAATCGGGAGTCATAATCGGTAGGTGGAAACGCCGCATCAGAGACAAGGACTGGCTATGATGTCACATGCTGATATCACCTTCATATTTCTGATAAAAAGAATGGTATTCATTTACAAAGAGTATGGATATAACGCATACAACATCCGTTGTATGTATACACCATACACAGTGTCCGTTGATTTATACAAAGAGAGAGAGAGTGAGTCATTGAGGTTAGCCACTATTATGCCCACGTCATGTCCTAACAGAAAAAACTAAAATGTGGGCCAAAATAATATAAACATCCCACAATATACCAATTATTCTCCCTGCTAAATGTCAACATAACCAGACATAATGATAAATAGAGGATAATAAGGGAAATATAAAGCTGAAAGACTAACAATGGAAGACCGTGAATAAACATTATTTTAGGGATTACGTTAATTAGACATATTTTTTTAATTGTTTGCACAGATCATTCCATGCATTTTTAATTTAGTTGGAACTTTCCCATGTGACCAATTAGTTCATTAATGTCAGTCATATCTATTTTAAAAGCGCTATTCATTCGTGAAATGGCGTCCATATTGCAGTTCCATAGATCGCGAGCCAATTGCAAGTTGCCATAAAGGTCAATGCACACAAATACATTCACTACCTGATATAACATTTTGACAAGGCTATGTATCTCCATGCTCTGTTTCCCTTGCTATCCCAACATACACTGACTACTGGCACAGCCCTCCATCTCCTATCTGACATGTATGGATGTGTCAATATGCTACGAGGTGTACGACTACTGTCCAAAGAGGGCATGATATGGTCGTTCTTCTCCACTCCAGTGTCAATTTCCCTGCTCCAGTCCAGGGGAAAGTCCCTGGAGTGGGATAGGATCGCTCCACGGACACCACAGTGGGGGTGTGACGTCAGTGTAGCCACCCTGGAGGAGGGTGTTTAATGCAGGGGTTGAGAGGGGTTGGAGACTGTAAGGGGTTGATATAATATATATATGGTCTGCGTGTTGGGGAGTCATCGGTCCAAGATGGGTTTTATGCGGGTTTTTCAACTGCCAATGAAATGGGCTCCGGTTATCTGGCCACTGGATATAGGTCGGTGGGTTGTTCTCCTTACAAATGTATCCCTGCCCATAATCGGTGACCCTTAAACAGACACTTCTTTCCTCCTGATGATCTGCCCTGTTGCATAATGTTTGAAACAGAAATTATTTACCTGTAATATTTATTCCCATTTCCCCCTGACGATTATTTGACCAAAAGTGCCAGTTAGTGAATTGGTTATTATGATACCATTACAATACATAGTGGTTGTGTAAGGACTAAGTGACTTATTTAGGATTTAGATAACAGGTTTCAAGATAAGATATATCAGAGAAAATTATCCATTTGCATGTACATGCCGTTTCGTAGGCTGAGAAGCCCTTAAGTAATAGACTGTGACATTATATGTCTAGGTGAATTAGTGATTTAATGAATTAGTGAGAAAAAAGTTAGTAATGTAATCCCATATATTACACTTTGAAAAGATATGATGTTAAATTAGGTCAAAGGAATTTGATTGAGTGTCAGGGAGTGATTGTTCGGAGAGGGGTTTTGTTATTCACCTCATACAAAGTGTCTATATAGTAAACACATTGGGAGTGTGTGTTGCTCACAGTGGAGAATTTAGCAGTCGAAGTCGCCAGTGGAGTGTAACAAAAAAGGTTCTTGAAACGTCAAATATCTTGAAACATCACCAAGCATGTGAAAAGTAAACTACTAAAGGAAATTGCTGTAAAATACTTTAGATACAAGTATACTTATACTCAATGTAGTTGACATCATGCAATATCTTCTCTCAAGATCGGATATTACTACGCTTTAACTACGCGGAGAATATGGACACTGGTATCCAAAGCAAGTTAATGGTGTGTAAAAGCAGTATCCAACCCCGGTTGATAATGTGTATATACAGAGATTGGGTGATTCACATACCCCCCCCCCCCCTTCAACGCCGTCCTATAGCCTCCTCCGGTAACCCCCGGACATGGCGCCCATCCGTCCGCCCGGAGGACGCCTCCAGGGTCCGTTAACAGGGCCATACCTGGACCCTCCTTTGTTCACCGCATCATCAGCTCCCAGATTAATGGTGGGCCCCACAATGGCCTGCAAATTTGTCGCTTTGCTGATATTGCACCCCCATCCCTTCCCCCTCACCCTGGCCCCACCTACCGGCCGTGGGAGGTACCACTGCCGCCATATAGATAGGGGACTATCCACCGCAATAATGCTCGAACTGCCTTCCCAGCATTGCAGGATTAAGCCTGGGTAGATATCGGGAGCTCTGTCTTTGGCGCCGTTGTAATTTGTATTGGAATTGGGCAATCAGAATGCGAATCAAATAGCTCGAGGGATGTAGTGGAGAGAGGTGGTGTTGGGGGTGGGTGGGTTTAGTGGGGGTAGGAGGGTTACTCGGAAAAATAGATGATTGCATATCGGCGGCGGTTGATGACACTGCATTCCGAGCAGAGCCGTATGGTCTGCGGGTCGACATGATGATTGATAGGCTGTCAGGGGGGTTGTATACACCACACAGGCAGACGCCATTAGATAAGATGAAAACACTGCAGTCTCACCCCCACCAGCTGCCGCATGCAACTATAGAATCTGCCTGACCGCTTATCATTGCAACAATCACCTGACTGACATGTCTCTCTGTCTCCATTTGCCATGCTGCGGTGATGCATCAGTAATTCAGGATATACTAATGCAGATCTCTGGCACTTTATTTTGTCTGGTACCATTTTCCGTGACAAATGTTTTCCTGTGCATGTTCGTACAAATCAAAAGAGTCCCGCATCAGTCAAAATGCTGGAATTCATTTGCTTTATCCACCCATGACGTCAAGTTCTTTTTTGCTCTAAAATCCAGATGGCCTTCATTTATATTACATTTAAAGAAAATTATAAAAAGCTAAAAGATTAGAACCAAAGAAGAATATGAATTCCTAATTTAATTAACATGTTTTAAATGAGGCTATTTCGAATTAAACTGGTAGGTAATCTTTAGTGCTAAAGATTTATTTCTACATATTGTCAAATGTATAACATTCATATTTGTATTACACTCGAAGAAAACTGTCAAAAGCAAACTATTTAGAACTACAGATGAGCAACCCTAATTTATCAAATATGTCTCTGAAGAAGGATATGTTACCTTGGAATGAGAGATTGATTTTAATCTTGATTCCAGGTGATTGTCAGTTATATTACATCAGAGGAAAACTGTCAAATTTGAAATGTTTCAAAGCAAAGAACTGCCATTTCAAAACCACAAACACTAGCCGTAATCTATTTACCATTTTTCCCAAAGAGAATATATGACTTTAGAATTGCAGATTACCTCTAACCCATACAGAAGTGGATTAAAGATAAGCATGTGCAGATTGGTTATGTCAGAAGGCGACAGCATTGGGTAATGCGACGTAGACAAATTCAGCCTACCTAATAAATGTATTATACCGGCACACCAGGAACCAGCTGCTCTTCCTGTGAAGCGCAGCTCAAAGTGTGACATATGTCTGTATGTAGTTTTCATGGCGTATTCCTCCATGCAATTAGCTGGCATGGCCCAAAATATGATGTATGCCTTCATGCAGTATGTGCACATGTCGCCACGTGTGTTGTGTGCCAGTATGCAATACATGTGCATGGCGAAAAGCTAGACATAAATATGCTTCATGCAGTGGGCATATAATGCTAAAAATGTGACATATGTTTCAAGTAGTGCATAAGCATGGCATTAGAGTGTGATGTCTTCATGCTGTGCACTTGCAAGACCCAAGATGTAACAAATGCCTCCATATATTGGGGATGACTATCTCAGTAATTGAAATATGCCTCCATACAGAGCAAATGAATGGTTCAAAGTGTGACTAATTTAAGTGCAAATGCGCAGCTCCAATAGTGACATATGCCTTCATGGAGTGTGTGTGCATGGTTCAAAGTGTGATGTATGCCTTCAAGCACTATGCATGCATGGCTCAAAGTGTGAAGTATACCGGAATGAAGACCACATGCATTTCAAAAGGTGTGACATGTATACGCCTTGATGCAGTACATGAGCTTAGCTTAAAGTGCGACGTATGCCTTCATTTAGAACATGTTTGACTCAAAGTATGACGTATGCCTTTATGCAATGCGCATGCTCCGCTCAAAGTGTGACGTATGACTTCATGCAATACGTGTGCCGGACAGACTCCCCCTGATTCACGATTTGTTCACATGCTATTTCTGACGGCGAGTCAGCCAGTCAATTAGCCTATCAGTTGTCCCCGGCTAGGCGGGAGGCCGTGGCGTGTTAGGCCTGTTAGGCGGTACGTAATGTCCGTCGGTTTGTGTTTACGTCCCGCTGAGCGCCTCCCTGTCAGACCCACTCTCTGTGAACATGACAGTGGCGTGGGCGGAGGAGCGGAGTGTGGGATAAGCGAGGTTAGAGCAAGCAATGAACGTGATTCCCTCAAGTGTCCTCACAGGCATCTTATTTTCGTGTAAAGCCATCCTCCGCAACCATTATTCTGTCTTTATTAGTCACTCATTTATTTCTATTCCGATTGGTAAGTTTATTGACTCTATTCAGGGCGTTCTTCCCTACAAACCCATAACCACACATCATATGTATCTAAATAGCATGTCACATGGAAAGAAACAGATGCAAACAGCACAAAACAAAGATAAGGACCGTTGACGTTTGATAATTAAGATGGCAAAAGAACACATGTGTTAAAATTAGTTGTTTCCTTTATTTTTCTTCTCAGTAATATGAAAATCAAACCCTTGACTTTTAATGATACTTTGGAGGCCCAAACCAGTTATTTATAATAGCATATCGAATTTTCAAACATATAAAACCCTTATAAACAGGCCATACTCAGTTTTGAATATACATCTTAAGTTGCTTTACTTATCAAACCTGAAAGTTGCCTTTTGTGGCCTGTCATATATAAATATCTTATACATTCATATGCATCTTTTAATTCTGCCTTTGGCGGAGTTGCTCATTCAGGATGATACGCACATGGAACGTTGAGCCTGGTTTTATATCTCAGATTAAAACGAACACCTTCCCTTAACGGATAAACAAGTCACGTAGTTTGATTATGTTACCATGGAAACGTCTTTTGTAATTCACTGTTAGGTAAAACCAGACATTCCATAGGTTTTCTTAAAATGTGATTAAACTTGAATCGTTCTTCCACTTCTTGTTTGAAAATGAATGTCATTGTCAATGTTGTCTCGAAATTTTTTTTTTTTTGCTGTATGTCAAGCAATCGTCTTGAAACTCAGGAAATTTACAGTTACTAGGTTTCACTTTGCCTCACACTTTCTCCGGTATTATGATAGACATAGCAATATGACACTAGCTTTGTCTATGGATATCCACTAAGGCATAGAGCTGTTAAAGTGTTATATCAAAATGTATAAATTCTAGACTATGCAACTCAGTTGGAGTTGTGCCTGGATTATGGATGATTAGCCTTTATATCCATACGGACTATATGCACATTCTTGATGGCCTATCTAAATATCTGCCTGCATATCAATCAATAAAATGGTAAAGTATAGCCATTATCTTAGCCTGGTATTTAAACGCCTATAGGCTTAACATAAGAAACTCGTACTCAACAGGCTTGCAAGTACGAGTCCTCGATGGGTGATACGTAGATACATACATGCACTTCCAGGCTAAGATAATATTAGAAACACATATTCGTGCTTGGTGTGAGTCACCATTCGCCAATGCGTTAGGAGGGTTTCAGAATATTCACGGCTAGCATCTCGTTCATATCACTACACAGTCCAGACTTCATGGAGAATGCGGAAACAGATCAAGCATTCATCATGTCTTTCTTAATACAGCATATCGACAATAGTTTGTGCTTGTAAAGATGTCTCAACTGGCTTGGGATGAAAGTAACCATCAGATGGTTTCTCAATGCACATAAACCTCCTCATTCGTGAATCGTATAGATAACAGATCCCCTCATCACATAATAGACAGAATAAAAAAAACAGTCTTTGGTGATGTTGTCATTACCATAGCGAGATGGGGCGAGAAAAAATGTCCAGAGGGTCTTCAAGGGACCCGTACCCACCAGTGCATCATTTGTCATTGTTCCCATGTGTATTCAGCTTTAAAAAAGGCGGCCACACAGGATACCGCAGAGCTAGCACAAGTATTAGCGCCACCCTTAGCTCCTACCCTGTTTAATCAGGGTGGGGTGGAGTAGGGGGTAACAGTGGGGGGTTGGATATTCCCAGTCCTAATGGGACTCTGGCTAATAAATGAATAAATAAGCAAATATGCCTTCCATGTGATGAATAACTTTAGTGGCGACGGGGAGCTATCTAATGAATTGAAATTGACTAGTGTCTGCTTTGTCATTAGCATGGAGGAGGCTAGAGAGGGGCATGTGACTTAAGTGTAGTTCTCCTGGGTGGTCAGTACATCTATAATCCCTCACCGATACATGCAGGGGTGGATGGAGGGTTGGAACACATCGATGATAATCGATGTTTTTGTGGATAGGCGCCCGTAAACTATGAGGGGTTGTGGTTCAGTAATACGTGAGCGTCAACCTTAAGTGGCGTACGGCTTTGGGTCTTTGAGGCCGTATACCATGGACTTGAATCCATAAACCATCGCTATGGTTTCTGACAGACAGGTGGCGTGCCAATATCAGCTCGCTTTAGTTAGGCAACCGTTATATATACTTTGTATAATATATTTGATATAATATCTATATGCACCAGTTATGTCGATACACACTTTTGTACGGACATCTTTTATTAGGCGGATGATAAAGGGCACGACACTACGTAGCCACTGCGTTACGGACTCCACAATATTTTATATTCAGTAAGAATAAAAAGAGTTTATGGACAAAAAGTATCCATTACATAATTCTAACGGTCTTCCAATTGTCCGTACACACTTTATGACACTAGAAATATTGAACAGTTTCCCGTAATATCCGTTGTGATACCCAGGACAAATTACATGGCTTTCTATTAAGACGCATTTTAAAATGCTATCTGTGATATACCTATGCGGCTCACATGAGTGTTTTGTAACCAGGATGTGTTTAGTGTCTAATACAAGTTCATTATGTTGAACAACGATCATTCATAAGAAATATTCTTGTGTTTATTTTATATTCCCAATCAATCTGAACAAATGCATGAAGTAAATTTAGGTATTTTCACAAGGTACTGTCGAATCCATCGTTGACCCCGCTAACACATAGCGTGCTGAAGATGTATTGTAGTGTCTAGATACCAATGGGAGTGACATTACTAGGGGACCGAGGTCTCTCAGGCATGTCTACAGAGACCCAGCCACAGACCCCCTACAGTGCCCCACACTATGTAACGAGCACAGATACGTTTGATCACTTTGTCCCCAGCAGGCTGGCCACCAGCGGAGAGTCCCCATGCCTCAGGCTTTGATGTGTTCCCGGCGAGTCCCGAGAACAACGCCAGTATTAGCCGCTATTGTTGTCACCTAAGCACACTCGACCACTGATGACAGGCCCTGTCCGCTCCCGCATCCAAGCGTGGTAGACTCCACAATCGGGCCACTCAAGTGCTATTTTAGCCAGGCGGGCCAGCTGTACGCAAAACAATGCAGATTGGGAAAGCAGCCTCGTAAATGGCCAATAAGGGAAGAATTGTGGAGCACACACAAGTTTAATAATGAATCTCAATGGGAGTATTTAGGCGGTAAGTGACCCAATACCTCACACAGAGGCAGGGTTGGGATTCGCCAGATATCTAGTGCCTTTTCTACATACTACTACCTCTTCAACCAGACTTTGAGACAGTACGGCCGAATACTGGAGAACTCGCCCCGAAGCGTACTCGCCCCGTTAGGAAAACTTGCCCTGTACTGAGTTCGAGTACTACGAATAGAGATAAATATTAATTACTAGACTTAATTGGAAGCTACATTATCGATTCACAGCAGTGACCTGTGTATATGTAACCTGTGGATACAAAAGGCCATTGATAATGTTAAACTAAGGGCTTGTTAATAATCGGAATACTATTCTAGACTAAAGTACTGTGCGGTTTCTCCAAAACGGGGCAAGTTATCCTTTAAATTAGCGGTCATCTTCCTTTCGGGGCGAGTTCTCCAGTAACCGATCAGCCATGGGTTGGGTGCGTATGAAGGGGTTGTTTCGGCGAGGGGAGAATCGGAGGTGTTTAACGGGTGTGGAAAGGGGGTGTGGAGGGGTACTTGAGGCTTACGTTGCCATGGGGACACACCCCCAGGTGAACATCAATAAACTCTAATGAAGATGCTCCGGCTTGTGTCAAAGCAGGGGAACTTGCCACATTTTAAAAACCCATTTTAATTTGATTGCGCCAGGAAAACGTCTTTAATTCTTTACCAGTTGGCTGCTTCGAAACACCAGGGAGGCTGGAAAGGCACACTGGGCTCCTGCGATGAATTGCTGTGGCTGTCTTTTGTTATTGAATCCCCAGCATGACGGGGCACTGACGCACATGGCCAGCTCCAGGACAACACCCTCCGACAAAAACCCGTCACACTTCGCCAGAGCGGCCCCCTCCATTAGCAACACCTCACCGACGAAGGGCTTATGTAACGGGGCTGTTGCTTATTAAGGCCTAATCCTTGCCATGGGCAAGAAGCTCCGCCGCAATTAATTACTCACATATCGATTCATCAAAGCTGATTGCTGACTAAATGCCCGCGTGTATTCTTCCGTGGGATGTGTCGGAAGGCAGCTATAACAGTTGGTCTTTTTTTCTACAGCGGAGAACAAACTAAAGTATTGATGTTATGATTTAGATTCACGCCTGGGGAGAGACGTGGTTCTTCTCCTGGTTATTTTAATAATCCTGGCCACGTTTTCTGTCAGTGTTAGGACTTAAGTACGCCTCCAGTGGTCCGCAGCCGATATGGCTGGGAAGTCATAATGAGCAGATTGGCGTTTATGTAATATTAGGCCTTTGGCTAATGGTCCTGTCCCTCTATTACATCAAATGAAATGACCAAAATCCCACTGAGGAAAATGACTCCGGTTGAATTGTTGAGACGTTGAATGAAATGGGGAATGCCATGGATGTGTGACAAGTTAAGACTTTAACTCTGAGGGCTTTAATGCTGGGCCTACACATCCATCCCAACACCGACACAGTATGATTACGTTTCCCCGCTAAAACAAAATGCAAATATTGCGGGCATTTAAATTCATTAATATTCAGATTAAATATTCCTGATCCCGACGGGCCTCTTGGGATTTCCGTTCAAATACGTTTTGATTAGATTAGATAAGCGACCTTGGTTGGATTAAGGAAGGAAGAGATATGACTCATTTCATTTGAGATTTTCCACAAAAATAATTCATTCCCGCCCCATTGGAATTCAAAGAAAGTTAGATGAATGACACATTTTTGATAAGAATCAAAACGTAATGGCTGTTCGACTCCGCATAGAGTAATAATTTAGCAAATTCCACTCGCGTAATGCAAAATAAGGGGGATTCTTCTGAATGTCCCAATAAGTATGATACACGGTTATCTCTGGATAGATATTACTATGGATCAATTAAACGTGTCGCACTTTTTTATATTTGTTACTGGTTATTTTCCTGTTGTATGGGTCCTCATATAACTACTGCTTGTAACTCATCTAACTTTCTACAAGCCCGTCATATGAGAAGATGGCTGGTCATTTTGTCTACACTTATACGTGGGCCCTTTATGCTAGAAATATGAAAGTTTCGCGCTTGAGGCGACGGTACATTACTGTAGCTGGGATATGCTTGTAACTCGTTCTGTGGGTACACACACTGCAGCTAACACACACACAGCAAAGCAAATAAGTAAGTACAGAATAACACCAAGCACATTTCCATTTCACCACCTTGGGAGCAAAGGACGGGTACACATATTGGTGGCTGCGCGGCCCATGGCATGCTAGCAGCCATTTGCCCCGTGTGGTCGCTGCCATTGGCCGATTGAATGTCACACTTCTGGCCCGGGTGGGGCTGTAGGCTGAGGCATCAGCGATGCCAGTCATGGCCGGTGATCACAGGCCTCGCAGCTAAATTACCACCGCTTTGTGCCGGCTTCATAAAACAACCTGTTGTCCGCGGTAATTGGCAAATGGGTCTGGCGAGTCCGGTGATGGGGATCGGGTGACCCGGGCCGTTCTCCCGGCCCTTCCCCGCCCCTCCGACGGCCACCCCACCCTCCTCCAACACCGTCCGCAGTCTCTACGCCTACACAAGCTTGGATCCAGACTAAATCGTTTGATCAAAAACATCAGATTAATCTAATCTCTGATTTACTATTGTCTTCTATTGTGTGTAGCTGAATGCGGGCGCGTGGGACTGAGTAGAGGTTGTAGCTGAGGACCCCGGGTAAGAGGAATATCTGGAGCGGCGATGAGAGCCGCTGGGTTGTATATGGGGTGGGAGGGGGAGAAACTGGGGAGGGGGAGAACTGGGGCAGAAAGCAGTATCTTTATGGCCTCAAACAGTACACAGTGCCAGCGCCCATTGACTACACCTATATCTCCTGCGGATACAGATTAAACTTGCATCATCCCTCTATGATAAGCCCAGACTGTTTAATTCCCTAATGGAATATTCCGTATGCGCCTAGCCTCCGCTCTCTATGTGCCAATGGCTTCGGTATCGTGCGCTGAACTGGAAGCGAGGCTTTCAGTGATGGGCCCAGGTTCGCCCCCGATCTGAACCCTGGGGCCTGTTCCTAATTGTAAACTCCACTCAGACTCAAATGTACTTTGTTATTCAGACCATAAGTGCTTCCTATGGAATAATTCATGTTGCATATTGTTAAATTATTAAATGGATATTCATCGTTATTGACCTCGATTTTTTGCTAAGAGAATTTGGGTTGAATGGAATACTGAATCTGGGTATGTGGGAATTTATATCACTATGATTTACTCAGGAATTTCTCTCGAGTTTCTTTTAGGAATCACCCCCTGGTACTACCTGGGTCAATGGGGTGAAAACGCCACTGTCAGCGGTCACCTTCATTCCACCTGTGATCCCACCGTCTATAATTCATCAAGTAGGTATTTTCATCACCTGATACCCGCCTTGACTGGACCTCAACCGCTTGTCAACCCACCCCCGACCAGTGAAGGTGTGGGGAGTTAGCGTGACCGGACTATACGGGTATAATGTTACAACCCTACAAACCCACCCCCGAAGTCTGAAAAATGAAAGGGTGAATAGTGTGTCAGGGAATAGCCTTTAACCCTTGATCCCCTGTGGTGATAGGATGGTATTGCCTAAACTCGTCGGTGCGACAACAACCCTGGTCGTCCCGTCTAGGAATAGTCGCCGGAATCAGGCGGATTACACCCGGGCGAATGCCACTTTAGACCTTAACCCGGACGGGCTTACAGGACAATCCAATTTCATCCGGCTATGTTACCCCCCATCCCCATCCCCACCCCTCTACCCGTGGTGAAGGTGTTAGAAGGCAAAGCAGAACGTGGGAGATGTACAGACAAACAAAGGCACCCCCGAAAGGCAAGCCACCTATAGCTAGCGTACATAAAGCCCAACCAGCTCTAGCTCCCGTACACAAAACCCTACCACATGTAAGCAGCACACACAAAACCACACATTGTCCGACAACATAGGTTTACACGCACAGAATTGGCAACTGATCCACCATCTTACTCAGATGCCTTCATTTTCATTGGTATGCTTTGGGTGGTTGTGGAAGACTCTTTAATGTGTGCCAACGAGATCCAGGGATGATGTGGGTTAACTTTATTCAACGCTTATGAACGATCTTCCGTCGGCCGGGACATTCTTAGCGAACGAGCTCGAATAACATCAAACGATAATCCTCGAACGTACCTCTCCTTGTACCCTGTACTTTCATAGGCATAAGTTATTCAACAGACCCCAGATCCGGTTTTATACGGTTACCCTGTCTGGTGACTTCACGACCATAAGGGAACTTCTCCTGGTGACCAGGACCCCCTTAAGAAAGTTCACACGGGAGAACGGGGCCTTATCTCGGCACCCAGCACTCCTGATATTAGGTTGACCCAGGATCTGGGTGTGTTTGAAGTCATAATAGTCGCAGTGCCCGATGGGAGTTAATGGCAGGTTTTTACCACGTGACTCACCACATACCTCTCTGACGTCATCTCACCTTTTTAACCCACCTCTCCAGTACTCCCCACACTCACCCACCTACCCACCAAGCCTGCTTCCCCACCATCACCTCCACTGAGAGGAGCAGAGTGTGGATGACTAGCCAACAGAAACCAACTATTAACTCTTCTTTTTTTAAGTGAACTTTTATCGCCTGGCTCCTGAGTGCATTAAATGTTCTATCGTCCGCAAGAGGGAACCGCTATTTCTGACACTAACGGCTTTGAAATGACTTCATTTGGTTCCCATCAGTACCAATAGAGGCAGGTCGGACGTGGTAGTTGAAAACAGAATAAGTTTCAGAAATGTGACAGAAAAAAAATCCGGTTTCGTCTTTTCTGATGTTGAGCACATCCTATTGTGTGAGGTGTGCAAAGTTTGTCTATACAACAGAAGTTTTCTGACTTAGGAGTTAATAATTCCATGAGGAAGTAAGTCCCCCAAAATAGGAATTTCTCCAGCCATATTTTTTCAACATGTCCGCTTTCATACGGTGGCCGTCATGTTTTTATCAAGCACATTATTCAATGAAAATCAGCACTACTATCCTTGGCGAAGTACTCTATCCCTGGAATCTATTGGCTTACTTTAGTGGTGTTCTGTACACCGAGAAGGGAGAAACAGAAACAGTCCAGCTCTCTAGACGTCATACAATTTAAATGGATGTGTCTGGTCATTTACATTCTAGTGGTAGACATATTCTAGATACCGTCTTGGGGAGAGTCAGGAAGTCTGTTTGAAATGATGATATCTATATGGTTTGGACTAATTTCATCATCGGTGACTCCTGCTATATTCTCATTAAGAAATTAGTTTGCTACATGTCATCAGTCATATCTGTTTGTACCTATAGCTACAGACTGGGAATGAATCTGCGTACACAGCATGCTGTGGCTTACATTCAAAATCGGTTGCTGACAGTGGCCCGGGCCAGACTCAAAATACAAAATATAATTGAGCGTTGGACACGCTCAGATAAGGTGCAACTTTTAGGGAGAATCTATAGACTTTCAGCGC
The DNA here is from genome assembly GCA_950022655.1 of Alentia gelatinosa. Classification (NCBI taxonomy): domain Eukaryota; kingdom Metazoa; phylum Annelida; class Polychaeta; order Phyllodocida; family Polynoidae; genus Alentia; species Alentia gelatinosa. The sequence continues at coordinate 161,496,857 of OX465579.1, forward strand.
ACACAGTAACTCTTCGCTATCTGCATGTCGAGGATGTAGCATTGAGGAGCTGCAGAGAAACTGTGTTTTAGTGTCTTAGAGGAGGACCAAGCTGACCACGGCCAATCATAATAGACTGTACTTCTGTACATCATTGACTCATTGGTACTTGATATATTTTGACCCGATCTGGGCAGGTGTAGAACTGATCGGTTGGCTGGGCACCAACAGGTTACAGCAAATGACCAACTGACTGGATGAAATCAAACTTTTTTAATTATTCACTTTGAGAAGTTCACGCACATTCATTAAATATTTATGGCTTATCATCTGTTCCTAGTTTAACATGGACACCCAAAGGGAGTTGTAAGATATATTTAGGCTCTCTATGCTGATGAAGAATGAGTGTAGTGTTCTGGGGCCCATTGGTAATTTAGGATCTTACATGTAGACCCTTTTTCTGTATGCCACAGAGACCCAGGGACGATGTGGGTCAACTTTTTCAACACTTATGGATGACCTTATGGATGGCTTATATTGTTTTAGCGAACAGAACTAAATATATATTGAACGATAACCTACAAATACAAGTTACAGAAAAGGGTCTTCATGTACGATCCTGGTTATTTAATGGGCCCCTGGTCATAAGTTCAACTCAAGAGTGGTGAGTTAAGTGCTGAGAAAGCCATATACAAATAATGGATATATTTTAGGCACACCTTACTACTGGTGCTATGTCGATACCCGATAATATAATAAGTGCATCAATTGACGCCATCCCCTGACTCCCCGTTTCACCAGTTAATTCACCTCTCTCATCCTCACCTATCGTTGGGCCTAGGTTGCAGCTACGCAAAACTGCCCTCGGTTTGGTTATTCATGATACATGTATCTCCTGGAGGCGTGTATCATTGAGGTTCTCATAGTACAGGTCTACACAAGTTGCTGACCTCCTATAGACCCAGGATCGGTTCCTATATAAAAAAAACTCAAGTATTATTCGAGTACGGTGGTAATATCGGCTACATCCATATTCATATTTCTATTGGTATATGGAGAGCCAAATAGCACCAGATTGCATTTAAATCTTTTAGTATATATGGACTTGCAATAGGAATTATACATTGTGTGTAAACATTTACATCAGAATAAGATGTTCAGTCTGGGTTTGGCACCAACAAAAATTATCACGACTCATTTCTAGGAACCAGACTCTGAAATAAGCCACTAGCAGCACCTTCCGCAGCCTGAGGATGCATAAATATGCCTTTCTATCTCCCCCAGGACTTTGCCTCTTACCTGGCCACTTCTTTAACAGCCCTTTCACCTCGGCTACCTTGCCCTCTTAGAACCCCTCTCTGCATCCACCGCTGCCCCATCCCGAAGGTGCCTTATCGGGCCCCTAAGGGACGTTCGATCGGTGCCCCACCCCGCACAGAACGCCTCTAGCCGAACCTCCTTATCCCCATCGATCAATAACCAGAGTCCCAACTCTTGGAGGGCGCGCGGCATCTCTTTGAACTTACGAATTTCTCACCTCCCCGTATTGACGCGCATGTATCCGACAGCCCCAGGGGCAGAGGCCGAGGACTTCACACAGTCAATAGGATCAGGCCCCCCCACGAGGACCGCATCTACATATATGATGTTCAGGATTCCACGTCCACCCTCCCGACCCATCCCCATACATTCACTTTTAAAAGCATGTAGGTTTCTTACCTATTTTTCTTTTTTTGCATTATTCTTATAACTTTCATTTCATTATTTTCATTATTTTACTTAGATAAGAGTTTTAGAATATGTAGTATTGGATGTGTGTGTCATGTTTTCATGTAATTTTTTTTGAATTATGAGGTTTTTCCTTCACATTTGATATATCATAAGATAGTCAAAAAGATATGCCCCCTCCATTTAGCCATATAAAATAACTGAATGGGATGTATCTAGAAAGTATTCTATAAGCTTGCACTAAAGTGAACCTATTTTTCATATTTTCAAGTAACTTTGTAAAAAAGAAATTAAACAAAGATATTATGTTTTTTTGTTATCTAAAAGAGCCAAATAGATATTATACCATCGATATATCGCAATGAAAAGTATCGAGAAAGTATTCTATCAGCCCCTACTTGAAGTTATCCTATAAAGTTACCCAAAACTTAACACTTTCAAAAAGGCATATATTTGTACCTGAGAACAACCAATAAAAGCGTTTATCATAATTGTATTCTTTGAGTAGCTTCTAGACATGCAAAGCCCATCTGATCTACATACACACATGTTAACCATGCGGGAGCTCCATACGGAAGATGGGGTCGTGAAACAGGCTACGTAAAGCCTCCCCCCCCCCCCCCACTTTGGAGCACAAATGGCTTGCCCTGAGTGCCCCCATAATTGTCGCCCAGTGGCGACACCGTCCCGTTTACAAGTTTCATGAGGTCTGGGCACAGTGCAGGCAGGCTGGAGGCACCACATAATGGGTGTGGTGCACTGAGCCGGGGCTCCAGTGGACACACCCAGCCCGTCCCTCGCCATTGACCCCCCGGGCTCGCTGGGGTGGCTTGCATACATGCAAACTCCGTACTGTCACGACATCTTAAAGTTCAGTCGTGGCATAAAAACGTGGAGGGGTAGGGTCAACGACACAAAGTCAAGAGCGGGTATTCATGTTGTTGCTGGGGGGTGTGAGGGGACGGCTTTGTGGAGGGGGATATCTGTGCTGGTCAGTGTGTGACATTCACCAAAGGTCACCGGCTCCTCGTCGGTGGTCGGACACGCTCCACTGGGTTAGGATAGATGCCGCATGCCATTTGAAGAGTCCTCTTGGACTCCATGATTTATCAGCAAAGATGTCTGGTTCTCACGCCCCAGGCGAGAATTGGCAGGGGAAAGAGAGAATGCAATCTGTCTTCACTATTATGTTAACAAATCTCGCTCTTCTGCATCAATCCTCCTCTCTTTGTCTCCCCTCCTTCCACTACCTCCCTCCTTCCACTACTTCCCCCCTTCCTTACCTCTCCCCCCTCTCTCTCTCTCTATCTATCTCTCGATCGATCTGTCGATCTAGCTATCTGTCTGACTGTATAGCAGTCTTTCTTTCTTTGCTATACACACACACACACACACACACACACACATATATATATATATATATATATATATATATATATATATATATATATATATATATATATATATATATATATACATACATAAATCTGCACACATTTATATGCTTTTAGATTTGTTTGTGATATATTGGATTCATATTTGTCACTCCTAGTCGACGAGCTTTATGTTTTAGGGGGGAGGAATATGAGATAAAGGTTATGAGTGTCAAAGCATAGCTTTATTTGTGAAACACCATATCACCCTCGACATACCGACGTGTGTGCTCATAGCAGTGCGGTAGACGGTAACGCTACAGCCGCCCGCGCTATCTCCGCTCCGCAGTCGTCGGCAAGTGGCGATCCCGCGCGACCGGAAACGCCGACGATGGCGGGGGTGAGGCCGAGGGAGCGGGCGTCATGGCTTCGATCAGGGCCCTTTGTCACCCCGGGTCCACCCTATCAGCGACGGACATAACGCACCTAGCGGCGCCCCAGTAAACTGACCCAACCCGCACCTACAGCCTGCCTACATTCCCCCCCCCCCCCCATTTTTTCTGAAACACCCCCGCTACCATCCCCCGTCCCCTGCGGCGCCCGGGCATTGATTCGCTGGGTTCACAAGCCACCTCCAGGGAGTTGGGGACGCCCTTAACCTAGCGTTTACCCGGACCTGCCGAGATCGTCCACACATGGACGAGGGTGTGTGTAGGGAGGTGATGATGCCAACGACAATTGCATAGAGGTCTGCCTTTACACGAGGGACCTGGGCACAGACGCTGCGAACAGTTTGCTTTGCAAAGTGCTACGCTATAATGGCCCACCGCCAATAGGTCATTACCACCTCACTGCGTTTTAAGATTCCACCCACGGTGTTGTGCGTTTATTGGTTACTTCCTTGATGTATACGCTGGAGGATTGTACATTGTGCATGTGTGAGGGGTAGGGTGGAAGCTGGTCATTGTATATTCAAGGGGTGGAGGTGAGGGATAGTCATTGTATATATTTGTTACTGGTCGCGTATGTGTATGTGTGAGTGTGGGGGCTAGTCATTGTATGTATTAAAGTGATGTATGTATGGGACTGTTGTGTGCATGTGTGAGTTTGGGGGCTGGTCATTGTTTGTATGTGAAGGGATGGGGGGTATATGAATGGGAATACTTAAAGCGTATTCATGCATTGTATCCCGCAACACTCAGGCATCTGTGTGTGTGTGTTTGTGCGTGGTGGGAATACTGTTTGTGGGACGAGTAGGTCCCCCGATCCTTGATTGGATCCCAGTGGACCTGGCACTTAACCTGGTCAGCTTCTAAAACTCACCACAGGCGCATGTTTTCAAACCAAGTCAGTGGCACTAATTCGAGAGGGTTGTCGTTACCGTGCCGCGCCTAATGCGCCCAACTACTTCCCGCTGTGTGGCTTCCAATGGCTTCCCTACTTGTGAGGTCGAGGATTCTATTTTAGCATAAAATACACACTGCTAAACTATGCCGATTTTACGCATGGCTGCGAGGACACTTCAAAGTGTGAATAATTCAGACAGAACGGTGCATTGTTTGCGGAGAGCAGTGTATCGGGATGCAGTATTAAGACGGAAATTGCGTTTTCTACACAAGAAAGCAATCATGCGACGGTGGTAATGGAAAAGGGAAATGTACACTGGCTTAAGAACGCATTGATTTGTTTGCTTCCCAACGCGTTCGTGATTCGCTGAGAAAAGCGGGCATCACGCGAAGAACCCCGGAGACAGTTCACCCCCGTCTTCACCCTCCTCCGGCTCCTCCAGCAGTCGACCTCCGGGGGCGGCCCCCCCCCCTCCGGCGCGCCTTCGGGGTACCTCCGGGCCTCGCGCCGGCGTCTTCCGCCTCCGGGAGGATCTCGGAGCTACTCGATACACTCCTGTCACGTTCTGTCAACTTTGCGTTTTCTTCGCTAATTCATTTGTCTCGCTTCGCCGCACAGAAATGGGAGGGAAAAAATGGGCGGGGAAGGGAGGGGTGGCTCAGAAGGGGGTGTTCCTCCGAGCAGGGGTAGACAGGGACAAGGGGTGTGCCGGGAGGAAGACGACGCGCATTCCACGGTCACGCTCCCCCGCCCGCCATCGATATAATTCCACTCCCAAGAAAAGATGATTAAAAACAGGCCCGGCCCCCAATTGATTTTCCTCCTTCAAATTATCGGTCGGAGTGTCGCGAGTCGGCGAACCCTCCACACAGGTGGGGGACAAGTCGTCGGCCAAGCGGCGACCAAGTGCCGCCCGCCCCGTGCATCGATCAGCGTAATCTTTCCTTAGAAGCCCGCTTTTGTTATTAAACGGAGCACTCTAAGGTAGGAAGCCACTGCTTCAACCTCCATCCCCCGTCGTCCCCGCGATCGTCGGCATCAGCTTCAATCCCCCCTCCCCCAAGACATTCACACAGAATGTTAAGGATTATATGGCCCAGTTTACACCTGCCGACGGAAAATGCAACGGTTAATTTCCAGGAATGGTGTGGCGTAGGTTGGTGGTGCTCTCCGAGAAATATATCGGTACCGATAATTGGTTACCATAAAAATCGTTTGGGCGTTTACACCTGACAACTGATTATACATTGTATCCGCACTGACGTAGTATTTCTGTACTCTATCATCGATTAATTCAACCCAGTGCGATTTCATTGTTGAACTTAAAAATGGGTTGGTATTGGCAGATTGTACAATTTTCGGTTGAGAAATCGATGAGAGAGATTGGAACTTTGCTGCTTACGCTTACCGATATCTTAACCCTTTAAGGACGGGTGCCTGTGGCCAACCTACTGCCTTGAGGACGGGTGCTGGTGGCACTGTATACCGCTAGGGGACGGGCACACAGTCGTTAAAACCCATAATTCAATTATTTAATCATGTGATATGATATATAATCTTAAAAATTGCATTTCTTTTGAATAGAAATATTAATAATGGTATCATACACACATTCTATGAAAATTTCATTAATGCTCCTCCATTATTTTTTGTTAAAAACGATTTTTTAGGTTTTTGAGAAATGATGCCTCATTCGCCCTGGCCTGGATGATGCCTCAAGGCATCATTCGCCCTGGGCTGGATGATGCCTCAAGGCATCATTCGCCCTTAAAGGGTTAAAGGGAACGGGAACAGTCGGCAGGTGTAAACGCAGCATAAGGTGCGGAGATCGGCAATCATAAATAAGGTCGGGGTGAGTCGCTAATTATTATGCCCATCATAGTAACCCCATTGAAATTGAGTCTTTAAAGTGCATACATCGTCAAACATGACACCGATTCTCACCGACCCGACAGATGGGTCAGGAGAATTGAGTTCGGGAACGATCTGGATGTCGATGTCTTAGGCCTGGCGTCCACCTACTACGATAGAAATTTAGACCTACCGATATGGCACCGATACAAAAAGCAAATATCGGAGACATATCGGGAAGGTGCAAAATCGCAGACGTACGTCTAGAGATACCAATCCAACACACATTGTACCGGTTTTTAGCGGTGTCTGATCCCAGAAACGTGGTCAACTGCCCCTATATTAGGTGACCTTCCGACGCGATTTTGATTATTCATCGGGAGGTGCATCGTAGACCATATCGGAGCGATATCGTAGTAGGTGGACGCCGGCCCTTATGCGTCGTTTCCACTTGTCGACGAAAAACCCCATCGACAATATTCACAATGTACAAATGTCGGTTCGTGGTTCTCCTTTCTGAAAGGTAGGCGGCCCATATCGGTGCCCTGAAGACCGTGGCCGATCAAATCAAGCCGATCTTAATTCATCGGTGGGCTCAAAAGTCAGTCGGTGGCATGCCATATTGCTTAAAGAGGGAGAGAATAATCTTTGACCATTTTTGTTTCCACCTGACGATTATTGCTCGGAATGTGTCGCATAAGTAGCCGGCGGTTCGCAATGCCATAATCGGCAGGTGGAAACGCCGCATTATAGGCTCAAGGCAGATAGTTCATTATGAATTAGGGGTGTAGATTTAATATACAATCTGCAGATCTCTGGGTACCAATCCACTTCAACTTCCATGTAGCCCCACCGCACTAAACCAACCACTCTATTTTCCCAGCATCCTCGCCCTTCTCTCACCAATGAATATAGATTACAAATGTCATGAATTTCCGCAACTTTTTCCGTGCTGATTTTGGCTTGCAGATTCCCACTCCTAGTGCTTCAGGGGATCTGCGATGGCTGTTATGATAAGTGTTATCTCTAGTTGTATTGGTCACGTGACAGTTTTATCATACATATATACACCCCTCACACTTGTCACATCTTCTTCCGGCAGTGGAATTGTAGTCATACTCCAGGGACCCAGACACCGACTTTGGTCAGTAGGCCGCAAAATGACACTAGTGCAAATCGATCTCATTAAGCAGACTTCCTGCTGTATTGGTAATCTCCAGCTCTTTCTCTCTGTGACAGTTGATGTATAGGGCAGACAGAGATCGGCACCAGGGGACAGTCAGTCACCCCGTCTATATCGCCAGAACCCTGCCAAACTCCCCACAATGTCGATAGAGCTACACACCAGCATTTATATGGAAACTCCTTTATTGGTGCCACTTCACTTGATGGTTTATTCTTGCTTATCAGTGTTGGAATCGAGTGCGCTGTGTCTAATAAATACTCTAGGCCCTTGCTGGAAATGTGGTGGTGGGAAGTGGGTGTGATATTGATAGGAGGTGGGTGCGGGAGTCTGTGTAGTCATGGCAGGAGGTAGGTAGGTATATGTTAATCATGACAGGAAGGGGTTGGATGAGTCCGCATAGTCTTGATAGGAGGTGGTTGGATGAGTGGGTGAAGTTGTGACAGGAGGTGGGTCGGTGAGACTGTGTATAGATGACAGGGGTGGGTGGAAGGGTCTGTGTAGTCATGATAGGAAGTGGGAGGGTGAGTCTGTGTAGTCATGACAGGAGGTGGGTGGTTGTGTCTGCATAGTCTTAACAAGACGTGGGTGTAGGCGGCAGTTGTGGGAGGTGTGTGCGTGTGTTTCTGTGCAGGTGGCAGTTGTAGGAGCTAGGTGGGTGTAGGCAGCAGTAGTAAGAGTTAGGTATATGTAGGTGGCAGTTTTGAGAGCTAGGTGGGTGTAGGCAGCAGTAGTAAGAGTTAGGTATGTGTAGGTGGCAGTTGTTGTAGGTGGGTGGGTGTAGGCGGCAGTGGTAGGCGGTGAGTTGGCGTATGTGGCAGTGGTGGGAGTTGGACGGGTAAAGGCGGCAATAGTTGGAGTTGGGTGTGTGTAGGCGGCAGTTGTGGGAGGTGTGTGTGTGTAGGCGGCAGCAGTAGGAGTTGGGAATTGTATGTGGCAGTTGTTGTAGGTGGGTGGGTGTAGGCGGCAGTGGTAGGCGGTGAGTTGGCGTATGTGGCAGTGGTGGGAGTTGGACGGGTAAAGGCGGCAATAGTTGGAGTTGGGTATGTGTAGGCGGCAGTTGTGGGAGCTAGGTGGGTGTAGGCAGCAGTAGTAAGAGTTAGGTATGTGTAGGTGGCAGTTGTTGTAGGTGGGTGGGTGTAGGCGGCAGTGGTAGGCGGTGAGTTGGCGTATGTGGCAGTGGTGGGAGTTGGACGGGTAAAGGCGGCAATAGTTGAAGTTGGGTGTGTGTAGGCGGCAGTTGTGGGAGGTGTGTGTGTGTAGGCGGCAGCAGCAGTAGTTGGGAATTGTATGTGGCAGGGGTGGGAGGTGAGTAGGTGTGAGCAGCAGTGGTGGGAGGTGAGTGTGTGTGGGCGGCTGTGGTCGAAGGCTAGTACGTATAGGCGGAGGTCATAGTACATTGGTCCATTTTGCATAGCGATGTAGCTCCCAGGATCTCCGCACACCCCATAACTAGTTTATATCGACGACGGTAGACCTGGGAGCCCGGACGGTTAATTGTGGGGTGATTCACGGCCGTCCTGGGGGCATATACCCCATCACGTCCTCCCGTACTCACCCTCAGCACCCCCGGCGGAGCCCCCCATGTCGTGCCGATACACGCGTACTACGCTCCCCCCTCACCCCATCCCGCCGCGTGACATACGCACGTGCGGCGCTTCATCTACGAGTTTATCCCTTATCAGGCGCCGCCAGCACGTAGGATGTGGCATTTGCATAACGTAATTGAGGTGAGACGGGGGTGTCGGTTCCCTGCGATTTGATTAAGAAGTGTCACAAGTTTCCCGCGGCCAACAAGCGCCGACAGCCCGGCGACATGCCCGCCAGGCGCCGGGACCCTACCCCCTCCCTCCCCACTCCCTCCCACCCCCTCCCGACAACACGCAGGTCTCCTCTCGTGAGACTCTCGCGGGATCTTCCTCCTGCGCATGCTCCAACCGGGCAAACGTGATCTCGCGAGAATTGCTTTTTGAACCCGATCTCGTGAGACCCGCATCGGAATGCGCGCGCAGCCCACGCTGCACGTTCGGGGCTCACAAGAGGGCGCCACGTGTTGTCAGCACCGCCCCGTGGAGAAGGGGTCGACGCAGGGGGGTTACTTCCGGTGGCGCGGGCCAGCAATCGTCGATGGGCGTCCACAAAAGCTTCTTAGTCTGAAAAACGGCGTCGCCTTTCACGCGGGGGATAGATCAGCCGCGGGCAGGGCTTCTGATCCGCCTCACAAAGTTCATCCATCATGATCCCCCGCGCGAGCCCGGTGCTAAGATCGCCATTGCTGCTGCCGTTTAATGCAGCCGATAGACACACGGGGTGCATTGTGGGTGACCGCCGCCCAAAGCCCACAATATTTCACACCCTCCATGGTCTTCTTAATCGTCGACTTACGAACCCCCACTATCCCCCACCCACCATCCCCACCCACACCTCTACCGTCACTCAAAAAAAACCACCCTGAAACACCACCTCACCACCCACCCACCCTACCTCCTCCGAAACCCTCAATATTGGCAATCTGCAAATGAAAACGGACACCATGATAAGATCCACAAAGACGCGGAAATTGGAAAGTGTGTTTCTAAGACGGGGCGCGGACAGTACAGTCGTCTGGACGGCCAGATAACATTACCACGGCGCCGCCAAAGTCTCACTGAATACGGATCAGCGGTGCTGGGGCCGCCCGGCGCCGGGTAAGGCTTTGCCGCCTTTCCGCTTGTTATCCGGTCGCGTCTCCCCGACGCCCCGCGCTCAAAATATGGAGTGGCATTCCATTGGTGCAGAGAGTGGAGAGACTCAAACGTCGGCCCTGGTCTTTATCCTATCACCTCGCCGGTATTCTTGTATATCAAACGAGGCTGGCTATGAGGGTATCCGGTATTGAATGCGTTGCGGGGTTTGGGCAGTGGGTGTAAAGTTTGTTGATGTTTAGGTGTTTTCAACCGATTAATGCTGCCAACCACATCTACCCTATCGTTAGAAGTGGGCATAATGGTGTATCAATTGATTACTGACAATCGAGTGACCTTAAGGCCAAGTTTACACCTACCGATCCGGACCACTGATTATATAATCTGGCATTGACGCCCAATATTACATGTTCCTGATAAAAATATAGGTAAGTATAAACAGCAACAATTTCAAAACAACTCAATGATATCTCAACCCTAAATTGCTTCATCTGGCACCGACCAAATCAAATGATGTTTAATTAGTCAGTGATGGAAAGTAGATTAAAAGGAAAAAGGCTACTTGCGCAAATAAAATGTACAATCCGTCATCAGGGGTAAATGCCCGAACAACTTGCAGTGTCACTGATCATTAGTAGCAATGTTTTCTCCAGGAGCACCACAAACCAATGCTACCCTTCCATTGGCAGGTGTAAACTGAACCATAGGTGTAAAGAGTGTAGACACTCAAACGTCGGTCCTTGTCTTTATCCTATCACCTCGCAGCTATTCAAGAGATTGTATATTAAACGAGGCTGGCTAAGAGGGTATCGGACCCCGTATTGAATGTGCTCTGGAGTTTGGGCAGTGAAGGTATAGTTTGTTGATGTTAAGGCTTCTTGAACCGATTAATTCCTCCCATCAAATCCATCCTACCGTTATAAGTGAGCAATATGGTGTATTATTTGATCCACCCTGCAGAAATCACTGACAGTTACGTGAACTTTAGGAAGCGGATAGAACCCACCAAGTTCAGATCTACAGGTCCTGATGACAGGGCCTTGCTTGAGCTTATGAAGCCTCAGCTCCCAACAAGGATCTGTTGTGTAATGAGCAGCACCTTTCTCGGGAAGTTCCGTAATTGATGAGGACACAGTCCCATTTCTCCATATCCCTTTTTGTGTTTTTTCTTGTAACTTTTGTTTTGGCTGGAAGTTAGAATAGGCTCTCAGATGTGCTAATATAGATCTGGCTATAGCGCTTGGAAATCAGACGTGCACTTCGAAAAAGTCAAGAATACATAGATGAGTATAATACATGCTCAAATATAACATGCGCATTACCTAAGTCTGCATGGATTAGGCAGAATTCAAGTAAAATGAAAACATCAGTACAAAACAACCTCGGTAATATAGAGCACTGTATCTGGGATTACACGGTCAAAATCTACCCATCGGATAAACATGTATATTGAAAATTCCACAGAGGAACTTATGGTATAAGTTACTGTGTGGGTCGACAAATATTATAGGAAATGAGCTGTACCAAATACACAAGTTTATGGTGGCTGTCGTCTACATTATCTCATTTAGATTACCCTATACAAAGGGATTTGTGGATATTCAGGAGCACCAATCACTTTTGCTGGACAAAGTATGATTGCCTTCTACAAATTATACATTTCCAAAGTTTTCGTCAGAGAATGGATAGAAATTATGGTTTCCATATTGTTCGTAGTATTCAATTTGGATTAGCAGTGCCCTTCAAGACTACAATGCATGGATACCGTATAAACACCGTGATAAAGTACAGACACAAAGAGAAATGATATGAGGTAATAGGAGGAAGTGATGCCTCAGTAAAGAAGAGAAGTGAATCCCGATGTGTGTAATTTCCACACAGCAATTTTAGATGTTGCATGCTACTTACGTTGTAAAAGCTGAGATTTACATGTAATGATATTACATTGTGATGTATACCTTCTTCTACTGACTGTAAAACGAGTAATTCTGCATCCTTATCCTAGGTATACCGTTACCCCCAGGATATTTTCGCACCCAACAGCCTTGTAAAAGTCACAGGGACCTATAATTACCATCATATAGGGATTGGGATTCCACACTTATGGTCGGAGGTCACATAACAAGCCAGGGATGCCAGCATTATGGTCAGAGTTCAAGAGAAGAGCCAGACACTGAGGCAAAGACTATTGTCACTCACAACAAAAGGTGATCAATTGAGGCTGACCGCAGCAGTGATAATTCCATGACGACCAGGTGAGCCTTACCTGAGAAAAACGCCAACTGGTGCTGATAATACCCCCAAACCATGCCACCCTCCACCACCTCATGCCATCCTCGTGTCATGCCCCGGGCCAACAACCGCCTGGGGGCAGATGGCACCTTTTGAGCGGGCGTACAGTTTAACAGCAATCATCTGTGTTGAAGGCTTCTCCAATTTATGACAGGATAATATGGTGATTGCCCAGCATGCGGTCGGGTTCGACATACTGAATACGTACGTGACTTGCGTATCTATATGTAAATAAATAGGTTCTTAAATGCTTTCAACGTGGTAATTCACACCTTTTTTCCCTTCCCCACCCCCTATCTTGGCTGTTGATGGGATACCCAGCAGGGGGTAGGGAGGACTAGTGGTCTATCAAGAGAACTGTATATTGAGAACCTGGGCAAGTTTCCAGCCGAATGTCAATGCGAATATCCTCTCCATACAAAGGCAGAGCCAGAAACGGGTCAAAGACTTCGCTGCTAAATGTGGCATGACTTGAGAGGAGCTTCCCATACAGGCAGCTGTCTAGCTGATTATTCACTGGCTCCTGGTAAAAAAATTACCACAAGAGTGGAGTCTCTGGCGGCACGACTGACTGCATCGCCGCCGCATTGTGACTGCCAGAATGTAGGTTTTTGCAACTGCGAACTGTGATGGCTTTAAATAGTTCCCGCCGACCGATACAGGCAGGTGTCTGGATTGGGGAAGGTAGTAAAGTAGAGTTATTATCGGCTTTACCGGAGTTGGGGTAGTGTGTGGATGGACTCCTGCACCCCATCATGCCCACTGTTAAGACACGTTTCCATTGGCCGATTTTTCAGCACCGATTTATAATCGGGAACCACTGATCATTATATACCCGTTTCTATTGGCCGACGATTGCGATCGGCGATTATTTGATACTGACATGCAGTCGTCGGTCACCATCAACAGACCTTTAGGGTATCTAACGAAATCCGTACCATTTTAGTCAGTCAATGCAAACGGGCTTTATAGGTGAATACCGACGCATGATCGGTGAATGGAAACCGCCCATCATTGGAAACAGTCACCTATTTTCATTTGAAAGAGTACGCAATAAGACCATTTCATTAGTGAGGTTCATTGTTTTAGCATGGCAATACGATCGGCAATACGATCGGAGAAAAGAAGGCATGCACTACAGCCTTACTGATTATTTATAAGCTACTACTAACAGACATTTAGGGTAACAGTGACGTTTTCATCAGTCAATAAGCTTATTTCCTCAGGCTGACAAAATGATTGGCAATCTATAGGAGGCACTCGTTCTAATATGCAAATAAGGAGAGAATGGTGTGACTCCTAAAATTTATACCAAAGATTAGTTTATCGATGGTCTGTTTCCCGACCGAATTTTGATACCTCTTACTGATTTCTTTCTAATATGATCAAACTCTGTCGAATTGATTGGCGAAAATCTTGTTGGGAAGTAGTGAGAAAAACGCTCCAAATCCTACCATAGCCCAGTCGCCGAATTTATATATATTCTGTTTCGACTTACCAAGCTCTGACAAAACTGACTTACAAAATCCATTAGTAATCACCGACAAATTTATCGGATGCCAAAAATCGGCAGGTGGAAAGAGGCTCAGAGGAAACGGGTTTTAAATGTTGGGCCCCCTCAGCCCTGACACCGCACCGGCGTATAAACGTACATCACCCGTCACTTGGTCTCTATATCACCACCTCCAGTCACTCACCCTTCCCTTAATTCTCCCCACCCCTGGACACCATACACACCTTAACTGATGACCTTCCTCCTGATGGTCACACCTTGACCCTGTATGCCCGGGGATGGGTCTGGACAAAGCCCCCGTCGGACCCAGTGACCCGTGCACGTGCGATAATGACCGACCTTACCCTAGCACCTCGTCCTAAACAGGCGCACTAATTCGGGCTAATTCGGGCCAACACCGGGCAACCGGTAATTTGCCTGTCAGCTATTTGTTTCTGGGAGGCGTAGCTGTGCTGGTCATTGTCCGGTGGCATGGGTCTACAACGCTTATCACAGACCCCAGGATTGTTGTACGCTCTCAGAGGCACGCCCCCTCTCTTTGGCTGCAGTCATGGCAGAGGTCAAATCAATGTCCATCAGGATAGCCACTATCATCTGACATGCTAAGCACCCCTACTTTAACCACTCTTCGTGAAAACCATTTGCTTGGGGGGTCAGACATAGAAAAGGGAATCTAGATAGATACGACACCGTTGTCTGGGGATGGGAATTGAAATGAATACAAATGCATTTATCCATCTGTCTCTGTTTGTTTGTCTTTCTGCCTCTTCCTATTTCAAACTCTCTAAACCCATACACAGCCATATATATATGTCATTTGCAGGTTCAATATTTAGTGATCATATTGGCTGGTTGTTTGCTAGATTAGTGAGCTTTTTCTAAATATCGAAACATCGAGAAAGGATCTCAATTTAAGGGTATAACTGGCAGCAACTGTAAGCTAGTCACCTGGTTCAGAGGTCGGAGGCCGTCCACTTCAGTAAACTGTATTTATACATATATATGTATGTCCATCTGTATGTGAACATGCGGGTATATGAAACATGTATAACACTGTACTTGTATGTACATCAGTATATCTTCTTGTACATGTATATGGTTGATTCTCATGAGTGAGAGTCAATTGAGGTACACAAATTATAAGGATTCAAGAGTTTATTAGAGGGAATAATCACGTATAGAAACTATGTAGTATCATGAAGGAACATTTGGGAATGTATGTGCATGCATAGGCATCTCTGATTCTGCCAAAGCATATCTTCGCTCTTACTTTAAATTTGACTTATTGTCTACAACAGATTGTTCAGAAAGGGATGTCATACCTAGAGATTTTAGAATCACGACCACATTAAAAGAAAATATAGCAAGGAAACCTGTTCTGAAATTCCAACCATACCAGACACGGAGAAACTAGTCAAAATCTTGCTGCATGTAAGACAAGGGCTTTGGAATGTACTCGAATGCATATATCCATCTGTTTCTCTATATCTCTGTTCCTTTGCCCCTTGGCCTCTTCCTCTTAACATCTTTCCAGAAATCACACACACATATATGTGCACCATAACTTTGTAATTCTAACATTTAGGGCCCACAATGGCTGGTTATTTGCTTTTTTATTGAATGATTCTAAACATGGAGAAAGAGGCAGAAGTTATGTGTGTATTTGGTAATAATCGTTGGCTGTATATGTATATATGTAGAATTGTACATGTATGTATTTTACACCTGTAGATGTACGTATTCTGTACGTATAAGCTTATTCACCCATACCATTAAATCTAATTCATTTTCCGCAATTGTTATTTCTAGAAATGATACTGAGAGATATTCGAACTACGACCACAAAAAAGCAAATCGCGTGCGGTCCTGTTCTGAAATTCCAACCCAACCAGAGACACGGAGAAAATACACGAAAACTGGCTGCGCGTGCAACATGAACAACTCCGGCGTGAGTTGTAAGTTTTATGTGACCATGTACCTGCATTGTCAGAATCAAACCTTTCTGTGTAGTGAATTTAGCCCACTGCGATATGGGCGTTTGACATGACACGCGACCGACGTCGTCCCCATGGCATGCCATGCTAGAAACCAATCGCCAAACCGAATCACATTTTAACGATCAATAATGTTCACTTCCTGGATTACAATACTTGGGGTAAAGCGCCCAGGGCTAAGGGGAATAAGAGGGAGCGTTGGTGAGATCTGGGTTTTTTCTATTCAGAGGGAAAGCTGAAGGTTTAAATGGGCGGAGAAGGAACAGGATGCAGGGTTTGTAAACAAGTCGCGATAACCAAAACGTATCCACGAGCATTGTGGAGAGTCTCACAGCGTGCACAAAAATGTGGGAGCGAGCCCACACATAGTCAGGCATAGTGACATACTATATGTGGTCCAAAGCACGAACTAGGAAATCATTCTTCATTGATTTTTCGAATATGACGTGTTTGCATTAGATCCCAGGGTGAATGGTGGACACAAAGAGTCACACTGTTTCAACATCAGGCATGCATACGCATATATATATATATATATATATATATATATATATATATATATATATGTGTGTGTGTGTGTGTGTGTGTGTGTGTGTGTGTGTGTGTGTGTGTGTAGGTGTGTAGGTGTGTAGGTGTTTGTGTGTGTAGGTGTGTGTGAAATCAGAGATGTGTATGCATCTACAGTCATACATGCACATACATTCCCAAATGTTCCTGCATGATACTCCAAGATATTCATATAGCTTCTATACGTGATTATTCTCTTCTAATAAATTCTTGAATCCTTATTGACTCTCACTCCTGAGAACCAACCATATACATGTACAATAAGATATACTGATGTACATACATGTACAGAGTGACCGCTTACGCGGGGTGGCCGCTTAGGCGAGGTTAGAATAAACATCTGATAGATGGAACCTTTCCGAGCAAAGGTGTCCGTTAATGCGGGCTGTCAGCTTAGGCGGGGTTCTACTGTATATATATATATATGTCTATAGTTTTATTGGGATGAGATGGGATGGGTGATTAAGCGGAAATATGATCTATATTGATTACAATCATGACCATTCGTATACGATTCCTTTACCCCTCAGTTTTGAGTGTGTTCTTATTATCTAGCTTGTGACGCTGGGTGGTTGCAGACAGTTGATTCCACTAGAGGATCTCACGGTATAATTAGTGGATCACATTGATCTATACAGGCATATCTTTACGCGGACGCCCAACCTAATACGACATGTTTTGTCTATCACATTCATCCAAACTATCCTTCTACACCGCTCAACAGTTCATGCTGCACTATCAATGCAAATTAGAAGTTCTCTGACATTGGTCTGTATCTATATCAAAAGGAGTTTAATGTATTTATCCCTTATATTCAATGAGCAAAACTATCCTTCTGCAGCGTTCAGGAACTCGTTCACCAATTTGAAAGCAAACTAAAAGTTCTCTGTTATTTAAACGGTGAAAGAGAAGTCGGTCTGGTGCTTATTTACTCTGTGTTATTATGATGATTCAGCTATGTCTGCTTAGGAACTGCAACCACCCACCCCCGAATCATAATACCGATTCTCTGTTTGCCAGAAGAGTTCAATAACAATATTTTTCTTTTGTTCGATACAATATCTCCCCCTGCTGTTCAATGGCTTATTGCATTATCGGATTGACTCCTGGCTTGCAGTACAAACTCCGCTGGAGCGCATTGGCTTTGAAGCGAGCTCCAAGCGGAGTTTACATAACCCACTTCTTTTTCAAGGGAGCCTATCGCGGTGCATGGTGATTGTTATGGGCGCCGGTGGTGGAAATGTTAAGTGTAATTTTGATAATTATCCCGTGAAGACGACCGTGTGGCGATCATCGGGGACGGATCTGTGGAGGCCAGATGGATCAGGGGAGGGTGATCAATGGCGGGCCTGAGATGGAAGTGTCATTAGGCCGCCAGAGTGCGCCACTGTTAATGCCCCCACTTACCAACAGAGGGCGTAATCACTTACGCACAACGGACACCAGGGGGCAGTTCCTAAAATCAGTCTGAGTGATTTTCTCTGCTCAGTCTAAACTCAACTGAAACCAGAAAGACTTGCTATAATTTTATCATATTTGTTGAATCATTTTATTCTATTCTTTTTTTTGTATTTTTGTTTGTTATTGACATTAGTCTAGACACAGTATTCCATGCTGACAGAGTATTTCTATTACATCAATAAATTGACACTCATTATGATTTGGCACCCTCATCTAACCAAACGTAGGCTTTATGATAATGTAATCTAATACATACATGCTCTCCCTAAGACACCAGTATCATGATTTCTTATATGATCCACTCCTTACAAGTCTTGATTGTCAATAAAGAGAGATAAGAACTCTTTATCCGGACTTGTTTCCTTCATATGACCCTGCTATGATATACTACTTTCCGATAGTTCTATTGATCCAAGAAACATAATACTTTATACGGTTAAAATCTTATTACTGTTGTTATCATATATATAATATCTTATATCAAATATACCTGATGATGCAACTAACTTACAGCCATCTCTGTTTTTGGCAGTAAAAATGTGAATTTAGAAATACATTATTTGGCTCAAGAATTTCTTGACTTTTTTTCAGGAACGGGCCCCAGTACGTAGACCCATTTGTGACAGGCCATTTAAATGTCAGCATTTTCTGCTGCGTCATGTTGACGGCTGACACAGACAGCGTGAAACCAACCAGGTTATAATTCCAAAGGGTATTCATTGAGAATTTTAATGAGTTCAGGACGCACTTAAACGGATTAGAGGATCAAAGGCTATGTTACATTATTCCAGTTTGAACAGAGCTACTATGAGATAAAGTGGGAAAAACGGATTTTGTTTTTTATTTGAAGCTAAAAGGGAGACTTGTGATGTATTAATTTTTTCTATCTTACTCATTACTGTTTTAGTTATTTTAGTCTTATGTGAACGTAAAGTGTAAATGTCGCAGTGAATATATCAACCATAGGTTGGTGCAGAATAACCGAATAAACTGTAGTTTAATTTACCATGAAATCATCGCAACCTTTTCTTAAATATTGACTCGATTTTACACAATTGACCTGCAGTAACCATACTGCATGCTTTTAACGCACGTATTCATGCCTTTGATCAGCCTTTAGTACACATGAACCAGTGACCTGGGACCTGCAATACAAAAACACCCCAAAAGTCAATACTAAAAAAATACCGTGATATCGACACCCCAAACGTTGGCGTCACGCCTGATCGGTCATGTCGATCGATACACGAGTGGGGTGTTATTCTTGGAGAAGAGTTACGTCTGTGATCGTTAATTGAAACATTATCGAATGCAATTCACTATAAATTTTGCACATAAAAGCAATTGTGATGGTATGGATACGTGTATTTTTAGGAACCCAGTAGACTTTTAACTACCAGCTAAAGGCACTGTTTCAGCAGAAACCCGTTTAATAACCTAGAATTTTACATGAAGACCCCTTTTAAGGATAACTAGTACAAGGGTTATCTTTTGATAACATTTTAGCTTGCTCGCAAGACAGTATTAGCCATCCCTAAAGTCGTCCATAAGTGTTTAATGAAATTGACCCATATCGTCCCTGGACCTCCATTACATACAGAAAGGGGTCTATATGTAAGATCCTAGATTATTATACGGGCCCCAGGACGCAGGACCTAAAACGGAGACACACCAAGCGAGAAACGCAGGGATTTTCAGAATCGCCAACACAAAATGGCATCTATGTGAGCTATTATTTCGTATTTCACCTCGTTACTGCTTCTGAGACACTAAATTATCAGTGGGGGATATTACTATGGAATAATAGCTCACATTCGCCTGGTGTGTTTGTCGCTTGGTGTGTTTTCGGCTTAAGCCGTTACAGGCCGATTTGTTGACTGTTTAGTTGGGGAAGAATCTTGTAAGTTCATGACTGCATCTCTTTAGTGGAAAAACCCACCATGAGCGATAATATGGATTTCACAGATAGGGGTTAACACCAGACTAGATCTTACAAGATTTAGGAAGATCAAACAAGATGCAACCAGGTACTGCGAGTTGAAGCTCGACCCTATCAATAAAAGACATTTGTACATTGCGTCTGTGGAATCAGCGCTTTACTGTGGCCACTTTGATGCAGTTCTATCCTAAAACCGGGGACACACAAAGCGAGAAACGCAGTGATTTCCAGAATCACCAACAAAATATAGCGTGTATATCGGAGATGCTATTTCATAGTAATAGGAATTTTGTGTTGGCGATTCCCGAAATCATTGTCTTTCTTGCTTGAGGTGTCCCCTACATCATCATGTATCTGTAGGACACGCTCAAACACGCTGCTGAGACTAGGGACAGACTTCACAGACTTTCAGCATGCTGCAAATACTATCCCTTCATTATCTGCATTCCAAGTCTGTAACTTTGGTAAGGTGCAATTAAAACTTCGTTCTTTAAAATATTTTAACTGAATCGACCAGACTACAACTGCAACTATGTCATATTGAAACCCCAGCTGGTCGTATTAGCGAGAGTGTAAATGTGCAGGTATAAAAGTAGAAGCTGAAGTAAATGTTTTCTGGCCTGTTTTGTCTCACAGCCAGGTTCATATAAAGGACAGATCGTATCTATGAGATAAACAAGAATAGCAAACTAGGCGCCACTGCTTTGTACTGGTTCCAATTCTGGCATTGAACGCGAACAAATCAGACATTGTAATGCTTGAAACAGAACTAGAGTCTTTTCTCGTGGCACTTGGAGATTCAGTCCCTGCAGTATATTATGTGTTCATATCTGAAAGTCAGGAGCAGGGGACGGTATTGTGATCAATCACATTGACAGAATCAATTAAATCTCAGCTATAAGTTTTAATTGGACGTCAAACATCTACACTACACTACAGTATGTTTAATCTTGGTCTGTGATTCTAAATCTTGATGCAGACTAAATTCCTGAGCTTATGAAATCACAAACTTTCTGGTAAGGATCAACTGTCTTTTTTTAGTCATATGGCAGATAAAAACATGTTTTGCCAAGAATCTAAAGTAGTGAACATGGATCGGGTAGAAACATGAAATATGATGATAAAATTTATAATGACTGATGTATGTCTAGTTCCATATTTCCATTATTGTCCTCAACCCGTTCTTGCGATATGTTCAGTAAATTTGTCGTGCCTACAATTGATGTGCATTTCAAAGGTTTCTTCATAACCCACCAAAATAATGCAGCACATCTATTAAACCATTTACATCTCAAATATAAGACAGCCCGCTTGGGATATCATTGCACTCTCTTGATAAATATAGCCGCCTTGATGTTATGCTATGTTCAGTTTTTTCTACCTTAGGCCCGGCGTCCACCTACTACGATAGAATCGTAGACCTCCCGATGGCACCGATTTTGACATTTTGTATCGGTGCCATATCGGGAAGGTGCAAAATCGTAGACATATGTCCAGACAAGCCAATACATCACACATTGTATGGGGTTTTTATCGGTGTCTAATCGCAGAAACGTGGTCAACTGCCCCGATATTAGGTAACCTTCCGACGCGATTTTGATTTTGTATCGGGAGGTGCATCGTAGACCATATCGGAGCCATATCGTAGTAGGTGGAAGCCGGGCCTCACTGTAACCTATGGATGAAACCAAGTGACCTGAATGTAACTGTAAAATAGATACGAATAAATGGTGCGACTATAGAAAATGCAGTTGATTTGTTTAGATAACACAAACTGAACAAACACCCAGATTTGTAGTTTCGGGTTTCAACTCTTGGTAAGTCGTCATCAGGTGTGCATATATAGTTTTTCTGATGTGATAGACTCTGATTTTTGTGTTTAGGTTTTGAAGAATAGTGCGCATTTATCGTTAACGTCTCTTAACACCGATACACCTGCCTAAACATCCTCACAATACCCTCACAAAACCCGAGAAGGTGAGTGTTGTAAATGCGCAGTTGGTTTAGCTTGCTCTTCCGCATGAGTATATCCCAACCTGAAGCGGTGCTCCCAGCCAGGCAACTTGATGCCCTTGTCCACCTGGCATTGCACAATAACCAGAGGTCATCCGCCCACCTAAACACCTCCTGTCTCCTCGCGTTTCACGGTCTGTGATCACTGGGAAAATAGCAAGATAGGCACGGGGAACGCTTGACTGACCACGCCCCGAATCACCACCCTCCTCACAAAGCTTGGGCATGTTGTAGACCCGTGATTATTCTTATTCACAGAGACACTCAGCTCCGGAAAATCAGTACAATTCTGCTTTATTTTCCACAATCATCGCATTATATAAATTTTCCTGTATCCTTATTCATCTTTTCCGATTGGTCCACACCCGATCGATCAATAAACTATCCATTTTTATTGGCTGGTTGCTATGCATGAACACTGCACCTTTACGATACGTATATCTTTATAAACTCATGATATTCGTATCATGCATATACTTTCATCCTATGATTCTTTTCATTTTTCTTTTGATACTACCTGATACTATAAATAAGAGTATCATGGGGAAATTTAGTTAACACTAGCGGCTCAGTGATTATGCTGCTTTATCACCATATATATACGTGAAAATCACCACAACAAAAAACATTTTATGCATATCCTGACAGTGGACCAGAACATCATTTATATGCCCATGCCCAGCAGCTGGCAGTGCTTCATAAAGGTTTGTGCCTAGGTAAATAATAATTCATTACCATATATATACCTATGGTCGTATCACCTACACCTACTACCCGCGGCCACTATGGCTATTCGTCACACTGTGATCTACTGAGTATGTGATCACGTTTTGTCATTTTAGGTATGCAATAATACAAAAACTGGCTTACTGTCTTTGTACGTCAAAAAACTTCATGAGATATCGGACAGATATGTCTGTCTGCCTTCAAAATCGGGATATATCTGATAATCGTATATTATACCATCTTAAGTGGGATTCACACGATGGGATTCATGTACCTCACAGGGCTCAGAATCTCATGCGATTTTGTTCCTTTTTAGGGGGAAATGTTTTAAAAATTAGAGGGAGGAAAACATCTCTCAGGGAAATGAATCCCTATAATTGTGTTCGAGTACAGAATCTTAGCAGGATTTGTCTTAGAAAAACACACTGTGAGGTACATGAATCCAACCGTGTGAATCCCACTTTACGATGTCCTATCCCTTCTACAATGACCGGTGCCTGGTTCCACCACTGACACCGTCAGTAGGCAGAACCCAAGATTTTACTCGGGAACGCACCCCAAGGGGCCTACTCTCACATCCTCCACACCAGATGGCGCTTCGAAAAGATGTCCATAAAAACGCGTCACGTGATGATCACCAGACAGGTTCTACACCATCTGTTAGCGTAGACGATTTAAGGATGTACGCCTTAGGGCAAAACTCCAGGTATGTCTGTCGGGATTGTACATACCTACGATCAGGTAACAGCGGGAGGAGAAGGGGTGCTCTTATACACCCCCAGGGCTTTGATCTCTCACCTGGGATGAGCCCAGTGCGGGGGCAAGGTCACGGTTGATTTATTTTGGAACGCCCTCCATGTCGGTCCATTGCGCACGCGTACTGACGCTGAGTGACTGTAAATGGCACGTCAGACTTGCTGACACCAGTGACATACGGCTCGGACGTTTAATTATGCAAATGGGCGGTACCTAATGCGCATGCGCTTTGATCAGATGTGTGTGTCACGGGTACACGTGTCGCCGCCTGGTGGTGTGGTCACAAAGCGGGTTCTGTGGCCGGAAACAATGTGTTTGCGGCACCAGCTTCAGCTGCAGGAAATCCGGTTCAACGTGTTGATGGGCGATAATAGAGCAGATCGACTGTTCTATTGCAATTGCCTACTGAATCATATAACACTCTCGAAATGTCATTTCATGCCTGCAAAAAGGCATTAGAATTACACGCGTGAGTCTCCAGTGCAAATGATCGACTAAGTGAATATACTTTTAACAGGAAGAAGAGTTTCAAATGAATTATGTGACCTTGAAAGGTAGAATACCATGTTGACAATAAGGCCTGGTTTGAAATCTGAATGCGCACTATTCTTTCATCTCTGTCGTAATAGTTCTGTGATGAATTATCCGTTTCCTGCTCAGTGATGGATTGAGTGTTCGGGTTCAGTTTGTAGTACGGGGATTGGTCCAGTGCCAATTTGTGCATCATGCCAGCATTGATGAATCCCGGGTATCATAATGAATCATTAATCAAATATTGAAATGAAACCTTTATAAAGTTATTCCTCAATACAAATGCATGTTAGTCCCACTCTCCATTATCTCTAGACTGGCCCCAGTCCCTGTGTCCCTCCCATCCGCCTCTGCCTCCCTGTCCGCCGCCACCGCCTACCGATTCACACGGTGGGATTCATGTACCTCACAGGCCGTTTGTCTGAGACAAATCCTGTTGAGATTCGGTACTGGAACACAATCTCCTCGTGTGAATGACAGGCTTTCATTTTGCTGAGACAACTTTTTTCTCTTGCAATTGTCGGCGACAATCGCCCCTAACAAGGAACAGAATCTCATGAGATTTTGACTTTAAACAGGTTTAAAATTTAGAGGGACATTTTGGTGAGACAAATGTATTTCACACGTTCTCTCCCAATCTGCGAGTCTCAGCGGTCTCAAATAACACCTATTCACACGGGGAAGTACCCTGAGTCGGCGACTGTGTACCCTGTGTACCCTGTGCACCCTGTGTAGGGGTGTAGGGGTGAGACTATGTACCTGTTAAATCTTCTCATGTGAATTGAATCCGCCATGTTCCCCTGAGACTGTAGAACACCCCAATCTGTGAAACTTTGTTCCCAGTTGGAAATAGTAGCCGACTGGTGCAAAGGTGTGAAGTACACCAGTCTCAGGTCCATTTGTCCCACCGTGTGAATCCCATTTAACCTCCAACCCCACTCTACTCTCCACCTCACAGTTGACCTGGGTCAGCTCTAGGAAGCTTACATGTTGTAATGCATTTCATATTGATTTAATTAATAATTCAATGAATGTTCATAATCAAAGACTTTAGTAAGTCTACATCATCTCTTGTTTATGAATCTTGAAACTAAATATATCGAATGCTACACCCTTCCAAATCTGTGTTTATTTGATGTGGTAATACACGTTTTGTTATCTATATGTATTTACTTTGTTTGCTATAAATGTCGAGAAAAAACCTGTTTTCTTGACTGCACCAGGTATCTCCATAAAACTTATTGTTGAACGAGTTTCGCTCTCTTTTCTATTAATCAGATAGTCTATTTAAATATACATGTGATCCACCCAGCGTTGAACAATTGGATATTCTCAAAGCTACAAGTGTACCAACTATCGTTGAATAATTAAAATGTTATATCAAAGACCTCAAAGACATGTGCACAATCCAATACTGAACAAATTCTGTCATTATGTGAATCTGGTCTTATATCAAACACTTTTTCAGAGGAGGCTGCTTCTTTTCTTGTCTTTTTTTCTATTTACCCCTTTCCCTTATCTGTCCCTCTTTTTTCCGGAATCCCTCAAATCCCTGAGGTTCTGAGATTTCGTTAGGATTTCAATAATTCTGGAAGTTTGTTATTAATCAAATATCCAATTGAAACTTTTATGAAAGTCCTTTCTCAATGGAAATGTATGTCAGTCTCGAATTTCCTGTTTATGTCTGATTGAAGCAAATATAAGAAATGCCGCAAAGGAAATATGCTCTCCAGAAATCTGTGACAGCAGATCTCTTATAAAGGAAAACACATCAGCTGACAATACGTTCATTTGCAGTCGGCCAGCCAGATGATAATTTACCTTTGTATACGGAATATGATCTCCATAGACAGACCGTCCGAGTCATCTCCGTCGGTATTCTGCATGAAATCATACGGGAGGTACGGACTATGCTTTGAGGGTGTTTCCTGTACGTAGTTAGCAATTGTTTAGGGGCTTTCTGGTCACTGCGATTTAGCTCCGGTTATCTGGCAAGAATCGTTCTCATTACAGCCATAATAGGTTGTGTTTTGCTCTTATTATTGCTGTATAGACTATCTAATTAATGTCTCTTTTCATTCTTAATTGAGGAAATAGTATATGTTAATATATGTTAAATTTTGGACACAATCGCGACGTTTAAAAGAGCTATCCAGTTAAATTTTAGTTGCCTTGAGAGAAACACACAAGAGAGTCAGGTTCATTCTGTCATTGAATGGGAGTAACATAGAGGTGAAACATATAGATCTATGTATTGTACATGTTATTTCTTTGGTCTTAAAAATTAGGGTAAATTAAATGGTAAAATGTCTCAGAATTTGGAAAGGAGATTGTTCCACATTATCTACACCTGAAATCCAAATTTGGTTCAATTAAATTTAGCGAGTTTCTCTTACATGGACGTTGGGAGAACTGAACAGGGCGATATCAAGAATTTAAGCGTTGAAGAAAGTTTTTAAAAAGCAGCTTTATTGGCAATGTCTTTACTAAGTGACTTGATTAGAGCCCTATAATGGTTACATTGTGAAGTAGATGCTCAAGATGTTCTACCTCTGTTCGTGAAGGCATAAAAACAAAGATGGCAAGAATCGGTAGAGACTAATCCTTAACTCTTCTACTTCAAGGCAGAGGGAGATATTTATGATACAAAAGGTCGAGATCTGCATCACTATGGGCTAAGACACTTCGTGTACTTAATCTTCTTAGCGACGTTGATACTTATGTTAATACCTATTTTGTATAAAGAACAAATTCTTTATATTTGTCCAAACATATTATCTGCCTCTGAATATAAAAAAGATCAAAAGTGAGTGTACATATTGTTGCATTGTGTATAGAGACATAGTCTTTTAACGTTTATTGTGTGAAGAAACTGTGTAGGCGGGAGCCGAATAAAAGGAATCAATTAAAGCTCATTGGCATCTGGGATGTGTGTTTGCCTTGGACTAGCAGCGCTGATTTTAATGAAGTTCCAACTATGCCTGCAGGTTATTAGCCACAACAGAAAGCCTTTCCTTGTCGTCGACATCCTCTTGCAGTTTACTTCATAGCTTGCATAGTAACCATGTTTGATCTAAGAAAGTACAAAAGGAAAACCAACATTGGGAGCAGTTATACGCGTGCGCAGTAACCTGCTAGGCAACCATGCCGCCAGAGAGAAATATGGCGCGTCGATCGTGGTAGGGGAGGCCCCAGTGGTGGGCTTGTTAGTATTCATGGGTGGCACGGCGACTGTTTGCCCTCGAATGCAAGCCGCCACAAATGACCGATTAACAGACATGCCTGGAGATATGAATCGGGCAGTGTCCACTCCAGACGCAGAATGGAAAGGCCCTTAATGCGGAATAAGTACTGATTCAGTTTTACATTTCATGTTTGTACGGGGAAATTGCGTCCATTACAAAATGATAGCGCCTAGCCGTAGTGCCGCTCTCCCACACGCCGAGTGAAAACAAATTGCTTCGCCAGGCGGTGCGTCGGTCGTCATTGGCGGAATGGTGGTGGGATGGTGGTGGGATGGTGGTGGGATGGTGGTGGGATAGTGGTTGGGGCTGCAGCAGCAAGAAAGCCCTTTTCAGTACCTGCCACATGACAAGGCTGAACGAGCGCTTGCTGGAATCGTCGATGAGGCGTTTGTTTGCGCCACCAACGCTAGACCTCCACTCTTTGTCGATCAATCCGCCCGATGGAAGGACGGCTGTCTGGTGCAAGGAGAGGGACCAATGGGAGCAGGCTAATCAGACCGTCATTAGGCCCAGTTTACACCTGGCAACGGAAAACGCACCGATAAAATCTGACCAAAATTTTGGTGGGTGGTGCTCCCTAAGAGAATATTGGTACCGATAGTCGGTGACGACTGATTATAAATTTTATATCATTTTTGTTGTTTACACTTACCAATACTTTACCAGGAACGTGTCATAATCGTGCGGCAGTGCCGGATTTTATATAATTGGTCAGAATTGGTAATTGGAATTTTTTTTCATTTTGCGACAAAATGATCACATGACCAGTGAATGGAAACAGCTCGGAATTTAAAATGGCCACCAACTATTTTGGCGAAGATTCCGTAATAAGGTCACCACTGATTGACCTGACTTCAATGAATGATAAAGACAAAATGCCTTCATTATTAAGCTAAATGGTTTAGTCTGGTAATTCTATGGGTATAAACATAGAATGCAGGGAAAACAAGGCATACAAGGCACCCTTATCGATTATTTGTTCATCGCGCACAGTCGATTGCCACCACTAACAGACTTTTAGGGAAATTCTAAAGATTGGTAACGTTTCCATCTGTCCATAGGTATATTTTCACATGCCTATAAAATGATCAGCGATTTATAAGAACCAATAATTCTAATATACAAGCAAAGGATAGATAAGCCTAGTTGTACAATACAAACAAAGGTTAGGGTTATGCGAGTAATAAAACTCCACACATGAGATCCCCGTTCCTGTTTATTGATGGTCTGTTTCTACTTGCCGACTTGCATATTTAGTGTTTGTCACCGACTGAATTTTTGACCAATAACCTACTCAATTCTTCTTAACAAAATCAAACCATGTTGAATTGGTCGGTGACAAGTATGGTAAAAAATCGGAACAATGATCAGAGGCCGACCTGTTTATTTTATGTTTCCATTTAAGGATTCCTTTTTTAAAAATTCAAATCTGTCTGTGACGGTCTATAAAATTATCGAGAGGCAAAAGCTGGCATGTTGAAACAAGCCTAAATAGCCCACCGGATGGCGGCTGAATTTATCCCCGCGGCGTTCGCTTCAAGTCGCCGCATGAGAGCGTGCCGGATAACTCTATTTCCGCGGTCAGCTGGTGGAGTGACGTTATTTAATCATCCTTAACCCTTTAAGGGCGGATGATGCCTTAAAGCATCACCCGGCTGGGGGCGGATAATGCCTTAAGGCATCACCCGGCCGGGGGCGGATGATGCCTTAAGGCATCATTTCCTGGGTATTTATGAAATTATGTATTTTTGCTTTTGAAAAGGAAATATTTTATCAATTAACTTGAAATTTGCACAGAATGTAGGTGTAACTTCATATTTTAGAATTCTAAATAATGAAAATAGAAATATTAAGGATAACAAATTTTATCACGTGATAAACCTTCGAATTTTGAGTTAAGAGAAAAATGCCCCCGTCCCCTAGAACTGTACATGGTCACTAGTTGCCGTCCCCATGTGTGTAGTTCTGCCATAGGTGGCCGTCCTTAAGGGGTTAATGAACACTTTCCGCACGACCCGTTAGTCTAAGATGCATCTCTGTCCACCGTCAACGCGATCCACACGCTTGTAAGCCTGAATGTCCGAATAATTGCATCCTTGTCCGCCGATGGTTGGCTGTCATGGAAACCAAGACAATGACACTGGGGGGTTGAAAGGCGTCCTGACGAGTGTCAGGTGGGATTTGGGAGTCACCCGCAGGCAAACCTCATTGTAATTCCACCGCTGGCAACCTTGGCTTTTGTATATAAGTAGATTGTAATACTTAAAGGTGGGATCAGTTTGCCCACCTTATTAAGAAGGGATTATGTGTTTGCCGCCCGGGGCCGCCAGGCTTAAAAAGCCGCTGCCCACGACGCATCACACTTTCCAAATCTTATAACGATGTTAACGCAAGGAAAACCAACTCGAGAAGTATTTGTTCAGAGAAAATAATATTTCGAGTGGACAATATTGGGTTTTTCCTCTAAGACTGCATGTGCAAAGACATTAACCATCTGAAAGTCCCAATTGTCAATTTTATTGATCACAATATTAAGTTTGGGGCCGGGGATAAAAACAAGGCGACTTCAGGGTCCTGTTCAACAATTAAACAAATTTGGCGATTGGATGTTAAGCCTCAGTGGAGAAGAAAATCCGGGTAACATAAGATGCCATTCAGATTTCAGTAGTTTTCTTCTAGTCTTATTGCTTTATTTATCTGCAATGATTTATGCTTCGCCAGCAGCCAGCCCTGGTCCGTTTATCATGTTAATCCATGGAGGGAAATAACATCCCCTGTAATTGATATCGAGTTGAAAACTTAATTAAAGTCGGTTGTGAATTTGCATAAAATAAGATTCCTTACTACCAAAGACACATGGTCGACTCCACAAGAGCAATGCTCTTCCCTGGGACCACCTTCTTTCTCCCCTTTTTTCACTCCCCATAGATATCCTAGTTTAATTATATGTCATTGCGGATATTTATCCTCACGCACAACATGTGATAGGAGAGTGTAGGGGGGATGGTATTTACTCAGACTTCCGGGAATACAGTGGAGTCACCGTCATCGCTAGACTATCCGGGTTAAATGATGTTACTTGTAATCTGATTACGTTAGGCTGGATGGGCGGCGACTAATATATTGAATGATACTCGCGCCTGTACAAGCGTGATAATTTCCGTATCGACCGTCCCTTTCCATTCTTCCGCGCGTCCCTCACGCTGATCAGGCCTAATACCGCGCCCATCAGCTTTGTCGACAGCTCCGGCGACTTCCTCGACAAGTGGTGGACGGGTGGCGACGCCACTCGGCCGGGCGCCCACCTAACGCGCATTACCAGCGTCCCTTATTTGTACCTATCACAGCACGAGACGCGGCCACGGAACCGGAAAAGACGATTGTGATTGCGCGCGCAGAACGTGCGAGACCCCAGTGAACGATCGATCAGATGTATCCCCAACGACGACAACGGCGATGTCTGCGGCCAGGAAGGCCCTCCGAAGGAGAGGGAGGGAGGAGGGGGAGGTGGGAGGTGGGTGTTCTTTACGCTACCCCATCTACTCCTCCCCCTCCCCTCCTCCCCTCCTCCCTTCCTCTCCTCCTCCCCTTCTCCTCCTGCCCTCGTCCTCCATTTCTCGTCCTCCTCCCCTCTTTTCTTCTTTCTCCACCTCCTCTTCTTCTCCTCCTCCTCTTCCCCTCTTACCCTCCTACCCTCCTAGTCCCGTCCTTTTCCTCCTATGTTTCTCTCTCCTTCCCCCTTCTCCTACTCCTCTTCCTCCTCCCCTTTCTCCTCCGCTGCCTCCTCCCCTCTTCCTCCTCCCCTCTTCCCCTCCTCCTCCTTATCTCTATCTCCCATCACCCTCCTCCTCTCTCCTTCTCTCTCCTCCCTCCCTCCTCCTCCCCTCGCCCACCCCACCGTGGCCAATTATCAGTCCCACTAATTAGGCGGATTTCGATTCTGGAATTGGGAAAACTGACGGAGAGCGCTATGAATGTTTCAGTCCGCGCTGTTTTTTTTTGTTTTTTTTGTGTTGTTCCCTCCTGTGCAACAGTCTATCCCCAAAGTTATTGTTAGTAATGTAACCATGACGACCCCTCGTCTCACCTGTAAATGTGGTTTCAAAGAAGTGTTTCCTATTTAGACCAGACTATGATAGATTCTAAGTAAATTAGTCTTGGATTTGGTATGTCTCGACAGAACTGTCAAGAGACACTGCATTTATATATCATCCAGGATATTGTTCTCGTTTATGGAGAAGAACACACATGTCGTTGTGCAGCTCCACTGGGCGAGGTGCGCATACCTTTCGAAACCTCATCGCCGGAGCTTTCCTTTGGGGAATTAATGTACAAAGTGGATGACGCCAATACTGAATGGGCGGTGTGAAATTTGTTCAGTGAAATAAACATTCTCGAAATTGTTTTGCTTTAGATCTCAAAAGATGATATTGTTGGTACAAAATGTTATCAAATGTAACTTGACGATCTTCACTTTCCTTTCGAATTATTTAAATGTAATCTATCTAAGAATGAGTATATCGCTTATAGGGCAACAAAAGCATGACATCAACCATCCGAATTCTCGTCTTAACCCATGGCCGCCGTACACAACAATTCCATATAGTTCTACAGTTGTTTACGTGTTGAACACAGAAATCATATACTGATTCTCGCACCTTCCATCATGTCGTATCCTGTGTTTTTTAATGATGTCTTTGGACAACTACGAATCCCATTTTTTATTATTATCATTGATTCGTAAACACAAGACTTCGATCTTCCCTTTGGCGTTTTGAGTTCATTACCATGTTTGCTAAGAGATGCATTGATGTCGCAGCTTTTTACCTTTTACATAGAAAAGCAACGTATAAAGAGCATAGTATAGCAACAATGATAATTTAAATAGTAATAAGAAAATAATATGATAACATATATGATGCATCATGTGACAGAAAATCCAATGAATAAAGTATGAGATGGTGGCGGAACCATGTATATACCATTACAGTTTAATTTGATTTTACCGCTGTACTGATTCCACATATTAGCACGTCGTGGTCCCTTGGAGGCTACATGATTCCAACAAGGATTGTCTTGTAGAGAAACCAATCGCTTAACCGTTTAGGACATCTCATTCGGAATATCTATGTATCATATGCAGAGGAGTGCAAGGAGGAACAGACAGACACAATAGGCGATTCTATATTTCAATGAGAAGTAGCATTCAGTTCCACTGGAGAGATACGTCATTGCTATTTTCTAATAGCATTCATGTTGATTGATTTGTGAATACTGGAAGTCACAAATATATTCAAAGGAAATTTGCTTCATAGTGCAGCTATTCACTACATGCAGTTAGAGCCCCCTCTGGCTAAATCACATCGTACGCAACAACTCACTCTCCCTCAGCACACCAAATGAAGGTACTTGATAGACCTCAGTTAGCAGTCCTTTAGGTCTCATTCCGAGAGCGGAATTCCATGTGCCGTTACATAGGCAGCTTTCCTTTGGCCGAGACACATTAATAAAACCGACCCGTCCGGCAAGCATACAGTAGATCCGCCATTAGCAGCTAGACCCAGCGCCGTGGACAACTGTTGGAATCGGGTCATTACGGTTTATGTGCTCTGTCCTGCTCCCCTTTGGCCAATTTTATGGCCGCCATCACAGACCAAGGCCCCGGCCCTGCCCATGAATATTTCATTTCAATGAAGCTCTTAGAGCATGACTGTGTTATTATATCTGATCGGCGCACGACACGACCTGACCTCTAGTGTCAGAGTGTCATCACCGCCTGACAAAGGTCGTCTGCTGCCCCCTACGTCACGCCAAGGAGCCCACAATATCTACGTCACATCTGGTCATGCTCTCCAAGCAGAGGCGGTGGGCGAGTTCAAGCCATTGGAGGAACCCCTGTGCACTGAGTTCGGCCTGCACAGCATGCCATCCGCAATACAAATACCACATCCATCTTGCGGGCCTGGTGGCCGCCGACTGAGGACCAATAGAAAACTTCATGGTAATCAAGATGCATTGTTCACCATCGGCGAGTGGGTGTTTAGATGTCTGAGTGATGGCGGGAGTCTGTTATGAGCGCGCCATGCATAGTAACGCCTTCGACCTTTATTTTCCAGCAGATTTGTCATCGAGTTCCAATGGCCAGATTTCCTTTGCGAGGCATAGGATGCGATTCTCATGCAAATGCGGCGGGTATAGATCTCCCCTCAGAACAAAGGTGGAGTACAGGTATTATACAACATACCTATCAACTGTAGCACTACCCATTGACCAGCATCCATATTTCACTAGACTTACTTTTACTCGATGGCTTTGGTCGCTGCTTTGATGTAGAGCAAG
Source organism: Alentia gelatinosa (assembly GCA_950022655.1). Taxonomy (NCBI): domain Eukaryota; kingdom Metazoa; phylum Annelida; class Polychaeta; order Phyllodocida; family Polynoidae; genus Alentia; species Alentia gelatinosa. Next base: position 161,530,378 of record OX465579.1, read on the forward strand.
GATATAATGAGAGATTGAGGAGCGGTATAGCAGAAAAGTGTCAATAGATATCATGATAATAGTTATGAATTATTACAAGTTTTGTTATACTGAATATTCATCATCTTCGTTATGAAAAGGGAGAAAGGATACCTATCGTCTTCTGGTATATTGCAGTATGGTATGCAAGGTTGTTGTCTATACTTTGCTTCAAATATAAAGAGTCTTTTGAATTAGTAACCATCCCAATGAAAAACAAAACTATCAAGTCTTCATTTCCGACCACAAGACAGCTGTGTAAAATCGTTGACTTTTCTTCCATATCATGATCTGATTGATTCTTTAGGTGACTCTATTGCATGTTTGGTTAGATGCAATGTAGTAAGACCGAAAGTCATTCATTGGCATATCTTCTGCAATACTTCATGAGCGTTATTCCTATCTATCTAAGTTAAGTTTATACAGCAACTGTCAGTTTTTGTGAACCCGATCATAAATCATCGACGGCAGAGAGCCATAAAATCAATACATTCACTTTTTGAGATCATAATCCGGTTCTGGTAGACTTGAAGCAGGTCTTTAATATTGATAGATAATTAAATCTTCTGTTCGAAATCATCAATCGTTGATCTTCTAAATGAAGATGAGTTAATACCTCCAATGTATTATCCTCGACAGAGGTATTATCCAGTGTGCTCCCAGCCACCACACGTTTTATTGAGTGCAATGTGATTCAATCTTAAAACCGTTATTGGCCGAGGTCATGCCCTTATTTGTCAAAAGCTTGAGATTGTCACACAGAAAAACATCCGTCTTTCTCCTGGTTTCAGCTAAAGACTAAATGATTGCAACCTAAGCGATTGTACTTCTGGGCCATGAGTATGTAACATATACTACACACACCGATATGTGGTAAATATAAGTCGGCTAGATAGATGTATCTATGTACATCTTTCTACAGACAATACCATACTTTATTATGATCCTATCTTTGGTCTGTATCGATTTTGTTTTTAAGATACTAGGTTTCTGTGCGGGATTTCAAGGTGATTAAAGTTGGCTTCTCTATCATCAGGAATGGACCTGTCGGTCATCGCTCCCTCATTGCAGGATGTATCACCGGGGAATCTAATCAGGATCTGAAAAGAAAAATAGAAATCATCTGTCACTATTGTGAACTCAGCCGATAGTATGTCAGAGGATGATGAGTCTAGACTTTCCTATTGCCTTTCATTCTATACCTTTTGCTGTATCACTTTCTCCAGATTCAGAAGCATTTAATGGTTGAGATCCACAGCAGTCGCTCATATTTGTCATAAGGAGGCCAATACGTACAATTGAAACCGTTATTATATGCAACAAGGACAGTATCATAAAACTGTAGACGCAACTAAGAGGCAAATAGTCAAGTAGCAGCAATCACGCTGGATCAGCCAGGGGAGTTGCGCAACCAGTCAGGGACCAAACAAGATGCTTTTACAGCTATATATTCAGCTTCAGGAAAAAATAGTGACCGCCCAATCTGAATAGCCATATGTCATATACAATGTGGCTGCAGTGTGGCTGCAATATAAATGAAGAAGGTTTATCACACTTAGTGATTGGTCATCGTACCATGCTATGCAGTTAGTCTCCATACAGCACACTAATAGAGTGGTCATTATACTACGCTTTGTAATTAGTCATCACGTAGCTCTCTAAATGAGTGGTTGCTGCTGTGAATTGGGTAGGAGCTGTAGCTGTGATTCATCCAGTCTTACCATTGTACCGTGGCACACTACACACGACTGACTTGTCAGCGACGTCAGCATTGACACGTTGGGTAATCGCGTTTCCTCCTTTCTCCGCTAGGTGACGCTAGGGGTGTGGGGCGGCGTCCTCCTGGGTCCTAGCTCCCCGAGTCGCGTCACGTCACGGGGTTTGCCACAGAAGGCCCCGGCCCGCCTCCCGTCTCCCTCGGGCTTCATTAATAAACCCCCGGCCCTCTCAGCTCCCACCCCGCACCTCCCAAGCACACCGTCCCTTCTCCATTGTCCATTGCTCATGGGGATCAGAGCCTGGTTGGATCTTATAGCGGGGTGCTCCACGACCTCTGTGTGTCCCACCTCTGCCCTCCACTCCTCCAGGGCAAGAGGTGTCCCACAACGGACCCTCCTGATCCTGCTCGCTCCTATTGTACGCTCAGACAGCCTGGCGTCACGATCAGTCCCGGTGTCGTGCAAAGTTCTGGTACCTGTGAAAATCTAGCCCCTTCTGACGGAAGTGTATAGCTGTGCGCTCGTATGCAGCAGGTCAGTCACGCTCAGTCTATGCTTGAAGAATATTGACACAGGGCCCAGTTTTTTCACAGCTTGCAGTGTTAGCAGAATCTTATTCTGATGCATGGGGAGCGTACTTCCCTTAAGATCTGCATGAAGAAGGTCAATCTATAAGCACAAACAATGTTTCCCTTCGAGAGGAAGAATAAGATCAGGCATGTGAGGCGATATACTTCCGCCGAATGGGGCCAGATGTTCGCAGATAGCAGAACTTCGCAACACACCAGCCCACATTGGCATGCATTTCCGCCGGAAGTAGCCTGATTTTCGCAGATACAATAACTTTGCAGTACATCATCCTTAGCCCACGCATGCGCAGCTATATACTTCCGCCGAAAGGGGGCAGATTTTGCGCAGATACCAGATTTCGCAGCCCACCGGACTAATACTCAGGCCCTGACTTTAATTTCTGTTTCGTGTTGTTCTGGAGATTTATGCAGTGTGGTGCCGGCGTGGTCCAGGTCCCCACCCGGCGCCAGGCCTGACGGACAGCTGGCGTGTCACGAGCCGATGATTATTCCCTGTCCGGGGCACGGTTCCTGTGGTTGGCACTGACCGACGCGGGGCGGGCTGAGCCGGCAGGGATTACCGGGTGTAGGAGGTCGTAACACGGAGACGGACGTGTGTTAATCCATGCTCCATTAGTTAAGATATCCATCTGCTGTTTTCTAATCTATTCGCTAAACATATACACCTCTAAATGAATATTCGCTTATTTGGTTTTAGAAACATTCATTGTTAGAAAATGTCACGGTTATATTATGTTATCATCAGGATGACATTCACATTCAACCTTACCTAAAGTGGACTCAAATCCTTCAATCACACAGTAGTGTGAGACCAAAAACTCGGTCATAGACATACATGTATTACTTTCATATATACCATAACCGATTGACTCATAAAATGATCCACAATGGAATATACTAACAGAGAAACATATACGGACATTTCTTTTTGTAAATGAGCAAGTTGTTTCGCGCCCATGACTCAGTACAAAGTACTTGTAAACACTTTCCTTTTAAGTTGAGAGTGATTTTATCATATGACACAATGTTCTTAGATCTTTAGATTCTAACATAACACAATGTTTAGCTATGTAATTGTAATCTAAATCAAATTCTGACTTTTCCATATATGCTACATATCTTTTGGTGATCCATACATATGCATTCCAAAGTTCATGCATACACATAGTAGGACACCTTGAACAATAATATATGAATATAACATAGGAAATGTTTTGCAGCCTTTAGCTCGAATGGGATTTCCTAATAAGTTCACTCAGGCTTATAATTAAAATTTCTGCAATGAGGGGAATTAATTGTTTTTCCACTATAATTGTTTCTTTAAATTTCATTCCTTCCTTTTTATGTTAAACTAATAGGAGTCAATCAAGTTGAATCACAACTAATATAGGACCTTTAAATTAATGACATGCTGAGATATTTTTTTAGTTTCCAACAACCTTATCGTTCCATGTATACATTAGTTTCTTAATTAAGTAGCAAAACACTATTCAGATCCCCCCATCAGTGAACCACACGTAGCGGACTTTTTAGATGGCTCATTTCTCCTCGCCCTTCGATAAGATTGGTAGTGTAGCGAACTATCACTACTATCAGGCCTGGCGCAACGGTAGAAGGCTATCAATCACTATGGGATTAGGGCTCTCTAAGCCAGACAGTCAAAAAAGCATTAATATTCCCCCCACTCACCAACTTTGATATGTTAGGCGTCGCCTATTGTAAAACTGGGTCGATTGGGTTTCGGCAAGACGCCATCTTGTTGTCATATCTTCCAATTAATACCCGGATGAACTAATTGAAGGATGAGCCACGACTGGAGCCCCGCCTAGCGGACGGTTCATCAAGCTACCCCGGCGAGCATAATACTTGTTGAATGGACTTAATTATAACATAGATCCAGTGAGAATAATGTCATTTCCTCCTTTCGCGGTAAGCTATCCGCATTCATATATTCAAAGCCGCCAGCACATACACGGACACACCGGCACACAAAAAAACATCGCCTCCAAGCCCCCAGCGGTAGGCGGGACAACTGATGCATTACATTTCAATTAATATTAAATCACACGGTGGCCGGTCTTATTCATTGCATTGGGCAGTTGCGATAACTCTGACTGCAGGGAAAACGCCCAGGAGCGAGGAGGCTGGATTACAGGCACAGATTACTTTTCCAAGTCGAGGCGTCAGGGGAGTTGCAGTGTCTCTGTATATGAATTGTCTAACCGGTAACAATTATGATACAGTGGTACTGTTCACCCCACAGAGGCTCAGACCTCAATGGGCAAACCACAAACCCAATAACTATGTAAATTGAGCCGGTGATATAGCTTTGATAGCACTGCTTCTCCGCGGTCCTCCCCTCCCACTCTCCTCCATTGAGCAGCTAGCACACTCTCCAACCAGAGATCCTACGCCCTTCTTTTACCTTAGCTTGGTATAAACGACCATAGGTTTAACATTAGGAACAGATACTCTACAAGCTTGCGAGCACGGCAACTGGTACTCTATGGGTAATAAACAGATCAATATTTACAGGCTAATATAAAATCAGAAACATATTCATGTTTGGTGTGAGTCCCCTTTCACCATCTCCTTTGGGGCGCTTTGGAATATTCACTCAGCTATCACCTCGTTCATATTACTGTTCGCTACAAATTCGATGGGGAACGGGAACACCGACCAAACACTCATCAGATCCTTTCTCTGCGCGAATATTCCTGTTTGGGGCAAGATCTGCCCTATACTTAATTTCATATCTTTGAGCTATTTGAAGAGTGTTTTTTTTTTTATCTATTTATGGGAAAGACAAATCGTATTATACGCGTTAACATTATATACTTATTCCTGTTGTGTGAGATGTCAAATCTTGCATGATCTCTGGGACAACTTTGAGAGTGAGAAATACCTCATTTGTTGCAGGTTCTTGTCAGTCAACAAGCCCCATGTGCTCCTTAGAAGTGGCAGCTACATCAACTGTGGATCCACACAATACTAGTGTAGAACATATTCAGACGGCACAACCATCATGTAGAAATTTGTGAAAAACTACATAAGCTTTTAGTTTAATAAAATACTAGTGGAATATCAGTGCAGCTAATCTAACACAGTTTTCCTCCGCTCATATTATACTCATAATTTCGCTTTCACTCAGTTTGACATTTCCCCTGCCCGAATACATGTACCATCAGTTCCTGTTCCGGTAAATCATGTGACCGGGTTGAAGCAGAGATCAGTAAGCCAAGCGCCAACGAAGATCTGTGGGGAGAGCGCAGCTTAGAGTCACTCACCAATGCCTCACCAGGGGGCACACCACCCCTTCATCACTGCGAATAAAACAGAATCGGGCTATGAACTCTGCTCTCAGGAAAACTACCACCGCTAGAGGAGATTGCCGTTTTCCACCACCACCGGCGCTTTTTAATCCCGCCTTTCGAGTTGGCCGATTGTGTCGACAGATGGCGCCCCGAGAGCGCCGGGCTTATGACGTGATTTCCGGTTCCAGAGCGTGTGACATGCGCCTGGCTGGACAGTGGTCAGTGGGTCATGTCCACGGGAATATGGAGCCTCTAATTTAGGGCGGGGTGCTACTGTCAGCCCCTGACTCCCCGGTCAGGAGTGAAGGTATACAGTGCGATACCTAAACATGTATTCCATAGTATGGGCTCTATGGTGAGTTTACATTTAGGTGAAGTGAGGAGGAGAAGGCTGAGGAAACACCAGAGGAATAAGTGGGCGTGTAAGCCCGGGACCCTTGAGTCACTCGCTAAAGGGGACCGAGCAGCTCGGGCCTGGCACGCGAGGGGCCCATGCTGCATCGTGATGACGTGACGCTTCTTACAACGTTTGACTCCGTGTTCCTCTGTCAAAAGGCAATAAAACACGCCGCAGGAGAATCGCCGATCAATTCTACCACGGCCCGGGAACAGGCCCCAGCTTCAGCCACCCAAAAAAAAGATGGAGCGATTCTTGCATTAAACATGCTTTAATGTGATTTATTCGGTTTTTGCTCCCAGTGGTTCTTGCCTACTTCTTTGCTTTTAAGCGTAAGATTTATTAATCAATTAAGGCGTAGTTGTAGGGAAACGTCTGTCTGGATTAAGGAAAATGTAGATAATCCGGGGCACAACTTTGCTGTGAGTTTCTCTTGTCTTGGGGGTTTGCTGGTGATATGAACAGCAGCCGTTACCTCACGAACTAACCGGAATCATTTGACTGGTTAGATCCAATCGATGGCGGCGTTTTTTCACGCGAGGTACCGTTCAATAGTCTTTGCTCCCCTCCAAGTGGACTCTAAGTCAGTAATCTCTGTGATTGACTTGGCAAGTCAGGCGGAATCAACGTCGGATTACTCATCGCTCAGCCCTATGTGCTCCGCGAAGCTGATTACCCCAAATGGCAACATTGATATAGCAACCGCTGAGCGCCGATCCAATCGATGCAATTAAGCATCTCAACGAGCAGGTCACGCCCGCCGATCATAGGCGGCGCCACTGGCTGCGTTTTCGTCCCGCAAGTAGCGAGTGGCCCACCTTTTTATTGGCCGCGCGCGCGTGTGACGTCATTGCTCTAAACAACAACTCCCGCGCGACTTCGATCCTCCCCGGATGTGACGTCAGAGTCTTTTGTAGCTGACACACGGGGGCGCTGAATCAGGATTTGTCCAAGTGGGAACTCTGTCAGTCTTTTCAGGGGGGAATCCAGAAAAGGGACCAGGAGAAGGAAGGGGGGAGTTCGTCTAAATGCAAGAAACACAATAAGATGACAAGTGCCTGTGAGCCTCTAGCTCCCATCTTCTCATTAAATCCAGATTTGTATCCATTATCGCAAGGAGAGCTGACGCACATTAGCTAGCAAACCCGGGTAAAAACACTCAAACCGCTGCCTGCACGCATGCGTATTTGAGCCAGGAATTGTCGCAGATGAATACCAGTCGGATTTTTTAGCACCCAATCTATCTTGAGCCAGTTGCTGTTTATTTCCCAAGGAGATTAAGTATGGCATTGTTAAAGCGTCGGATCAGGACAAGTCATCGGGCTGTGCATATCCAATATGCCGAGTGAGATAATTTTTCCCCTGTGTGAATCTATGAAGGTCTATATTTGCCTCCCACAACCTTCTACAGATATTGTCTATGATTGGGTTAAATTGCATAGGAAACTTTAGCCGAAGTACAACTTTCCCGAACCCTGGAATTACTTACACCCACCAGTTCAGTTTGGGACATGACCGTCGGGGGGAGTGTATCGACCACTGATTCAGTGTACGTCCTCCAGTGCCCTCTACGCGTGATTATAGTCATGAGGAGCTCCCCAGACAAGGGCGAATTAAAACAAAGCCCTCCGGCAACGCCTCAGCAAGCCCGGAGTTTTTCTGCGACTTCCCAATAATGCCATACCAATTCTGGTATGGATTCTATTATTCGGTGGTCGACGTGCTGCCTGAAGAGTGAATCCCTTCACTCAATATCCGCAATAATCAAAGGTCCAATGAGCTGCCGCTTTAAATCGAATCAGCGCCTGGGTTGCTCAAGCGGACGAACATCTATCTGAGCGAAAAAAAGTTGTGGTGTTGGTGAGTTGCTCTCCGGTTGGGGTTTGGGTAGAGGGAGAAGGGGGATTATTTCACCATCGCCCTGCGACCGTGAGAGGCTCAATAGGAAAGACGGGAAGCCGGTGAATGTTTCCCGGCGGGAGGGCGGCAGGGCCCCGCCAACGACTTGTCACTCTGCCGAGCAGCTCGGGGAGCAACTCGGGAGCAGCTCAAGTCTGGCGCTCACCACCGACAGCCTGATGACCTCATTCACTTGACCCGAGGCCTGAGGCAGGCCTGGATTAAAACGCGCCCGAAGCAATGCGTAGACATCCCCTCAAGCCTTCTACACTCCAAGTCCTGTTGCGCGTTTGAATTTCAAATCCTGCATATGGGGCCCAAGCCCGCAGGACGGAAGCTGGAGTGGGCGACAATAAAGTTTGCCAATGCAGGAGCATGGAGTAGTCGTCGACGAAATCAAATCAGCGTTCAGTATCTAATGCAATAGTTCGCCTTTTTATCCTACCCCGAATCATAAGGCTGCGCCACAAAACATGGCGACTATCTCTGACTTGATCAGGTTTATCGCGAACGTGAGGAGTGTTCAAATAGGCAGGCCTGCCAAATCTTATTTGGTGTGTCGCAGCGAATTTGCTCAATCATTTTATTTTCCTCCCTTCGTTTTCCAGGAGGCCAACGTCGATGTAACTACCCTTGGGCCGCCTCTACAAATGGGTTTATGCACAGCTAGGCCTTTTCAAGAGTTAAAGCGGGATGGGGAGGAGTCTATTCAGAACTGTGCTGGCGTGAGCTGCTCATCGCCTTGCTGTTCGTCCGAGCTGCTCCCACCTCCTCCAATCGCTCTAAATATAAGGTTCTTAGCATTTAATCTAATTGCGATGTCCCTAACACAGTTAGGCTATGTTTAAGGTGCAGTGGGGAGGCATTGGTAACCACCCTCCCCTCCCCTACCCATCCTCCTCCTCTCACACCCAACATAGTCTTCTCTAACCCCTCCAACTACCCACCACTAGGGGCAGCAGCGACATCTGAGACGCCCCCAGTATGGCTGCGGCCCGGGGACCAATCTACCCCGGGACCCAAAGCCTCCTGACAAAATTGGCCCGGACATGTCAAGCAGAATGATTGGCGTGACCTCCGAGGCAGGTTGGGCCTGGCACATTGTCATGAAGCCAGTGGGAGTGAGTAATATGAAAGATATTCCATACCAAACAAAATGTGGGGCAAAAAGATCAAGTCCTCTGCGGGACACAACGCGGGGGTCTGTGCCCGAGGCGAGGGGTGTATGGCCAAGTTCGGATTGGAGACTTCAAAGGGGGCAGGAACTGATGAGGTGTGAAAATAAAAGCGGATATTAAAAACACTAAGCTTAGAAATACAGTCCCCTTTGACCAGATGTTGGTAAACAAATACTTTTGTAGGTTCCTCGGAATCTATAATTGCCTTTACAAAAGCCCTTTACAAGATTGACGAAATTTACCACTGTGCTCCAGATGTCTGATTCGGTCCCTGATTCAATGTTTGTTTGCGAAATGTCAATTTTAGTGTACCAAAGCAGTGTACTAGGGTGATACAAAATAGTACTGCAGATTAGCCACCCCATGGCGAGATTCCCGATTAAACCTGCTATCTTGGTCCCTGATTTCAATTCTTGTTAGCGAAATGTCCTTTTTAGTGTACTATGGCAGTCTACTATGGGGTGTACAAAATTGCTTTCAGTCCAGCAAATTCTAAATGGGTACCGTAGATTAGACATCCCCTCACGGGATTCTCAATTAAAACCGATATCCCGGTCCCTGATTCAATTTTTTTTTGCGAAATGTCCATTTTAGTGTACCATAGCAGTGTGCTATGGGCGTGCTGGGGCACATTACTCAGTCTAGTCAATCGGTGAGCGTGGTGTCCGGCTGGCTGTGTTCACATTACCATGTGATTATACGGACGAGACCTGTTTGACCACGGCCACGTGATTAGACCACGCCCCATCAAAGACGACGACCAAACGTAAGAAAATAGGTCCTTCGGCGGAGCGATTTCTTATCAGCCAACTCGCGCAGCAATGTATCCCTACGCGATAGGACACGGGAAGGCGATTGGTCATCCTTATCGTGATGGTATCGGTACGGCTGTTTAAATCGCCCAATAACCAAGGCTCGTGCTATAAAGAAGCTATGGAGGTACGGGATCCCTGCTACCCCACCCCTCACCCCATACATACCCCTCCTCCCCCGCCCTTAACCCTGAGCCACAGCTTTTGGAGAACTCACCCAGAAACCCTACGGAGACCTTGCCCTGTTTTGGAGGAGTAAAACAGATAAAAATCGCCTTAGACCTTAAATACATGTTCACTTGACCTCTTTTAAACGCTGCAGCAAAGGTCAGACAAATACATGCACATGTGACATCCTCGATTTACATTACAAACCTCAAATAAGCATAGGAATATTTATTGTTTTTGATAAAATGCAGGGAGATATCCAAATGGGACGAGTCCATTTTGGGCTCAGAAATTCCTGGGCCGAGTTCGTTTAGGGCGAGGTTTCCAGTATTCCGTACCACAGCTCCACCCGGCTGGCCCGTTGATGTAAGGTCATCGGTTACGGGGCATGCGTGGGGCCTGATCCAACCCCTTCACTCCCTACCCCGAGAGTAGGGTCCCTGCCCCCCCCCCCGTTCCCACAGGCGTGACTCATACTATCCCTCACACCCACAGACCCAATTTATAAACCCCCTTATCAGGAGCCTATACATCCCCCCTGCCTTATTGTAGGCCAGTGAGCATCCCCCTTTAAGTAGACAGATATGGCTTCGGTCCCGTGTCCTTGGCGGTACTCGGCGTGCTTCGTTAGGGCCCACGGGCGGCTTGATGGGTACCAGCGTAAGACCTTGACCTTCGACTCGTTGACATTCATGGTGCGACACGGTCGTCTGCCTCCTGCGGCCGCCGCTAGAGGGCCTCAATGGTCCGACAAGCCGACCCCTCTTTCTCTTTTATACCCACTGGTGTCATCGGGGGAGTTTTTCCCGGTCCTCCGTTCACAGCCAGACATGTCTTTTCTTTATCTTTTCTTGTCGGCGCTCTCGCTTTCCAGCTCTGTGAAATAGGCTTAAAAGGCTTGCGCCCGTAAGTGATGCTCTCGGGGAACAACTTGTTCTTTTGTCAAAAGGTATTGTTACCATTGCCGGCGGGTCAGGTCGGATGGGCCAATTTCCCAAACACTGTCCGTCGGCAAGATTATCTACGCCTGCTTTTTGTGTAGGCATGGATTCATGTTATTTAATCTCCTGTCTGCGTTGTTCAAATAAGCCACCCACACAAACCATGCTCGGTAAATAGTCTACCTTTAAGAAGCAGTTACAGTGGATTAGTACCGATACAAATACATGCTGTATGCAAATCATATTGGGAGATCTTCCCATTATGGGAACAGAAGGTCGTTACAGAAAAGACCTAACAGGACTTTTTGCTCTGTGGAATTGCCCCCAGGAAAGATGAGAAACTGTCACGGGTAACTATCAGCACCCCCTTGTGGCAGCTTTTGTATTCATAGCCATGATATAATGGACATTTATTGGTCGCCAAGACAACCCACGCTCATTTCTATAAAACGGTTCCAGTGTTATTTAGATAATTGTTTATAGATGGTGGTTTTTCTCTTTGGGTGTTTGGCTCTGGCTTGATGATTACATTGTCAAAGCCTCGGCCAAAACGTAGTGGATGCTTCCGACCAGCGAGACCGCATCATCATGCCGCCAGAGCCGAGTAAACGATAACGACCAACCATTATGTAATCATCCACTTTCCCAGGGCGCCCAGTCGGCCGATTTCCCCCTCTATTTTAGGACAACATCAACAAAAGTAAGCTGTATTTAACGTTAGGCCGCCAGCCAAGCCTGGCTTTACGCTGCAATCATGTTCTCTGCATGGGTGGCATTTCTGCACAACATCGCTCAACTTTTCCCGCCAAAAATAGGCTCACCTCCGAATGTCGTCTGCTCATTTCCAGCCGCGATGACAGGGAACATTTTGGCGGGAACAGTCCTGGTGGTGGAGAGTCTTTTCATATTCACAACGGTGGTAAATTCAATCGTCAACATACCATCGTGTGAGGATTACAGTCAAAACTGCCTCTACTCCCACATCCAAACCAAGCACCTGGCAATTTCCTTCTCATAGCCCCCTCCCTTTCCCCTGCACGGGGAATTTCCTGTGGGATTTTTTGCACGTATGCCCAATGGCGGCCAACATGTGGTTTTTGCTGGATATTTTTCCAGCTGTTTGTACAATTGTGGGGAGACCAATGAGGCGTTAGACTGTGTCGGGTAAGCTGGCAGGGCTGAAAGTGTTGTTAGAGTCCTCAGAAAGAAGAAGGGAATGTTTCGTAAAATCTAAGGTTATTGTGTGACAAACCCTCTCAGTGGCTTAGCCCTGCATTCACCGCATCCGACCGTCTCAGATTCCACCACGATAAGGGTTCAGTATGAGCACCTTTTATACCTACTCTGTTGGACCTCACTCATGATCGAGATTCCTCGTGGAGATAAGTGTCTCTTTGGTATGCATTTATCCAGGCGAATAAAGGCGATAAGGGTGGGTCCAAACAGGTGGAACAGTCCCGTGGTGACGCACGATTCTTTTTTCAATTTCTAAAGATGAAGAGAAAGTTTAAGGGGTGACCTTTGCTGGAGGGCTTTAGATGACCTCCCACTGATAGACATCTGTCAATGCATTCATATACGACCTAATGATACGCCCAGTGGAGTTGGTATCAGATAAATGTGTCCTGACTGGGTTTTGGTTTTCATTCAATGGTGCATACTATATAGAGTGAAATACCGGCACTCTATAGGTGTCTGTCTGAAAGTGTGTCCACCTGCAGACATGGGAAACGCCGACTCGGTCAATTACATCCAATTATGAGTAACCAATACTGAATTATTGAGGTCAATATTGGTGTGCTTCTGGATGACGCAATTATACAGATGTGCCTGGTTCTATGTATATATAATTCATATGCTACATTGGGCAGACCTATGTCTACATACTCGTGTTAATTGAAGGTCAGGTTAATATAAAAATCAACTTCCGATTCTTTAAATATGTATACGTAAGCATATATCTGGCTCATGTTTCTCGGAATATACATTTAGGCCCATTCCAGATATTCAAAATATATGACTTTTTTCCATTTCGTAATATTTCCATTTATTTTGTTACACTGAGGTATGTGTTATCATCATGTGAATAGAATTAATTTGCAATCCGAATACTGACATTTGACACAGACAGAAAAGTTCAGGCATGAGGAAAACATTTAACTCCTAGATTACCCTCCTTGTTCATTTACTGAACATCAATACATATTTGCCTAATTTCTGAACATGACTCAGCATCTCCCTAACAGAATAATTTAGAAGATATAAAATATCAATGGAAGAATACCACTTTGTCAGCGATGGACATTCAATGACTGAGGTAGGATTTTCAACCTTGTGAATGCCATACACTAACCTCTACCTTCTAGCCTCTAACGATTAAGTCACAGTGACCCTTGTACCATGGCTGAACCTTCCCGTGTCACAGCTTTCACCAAAACTTTCCAACTTCTGGTCAATTTTCATTCGATGGGTTTGTGCAAATAAGTCCTTAATAGTAGTGTTTAAGCTGTGGGGCGCATCGCAGCGACGTGCGAAAACCGCTGGGTGAACACCAATTTGGTAATCTTCTTGGCGGGGCTTGACTGCCATAATCACGGCCACACGCCCTTCCTCTCCCGTCTCTACAGGGCTGGGCGCCCACTAAAGCCCGCCTTGACCACCAGACATCGGCAGCCAATTGGGCGGAAATCTCTATCTGTAAGACTGTTAAACACCCTGGTGTGGTAGGCTATGCAAACTGCTTGCACACCCTGCTGAGGGTTGTTTTTGAGGGTGTAACTGTGAAGAGGGAGTGTGGTCATATTCGAACCATTTTCATTTTTTTTTTTAATTTCACTCTAAGGGTACATCTCTCTATCTGCTGTTTCCAGGTCAACATTGCAGTGTTGTATAATGCTATGAGCAGGTGCGATGTCAATTGTTAATGGAAGGAGTGTATGCGTGAGAATTATGATTTGGCTGGCAGGGACGGGGTCCGTACACTCAAGGCATTTAGCCTGACCAACCTGGACTTTGTTCTGCATTCAAGGGAGATGATGTCACAAGTAATTTCGTTTAAAACAGTGACACTGGTGTTCTGCGTTCCTCTATTAATAGTGCTTATCTATCATGGATTACGGAATCCTCATTAAGAATCTATGAGGCCACAGTAAACCACTACCCATCGTTTATAGCTGGACGTAAACCACAACCATAGTTTACGACTTTTTCAACCCCATTTTCGAATTTCTAGGAATAAAATTTATAAACGAGATTGCCGACGCACTGGAACTTCCCCACTCCCCTAACAGATCCTTCATTCCACTCGCCCTACAAGCAGTACGAAGGATCTGCTAGGAGACTGTAACTCACAACGAGTCGCTTACAGATGACCGAAGAACTAGGGTACACTATGTGCCACATAGAGGTGGTGGGCTAAGAATAGAAAGGGGAGAAGGGACAGAGAAAGGAGGTGTGTGGGGAGACTTCCGACCACCGTGTGTGGGCAAAATGAAAGCTTTCTAAAGCCACTAGACAAATAGGTCCATGAGCCACAATTTTCTGTCCAGTAATCGCCCAGGGCCCAGGAGACTCGCACTGGCTTCCCGCTGGAGACCCCCGATATTAAGTTCATATCTACATTAGTCATTTCAGATCCCAATCCTCGCCCACCCAGCACACCAGGAGGGGGCGGGGGTGGCACGGTACGGGGGGAGAGTGAAGGCCGTTCCCCCTGGGCGTCAAGGTCACGGTTCAAAGGTCAATGAAATGTCTGCTGCATATTGGTAGGCGGACGTGGTGCAGTGGTAAAACCCCCGGTGGGGTAACTGTTATTACATTTGGTCCGCCCGGACTGACTGGCTGGGTCCAGCTTGGTCCGAACAGGAAAGAGGTTGAAAAAAGCATGGCCACTGAGGGCATCTGGATCCGTTATTTGTCCCTGCCTGGTCAAAGGTTCTGCTGGAGAGTGAACACAGCTGCCAGTCCATACTAGCTTTGAGCCTGGAAAAGAAACGTTAGAAAATTATACTTTTATTCATTCTGCATCAAAAGAGATTATTTTCAGGGAAGAGAAAGTTGGCGTAAGCCGAGTAATAGCTGGTTTTAAGGAGGCATGTCATAGACCCAGCAATCTGCTTCATCTCTCTGTTACCCCTATTTATGTTAATCCTCAGATTCATGATTGTAGTTGAGAGCACGCTCAGAATGGGCTGAACCTGCATTTAATATACATATATAACAGTCTCATAATATAAACAAAACATTTTCACAATATACATAAAAAAACTAAATGAATCAAAATATTCTGATTTCCTAAATCCTAACATTCTGAAATTTATATTTACAATTTACGCGTAATCCTTCACTGATATCCAATCAATATCTATAATGCTATACTTTTCACATGTATGCTACTGGAAATGTTCTTATTTTCATAGTGAAAACAAATGTATTTCCGTAATTAGAACACATAATGCACAAGCTACTTCTTGGAACAGTGGGTCAGAATCCATCCCTGTTAATCGACGGTACAGCGTAGAACCGTAGGCTCGAAGGATGATCAAATCCCCTTCAGTATTAGTTAATTACCTCGGGTACTAAACTATTACTAAATGCTGTTATGTTTATGACAACCATTATATATATATACTCTTTAACATTAAACTGTGATGTAAAACGAAACCCTTGCATTAGATGATCTAGTTATAACGAAAATTAGGATGATTATATTTCATATTCAAAACCGTCATGACCCCTTGTCTCAATTATCCTACTTTGCTAACTTTTTACTCTTATTTCCAAATGATTGAGTTCTGTTGCTCAGCGAATGATAACCATGCCTGGTTAAAGGCCCCACCATCAAGGCAGCTTATGCTCCTATGATAAACCCTGATAACGGCGAATTGTGCCAGTCATCGCCACCCACAATGACCAGTAAAGCTGGATCTATGGCTGTGTCATTGTCCACGCGGCAGACCGCCCATCAACTTGAATCAACAAATCAGGGGGCACCCAGTAGCCATAAACTGCCACGCTCTGAAAAGCAAACGCCATTAGGGAGGTATTTATCTCATAGTGAGCGACTCGCGTGGCGATTGTCTGAGCTGCTCGCTAAGTGGATTTTTCGTGGATCCCCCGTCCTTCTCACCCGCCCCCACTCAGCTACTCCTACTGCTGCTAACCCCCTGATCCCACGCCACTACGACCCAGCCACACTGGAAGCTGTGCAGACAGGTTGATGCTCACTGTGAGCAGCTCACAGCTACTCGATGTCCCTGAGTCAAGAGGTCCTGCTCGGAGCTTGTTCATCATCAGGCACCTCTCCTACCTGATCAGTGTCACACGGGTCGACCTCTAAACCCATTGCATTACCTCCATTATCGCTCACCTCTTAAATCATCCCCCTACTACCCTAAGACTCACCCCGCCCTAGATTTCTCATCCCATATAAGGGGCATTTCAGACACTTTGAACGTTAAAAAGTTAACTTTAGTGTGTGTAAAAACATTCTATGGTATTTGGACACTACACTAGATAACATACTATGTTTTTCATGGCGTAGTCAGAAGGAACTGCATCGAGATCCGGAGCAGAAGAAAATACACCATGAGATTTGGTTGTGGAGTAATTTCACAAGGCAAAGCCGAGTAGCAGACCTAAATAAATGGCGTACAGAATAAGTGTTATTCAGGTTTATTTCACCCATGTCACAGACTAAAAGGCTAATTATTATGACTTCATCTCCCATTGTGCATATTTTATATATTTTATATTATACTCGATGTGCCTTGATTATGAGTTCCAAATTTTATGTCTATGGGGAGAAAATAACAGGGGTGGGATTAACAGTTAACTATATGCCGCGTTTTGTAAACTAAACAGCGATATTACTTCATTACAAGTGTTAAAAGTGACTGTAAATTTATATGAAAAAAACTACAGTACTAGTAGTACAGTATGGAGATGTGTTTATTGTATGTCTCACAGGAAATTTGAGCAGAGAGACGGCGTAGAGACCAACTGAATGCACTTTACAATCCATGGACTCAACACATTCAAAGTTTCAATGAACGTACGGACTTCATTTGACGGTCTCATCCCGAAATGATTTCTTATTGATAAGAGCTTATACATATATATGATTGTATCTAGATCTGTCTAAAGGCAACGAGGACGAAGTACTTTGCCAAATTTTTCGTGACATTGGCTCCAGTATATGTAATAATATACATATCTTGATAATAAATCCTCTTGTAATATGAGCCCAACCCTTTCGGCACACATTCACCTATTTATGTGGTGATTTATATACCCCTCTGCTGTTAGGTCTACTGCATTAGACATCCAGCAATATATCACACTCTAACATGGAGCGCCATCCTCTGGTTACCGCAATAAATCAGCTCTATTAAGTTAACCCTCTAAAGACTGGTGATGCCTCAAGGTATCAACAGGCCCTGGACGGATAATGCCTTGAAGTACCCATATTCCTCAATATTTACAAAATTGTTTGGAGCAATAAATGAACAATAAACATACAATATTCACAGAATGTAGGACAAGCGTATGGCATTTGATATTTATCAAGCAATAATTAAGGTATTGAAGATAGCATATCATATTATGTGATGCAGCAGTCAGATTGTGAGTTTATGAGACATTATAGTGGTTTAAATAAACGGTTACTGGAGAACTTGCTCTAAAACGAAGTTGCTCCAGAATTTTATGGAAAGTACTTCTCATTCTGGAGAAGATGTACAGCAATTTAGTCTTCGGCTTCAAATATATCTTCACTTAATAAAGTTGACCCACATGTTTCCTGGGTATCTATGACACACAAAAAAGGGTCTTCATGTATCCTTGACTTACACTCCAAACCTCAAATAAGCTGAAGAAATAGTTATTGTTCTCAATACAATGCAGGGAGAAATCCAAATGACACGAGTTTCTTTTGTGATGAGAAAACCCAAGGGCTACTTCATAATTCAAAAGGACACCAACCACCAACCATGTACACATGCCACCCTGCCGTGGGCTCCCGTCCTTAAAGGGTTAAAGAAAACAGACAAACAATTTCTGAATTTTGGCCCAGCTTCTGCCCTCACCTAGGATAAAGTGATATTGCATTGTATAGGTAAATGTAGTACTTAGTTTATATCAGGTACCTTCAGCATCTTGCATAATTTTTTCAAGCACTGTCAACGTTGGATTGATCACCTGTAGCCACTAGGATATACTATTGTACACAGATGCATAGCTCCTTTATAACTTACTGATGGATTGTACTGTATCGCAAATCAATTCGGTTCAATAAATAGAGCAAAGCTCGTGATATAAAAAAAAAAAAAACCAGACAAACAAGAAGCCCATCTGAAAGCCCTGCTCCTCCCTGTCACATCAGAAACATCGACATACCTTTGCAGAGACATACCTACAAATCACGTCTACAAGCCGTGACCCGCTGTAACCCCGCCCAGCCCGGTACACATCTGCCTGTACGTGCGGCCTGGGCCTGTCAGTTGGCGGCAGGTAACGAGCCTCAGGCCGCCTAGTAATGGACTATGGCGTGGATTAGAGGAGCGGCTTGAGCGGATCAGGTAATCTGTCACACGATTAGCCGCCGTGAGAAGACGGCGCCGTCACAGACAAGTGTCTGGTGACGGTGTCGGGGGCGGGTGACGTTCACGGTAGACTAAGAGTAGAATGCAGCGATCGTTCATGTCATACAGCACGACATCGTTGTCATCTAACGCGCGATTCTCCAGCAAGAACTGCATTTTAATCGTAAAATACATAATACTCCACGCGTTTAGATGTGCTGTAATCGTCACTTGGCTTTGCCTTGATGACGATTGCATCACATCTAAGTTTGTGGAGTATTGTGTATTTATACGATTCTTGATCCAGTTCTATATAATTATTATCCATATATATATAATATATATATATATATATATATATATATATATATATATATATATATATATATATATATATATATATATATATATATATATATATATATACCCCGCTGACCCATCTACAACTCAGGGGGCCGGCGAATAAAATCGTTATCTCATCCATCAAACGAGTGCATTTAGATATCTACGCATCGCGACGTTATTTCCACCACAGGCGGCAGACATAATAATTGCCTTTTTGGCACCAGCTAACATATGGTGAGCCTCCACCTCCACCCTCATACCATTGACAAACAATACTCTATCGCCCGTCCATACACGAGGGAGATGTGCTTCTTTCTGTGAAGCAAACAGTAGTTTCGTCTCGTTCTGCCAGCTGCAGACGTCTGGAGGGACATACCCCGAGAAGGCGGGTCTCCGAAGGGAAAGAAATTGTCAAACATGAGGAATGAATCGTCGGTCTGGGCTGATGTTTGATTTTCCTCGCGGTGTTGACTTTGGAGGTCGGTATAGATCAGCGCGTATGAAGAAGACATATATGTATACTGGAAAATAAATGAACATCGTGAAATGTGCGTATGCTCGGGACAAAACGTCCCAACCACTAGTTATTCGGCATAGGAAATGTCTTTAAGCCCCTGATGTTTGCATTAGGAATGATACTTAGGTGTATGTTTACCGAGAGAAAAATGCAATAAAAATATGAATTTTATTAGTGGAGGCAAATGTAATCATGATAAAAGGGAATATAATAGAATGTTATTGTAATCTCACCACCGTACGTAATTGACGATGGTAGTAAAATACCATGATTTCCTAACTGGCATAATGTACTATTTGGGTGTATCTGTTTGGCAAACACGAGATAGGGAGATGATGGTTTTAGGGCAGTGGACATCCGCGATGTATACAAAATCCACACGCTTTGAACCAATAATCATCATGTTACAGACTAATTTTACAACATGATGACCGGTTCCCCGAGCGTAGCACGCCATCAAATGACATCATCTGTTTGCTTGCGGCTGGTTTTTAGCACAGACCCCGACAGAGGGGACTATTTGCTGCTGGGGAGGGATACGCTCCTCCACAGTTGTAATGCGTCTGGCCTTGTCAGCGACAAAAACCTAATAAAAGGCGTTGTCAGGCGAGGGCTGTACAAACAGCGACCTACACAACCCCACCTACGATAACACTCCCACCGCTCGCTACCACTGCCGTTATTGCTACGATTCATCGTTGTTTTATTCCTGCAGTGCATAGCGAGTATGATAGAGCAAGGGCTCACTAAAAGCCGGGTATCCGATGTGGAATCAGCCAGGGTCAGGTGATAATGATCTGTTATGTGTCCGGGGTGGTGCTGGTGCTCCCCTCCCCTCTTGTCCAATTTTAAACGAGGTAAATGAAAAAGGGGGCCGAGTTCCAGGTCGGGTGGCAATAAAAGTGCAGAATTCCCAATGAATTATTCCAGTTTCTGTGTCGTCGTTTCTGTGTGAGTGTTAACCTTCCCCTTATGAATTCTATTAGCGGAGGTAGTGATAATGATGGGGGAGGTAGCAACGGACAATAGTAATGGGAGTAATAGTAATAATGCTGGTGGTGGAGGAGTTGATTGTGGTATGAGTGGTGGTGGGAAATACATATATATATATATATATATATATATATATATATATATACGTTTTTCTCAATTATGGGAAATAATTAATTTTTGACATGATTACATCGGAATAGAGGGAAACTATGTTCCGGTGAAAGGAAGTCAAAGTTACGAGGTAAGGCTTGGAAAAATTACTGCCCAAGGCCTTGGCCGCGAGCAGTAATTTTTCCAAGCCTTACCGAGTAATTTTGACTTCCTTTCACTGGTACTTGGTTTCCCTATTCCTATATACCTTCAAATGCGGTTTAATAACGATAATTAGCATTATTTGCTCACCCACCATCAAACCTGAAGCCAGATCCAACCTTATCGAGTAACTTGACACTTTATGTTTTCTACCCACTGATCTTTTCATATGAATTTTGTAAGAGAGAATCTGATTGGTCTAAATGTCAACCTTGGGTAGTATACGGCAACCTTGGGTAGTATACGGCAACCTTGGGTAGTATCCATAAGTTACTCCACCCCCCAGAACGTGGTGTAAGCATAGAGTGTACAGCCATAGGTATATAGGAATATCCATTACTGCACGCTGCTATCAAAGAATTACTACACAGGCGTGCAGTAAGTGGTGGTATGTTTCACTGTGTTACCATCTGGGATGATGGCAAGTGTAGATATATAAGAGATGCTGTTATTGGCTGACAGCTTGGCGGCGACCAATGAGAACTTCTCTTTCTAGAAACCTGTGTTGAAAAGCTTTGTGCCGGAATTTGGAAGGTGTAAGTGAAAGCTACATTTCATGTTAACCGATCTGTGTCTAAGTTGGACTAACAAGGGCTCCCTTGTCTTAAATAAGGTAAACATATTAACAGAGATTTGGTAGGTTCAATGTATCAAGCTCTCCAACTTCCCCTATGGATTTTGTCAATAGAAAAAGACCTCATGTGTTGAAATGAATAAAGTAATTTTATCTCAACCCTGGTACAAGTTAAACCAACCAATAAATAACAGGAAAAAATACTCAATGATCGCCCCCGTAAAGTGACAATACTACGCCACGGCCGTGGCATAGTGAATGTGAGATGACATGATATGGATTTGCTAAGTATATTCTAATTATTCTGATATTCTGATGTTATTTAATGTCAGAGAAAAGGGTGAGGTAAATCCAGAACCACACTCGAATCGTCAAAAATACACAATATTCAACTCGTTTGGATGTGCCATAATCGTCACTTTGCTTCGCCTCAATGACGATTGAGGCCTAACCAAATACGTGGCGTATTGTGTATTTATACAAGTCTCGATGCAGTTCTATATAAATACGTGATATGGTGTCATTTTATTGCAATTTAAAGATTAAAAAGGAAATGTTGGTGAGAGTTGTGCTAATGGTGGCGATGATCATGATGGCTCTGGTGGTCATGTTGATGGTTCTCACGGTACTGATAGTTATACCGATGCTGGTGTGAGTAGTGGGTATCATTGGGTATGGGTGGGGGTTATGACGCCTCCTACTGCTGATCTTATCTCCCCAATCCTCGTCCGGCACGAATAGGGGCGAGTCCACCTGATACCATCCCAAACACAATGTACCCGGGGATCGTATTCACTGCCTACCGGGAGGTTAATGGAGTAATAGCTGCGCAATGACTCCTACACCACCGCCTATCTCCACTCCGCGATCCCAGATTCCAACCACCAATGTGGATATATTAAAAAGGGAATTGTTGCTGCCCATGACAATATCCACAAAGTCCAAAGCGGACCACAAGGGGGAGCCACAGTTTGGAGCGATAAGCCGTAAGGTGGGGTCTAAAATGAATCATGGCTAGTAGGGGATGGACGGTGGGGTCCGCCGACTGAAATGCGCCGTTAAATTCTTAATTAAAGAGCGCAGAGATCAGATTATTCTCCGCCCCATTAGGCTGAGGAGGGGCGAGGGGTCTGGTGCTGTCCTATTGATAATGCCCGCCTTGTTGCATTAGTGGTGGGGAAATTAACAAAACCAAACATCATCGACTGCGAGTGGGTATTCATTTTAGAAGCGCTTCGCGACTTTTCCTCCCTTACCACTGGGCACTGAGCACAATACTAGCACTTTGAATGGAGATTTATACAAAAACCTATTCCAAATATGGTTCTTTTCCACTTGCAAACAAAATAATCAGCGACCTTTAGGTACAGCTCTTTCAAATATGCAAATAAAGAAGGGTGCAACGAGAGCTAAAATCCTGCATACAAAAATCGCCAACTGAGTCTAAAATGTAATGTTTAATGTGCAACCCCATCCAACTTTTAGACGCATTACCCAGTTCATTCCTGAACCCAGGACAAAAGTTGTGTCAAGAAGTAGTGCCAACTTATTCCAAATTTGGAAACATAGACAGGTCGCTGACTATTTTCCTTCGTTTTCACTTGTGGATATCTGTGGAAAAAGTTTTGAATTGGTCAGAAGTGGCGGACTAAAGAAGAAACCAACAAGTTTTGGTGAAAGTCGTCGTTTTCCACGAGTTTGATGCGGAGTGATATGAACGAGGCGACGGCCGAGTAAATATCACTCCACATCAAACGAGTTGGAGAATGACATCTTTGACCAAAACGAGCTGTTTTCAGTATTTGTCTCACTCCTGTACACACTAAAAGAATGGAAAACACATAGGATATAAACCCTGGAGAACGGACTGCCTATGGACATTATTCCAGGGGTGAGATAAAGATTTACCAGGCATATACCCACACACTATTGCATATCTGTTTATCCTGCACTAAATGATTCAGTGAGTCCTATGGGGACATTATCAAGTTTTCTTGAATTTTAGGCAGCAAAAATGGGTATTCATTTTAAAAGCGGACGGCGAATTTTGCCATTGGGCATTCAGTACAGGCACTTTAAATGGAGATAGATAAAGGGTTCTATTTTCTCTTTTCCACCTGTCAACAAAATATTGAGCGATTTTAAAGAACCACTCTCTCTAATATATAAATAAGGGGAGGGTGGTACAAGAGTGAAAGCTCTGCACAGAAAAGTCGCAGACAAAGATAACATGTAATCTTTAATGTTTAATTACGGACAGACTTTAATACCCATTACCTGCCATCTTCAATATAGCCTTTGGGGATATTATCAGTTTATCCTTTCTTTCGACCAGCAAGCGTAGGTATTCATTTTGGAATCAGTTCGCAACTTGTACCTCCCTAACCAGTGGTGACTCTGCATAATTCAGACACCACGAATAGAAATGTATACACAAACCTATACGCAGCACCACACAGCATTGTCTATATGTTTATCCTGCTCTTCAGTGCCCTCTAGGGCGATGTGATAGGTCGTTCCTGGCTTTCACTCAATAAAATACCTGCACACTACTACCTACCTGCCGCTATATGCATTCAGTGCGGCCCAGGGGTACATTATCAGGTTTTTTCTGTCTTTCATCTGGCAAAAGGGATATTCATTTTGGAACCGGTTTGCCACTTTTCCTCCCCAACCTGGGGCACGATACAGACATTTGAATGGAGATTTATACAGGAACCTACACCCAATACCCACACAGCCTACCTATTTATCCCGCCGCTATATGTATTCAATGCAGCCTAGGAGGATGTTATCAGTTTTTCCTGGCCTTCACCCACCGAGCAGTCCCGGCCCCACAGAGTTGCTCACTTTAAAGCTCACTGATAGCAGATCAAATCGGCAAATCCTTTTTTTCTCAGCGGGGTGCTCTAAAATTGCCTTTCAAACGACTGACCCCCATCGTTATTCGATCGGGCCCGTCAAGGTAGCGCTGGGGCTCACATGGGGAGCAATTCGACGTGAAGGCCGGGAGCAGCTCGTGAGGTGTGCCGGGCGAGCGGCTCCACCCGCCCGGAACAGCGGATCGCTAACACCCGGCCCCCGCCGCCGGCAAGGAACAAAGAAAGCCCAAGTCGCTCGATACATAATCGCCCCCTCTTGGTGATTAGCACCGACGCATGAAGGGGATTTATGTAACTCTTTGGGATCAATTCCAGTGCGCCTCTGAGAAATCAGACTTCTTGCTTCTTCCACTGCCTTTTTTTTGTATTCCTTTTTGCTCCCCCCCCCCTTTTTTATAACCAGAAGTGGATGCATAAGAAAAAGTCTGGAATTAATAAGAAAAAAAAAATCTAGAAGATGAATGCGATGGGTCCTGGGAATGGGACAGTGTAGACACTGCCAGTCACAGAGGGGTGGTGGCTGGGAGATGATGGAACTTGGGGTGGTGGTGGTATAGGGGGTGGTGCTGGTGGCTGGGCTGGTGCTAGGGGGACAGACAGAGGTGGTGGTATCGCAGACATCAGGCTCTCAGGAGACTAGTGGGCAGCGTACAGTGATCCAAGCCTGGGCTGTGATGTGGTGTGCTGCAGCTTTGGGAATATACAGTGATGTGAGGTTGGACTTCTCTGATCCCATACCCCTCTGTTGCGCTCTGTAAAAGGCTGGAGCTCACTCTGCGATCATTTGTTGTATTATGCTAGCGATTGCTCCGAAACTACGTTATTTGCAACGACTATGTTAACGATTTCATGTAATAGATTCTCGTCAGACACCTCATCCTGATGTAATTCTGAATAGAACACCATTTCTCTAGAATCTTAGTCAGAAATCCTATGATGCTTACCGAATATACTGTCCGATTTGGAAGTGTCTGGTAGATGGAGGAATCCCCAAGACGGTGAGGAAATCAGTCTGAAGTCAACCAATTCACCCTCTGTATCTATACGAATACATGTACTAAATTTTCTCTGTAACTATAAATACGCCTTAGCTTTTGATCATCATCCCAGTCTCTGGAGGTAAATTCCCCAGTCTCTGGACATTTACTTTCCAGCCTCTAGTGGAAGGGAGTTAGCTCAGTGGTTAGGAACATTGGACTTAAGATCCCTAAAGTTGTAGGTCTGTGTGGGCTCGATTCCCACTGCAAGCGCTTTTCCCTTCATCCCCAGCAGTGGTAGATATACTGCTCTATCAAAGGCCAGTCCTCCTCACACCATGTCTATGTGGTGTGGGGAGAAAGGACATCTCACATCAGTAAATGTGTAGGGGTGATATCTCTACATGAAATCATCAAATAGATTCGATCACCACCCTTATGGTTTAAAATAAGATTGAGGAAATCTGATAAGGACTTGTGATGGATAACTGGATATCAAATCAAAACAATAAACAAACAAACCCGGTCACTGAACATACATTCTCAATTCTCTTCTTGCATGATCCCCAGTTTCTGTATGTATGTGCCCCAGTCTCTTTACATCTCCTAGCAGTCGCTATAAATATAACCACAGTCATAATAATATAGCCCCCTATCCATTGTATAAATACCCTCTACCTTCTGCGTTTATATTCATTATCCACCTAAGTATTCATAGAAAATTCATAAGGAGCGGGTATTAACAAAAGGGTATCATCATATATGCTCCTCGGAGTTGACTATGTGGAATATCCTCCCGTGTACTCGGATCTGACTCTGCATCAACTATTCGAAGCATATGGCCTCTTGTATCTAAAACCTGTCAATATCGTATACCCCAGCCTCTGTATGTAAACTCTCTTATCCCTGCAGCCATTCTCCCCCAGTCCCGTGCTGTACAGTCCCCAGTCCCTGTAACTATATATCCCGGTCTCATAACGTATTCTCTCCATCCTTAGAATGTATACTCCCAAAGCGCGACGGCGTGTGAAATTGTGAATCCCCGTACACTCCCAGCAAGTTAACCGTGTTAGGTCGCACTCACACGGGCTGGGCCTGGCCTGCACCCCGTTTCCACCCCCACCCGAGCCCGTCCCCAATCCGTCATCCTTCTTCGCTTGTGTCAGAGTCCCCACACCATTCTACCACCAAGTATTCCACCCGCACAGTCAAAAACCAGAAAGCCACCCTCAACAACACACCACTTTCAGCCGCCGCTTAATACATTAACTCAGCCATTTTTAAAATGCATCTAGAGATGTGGTCTCCATGCAGAGAGCCTATAGCGGCGGGCTAACTCTATTGAGGCCATCGGTTATCATTATAGCTCGGGACGGGTACGCTGGATGATATCCAGGCCCAGTAAATGTCCCCCAACAGTGCACAGCCCACCCTGCAAATTGGTGGATCCGTCCATACAGGCCCCTATAGCTGGGGAATTCTTCAACGCCAAAACAAATTAAAACCCATCGGAGAATTACACACCGCCGTTCTCAGTAGGCCTTCAGCCAGTTGCAGGCGCCACTAACCACTTCCCCCGGGACGACGCTTCGAAATTCTCGCGAGTCTTAATTAGATATAGCGAGATTGTACAAGATAATAGATTGTATGCTGAGTGAGGTGACAAAGAAATGTGTTCTCTGGTGGTAATTTTGATGTCGCCATTTTATGGTCTCATGTTGGTAGTGTTCACCTCTTTAAAGGCATATCCTAATAATTTTTAAATTCTGACAATTATCAATTCAAACTATTGATTTGTGACTGATTCTAAAGTAAAATGTGTGAAACGTTTTGTCTAGTTTGATATAACCCAATTCTCCAATTCATACTAGGCAATTCTGACTGAACGTGATATCTTAGATTGGGAGTTTCTGAGAATTCGAAGGACATGTCAGGGGCATTACATTAAAGATACTACCACAGTTCAGGAATAAAAAAATAACACAGTGACCACCACCTTTACCAGTTAGACTTCTTCAACGCTTTGAGATTATCATATTAACATTTTAGGAAAATGACATTGGTTTTGATTATCAAGGTGAATTTTCCGATGTGCCTTTAAAGCTTTCACAATATCTTCAATTCTTTGTCTCCTGCTCCAAAGTGCCGCCTTGTTTCATGATTTATAGTTGCAAGACACGGCGAATGAGATGCCGAGAGGCGCAATTAGATAGTTTTGTTATTTAATAGCCTGCACTTTGTGTCATTTTCTTTTGTTCGGATCAGGTTGAATACCAAACCGCAGTAAGCTACAACAGCGCCACCTCGCGTGATGTCTGAGCTGCTCCCATACAAAGCCACTTCTCAAATATTTGACTCACTTAATGGCGACACAATTAAACCCTGTAATCCAGCTAAATACCGCTAATTACTCATTAATATTTACCCTAATGAACACTAACCATGAGACGTCCGTAATGAAAACTCCCTCCCGATTGGAAAATTGGCTCGACAGTTTGGGGGCTGTCACTGAGTGCAAAGTCGTTGGCATTATTTCATATTGATATTCAGTGAGGGACTCACGCTATTTACCATTAGTCAGTTCAAACCGCGGTTTCTTAACTAATACCCCAATGTGGCCATGATCACAGAACACGCATAGCAGACTATTGACGCGTGGTTTTCAGCAGATAAAAAATAATAACCAGCCCCATCGTGTCTAGTCCGCATGCGCATGAACAATAGCGGGCATGACACGCAAGCGCAGAACGACCTTCCTTTTTTATTGTCTGTGTATTATTTGGCGTCTGAGTAGGTGGCTCTGATGGTTGCTCCGGGTCCGGGTGCCTCGCTAGTGTCAGAATCCGCCGTCACTCCCTGTGGCGCTGCGAGGGGTGGTGTCCTCTCATCACCAGCCGTTGACTGGAAGTACAGGAGGATACATTGGTTACCGTACACCATGGCTAAAGGTGTATTGTTTGGTTAAGACCGTCGCTCGGTCAAACTGTGATTGGTGGCTGTGAGCGCAAGGCTGTTGATTTCTATTAGATAAGACTGTTGGGCCAGACGACAGCATTGTAACAAGGAGTCTCAGTTGTATAAACTTCAGAGTTGACAATTTGTTTTTCATAGAGCAAGATAAGCCTTTGGTGGCCAGGCCTGTGCCAAACTAAGCCGATAAGGCACATTCCCGGGCTGTGGAAAAAGGTCAATTGGCAGGTAGTCGAGACATGGACACGGAGCGGATGCTATTTCCTAGATAAGCATGAAGGATCAGCCAGGAGACTGTAATCCAGTTGGGAGACCAACAACTGTATGTTGACATTCTCCAAGCAGCTATATTGAGCCAGTGCTAAGTCATATCAGCACAAAGTATCTGATTAGAGACTGTCATGGTCTTTTGTTTATTTCACTTACTTTTACTTATATTGACAACGCAATGTTCTTCAATTAACGGGAACTTTGTTTTATCATAGCTGCAAGTTTTACATGGGTATAACATAGCTTGAAATCAACATGGTTATAGTGTAGTATTATACGAAGTCTGGCTTACTGTCTTTGTAAATCAAAAATATGTGGTAAAATTATTGATCAGATATATTCCAATGCTAAAGGCAGTGGGATATTTCTGCTTGATAATCGTATCAAATATTTTGTCTTACAAAGTCAGCCTGTTTTTGTCTTTTATAGGGGTAGTATTCGTGATCTAGTTATCTACGTTGAAGCTTTTACAAATCTAAGTGCCGGTCGGCGGGGGAGTAGGGGGGAGAGGGCAAAATGGCGCCGCCCATGACTGGATAGCTATATGCCGTGAGGAGGCTGACCGCAGTCTAGACCTCCCTCCACGGTCGCCCTCACTCCCTCCAGGGACTTTCGCCCGACCCTCATTTGCATGGAGCAATTCCGGGGCCATAAATTAGGCGGCTGCCGGTAGGCGGCGGGTCGGCGCTGTCGATGACACGGATGACTGGGCAGCGATCCCCGCGGCTCTGATCTCATTTCGGCCTATTGCCAAAATATCACCTCCCGACACCCTCACCCGGCCCGACGCGCTATCAACAGGCCTGCGGTGGAGATAGACCCCCAGCCCAGCCCGAGATACCATCTCCAGCGCAGGGCCCTCAGGGGGCAGCCTGTGTCCGGTTTTAATACAGCTCCCCAGGAGGTGCTAGCGGTCAGGGACGACCTGCCACCGCCCTGTGGTCGCTCTGGGTAAGGGGGTGTATTAATGCACCCCCTCTACCTCCTAAACTGGGTCAGACCCCAATTATTAAGGATTATCTTACCCCCTTCTCTCCACCCCCAACCTGTAAACCCTGCATTTGGAGAGTGAGAAAGGACAGAGACACTGCATTGCCAGGTAGGATTATGATTCGTAACTATTTGACTGAAGGCTCAAGGCATTGGGTCTTCAACTGTAATTATGATAAATTGGTGTCAGTAGAATTTCAGAATTACAATGAGGTAATTACAAGTGATGTGACCGACGAGTAGGGGAATAATAATCGATCGTTTTCGTGTCTGTAAAGCTTTTGTCCAATAGAATTATTTCTTTGAAATGAACAAAGCATTTAACATTCAATTTACTATTTCTCACTGGGGTTCTTTTCTATGTGTGAGAAATATCTGTCAACAATTAGAATAAGTTACATTTACGTTGGCTTAAGAGCAGTGTTTAAACAGTGGTTTGTCCGGGTTAAATGAATAGTTCTTGGCAGCATTTTCCTGGTGTGTCTATATAATGTTGTTCAAATAACTTTATATTTCACGGCTGTGGGAACTAGTACTATATAATGAGGAATTCATTTTGAATTTTAAGCTATACCCTTAGCACCTGGCTATACAAGTAGCACAACTCACTGAGAACTATTAAATGATATAAATGTTGTTAAGGAACTCATCAAATATTGCCTTTTACATTTCCTGGTTGATTGCTTGTTAAGGATATTAACAATGTGATATTGGTATATATGTTTTTGATCGTTCTGACAATTACAACTATCTGACATATTTATCCTGGTTAATACATACACAGAGAAACTATAAACTTGCTCTGAAAAGTCCACAGAACCGACCATACTATTGATATGTATCTGTGTCCCCGTATCGTATTCAGATATTTATTCACGAACAAACTGTCACACATGGCCATGACACTGATCGACCTATTCCTTATGAGGTTAATTACTTGGTGTTTTATTTTGCATCTCTGATAGTTAATCATTGCCATCTCTGCATGCATGTGGTATTTGCATATGCCTATCACGCTGATATGGGGTAAACGGGTGTCACAGCTGAGGGTTATGACATTGGTTCACCCCTCTAGGCAGGGTGAGTGGGTGACCTCAGGGCACGGGGTGAGAGAAATGACAGAGAAGGACGGCTTCTGTCGTGTGGCATCCCCCTTCCCTCTCATCCGGAGTTCCAGCATCCCTACGCCACCCTGTAAGAACCCCGTACGCTAATCTGACACCTCGCACATTACGATCCTATCAAAGGGCAGGGCACATCACGCCGAAGTAAGAGAGGGTGATACCAATACCACATACACAGATACACACCACAAACATACCCACAGGTATACATCGACAATAATCGATCGTTTGCCCGACAGGTGGCCCTAAACCACGATAGGTGGACGCTTAGTAATATACGGTCAATAGCGAGTTTATCATCCACTGTTCACTTCCAAAATGTATGGGGACTCACTGGCTGCATTGATTAAAAACTCTTAGATACCATAGGCATGGTATGCAGTCAAATCCATGGTATATGGCCCCAAAGCCATTGTATACCGGAAAATAGTCCGTTTCTGCTTATAGAGCCAAAAATAGTCCTTTAAAGAGTCCGGCTCTGTAAACTACTCGAGGTTGGCCTCATAATAGACTCATGTATTACTACGCGTCACCAATCCACACGCATTCAACCAAACACCTATTAACAAAACCATTGAATATTGTCCATGTATACCATATAAACACTAGATTTGGATAGCGTTGTCAAAGAACAACGTAAAAGTGATGGGCGACCTATGGCTGTGCCAATACAAATACATTCACGCCCTTACCCCAACACATCTCTACATACGACCATACATACACCTACTACCACATATATACATATACAAACCCAAACACACACATACACACATACACCCACGCATGATAAAGGTCGGCCGGGGGACCCGTCCAAAGTGATACGTTGCTGCGGGACCAGTGGCACTTCCCATCAGCAACCAGGCGCAAACACGGGAGTGTTTTGATTCCCTGGATCCCCCGATGCATGCATTGGTTGATATAACCTTTCCCTTTCTGGGCGCGGACGCTCGTTGACATGCGCTGACAGCTCGCCATATGCTGAACGCTACTGACAGAGTCACAACTCCCCCTGGTGGGACGCAGCGTAAACACGGCCCTTTGGATACTCTAATGACGTGTTTTCTCGTCCGGGTCCCATGACGGGTATCAATGACGTTTCGATCCCTGATCTCAAACACTGACAATAGAACTAATCATCATTGGGGGAAAATGATCCCTGTGAGTAAGGGGCTAGGATCTGTCGCTCTGTTGTGTTTGGATGTGTCAGTCAGCTATGGAATTAATGTCAGACAGCTATGAGTGAAGGTCGTTTACGTTAGAGGATCTTTATAGATTGCCAGATGACTGGAAATCCAGCAGGTCATTGTGAGTCTAAGTCGCATTGGTAAACTTGATTCTCCTGTCTCTCTGTAAGTATCCGACATTGTTTTGTCCTACTCTCAATACATAACTTACAAAAGGGAACCAAATGGCATGTAATACTTATAGAACTAGACCATTGCACATCTTTCCCACTTGGGATTTGCTACTTATATGAAATGAATTTTGCCTAACATATAATACCACCAAAAAAAAGAAATTAGACCTTGCAACGCCCTGTCACACATTACAAATACGGTTTGTGAAGGAGCCTTAATACCTTGCATTGATCCACTATGTACTACTTGAGAAGAGATTATGTATTTAGTATTCTCCTACTTTACAAATACAACTTATAAAGGAGAGATAACTTTTTCCTACTTCACATCTAATGATTATATCAGCACAAGTAAGAAGCAAAACCTAGTTTTCTCCCACTTTGGTTATACTACTTACTGGATGATAATATCGTGTATTGACACACTTTACATATACTACTTATAAGAATCAGCCATGCTTCCCTTTGCCCCAACTTATATGTACTACTTATGTACAAACAAAATTCATTTCTCGCCATGCCACTTTGCATATACTACTTGTTTGGGATAATTGCACAAGTTTTCTACTATAAATAGAGCATATAGAATATTCCTCTTTTTGCAGTACAGCACAGGTACCTGTATTCATTGGGTGTGTCATTTTGTTGTAAAATGAATGAATTAACTGAATTGAATAAACAGCCACAAACAGAATGAATGGGGGACATCCATAAAGTATCTACGCAAAACTTCTGATAAATTCGACAACCCCACTCCCTCTCAATTTTGTACACAATAGAAGAAAGAAGGAGCATACATAAGATTTCCAAAATGTTTTTACCACCATCCTAACTTCCCTCAGTGTGAACGTACTTTATGGATGGCCCCTTGAATCAAATTAGACAAACTCACATATACCTGTAGTAAGCTGGTACACTATAAGTTGTAGTCACTTGTAGTAAGTTGTATAATAACTAAAATGATAAAGCATACATCAAAAGTACATTCAAAACATCGCAAACACATAAACAGTAGGCAGTAGCAGTTTTATTCTAAAAGTAGAAACTATATTAGGGTCATATGGGTACGAGCGAAGGCTTCGAATCAAAGTTTATCCTATTTGATCTTGTTGTACATTGACAATTGATACAGTGAGAACCCTATGAACCCAAATAGAATGTATTCATATTTTGTACTTTCATCCCTTCCCCCTTTTTAGTGTAGATTTTATCAGACCTGACAAGGGTTGTCCTTTAAGATAACATCGAGCACATTGCATGCTCGGGTGAGTGAGAAATCACGTAGAAAAAATACTCTCTCTATTGTACTTCTGCACTGGACTCTGCTCACGTCTTATTCAGGCATTCATGTGAGCGGCGATATGAATTTAAGAATATTCGTACATTTTGGATATTTCAATTACTTCTCTGTGTGCGACATTCACCAGCTATAGAAAACCTGTCGTTGATCCAGGTGTAGCCTTCATGCAATAATGGGATGAACACACGGGAAGGGGAAGGAGGGAAGATTTTAAAATAAAGAGCGAACTCTCATAGTAGCTCCAATTTTGAAAATCGACAAATTCTACAAAGAATGATAATAGCAAAATGTACAATACAAGGAGTATCCAAGAGACCCAGGGATGATGTGGGTCAATTCTCAATTCAACACTTCTGGATGACCTTATGGATGGCTAGGACTGTCAAAGCGAACGAACCTAAAAATCATCCAATAAAAAGGTACAGAAAAGGGTCTTCATGTACGATCCTAGATTATTCAACGGGTTCCTGGAAGAATGACATGAGCTATTTAAACTGAATTGAAAGTAAAACGTCAGAATCGCGACTTGAATAGATTTAGATGAATATCAAAATTACAATTGCACACATATATAAATAATGTATAAACAATCATCTTTCGATTCACACATGTAGCGACGAGGAGGTAGGAGAACTTAATGCAAAATATTAATGATTGTACTCAGGATTTGTGGGGAGGTTACGACTAAAGGTGCATTCTTAATTTTGGTTTTATGTGGATAAACATTTTGTATAGAAATGCTCAATTTACAAGGCACAGTTCTCAAGTTGGCTATCCAGGAAACCCTATTCTTACTGTCATTATTGCCTTCCTAATCCTGACCTACACTGCTAGCAAAACCCTCAAGTAATCAATAGCATTAGTGAAATTGAGGAAGAAGTTAATTAAAACTTTTTTTGAGGGATCGTTTCCATTGCCTCATTGCAGTCACACAAACATACTCCTCGTAGTCTGACTACTACGCCCGTACAAAGTGCCTGCCACAGCCGTTCAACAACGCCACCGGGGAGACCTAAATGAAATGAACGAGGGACCAGCGATGTTTGGACGCGTCTTTCAAACGTCGTTCGTTGTGCGCCGCGTGCAGTGTGGTGTTGTGTGCCAAATGAAGGTCGGCGGGTACACCTTAGTCCGCTGTTCGCTTTGATTAAAAAAAGTACCGGACATTTCTATTGGGGAGGTAGCTTAGGGACACTTCCCCGACCACTGTTTGATTGTCCCATGGAGACGGTTGTAACCAATGATTTTACAGAACTATTTTACAGAATATTGGTGCTTTTCCACCTGCCGACAAAATGATCGGCGATTTTTAGGAACCACTTACTTGAATCTGCAAATAAGGGATGGTTGGTACAAGCACTAGATATTCGCGTACGGAGGCTAAAATATAGTGTTAAATGTATGTCGTCGACCGATATTACAACTAATGACCCAGTTCCTTCCCAACACAATCAACTGTGTTAAATCAGTCGCCAATATATTTGTCCGGAAGTGGAGCTGGTGCGCACAAGAGATCAGAAATTATTTCAGTCGCTGACACTTTATGTTGTAATTTTTTCAGCTGTGGAATTCCGATAAAAAAGATGAAGAATCGAGTCGGTCGTGGCCGACAAATCTATTGCTGGCTCCAAATTCGAAAATAGAAACAGGCCTCATAGGTGTTATCTAATTTCCTTTTTTTTTATGATTGTGTTTCGAAAGACGCCCCCTTTTAGACACTTATTCTTTGCCCTTAACCTTTTTTTTTGTTCTGTGGACACAAAATATAATGTGTACACGTTTCTAGAATATATCTGCTTTTCCTCCTCAGGGGACCTCGGAAAATTTGCGTACATGCGCCTTCTTTGTTTTATTGCGTACAAGTTCGAGAGTGGGGGTAGAGGGTATACAAATTTTGGACCTTTTGAGTACACACTTTATGGATGGCCCCCTTACGTTTCCTCCTCGTCTATATTTATATACATATATCCATGTAATTGTCATCTAAATGAGTTCAAAACCCACTTAGGAGTGTCCCTGATTTGCAGCTTTTTGAGGGCCATTGTTTAGGTACAGTCCTACTCAGTTTGCCCACTAGGGGGCAGTATAGTGCAAAGCTTTCATGCTGGTTCCCGGGCGACCGTTCTGCTTTAGAAGTAGTGGTGTGACCAGGGTGCAAGAGGCACACGGCTTTAAGCTTTGAAGAATTTTCCTCTGTCTCGTGTGCTGCCTTAATTTATGGTGATAGGGGCACTATGGTTTAATGCTAGCTGCCAGGCCAACTCAGCACCTCATCGGTCGTGTAAAGATCTAAGAAGATACCATTTATATCATTATTCCTGTCTTATTCTCTTTTAGACCGGTCGACAGTGTAGCGTTTAATCATCTTGAGTATGGTCTTAAATTCAACATTCCGAGAAGGCTATGATGCGGTTACTGTGATTAATAGCCATGTCGGAGCCATGTCACAACCAGTGGGTGCCAGACTTGAAATATTTTGCTAAATCAATTCTTTCTGTTTATATACTATTGTTTTATGCATATTAAGGTAAATATTGGAGTATATTTGAAATCACATTTCTCTTCAACAGACTCATATCGAATTTTGTTCAATCAACAAAACACTGACTTTCACCAATTTGAAGGTTACTACAGTTATTTCTAATTCTTACGAGTCATTGAGATAAAAGGATCTTGCAAACCTCCTCCAATTAGGCACTAAAAGAGATGCACCTAATATAGAATCTATACTATTAACCTCATTCACATGTAAAAGAGTTACAAGTGAAAAGAGTAAAAGAATGTTAAGTTTCACATGCAGAGGCGACGACAGAGAACTAAACCGGAAGCCTCGCAAGAACCTCTTCAGGGATTTGCGATAGTAGTGCACTGGACCTGAGCCAAGCACATATATTGAAATATATAATAAAGGTATAAGAAATGTAGAAGTAAAACTGTGAGCTATTGTATAGCAGAAGTTAAGCATATATCCCATATGAAACGCCCTGAGAGCTGTATCTAGGCCAGTGTGTCAGCACACAAGCACCCAAGGTGAAGGCCAGTAGGATGGAGCATTAGGGCCAGTGGGTCAGCGCCTGTCCCACTTAGCAGGGATGGATCATTTGGGCCAGTAGGTCAGCGCCTGCACACCTACTGCCCCACTTAGCCTGGGTCAGTAGGACAGGTCATTTGGGTTAGTAGGACAGAGAGTGGGAGTGAGCATTTGGAACAACGACCTTGACACTTTAATGCATGCAACCTCAATACTAGCTATATAAGCCAGCTACACCCATCATTCTGGGTTCTTAGACTGACGTGTGAGGAACCTGTACCTGTGTGGATTACCATCACATATAACCTCTCCATCATATCACTGTAGACCGGTACTACATGCTGGTCTACAGATCAGCCCATATGGTGGAGTAAAACCCAAAAAAGTGAACTCTACGCACCGGTGATTATACTGCACAGCCTTTATTGTGGACACACTTCAGCGATGGATTCTGACTTATGCTATGTCCAGCCCACTGCGTGATACTGTGATTAATCCCGGATTACATACACCAATGGATACTCCAATACCTGACGTGCCACTGCAAGGCACTCCAACACAAGGTACACAGCCTGGCCAGCCATCAATGTTAACACTTGACTCGGTGGCTGGTAGCACAGGTTCCACACCGCGAGCTCCTGCGCTCGCGGCCACAGGTGACAGTTCTTTGGGAACCAGATACACATGCTCATCTGGCCCTTCCCCGGAAGCATATCTTGGTAAAAACAAGGTTTGCATACACGATACATGGTACACCACTGCAGAAGCGGCCGCTCTGCTTGGTTGGCCCCGTGACGTCAAACATATGCTACCAATGGAAAAGGTAGTGGTATCAACCCTACCCCACCAGGATTTCTCACACTCCAGTTTAAAGGACCCGGACACCGCACGACGGCAGCAAACTCCACAGAAGGAGGTCCTGTCAGTGCCCAGCTGCAGTGCTGACTCTTCTCAGGCACCCTCGGGTAGTCCAGTGCCAGTGAGAGAGGAGCGGCACCGGGCTCGGCAAAAGGCCTGGTCTGACCCGGCAAGACCAGCAGCCCTAGTCGAAACCACAACTGGGACTGTCAGAAGTCTCTTCCAAGAAGAGCCTTCCTGCACACAGGGAGGTGTGGTGCCCGACAACCGTACTCAGTGCTTAAACTTGTTTCATGACACTACCCCTCAACCAGTCATGCCAGACCAGGCAGAAGGAGACCAGGCCACAGGGCGGCTGCCCAGCCTGAAGCTTCCATCCTTCTCGGGGTCCGCCAGTGAGTTTGTTGAAACATATTTCGATAAGGTGGACTCCCTGTCCACCATCTATGGTTGGACAGATGACCAACGGCTAGCAATGGCTCTACATACAGGGAAGGAATTACCCCATCTAGTGAATGTGTGCAAATTGAAGAGGGCGTATGAGCCATGGAGCCCAACGACAGCCGAACCACACACTGAGGACATTGTGAATGAATCAACACATACAGCACTGGGTACAGAACACACCAACGAAGTGGAGCCTACAGTCTCTCCACATTCGGACACTGGTGTTCACCATGAAGCCGGTGTGGCGCAACAGGATGTTTTCCCTGACACACCGCAGAAGCCGCCGCAACACGCTAATTGCGGCGCAACACAGCTCAGGCCACGCAATTGTCTCACACATTGCGTGGCCCCTGCTGGCTGTATGACTGGCAGGCCCCCCAGCTCGGGCACTGCCAAGGACCCCGACAGTCGGTCTAACATGCAGCCAGCCCCATCCTCACTTACTGCAGATGGTGAGGATACACACGCCACGGTAGGCAGTCTCCCCCCAACCCAAATAGTGGCAGAAGGGTGTACAGTATCCCGACAGCCATGGGAAAATATGGGACACAGCAAGGGGGATGGTCAAGCCACCACAAATACAGGTCATCACACTGGGGCCGGACCAGGTGACCTAAATATCCAACTGGCTACAGGTCGTGACCCACTTACTACTTCTTCCACAAGCAAGAAAAAAGGAAGGTCAAGGCCAGCCAGACAATCATCTAAGTGGAAAAAGTACTCCTCTAGTACCACTTATTTCGGTCGAGATCATGACACCAGTGCTGGACTGGCTGATCCAGAACCAGAACTTATCACACCTCTACAGGGATCTAGCTTTGAAACCACCCCTAAAACAAACAAGTTGGGGGTAGGGTAAAAGCCATGTAGAAAAACATTACAGATGCAGAGTCCTACCTGTATTTCTTTACTAAAAGTACTCTAAAGTTGACCAAACTAATGTACCTCCAGACCCCGGAGGAACCAGAGAAATAATGTAAGAAGAACCAAATAACTGTCTTACTTACCAATATTTGGCCCACACTGCCTTCAACTTCACAGTAAAAGGTACATCCATGGGTATTACACTGCCTTCTGCTTCACAGTAAAAGGTACATCCATTGGTGTTACACTGCCTTCTACTCCACAGTAAACAGTATATCCATGGGTGTTACACTTCCATCAATTCCACAGCAAATGGTATATCCATGGTTGTTACACTGCCTTCTGAGCTACTGTGTTCAGAAGTCATATATATTCATCCTCACAGTCACAGTCAAACTGATCACTTCCTCTATATGTAGATATACGTTTGCAGAAATATATAAAAATACTTTCCATCCTCATATGTACTAGCTGTTCACTTCCCTCTAGTTAATATTCAGATCGCGTCCCTATTTTACAACAAAGGGTAATCCATAAATACACAACTAAGTGTCTGGCAGTGTGTGTGTTGGGGGGAGGGGGTAATTGTTCTGTAAATTGTACTGAGAACAATTTTGAGAGGGGTTGGGGGCTAGATATCTCAGTCCTTTATGGATGGCCCCGAAGTAACATCAATTATACCACTGACGAAATATATTGTCATAACTAAATATATCATTTGGGGTTGTCTTCTGCTCAAAACTGACGCCTATCTCAGTAAAACATCCTCTTATAATATCTTTATTCATAATGTTAATAGTCTTTACCATAAACCAGCATCCCCCATTTGTGATTGGAATCACGTTGACTTTATTGCAACATCTACTCAATCTCGTTTCCTTATTGGTTCCCTTGTCTCCGATCAGATACGTCAAAAGTCTATTTTCTTCGGGATTTGCTTTGAGAGCATCTTCTTGTCGGGATTTCAATTCAATTATCCACGTTGGTATCTAAGATGCCTGTCAGATATCGTGCTGTCTTTTTAAAAGAACAGTCCCCATTTTGCCTGCCTGCCACGAGAGACAACACGACGAGAAAAGTTTGGAGGAAATTAATCAGTCCTGGGTGAAGACAGAGTGAATGCCTGGTGGTGTTGAAACAACGCTAACATGACAAATCACTCAGGCGTGAAGACTAAGGATTCCCGGCCCCAATCCCCGCGTTACGCTCTATTTACGTCTACACCTGAAGCTGAGCAGCTCGGCAGGGATGAGCAGCTCACGGTACGGGGCGGGGCTGATTACCTGGCGGTGTCGGGGGCTTCGGGCGGGGATCCCGGCTTGATGCCGCGTGTATCCGGGGTATTCCGCCGGTGGCCGGGGAGATTCCCAACCCGCCCACCCCAACCCTCACCCCACCCACCCACCTCACCCCTCTACGTGATTGGTTCTCCCCGAGGCATCCCCCAGTCGCAAGGGTCATGTGACCTCTAGGGGTAGGGCTGTAACCACAGGAGGAGGCGGGGGCAGTGAGTATCAGGGGGCA
Source organism: Alentia gelatinosa (assembly GCA_950022655.1). Classification (NCBI taxonomy): domain Eukaryota; kingdom Metazoa; phylum Annelida; class Polychaeta; order Phyllodocida; family Polynoidae; genus Alentia; species Alentia gelatinosa. Next base: position 161,570,331 of record OX465579.1, read on the forward strand.
GGGAGGCTGGCCATTGTGTGCGCCCCACTCCAGGGAAATTTGACAAATTGGCCGAGGATTACCATCTTAGTCCTATTTGGTCGCCTCCGCTTGGTCTCCGTCCAAGTAGCACGCTGTGGGGCATTTCATTCTGGATGGCTGATAGATCACGCCATGGCAGACTCCCAACTTCCTCCTATGTGCGGTCATTTTGACATAAAGGCTGATGAGATATTTAACCTGTTCAAACATGCTATTTTCTTTAGGTCTTTCTATCAGTATTTGTTCTGTCCTGTTACACAGACACGGCAGTTTTCTTGTTATCCACGAAAATCTGTGTTTTCATTTTCAGTAAACAAAATTCATTTTTCTTGTGTGCACAACGAAGATGAAAGGCTGATGAGCTATTTAACCCTTTAACTCTTTCAGTCCTAGCCCCTAGTGAGAGGCCTATATGTCAAGTCCAAAAGATATGTAGCAATGTAACCACAGAGGACGATGCTCTTATGGCTATGGTACCGGAAGTTATTCAAAAGGTGGATTTAATATTCATTGTCTTCGTTACATATAAAACAGCTATGCTTAATAATGATGTGTATAGTGTTTTAAAATTATTTTTTTTAAACAAGAAAGTCTATGAATGTTGTCACATAGAATACCGTTTTTAGTAATGGCCCCAAAAAAATGCCTGGAAGCATTCTTTGTTCCCTGCATGGGAATGTTTCAAGGCATTCATCATCCCCTGTCTGGGAGTGCCTCAAGGCATTACTCGGACTGAAAGGGTTAAAGTATTTTCTCTATATTTTTCTATTTGACCTATCATACGAAAATGACATAATAATATTCTTCCATTAAATCCACGTTTTCCTTTTGAGTATGTAAAATTGAGTTTCTTTGGTAAAACAAAGATAATATCGTTCTTACCCCAACTGCAATCCCTAATCATAACATAGCATTGTTACTCGGGTATAGTGTTAATAAACTATATGAATCATTTAAGGGTATTTATGGATTTTTAAGCATATATTTTACGATGCAGATTTATTGATAGCGACCGTTAGCTAAACTAGACCAAAATAGCAGTGTTAGAATTGTATTGCTCCTGTTTTCCCTCTACATGAAAAACAGGACAAGATCGATCGACCCAAAGGCATTCCGGGTTTACATAGAAACCTTCTGATTGATCAAAGCCTTTTGGGACCTCAGGCATCAAGCCTTAAGCCAAGTCTAGAGCCACTACCGACAACCAGATCGGAGATCCATTAGTTAGATTATTGAACCCCACAAACGCCTAATGTAGATTGATAGTGCGTCTGCCAATCGGCATCGAGCGGCTACGAGGTGTGAATGATCAACGAGTGAACGTGCTGTCCGGTCGGCCACAGTTAACACTCGTTAGGCCGTGATTAATCACTCGTCAGGGGCCGCCACTAGCATACCACCGCTTCCTGCCTGCGCGTGCATTCCGCCACAGGCAGATATATATGTAAATGAGGAACGCTGACCATAAAGGGTGAAAGTTGCGACCCCCGGAAGCGGCAGGATGCGTGACCCGTGCTCACGCAGCTTTCTGGGGCATTAGGAGATGACCCTTGAGCGAATGAAGCCGTGTGTGCAGTGCTATAAAGAAATGAGGTGTGACTACAGCCTCTGGTTAGCATCTCGCTGTACTTTATGAGTTTGTATGGGTGGGGTTAACATGTCTGACCATCTATAGGTTCCACCCTCATCCGCCAGGAAGTCGTAAGATACCGTCACTATAGTCGGTCGAAACCCTTTGTTATCAGTTGCTATAATCCATTGATAATCGTAGACAAGCCTGAAAGCCCTCTGTAGGAAACCGGAAAAAATGTAACTTAAAATATTCATTGGCACCTGCAACCGCCACGTGGTGTTTTGTTTAGTGCATCTCCGTAATACAATAGGTACGTATTCTATAGCAGTGGCTGGTTCCTAAACTCATTCATAGTTCCAAAGACATACAGCGGGAACATGATTTTGGGTGATTCAATTGAGGATTTTCGACTTGTTTATTATCAACCGTATACGGAAAGTCCATACTAAAGGTATAGAGCCTACGGATTGCTACTGAGTGGAATATGCAAAGCTGGAGAATCTAGCATATAAAATAGTGCCTGAGAAGATCGGCAACCAATTTTTTCCTTCCTGTGATAACTGAAATTTCTATTGTTGAATTATTCATAGATCATCAGAATTTTTAATTGCGTGGTTGTAATATCCTTGCATTCACTCAGATATTACTACAGGTCGATTGTGATGTTTATCGCCCAATATAATACGTTTCAGTGAAGGTTAATCTGAAGCTGAAAACTGGACATTCATGAAAATCCAATTTTAGGGACACATTTCGTCCATTTAAAAATTCTTCATTGTTGACCCTAAGCCAGATCACCTGAAAAACTTGCATCTGCCCTTCAGGTTGTCTAGTCAAAAGAAGATATCGTCCTTGATATCGAGATATCGAGATTGTGGTTCACCAACTTCCAAAACTGTTATGTCTAAGATCGAAAAAGAGACACCTGTGATTTTAGATATCAAGCCCTTTTCCATTGGCCGATTATTCGGCCCCGATCTGCAGTCGAGAACCACCGATCGAATTTTGTGTGCACACTGACGCAGGATCGGTGAATGGAAACAGCCTGGTTTAGAGGGGTAGATTCCACCCAGCCACCAACCCTTCACTCAGTGGTGCCACATTGCATAATCTAAACAGGAAAAAATTGTGGGTCATTTCACGAGCTAAGTCGTTTCCATTGACCAATTTTGGGTCAGCAGTGCCAAAAGTCCGTCGGCGGTTCCTGACTGTAGATCGGTGACGGGAGATCGGCCAATGGAAACGGGGCTTATTTGAAATCAATTGTGCATAGATTATCCTATAAGGCCACGGCCGTCCGACTTGGTTAATCACTGACATAATCAAAACGCTTTGATTTCATCGGTGAGACTCAATGTTTCAGCATGAACATTAACCCTTTCCCTGCTGCACCCAGTTTCCCTGTTCACCATTACATGGCAGGCATTGCCTGCTCAAACGACCCTGCTACGGCAGGCACCATTTTTGAGAAATAGCAATGTCATGTGATGTGTCATGTGATTTAAGTAATTTACCTTGGTGACTGAACAAATTTCATCATACCAAATCAAAGGTCAATATGGCTCTTAAACATTTTCAAAATTTCTTTTAAATCAAACAATTATCTTTTTATCTATTGAATTTTGTAAATAAGTGACACTGGTGCCTCAAAGATGCCTGGAGGCATCTACCTGCCGTAACCAGGGGAATGCCTGGAGGCATCTTCCTGCTGTTAAAGGGTTAATTATTATGGGCATGTGAAATGCAGGAGAAACAAGCTATACACCGCACCCTCACCGATCATTTGAAGTACAGTCTGTGACACAACCGACAGACTTTGTATGGAACTTAATTGATCGGTGCCGTTGTTGTTGGCTATTGGAAAATGACTTCAACTGATACCTTCACACAGCAAGCTGTCATATCTTATCACATTTCAAACGTGCAAGACCTTTCTCATGGGAATAATCCTCAACAATGTAAATAACAAGTAGATTCAGATGTTCCCTTTAAGATTCTTGGGTTGATTGGATATACTTAACTAGATGTACCAACGAATATTTTAACGGAAAAACTCGCATCGGCGAGAGATTGCAATTAACAAAAAACAAAAAGAAATTGTAAAAAGTTCTGAACTGAAGTTGATTTTAAACTGGTAAAATGTGACACTTGCTTCATTATCCTTCACATTAAACTCCTACGCGCCTCCGTCCTTGTAGAGAGTTATTAACACACAATAAGCCCACTTTGCCACAGAATACCCCGTCCTGATGAATTTGTTGGTCACTAGCGACCGATTCACATATTTTTTCTCAGAAATATGCTATTGGAAATAAAGTGATCTTTGTTCATATTCTTGGTGTTTCTTGGCATCACATCCTGACAAACTGATCGCCAATAAATTGAATATAGGTTGCTTTCTCAAAGAGGGTTGGCAGAGTGGAAACAAACCAATACTATTGAAAATGGCTGATTTTCTGTGCAGATTTCTTTGCTTTCGTTTCACCATTCCCCTTATTTGCACATCATATCGAGTGGTTCCCAAAGTTCTCCGATCATTTCGTTGGTAATTAGAAAGCTCATTATATCTGGACCTGTCTATAAGTTCCTTCCCACTTGCCGACAAAATACTTTTGATTGGATGTTGCCACTTAAGGACCTCTGAGATAAGAATCTGCCGGCGGTGGCCGACAAATTTATCTGGGGTTTTAAAGTCGGTAAGTGGAAACATGCTTTATGTAAGCCTTCTTTATAAGTGCGAGTAGTATATGGAAAAGATATATATTTACTGGCGTACGAAGGCCCAGCCCAGACCCTGAGGTCATTACCCCAGGGTTCAACTAGAACTACGCCAGGCTGGCAGGACCCCCTAACACCTTTATAATTCATTAGATCGGCCGCATACGCCCTTGCTGAAAAGGGCATGAGTTAAGCCGTCCATAGATGGCACAATCACGTGTAAAAGGGGTGGGGAATAGGGTGTGGATCTAGTAGGTGAAATATGCATGCGTGCATACTGCCTGCGGGATGGGGACTTGGCGGTAGGTTCTCATTCAAGCACTATGGGTGTATTACACGATATGCAGTATTCAGTCCCCACATGGCTATACTAACCACGGCAAGAACTCCCGCCCAGTCCAGCCCCAGGCGGTTAGGTTAGATCTACTTTGAACGGAAGTCATACATTTCCGCAAGGGAGTATATTCAAAGCGAATTCATAGGAAATTGACAATGCAGATCCGGCAAAACTATATTTATAAATATCTTGTTATCATCATATATTTTGCTCATAAATTATACTCATAGTGAATAGCAATATTTCTGACATTTTCTATTTTAACTTTTTGGTTTTCAATAGCAGTTCATTTAGAGTCAATTTATTTTGATATGACTTATTTTATAGCATTCACTTCTGTTGTCCATATCAAAACTTAACATTAATCTTGTTTTAGGTGCCTCGCAGCTGGAAATACGCGTTTTCAATCCCACACAACAACCAAAAATTGGCGATAAAAGGTGAGCCTTAACTGGAGTCGTTGTAGGTGAAAGAGCGACCTCCCCCCCTCCCCAACATCCCTGCTACATGCCTCAACAGAACAAATGTGCCCAATTCCCGTAACTGCTGTCAAAACGTTTATTGGTTACGATAATGTTATCACCCGGTCGTTCCAAATCGAGCGTCGGCAAGGTTTTAGAAGTGCTGACAAAGCGATAATATCCCACAATGAGAGAATTATGATTTGTATCAGCACGGGCCTTTTGAAGCATTTAAACAATTAAAACCGGTCCCCTGCGAGGCCTGATCGGCTGATAGGGTGATGATGCGGGAAGGGCGGCATGTAAAGGTATGGATGGGGATGATAGGTGGGGGTGGGGGTGGGAGGTGGGGTGGAGGTGGAGGTGGTAGCTGGGGGTGGGTCTGGGAGGTATGGGTGGGGATGTGAGGTGTGGGTGGAAACGGGGTGATGGAGGCAGGGGTTGGCGGTAAGGGGAACAGGGATGGAGGTGAGGGAAACACGGAGGGGGGAGAGGGAGGGGTGGGGGGTAATAGTCCATGAGAAAAAGGCTTGATTTTGATATTGAGGGTTAAATCTTTATCTAAATTTTATTTTAGAAAAGAATGAGGGAAAGGGAGGGCCATAAGGGCTGCACGAGAGGGGGAAACAAGGGCTTTTGGGTTAAGGAGCCATGGGCTGGGGATCAGGGAAGCAAAGCAGGGATGAGGACAAAGGGTGAGGATACTAGGTACTAGGTAAGGTAGGGGATGGTGGAGCAGGGAATGCTCCGAGTGATAGTGGAAGAGGGTGGGGATGAGGAGTTAGGATATGGTTAAAGGATGGGGAAGATAAGGAAGGCAGGAGGTGTTGTGAGGGGTTAGGGTGGAGGGTGGAGGGAGTTTGGGGCCTGGCGATGGATGAGGTAGGAGGTGGGTTGACTGGTTAGGGTATGGGGGTAATGAAGGTAGGATGTTGGGTAAGGGATAGAGTTAGGGAGGTAGGAGCTTGCAGTGATGGAGGTAGATGATAGTGTAGAAGTAAGTATAGGGTGGGAATGCTCAATGCATAGAGTGGGATTAGAGAGGCAGTGGGTGGGGAAACGGTCACTGCAGCTGGAGGTGCCGGGAATGGGGCGAGGGAAGCAGGGGCTGAGGACGGTACAAATTGGTGATGAGAGATCCAGGCAGTGGTGGTTAGAACGGCAGGGGGCTGTGGGGGTAGCCATGGGTGGGGGCGGTAGAACCAGGGGTGGTGGGAGGGGGTAGGGGCCTGATGTTATCCCTCGATGACTGATGAGCCACCTGTATGGCAAGCTGAGATTAGTGAGGCTTCACCAATCCCAAATAAACCCCATACCTTTCATCTGTCATCTACCCTCCCCCTCCCCTGCCAACAACTCCACCCCTTCATCTCCATCAACCCCCTCCAGTATCCCGCTACACCAGAATCTGCCACCCACCCAGCAACACATAGGTGGTGGATAAGGATCCAAAACCCCTGCGGTTTCCCTGTGTGAAAAAAACCCGCCATTTTTTCAAATTTCTGGATGACATGATGGGTAAGATTAGTGTTTAAATAACAATGACTGATTTTTATAACAGATTCATCCATGCAGAACGGTTTCAGAACGCAATCTCTGGTCACGCTTTGTTGGTGTTGGGATCTGTAACGGAACCAATGCCTGGTGGGGTGGAGGTTAGGGGCAGCCAGGACCAGGCTGGGGCAATAATAACAGTCCCTACCGTATTCAATTTTAAAAACCAAATCGTGCAGCGTTATGCAGCGACAGGGGTGCTGCTGTTTACCCCCTGGGGTTCATCCATCTTGTTTCCCTGATACTAACGTGGTTATCTCCGTCGGCGGTCGGCATAAGCCTTTCTTGCCGTCCTCTCGCTGCTTATGGAAAAGGCAAACTCTCGATCCATCATAGGGGAATCCACAGTCACCGGGCCGGGAATGTTTAGCGGGCTATGGCGGCCACCAGCACCTAAGTGTCGCCGGGGCAGTCTTAATAGCCTCTCCACAACCCGCCCGAAGCCTTGCTGACTTGGCGAACAACTGGCTTCCTGCAGTTCGGGGTGCTGTCTTTCCGTGTGCTGTTTTTTTTTTAAAGATTTGCCTTAAAGGTAACACAGAGGCACCACATTACCATTGGAAAAAACAAAGAAGGAACTGCATCGAAATAAATAGATATACTGAAAATACGCCATGAAGTTATAGTGGCATAGTGTCAATGACTATGGATCGAGTACGGTTCAGATTTATTCTCATCCCTATCATTGACTAATTGGCAAGCATTTGTGACATAATCCTCCATTGATAATTTTTGCTAAATACTGCATGGGCGTTGAGTACGAGTTCTCGATGTTAAGTCTACTGGCAAAATTTCCATTGCTACCTTTGCTACGAAAATGTGATCATCGGGGGACATTCGTCCATGGGATTTGGAGGTTTTCTATCAGAAAAATTCGGAAAACATTCTAGAAGATATCTATGATATACATGGAGGATTCGCATTAATTTATCTTATAATCACTTTCATCCAGCGTAGAGTCTAGATACACATCTGCATGGCAGGTATTCTGGTATATATGCATTAAACAAGTACAGATACTAGGTACATCAATTGATCTCGTTATTGGAGCGTGCTCGCATGTGTATATATACGTTGCCTAAAGATAAGATTAGTCACATATGAGGCCAGTTTCCATTGGCCGATTTCCCGTCATCGATCTAGACCCAAAATCGGTCAATGGAAACGATGCAGATCGTGAGATGACCCACGACTTTTTCTGCTCAGATCATGCAATGTGGCGCCACTTACCACTGAGTGAAAGCTCAGTCACTGAGTGAAATCTGCTACTCTCACCGATTTTTCTATACCGTCGCACAGTCAGAGGCACCACTGACAGACCTTCTGGGTAACACAAAAAGTCTACACTATTTTCGTCGACCAATGGTAACGGGCATATAAGGTTAGAGTGGTCACATATAAGCTTCCAGCGTACTGCAGAAATGCTATCCCCTTGCCATCTGCGTACTATTCATTCTAGCACTGGGAAAGGAGCAGGGTGCCAGTGCCTAAGGGTCTTAGAAGTGTGCCAAACTGATCATGACCAAATCTCTCAAGACCGAAATACCTGATTGACCCACTGGTGCTTGATATATTGGGATCCTAGACAGTTGAAGAAACTTACTATTTTGCTCCTAGTTTATTTCGGATACATACATCATAGTCAGTGTTGCGGAACACCATTGTCTAAGTTAAACCGTCCCCTGCCACTTTCTCCTATCACTGACTCATCTAACCCGGCGTTTACTCTAGACGACTGAAACATAACGACTGTAGATCGTTTAGCCTATAGTCATCAGGTGGTGCTTGATTAGGTAAATTCAACCGCAATAGTCATCAACCCCTAGCATTTACACTTTTTATATGTACCGATGTCTTGCCATCGAGAGCTGAAGGTCGTCTGGCGGTGCAGAATTCAAGAATCACCGCCGGCAATCGTCCAGTGTAAACGCCGGGTATACAAAAAATATATATAAATTAGATCAAAATGAGATGGGTTAATAGTTATAACAATATTATTCAATATATGTTTTAGGAAGGCGGTTTCATTGTAACAGTCCGAGAAAGACAGGGCTCTTCTCAAAGAGGGAGGTTCTGGGACTTTTCAGCTTAATTAAACTTTAAACTTGACCATGAGATTTTGGTTTAGGGTGTGAGATTGTACGGTTCGAGTATGTTTTTTTCATGTATGACGGATTAGATATAACAGGCATGCTTCGAGTGCTTAGAGTTCGAATGTTAGTAACATTGGCACAAAATGAACATCACTTACCCGCAACTATTAAGGTAGAGTGTAAACTTTCGCAATTTGAATTTGTTCATATACGCAAGCCTCGGTCATAGTTTATGGAGGAGGGTAGTGGTCTGGAATTATGGCTTATTGGGACTTGGATATTCTATGCTAATAGCCCTAGATATGATGAATGTGTTTCGCGGGCCATGTATGGTCAGGTATAGAATCATTGATTAGTCTCTTGGGGATCGGCGTACCCAGTGTGTCTTGTCGTCAAAGGGGGTATGGTACAACTATTCTGATCTGAGATGATAAAAATTATATACTTAAATCAAATTACAGTATATAGTCACCTCCTGCAGTTTGTAATATTTTGAATATATACAGAGTGTTATTTTCAATACAAATAGGTATGGTGTTTGGAAACATGGATCTCAATATCGGCATCTTGGGTTAATATTAATAATGATGACTTGATTTGCATTTCCAAGAATAGTATAGCCAATATTTTTTTCTTCAGAATGACAGTCTCCCTTATTCTATAGGAATGTGATCTATACAACTACATGTTGATTGAAATTCCTTGGTTGGATGTGATAAAAACAAAAAAAAGATGTATTGCCAACGTTTGATAAGTGTAGATTTTTATCGCTGATATTTCTGTAAATGTTTCTAATGTTATCACATCATAAAAACTGAATAAAATCACGTGTGCATTTGTTTGTTTTTTTATGAAATACATGAACAACATACATCCAATGCGTAACAAGCAAAATTCTCGAAGAAGAAACCTGGGAAACATCAGATTTGGGGTACCGTATCCGATGACGCCCATGTATCTGTGAATGTCCCGCACAGATTAGAGACAGCTTGTGTGGGGGTGCGACACCCTCACCCTATCTGGGCAGGGCGCAGAGACGGGCGCCGGGACTAAGACCCCACTTCAGGGGGTGAGGGGCGTCTGCCGGGAGGACACGGGGAGGGGCGGTGCGGGGTTTGGGCCAAATACCCTGTTTCTACTTGCCGATCTCTTTGGCCTAACCTGGCGTTTACACTAGACAACAAATTACGTGGTATTGTAGATCGTCAGGCCTATAGTTGTAAGGTGATTCTCGCTTGCGCATTCTTCGACGCAAATATCGTCGACCCCAGAATATACTCGAGCGTTTACACTCGACGACTTTTCAAAGAATCGCCGGTCGTCTAGATGACGAATTCAAGGTGGCTAGGAATAATCGAAGGCGTCACAGCGTGTCTAATAGTCGTCAGGTGGTGCCAAATTGCACAATCTGACATTATCCGACGATCTGTAGTCACCACGTGTTTGGCGTTTACACTAGATGATTTCTCGCCTTTTACGGCTGAAAGTCATCAGGTAGTACAAAATTCAAGGATCGTCATCCATAATATTCTAGTACAAACCCCGGGTCTCAATAAACTTTTTTTAATATCAAATAGTGTAAGGGTGGCGCTGATGGAAGAGGTTTGTACAAAAAATGGATAATTTCGAATAGAGTTGCTCTGTTTCCACTTGCCAACCGATTTTCTATAACACCTCTGAACCAATTTACCTCTGAAAAAATGCATCAAATGTTGAATTCATCAGTTATGGATTATCATAAATTGGTGTAGGAAAACCGCTAAAATTCAGAACATATTTCAATTGCTGAATTTTATATTCTATATTTCCACGTACGGATTCATGACACGAAAAACTGTAACTTTAGATCGGTCAGTGGTGGCCGATAAATTCATCGGTGGCCAAGTATTTGCAAGTGGAAACAATCCCATTGTAGCAGGGGACTTAGGTTTACCGGGGGAGTTATAACTGTAACATCCGGGAAGGGTAATGTCTGTCGGTGGTGTTCCTCGAGCAGATATTGGTACCGATAGTAGGTGACACTGCTACTGGTTAAGGGGTTTAGACATGACTACTGTCTAAGAATCTAAACTGCACCGACAGATTATTTCTTTAGATCTGCATTGCATCCCATATTAATTCATTTTATGCTGTGGCCTCACAAACATGTTTGGTGGTGCAAGATTAGGAAATAGTTGAACGAGTTTGGAATTTAGCTTTTTTCACTTATCCGTATTTTACACTACAGTTCTTGGCGACGATTCTTGAAGTTAATACCAATTGACGACGTTCGGCAGTAAAAGGCTAGAAATCATCTAGTGTAAACGCCAAACGAGTGACAACTACAGAGCGTGTGATGACGTCAGATTACACAACTCGGCACCACCTGGCGATTATGTAGACGATTTAACGCCGACGGCTAATTCATGTATCATCTTTAAAGCCTGCCCCCACCTACCACGATTCTTGTCCCGATTGGCCTTACGACGGCCTTCCCGACACCATTCTGATTGTAGCATGAGGTCTGGCAAAATCGTGGTAGGTGGAACAGGTTTCTGCGATTCCGTCTACGACAGCTCACGATATGCCACAACGAAAACGCCAATCGTAGAGGTCCCGATAATTTCCAACATGTTGAACATTTCGTAGCCTATCGTAGGGTATCATAGCAGCCGCTGGTTTCGTCGTGGAGCTATCGTGACCATAGTTTATGTTATTGGTCCTCTCAAGGCGTTGTCACGCTCTACGATTTCAAACTGTTGGACCTATCGGGGACCTCCCGATAGGTCAAGATTTCCCCATTTCAAATCGTAGCGATCGGGAAGCATGTCGTGGCCTATCGTGGTAGGTGGGGGTCCCCTCATAGTATATAAATACCTGGTACCGATTTTTTTTTCGGGAACTTGTAATACTTGGTGGGCGGTGCCAGATTCTATAATCGGCGTTTGAAATCGGTGGGTGTAAACGGGCCTTATTGCGGCAGGGGGCTTGGATTTACGGCTAGAGTTATAGCTGTGCCGCCTGGCCCGGACTGGTGACCGATGGGACTGACTCACGCCGTTAGTCAAAAGTCTGACATGCACTGATTCACATCGAAAATGTGTATTCATACGCCAATTGCACGCACGTCCATCGAAATGCGCGCGCGCCCGCCATGTTGGGGATTAATTCCGGACACGCACGCACGCGACGCGGACAATGCATCAGGTTAGAGCAGGGGGCCTACATCCGGGGACTTCTCCTGGTGCTGGTGGTGGGTTTAGGAGCGACAGGAGGAGTGTTGGGAGTGTTGGGAGTGGGGTGGGGGAGGCTAAGGTCGCAGGGCTTAGTCACAGGGGGTATTATAGCAACGTAGACCGGTCAAGTATCCACACATTTAACGTATTCCTTAAAGGCATATCCTACAATTGGCAGTGGCGCAATCTGGTGACTTTTAAAATTTGACATTAATCCGTTCTTTGTGACGCATTCTAAATCCAAATTAGTAAAATATAAATTTTGCGTGGTTTGACCTAACCAAATCGTTTAAATCAACAATTTATACTTGCCTGATTTGTATAGGAAATGTACTAAAAAATATACTTTTCCTCAATTCTCTCAAAAATAAGGAAGATGACCAATATCTTTTCATATTAAAAAGTGTGATACTACACATTTACCATATTCTGTGAAAGTTTCAAGAAAATGACATTGATTTTGCTACATATATAAGAAAACATTCTAGGATTTTATATGTTCTATCAAAATCAAAACCTAGCATGGTGACCCCCGATTTCTAAGCTATGTAGGTGTTCAACAACACTTTGAGATTACCATATTCAATTTTCAGGGAATCCGACATGGGTTTTGATTTTCAAGGCAAGCCAACTATATACAGTGAGTTCTTTGGGTATCTACTATACTACTAGGCTTAAATTAATTGTTGATTTAATATACCTTAAGTATGATTAAAAAAAAAGGAATGGGCAAAATTCCCTGTAGTTAACAAAGAGGCTATTAGGTGGCAGATATACTTGCGCAGATTGGTATGGAGGTTCTAGCCACTTTAGATATCCCTTCTACCTTCTTTCCCTCATGACACGTGTATAGTCAATGGCCACGAGTTTTGATGGTTAGGATCTAAAGCAATGACAGGGATTATTACAGTGGTCAATAAATGGGGAGGATCTGAAGGTATTAAACAGTAATGATAATTTTCATCATGCATGTTCTTGAATATTTCATGTATCCAAGGAATAATGTTTTATCAGTAATAATATGTTGATAAATCTTGTCTTTTATAGGGTAATGTAACTAGAAACTAAACCAATACATCTCCATGAGCAGGTAAAGTTTAAATGAGAAAAAAAACCACCTAAATAGTATACTCTCAGCAAACCGACCGTTTTGGCCCTGTCCCAGATGTGGTCGTATTTGCGGGAGTATTTAGGATCCTGTCAGTGCCCTCGCCTGCGACACGCCACACACACCGCCCAAGGATCCGCCATTTTATTAGACCTTAGGGACGGGCACTACGCATGCGCGTTAAAGATCAGATATTTCACATTAGCGCGTCAGGCAGACTCCACACTGAAGATGTCTGGGCGGCCGACGAGGTTATTTGAACCAAACCAGACACGCTTGTCCGTGTCCGTCCATTGATGGGAATCAACTATTTATGTCCTGCTAATAGGTCCTGTGCCATTGTACCCATCAGGTTCGCCGGCAATAATTTGGTAATAGACCTTTGTTGCATGCGATCCTTTATATAGAAAATGGTTCCATCACCATAGATTATTTTTGGAACCAGATCCGACATTTTAGCGGCTAAATGGGTTCGTGGGGCTGGGGGCCTGTAGCTATGGGGGATGTGGGTGCATTCACATACGTGGTGTAGGATGTCATGTCTTGAACATGTTTAATAGAATAAGAAAATAGACATCATCTACTGCTGTATTCTCACACATCTAAGGTGTTTTTGTTTTGCTATGGTTTACAACCTTGCTTATTTGAGCGTAGGCCGCACGCTCATATATATATGCTGCTTAGGTCAGTAGAGGTTATATAGACTTTCAGCGTGCTGCATAGACTATACCTTCAATTTGGAAACATTGGGAACGTAAAGGGGAACAGTGCCTAAGTGTCTTAGAGGCGTGCCCAGCTGACCATGACCAATCACAAGAGACTGAAATACATTATTCACCCACTGGTGTCTTTAACTTTGTACACTAAAAAAAGCTGTCGAAATGGCCAGTGGCCAGGGTGCAAGGGCATTACAGAAACTGGCCCGTAGACTGAATGATACCCAAACCTTTTAATTGCTGGGTGTTTATTTTTATTCTACGCTCACTTATAAATGATGACCCTACTATATGTTCCTAGTTTAGATACTCCTGGCAATCTTTTGTGCTCATCATCATTTTTCTCCAGTGCAATATTCTGTATATCATATTTGTGCCTGCAAGGAAGAGAAGATGACAGCTTTCCTCCTGCTTGAGAGTACATTAAGTGAGCGAAACAGAAAACACATTTGGAATAGGAATTAGGACTAGATGATGATGTGCTTGTGAAAGACTTAAGACGATTAAATGCTGACCTTGTGGTCGGTTTCATGTTTCACCTATCGGGATGAAGATACATTAGTGTCGAAACGTAGGTTCCACTTGTACTGTATTAGCTGAGTACCATTAAAGCTTAAACAAAACCATTCGGTGGACTAGTGGTTGTTTTGTGCTAAACTCTCAACCACATGGAAAGAAATTGTTGAGATTTTATACGTAGGTAATCATTGAATGAAATACAAAAAGCAAACATCAAAGTAGTATTTAAATTCATAAAAACAGTATACTGAGTTGTAGCAGTAATAAAACGAACATGTGGTATGCACAAGATTGGATGTACCAGTTTGTAGTCCATCGCCCTGGGTAGCTCCGGGAAGTGGGTCACGCATGCGCTGTGAGTCCCTGTGACGTAACCTGGTGCCATTACTTCCGGTAAGTAACCGCTAAAGGGTGATTTCACCATTTAGGTGCCTGTTTGTTGTTAGTTGTTAAGTTGTAGTAAAAGGTTCCCCGATTACTTTTCATTCATATGGCTTCGACATATCCTTGAAACAAACTCTTTTCAGAAATGAATAAACTCTTACAAAATGATTGTTCTTGTCGTCAATAAGCACGTATTGATAACATATATTACTGTAAATTTTCACCTACAAATTCCTTGCCTGTTGGTGCTGGTGCCAATGCTGTGTTTGAATACTAGAGTCTGTGGTGGGTATTTTCCCCTCTATATCATTTGTCCTCGAGTGATGGATCATATATTCGCATGTCTTGTGAACGCCTATATCTTTCCTGGCCACCTGGACCCCCTGTCATTGCCGTTTAGAGACTTATTTATATACATTGATGTCCCGTATTGATACATTATTGTGGATGGCAAATTTGAACATGGAAGGTGGTCAGTCTAAGCCAATGCAAGAACGTGCCTTGATCACCATTTTATCTCTCCCCTGGTATTTTTGTCCCATAGGCTTCACTGCACGAAAACCACCATTTTACATATATATATGCGCCCGGTGTATACAGGTATGCTTTTGCATATACAACGTTGACATATTTTCCGTCGTGTATACGCCTTATCTATTGGCATATATACATGTCCATGTTGCAGTCATACGTCATATATACGCCTGATTCTGTTGTATTTGCGACACTATTGAATAATTCCGATCTCTGCCACTTGGGGTCACCACTGTACTATATGTCATTTGCTATTAGTCATTAAGTCCTTGTTATATGGAAAATCCAATGTTATATTATCAATTTTGATTATTAAATTGTTCTATAACCCTATTTACTATCTCTTCATTAAATACATATGATAAACCCAGCATTCTTTAGTTTCATTAACGTTTTTTAAATAGATTTTACTTTTAAAACACCACTCTTCTGAAATCATACTTCTGGTACTGTATATATAACACAATGTCTGATCAGATATCAACCTACCACCCCAAGTCCTCGCTCCCGACTCCAACTCTGACCCCGACCCCAACCCAACCCCGGGTTGTGTTGTTAGAACTTGTCGAGCTACCCTCCTTCAATTTCCGACCACTCATCTATGCCCAGCCCCCACCGTCTCGCTGTCTCCCACCCGTCCCGCGGCCCAATGTACAGACTTTAATTCTCACCCCGGCCTAGCCTCTAATCGCTACCTTTTTTCATCAGTATACATATACGCCAAACATATAAAACATGTATACGACGGGCGTATATATATATATATCGCGCAGAGGATATTTCCTCTCGTATACGCCTGGTGTGAAATACAGCCAAGACGCGTCCGTATAGAAACATTCTTGTATATGTCTCATACCCTGCTGAGAAATATGGGCGTATATGTATGAAAACAAGTAAATTTACAGCCGATACATGCACTTCCTCGATGGTGTATATATAGCAATAAACTGGTGGTTTTCGCGCAGTGCTTAACATTGGAAACTCTTGCTTAACACTGGTCTATATCCTGGGTGTCATCCATTCTTTTAGTGTGTACAGGGTGAGATCAATACAGAAGGCGACACATTTTGGTCAAAGTCATTGTTTTCCAACTCGTTTGAACACTACACGTTATTCTCTTCACGTCAAACTCATGAGGAACGACGGCTTTGACCAAAAACTGTTGTTTCATCTCTAATGTCAATCTGTTTCCCATGTTGTTTTTGTTCATTCAAGAAGGTGCTTGAAGGTACAACCAAGGTAACCTACCCAGCGTTTACACTAGACGATAATAGGCAACGATTGAATTTGGCACTATCTGTTGACTTTTCGGCAGTAAATGGCTGAAAGTCCTCTAGTGAAAACGCCAAATGAATGACGACTCCAGATCGTTTGATTCAACTAGATTATGCAATTTACATATTATCATATATCATTAATATATATGTTTATAAATATCGACTGACATCGTTTACATTATTCACCTCGGATTGTTGTCCTTCTTCCGCTCTGAGGGTGGTTGATATTGTTAATTTGGTCACCTTGGTGACAGTTCTAAATTCAGGTCACCTGAGCTGCTGAAATGGCTAACTGCACTTCTGCTACAGCCTCCGACCAGCTCACTTGAGTAACTCGTTTGATGCGAAAAACTTACCTTTTTTAGAGATTAGCTCTACCCGATGTATATATATATATATATATATATATATATATATATATATATATATATATATATATATATATATATATATATATATATATATATGTATGTATGTATATATATATAGTGTGTGGCAGGTTTATGGGTTTATAATCCCGCCTTTAATTCTTATAACAAAGTCTGTTATATTGTATTATTACCGCCAACTCCGGTGTTTGTCTCTATCTATATTTATATATACACACACCATACATAAATATATACATCATTGCTAGAAATGCCTTTATTTTTAAGAGCATCTGTCATTCAATGATATTTCATCTTTGCAACAGAACCACACTATTGTTTTGAATATATGCATATCCTACATATGTGTACAAATAATCGATACCTTTAGGTTACAATTACAAGTTGCGATGATTAATACTTATAAAGTTGTGATCCATTTATATCCATTAAACATGTATCAGCCGACGGGCGTACAAAGATATACATCCTTTTTATGGTTTTTCTTTAAATGAGATTTTATCTAGTGTCGCTTTACTTCATTCTCATATTGAATTTAGTGTCTTTTTTATACAGATGCGTGAGATAAACATGAGTAGGAACAGGTGGAACTGTGTACTACTTAATATAACTTAGGGCTGATTACGAGGACAGGTACAATAGGACAATTCGCACGCCAGACTGAAGTAGGTAAAAGCCAGTTTGTGGGGACAAATATATTTTATGGACACCATGGATTACAGAGCAATATGCGAATATGTTGTCTCATTTTAAACATTCACTTTATGCTTTACATATATCTAAATGTATTTATGACTTTTGTATGAGTCAATAAAGATATCGATGTTATAGAGATCATAATCAAAGCTTACTTTGAAAGGATCTGTAAGCTGTCCGTTTTAAACCAATGTGATTCATTGAAAGTATGTCTTTACAGCACATTAAATACTTATCAGTATGGGCGTTTAGTTATAGGCCAGTGTCGATGAAGAGATATATTTCCCTGCTCACGCAAACAACTGACAAATAAACATTGAATTCGGAAGAGAAAATGCCATTTCAATATGCGATCGATAGATTTAGTCGGTGGCTTTCGGGAAATAATTGATGAGGCTGTCTGGTTGTACCGCGGACTTCATACACTACGGTAGACATTATGATTTGGATTGTTCTCACGTAGGACTATGATATCTAAAATAGCCTGTCAAAGCTGGGTGGCCGGCGCTACATGGAAACATACTCTGTCCGCCCGCCACCATCCCATTTTGTATACATGGCCCATTCAATACTACAGTTATTTGCGTAAAGGGAATGAAGGACGGAAAATGGGATATACATATTTCATGAATTCTGAAAGGAAAATCTGTTTTGAAAATACAACTTAAGTGAATATAGATATTGTAATGATCGATTTCATATGGATCTAAAGGCCGTGCATTTATTGGTGCCGGCCGGCCTTGAATTAAGTAGCGCACCGTATTTTTGTAATTATCTCAACTTATGTATTTACATTTACTAATTAATGGTGAATAAATGGAAAAAGGCCGTTTGATTTGTGAAAATCGATTTCGCTTTTATTTTTTAAACACTATAGACAAACTGGTTTACTATCTTTAAAGACATATATTTTAGATAATTCAAACAGGAAAGTAGAGATAATGATTACAACTATCTCAATATATATCCCTGCTCTTTGTAATGTGGAAACACCCACATGTCACATAAAAGTTCTCTTTGTGACAAGCATTCGAAATCCTTGTTCAGTTCAAGCCAGAATCTCTGAAATTGAATATATCCTATTTTACAAGCACCAAGCATTTTTTTAAATACCTTTCAATATAATTTCCTAGAATATAATTTTGCAGCACTGATCAACTCAATCCACTCAGAAGAGTCCTGTGTGTTATACATTCCTATATTACAATAGATTGTTACCAGATGCAGCAATAGACACGTACATATTTATGCAAAATTCATGAAAACCGCTCTTTACCCAGTAAGACGTAATTCCATGTGGCTCACAGGTAGATTCCCTACGTAAAAAAACATACGTCTGTAGAACGTATGGTAATTTTACGTAAATTCACATAATTGATATTGCATTTATTCATCTAAATTTACGTTTGTGTGCATGAATTCCTGTTTATGTGCATGAATTCACTAGATAGCATGACAGTAGTTTCTGTCAATTGTTTGTACTTCATGGGGAGGTTATGGCCTGTAAAATTGGTTTATCTGCCAAATTTATCAAACCAGCCATTTCAATTATCATTAATCTCATTGGCTAATTTTGTCGCTGCAGTTATCCAGATTTTGGTATTTTTGGCATTTGGGTAGGACCACACCATTCTGCAGGTGTGTGGTGTTGATATTAATGTAAGTCTAGTTTTTTTCCAGCTGAGAAAAAGGTATATGCAAGTGTTGGGGCCTATTACAAAGAAAAAGTACCCAGAATTAACTATACCCGACTATAGCTGAGGCTAATCAAGCTAATGATACTCACTTCCCTACTTCATGGAGAAATCTTGACATAAATATTCCCTTTCTATGTAAATAAAGCTACCAGAGATATATATTCAAATAATCATGTTGATTTTCGTTTCTGAAATACATGAAATAATTTAATCATTTACATAAAATTTCGCATTTCATATTTACATTAATTCAATTAGTTTAGAAAAAATTAGTAACACAAGAAATGATAACATTGACAACTGACGAGTTCAAGTGATTTGGAGAGTACTTATTAACCAAATATAAGTACATCAAACTTCTAATTGTAAAATTGAGGGGGCACTGGAAGGAGTCACTGAAATGGGATCTAGCAGTGTACCTGGGTACACAGCTCTATAAGAAACCCACTCACATACAGGGCACAAAGTGCCTGAAATTGCAGGCATGATGATGATTGAAGTTGGTGAAAACACACTGTGGGTCTTGGTAGAGTGGAGTGTGATGACCAAGGAATTGCATACTTCTTTCACATTATTTCTCATGACAGTATGACCAATCCTAGAAGAACAGTTGACTGGAGTGAATGAATATAAAAGGGGTGTCGGCCGTGTCCGGACGGAGTTGGCGATATGCTCTACTAAGGTTGATACTCCACATGAGTGCCCCCCCGTCCCAGCCTTGATGACCAGGTTGACTAAATCGCTGATTGTGGGAAGTGTGTAGGAGCAATCTTTCACAAGATAAACTTGTTCCAGGAACCCGTCGTTGACGGCTGCTACCTCCGGGAATGACAAGTCCATGATAACTCTGCGATCCATAGATTCCTTGTTAGGCCTGGACATAAGAGGAGAGATCGGGGACACTGGGCCAAAAGGAGTTGAAAAAAAAGGACCAAGCAAAGCACCATGCGATAACTTGGTTTCCACAAATCACAGCAGAGCGGCTGGATGATATCTGACACTCGCATGGTTGACGTATGAGGTAGTTGGGGGAAATGTGAAAGTGTATCTATTGGCCAACCATAGTTCAGAAATTTGACAACTCGAGCTGCCTTGTCCAGAATTGTAATCTGCATAACTGATGATGTCCTCATAGCGTTAGCTTGAACAGGAAATCTCAACTTGAATTCCATGGACATAGAAAGACAAACTATAGCGTGTAAATTCGGTGCATCTATCTTCTGCCCCCTCGGCTCTATGACTTAGTGAGTTGGGTGGCTCAAATTTGCTTAACTAGTTTGGTAGGACCTGCTCCTGCCTGTCACTTAAAGAGCTGAGCTGCGGGTGGCATAAGTTTGTTGACGTTAGCGGCTGCCTCATGCTTTGCTTTAATGCAAGATTTCGCAACCGAGATAGGGTAATACAGGATGAGAGCAGAGAAACAATAATCACAAATGTGTGCGACCATAGTACCAGCTTCCGGATGATGTGGGGCCTGAAGGTGACAACCATGAGCAATGTTCATTGAAAGGCTTACAGGGTAGGTGGTAGGCCACCAG
Source organism: Alentia gelatinosa (assembly GCA_950022655.1). Taxonomy (NCBI): domain Eukaryota; kingdom Metazoa; phylum Annelida; class Polychaeta; order Phyllodocida; family Polynoidae; genus Alentia; species Alentia gelatinosa. The sequence continues at coordinate 161,591,161 of OX465579.1, forward strand.
GGGCCTGTTTCACTAGTTTGGTGACATGTCTGTGACACCATACAGACATTGGGGTTGTCTAGTTTCGTGACAACACAAGAAGCTGCCCTTAGGAAAAGACAGACCCCCAAACATAAAAATTAGACAAATCTACACATCATGGACCTGTTTCACTAGTTTGGTGACATGTATGTGACATCATATAGACATTGGGGTTGTCTAGTTTCGTGACAACACAAGTAGCTGCCCTTAGGAAAGACAGACCCCAAACATAAGGATTAGACAAATATACACATCATGGACCTGTTTCACTAGTTTCGTGACAAAAGTGTTAGACAGACATGAAAAGCAGCACCGACAGTGCAAGCAAGAACGGACAAAACAAAGTCTTATGTCTAGTTCTTATGAAACTGGACACACCATATAGACGCCATCTAGACATGCCACGAAACTAGGGAAACAGGTCCCTCGTGTTTCTTCTTAGTATCTTTCTTAGCGAATGTGTCGCCATCTGGCATTTAACTCGAGCGCTCTCCGATCGAGAGATGGCCGTGCCCAGATGCTGGATGGGTGCTTTGCTAAGCCAACCCAAATAAAACCTGCACTTAGCTATCCTAGCAAAAACTTCCTCACTCCGCAGAGAATTTGTATTCTAGTGAATCTTCTATCACTTCCCACAAATGTTGCGTTAAGAAAGGGTGAGAATCACTGTCTGTATGTATATCGTCGAACATAAGTAATATGCCCCAGAGTTATTCTTGAATATCAGTGAGTGAACCTAGCAGAGTCTTATCTTTTTTTTCATGCCTCTAGCTACATATACAAGCAATGTCCGGAGCTGTAGACATCATTGGTGCACTTTAGAGATTAGGAATTTGCCGAACCTGAACTGAAGCCCTCAGAGTTCCTGTTGTAAATTCTGAAGTGTCTGTGTTGAAAACTCTTTGAGTGCCATCGCCTGTATTAGGCCCGGCGTCCACCTACTACGATATGGCTCCGATATGGTCTACGATGCACCTCCCGATGCAAAATCAAAATCGCGTGGGAAGGTCACCTAATATCGGGGCAGTTGACCACGTTTCTGCGATTAGACACCGATAAAAACCCAATACAATGCGTGGTAGATTGGCATGTCTAGACATATGTCTACGATTTTGCACCTTCCCGATATGTCTCCGATATTGACTTTTTGTATCGGAGCCATATCGGTAGGTCTACGATTCTATCGTAATAGGTGGACGCCGGGCCTTAGTCGGGTGTGACCGATACTGGACAGCCAGGAAGCAAGCCATGATGTCCTGCATGTCGGAGATCTGTTTTTGCATCTCTGCCAATTTCTTCGATTTACCGGCCTTCTTCACGGGTTTCGGCTTTGCCTTCTCAGGTGTCATGGCCTTCTTAGCTGCAGAAGACCTGGTGCTTGACATATTTGTTGGAAATTCTGAGAATTCGAAGGCAAACCAGTAGGAAATAACTCTAACACGTTTTGATTCTTTGACGATGGCGCGTTCACACAGTGCTTGTGATGTCACATGAATGTGTGTAGATATTCAAACGATAGGTGGCGTAGTTGAGCCAAAGTTCGTTCTATGATTATAACGCCAGGAGGCATGATTGTTGGTAAACCTGTACTCGTCTTGCCATTAACTCTCACATGTTCGTCATTATGAGGATATTAATGATTATGAGACATGATATGTAGGATGGGAGGTACTCAACCATTTCGGATGCGTATCTTCCATAAACCATCTCAGACAAAAAAACCACATACCAAGGTCATATATATCAGCTGAAATTAGCGTTTTTGAACTCTTTGATACCAGTAGCCCTTTGACCACTTCAGCCCTGGGTCCACCTAATACGATCGAATTTTAGATCTCCCGATATGGCCCCGATTTAAAAGGTAAAAATCTTAGACTAATCAGGACGGTCCATATATCACAGACAAATGTCTAGACAAATCACTTTGGGTTCTGTAAACAAATTATCACGTTCCCGATGCATGTGACGATGTAACCAGTACATTAATGCAGATCTTGTGATAGCATCTTTATTTTAAATCATATCATGCATTATAGTTTAGGAAATATTGTAGGGCTGTGGATACTGCTTTACCAGTATACACAGAACAGCATTAGGCCACTCATGAAAGACCTGTTTCTCATCACTGTGTGCTTCTGCAAAACGTTTTTGGAAGATTTTTCTATATTCAACCTACTTTGTTGTCAGGGATATTGAAGGAAACTGGTCAAATAAATACCAAGTTTGATAAATCCTCTCTTTGGTTATTCATTCAGTTCTGCATAAATGGTGTTCACAGATAGATAAAGCTCCAAAGTTGAGCTGAATACAAAGTCATAAATCTTTAGGTGTCAAACTACAATCTGGAGATCGGAACATCATTGAAAACTTAGAACTCAACTGTCAAATTTTATTTAGAGTGAGAGTGCAAGGTATGACCTAAATAAGTATGTCTGAAGTCCATTTCACGACACTTCAAAAGACACAAAAGAAAAGGAAAAAATAGCCCCCTCGTCATACATTTCATGGCTTGGCGATGAGAAAGAAGGGTTTTAGAGTGGCCATATACACATACTTTTAGACAAAGCCGATTTCAAAGTTAAACTAACAAAGTATTGATTTGAAAAGCTTAAGGGCCATGCACCTTCTATTGAATTCCAAATTTTCTTAATTTTCTGTTCAGTATCTCAAATGTGAGTGTGATTTATTCTACGTTGCTCCTGATTAGTCACCGACATTTGATCATGATTCCCTGGATTTTATCAAGTTGTTTATCAGAATGGACGTTCTCATAATTAAAACACGAGTGCAGTCTATTTTCTAGAGTTGAGCAGAGGTTGTCTTTCCCCAAGGTATTTGGATAATTTGCTTGGTAGATCTATATAATTCGTGGTGTTACAAGATGTATTGTTTGATGCTTGTTGCTTTGATGTCAGATATCAGATGTCGATGTAACTAATTTACTTCAGTTTGTATCCTCACAAGATGGTTCAGGCACTATCAAAATAATGTCAGGCTACGTACTGGGCCCTGCTGAATACCCTATATTATTGTCATGTGTTCTAGGAATGACCATTTGCCATAGGCTACACATGATCTGTAGTGGAAATTAGCTGCTATCCCTGTCCCGTCCGTTATATGTAGCTCGGTTGCTGAACGACAATAATCTGGTTAACACTGTTTCTACTGTTTCTACAGTAGATCAAAGCTATCCTGTGGTTGGTTGGTAGTATTTAATATCATTGGTTATAGGTTAGACATGGTATTCGTCTTCTCCTGTATCAAAGTTTATTTCTATTCGTCGGGAAATTGTCATTTCCCACACTACATAATTCGATATTTAGGTCAAATGTATGGTTAGTATGGGAATGCATCCCATAGTAACAGTATGGATGTCAGTAACTAAGCGGATTTCCTATTCTGGTCCCTTTAGGGGCAGGTTTAGGGTGGGTACACTTCAGCTAATTCTACCGACGAGTGTGAGGTGGTATATATCTTGCGTCGCGTGGTGTTTGCCATGTCACTATAACCTGTGGTTCCCTTGAACTCTTTTAGATAAACCTCATTTTGGAGCGTGGCCCGGGCTGGCAGTGGGGGACAGACAGAGAGTGATGGTTGAACGACTACGTACGGTTACTCGTTAGATTACTTACCCTGGAAGAGGGATGAAATTGTCACAAGGCGGCGCCACCTGCTTCCTCCTATTCCCAACTGGACCTCATAACACGGGAACGCCGTCTGGTAGGAAAGGTACAAACTAAACCTGAACACGGTAATGAAATCTTTCTTCGTTATGCCCCCGTATTTCTATGCCTTTTAGACGCATGCAATGCAATAGCCAAATGTGACAATATTTCCTTATGCCGTTTATAAGATATTTATATCATAATGGTAGTAATGACTTTTCGTCCAGTCTATTTTACTTAAATAACTCTCCAGAAGACAGTAAATAAATGACATAAATACTACACAACCAACATTTTATAAATCACTCAGAGGTAAACTGAAGAGAATTATATACCATATTTGGCTGTTCTAGAGTTGTTGAATATAACACAAACGCGAGATTCTAACAAATGCTGCGATGTATTTTAATCATCGATCAATGGAATAAAAGATACATACATCGTGAAACGAATGGACAAATTTACATAGGTTTACTCAAATATTTAATGGCGACATGATAGCATATGGTGAGGAATACACAACAAGAGGGCTACATGCACAAACATTCTGATAGGCCGGATATACAATACTGTCAGGGACAATGTATATGATGGTTGGTGGTACTGAAGAAGATGTTATACAAACATGAAATTCAAGGTATGAAGCATATACTTGTATAGTATCTCGATAATTTGGTCTGGTCTTCTTTGCACTTCCAATTATATGCGTTACACACTAGGAAGTTGGTCCTCATATAAGAACAAGTACTAATACATCGTTTGAAACGAAACAACACGATAACTTATAAAAATAAAATCCATAATTCCTTAGTAGTAAAGGGTACAGTTTTCTTCAGTGGGTAGTTTTACATTACTTGCAGGGTAATATATATACTTTTAGGTTTGCTAGATATTGTTTGAGCAGTTGTTTATATGATGTAAGAAAAGAATGGCGTGGGTATTCGCCTGTACAATTTCCCCCTGGTACGACCACGGGACGAAGGTATTGGCATCTGTAGGAGTCAGTGGGACCCATATCGGCACATAGAGACACATAGTGAGGAAAGACGGCGTTAGAAGTCACTTGACGCCACCTGGTGTGAGCCAGTGGAACTACAGCTCAGACTTCCTCCGATCTCGCAATTTCTCGTTTGTCTGTAGTTCCGGAAGTAGTTTCAGATACTCATGTCAAAGTGGCCCACAGTTGATGTTCCCAAGCTCACGTTTCCTAGAGATTGGCGGAGAATTCATAGCACAAATAATGAAGGCGAAAGCGTTTCGCCCTCTACAGTAGGCACCAGACAAAACTACAGCTATAGAAAAAGAGTGGTTACACTAGAAATACACTCATTTCCATTTCACTTTCCAAGTGTCAGGAATAGACTGAGAAAAATCCTTTATACATGTTTTTATACAAATTGCACAGCAGCATCGCATCGGAAATGGTTAAGAGTTGTCCACCCTGGCACCTACTCATGATGTATATGTATGATTATATGTCCTACATGTCCTCTTCCAGGAACTGGCAAATTCTGGTATCATTCTCCTCTGATGAGCACATACATTTATAGGTTGCATTCAAGAACCATCCTAAAGCTTTAGACTTACATCTAAGCCAGTCCTTCTGGCCTGCACAGTTGGCAGTATCAATCCATGACATGCAATTATATCTATATATTACAGAAATCAAATTACATATTTACAATAATCCGTAAAGAAAGGACTAACGCGTTACCATGTAAGAATCCATAATGATGAGATATGCGGCCTCCAAAAGGGACACTCACAAAGCACGATCGGGATTTTAGGATGGGCATAAAATGTTGTCTATCCTGTTTCATAAATATAATGATAACTTCCCTATTACATAAATATACATCAGAAGCTTTTCATGCTATGCTATTATATATACCATATGTACAAAAAGTAAAACTTCATGGGAGATAATATGTATGTATATATAGAGATAGGCATTTTGTACAATGAATAGGGATCTACAATGAATAGGCGCAGTCCATGGGCTAGTCTAGGTTAAGCTCCGTTATTAGATAAGAATGATTCTGTCTTCGACATGGCTATAACCTTATCAAGAGCTACGCCACCAGCAATTTGCATACTTATATATACACAAAGGGATGGCAAAGATAAATGCATTCGCGTCGAATCGTGAGCTTAATCCTCCACCTGTTGAGGAGGGACTCCTGTACCCTGGGGCCGTCTACTTCTAATCCTCACCTGGATTACCACAGTCCATCTCCAGGGTCTGTAAGATATATCTATAAGGTAGCCCTCAGTGAGTGGGACACCTCCAGGCCATCTCTCCAAAGTCCTCTACATGGAAGAACGTTTGCATAGGAAAATTAATAAAAATTAAAATAAAATCCGGTATTGACCTCTGTGAGGAGATTCAATACCCAGTATCATCCAAAATGAACAAAAAAATCTCTCCTCGCCTTGGTTAAATTCTGAATTTCATCCTGAACGCCGCACGGCACTGCACGGGGTGTGGTCTTCATTGATGTTCGTCCTCCGGTGTATTGCATTCGTGATGAGTTGAAATTTCCCCACGATTTTTTAAACTTTTTTTTTTCAAATGCGAGTTCTTGTCGACTTTAATAATACTTCCAAATGCGTGTAGCGGTAATCGGACACACAACCGCCATCTCCTTTTACTTCCTTTTTTAATTCTTTAAAAAGATTGATAATAAATTGGTGCCGTGTTTCGTGAATAGGTAAATCCTCCTTTAACTGTGCTCAGATCATCTGGGAAGGAATGCGTTCAGAAGTATCAGGGAGACTGTGATTAGCAAAGTCCTGCTGCACCAGCCTGTGCTCGGAGAGTGGTGGTTACTGGAGGAGGTCGGGGTGCCTTCCCGCATCAACCCCTGGCCCTCCCCCGCCGGGGCCACCCCCTGGATGCCCTCCTCGATCTCATAACTCCCCTCGCTGCAGTCAACTGCAACAGGAAGCACACAAGAAACAGGCGTGATTATGGAACTGTGAAGATGACATGCATGAAAGATAGGTGTTTAAAATTCAGAACACAGTCGAATTCAATTTTAAACGAATTCCCAAGGACAACTTCAATCAGGATGAGGCTTCGTTTTAGTACGCATCAGCATAACGAACCGAAATGAATGTTTGTTATGCATTTGGAGATGACGATTTAATTAATAAGGCTACTAATGAGAACGTAAATATTCATTCTCTAAAAGCTTGAGGCGCCGAGGGGGAAATCAGAAGATCTCCACGGAGACATTATGGCGTCATGCTGCAGCGCCACCCTCAACAATAGTAGGAACTAAGCGCACACTCAATACGCGCAATCCAAACATCAGAATACAATACGGCTGAGAATGTACCCCAAAGAGAACGTTATATGTTCTCTGGAGTACACTCCCACCTACTCGGCCTTGGGTAGACCGTTTGTGCTTATCGATTGTGCACCATCAGGGGGAGGGGGTTGGATGGGGCCTCTTTGTGGCCTCTGGGGCGAGTATATGCGTGCGCAGCCGGTTGCCTACTGCAATTTGCCCGAGGCGCCAACTTGACTGAAAGCTGTGGGGACAGGACTGAGGGCACTGTCTATATAATAGCGCGGTAGGGGCTACAGGTCAACTGCACGTTCCGCTATGGAAAAGGCTTGATTCACAAAACTGCCAAGCGTAATGCCGACAAAGAGAAAACATAGTGGCACAATGCCAAGGATCTGTCAGGCTAACGTTTATATATATATATATATATATATATATATATATATATATATATATATATATATATATATATATATATATATATATATCACAAGGAATAGGTGTAGCAAAGCTGAAAATCTACTGTTACTGATTGTTTTGTGTGGGTGACTCATAGCATACTGTGCCACTGATAGACTTCAAAGCAAGCCTACATGAGGCACCTCAGAGAGAGACATGTTTTTGGCAGTGTTTCACATGCACCGAGGGGTCACCCGTGTAAAGGATAGTGCGAGGCTATATAACTGCATTAGCATGCTATCAAGTGCGAAAGCAAATAAGTTACATTTCATTGTTTTCCTTGGGGATGTTGTTTTTGAAGGACATTTGTTTGGAAAGGATGTATGGCATGATCTTGCTTCTAAGAAGGTATTGGAAAGGCTTGCATAGATGGGCAACTGAAGCTTCCCATAATAGGAAGTATTAGAACAGAGAAAGATGACAGATGAAAACGGAGCCTCATATCAGCTAGGGCGTTTCAAAGTGATACATACAAGTCCAACTAGCGTTTATATGCCTTGTCATTATTCAGACTTATAAGCATAGATCTCCTAAAAAGATGTCCTTAATACCGAGAAGAAAATTAATGCTGAATACTAACAACACATGCATACATTTTTCTAGTATGTATGCTAAATAAAGTATCACCGACAGATTTTTCTTGATCAAGGAGCGTATACCGATCTATACCTACATCCACTGTTCATACCTAAACAAAGCTCGTGTCAGAGATTATCAATGATCAGGTAGAAAAAAAGGGAAAAAAAGGTTGCACAGTGATACCCGGACGGGGGTGGTATGAAATGCTGAGAGCTTTCTGAACACGGCGTGTACAGAAACAGGTGTTCTAGACCCATTATTGACAGGCGTCCTCCAGTGTAGCCTTCTCTCTGCCCGCCCTGGAGGAGTGGGTAGGACGGTATATGTCGGGTCTGCGTGCGTGAGGCTCCCTCCGGAGATCAATGCCACATGTCTCATTGTCCCCGTGTCCTCCGTACGGCTCCTCCAGGTGGGCGGAGTGTATAAACAATAAGCGATGGTTTTATGGACAGGCAGCCGTAAAATACGAGAGATTGAAGCGTAGTAAGGGATGAGTATTAGCCAGTGCACTCCGATAATAACCATGAGTGGTTTACATAGATGTGTGGTAGGGCCAACTGAGCAGGATGGGCATTGTGGATCAGCTAGGCAGGAAGGGTAACTGTAGACTGGCCTCAGTCCCTGTATCCTACCCCTCCACCCCTTCTGAGTGACACGGACCAGTCAGAGAAGGACACATGCTATAATGAATTGTATTCCGATTTTCTTTAATCATTTAATGAATGTTTATCTATTTTTTCTGTATTGGCACCTGAAGAAAACCAGCAAGAGGTTCAACCAATGCTGACAGGATGCCACCCTTATTGGTATACCGTGATAATAACGACTGTAACATCAATGAACACAATGTAATCATCTTATAGATACCAATAAAGGAAATTTGAAAAAAAAAAAAAAAAAAAAAAAATGTTCATAATCAAAGACTTGAGCAAGTCTAGGGTAACTGTGGGGGTTGTGGGCGGGGGTGGGGGGGGGGGGGGAGGGCTGGGGACGTTGGTCAGGCAGGGTAGGCAGGTTAGGCTGAGTAGGCATGCTTGCAGTCTTTGAGGGCAGGGATGGTCAAGACAGGCATAGACAGAAAGACACGATCGGGACAGGTCAAACAGGGTGGACATGGTGGACAGGTCAGGCAGCGCAGGGAGGTCAGGGGGTCGTTTTATTTTCTGCCCGAGGAGACTTGAAATGCCCAAGGAGAGGTCGTACGAGGGTTTGGGTTTGATAATTCAATGTATCCTCGGGAAGGAGAGTTGTAGCTCACGACGTGCGACCTCTCGTCTATACGCGTTTTATTTTTTATCCTCGGGCGGGGAGACCTCCTGAAAAGTGTCCTGCAGCTCTCCTAGCGGGCGACACCTCTAGGGGTATCGTGGGTGATTCAAAACAACAAATTTAAAGCTTTTCAATTCATTTGAACTATCGGAAATATATTTATTATGATTTTAATAAAAATTGGAGGTCTCAGATGGAGAATTACTGTCCCATTTACTTAGATTTACATACATTCATAAATGATGAAATTAGTTCCCAAAAATACCACTATGTGTCACCACAGCGCTGACTAAAGAAAGAGTCATTAGCAACCAATGAGAGACCAGTAAACAAGTGAATCTGGCCAATAGGAAGAGACTGGTTACGAGACCTCGTTCAAGTCTCCTCCAAACTCTCCTACAGGCCTATTTTGTCCTGGGCTTCTCTCCAATGACAAGGACTTCTCTACCTACGGACGACAGGGTAAATCGAACGCGATTGACGACCTCTCGTCCAATAGGTCGCCCGTGGAGGTATCCCTCGTGAGAGCTTTCCTCACCAACGAGAGTTGAAAATAAAACGACCCCCAGGTCAGGCTGAGTAGAACAGCCAGGTTGGAAAGGGCAAGCAAGACGACATGCCATGCATGGCAGGGAGGACGGGTATGGCAGACAGGATGGGTGCGCCAGGAAGGATGGGCAGGGCAGGAAGGACAGTATGGGCAAAACAGGCAGTGCAGGCAGTGCAGGCAGTACAGGCAGTGCAGACATATGCAGGGTAGGCGGCGCAGGTAGAGTTGGATGATGGCCAGGCAAGGTAGGCAGACTATAAGGCGGGCAAGTCTGGCCCTGATGCCGGAGACAATAGACCATAGAGCCCTGTATACTGGTAACTCAACTTAACGGCATTCTCTCAGGCGTATGGTGCCCTCTGGCGCCCGCCCGCGTCAACGTGCTCCCACAGAGATTCAGCGGACAGCGCCTGCATGAGTGCAGCCGCGCGGGAAAAGTGGGCGTCACCGCCACCGACAAGCATGGGCTGGCTGGCGTGGGAACAGCCGGGCTTTGTTTCCCTATTTGCCGGACGGTCCATCCCCTAACCCCATCAGCCGTTAGCCCTACTCTTAACATCCTCCCAGAGTGTGGTCTTAACTCTTAAGGTCCATCGAGGAAATTAAGAAGACACTTTAGGAGTGTTTACAGGTTGGCTGGGAATGCAATGGCTGTGGACATCTCTTTTTTTTCGCTTGATGGCCAGGACAGGGTTATGGGTTATGGGCTGAGATAAAAAGAAAAAGTAAAAACCAGTGGTGGTCTCAGGTGAAAGTGGCTGTGGTTTTGACGTGTGGGAGCTGAGCCGATGAGACTGAGAGCGTGGATGGGTTGGGATTAGTCCTCTTGTATGTGACATAGGTCTGGTAAACATACCGCGGCAGGAGAGGAGATGGAGGAGGCTGGTTTTCTCCTGGTGTCAGCTGCTTGTCTTAAGCTGAGTACACAGTGGCGGTGGTGCCGTGAGGGGTGGCAGTGAACCTCCGGGGACTGGGGACTGACACAGCCCGGAGGAGTGGCTCCTTCCTCCGGGCTCTCACATTACGCCATTTGATTGTCCGACCAGCCCTCCGTCTCCCACGGCTGGTGGAGACAGAGGGGGCGCCACCAGCTTCCAGCTTCCAGCTGTTCTACGCATGCGCATATCGCATTCTCCCTGCATAGATCATGCGCCCTGTTTGTGTCTCTCCACCGATCTGCATATTCCGGGCAAGATCTGCCCCATATGCCATTATTTCATATATCCTTATTTCTGGCCAATTTGAAGAATATTTTGTAACCTATCTAAGAGGGAAATATTCACGCGCCACAAAAGATCTGCGGGGAGCTCCGGTGGTGCGAGTTACTCTACGCGAGATACTCTAGGCAGAACACATGCGTGGATCGTAAATCAACGTGCGTGACACAGTGCAACGTATCTTAGTGGAGATGAGGCAACATTCTCCGTACACCGAATTAACCTACCCAGCCTTATCCTGCCTGAGTCTTGCGCTACCTCTCTCTCAATACGCTGTCTTGTGAACAGTGCACACATAAAGCCATCTTGCACTGGCCGACGAAATCGGCACCGATTAATTGAGTTCAGTCGGTTGGTGGTGGCCAACGACTGCACCTCGATGTCTAAAGATCAGTGAAGGGGCTTTGTATGTCTTGTTTGTGACGCATTTCAAAGTCCATACCGACGAGATCGTCCTCCAACCTAAATGACTATCACCGACGATTTCAAACCCCTTCGATGCAATCAGAGGGTAAAGAAATCAGTGGGTGGTGGCCTCATTGAATCATCTATGCACAATTAATCAGCGCGCACTTCTCTGTATACCTGTGTCCATTCACTAATCTGGCGCTGGCAAAATTCAAAAATAGATCGGTGGTTCCCTACTGCAGATCAGTGGCGAATAAAGCCATTTTCCACTGCCCAACTATTTGCTACTTATCTGCAGTCGGAAACCACTGATGCCAGATTGGTGAACAGAAACAGGCATGCAGAGCAATGCTTACCGATTAATAGTGCATATAGGATACAATGAGGCCGCCACTGAATGACTTCAGTCAGTATGGACCTGCCAAATGCAGCAGAAACAAGGAGTACAAAGCTCCCTCACTGAGTTTTTCACACCAACGTGCAGTCCACAACTGACCGACTTTTAGATCTTAATCGATCAGTGTTGTTTTCGTCGGCCAGTGCAGAATAGCTTATAGTCAGTCAATGTAAAATGGCTTTAAGAATGAACTGCATCGAGATTTGTAGCCACTGAAAATATGCTATGAGTTTTGCCGTGCTTTTTACAATACTCCATGGGCGTTGGGAATAAGTTCCCTAATGTTAAGTCTATGTGAAAAAACTTAAATATTCCATCGTGGTGTCATTGTCACCGCCTTCAGTATGCTAAAGCTTTTGGCACTAGCGAACATGATGTTTACAATTCTCCAGCTGTATATATATATTCTGACATTGACATTACCATGGTCACATTTTGCCATCATTCCTTAATGGCATCAATTATTATCGATTCGGGGAAGTATAAAAAATTCGCATTATTATATATAAAAATAGTACTTCACTATATTTCGGAAAAGGATCATAGTGCACTTGGCCTGAGAATGCCTCCAGGCGTCCGAGCGTTGGGAATGGGCTAAGATACTACGCAAATCCAAATACTCCTAATTTCCTTGCACAGCATCGTCCGTCTCAGGTGCCATCCTTGCTTCCAGCCCATATGCATATGAAACATGAATATGACACCTCTTCTCCGCTAGTTCCTTCTTATACTTCAGAAAAGTGGTGTGCTTCCAACCTTCTCTCCACCTTCCCGACCGCTCCACCCGGCTTTTCCCATGCAAGAATGCGACACAAATATTGGCATTTTTGCTCCCCTGACAAAAAGAGGCGTATTTCGGTGGGAAAGTATGCGATGCCTGTCATGTGCGCGGCGACGAAGGAGGGCGAATCTCGTCCGTGCTGCAGGAAGCAGTTGCCGATTTGGTTGTAAATCTTTTACTGTGACAGTTTTAAACCCTAACGTGGATCATAGCGGCTGAATGACTTACTCCCGAGCACAAGTGTCATATATCCATATGCATCAAAGATCTCAGTGCTGAGGAGACGGCGCTCATAGCATGATAGTCAAGGCACTTTCGCACGCATTTCTACCATGAGGCATGTCTGAATAAAAGTCTTATGAATGAATTATCCCACCTCACTTAAGATGTAAATACAAGTCAAAATACATTGCTCTCAGGGGATAACTTAAAATTAATCCTATAAATGTATTATTAAATTTCAAAAATGTGCTACATACTCTCGCCGCTCCATCTTACAGTAATTCTAATAAAGTCCTAGAAATGCTTTGCTCTGTAATATGCATGGCAGTCTTATAAGTAAACTGGTCCTACAGTAGATATTGATAAATGTTCTGTGGATATACTATCTTATCTCATGGGAGAAGAAAACGAAAATGAAAGTCCCATTTATACATGAAATGAAATGAAAGTCAATGGGAATGCAAATGGAAGTCATTAAAATATACTGCTCTCGTGGGAAAGGTAAATATAGATATCCTAGTTTCACAGTAGATATGAATATAGGTTATATGAATGTATTGTAGTATATCATGGGGGATGCAAATGAAAGTGATAATACAGTGTTTAGTATCAAAGGAGATTTGAATGAAATTCTAACATATACTATTTTATCACATGGGAAATATATGTGAAGGTCCCAGATATATACACTGCTCCATCTCACTGGACAGGTAAATGGAAGTCATATTTATACACTGCAGTATATCACAGGAGATATAAATGAAAGCCACTGCTGTATCTCACACTAGGCGTGGGAGAAAATGCTCACCTGTGGGTCCCGAGAAAGTGTAGCGACTCACTTCATTGTGAAAATAGGGTGCGCCCAGATTGCAATTGCGGTCCGTGTACAATTGATAGGTGTTGATTTGCTTCTCTAGCGCCTGGAATGGCAACGTTTTATGTTCTCAAAAGAAGTCAGCATTAATCAGGCATTCGACGATGTCGCATTTACATTTTACTCTGAGGTATTTAATATAAGGCATTCCCAAACAAAGGAAGGGGTATCATTCTATGTGTTGTTTTACAGTAAATATGCAGCTCAATGAATCTTATTGGATCTCTTCCAGCAGTAAAGCGATTCGCGTGATTAAAATGGCCATTTAATACAAAATAATGTCCGACGGATACAGAAATACAGAAAATTGTGAAAAATACAGTATATATTTCCAATGATAGTCTCTTTCCTATCACCCCTCAGAACTTTAAATGTAATTTATATCGAAATTAGAGAACGTTCCATAAGATTATATTGGTCGTTAATAAGCCTAATTACTAAGCTCGCGGACACATAAACAGTCCTACAGTTACGCTCGCAGTAACACTTTCATGATTGTAATTTAAGTATGACTGTAACCACATACAAAGCAATTAGAAAGTAGCCCATCTTCTCCGGGACGCCGGGCAATCACATATCTGCGATCCTCCTCCTCCCATGTCTTCAGACACTCCAGACGGTGACCTGAAAAGGAAAAGGGATACGTTTGATACAAAAGACTGGACGGTGAGTGTGAGGATCTGATGCCTGTTTACGTCACGGTTATACCCTCACTTTATACCGAAGAGAAGGTCTGTGCAGAGCACCCGATGGAAATTTGCAATACGAAGTGATTACTTTCAGATACAAATAAATTACTTAAGGTCTATCTCACAAGTCAATGATAATGCAAAGCATCGCTAAATGTACATTTTCAGTAGAGATCTTCTTAAATTACCCTTTTACTTATATTGAAATAATGGTTTGTGCTTATATAAATGAGAGCAGGTGTTTTTATTCATCATTCTGTTTTGAATATTGAACATGTGAATTATGTGGAGATGTAGTGGAGATGTAGTTACTAGTCCATCGGTATTTCGTCCCATAAATACAGCCCGACGCCATAGGCTAATGGCCGTAGTTACAGGACAAAAGGCTACCACACTACAGGCTCAGGTACTACGTTTCCTTCTCATTATATACTTAAAAACCATAAGAAAATGTAATGAGACAAATGTTGGTCATAGCAGTAGGCAGATTTTTCACAAAGGCTCTTGCATGAGTTTACTAAGAAGGAACTGCATCGAGATCCATAGCTCTGGAAAATATGCCATGAGTTTTTCTTGAAGAGTAATCTCATTAGGAGATTGCGTAGCAAGCTGAAAATATTGGTGTATAGTCAGTAGCTATTGATTGAGTGCGGTTCAGATTCTATCTTACCTCTATCACTGCCTAATTGGTTAATATCTGTACCATTATCGCCAATTGAATATTTTCATAATACTCTCTGGGTGTCGAGTTCGAGTTCCCAATGTTAAGTATATGGGGAAATAACCAGAGGTTGGATGAAATAACATAAAAAGGATGTACAGATGGTAACTAAACAGGTATCCACATTCTATACCCCTTAGTAACAATACTCTTCCAAATTGCTTTATTCATATAACAGAAGTATATGATTATAAAGATATTCTTGTTATATGTTTGGCACCACTTTTATCATATCTTCAGAACTGCAACTTTAAATTGTATCGCAAACTGCGCTGCCAGAGAACAGTGTTCGTGCGATAGATCCATAATGAGGGCGACTATTCACAATTAGCTGCACGAATGAATAGTTTATCAATTAGGATAAATACTGTGCAGAAAGGTCTGTAATTATAACTTCAAAATTGGTTGGGAAAACTTGACATTTGGCCATCGTCACTGCCGTCTATTCACTGCTGGCTCCGTTGGCCTTGGCTCAGTTTTACACCAGTCTCTTTTTCACTGATATCTTCAACTAATTGCGCCTTGAAAAAGGTCGGTTCGACGCTGGAGCGACTGAGGCCGAGTTTACACGAGCCGACAGAAAATGCACCGATGAAATATCGGGACGGGTAGCGTCGGTCTGTGGTGCGCCCCAAGAAAACATCAATCCCGATAATCAGTGACACTGCCAGCCGTTGAGGCGTTTACACTTGACAACTGATTAAACATTTTATCTGCAACAATGGAGTGTTTATTTCAATCTGCATTCCATCACCAATTAATCTAGCCCAATCTGATTTCATCTGTGGCCTTAAATAGTGGTTGGTGGAGTCATATAACACTTTTGGGGGCTGAAAAATAATTTGGATTTTTGCTGTTTTCACTTACCAATATTTCATTGGAGGTGTGTAATAATCGGTCGGCGGTTCCAGATTCTATATTGGGTAGTCAAAATCGGTAGGTGTAAATTGGGCATGAGGGGACTAGGGGGGGATGCAGGGTGAGACATGCCGCATGCTGTTCGTTACATGGGAGCCTGGTGCACGGAGGAGACTTGTAATTGCACGCAGACTCTTGTCTCCAGGGTGCGTGGATGACAAGATGCCAAGTGTTCAGTGTCACGCCAAGTCCTTGTAGCCTGGTGTCTGGGAACACGACTTTTAACAATGTCCTTTCTGGTCCAGAGAGGGTTGTCTGTTACTGAGAACTGAATGTCCTCTTTTGGTAGGATCTAGTCTTACATTTCTGATTAAATGAGGGATTTTAGGAAATATCAAGATTTAGGCAGGAGATCAGTCTAGATTTTCCAAAGTTATTTCTTGCAATTTACAGATTTATATTACCAAAAAGACAGTGCTAGAGGAGATATTTACTAGATTTATTGCCTGTTAGTAAGAATTTAAAGTCTTTTTTTGTAGTATCGGCTGTAACAACTCTGAATGAATATGAAACTACATGTATAAGGAATATCAAGATTTTGGCCGGATATCTGGACGGATTTTCTCTAAATCAATTCGCATAGTATAGATTTATTTAAGGGTGAATGCTAGAGGATATATATTTATCAAATATGTTATTGATACCGTATATTTGCAGTGAAAATCTTGATATCATATATATGTGAGTGTGTATCACGTCTATAAGATTATGCACCAAAATTCATATCAAAATATATCTTCTGACATAATATCTTAGACTAAAAAGTATCGGGTTTTACTGGAAAGTGCTAAAGGTATCAGTTTTTATCGCTGGTACTTCAACATCAATTACGACATAAGAATTAAATTTGATGTTCCTTTGATGCAGGTCTAAAAAGTGCAAATAAAAGTTGAAGGTGTCCAATTTAAGGTCCTCGACCTCCAAAGATGGCGTAGGCTGAAACTACCAATTTCATTGTTTGCGGTTTTTTTGTCAGAGTGACTTTTTGTGCGTGTTTTGACAGCTCTGCTCGCATGTTGGCGGCCTCCCCACAAACAGAACCTGGCCCAAAGGACCTCGGCTTCCATTGTTTTTAACCCCTTTACCTTGGTTTCTTCTCTCTCTTCCCAGGCGTAGCTCTTACACCTAGTCCCTGCTTCCCATGAGCCGGCGTTTACACTAGACGACTGAGAATGGGACGATTGTAGATCGTATAGGGAGAGGTCATGTGGTAAAGCTCTCCGAAAAAGAATCCTTCACCAAGTTACTCTACTAAGACAACCCTGACAGTCAAGACCATCCCGAGGACAGGTTGCGTTGCAACTGTCTAGCTCAAACTGATAGGCAAAGGCAGGTTCCGTTGCAACTGCGCATTATGTACAGATCATTTAAAGCCATGAATGACACACCCAAAGACTTGTTAATCCCCCCACTAGCTGTAGGGTCCTACTGTAACAAGATGAAATCTTGAAGGACTACCCTATATATACGCATACAAGGCTGGTCTCCACCGGAGTTGGAACTTGTTATCAATCACTGTAAACATTTAGATAATTATGTTTATCTACCTTATCAATGTTTATTAACACCTTGTTCACTCAATCAACGGACACATGGTGTGTGCTCCATAAATGACTCAATCGTAATAAAACCTACATGACTGACTTGAAAGCTATGTTGATACACAGCGGCCAAATCGCTATAATCATTGATTGATGATGTATCTAATTGTTAGAAGATTGCACGTGTCATAACTAAAAAGTTAAGTGGTGGCACTTGTAGTGGTATTAGCAGGATAGCCCATTTGTCTAGCTATATAACTAAGAACTGTAAAAGTCCAAGTTTCACACTCATTACATCACATTAATATATAGTCATCGCTGTATCCTAAGTAACTGTACTGAAGGAGATCTAACCTGATCTTGGGCCTATATACACGATTCACCCCTACTCTGTATAGACTATAAGAACTAAGGATATTCGACTGTGTAACCCGCAGAGGGACCAGGTGGAAGATCGGCCGTGTGCCGAACCTGGCTATGCAATTGTGCTCAACCCTAATGAAAACCAATAATAAAAAAAAAATTTAAAAAAAATGGTAGACCCAAGAAGTGTCTAAAGTGTTTATTTACACTCGTAAAATTTGGTCCCGTTTTTTCAATATCTGAATATATTGATTTGCTCCTGATGTTCACCCAAGGTTAGGCCACACACACATATATATATACATTTTATCTGCACCGACTAAGAATTTCTCTAAATCTGCATTCCATTACCGATAAATTCAACCCAGTTTTGATTTTGTTGGTGTCCTTAAATCTGTTGGTCAAAATCGGTCGGTGTAAGCTGGACCTTATGTGTTATTTTCACCTGCCGAAGAAATACCCCATCGGTCATGTACAAAGGTCGGTCGGTGGTCCTCCTTGAAAATCTGCCTGCTAGTGATCGTTAAATTACACACCTGATGATCATATATATGTGCCATGTTCACCGATTATTCAATATGTATACGACCTGACCAGCTTGAAGATCTATCCTCCTCTAAATTGCTATAGAAATCGGTGATGTCGAGAAAAAATGCTGTTTTTAGATGGTAATGAAGGTGATCACTGACCGATTTATGGTCGCCCCACCGATTAATTCAACATCGGTTGATTTCGTTGGTGGCCTCAAAAGTCCGTCTGTTGTGTAATGTTGGAGGGAAATTTCGACGCCACTTTTCGTTTCAACCCTAACGACTATTGCATGAAAAGTATCAAATTGTAGGTCGGCGGTGCTACATGCCATAGTCGGTGGACATAATCGGCAGGTGGAAACGCCACATAACAGCCCTGCCTGCCGGCGGTGAGTCTGACTCAGTGCCTGTAGCCGTGCGAGCGTCGGGCGTGACGGGCGAATTCACTTAGGTCGCTGTCTCTCCTATTTGACGGAGGTGTCACCACGAGTGGTTCCGGCCTGCGCGCGCACATCGAGTCGGCCGCCCCAGAGTTCCGCGGGGCCGGATGTTAACCGTCCGTAAATTCAATTTGGACACAATTTGTATTCGCTGACACGCAAGGCCTTGGCCGACCACGAAACCTGTGAGTGATGCCTGACTTAGACTTGACCGCTGTGGAGGCCGCAGTCGGTGTCCCAGAAGACGAGAGGGAATGAACCTTTCATGAGCATCTCTAAAGGCTCTCCTTTTCATTTAAGGAAATATCTCTTTCTCCCTATTTTTATATTCGTAGACTTAAAAAAACAAGTTCGCTTTGCGAATATGGTGTTTTTAAACATGGGGATTTTCGGGCGAAGCGTTGTATTTTGTCAGTTTTATTGTTGTTTAATAACAAATGGCATTGACGTTTTTCATACGTTCAATCACCTATTGTATCAGAAATATAAATACTGATGCATTTAGCAAAGTAAGTAGAAATTCCAATTTCAGGTGAAAGCCCAGCCAGCGTGTTAACATGCACACCTTTTGTTTCATAAGTGTGGCGTGTTACTTTCAAATGAAAACTTCCATTCAATATAGCAATTTCCTAGAGAGAATAATAGAACTTCAGATTATTTATATAAAGGAAATATGTCTGAAATTTTATAATCTCAAATAAACTGTCTTCTGTTAAAGGTATCCAAAAGTATAACCATAATGCTGTGTTTATATGGATATAACTAAGATACTATTTACAGATTTCCATACCCATCATCAGAGTGTTGCTTTTGCTGACACACATTGTTGTTCCGGTCGTGCCAGCATATAGATTTAAATTGTGTAGATAAGAAATCAGTCTGCCTCACCATGGACCAAAGTGATAACGTACTGTGTGATATCAACATTTATATGAGTCAAATATGGTTCATGGTTCATGCGTTCAACGGTTGCAAGCCATAAATACTATAGCATGCAATGTATGCGAGTAGTATATTGCTGGAAGTATTTATACAGATAATAATCGATGGTTTTGTGGATAGGCGGCTGTAAACCACGAGGGGTAGCGAGTGTATTACGAGGTCAACCATGAGAGGTTTACAGAGCCGCCCGTCCAAAAAATCATCGCTTTTTTGTATTTATTACCTTTCTTCTTCAGTAAATTAAATCAAGGAATTGCCATATTAAAGGGCATATCAATAGGGACTTTTTTGTCCCTATTTTGGCACTACAGAACAAAGTAACTGTTTTTCTATAAAGAATGTGTTTAAGGCTGTATAGAAGGTATTTGAAATCTGTAGACAATGATTATGGTATCTGACAGTTTTTAAATTGTGAGTAGTGGTTTACTGTGTCCCTATACATTTATATCATAGATAATAAAAGTGTGTATTATATTATGTAAGGTGTAACGTGTATATACATACAGTTGGGATTAGTAGTGTGTAAGCAATATCCGATATTTGTGAGTACATAGTTGTGAATAGCATGTATGAATCCTTTTTTGTATTTTCTGTATCTAGGAGGGGTATACCTGCCAATATTGGTTTGCGTTTGTGAGTAGTATACGTAGTTGGGAATTTACAGCAGGGCAAATACGAGATAAAACAGAGGCTTGACAATCATTGTTCCGTTATCTAGTCATTGTTATGAGACGAGTGACAGAAAAAACTACAACAGCTGAGTTTTCATCAGAGAAATATCATTACTATAAACATGACATATGTCGAATGGTATGTCCGATTTCCCCGACCGCGTTCGTCTCTCTTGTCAAGCACATATCAAAGGTTCATCTTTCTATACCCATAGTAGTAGGAATCTGACATATTTACAGATCGATACAAGAAGTAGACAAGCCCCATCTAGAAGTGTTGACATAGAGTCGATGGACTGAGGCCACTTGTAGGAGAGATGTAGGAGTAACTAATCTGATATTTGAGACTCTCCTTGGCTCACTATGGACACTGAGAGTCTTCTAGCCCCAGGCCATCCCTCGTCCTATTCCCCTGAACTCTCCTCAAGTTTTCGCCGATGCCGACAATTCAAGCGCCACTCGAAAGTGGTCCTGGGAAGCGGTCACGTGACTGGGTGCCATCACTAGGTGTCGCTGCTATCGAGGCCGGCGACACAATCCTCCATTGTGAGGCAGTCGGGGGAGGGAGTGGTAAGTGCAGCCTTCAGCGTGCACAGTGCCTTCCTGCAGTGCCTTCCAGCTAGCCCGCCGACAGCAAATGTTTGCAAGAGGCTGCAGACCCCCTTACTACTACAACTACTTACCCCCACCCTCCCCCATACACACGCACGTAGTAGCCACCACTACAGGCCTCCGCCCCACCAGGCACCACAAGGCACCAGCGCGCACCACCATTAGGTGCACCGTCTCAGCGTGCTCGCCGCCGACTCCAATTATCGCCCACGCTTGATGTGCTCCCGCGTCCTCCTCCTCTCGCCATGTCTCGCGAGAAACGAGTCTCTGGTTGCTTGGCAGAGAGTGGACGGTTGGTGTGTGTGGTGGTCGTGCTGTGTGTGGTGGTGTGTGTGGTAGTGGGGATGGGAGGGGGTGGTAGGGCTGGGCTGTAAGGTTGGGGTTTTGAAGTGACTGGTCAATTTCCTCACATAGCTGTGGCTGTGGTGATTCTAGTGGTAGTAATTCTGGTGATGGGTTGGCCATGGTGGTAACAGTTATGGTAGGGGTCATGGTAATTGTGTAATAAGTGATGGTGATTGATGAGATAAATGATGAAGTCCCTGGCAGCTACGGATGTGGTTTAGGTAGTGATAGTAGCAAGAAAATTCAATTTCATGGACGAGTACTGGTAGTCTGGTGGTAACAGTATTAGATGTTTGGCTGGTTTAAGTCGTTATAACAGTGTCAGTGTAGGAGGTGGTAGTCATATAGATGGTGGTTGTTGGGATGTGTTTGTAACACTGGTAGAGACATTTTCAGTAGTGGTAGTTATTACAGTGGTAGCAAATGTGGTATTGTAGTTTCATTTATGTCTGTGACAGCAGAAATAGCAGTAGTGTATGTAATAATAATCACTGAAGAAAGTTATGGCTGTGTTCAGTGCAAGAGGTGCTTGTGGTGCTAGCATTGATAGTGGCTATTTCATAAAAATATACACATAGCCAAATTTAATGTTTCATCCTGTATTGTAGCGGCAGTAGTAATTGTGCTTTTCGTAATCTTCTGTCATAGTGATGTCAGTAGGGGTAGTGATAGTAATAGTGATGGTAGTGGTGTTTTTCATATAGACATTTATAATGATAGTAGTCTTACTGGTGTCAGTAATAATGATCAGCGAAGGTAGTGGTGTTGGAGATATTAGTAATTGTGGTTGTAGTTATGATGACAGTTGTCGTAGTGACAGTGGTATTGGTGGTAGCAGTGTTTATCAAAGTGTTGCCAGTAGTGGTACTGACAATGGTAATGGTAGTAGTGGTGGCTGTAGAAGTGATGTCACTACTGGTGAAGACACTGGTAATGATGATAACAGTGAATCTGGCAATGGCAAATGTCGCACGATAGACAGCATGCGATCCCCTCATCCATCTCCACACTCCTCTAACCCGCAGCGACCACGCGGCCCTTCTCTCGCGTTATCACGCGAGGTCTTCGCACCTCTGCGCGCCTAGCGGCAGGTGTGAGAATTAGTAATGTAATCGATGAAATATTCACCAGTCTCCTCCAGTGACAGCATGGCCAGGGGACCAGGAAGGAGACACTGGAGGGAGCCACGAGTAGGCCTCCCATGATGAGGTTAACACCCTCCCCAAAGGGCAAAATGTGACAACAGGGAGCTGGACCATGGAGGAACCTTTAGCACTGAATAAACTACCTCAGTGTTCTTCGGGGATGACCGTATGGTGCTGTGGTTGTATCTACTGTTGTTATAGAAATAGAGGTAGAGAAGAACTCCCCCTACCCCAGCACAATTCTTGTCATTCCACACAACCATTATATTTTCCCACCGACCCCCCACTTTCTTTTGTACACAATTTGTATTCTCTACTAGGTTTTTAATCGTGATTATCTTATGAATATTTAATATGTAATTTTTCACAGATAATAGATATTTCATTAATGAACTCTAATGATACAATTCTATTTCACATCCAGACTCCTCTCTTCATTCTCGCCTGGCTGACAGACAAGAATAGGAGAATTATATTTAACGCTCATTGTCAGCTAAAGAGACTCAACTTTGTTTTAGCTTCTCATATTTATTTTGATGCAGGATATTTACAAAGTAGTGCACAGCAGTTTTGGTTATTAGGTTCAAATACTGCGAATACATGTCAACCTAGGGGTGGATGGGGAACTGTGAAATGAATAAGCTCGTCGTATTTTGCAACTAGCTAAAAACAGGTAAAGGTGACTTCATTGAACTATTTATACTTTCAATTATAAAACAACCGAAGGCTATCAGAACATATTAAAAACAAGACCTACCTACTCGGCTCGTATAAAGTTACTTTCTTACTCCTGAGGCGTCTCGATGTAGTTCCAAGCGACCTACCTGTAAAGGTTGTCAAACCCTGTCAAACTAATTCTGCTTTTATGCTACTCACCATTCCTGTAGCCAGCCGCTGCCTTGCATTTGCTGTCAATTTCTACGCCTATGATGGATGTGCCATTACATCCGATATGTAGGTGACCAGTGCACTCAGTTTGCGAATGCTCCAGCACGTATTTCCCGGGGAAAGGACAAGGCTGCAGCTCCAGCTTTTGCGCTGAGGGAAACAAAAGCAAATACCACGTACTATATAACCTCTACAAGTGGGTATGTCTATGTGAATGTATTTTATTAAGCATATTTATCTATGCATATTTACGATTATCCTTTTCTATTCCAGCATGTATTACCTTTGCAATACATCCTGATCTACGGTTTAAATCAATGACATTGGTTTCTCTCTTAATTCCTCACATGTTTACAGAGCCTCCTATCCACAAAACCATCGCTTGTTGTATTTATTATCCATCTTCTCCAATAAATGAAACCAAGGAATTGTCATATTGAAGGGTGTATCAACAGGGAGGGTTTTCTTATTGTATAGCACCAAGGGACTATTTTCCCGTATACGGTGGCTTTAATGCCATATACCACTGATTTGAATCCATATACCATAATGGGTAGTGGTTTACTACCACTAATAAACAATAGGTAGTGGTTTACTCAGTCCTCGAAGATTCTTAATGGGGACGATAGATGATAAATACATATATATATATATACACACGCAGCGGAGGAAAAGAAACATAAGAGAGGAATGTACTCTGTATTTCTTCATTGCTTCCCTACTGCCATATCTGAATCAATCCATCAAACGGGGAGACATAGCATTCTCGTAACCATATACAGCTCATGATTGTATCATTTCCTATGTACGGTCTTTGCAGGCGTGTATAATTATATCGGTAGAATGGGGAGTAAAGGTTCGCTGATGGATTGCAAGTAATTCTACTGAATAACGATAAGCGACAATGTACAAAGGAAACGGAACAAATCAATCTACTTGTTATAAAATAGTCTTTTTGTACTTACGTATTACTAGATGGTGCCTCGTCTGGTTAATTCTGTCAGTCTCCAGACACTCCTTGATACTGTTTTCCTTGATATGACCTGAGGAGAGAACACATCAAGCACAATGAGTAACATTGTGTATCTTTTTACCGCCAGCATTCTCTATGTTAATAGACAGGCACTCTGAATGAGGGCACATCTAACACACAACTGCTCGTTTTTTTACAGCCGGCCTGAATAGAAATGCAAAGAAGAGTGATTCTGCAAAAAAGCAATATTGGGTACTTGTAAGAAGGCTTCCAGTCTAATGCAACCTCTCCAATTGGCTTTACATTTTTTAACAAAGCTGTCTGTTGTAGTGAGCGAACATTGATGTCGGGTGGCACTGGAGAAGGAGGTTAGGGCACTTCCATCACGTCCGGTACCAGCAGGGATAGATGCCGATAAGAGAGGCGCACGCCGGGGACAATCGAAAGATCAGCAATCAAAGCTGCGAGCAGACGACATTGAAGATCCATTACGGCGCCGATTTGGCGCCACTTTCCGCGGGGGCCTCCTCAAGGTGGTCAAAATCAATACGAATGAATAGTGGTGGGCAATCAGAGAAATCCATCATGGCGCCTGGCATGTGTTGCCATTAGGCGCTCCCGGGAAGACTTGGCCGGGCGTCCCAAAATGCACCTCGGCCCCCACCATCCATCAAGACATGCGCAGTCCGGGGAGGATGTGGTTTGGAACGCCCGGATCCGGCCATTTCAACATCAATTTTCCCGCTCATTCTCTGCCTGGCGAGCTTGAATTAACGACTCAAGAACAACATCAGCGTGGAGGAAAAAAAACACAGCACATTTGGTGGATCTTTGACTTTGGGAGCGTTGGCCTGGAGACAGGACGTTTTCTGCTGCATTGGCTCCTCTGACTGGTGGCCTGGAAGCGTGGCATTGGCCTGGCAGGTCGCTCGGGGGCTTGTAATTCCAATCTGCCCGCTATGTAGGCTGCCGGCTAAGGTTTTATTCTTCTTTACTGCCATTTTCGGATGTTTCCAGTAAGGCACCACGGGAGGTCAATCCCAACTGCTTCCTGCTGATTCCCTATTTTATCGGCAGTGTTTGGCTTCAGTCTATAGACACCAGACAGCTAGAGTCTATTCAGGCGAAACCTTTCTACAGAGGGTAGATAGCTATGGTCTTATGGAGGCGGCCATTTTGGTCCCAATGCCAAAATAAACAGCAGGTGGCTGGTGCACTTATCAATGGATTTCTTAACCATATATACATAGGGGGTTTAGCCTTGTCTCACGATTTTCAATGGATTATAGGAACTGATTACAGTGGCGGTATCTCATGCGGAAACATAGTTCATGAGCCAGTAGTGGTGGATGTTCCAAGTCACTCATCACATAATTAAGGCCCAATGCATAGGCAAAGGGTCATAGGTACAAGATAAAAGACTGAGAACAGCCCTTACTACGAGCTCAGTAATCATGTTTCCTTGTTATTATATACCTGGAAATCATGAAACACGCAATTCTATGTACAGCCTTACAATGAGCCCGAACATTATTCATACTGCACTCCTAGCAGTGGGCAGTATTTCATACTCTTCGCACAGGCATATAATGATACAATTTCCCGGCAGATATATGACGTAGAACTAGCTATCGCTCAGTGCCCTATACACAGACCCTCCCTCACTGAGACCTAACCTCATTTTCGCTTCCAGTGAAAGCCCCTATCCCCGTAGCGACACTCGGAACGAGGCTTGGGCTCTGTTAACATGGCCGCTGCTCTTCATTAAGTGCCGAGTCATCTAGAGCTACTTATTCACGAGTATCTCCAGTATTTTCACCATCTCTTGATTGTTTCGCGCTAATGACATTGCATTCGACCGCTGGTTGGGAGCCAGGGAGGAAAGGACGGGGGCGCTTCCTTGTTGCGCCTCCGAGCGCCATACGATATAATTGAATTCGCACGCCAGGCGTCGCATTAGTCGCAGCCGGGCGTCGTCTCGGGGCGACCCCTGGGGGTCAGGGTCGGCGGCGTCCGGGCGGAACGCGCGGGGCCACGCGCCGCCCTGACAGAACCTTGTTTATAATTCGCGAATCATTCCCGCGCGGTCAATAATAGATGGCGCTGCCGTCGCCCTTGCTATATCTCCCAGAAGCCCCCTCGTGCTGCCGCCCTCCCACTGCAGCCCGGGAGCTGCCGTCGAATGGCTCCTGCGCCGGAAATGCGCCATTGACATGCGCACTCGGGTGGGCGGCGCTGTATCGGAGACGAAAATGAAACTGGCGGAGCCGCGAAATAAATCAGCGCCAGTGCCACCGCCTGGCGACAAAAGGTGTGGCGTTTGGTGTAAGTTCTATTTCCGGGGGGATGAGACGCGCAATGGTGGCTCACGCCCGCAACCAGTGACGGATGAGGCGTGTGTCCACAAAAGAATTGCCCATCGAAAAATGAATATATCTTACAGAAAAATCCGCTTCGGAGTGCTTGTGTTTTCTACTGACGTTAGTATAGAATAAGTGGCGGCTTGCAAAGGCTAACGGTGGTCTCCATAATCGATATCGCTACTGGTTATATAGAAACGTCCCTAGGTATTTTCCACTTGACTTTTAGGAAGACTATTCAGAAGAGGGGAAACAAGTACAAATACCCATGTAGCTATCTTTCTCTCCCTCATTCCCTCTTGGCTGACAAACATTGGGGTCAATTTTCTGTGTTCTCCTAATAGCCTATTTCCATTGGCCATCACCGACATACGGTCAGGAACCACCGACGAAACTTAGCACTGCTGACGCAAAATGAAAATAGGCTATTAGGAGAACACAATAATCGACACCGTGTTTGTCGGCCAATGGAAATGGGCCTATACAGGGAAACAGGCAGAGACTAAGAAGGGAACAAGAACAACTCTATGTCTCTCTATATATATAGAGAGAGACATACAGCCAAATACAGAGACATACAGAGAGGTATAGAGAGAAAGAAACTTAAAGAGAGATAAAGCGACACAAACAGAAGTAAGCTCACATAAATATCATTGTCGGTAAACCTTGTTACAGACAGTATATAGACATTATGTAAAGTGTCCATATACATTACCTGTGAAAGCTATACAAATACTACTACAGAACAAATACACTGTAAATGAAGGCGACAGTGAATGTAAGTAACTACATGCTGACGCCTGAGAAGAGATGGTGCTGACAACGGCTGCTGACACTGCTGTTCGCACCCATGGTTATTGCCACAGTAAATTCCTATAGGGCCGTCTTTAGGCAATGAACCACTCACCTTGATGGATCTCCAACACCTGGCTGTTTCGCCGTAGAATCCGAATGCACTGTTTTGTGGTGTCGCTGCGAATATAGAGAAGAAACACATGAAGGAAAATGTCGTCTCCTTAGAAGATTTCCAGCAAATTTGGCGGGAGATGGATTCCGCATCAACTTCATTTTGATATGGAAAAACAGCCGGGAGTAGTCTACTGTGGACTTTGATAAGAGGTACTATATATAGTAGTCTGGTAATGGATCTTGATGAGCATTGTAAATGGCATCATAAATAAACAGCTCTTGTATCTTTGATATGAGAGCTTATATTAACTTGGTCAAGCACCACTAGATTATCATACAGCCAGACCTTTACTGATATCAGACTCATGTACGAAAGTAACAGTCGTTTTGATATAACATAAGCCAGAGCAATGTAGAGGATGCCATTTGAATATGAAATAGTAATTTGAATACATTATCCTCATTTAGACATATTTTATTAGGTTGACAGGGATAGAACCGGATATATAATACTTGACAGTTAATAATTTTGAACGAGGTAACATCAAAGACTGAGTCAACATGTAGCCCTTCAGGTTTTAGGTTTTCTAGCATATGGCTGGGTGATGTTTTGTCCCAGGATAATGAAACATAATCTCGTGTTTTTATCGATTTTGAATAATTTATATTCGAGAATCCTTTTAGAGCACTTAAAGTTTTTTTCTCGATATCGCCCTCGTTCTAGCTGATTTTGTTACAGCTGATTACATTATGATATCAATGACTCTGCGTCTCAAAACATGAGCGTGCACCTGTCATTTTTAGAACGCTTAACTCTTTACTTCCGGCATATACCATACGGCAACATTATGGTAATATATAAAATGCAAATGCCTCGAGGTTCCACCGAAAGATTTCAGTAATAATTTAAAAAATAATTTAATAATTACCTCGCCATTCCTAGTTATATAAAAGTAGATATAAATGTTTCAAGGTACGACATAAGATGGTAATACTTTTTTTATTTCCCAGAACAGATATTTTTCTTGTATTATGGTACGATGCAATAACTAAGTACAGACTTGGTTATCCATTTGTTAAGTTCATCCGTATGGTACATAGGATATGGAACCACATGATAATTCATTAGGCATCATTTGAATTGCTAATGCGGTAAGGAAAGGGTTAAGAAGTCGCTGACTCACTAACGAGAGGCAGGGTGACGCTAGAGGGTGAGGCTGTGGGGAGGGCGGGGGTCCTTTACGAAGTCAGTGTGAGTGAGGCTCTGGCAAGCTGGGGGTAACATTACATGACTGGCTTTCACGTCGGCATTCTTAAGCCTAGGACCAGTACCTCAAGGAGGATACGTCGCTTCAGATGAAGTGTTTGTAACATCACGTACACGCATTAATTGAAAAAGGTGTAGAGGATAGTCCATGGTTATATCGATTATACAAAATGGCACATAAGCCTTGTAATCTTCTGATCCCATTGTTGAGTAAATGGTATATTTTCTATATATTCTATAATAATGTTATAATAACAATGATTTCTAGATTAAAAGCGAACACGGTGACCCCGACTTTTTAAGTCATTTTTCGAATTTAGGAAAATGGCATTTTCACGGTAAATTTTTCCATAGCCTTGAAGAGGATAATGAGGGGAATCCTAGCCGTATCGGTTATCAGGGCCAGAATATATATATACGACCAAAAAGTTCCCAATCTCTTCCCTGGCAATTTTGTAAGGTGTCTATTTTGTTTAGTCTTTTCTTGACTATTTCCTCATTCAGTTGCATCATGCACGCGTCCTGAACTTAGTTTTAAAAAGATCTACGAGACGCTTGGATTACTATGTGCTGACGTCAAGTAAGGCATTTTGCAAGTGTAACCATGACACCCAGTCCTTCCTCAATTAAAATATGCAAGGCAATTAGGACTACAATATCGTTTTCCATAGAGAAATATCCGTGAAGAAAATGTAATTTTCATATCCTACACGGTAAAACCTCCAGACAGCTTCAGAACTAATTGAGCTATATCTCTGTTGGTCTATTCCATAATTTGTATCCAGGTTTCCAGGTAAGGTCATTTTAAACAACAGACAGGGATGGTTTGACCTGCCTTTGAAGGCATATCCTACACTTTACAGTGGCGCCACCTGGTAATTTCTAAATATTGTCAATCATCAGTCACAAAGTACTATGCCCTATGGTTTTCAAAACTTTGATGTATAGCTTTATACATTTACTACATTCGGTGGAAGTTTGAAGAAAAATATCAACTTTCTAGAATTTCAATATATATTCCTCTTTTTTCTAACTTTGCTCATAAACTCACCTGACGGAGTTCTTCCATTTAGAGCATGTCGTCTGGATTATAATATATATTTGATCCTGATTATAATATCATTGTGACAGTAATATCTAAAACTAGCACCGTGACCCCCGAATTTTTAAGTTACACATGTGTTCGACGACACTTCGATACCATCATATTCATTTTCAAGAAAATGACATGGGTTTCAATTTTTCAATTGTCCGATATGCCTTAAACAGATCAATTAGGGGAGTCACGTACCAGCCGTGCGTTGTGAGCGTGATGGCCACGAACTGGCGGTCCGTCGTGTTATCGTCGATCACCTCGAGGCACCGGAAGGCCGCCTGCGTGTGCACCTTGTCCGGCTTCCGCTGGAAGATCATACGCAGCACTTCCGCTCTGGCGTCCAACGTGTAAAGATGGCTGCCAGAGAGATCTTGCCACGTGATTCCAGACATCCAATCAGGGAAAGTGCAGTCCTCCTGTGGCCATCCGGTGGTATCTGTGCGAAAGAAATGGCACATCAAGATTGGTGCAGGGAAAGGGGGGGTCGTAGGGTGAGGTGGGGGGCGTGGAGGTGAGGTGAGGGGGTAAAGGGGTGACGGTTGAGCTTAGGTCTAGGTGCGAAGCCACCTCCCGTGTGGCTTCTGACCTTTGTTTGATATAGTGACTGGTTTTCTAATGAGGCGTGGTAGATATTATGAGTATATCTCTTTTGTGTCAGTAACTAAGGGCACCTACATCCGCAGCTGTTAATGAAATGGTGGCGTCGAAAACAAAAACATGTTTTGTACAAAGAAGAGATTTTGTTTTTGTTAGAAAGAATTGTTTTAGGTATGATTCGTAGGATTATCGAATTGAATAGACCTGTCGACTATAAGGGCATACTTTAGGAGGAAAACATTGTGCAACGGTAAACACGGTTATTTAATACTTACATCGACTTGAACTCTAATACTGTTCACTATTGAAAACATTGATGGGTCTTGTTTAAATCTTCGTTTCTAGGTATCTTATTTGAATATTTATATGTTCTATTGACCAGTCTCTTTGTACATGACTTAGATATGCAATTATAAAAGGAAGCCATACATTTATTAATAGACAAACCTCGTTGAAACTGCATAGCCAGTGGACCATCGATAGGAGATCGCAGACCACGACAGCTGGCATCTGCAGACATGGCCAAGTTGACATCTGCTCCTAGTGACTGGTACATCTATAAAAATTAGAAAGAATACATTTTTCTCACTGAAGTCTCTCACATATATCATAATTTGAAGTTCTAGTTTGCACACCCCTATCAAGAGCATTAATTTTGGTGGCTATGCAAAGAGATCAATCATTAAATTGACTCAATGGGAACAGTCGCCATTTTGTAGCAGCTCCCTCCTGTCTTGTTGTTTACAGTATGGCAACCAGGTAGTGAATGACATATTTACCCTCATTATAGCTCGTTCTAGTATCTTGACTGTCCACATGGGGACAGGGGAATATAACAATGACACTCTGAGTTGTAAGTGTTGGGAGCGGCCTCCCTGGCATGTGCGACCGACTGGTTCGCGTTTGGTGATCCCTCATTGGCATTGGTCTAACGGCCAATCATGGTGCAGAGCTTGCAGGCTCAACCTGCAGCAAGATGCCTCCTGTGGCTCATATATAAACTCCTCAATATGTCATCAAAGTCATTCTCTCTTGACTCGCAGTAGTATCGTAAAACTGGATGAGGTTTAATCTTGGCCACCGTATTCCACGACTGGAGTTTGGCAAAGTGACTTCATGAGGCGAAGCCGAGTGAAGTCCGGAGCCAAAACTTCAGGAGTGGGATGCGGTGGCCAAGATTAAAACGAATCAGGTTTTCATCCTACCCTATCTGGTCGATTTTGGAATATTACGTGATAACAATTCTGTATGCCACTAGTGACATATAAAACTCTGTATGCCAGTCAGCGTGGCATACGGAAACCCAATGTTAAGCCTATGGGATTTTATATTAGGGGTAGGATAATACTTAGATCCTCTGAGCTTGAGTTCTGACTCACATACACTTGAGGTCTATATTTGGCTAGTCTAGCCCCCTAGACTTTACAACATGCAAAGCAAAAAATAGATGAAATCAAACCATCGCAAGACTCCTCTGATAACTAGGAGCAAATGGTATATTCTTTATTTATGATTGAGTTTGCAAATATAGAAAACAATTAAAACGTTTGGGTTACATACGGTCTATGGACTGCCTGAGTCTCGGATCCAAGCATATCAAGCAAAAGTGGGTTTCGAGGCACGCTCTAATAAACGCAACTTTCGACTAACAGATACCGAAGTGTGATGGTATTAAACTCCCCTTACTCCAATGCAGGACGCCTCTGCCTGGATGACCTTATCAGCTACCGCTCAACAAATTAATTCTCTACATGAACCCCGAATTGGCTTCCCAGTAGTCCGATGTTGATATACAACTCAAACCTTTATTTATCACACAAACATCTTTTATCCTCTCACTTATGCTTCTCTATTATTAAAGGTTTTGATGTTGGTGCTATAGTCAAGTACTTTTGTTTAATACCTGGGGACCGGGAGTGTTTCTGTAGAGTCATATTCATGAGAGATACAATACACTACTTTTGTCTTTAAACCTAATAGAAAAATCAGCTCCTTGTGAAATGTGCATCAAAGAGAGATCATGTTTTCGCCGGAACTGTTTACACACGATTGGAGGTGATCCGAGAATTATCATTACTATCAGACATCACCTCGCCTCATGCTAGGTATGCAGAAACCTGCGCCAAAGGTGACGTCGTCTAGTCTCCTGAGAGCCGGCCCAGTCGCCCGGTCTACAGAGTCTTCAACCTACCCACACAAAGTATTAAAGACTGAAATCTACTTGAATCTTTATCTTATCAAATTTAGACTATCAAACATGCCAAATATCAAATTTCGAGTTTCAAAATACTGTTTCCAGATATCAAAACTTAAGCTTCTTCTGACAGAAACATCTGTGAGCTATGATATCCTATCAGCGAAGAAATACTCAGTTTTTCTGGCCTTCATTAATATGCCATTCTATAATCATGGGCACTACCTCACATAGGCAGTAAGAATATTTTCAACCTTTCGAAATCTTACTTCCATTAACCACATATATTTGTGGTTATACTAGTCCTCTAGTAAAGGCATGCTTAAACGTGAACCTCAAAATCATATCTATTTGTGCTTACTTGAAAAGAAATAAAAGAAATTAGCTCTTGCGTACATTTATTATCCACCGATTACGGAGTCTCCATAGAAATTGTAGAGAGGGCCTGGAAATCGCTACCCGGAGATTCAAATGGCATGTCAGAATCTCCTGCAGGAGGTTCCGGGAAAAAAGTCCCATCCAAAATTAGATCTGATGATAATGTCCTTGAAAATAGGTTTATCTAATGTTCATTCAATATTGATTATTCATAATCAGTCACAATAATCTCATTTACCATCAGAAATCACTGTCATAAAACGTTTTGCATACTAAAAACACAGAAATATAGCAAACTATATAATTGGCGTGAGTATACACCGAATTTCCCCCATGCTTGAAAGTGCTGTGGCATTATGGTGTAATATGAAATTAAATTTACTTTTAATTGCAATAAAACTTGGAAGGTGGATAATAAATACAATAACGACTGTTTTAATTAAGAGTGTCTGCAATCTCCTCGTAGTTGACGACGTAATATCCTCGCTAATCGCTCGGATATTACTACGCGTCAACTACTCGGAGATTACGGCCACTCGTAATCAAAACCAGTCATTATTGTGTATATAGCCACATGGTTTACGAAATATACGTAAGCTACGGGACTGTAACTAAAAGCTGAGGTTTTGCGGGAATTGATAAAAGCCCTACATCCCTTTGTCATTTAAGTAATTAAGTTGATGAAACGACAGACTATAGAGGTGAGGCTGGATAGTGATATAATCTTACGTTTCACAGAAGCATTGCATACAAAGAAAATGTTATGACATCTGAGAAAACAAATAGATTCTGTTTATTGTATGTGTTCCTATCCTACATGATTGATGTAGAGATTATGAATATATACAATATGTATATTTATATATTTATACAGTTTCGAAGACAAATAAGTTTCAGAACAATGATAAATCTCCTATACGATGCCTAAATAGGTCAGAAACAGTCCGTATAGCTTTGTGAGATGATGAAGACTTCATTATTCCTATGAGGAGTCTATAGTAGGGCTTCGGGCCTAAGAGCATTAGGATGTGGTTATCATAGCAGTGGGGAGGACGGCAGTGTAGGAGATGATAGGTACTAATGGTTGCACTATGGACATAGTTCAAGGCTCTTATATTGTTCTATTGTGTAATACACTTTTCATAATTATCCATGCCTTTTTGTGGTTATCTGCACTATACAAATGTTGGCACACCGATTTTGGAGGGTTAGGTTTATGCAGCATGCTCAGAGTCTATGTAACCTCTAAACCTCGAAAAACTTCTCTAACCTTGAGCTCATCTGTGCATATCTCATGCCGGAGACACACCAAGCGAGAAACGTTGGCGATAAAACTACTTGCCAACAAAGTCATGGCGATTATATGAGCGTTAAATGATGAGACTTCATTGGAGGAAAAGTTTTATTACACTAAAAGTGTGCTGCGCAAGTTGTTACATATATGAACAACTCATAATTGTTAAAGAAAGAGGTCATATAACCTGGTAAGCACTTAAGGTAATTAACATGATCAGTTAATGAGGTTTTGTAACCTGCTCCATGCATGACATGTCCTTTAATACTAGACAAACATACGTAATCAAATGATAAAATAACAAGGTTGAATAAGTCCTTGGTCAAAGCATAAAGAGGTTACTTAGAGTTATAAGACACACTTAACCGAATAAGGTAATTCATCCATATGCAGCATAATCCATGGCTGTGTTCAACTGTGTGACATCTCCCCAAGTGCCGGTATGGGTAGTTGTAGTAATGTAGTGACAACAGAAACTGTTTGGAAGTGGGCATGGCCTATGCCATACGAGTGGTTTGCTGGCCCAGCGCTAGCGGGGGGGGGGGGGGGAAATGGTGTAAAGGGTTGAGGTATCAGACACCCAGTCCCCCAGGTCCCTTATCTGTGCCTCCAGTACCCCTGCCCCCCACAGGAAGCTTGCTCCCCCTCTTCTGAAGCTGTGGGAGCCGAGGGGGGAGGTATCTACCCCGCTCCCCCAGAGCGCAGTAACAACCGCAGTCGTAAAGGTGGTGGCCGCGAGAGGGGTCAGGGGATGCGCCTCATTAATGACCAATGCCGGGACATCCGGAGGGACATCTGGTGTAAGGAATAAAGATAAGCCTTCGCCGGGCACAGGCGGTTATTGTTGATAACTGGAAGTGGGAGAATATGTGTCCTTGTTTGGAACTGGTCTGTCTTGGACCACCTGATGGTGATAGATAGGCCACCCGGTGTTAACACCATGTCCTTGGGGCCGTAAATGGCGGCCCGGGTCAAAGGCCCTATCTGACAACGGGAGCCCATTTGATCGTCTCAGGAGGCCGAAGAACATCATTAAGGCTGCTGCCTAGATGGCCGCCATCCTTGGTGATGCGATATCCAGGCTATTTAATAGGGTTAATAGCAAGTCCGCTGTCATCGGTTCTTTGCGGCACACCTCTCCCAACATCCTCCTGGCCCCCCGCAGTATGAGATGAAGCTGATAGTTGTCTTTGAGGGGGTCGCGTAAGAGTCTCTTTTTGTGTAAGTGGGATATTGCTCCCAAATACTGTCTCAGGGAGGAGAACTTCATGTTAAGAGATAAGCCACATATCTAATTAGAGGTTGATTGGATGCCGGGAAAGGTTCAAAAGAATAAACTCTGCAAAAGTCCAGATACTTTTCCTGTGGGATGCGTAGGCTTTGTTGGTATTGCGGGCAAAGCCATTGTCCACTAGTGCCTTTGTCCTGCGGTCCAACTGAGTAATATCCATTTAACTTAATGCATTAGCAAAAGCTGTGTAGAGCGGTCCTAGCCCATCCTCCTGGATGCAGCTTGCTGCTTCCGCTGATATATTGTAGGGCCCCGGGTAGTAACTGGCCTTCAGTCGGAAATCATAAAGTGCTGACAACCAGAAAATCTGTCTTAGGCTCTCCATCACCCAGTAGTGTTTGGATGCTCCTTTGTTGATTATCGCCACTGCTGCCTGGTTATCCGAGTAAACATGCACCAGTCTGTTTCTCCATTGGTCGGCGAAGAGTCTGACAGCTGGTTCTAGGGCCAGCACTTCTAAGTAATTAATTGGCAGGTCTCTTACGTCCGGGCAGTCTTCCCATCTGACATGGTACCAACGTCTGCCATACACCCCCCCCCCCCAGCTCCACTGAGACAGGCGTCAATGGTTATGGGGGTGTAAACACGCTTCTCTAATAGCGGAACCCCGGCGGTTGAATATGACCAGGAAATCTGACCACCACTTGAGGTCGGCACGCATCGATGCAGTAATCCGTGTGTGGTGAGAGGGGGCTCCTAGTGCCACCACCCTGTCCATGAGTTGTCTCGTGAATGACCTGCCTCCATAAACAATGCGCGAAGCCCAGCAAAGCCTCCCCACCATGGATTCTAATGCTTTGCGAGAAACTGTTCTGGCACTGAGCATATCGTTCACTCTGACTTGTAGATCCTGCACTTTCTCTTGAGGGAGCCTGAACACATGTTTAATGGTGTCTATCTCCACCCCTAAGAAGGTGAGGCACGTGGTATGCATAACCACTCTATCATAGTTCACTGCGAAGCCTAACCTCCTTAGGAGCTTGTGGAGTGTATTGAGCGCCCAAAGACATTCCTGTTTGGTTTTGCCTCCTACTAAGAAATCATCTAGGTAAGTGCATACATCCTGGTATCCTAGCAACTGCATGATCCAACAATCACATTGGGTTAAGCGATTGAAAATGGATGCACTTAGGCATGCTCCAAACATGAGGCATGTATCATACAGATAAGTTGGTTCGCCTCCTCTGAAATCCCATCACAGCCCTGCTAAGGGGAAGTCGTCTCGATGAACTTTAACACTGCGGTAAGCATTAGATAAGTCTATTTTTGCTAAAAAGTCACCTTGCGAAATGAAGCCCGCCGCATCTTCTAGCGATTGATATCTGAAGCCTTCGTTAACTGCATAGGTGTTGAGTGCAGAGCCTAAAGGCCTGCTTCCATCATGAATGAGTCTAATACCTCCATCAGGCTTTGAGATAGCAGCCAGGGCAGAAACAATAAGTGGCTTGTCTTGGCAGGCCACATACCGGCCATTGTCCATTTCAATTTTTATTTGTTTCTGGATTAGCCCCTTTGTTTCTTGTTGGGTTGCTGATCTGTGGTTGGGTTGCTCCGCTCCCGCCCCTTCTGTGCACAAGTTAGATATCCTGAATCCCTTTGTAACACCTGTGATAATAAAGTCTCTGTCATTATCGCTGTCTGGTATCAGTTGTTCCCAGGCCCCCGGTATTAGTGCTCCTTCTGTTATATGGGCCTGGGTGTCCCAATCCTAGGTAGACTTGTGTTTGAATCTGCACTTGTCTCCATAAGGGCACTCACCATTGTTTGCAAAGAGCTGGCACACTTCCTTCAAATCATGCCCTTTCTCTTGCTTGGTCGATCCATGTTGCCAACCCTTCCTGTGCGGTTTGCTCATATTCTTCATAGCAGGCGCCGGTCTGGGTGGTGGTCCAGATTGCTTCCGTCACAGCAGGGCAAGGGCTTCAATGGATGACACCTTGTCCCCCCACCTATACCCGTTCTGGGCCTGGAGCTCCCGGTAGCACATATCAAGCCCTAACTCAGATGTCCATTCAAACTTACACACCAGCTAAAAAATGTACACCGTGTATGCCAGGTAGTCCTCGAGGTTGGTTCTAGCTAGGTCACCATCCCTCATCAGCTGCTGCATCACCCTAATATTAGCTGCACCCCACTCTGCTATGGTGATGAAGACTGGGGTTGTTTTGTCCGGGCTTAGTACCATCGTCCCGTCCTCTGCTTCTGTGAATCTGACAGTGTCCTTCTTCTTTTTTGCTATGCGTAGCTTTACATGCTCCGGCACATAGTCAGATACCTTGAGGGCCTTTTTTCCACCTGCCTTAATCGTTAGGAGCACCATGGGGTCGTAGCCATTTGACCTACCATTCTTTGGTGCGCCCATGTAGCCCTCTGTTCTGCCACCTTGTCTCCCCTCCATGTTTCCTTTGTCCGCCTCCAGCGTTTCTACGACCTTCTCCCATCCTGATGCCGCATCGAGTAAGGCTAAGTTGTTATTGATTTTTTTCCATTGTGGATGGGTTGTCGTTATCATCCTCACTGTCCTCTGACTCGCACTCCTTCTTTCCAGCTTCTCCGGGAAGTTAGGATTACCCAGCTTGGCCAAGCCTTACTGCAACCGTCTAGCCTGACCAAGTGGTATGTCTAGCTCCTTCACATCGTCCGTAGTCATAATTACTAATACATCAAAGTCTGAATACTCTTCATTTCACAGTATCTCTGTGGTTTTCCTTTTGAGGCCCTCTGATTTGGCCCACACTGTGAACTCGAAATTGCTTCCCGGTTCCTGGGATTCTTCATTGTTTTTGTCCACCATGATGATAGTGTGTGCTGAGCGCGGGCCCCTGCAGGGAAGTGTCCAGTCCAAACATAGAGTGGCTCACTTGCCGATGAAGTGATCGTCAAGTATGAGCAATGTTTTAGTAGTACTCGTTCAGAGGAATTTCTCGCTACCATTTTCTCGGTGCCTTGACTTGCTTGGTGTGTCTCAAAGTTGTCAGCAAGTCAGCAAGACCCCCTGAGATTGTAAGAATGCTGTTTTTGGACTTTTGTAACATAGATATGTTCTTTCACCTGTGGGATGTAATTATGTTACAAACGACATTACTATATGAAGCATCAAATTGCTCATTTCATAAATTTCTCTTTATAAATAGCCCTTAGGCTAAATATGTGGATCTGATGATATGCAAATATCAAACAAAGGCTCAGGCCACAATTGCATCTGCTATGAGTACCATCTCTGTAGCATTTGGAAAAATGTTATTATGTTGCTGATTATATACATGTGCAATGCTTGTGTATTTATATCGTCCGTGATCCCGAAAGATTTCACAGG
Source organism: Alentia gelatinosa (assembly GCA_950022655.1). Classification (NCBI taxonomy): domain Eukaryota; kingdom Metazoa; phylum Annelida; class Polychaeta; order Phyllodocida; family Polynoidae; genus Alentia; species Alentia gelatinosa. Next base: position 161,630,376 of record OX465579.1, read on the forward strand.
CCTCTATAGCTCGCGGACGGATGGCGCCTGTGTAGCATGTTGTCAGGGTTGTATTTGTCTGTACGGGAGAGTGAAACCCTCCCAGCTGTCGGCACAGAAAGTATCCTGTTATATAATCATAAGCTGAACAGCAGGCATAAAACCTCACAAATTCATAATTAACCTATATAACATTATTTCTACCTCGATTCAGAAGGAGATATAATTGGATATTGTCTGTAAGAAGATCTGTTGAGATTATTTTTATCTGAGTAGGTTAATGATGAGCTGGGAAAAATGACTATTACTTCATTGCTACGCGAAGAGAAAATGGTGTTCCCATTCAGCATTGACGTCAGCGTGACTGCATGTAAAGCAGAAGAAGTGTAATTTTAGTGTCGCCCTAAGACTATACGGTAATTTGCATAACGTTGTATAGTAAATATATAACCTATGCGCCTATTGAATTCCCTATACCAATTCCTCAACTAAAATGTATTGACAATTATACCGTTATCTGGTAGTCCATACACCCCTTTCTGATCTTCATTTCTATTCAATTTCAGCGTATTTGTCTTTTAGAGAATAACGATCTTCATGGCGTAAAGGAAAGTTAACCGAGCAATCAAAAAAGTGGGAGCAGAAGAAAATAACCACACCGATGATATAGTTTCAAGGGAGAAGGTCTGTCTTTCTGTGCTGTTAGAACGTGTACTACAACTGTAAGAAACCTTAGGTTCAACACTTCTTGCTTAAAAAGAAAATATGTATCCATGTTCAGTTGAGTGTGGACTCTAAATGAGTCTTGTCCATCACACATCGCCTGTGGTCATCGTTCCTGATATCATAGCACTCTAATAGATGTTTATAGATGGTATGGCTTAGTATTACGATCTAGACAATCGCATATGTTTTGATGCTGCGTGGACAATAATTTTGGCAAGCAAGGGAAGTCCAGAATACTAAATAGCACATGAGAGTAGAGTACATGAGTGTTTGCTCAGCGGGAGATGGCTTCGTAATGCGGCGTTTCCACCTGACGATTCTGGCCAACAATTCTGATATTTGAAATCACGTGCCGACTATTTGCTACTCTGCGTTTACATAACTGCCTAATGGAAACAAAGATAACGGTTTCAGGTTGACGATTATCTATCCCTACAACGATAATGTGAGGCTATATTTACTGCAAAACTGATTATTTCCCTTACCAACGATGATTTCCATATTTACCCTATCTGGATATAAAGGAACCCCGCTAGTGTGGTTATTTGAAATATATACTCGACTGTAAGATAGGAAGAGCTATTCATCAAACAACAGTCGAGGCTATTTCCTATGTGGCAAAATATTGGTGTGCCTTATACAGTCGTCAGGTGGAAATGGTGTGTGTGCATTAGAGGTAGACAATTATGCATAAACACAAATTCACAAGTGCCACCAGCCAACGATTGATTTTACACTTGATTTTACAGTGACCACATAATCGATGGCCATTCAGTCGTCAGGTGCAAATACCGCATAACACTTACTAAATCATGTATAATCCCCTAGAACTTCATCGTTGCCGTACAAATAAAATGATTCTAGTGTCTTTTAAAAAGTGATACATCGTTGAGGACTACCCTCGCATTTCAGACGATGACTGACATTAGTTGCATTTTTGTTTTTTCCATTTTGATTCCATTTTCTGCATTTCATTCATCCTCTTAATTGTATTGCATGTAGTCAATGTTTTATCGACCCAGATTTATTTGATACTCTTTCATTGTACAGAGGAAATATATGTTCAGAATAAAAGAATATCAGGCCATGAAATGTAGAATGAGAGCAGAATTAAGAAGTCCCGTCCTGACATTCATACTAAACTATGTCTTTGTCATCCAGGAAAATCTTTGAGACCACTCCATTGATCGCGTTAAAATCTGTTAAAGCTCCAAAGGTCTAAATCAGTGCAGAAAGTCAATGATTTCTTCACTCAATACGTTAGAAGTTTACATACTTTATAGAGTATTTTTTGGAAAATATTTAGCATAAGCCACAAACGCTATAGCAGGATATCGAACACCCCTCAACAGCCTTTTTTCTACTCAGCCTATGCAAACGGTGCCGTGAACAGGATTTTAGTGTCTAGTCTTCACGGTTTCCATCACTGATACAAGCCCTTTGTTCTATACGCTGGTTTTCCTTTCCAGTCTGAGTAGGAGGACAAACTCTATTGTTTCCTGGAAGTCTATGTTCATTAAGCGAAGTTGTAGGATTCAAGAGATATACTTATAAATGCTAAACTTAAGAAACAACTCCCTTTATAGGAAGACATCCAACGGCAGAACAAGTTACGTGCTGCAGCCCCACGTGTCTAAAGAAGCAAACACTTTGGAACTTAACCCTTTCCTTACCGTTGATGACCGGAGGCACTCACGTGGGTAGGGCAAATGATAACTCAATAAATCATTTTATGTTTTGAAAGTTCTTTACTACGGATTAGTGCGTGAAGACGTCTATTTCCGCATTTGTACACGCCTGCTCAGTTATGAGCAGGCGTGTGAGCAGGACCACATAGAACCGTGGGCGGCTGCAGTCACCGAGCCGCCGAGCTACATCTCCAGTTCCGACCTCATGGTCACGGTCGAGAACATTCGCCGACAAGCAGCCCGAGATATAATGTCAGCGACCAAGGATTTCTTCTATAAGTCCCATGCAAGCCAGTCAATGGCAAGTGAGGCTTATTACACCACTACGCGCCAACTCATTGCCAATGAGAACGGGGCGGATGAGACCGAGCATATCATAGAGGTGATTAAAGCCCACAACGATAAGGCCCATGAGTACGAGGCCCTTAACGAAAAGGTGAGGCTAACCTCTAAGATCACGCAGTTATCCTTACGTAAACCTGGTAACAGCGAAATCAGAGATCCAGCCACGGCGGCAGTAGCTCAGTATAAGACTAACAAGGAGAATGAAACTGCAGCCGCCAACCAGGGTTTTCGAGAGAACCCCTCCTCAGACCCGCGGGGAGGCCGGGGCAAATCGAGATCATTCCAACGCAAGCAACCCTACGAGAACACGGAGAGGGGCGCTGGATCCCGCGGGAGACGAGGCCGCAGCCGCGGTCGCGGACGTGGGGGCCGAAGGGCTCCAGCCACGGACCAGTGAGGTCCACTGCCAACGGGTCCCACAAACATGAGGACTCTAAGGTGAGCATGAAAGTGCAGAAAGTTGGACAGTTTGTTCATGTTGAACCGTTTGTTCCTGTAGTTCAAGTTGGACCTTCTAGGTCAGTTGTTCACATTGAACCTGTTGTTGCAAACGTATGTGTTGTTGAACAAATTGTCCCAAATGTTCATGTTCCAAATAAAACATCAAATGTTTTGTATCCAAGTGTTTGTACAACTCAATCCGATTCTTCTACCGAACAGCTAAGTAGTAACACTGTAAATGTAGAGAATGCAAAGTCGAAAAACCCGATAGTAGTCAATCTCTCTAAAAGATCGCTAACCAAAGATGAAATATCCCTGCTAGAAAAAGGTCTCAATTTTTGTCCAGTACAGGACAAATTTGACGATGGAGATCAGAAGATAGAATTGGACCAGTTTCATCAGAAACTTCGGACCAAACAATTCTTTGCTAAAGAACAGTCTAGTAATTGTACTGTCAGCCACAAGGGCAACATAGGAAATAATCTAGCATTTGATGATCATATGATGATACGGAGTCTCAAGGGCAAATCTAAGTGGAAACCCCCACTTGGATCCCAGAACCTTGAGAGTTTCATATCAATCAATGAAGTCAACCTGTCAATGCCGTCGGGTAAGCCGAAAAGGGCCAAACCGAACATGACCGGAGGTGAAAAAGCGGCTCTGCGCACACTCTCCAAAGACAAGAGCATAGTCATAAAACAGGCAGACAAAGGGGGAGCCACGGTAGTGCAAGATATTGATCAATACCGTGCAGAAGCAGAAAAACAATTAGGAGATGAAAGTACATATCATCCCCTAAAAAGAGATCCAACAAAAAGCCTCAACACCGAAATTGAGGACAAAATAGAGGAAATGATGAAGGGTGGGGAGATTAGTGACAAAATGGCGGGGGCCTTGAAAACCGACAAGGCCAAGGCCCCCAACATCTATTTTCTCCCTAAAATCCACAAGGCTCAGCGACCTCCCCCAGGGAGGCCGGTGGTGTCAGCCAACAATTGTCCAACAGAGAAAATCTCTTCTTTTGTGGACAATTTCCTCAAACCCCTAGTCCCGGATATAAAGTCATATATCAAGGACACAAACGACTTTGTAAACAAGATTGAGGATCTCCCGACCCAACAGGGGGACACGATCATGGGAACTCTAGACGTGAGTTCCCTCTACACAAACATACCCAATATTGAGGGCATTCAGGTCATCTCCAAAAAACTAAAGGAGACCAGAAAGGGAGACATAAAACCCACCAACCAATCACTGGTAGACCTCTTGGAAATGGTGTTAACCAAAAATAACATCGTTTTCAATGGCAGACACTATATACAGGTTAGAGGAACAGCAATGGGTACCAGGCTGGCCCCATCATATGCAAACCTGTATATGGAACACATCGAGGAAACCATACTGCCCAAATATCATCTAGAACCCACTGTGTGGTGGAGATACATAGATGATATTTTCTACATTTGGGAACATGGACAAGAAGAACTAGACAAGTGGCTCGAACACCTGAATAAGGCTCACCACTCTATCAAGTTCACAAATGAGTGTTCCAGGAAAGAGATCAGCTTTCTTGACACCAAGGTCAAAATAGAGGGAGGCAAACTGTACACTGACCTGTACACTAAGCCCACCGATGCCAACACATATCTGAGATATGACTCGGCACATCCCCCGGCCACGAAGCGCAGTCTCCCATACTCCCAGCTACTGAGACTGAAACGCATATGTGGAAAATCCGACGATTACGAAAGACATGCCACCAGTAAGGTGGAGGAATTTCTAACCAAGGGTTATCCACGAGAGACACTCCTCCAATGCAAAGCTAAGGTAGATGCAGTGCCAAGAGAAGACACTCTCAAACCAAAGAAAGACAAAGGTGAGAAACCGGACCAAAAAAAAACATTCTTGATCGCCACCTACCGCCCGGGTAACAACAAACTAGGCGAAATTGTCGAGAAAAACTGGGACTTACTAGGAAGGTCGGTAACGACAAAGTCTATTTACCGAAGCAAACTAGTAAAGGGCTACAAACGCCCAAAAAATCTAAAAGATCACTTGGTGAAATCCAAGACTGATTATCACCCCCTCAAGGAAGAGGAAGGGTCAAACAAAGACAAGACGGGCAAGACCAACATGCGCAACGTATGCAACAGAAAGAACTGCCAATACTGCGCAAAATTGGACAGGGGTGGCAGCATCCGCTCCAAAACAACAAACCAACGGTATGACACCAAATGGAATGTCACCTGCAATAGCTCTAACGTAATATACTGCATTGAATGCAAAAAATGCGGCATACATTACGTAGGACAAACAAAAAGGAAGATCAGAGATAGAATGTACGAACACCTGAGAAATATCAAAAAGGCCAACAATCAGAATGAAGTGCCAGTTCACTTCAATGATTGCAAACACGAAGGTACAGAGGATGTGAAGTTTCACATCCTTGACTTTATCTTCTGCCACCCCAAAAGTGACAGAGCGATGACCCTACGGAACAAAGTTGAGTTCAATTGGATTCATCGGCTGAGGAGTCAATCCCCTTGGGGACTTAACACCATGGACAACCGGTATGGCTAAGGGACTGCCACTTTGCCACGTCGAAATTTTTTTACAAATGCGGAAATAGACGTCTTCACGCACTAATCCGTAGTAAAGAACTTTCAAAACATAAATTACACATAGCAGTCCTAAAGGCCCGACCTAAAAAAGACTCCTAACACTGTACTCGCCACAATGAAACCCACCAGCAGATGGGCTTTAAACCATAGATGACTCAGGCTTCGCCAGCAGACGAGCCGCAAAAACAACTTTATATGAACGTATAAAGACGACCATTAATTTGGTCAAACATCGCCGCTAAACGTGCCGTCAATGGCGGTGATAATTTCAGGGCGAATACCCCCCCAAACGTGCCACACCTGACGAGAAGCAGTAAGCTTCGAAACCACAAGTCTCTCGTCCCCGTATTCAGGGAGTACGGCGCAAAAAACTAACGTAAAAATGTTTTTTGTGGCCCCCCCCCTCACATAGAATGACCCCACCCCACTGAGCACCAAATGACATCTCCTGACTTGTAACAGTCAGGTCGCGCTCAGCGTGAGGCCGTTGCTAGAGCGACAGAAAGTTGTATACTGTACTGTCCAATCAGAATCCTCCATACGGCAGAACCATGTCAAGTTCGGCCAATGGGAACGGGGATAACATCTAGCGCACCGCGTCACGACGCCGTGCAAGCGAGTACATCCAACGTTAGGAGTACACTTGTGGTCGTGTTACACACAGACGCATACGTCCGACAATCTCAATAAATCATTTTCCTATATTTGTTTGAATGAATCTCAATTTATCTCGACATAGACCTTTGAAATTGTTTCCTAGATTGTATAAAACACTACTATAGTGAAAGCCACTGACGATTTTTTTAATTCATCACCATAGAAACTTTTAACATGGTGAAAAACTATCCGTCAAGAAGGGGTTAAACTCTCAAGAGTCGTAGAATTGTTAAACCATGAATCTGTCCAGTCATGTACCCAACAAGGTAAGGATAAAATACTTTCAATCTTATCTCGTCTCAAAAATTATTTCCCATATTTCAAAATGATATGGAGAGTTAATGCTAGGTCAGCAATACATTCCATGTTAATCAGAGAAACTGTATAGATTTAGAGATGGATATAGGTGGACCTAATTAGATAGATGCCAGCGGTATGATGATGATTTTAATCCAGTCTCAGCTGAGGATGCATTGTGAAAGTAACCCTATATAATCTGAACTTAGAATTGATAGATCTCAAATAAAGTATGTGAATATATAGAAACTAATTTATCAAGTCAAGATGTGTAATTGAAGTTTAAAAGCGATGTGCCTTTGCTGGAATAAACAGTGTAATTTGTATTGTATGTCAGTCAGAAATGATCATATGAGAATATCTTAAGGATATCTTCCAGGTCCTGCTAATAATACCAACCCAATAAGGAACTGATGCCAAATGGCTCTTTTTTCATATATTGGTTTTTAGGTAAATCTATACCAACATCATGCAATTATCTACTTAGAGAATTGATAGAAATGTAAATGCAATTAAACGTTCTCTCTTGACATTCATATTAAACTACATGTATGTTGTCTTTTTTCATCTAGGAATTTCTCTAACACATCGGCAACGAGACTGTCACATATGAGACAGTGAATGTAAGCAACAAAAGAAAGGGGCCTGTAATTTGGCGACAATAAAGGTAATCTTTAATCTAAAAACAATAATTTAGCCTTATATCTTCTAAATATAGGTGGTCTTGGTTATTTATCTATGTGTTACTAGCCACATGTTACTAACCGTGCTTCCTCTTTCTCTGTCTGAAATGTCACATGTGTGATGAGTTCTCCCCTAATATGATTAGGTTCGTTAAAAGTCTATTCGAGAATTACAAATCAATAAGATTTCTTCCAGTGCCAAATGGTAGTCGCTACTTTAATTCTCAAACCCTGCAAACTTAACAATTATCTCTTGGGAACGTATAATCACGCCACGGCCAACGTTCATGTCTTAATTAGATCACTTTGCATTCCATCATGTTAAAAAACAAAATACAAGGAAATGAAAATAATTATTGAGAAAATCTTTCATTATCCTTTATCATTGAACAGATTCTGAAGACCATGCAATAAAGCATCATGGGAATTGCAAATGCCTCAATATGAAAGGCCGTTGATGAGTCGAAGATTTTGAATTACATGTCATTTGTTTAGTTCTGACAAATCTAAAGGGACAATGAAATTCGTTATAAGTATTTTGCCAGTTTGCTAAATGCCAATCGATCTCGGAATGGGGTTTCTTTTGAAAATTTTAGTCCGCAACCTCCTCCCGCAAACACTTAAGGCACGTTTTGTAAAAGCATTATTGAACAGCATCCTGTACCTGAAAGGCATTTTCGATTGTTCTTTTGCCGCAGAAAACCGAACATTTAATAAGATCCCGAAATCTTACAGTGTGCCATGGCCTTTAAATATCGGTAGGTGCAAACAGCAAAAATCTAACCGATTTTTGAGGCAATCAACGAAATGCAACAAGATTGAATTAAGATATCGGTGATGGAATGTAGATTCAAAGATATACTCGGTCAATGCAGATAGAATGTATAGTCATTCGTCTGGTGCAAATTCCCCAACGACTTGGAATGTCACCGATTATTGGTAGCAATAATTTCTTTGGGAGCACGTCCAACCGACGCTGCCCTTTCCAATATTTTCCGCTGGAAGTTGTAATCTAGGCCCAAGATGTTTACATTTGGATAAACTAATTTGATACCCCTTACATTTCCCCAGTAGTCAGACCTCCTGTGTGATCCAGAATAAACCCCTCTGATCTGTCAGAAATTTGAATCACCTCTCATCATCTGGAGATATTATCCAAATGCCTTTTGATTCAGGTATCATTATTTCATATGTTCAATGCAGGAAACAGGTACACAGGAGAAGGCTACACTTACGAAACATCTGTACATATCATCTCGACTGAAGATGCCGGGTCCGGTAAATCCGCCGTATATGTACGTGTCTGAGCCGTCTTTCCAGTTAGCCAGGCATTCAAACCGCAATTCTGAAACAACAAAGATGACAATAGGAATGTAGACCTCCTCTTTATATCATATCCTATCGCATATATATATATATATGTTATTATATACCTCTTTATGATCGTATCTATGGCTGTACATCACATGGTTATATATACAGGCCACAGACATCCAATTGACATCAATAGAAAGTAAAAGGTTTGCATATCAAGAAACATGATAATACCGGAACAGGCTGACATTCGTTGTTCATTGATATTATTTGGTAGAGCTGTCAATAGGATATATTTCTCTGCCTCTGGAATTGGGATACATCTAATCGATAAATGTATTTTTTCAAGTACGAAGGCAGCAAGCCAGTTTGCGTTCATGTTGGTAATATTTACAATAGAATAAAGGGAGTGAAATGTGTCTGGAGCATCTGGAATCTATAAATCCTTAACTTTGCGATACGTATATGAAGGAAGATTTTATACAACTCCCCAGAAATCCATCCAATGATATATTTTTATACTGATTAGACAGGGAAACTGTTCTCCTTATTAGGAAGTATCCCTAATGCTGAATTGAACTATCTTCATAAATTTGGGTGCTTTGGAGCCAGGCATGATAAAACTGAAAAAGACTAACAGAAACTTCTAGCAATCAAATATCTCTAAATGACATTTGGTAGAAATCAAATATTTGTGGCCATTTGACACTGTTGAAAAATACTGTCATAGCATTCGCGACAGCCCTTCTACAGCCTTACTGTTTGGCTACCCGTAGAGGTGATTTGAGGGAGAGCCTCAGATTTCTAGCCTCTTGCTGTCAGTGATGGTTTTACGCGCTTTCTTGTCAGACGCCATTTTGCAAAATGTCGTCTGCTGGTCGAACAATAGAGACGCTGGTTGCCGGCGTCAGAGACGTGACGCGCGGGGACCAGGACGAATCGTCTGGCTGCGTCCTCAATGACTGCGCACGTGACAAATGTCCGCAAGAAGCTTCTTGGCGCATGCGTTAAGAAACTCTGAAGAGACTAATGGAATCTCCACGAGACGTTAGGTTTCCGAGAATAGGCGGGGTTAGCGAAAGTCGCCGGCAAATAAGGTTTACATGATTCAGCGATTGGACTGAGGTTACCAGTAAAGACAACTAAACTGCCATGCATATATTTTCGGGGGATTTTACGTATTTCTATTGTATATTCGTCATGACGCTTAATTAGCAGTCCTACTGCTATCAATTTCCTTTCACGTTTTCTATTCTTTAAGTGTAAATGTTGGGTGCCATAACTCCAGATCTTGGTTTGTGTCAAGATGGATTGAAATAAAAGAAAGCTAACAGTCGAATTCAAATGGGGATTTGGAGTATGCTGATATTCAATCCACGATGTAGGATTTATTTCATATTTTTTATGATGATACAAATTCATAATATTTCACAAGAGAAAGTTAGTATATTTTCCTTATACAAGATGAAATGTAACTCAGGAAATAGATGTGCTTTTCCCAATCACTAAACAACAAATCAAGAACTCTTCTTCATTTCATTTCATATCGTCCTTACCTTAGCCTTACTTATTTATGGCCCATCTATGTGACTGGCGATTCTATTTCAAAGGCGGTTATGAAGAAAGAAACTGCCTTTTTCACATTGTACTCTTATGCTAAATGTTTGTTCTTATTGCGGCTTATCGAATCTGGCACATTATGATCTGCTCGTATTCGAAACCGTTGGCCTCCTTTTTATGTACGTGAGTACAGATCAAATTACTACTAATGAAATATATAATCTGGAGTTAGGGACATGACACATAATCTGTCTGGTCTTGAGAACCTACATTTCGTAATTACCTTAAAATGTGAGAAGTGAAAGCTTTATCAAATAATACATGTACAATAATACAAAGGATAATGACTACGTGTAGTTGTATTTCGTTCTCTTACATTATTAAGCTTCGTTAACTGGCAGTATAGGCCGAATTTACACCTGCCGACGGAAAGTGCACAGATACAATTAAAGGAGCTTAACGAGCTTTACAATGAGGAGAATAAAAGTCGGTCGGTTACTCTAAGTTGTTGAGGCGTTTTTTGTTCTGTCGGTTATTGATCCAGTCACTTGGTGGTGCGGTTATTATGTAATCGCTGTAAAGGAAATGTCGGGTCGTTTACATTCAATGGTCTTGCATCAGTAGATCTTAACTGCAGATAGGTGCAGAATAATCGGCTAATGGGAATGGGCTGTTAAGTTATTGGTGATCCTCAAGGGTTTAGTACGGAAGTTAAATCGGTATGAAAATGCACTAGAAACAATACACCTCACCCCCACCGATTCCTTGATACCAATGTACAGTCAGCGGCACCCCCGACAGACTTTTAGGGTAATACAAAAATCTGGTGCTATTTCCGTCCATGGAAACGAGCTTTAAGAGGGGCCCTGGACAAAGTCAGGGAATGCTTCTAAAGTCTGACGGTCGACAGACATGTTTTAGGAGGCAGGGATCGGGACCCTGCTGGTGAGGCGCGAACCCATGCCACATGGGAGGGGAGGGTGTAAGGCGGATAGGTAGGTGGAGGCTATGGCGGCCCGGGTGCACCAATTAGGTCCTGTGACACGCACTAGGTGGTGCTGACGGCAGAAACGCATTAGATGTGTGAAAGGAGGGACTGGTAGCTCCCAGGGCAAAGTTGTCTCTTTTTATTGCCGTTGCGAGTAGGGAGTAGGTTGGGTACCCTAGTGCATCGCTGCATTCACATTAGTCGAAAAGTGTTTCCCCTTTCCCCCTCCCTTTCCCCACTCTAGCATTTCCTCCTATAGCCGGCTAAATTCATTGGCTGAATATCTTCATATAAAATATCAAATAGTATATACCACATATGTATAATAGAGATAGCACCTCTTAGAAAAGGTTCAAATCCTGATGTTGGTTTTTCCAATCGTCCCTGGGTTCCACACAGACCAAGCTCTTTAAGCTTCAGTCAAGCGAACAGGGTTGGCCTTTTTAAACATTCACCACGGGAGGCAGCTAGCTAATGCACTTTCCTTGCTTTCGACGAATGCTGTTTGGATGTCCGTATCGCCAACACTGCACAATGCCCGGGAACAATAGATCGGACTCCGCCACCGTTGGAGTCGTTGCTTCGACCCACCACTGCTCCCCCGAAGCCTTTAACATTCTCCCCACGCCTGGAGGAGCCCAGGCCGGCCTGGAGTCGAGGACCGGGGACCTAATTGGCTTTCCCTGTGATTGGTTTTAATGACCCGACCAGATCTGACCGTTGATTACATATGGCCCGGATCCAGAGGTACATGGGTGGAATCTCAATTAGGAGTGACGTCTAAGAAGATGTGCATTCGACAGGGTTCAGTGCTGGCCTTCTGCTGGCTTTGTTCCATCGCTGAACTTTGCTGTCGTGATGGTTAGATCCGTGGAGATTTAATCGGGGGGAGAGCAATAGTTTGTTTCTATTTGATAAGCACCAGGCTCACTTTAAAGGTAACCAAAATGTCCAATATGTACATAAAAGATACATGCAGATTTTACTTTCGCGTTGTTTAGGTTGGTTGATTTTACGTCCAGTTAGGTTTACCGTTCACTTCCCAGACTTTAATATGCTCGAGGAATTTTGCTGGTTTTCCCTATTGGTAGTTTTCTGGGATATTCAGGCTTCACTTAATGTTTAATTCTGAGGGAATATCTTGAATTCTCTTTAGAATTCAAGAGGTTCCCTCCAGCCAATAGTGTAGAAGACACTGCATGATATATCTGTATTCTCTAGGAATTTCTCCCTATATTTCTGTGTTACATGACAATATCGATATATACTGCGCGAGCGAGAAAAATTTAGTTTGGCTCATCACTAGGAATATGGATAAGAAAATTCGGTACAGGGAAATCTGATTTAAATGTATGAACTATGAGAAATCGACATTATGTGGGGACATTGCACTATAGAACAAGTTACCAATAGAATTCAGACAACTAATAGCCAGGATGCCTTTAAGCTGATGTTAAAGAGCAGTGTAGCTTTCAATATTAGCACTGTGTAGTTAGTAGTATGTAAAACAATATGATTGTCTTAACAGGCAGGTAGATATATATTTAGGTACCTGTGGCCAGTTGAATAATATAGGATCATACCTTTTCTGTACCTCGCACAAGGGTTATCGTTTAATGATATTTAAGCTCGTTCACTAAGACAGTGTTATCCGGACTTGTTGAATTAAGTTCACCTACATCAGCCCTGGGTCTGCTTGGCGAACAGAAAAGTATCTTCATGTAATATTCTAGATCATTCAACAGGGAACAGGTATGTAACTCTCCAATTCATTAGCAAGACAGCATCCCTGTTTTCACAAGTGTTCCCTTGTTGTAGAACCACTGTAAGTGATCAGGAGCGACATGCTTGATACCTGTAAATAGCCTATTCATAGAAAGAACTATAAACACTATTATAGAAACATATAAACACATCTAAGGTAAAGAAAATCTAGCATTGCAATATTCTTAATAGGCTTGATATTGGATTCTTCCTCCTCCGTGCCATATTTTCAGAAGGAGATGTTCTGGTGCAATCAAAAAGGACATCTGAGTGTCAAGCCCAGATGAGAAATGAATTGTGTAAATTGTTCGAGGCAAATTGCTGTGGTAAGGTGCGATCCTCGAGAGAGATCCTTTCCTGCATTAAATTCAAATATGCCTTCTATTGAATGCTGGATCTGAACGATAGTTTCTCACGATCTATCTATGAATAGACACAAAGACCTAGCTCCCATGTGTAGAAATGTAGAGATTCTGTCTCTTTTGTTCAATTTTGCCTTGATGTTTGGTTATTCTCATTGCTGACCTCTACTGATTATGCAGAACCACCCACCGATTTTTGTACAAGTTTCACATAAGGTCCCTCTCCATTTGCCAACAAATGATCGGCAACTATCATGTGGCGACGAATTTGTGGGGCAGTGATGCTGAAAATCGTCGAAAATTGAAACATAAACTGCAGATCTCGAAGGAAAAGGCTTTAGAATCGGTCGGTGTTAGCCAATAAATCTATCCAGAGCAACAACAAGTCGGCAAGTGAAAACAGGCCCTATGTTGGAGAGTGCATACTAATCACCACCAGAGACCTTCACTAATGGGGCGCTTGTTGCGAAGCTCCGGTGGAGATCTACAGGTAGGCGTAATAAAAAAGAAGCTTTCTCCCATGCACCACTGGCAACAACCATAAAGCAGAGAAATAAGTCATGTCGAATGGCTGTGGTGGCACTGCCTACACAGGATGGCCCTTTTTACTGAGTGGCTCCAGGTTTTTGTCCCTCGTCTTGGGAGTACGTCTGTAAGCTTTGATAAACACCTGTACCCTGCTTGCCGACACCCCCCTCCCCCCCCCCTCCTGAGGTGTAGGCTGCGTACTGAACTATGCTCGTGACAAATGCCCTCGTTTATAGCTTGGGCAAACAGTAGGATCTTACGACAAATGGCAACGATAGCCGTTGGTCTTGTGCTGGACAGTGAGGAATGAAGAGAGAAGACTTTTAAGAAGGAACTGCATTGAGATCTGTAGCAACTGAAAATATATGTCTTACAAAGCAAGGCCGCGTATCATCAACAGCATTGGTGTGGTAAAGATTTCATCCCACCCCTGATGGCTAACGTTTGTGACTTCATGGCTTTTGACTATTCTTTTTCTGATAATACTCCACGGGCGTTGAGTACAGTGCGCGAAAACCCCGACTTATTTCATATATACACCATCGTGTAAATGCATGTATCCTATGTACATTGACAAATTTCCATATACATGTTTACATCCACATTTAATGCCAGCATATATGGCGTATACAATACAGGATTTCCATATGTACAGAAGCATAATGGCTCTATTGCCGCCCAGCGTATATGAGAAGATATATCAGGCGTGCAACATGTACATACGCTGGTCATATACAAATCATATACGTTTGGCTATACATGTATGTAAAAAAAGGTTCCCCACCCGACTGCGTGCCCCCACCACCCCTTCTCCCCACACTGAATTTCTGACCACTGACCAATGGGAACCTTCCCTCATCCCCAGCTCCCCACAGCCTCCCTCATTGTGTGTGGACAGATGACCCCAAGTCCTCTGCCTACACACATTATCAGAGTATTGTCTATGGGTGGGCGGGCAAATGGCTGCATGCAGACGGTGTGAAAGGGGCAGGTGTGAAAGCAGTGTTGGCAGCATAGGTGGTGGTGGCAGCAGCGGTGGCTGTGTAGAGGCAGTTGGGATGATAGATGACGGAACCTTGTGTTATATATACACTACCAGTATCATTATCACAGGAGAATGGTGTTTTCAAAGTAAAATCTATGAAAAAATGGTAGCAAAACAAAAGAATGCTGGGTTTATCATTTGTATCTAATCAATTGATCCCCAATCAGGTTTTACATAGATTTTATCAAATGATTTGGCAATATAAGCATTGAACAGTGGCGTAAATGTAACAGGATCAGGAATATATATGACATATATATGACTGAAAAATGGGCACATGTATACGTCTAGAGATGAAGCATATATATATATATATATATATATATATATATATATATATATATATATATACATATATATATATATATACGTATATATGTAAATCAGGGTTTTCCACGCTGTGGTACGAGTTCACAATGTTAGATCTATGGGAGGAAATACCAGGGTGAAAATATCCAGAATACCAACAACCTGTGTGATTTTCCAGCCAGTTCTCGGGATGAATATAAAGCGGAGGAACTTCATATAGGCCTGGAGTAAGCTGGCGCCTCCCCGGTCACCACAGCAGGCACACAGAGCACCGGGACCTATTTATCTTGTGGAGTCTTCAGTGGGGGCGAGCTGTTCTGTGACTGTGTCTGAATTACCCGGAAATGCTGGACATATAGTCTGGCAGGATATTGCAGAATGATGAATAGCCCGGAAAATGTAAAAAGTATATATATATATATGTACAGTGCGATACATGAACATCGTAAAGGTCTGTAGACAGGATTTTCTTTATTGATAAACCATTTCTGATGCAAGTCAATTTTTCCTATAGTCTAGGTCGGATATAAACTGATAAGCAATTTCATGCCACCATAGTAAGTTTGGCAAAGGCAAATGATATTTCTGTGGAGTTTTTCTCTATGAGTATGGGGTCGCGGTAAAAAGGTATCCGTGCAGGTTGTCTCCATCTAACTTACAAGTGTGTGTTTGTGTGGGTGGTTGTAATACTTGTTTTTTATATTGTAGCCAATATGCTATGTATCATTAGCAGGATATTGGAATGCCATAGAGACGTCTGATTATATATTATATAGTTTGCTTTGTTATAGCGAATGCAATCAGTCCAAAACAGCATTTAGGGAAAAATCACCAAATTCAGAATCTAGAGAGTCTCTATAGGCCGGTTTCCACCTTTTGAGCTCCGATAATTTTTCCGGCCACCACCGATGGATTTGTCATCATTTCTATAAAAAAAAATCAACATGGGCTGATTTTTATCAGGGATGAATTGGGTAAAGGATATTATAGAAAAAACGATCAGCATGTGGAAACAGTTCGCAACACACCCTCATTTAAAGAGTTTAAAAGTATCAGCAAGAGATGTATGATGGATAAGATAGCTATCCAAAATTGAAATATTATACTTCTAATGAAGCTATTCTGAGATTCATGTGTATAAATCTGATTGTTTGTCTATGGCTTGAATACTTTCCACATCTGGAAATTCTTACTGCATAATATTATGGCCTCAAAATGGATCTGGTGTAGTTGAGTGAGCACAAAAAAGAAGAAAACACTGTTATTTCCAAGGGCCCAGACATGAAAACCAATCCATATAGGATTGATGTCCGGTGCCTCTTTTATTGAACATCCTTATGCTTGTATTATTTTTATAAGCTCTACGACTGAAACGTCGAGTACATTACAGAAACCAAATGACCATGAGTGTCATACGACAACAGAAGTGATATGTAAAAAAATTTATTCAGTTCAATAAAAGAAAATATTACCAAAAAAAAAAAAAAAAAAAAGGGCAACGATATTTGAAGTTGACGATCTTCTGTGCAGATCTTTAGTGCTCATACCACCCTACCCATATTTGCATATTAGGCTGATTCCTTCACATCGTCAATTATTTTGTCTGCAAGTTGGGCAGGCCTTCAAACCTAATTTCAATTGGCCGATGTAAACGGCGGAGACATTTTTTAGTTACCCTAAAAGTCATTTTTGGGTGCCTCCAACTGTAAGTCGGTATCAATTTGTAGGTGGGCGTGCATTGTATGCTTTGTTTCTTCTGTATATTCCAGGTAGACACAGATTCACATTAAGATCTTCAAGATGGCTGATGAAATTAAGGCATTTTGATTCTGTCAGTCTCTGAAAATTCTGTAAGTGGTGGCGTTGTTACACATTCTATTAATCTATGGGCATTCTTTGCAAGTCTCGTTCCCATTGACCGATATTGCATCGGTATACTGTGCATTTTACAACCCTTTTACAAGGTCGGTCGGCGTACACCACACTTATGCAGTGCAGGTCACCAATTATGTGACAAACTTCTCTCAAGGAGAACCACCGACCGACTTTTCTACAGCATAATCGGTGGTTTTTTTTAGTTGGCAGGTGGAAATGCCACAATAAAGGCTGTTCCCTGTCATTGATCTGCAGTGAGGACCCATGAACGGACCCTTACCACTACTGATAAAAAGAATTGGTACGACCCAGCCAGTGAAAAGATAAACAATTCATATACTGAACCCTCACCGATTCTTTGATACCGATTCATAATCTGTGGCACCACTGACAGACTTTTAGGGAACTCAAAAAATCTCCTCCGTTTTCGTCAGCCAATTGAAACGGGATTATAGAAAGACTCCCTCTTAAAAGTCGCCGATCATTTCGTCGGCGTGTGGGTGAGGCCCTATGAGGGCTGACCCTGTGCACGCCCGTCCGGACCCCGACCTCCGTCAGATGGGCGCCTGTAATGACCACACGTACACCAAGTATATTTCCAGGTCGCACATGTTTGGCGCTAAAGGTCGCCAGTGGCTACCACTTCCTATGCGGGTCCTTCATGAACACCTCCACATACATCCACCGCCATCCCCACCACCCTAACCTAACCCCACCCCTATACCCCACACCCACACACCTGAGGCCGGGCCCTAAAATCAGTCTCTTGAGTAATTATTCGAGGAGTGCACAGATTGTAGCCATTTCCCAAATTCATACTTTCTCCGCCTATGCAATTACAACGTTTTCGATTGTTTCAATAAGGTTTTTCATATTCTATTGCTTGGGACTGGCTTCACAAGTAGGGAGAAAACTTGGCTGAGAATGAGTTCAAATAGAAATATTTTTTTCTCGTTACTGTGAGTCACAGTTTATAGGGAACAAGTTAGAGCTTACTCTGCTATGTCTTCACGCATTGGGAATGAGTTCAATGTTTAAATTTTGAATGCTGATTTCAGACATTGCGTGGTATCTATGGGGTACAGGGTGATTAATAGCCCCACCATTGTCTACCACGAAATTGTAAGATTGTGCCACTGTAGTGATATATTTATGATAGTGAGATGAGTATAAAACCCAGCAAAGATACACAAATAAGCAATCCATTGATAACTGTACCGATCACTTGGTGGTTTTATTTGGTGTGTTTTTTAGGGGGGCGTGTGGGGTTGTGATGGCCATCGCCTTAAAACAATAGAGCTCTATATATATGTGCCTTATGCACTAGACATGTGATCCAACAGATTCTATATTAGGACTGTACTTCAAATATCTCCAGTGGTACTCTTCATAGAGAGCCCTACTCGCAGTGGGTTAGCAGCGTAATAGCAGCCATCCCTCCTATATCTATAGACCATAGACACGAGTGTGGACACCACATCGACTGACGCTCACAATCGCGTGGAAACAGGCGCGCGTTCGGTCACACGGCCGGCCACCGCGGTCCTTAGTCCGGTAGTAAATTCCGCCCTGGGCGGGTCGCCGGGTTTTTTTATTGAATGACATATCTGCAGGCACGAGGCGGGAAAATTAACGGCCGACCGCCAGTTGATCCCGACGTGCGCCGCATCGCCACTAGGGGGCGCGATTCCGGCGTCCAGCAGTGCCACCGGTAATGCGGCGGGACGCGGGGACACCATCAGAGCTGATCTCTGACGCGCGTCCTGTGAGCATGCGCGTAAAGCGGGATATCGCAGCGCCCCCGCTTGGGAGGCTGGTGAACAAATGACCGGGTGGTGGCGGGGTCCAGCTGGGGTTGGCCAGTCCGGGTTCGCGCCCACCGTCCATCAAGCGCCACCCCGAGTTTTCTTTTGTCCACTTAATGGTCTCTCAAAGTGCCCCGGACTCCGGTGTTCCCATTGCGAGGAGTGCAACACGTCCAGATCTAGCCCCTCCCCACACCCACACACGTGGATAAGGCCTGTTTTCACTAGCAGATTTTTTGTTAAATGATAAATGTATCGTATTCCACCGACCGATTTAAAAAAAAACATATTTCTCATGCATCCGCAAGTCGAAAGAAATAAGAAATGTGAAACCGATCTATGTTCTGATTTGTAGGCGTTTTCCGGCACCACTTCCCGACAAATTATTCACAGATGAATTCAACAAAGATTGGTCTTGTTGGGGATGAATCGGGTCAAGGATCCAGATGAGGTGGTTTTGAAAATCGGTTGGCAAGCGGAAACAGACCACTGAAAGTCTAGTGCCCAAACCTCCTTTACACTATTTGCATATACGAACGAGTGGTTCCTAAAACTCGCCAATCATTTTGTCTGCCAGTAGAAAAGCACCTATACACAGACAGAGCCAGGCCGGCCCCTGCTTACAAAGAAAGGGTTAAGCATCATAAATTCAACGCAGCCTCCCCCGCACTCTCACGTACAGTGACAATCATGTAGATCCAAATCAAGAAGAGTTGTGTGTGTGTGTGGTGGAGAGGGCTGGTAGTGGAACTGCGTAAAGGTTGGATAGTGAGAGACCGGTGAGAGTATATATTAAAGAATGGTTCCTAGAAAAATTGCCAATTATTTTCTTGCAAGTGGAAAAACACTATACACACACACAAAGACCCTGACATAATACTCCAACCCATCTGGTCTAACATCGTTGCTCCATCATTAGTAGATCTCTGCTGTGCGTCGCGTTCACCTTTAACTCTATTTACAATGGTAGAGCTGCCCCCGATATGACCCTCATAGTTGCTGCGACCTTAAAGGCATATCGGGCAATTTGGTTTGAAAAACAAAACCCACGTCAATTTCCTGAAAGTTGAATATGATGACCTCCAAGCGATGTAGAACACGTATCTGACTTAAAAATCGGGGGTCGATGTGGTAGTTTCTGATTTAGATATCAATATCATGGTAATATCATAAGAGAATATACAGGAATTCTAAAAGGTTAGTTAGCAAAACCCTTGTCATTTTGTTAAAACATTCACAGATTATAGGAAATGTATAGTACTAAGCATTAAAGTTTTAGAAATCAGAGGTAAACGTCCTTGTTTTTGAAAGAATTGAAAAAAACCAAATTTTTCAATACATTTCCTGTAAATCAGTCAAATGCAAATTGGCCTAAAATACCTATTTGGTTTGGTCAAACTCGTTAATATATTATACTTCACTCATTTGATATTAGAATAAGTCAGAGAAACTGTTTTTAATTGATAATTGTCAGTATTTGAAAATCACCAGGTGGCGTTACAGCGTATTGTAGGACATGCCTTTAAGAATCATAAATCCAACCCAAACTCCCCCGCTTTCACACTCACAGTGACCAATCGCGTAGATCCAAATCATGGAGGCCATTGGGAGGAGGCGGGGTGGGGGGGGGGGGGGTAAAGACGGTGAGAGACTGGGACGGTGAGGACCCCGATTGTGGGAATTCATTTTTACTCACTGATTTCTGTCTTTTTTATTTCGTCTCTTCGTGTTTGTCTTTTTCGTCGGAGGTTTGTTTTTCACTCAATCCGTTGACGTCATGGTCTTAATGACATTGGTGTAACTCACTTAAGCGTTTTCATGGATCTTGAGCCCAATGGTTCTTCCCTCCATAGGAGCCTTCTGGCATTTGTTCCCTGGTCGAAAGCCGCTATCCCCATCTATCTTTTGCAAATGGCAAAAAAAATCATACTGGCTGGTAATTCTGATGGATGGAGCACTCAATGCTTCCACTCAGGATGGAGACGCCTTTTCAACAACACTGAATGTGTCTCCATATTTCGGGAATATATTATTTGATTCGTCTGATGAGAGTTGTCTAAGATTCCATCATCGCTCTGTCTAATACAATAACGGAGTGTCTAGGGGGACTCTGGTATCCGATAACTCACTCTATCGTCCCTCAACGATATTGTGAGTAAAAGATTTTAGACTTTTAGTCAGCCTGATGGACTATAAATTCTTCATTGCAAGGCTTGATATTCTGCTTTATTTCGTCTAGTGTGTTCTGTGAGTTCTTTTCTCCTATGGCATTTAATCTTTATAGTTAAGATTATAATAGGGAAGAACGCCCATTTGAGGCTATTTTTCTACCTCGATCATTTCTTGCGAATGTACTTTTCAAATAAAAGAGGTTGATAGTCTAACCGTTTTCCAAGTGCAAGAAATTTAATCTTTCATACATACCAAGAAGCAAATTATTATTTCGATTGATTATGCTTTTATTTTTACTGTTAACAATAGATAATGCTATATGATACTTGAAGACATGCCGATTATGGGAAATAGTCCTAAAAGACCCGAAGATTGCAGTTCGAAGGTATGATTATAGTAACAGACTGAATGTTATGACATTGTGCGTCTTTGAAAAAGATCTGCATTTCCTCCAGTCTAACAAGTTTATTTTTATTTTCACAGGAATGGTCCCTTTTATTGGTATCTTCGGTGATAGATAGCGATGTAGTCTGCTTGGTTTTATCTGGGGTTAGTTGAGGACATTCCCCACGCAATGTTTCATCATAATATCTGTCATCAAAAAGCCCAAGGAATACCAGCGATAAGTACCAAATGCTATCACATCGTCTAAAAGGAATATCTTGTATCAAATGAATTTAGATTGAAGATGTATTGTTTGTGAACATGTATCACTGGCTTTTGACAGTAGGTTGTTGATGACCTGTTAGATTGTGTTTAGACCATACAATACATCTCCAGATGACAATAATGCCCGGATGCGTACATCGGAGAAGAACCAAAGTTAAATGTCGTCTGCTGGTTCTTATATCCACTAAATACCGGGAGATGGTGCTGGCGCAGGCTGTCTTCCTTCTGGGTGTTGAATATTTGATCAGGTTGATATCACCCATTCACTCTGTCTTCCCCGTAGTGGCTCCCCACAGTCATACACCTGCTCACATCCTCCAGGCTACCCCCTCTACCAGCACCATCGCAGCTAGACCTCCCCGTCTACATTATTCCCGTCTTCTTCCTCCACATGGTGCAGCGGCCACGCGTCAACCTGGGACTCCTTTCTAATTAATGTACACATGTTCGCAAAGACGTCTCCCATGTGAATCCCCAGCCTCATGGTGTGAGCTTCATGGCCTCAGCATTGCTGCTGCTCTCGTCTTCAAATAAATTATTCAGAAATTGTTGTATTTTTTTTTCTTTTTACCAGCAGACAATGTCTCGATCTTTTTTGAATTAAAAAAAAATAGCCTACTGGTCCACCACAAGTCGCATCTAATAATGGCGTTGGATCTATTAAGCCCGTTCGGCAGGTGCAGGGCTTCTTACAATCACATTTGCTGGAGCCATTCTATTAGTTCCCATCCCTCCTAACGCATGCTCATTAGCCAATCTAATTAACAAGCAACTTTGCGCTATTTCGACACTTACGAATCGGAGCATTACTACAAATAAACATCCTGTTTCTTGCGAGGCCTTCTGTCATGTTTTTTCCCCTGCTCACCATCCTCGGGTCTCTATTCTCTCTCTCTCTATTCTTTTCTCATTTTCCATCACACGTTGGTTTCCATAACAACAATGGAATTATGGCCGGCACAGCCTGCAACGAGATTATTTACGGATGGGGCCGTAGCGCATTCCCATGGTTAGCGGTTGCTTGGTTACGCCGGCGGTGCGTTAAGAGATGGGAGGGGGAGTGGACGGGGTGCCCGGAGCAGGAAGGAGTAAGGTGGTCCCCGTCCTACTCCTTCCTCCAGGGGGTCGGGCGAATGTGGGGCATGTCCAGGAGGACACCAACACAACGTAGCAGTACTTAACATGGCAATGACCTCCCCGCTGTTAAACGGGATTCACACGGTGGGATTCATGTACCTCACAGGCCGTTTGTCTGAGACAAATCCTGTTGAGATTCGGTACTGGAACACAATCTCCTCGTGTGAATGACAGGCTTTCATTTTGCTGAGACAACTTTTTTCTCTTGCAATTGTCGGCGACAATCGCCCCTAACAAGGAACAGAATCTCATGAGATTTTGACTTTAAACAGGTTTAAAATTTAGAGGGACATAATGGTGAGACAAATGTATTTCACACGTTCTCCCCCAATCTGTGAGTCTCAGCGGTCTCAAATAACACCTATTCACACGGGGAAGTACCCTGAGTCGGCGACTGTGTACCCTGTGTACCCTGTGTACCCTGTGTAGGGGTGTAGGGGTGAGACTATGTACCTGTTAAATCTTCTCATGTGAATTGAATCCGCCATGTTCCCCTGAGACTGTAGAACATCCCAATCTGTGAAACTTTGTTCCCAGTTGGAAATAGTAGCCGACTGGTGCAAAGGTGTGAAGTACACCAGTCTCAGGTCCATTTGTCCCACCGTGTGAATCCCATTTTAGGGGCAGTTCGGTTCCTTTCGCAATAGTCTCTGGTGGTTTCTCAGGCGGAGTCTACTGCTGCTGAAGAAATAGGCACCGATTATTTGGGAACTGGACAAACGTCAATAGGAGGTTCATCTTGAGAATTTATCTCTTACAATAACCCTTGTCTCTAAAAGTTCAAACATCTTTTCCCACCTGACGACTGATTATTATTAGCTTTTACCTCTGAGCCAGCTTCGCATTGCCATTGGTTAAGTGGAATTCACACGGTGGGATTCATGTACCTCACAGCGTTCAAAATCCCATGAGATTCTGTTCCTTTTAGGGTAAATTTATATCGCCAACAATTGCAGGGGAAAAACATGTCTCAGGGAAATGGAACCCTACAGTTTAAACGAAGAGATTGTGTTCGAGAACAGAATCTCGGGAGGATTTGTCTCAGACAAACGCCTTATAAGGGTATATAAATACCATCGTGTGAATCCCGCTTAAAATATAATGAAAATCATTTCGTCGCAATGCCAAAAATCATTAACCTGTAATTTGTATCCCCTATTCCACCTGATGATGGTCCGACCAAAAGTGGCAATAGTCGGCGGATGGTGCTAAATGCCATAAACGATGGCCAACATAGTCAAGTGGAAAGGCTGGGTGATTCGTAAAATAACCGCCATGCAGAATCGTCTTTTCCATATATTTAACTCACCCTTGGTACAAGTTTAGCCATAGGAATAACATTTAAAAATCATAAGTAACAATTACCGACCAAATAAAGTGCCAATACCACACAATGGTCATAGCGGAGTGTTGTTAGAAGACTTTATAATCAACCGGCCAATTAGCGGCTAGAATTTCAAAGAGCAGACAATAGATCAACATGAAGATCTAAAGATTCCTTACTGAATTTGCGAAGTAATTTGAATTATTCTGCTGGTAAAGATGAAATTTTCTGATACGATAATCCTAAAAGCAATATATAGTGTAAACAACGCTGGATCTTTCATCAGCTATAGTGCTTTACAAAATACGACAACATTACAGCTGTATCTATTCCATTTTTATGTCCCTATTACTACCACGTGTGTGTCTGTGGCTGAGAGGAAGGGCGATGGATAAACAGGGAAAGGATATAGTAGATGGTGAACATTCCCATATTGACTTCGCGTACTCAGAATTTAAATAGTTTTACGGTATATCATAAATATTCCTCGAGAAGTTTCTAATGTTCTCACAATAGACGGGGCTCTTTTAATACTTCGATTTCAAATATTCACGTTGGAAAAAAAAGGTTATAACGATTCAATCGAAAAGGGTTTCCATCTAAAATCTTCTTTTTCATATATGTATTTTTTTTTAATTCGGACTTATTACGCCTCCCTGAATCCTCTCTTAATACTCAGGTTTACTGAAGGAGCACCCATGTAGATGCATTAAGACTGAAGTAAGTGCGCGGGGGACTAGGATGTAGTCAGGAGAAAGACTCGCGATGAAGTATGCGAGTCTGCCGTCGGGGGTCGCTGTTGATCCATCACGCTGCTGCGTTATATATGTGGGAGTCATTACCGCGGATAATCACCGCCAAGCGTCGCCATCCTGGGTCTTTAAGGTTGCCAGCACTGATTTCGGTATAGATTACCGTTTTTACTACCACTATATCAGTCGCCAGCCTCCATGTTGGCTCATTTGAAATGTATCTTTATGTTACCCCGAGGGGTCCTCCATTCATTCACATATATCCATCTCCCGCATCATCTATTTCCACTTTTTTATATGCTTACAATGAATTCATGAGTGCAGAGCATGTTTTCAGGGATAACAGAAAAAGTAGTACTACTAGGGGAGGGGATACGTATATATACAATCTTCCAACATTGACAGTAGAAGGCACCCATATAAGAAAAATGCATGTTTAAGTGATCTATGCCTAAAATCTATGTGGCAAGAAAAAAACCTGTGCCAGTATTATTGCAATGGAAGAAAATATGCATTACTATACTAAGCCATTGGCAAAATTCACGGGTATCATTATATACCTGCGCGAGAATTATTCACACTTATGTGTCAGCTGTGCATGAACTACTAGTTTGTACACTCCATACCACATGACTTGTTTTGAAGTGAATTTTCATAATAACAATAACATTAGTAACAATAATAATGATAATAATAATAATAATAATAATTATAATAATAATAATAATGATAATAATAATAATAATAATGATAATAATAATGATAATAATAATAATAATAATAACAACAATAATAATGATAATAATAATAATAATGATAATAATAATAATAATAATAATAATAATAATAATAATAATAATAATAATAATAATAATAATAATAATAATAATGATAATAATAATAATAATGATTAGAAGAATATAGTGAGTGTGACTGAATTACATATGCTCATTACTATTTGTGTCGAAGAATGTTTCCGTCCCAAAACAACACGAAATATATTCCATCCAGTCACACTAACAATGTTTCCATATAGTACAAATTACCGGTTTAGATATTGAACAGAAAACAAGGCATTAGTTCCTAACCTCGCTCAGAGATGTCAGGCACGTCGGGACAGCTGCGGAAGCGGAAGTTGAATTTGGACGCACTTGCGCAGGGCTTGACGTACGACGGTGGGTTGGAGCAGAACTCGGCCGTGTTATTCTTGTAGCTGAAGTGATAGGCACTCTGAAATGGGCAGGGCACGGGCTGGCTTCCCTCTGCAAGCAAAGCACAGGCATCAACACTGTTAGATGGTGATAGCGATGGTATCTGACAGGCGACTAGGATTAAGCCACAGAAATGCGGGCTCTGCAACAGGGTTGGGAGTCGGGCTTTTAATTTAATGTTGTCTAAAATTACGTCAAGATCGATATGGTGACGAGAAAATCCGTCGTATAGGCGACGACAGCCGGCGGACTCAGAGAACAAAGTAGATTCGTTGTTGCACGCTTTTTAGTCTAATGGATGGCGTTGTACAATATGGATTCTTTATACTGCCCATGCATAATCGAAGCGGCAAGTAGATGGTGGGCTTATGATTTACCCTTACGCCGCGGTAGAGATACCTGCTTTTGGTAAGAGAGTGAGGATACAAGGAACTCCACTGGAAGAGGCAATTATTTTTCCGTGTCTTCTTTTGGGCCCGTCTATAATCCCATTCATTTTGTATTCATGTAGCGAGCCTATAGCTCCAACAATAAATCCGGGTGTCAAGGGTGATAATGAGGGGCAGGCTCTGCTAGGGACTGAGCCCATTGTAAGGCGGCTGACCTCTGTGAGGAAGCTTTCCGCGCTAAACAAACGACGCCGCCAAGAATCCGCCACCCGAGGCAATAAGTTAACCCTGTCTCATACACGGCGTATCACCCCCACCCCTCCCTCACTCCGACCCAGCCCCCGGAGGCACAGTGCTAGGCGTGCATTATTTATCCCACATACGCTCTCCGCACTCCCACAGCGATCTGTACCCTTCCTCCCCAGGCACTATACGGAATACATTTGCATGCTGGCCGAGGTATAGAGTGCTGGTCTTTCCGGGGAGCAAACTCTCTACTCCCAGCAGTATACCTTTGCCCATCACGCCCCCATTAGAACTCCTACTCTCTACGGCACCTATTCCAGGAAAATAAGATGGCACACCTTAGTTGATTATTTATACATTGGTAGTTCGACCACAAATTATATAAATAGTATCCCAGATACATAAACATATATTCATAGCATCTTTATATGCTTAATTGTATAACTGACAAGAAAGACATTTGTAACCCGTATTGCATCAATGAAGAAATTTTCTGAAAAAGAAAAAAGAAAATACTTATATAAGTCTATGTATATATAAGCGTAAATAGTCACTGAAGGTGTTTCTTTATCCAAAAGAAGCCACATTCGTCCCCCAATAAAGATGAACAAATCCCATTCTGCTTTATATTCCAATGCCATTTGAACCAAACTCTGACTTATTAATCAAACGTTTGTGAGTAACAGGAGTAGTATATACCAACATCAATGCAAATAAAACTATAGATCTGGAAACATGACGAGATTCTCTATAATTTATCATCAATTATATGCTAATTAATGGGAAATGGTGTAGTGCGACCTTTACACCTCGCGATACATTGGCAGTACACCCACTACAACCAGCTCGATATAACGGCGACGTACCATCGGGTTTGAGCCGTTAAACTTTGGCCTCTGCTCCCACTGATGCTAAACGGGTTCTGGCGAGGTCTGATCATGAGCAGGAGAGGAGGGGGGTGTTACAGAGTGTGGAGCCGAGAGCTAGTACATTACTCCAAAAAGCCGGTGATGGAGTCCCTCGTTTAACTCCCACATGTCTAGGCTGGAGGTATTGGGCGACCGGAGTAATGAGAATAACGCCTCCGAGTGCAGGTGTTGGGGGTGGCAGGAAGGGGTTGGGGTGACGGAGGGGGTTATTAACATTGGTGATACGTCTTATAGTGGAGGGGCGGTGCCTTGGGGGTGTTTATAAAAAGATAATGCAAGTGCTAACTTGGTGTCAGCGTGAATTATGGTTGGTAAAGGAGTTCAGATTTTGAACCCACATGTTGTTTACACTATTCTGTTCCACACAAAAAGAAGATATTCAGAATGGGCTCGAAAAGCATGTCAAGCGAGATAAATGCCTCATTATATTCTCTCGGAATCACCGACTGGTAAGCTGATGTAAGCTAAGCTTGATGCCTTAAAAATAACCCTAGAGAGACAGGATATATCAAATATGCAATTCAACCTCTACTATAATATCTCATGGAATGCGCTGGCACCTAGTTTAAAAAATATCAAAGAGTACGATTCATTTAAGCTTGCATCAAAAAAACATAGTATACGTTTTCTATAACTTCAAAGGCTCATGTGCTTCCAGGATTTGCTCTAGTGATTCTTATAGTATTTCTTTCTATTGTTGGATTTTATATGGATGGTATCAATGTTATATGCTTTTTGTACTCAGGGTGATGTGATTGTAGTCCCTACAAGAACTATGTGGCTGTATTATTCCTAAGTTATAGGTTTGACATTTTTGGATTGGAAGAGAGTCATTGAGTTATATTATCTATGTATGATTTGAGGTGCTTCCCGAAGCCAACAAATTTGTATTCTTGGGTTCTCATCTACTATGTATACTATAACATTTGTACTGTTTAAGTTATGAGAGGTCATTTGACTGGTACCTTTTACTCCAAAACATGATTGTAATGAGATTTTGAACAAGCAAAATTAGGATAGGATCTGAGAAATGGAGTGAAAATCCAGTAGACTTCTTGTGTTGTAATTGTTGCTGTAAGAACATTTCATACCGGCGGTTAACCGAAGTTCTTACAGGGTAAATAACGAAAAAAAAACAACTCAATCGTAACTGCCGTAATTATATAGAACGTCCTGACCATGCTATACAAGTCACAGAACGAGATGCTAATTTACCGTTTGTACGGACCGAGGCGTTTACGCCGAGTTCCGTACAAACGGTAAATTATCATCGAGTTCTGTGACTTGTACAAGCATGGTTGGACGTTATATATTTACTATTTACCCGAAATTTAAAAAAAAATCAATTTAATTTTTTTTAACAACCAAAATTTAATAAATGTGTATGGCTAGGTGGTCCGTATAATAGTGTACGGACCAGTGGTCCGTACAGTATTTTTACGTCATATGCCAAAACGGTGCGTATTTACAGTATATACGGCATGGGTATATAGTAACGCCTATTACGTTTCATATACATAATGGTTAGGGGCAAGAAGTAGTTTCATGCGTAACTTGATAATTTTGTTAAACAGAGCAGAACCCGGGAGTAACTAATCAATACTGTTACATAAGTAGTATAGGTTACGAATAGTACTTATATGAGTATGAGGTGAGGGAGAAGCTGTGGTTCATGTGGGAACGGATTGTCTCCGTCAGCTTTTTACAATGTCTGATAGAGGGGGTGTTCGAATTGCCGCCCCAACATTATACCCAATTTCAAGATAGCCTCTATTAAAAACAGTGCTCGGTACATATATATATGCACTCACCCATACCTCTCCTACGTACTATCGTAAAACTGGATGAGGTTTAATCTTGGCCACCGTATTCCACGACTGGAGTTTGGCAAAGTGACTTCATGAGGCGAAGCCGAGTGAAGTCCGGAGCCAAAACTTCAGGAGTGGAATGCGGTGGCCAAGATTAAAACGAATCAGGTTTTGATTTTATCCTACCCTATCTCCTCTATTTTGGAATATTACGTGATAACAATGCTGTATGCCACTAGTGGCATATAAAACTCTGTATGCCAGTCAGCGTGGCATACGGAAACCCAATGTTAAGCCTATTGGATTTTATATTAGGGGTAGGATAAATCACCATACACCAGCATGAGTAATCACATAGTATCTGAACACTACGTTGTATAGCCAACATGCTACATTGTTGAATGAGCAGTGGGCACAATGCTACGTTGTGTAAACCATCAAATCAATTCTTTTTATGAGATGGAAGTGACTGCGAATATGTAACAAAATAAGGCCAGTCTTCTAGGTATATCACAGATACCCTTTTTAAATGTTTCGGTAAGTGTTGTGATAGAGAAGACTTAGCACAGTGTCTTAGGGTGTCACCACAAGATCACGGCAAACCGTAGAGTAGTGTCCAATGAGATTATGGATTGTCGCTAAATGCTAGGATATTGCAAAGACAATCCCTAGCATGCAAAGTAATGCATGAAAAAATTGGCTGCCGTTTTGTCTTTCCTTTGATAACTTGAATTTTCAATGCTGAATAATATATACAACATTACTAGGGTTTTGATCTGCGCGTTCGTATTTCCCTCGTAGTTGACTCATAATGATATCCGACCGAATGCAAGGATATTGCCTAGTGTGTGTAGGTATTAATCTATACCCCTGCCGTTTAAATACTATAAAAACGCACCGTTTCGCCTTATAACGTAAAAATAGCGTACGGGGAAGTGTTCCGCACGGCAAAATACGGAACACTGTTTCTTACGCGTCAATTGAAATATTAGCTCTTAGGCCAAATTAAGTTCATTAATTTTGTAATTTCGGGTATATAGTAAATATGAAATGACCCACCATGCTTGTATAGCATGGTCAGGTCGTTCTATATAAGAACTCACTCATACACAAGATGAGTGGACAGGCAGCTGGGAGGACCATGTGTGCCGACCAGGTGGTCGGGCAAATTTGATAGATCTCTGATGAAGGCTTGCTATCTTCAGCGAGACGGGCGCCTCAGAGAAGTGGTGGTGGCGCCCTCGTGTGACAGGCCTCTCTAGGGAGGAAGTAATCACCACGCGAATCAGATCCCCGACGCCCTGCCGCATGGCTCTGAACGCAACAGGTGCGGGTAGTATCTGCGAGATGAATGCCTGCCAGCGACGGACACCAGTAATGAAGCCCTACACCGCTATGGTTCCCACACATCGAACACATTAAAACTCCAGCCTCCTACACTGGGTATGGATACAAGAAACCCCTTCAAAAATACCATAATCATCATCGTTTCCATGTATCATATTTTCTTATCGGACATGTGGTTGCAATTCAAACCTGTATTTCTAATTCGTATAGTGTATTAAAAGATAGGCATATGCTGATATATTCCAATGACATGGAGACCCACCATAATATCTGGTCTAAAGGGGGTGTTCCACTGGCCTGACGGTAACCGATTCTGTAACCAGACAATCGCCGATCATTATCGGATGCCCTAGAATTTCTTAAATCTTTGAAAATGGTCATTTATTAAACTATTATTATCAGAATTAAATAAATTACAATACTTAAGCTTCCTCTACAGGGCCCAGGAACAATTGATAGGGTGAGAAATCGGTCTGGTGGAGCACACTCTTAAGATGAGAGCAATATTTCAATCTGATTGGCATTTTATCATACGATCATACGATCGTCACTGAGTGAAGACAAACCATTCATACTTCCCTCCGTACCACCTGACTTATTGAGACAATGGAAGAATGAGTTGTAAAATGGTGTTTTCAATCATCCCGATTTGTATAATAATATGGAGTCACAATGAATATGTCTGAATTACATCTGTTAGTCGTTCACCTCGTCCTTCAAACTCGGTGAATATTTCCGACCGAAACAACTCGGAACAGATTCCATTTAGTCACGCTAACTGTATCAGTTCTAACTGAAAGGATACCTATTTTCATATTTGTAAGATTGCAGTTTTCACCCCGAAGATATATGTTTCGTTATCATGTGCAGACTTGTAGTAAAGGGATGCTTTCCCTCTATACATACACATGATATACGATCTGGGGTTATAACTTGAGAAATATGGGAACGGAGATTGTGCCCCCCTTCCTCCACGGTCGCGACGTGGTGGCGCCCCCTGGTGAGCTGCATATATGAACAGAGCCCCCTGGCGGCACCGAGGTCCGGAGCCACTCTATAAGCCCGTTTCCATTGCCTGATATTCCGCACCGATCTCCAGCCGGGAACCACCAACGTAAGAGCAGTGAATGGAAACGACACAGCATTTGATATGGCAATTGAGGATTATGCAACAATGCTACCACCTACTGACTTATTTGTCATACAAATCACCAAGCTCGGTGGCTAAGTAGAAAGGGTGTTCGCCTCGAGCATGGGAGGTTGTGGGTTCAAACCCCAGTCGGGTCATACCAAAGACTTACATAAAAATGGTACCCACTGCCCATTCGGTTTAACACCCGCCATTAGAATGAGGAGTAGGGGCAAGGGCCCGAATGGAAGAACGGCTCAATAGCCGAATTCGGTGATTGTTCACACAATATTCCCTAATAAAAATTATTTAAAAAAAAAAAAAATTTGTCAATAACCAACAAAATAAAAACGCTTGGATGTCATTTGTGAAGTTCAAGAGTTTAGTCTGAAATTTCGGCTGTTATGGACATGGGAAATGCAAGTTATTTGCTTTTGATTGTATCAGTCTGAGCTTAAGTCAGTTGGTCGTGGTCTTATTACACAATCCATACCAAATAATTCAGTGAGTTTCGTTTCCTATCGCCGATCTAGCGTTATATACTACAAAATCGGTGGTTCCTTACAACAGATCGGTGCCAAATAATCGGCCAATAGAAACGGGCCTCAAAGCCATTTTCCGCTGGCCAGCTGCTCGCCACCAATCTGCAGTCGGGAACCTCCGATCGACTTTTTGTGTACACCGACGCAAGATCGGTGACTAGAAACAGGCATGCAGAGAAGTGATCAATAATTAAATATGCGAAGATTATATAATGGGGCCACCACCAACCGACCTCTTCAACTTCCAACAGACGCAAAGGAGTTTGAAATTATCGGTGATGGTCATTGTTTTTGGAGGACAATTCAGTCTGTATGGACCTTCAAATGTGGCAGAAAGAATGCATACAAATCACCCTAACCGATATCAGACACAGACATGCAGTAATTGTCCACCACCGACCGACTTTTAAGGCCCGTTTCCATTGGCCATCAAAAATGGTGTAGATTTGTTGTGTTCTCCTCACCTGGCGTTTACACTAGACGATTCTGGCAGGCGATTCTGGTATTTTGCACTGCCTGAAGACTTTTAGCAGTAAAATGATAGAAATCGTCTAATGCAAATGCCAAGCGATTCTGTGAAAACTCACTGTCGTCATTGTAAGCGCTCGGGTGTATTCTGAGGTGGACATCTTTTGTGGTGGACAGTGCCGTCGCCTGAGAACTATTGGCTTGCGGTCTACAGTCTCCACATATTTAGTCGTCTAGTGTAAATGCCGGGTAATGGCCCATTTCTATTGGCCCTCACTGATCTACAGTCAGGGACAGCCGACTGACTTTCAGCACTGCTGACCAAAAATGGAAATAGGCTATTGGAGAACTCAAAAACTCTACACTGTTTTCATTGGCCAATGGAAACGGGCTTTTAGGAGAACCCAAATAATCGGTGCCGTTTTCGTCGGCCTGTGGAAAATGGCTTTCACAGCGACAGACCGTACCGCGGGCATTTTCCGCGTCCCGTGTGGCGCCCGACCGTCAGTGCCACTCCGGGCGTCATTAATCGTAGGACCAATGTCACCATATGCCTGAGAGGTCAGCGTGCGGCCGCCTCCAGTAACCTCCAGGGCGGTAGCAGTCGCCTCCAGTGGGGCAACCTGCCGCTGGGTCATCAAAGATTCAGACGGTGGTTGATTTATGGTTTTATCAAGCCCCGATTGGTATTAATAGTAATAGCAGTCGGCGGGTCGGCAATACTAGACCGGTCTGCTGGGAGATGCATCAGAAGATCATGCTAATTTTATTATCTCATAAATTGGGCCGTGGTATGTAGGTCCTCTAGTTACTACCGGGTGTGGTGGGTAGTGGTGTATAGGGGTGGTGTGTGTCATACTGGTTACGAGGGTGATATACAGACAGCTTCTGTCATGCTCACCTGTGCTTCTGAATGCCAAATACCCCGGCGATGAATATTCATTAATGATGGTGCGGCATGTTATGCATAAGGCTTACCTCTGATAAGTGTGTAGAGGATGTCCTCCACGCGGATCTCTCTACACGCCTGCGCCAACGATTTGCTTCCGGATACGCAACGACCTGCAATGAGAACGGGTTGGAGAATGTTATCGGCGTTAAATGGATGTTCCCTGGATAAGATTACGTGCAATGGGAAGGATTTCTTGAACATTATGCTACCGTAGTTAGCTATCGTAAAGAAAGCCATTATTCTTGCAAGTGTCTTGGACTCTATTTCTGAGTGTACTTTGAATTGTCCTGTTGTGCCCTCGTATGACTCAGTATGAAAGAACCCCTGAAATATAAGTGAATGTATTGTCTTTAAAGTCAAGAATAGGCATAAATTTCTTGGTTTCAGGGATACAATAATCTGCGCTGAGAAAGCGTTGTAGAACGTTATATCATTTCAGTTACTGTGTTTCATGGAAGCGATAACAGGGTTTCTAGAACTATATAAGTCATATTAATCATTTGGTTCCAGGGATACAATAACCTGCACGTAGGATGGGTTATAGAATGTGAAATATACAAGAGGCAGTTGATATCCACTCAAATACATTTTACAACACACGATCAGACATGACATAATTTAAGGTAAGTATTTAAATGCCAAGTTGTGGAGCATTATGGAAGTCATATCGATGTTTCATGGATGCAATAACATACAGTGGGAAAGGTTTGTAGAAAATCATTAGCTTTATCAATTACTTGGATCCAAGGATCCAAGTAACCTGTACTAAAGAGGAGTTATAAAATGTTAATAAGGTCATATCTCTTTCTGTGTACCATGGAGATAGCAGGAAGGGTTTAGAACTAGAACTGTATCAGCCATATCTGATATTTGGTTCCAGTGATACAATTACCTGCACAGAAAAAGATTTGACAAAGTCATCTCAATTACTTTGTCCAAGGGATGAAACGGCCTGCATTGCTGAATGTCATGATATGGCTTGGTCCAAATGATATGACAGCATGCAACAAGAAGGATCTGTCAACGTTATCAAAGTCAGGTATTTTCCAAGGGGCCTTTTGAGGTAGACTAATAACATGATATGAAATGTGCTGCAGAAATGATATCATACAAATGACACCGACACCTTAGTTCTAGGAACCCAACATTTATTCAGAGGCTGAAAGAGTCACCAATGATGGGGATGCAATAGCATACAATGGTTATCCATTGTAAAAGGCTATGGTGGATATCATGCGAGAGCCTTGGTTCTCGGGAGTCAATGTCCTGTATGTAGAAGAGATATCAAATACCCCAGGATATATTGACTTGCAGTAGAAAAGGTTTTATCAAATGACACAATACAAAACAATATGAGACTTGGTGCTTTTTATGGAAGGAAACCATGAGATCGTAAATAATGTCAAGCTTATCGAGTCTTCTATGATGTACGAACACGGCATGCTATATACCCGTAATTGATAATATCTTGGTGTAAATTGGTATTGAAACCATGTCGAAGTGAATTCCCACACTCTTCACATGTTTCGGTGTGTTTCAGTATCAGTATACGGTTTTTAAAGTATATTGCCTCGGAAACAGAAATTTACAAAATAAATGACAAAAATATTACCCTTGACCAAGAATTTGATGCTCACGTAGGACATTTTAAACTTCATTTTTATACAATAATGCAGAATTGATGCGCTAGGTAAACCTTGGGATAGACCACTCTTTCATTATGAACTGCAGTAGTATAGGATTATATATATTGCATCAGTACAAATTGCTTATCAATGAGACATATACGAAAGAAAGTATCGGATTTGCACTGGACACTTGGATCGATACAGATAATCAATAACTATAGAATAGTGTGACAGACGGCACCGTAAAACATAAAGGCCTCACCATGGAGGCTCAGAGTGAGGCATGAAAGAAATCTGTATCAGCCCTGTCTGTTACAGACAATAACTGGTTCTCTGGCGATTGCAGGCCAAAAGGAAGAGGCAGCAGCACAGGGGGAAATAAGAATAAGCGGGTCGTGCCAAGGGAATGAAGCAGAGACCGACCGCCTATTTCATTGTGTTCCGGGACAGACCTAAGGCCTGTTTCCACATGCAGATCTTTGAGTCCCGATAAATTTTTGTCAGCGACCACCCCAAATCTTTTTTTGGATATCCACAAGTGAAAACAAAAAACACAACAGTCAACGACCGAGCTATCACCCGATTTTTGGCTTTTTCTGCAACCCTTCCCGACGATTGTTTTTAGTACATTTCTTTATTGACATAGCGTGTACATTGCTGTAAACATCATGTCATAATAACACAAATGGTATAATTCGACTACACCTCCATGTACAATTCGTCGTCGTCCATGAATTCAACACGTGTTGATTTTCTCGTTGAGGATCAGAATCAAGAACATACCTCCCAACATTTGCATATTTAAACCAATGGTCCCTATAATTCGTTAATTATTTTTACATATTTTTTATCGCCCCAAACATCTCCCACAATTTCGACATTTGTACGAATGGTTCCTAAAAAATTGCTGATCTTTTGTACAAATTCTGAAGCCAAGCGACAAAGGTCTCCAGAATCTCCAACACAAAAAGTTTGTGTGTGATATATTATTTCTTAGGGACATCTCCCACAGATAATCTAGCATCTCAGAAGCAATACTCAGGTGAAATATGCAATAATAGCTCACGTATACGCCATTTTGAGTTGGCGATTCTGGAAATTGCTGCGTTTCTCTCTTGGTGTGTCTCCGGCCTGAGCTCCCACAATTTGCATACTTGAACGAATGGTTCCTAAAATTCGCTGATCATTGTGTCGGCAAATGTAAAAACACCTATAGTGAAGTAGGTGCGGCCTGGCCAGATGCTCATCTACCTAATTTAAGCCGGGTGGGAACGCACGCTATCTCTCAATGGAGTATAAGCAGGCTTCGTCTTAATTGCAGTCGTTTGTCTACAGAGACCGAGGCTCGCACAATGGAGGGTTGGTCGTCGGGAGCGGCGCCGCATAACCAGGCATTCTGATCACGTCGGCGACACACAGATTTTTATACGCCTTCAAATATTCATCACACTCAGGGTTTCCAGAGGAATTTCTACAAGGCCGATCTCTTGGGAGAGGTGGCGGAGAGGTAATTCTCAAAGCCTGATGGTTTAAGACTATGACGATACCCTGGGCTTTATAGGATAGTTAATCGTGGTGTTGTATTCAACCTCCGAAGAGTGTATGATGCCAAACCCACCGACTGAGTGAAGCTGGGAAAATTAGATGACAATCTTGTCCAAAAGAGAAACGGAAACATCAATTTTCGTTCTCGACTCTCTGAGGTGAGACAGTTAAAGTATCCGCCTGTTTCAATCTGCATGCATTGCCATACTACATATTATCTTAACCCTGTTATTTTTCCCCTATACCTAACATTTGAAACTCGTACTCAGCGCCCATGGAGTATTGTCAAAATATACTCAATGGGCAATGGCGTCCGCAACATTAGCCAAACGATCAGTGATAGGGGTGAGATCAATTCTGAATCGCACTCGATCGGTAGGCACTGACCATATGCCGTTCGTTTTGGTGTGCTGCGTAATCTAACTCCGCTTTACCTCGTGAGAGTACTCCAAAACCCAAAATCATGGCATGGTTTGAAAAATTTCCTTCCATTTTGTCTGTCTCTTCGCTTCCTCATGGAGGTGTGCGGGATCTGTTGACTCCATGGAATTTCTTTTTTTTTTGGACATACCAGCAGTCGCTGAGGCTAATCGAACGTCTTTACCTACAAAACTCATGGCATGTTGTCATCAGCTTTGATTCTCTGGGCAGTTCTATAAAATGTTTCTAACGCTTGGATGGATCCGTATATTAACCAGTGGAAAGGCAGAAACAAATATACATTGAACTAATTGGCACTACTGTTATAAAAAGGTCTGGCAACATCAAAAAGTGAAGTAAATACGTGTGCAATGACGCTATGATGTTTGTTGCAGTGGCAGAATAAGATTAATACAAGACGTTCTATTCCTAGTGTAGTTTCAAATACGGTTAACATTACAAGGATCACAATTAAATCACTAAAATTGTCCTTGAAAGCTCATGACCAACTCCATTGGGTCAAACTGAGTAGAATCTCAATGTATCGGGTCGGGTCATGTAGTTTGATCTGTATATCAGCTCCCAAATAATAAATACACCCTTCACATACTGAAATACCTAAATAGTTCGGCGTTATCGAGCCCTGCTTCAGAAGAAACATCAGAAGTGGTTGACAGGGATTCACGAATACGCTCTCTAGGTCCGAGTAGGTATGGCGAATGCCGCCTAATGGCTTAGATATCGCCTCGGCTTCTTTGTAAGACATGTCTCAGTCCGTGCCTCTTAGATGTGTGTTGGCTGATTGAGGGCCTCCATTAGGAGAGTTGAATATACCCCCGGTGCTGACTCTGTAGCACTGTGATATGTGAATAGACGGAGAGGTGAGTGTTTTTGTAGAAGTACTGTGAATGTAGAGATGTGGAGATCGGTTTGCCTCTAACAGAAACCTCAGGGATCGATTCACACTTGTCGTGGAATTGCAGGCATGATGGAATCTCGTTTTCGGAGAAAAATGAATAAAAAAGGAATAAGGGGCCATCCATAAACTACATACGTAAGACTTCTCAACCATTTAACCCCCCAATTCCCCCACTCTCCATCCTGTACGCAAAAGGTTAAAGATGGGATGTACACTAAATTTTCAAATTCTTCCTACCCATCCCTATTTCCTTCATTGCGTACTTTAGAGATGACCCGTAATGGTAGTGACGAAATGATCTAATTCTGTCAAAATATCGCTAGACCTTTTATCTACTTATGATATTAAGAGACATACTGACACCAGAAAGGTGCAGGAGTTCGAAGGTATATGTCGAAAGCAGAATCATTTTCTATCAGCGCAAGAGATCATATATCTTATTCAGTGTTAGTCTCAATACAGACTGGTTGCTTTAGGTAATGCCCCTTTTAATATATATTCTAGAACTATCCTGGGGGCTGTTTCTCAAACACATCCAGCGTAGTGTTAATTCTTATGTCCAAAACGCTTTGTGCTTACTCCCTGCTGTTTTAAGGATCTGCAGTTAATCCGCCAACTTTTAATTAGCATTAACTGCCAGGGAAGTCAGCTCAAGGTAAGAATGGAGGTCACAAAAGAGGGGAGGAGTGAAGGATGGGTGTGGTGTGGTGTGGTACTTGGTAAAGTTGGATGGAGGAGGCAGGTGTTTTAATGAGCCCACCTGCCTACATTATCGCCCGTTTGTTACCCAGGAACACTAACTTTGTAAGTGATGTATCATAAGTAAACTCCACAGGGTCATTAACAGCAAGGACCAGAATATCTTCCCAATTTCCATCCCATATCATTATCTCTTATTGTCATTTATTAACGTCCATGCGAAGG
This sequence comes from Alentia gelatinosa, assembly GCA_950022655.1. Lineage (NCBI taxonomy): Eukaryota > Metazoa > Annelida > Polychaeta > Phyllodocida > Polynoidae > Alentia > Alentia gelatinosa. The sequence continues at coordinate 161,669,874 of OX465579.1, forward strand.
TTCACTACGATTTGTCAAGTTGGAAGCAGAGGCGTCTTACCCTGTTCTGTAAGAGTATGTTATTTGTATGCTAATATGTTTTTTCAATAGAGATTTCCTTTTGCCGTTCAATATTCCCATGAATATTTGTAATGCCGTCGTAACAAAGTTCATATTCTACTGTTCATATTCTACTATTCTACCATTTCTCTATCTATTTCTAAATCTAAAATCGAAAGATTTTACTGTTATCATCATTTTATTCCATTTACACATGTCACTGGGACAACATTTTGTATATTGTTATGTATATAAATAATAATAGTTTATTCATTTCTCATGAATGAGCGTGGTATTCCACCGGTGAACAATTAAAGGTTTTGGATTTTATCCATTTAGTGGGTGATATGCTAGGCATCCAGCCAACCAGCCAGTCCTACACCAGCCTTTGTAGGGCCCAAATAAGTCATGAACCTCTTTGGGTAATGAGATACTTCAGATTGTCGTGATCGTCCATGGTCAACTGGGCAGTCCGCTAGGATGCTCTGTGACATTCTGTGGCTGTGCACCTTATCAATGCCAAAGAGTTGAAAGGATAGTGTGACAGCAAGCTGAAAGTCTGTATAACATCTCCTTAAACCTTTCACCGTATCTGAGCTTGTCCCCTGCTCAATACGAATTCTTTACATAAATATATTTTTTTCATATGCACTACTAATCCGCCGCTTTTTACAGCCCGGAGCATACAAGATATCTGTTTGTGCCAGGTATGGCCATACAGAGTTCCTATAGGTTTTCTATGGAATCTTTGTATTATGACGATGATAAAAGAATCTATCTTTTTCTCCATTCAAAGTAAGGAACCTGTTGATGCCTAAAATAGGTACACATTTTATTAGGAGCTGGCTCACCCTTAAGCGCGTGTTCCACCAGGACCCGTGATCTTTGCCGATTCTGGCTGGTTTCTGGATTGGCTAGGTCGAAATAACTCACAAAAGCGTGTCGCGCTGTATCGCTCTCGTGGAATAGCCAGTAGTAAGTGATAATAGAGGATAAACACACAACCAAGTCTCACAAGATTTAGACCAGATGCTATAAGACACAGCCCAACCCAGGCAACCCCCCCCCCCCCCCCCCCAAAAAAAAAAAAACAACATCGGGCCGGTGTAACCAGCACTTTAAGCTTCCCTTGATGCCATCTCCAGTCCCTGACATGGATTCTGATCCCTGTTTCATACCACCCTTCGCCTACCCTCTCGGGAGCACATCTCCCTGAACTCTATCCCAAGTGACCTTTGCGGAGAACAAACTCCACAATCTCTTCAACCGCTGATGTGTCGGACGACACCGGCTGCGAAATCAGAGCTCTGTCCGCAATCTCCTCCGTTTGGTTTAGCATAATGTCCTCCCGGGTGACCGCTCCGGGGCGGTGAGGGGCGGCGCCGGTCCCCTAGTCCCCGGCAGGCGGCGGAGGGGGCCGGCAGGCGGTCAGAGATTGGCCTAATCAGAGCCATTGATCGTGGCCTGGAGGTCAACATATTCAGCGGGCGACATGAGGGTGGTCACGGGCGAAACGCGCAAATCACCGCCGTGCTCTCTGTAGTAGCCGCGCATGCTCATTTACATCTCCATTCACCGGGAGACGCTCGTTGGGCGCCATTGTTGTCCACCTGGCATTGATTTGTTACCCCCACGTCCAACGCCGGGACCGTGTCGCTAGGATATTGTTTGCTGTACTTTACTCGAAATATTAAGAAAACAACAAAAAATGAATAAATAAAAAATAATCTTGATTAGGACCTTTGAAAATGCTCATATGTTTTACCAATAAAGGTAATTTAGTAACATTTAGCTGCTGTAGTTATGCATGATATGACTTGCAAAAAATATAATTCCCCATCTTTTCCTTTATTGCCAAATTGTCATTGATATGAAAGGTACAAGAAGTGTGAGTGTAAATGAGAGAAGTAACCATGAAAGCAATCTTAAAATATAAGGGAAGGTTTTAAAAGTCGATAGTTTTTGGTATTTGCTGTTTTTGGATATCACTCACATGATTTTAATGCAGGAAGGTGAATAATCATACCAGCCTACAATCAGGTATTTTTGTCCTTCCCGAATTCTTAAAGAAAAAGAAGTCAAATTCAACCGAGTCCGAGCTGTCAACTTCTATTAACGGTCCACGTTTCTAGGTAATTTCCCTCCTCTTTTTTCAAAAGTAAAACATTATCTTTTTTTCTGGAGGGACTCGGGTCTCTGACTTGGTGAGTGTATGGACGTTGACCCAGATAGCGCCGCGCGTCGCCAGCCCGGCCGTGACCCCCGCCCCGCCGGCCGGGCCGCCCCCCGGACCTGACCGTGCATGCCCTGGCCTCTCCCCGGGGACGACCCGCAAGTAGTATAGAAAATTGGCAGTTTGAGTGAGGTACTCCAGGCCCTGTGGACGGTGCTAGAGCCGGGGTTGTAGTGATCCCCGCCCGTGGAGCCCAGCCACAAACAAGCCTCCATCGGAGTGGTGGAGGGGACATTATTCAAATATTGACGACGAGCCGACAGGTACCCTCATTAGGCCTGCCATCACTGGACCTCTCCGGGTCTCCTCCAGCTTCTTACCTTAATGAATAATAGACCCCGCGACTTAAATAACGCTGATGCCGCAATATTGGCCCCATCCGACCGTAGACCCAACTCTGGGCTGACAAGCTGCCTAAGACGGTGACCAAGGAGGGGGAGGGTCTAAGGAGGTCGGCCTCATTAAGATTCCCTTCTTATCTGCCACTCGGAGATTAAATACTTTATGCTTCCCGTGGAGGCTGCTGGGGAGCGTGCGGCATCGCCTGGTGGGTCGGGAGTGGTTTCTGGACGCGTGTAAATTGTTGAGACACGTCTTAAGGCGCGACCATATCGGCGTACTTGGTATTCCGCGCGCGACGCATCGCTAAGCTCTACGCAGACTACCGTACGGGGGCGTGCAGCCGCGTCGCATAAAGCTGTATTCACACCGGGTGCGGGTGGCGCGGCATGGTACACTTCTTCGTTTAATACGGAGCGGATGTCACCTTTTACATTCACTCTGATCACGTGCGACGTTGTTTTATCCTTTTTGTCTGTTATGAAACAGATTGGATTACCACATTTTTTTTCAATTATGGCCGTGCATTCTAAAAGATCCACATTGCCTGCTCAGGATGCCGGAAATCTCTGTAGATTGTATTCCTTCCCTTCCTTCCCTTCCTTCAAATGTCATCTCGACATTGTGTTGACAGAAGAAGAAAACTGAAAATGTGCTAAATTGATGAATCTAAGATTGTAAAAGATCAACTTTTCATCTCACATTCTCATTTCATTTTTTGTTTTTCTGATCTTTACTCTATCATATAAGAATGCATGTTAAGATTAAGATCTCCATTACGGTTTATATTTGCAGAACCGTAATTGAAAAACTCCCCCATGTGAGAGATGCAATTGATAGATTGATAAAGATATGAATATAAAAAGAAACATGACAACCGTGACCTCAGCATCACCCGCGCTGCCCACGTTGCATTCAATGTAAAGGCACCTTAATTCTAGGAGTAGCTCGAGGAACGGGTCCGAGTCCAGCTGGCGATCTACTGGCTGGTCAGTCGGGGATTATTCCGGGGAAAGTCGGGGTTGAGGGCAGGTGCCAATCAGGCTAGAGTACGGCCACCCGTAAGTCTACCTCTCCGTGTGTGAGATCTCCAGGCCTGACCCGGATCTTTTTGTCACAGCTCAGAATGCAGAGATGCAGGAAGTGGTTAGGACCGAGGTTCAGTGGAGGAACTGCTCGGATGTTAGTCATAGCTCGCGGCCACTCATTGCGAGCTGCTCACCGACATTCCATCACCACCAGGTGTCAGGTCGGTCGCCGAGGGTCGCGCGGTTATTGCAAGCTGCGGTCATCGATTACAGATGGCGAGGTGGCACAACTTGATCTCCGGCCCCCGGGGGTATGTGGAGAATCCTGCCGCGTGCCTCGGGTTCAACCCCGGGCAGGGTCCCCGCCCCTGCCGCCCTCCAGCATCACCTGCCACTTGTAGTGCTAGTCACTCACCCCCAGCACGCTTTGTTTATGAGTGCCGACCAAGCCTGCACTCCCCCACTCACAGTTATCTATTGCACTCCTTCTCATCATCCCCAAATACATGAAATGAATGCCACATCTGAAGCCTCTCGCACCTACTTTGGCGACTCTATGGTCACTCTAATTGCCCGCCAGATATATCTGTTGTATGCTAACGGCAACACTTATCTATGACTATGTAACCCTGCTATGCTTTGCCTGTTATTGTCTAAAAATTAGTCCAAGTCTATGTCATTAACTTCTACTTACATATTTTTGCTTCTTTCCAATATTCTTCTGAGTATGAAACACGAGGAAACGCATTGTTGAGCGTAGGACACGCTCAGAAATGCTGCATAGGTCTGAGCTAGGATATACATATTCAGCATGCTGAGAAGCTATCCCTTCACTATCTATGTGCCAAATCTGTGACATTGTATCAGTGTCTTAGTGGAGTGGCCAGCTGACAATGACCTAACACTACCGACGGAAATACCTCAATGACCTTCTGGTGCTAGACATATAAAGACACTACAAAGGCAGTTGTAGAAGTGGCTGGATGGCTTGGGTTAGAACAATGACCCACAGACTATATAAAAACCAAAGGTTTGTAATTCCATGCTCATACATCATTGATGAACATACCATGTGTTCCTAAAACAAACATTATATTCCAACTCCCCATTCAGGTTCTGGATCCTTCACCTTCTTTCATATATAGCAGAATCCAGGTGTTGAACCACTGAGCAAGTACTGGTAACTTCAGATAGTCTACACCACCTAACGGTCACCTCCGACATCTGCTGCCTAATTGACTGACATGTAGCCTAGTTCCAGGTACCACCACCCCAAGCGCTGCCCCCCCCCCCCCGCCACCCCCTCACCCTTCACACAGCCTCATATGCTACAGAACACTCCATCGCTGGCCGCCATTGCTATTTTTAACTGGGGCCTGTTTCTAAAGTCAACCTACACATATTTCTTTATGAAAGTTTCGACCTCATCTATTCACATACACATTTTTCATTTTCTAGATTAAGAATGAAATGTCGTTTTTTTATCGATATTTGATATCCCTTTTTGAGTGTTACTTTTTGTACCTCATTAAAAGGGAAGCTTAATTTGAGGCCCAGTTTGAGGTTTTGGATAACCAGCCAGGGTTAAACCCCTTCCCCGACATGATCTAATAAATTTAGAGAATCTAGTTTCGTAGCTGGATGATGACTGAATTCATTTATCAAGATTGTTTTTTGTAAACCGGCGTCAGTTTCATAAAATCAGAGTCTCTTTCATGAAATGATACTAGAAAATGATCTCGCCTCAGACCCAGGTTGATAAATCGTAAAAGCTTCTTTAATCTCATTTGTGATCACAGAATTCTGAACGAGTATTAGACTCTGCTACCGTCGTAGCTATTCAGAATTTGAGGAGACCTGAGCACGCTACTTTGCTCAATGATTTCTTGTAGGTGATTCTAGGAGCCAGGATCGAGTTCTATGAGCGACTGCTCCTTCCCAAAGCTCTCAGACACCCCTCCACATCCTCCCTACCGCTCCACACACATCTATACGGCATATAGCCTATGATCCATGGGCGCCGCCATGACGCCCCCCGAGTAGGTGTTCTTCACTAAAGGAGGTGAAAAAGTAGCTGTTCTTCACTAATGGAGGTGCAAAAGAAGTGAGTGATAATTGGGAAATGTCACTTTTCTTGCCTTGCTCACATATGTAAATAAAGTGTTCCATGTGAAAAATATCATGTCCTGGGTTTTAGCATTATATCTTCCTGCTCTGGAATCGGTGTAGAGAGTCAAAGGAACCTTGGTAAAACATTGAAAGGCAGCTGAATTTAGTAAGAACAAAGAGCCAGAATACAGGTTTTGTCCCCCGACCACCTAGTGACTGCTTCATGAACTAACAATGGCTCTGTCCCCTATACCCCTGCACACCCTCCGCACCCCTCCACGCCCCTACACACCCCTCCATATACCCTCCACATCACTCCACAACCCTCCACACCTTCCACACCCCTTTACACCCCTCCAAACCCTTCTACACGCCTCCACACCCCTACATACCATCCACACCCCTCCACACCCCTCCACACCCCTATATACCCTACGCACACCTCCACACACTCCCATACCCCTCCACTCGTCCGTCAGAGGACATCCACCTATGATTCGGAACATCGATCACACCTGTCGCCCCGCCTCTTACCCCTGTACCCCTCCTCCATGCGGCCTGCTATAACCTCTACTGTGTCCCACCAGGAGGAGCTGAAGGTAGGAAAATGTCTTTATTTTATATCTTTGTGCGAACCAAAAGTAACTGTGTCCTTAAGTATACCTGTGTCTAATATTACGGTACATGCAACCAGGTGCGCATATTGTGAAGCGTAGTGATAGAATACATGAAGATACAAAATGGCCACCACACGTCACTTCGAAATTCACGTGCTGCAACGCCTACCATGATAGTGCCTGAATATGGACTTTATTAGTTGCCTTAACGGTTATCCATTGGCGAAGACGAAATCTGTGTGAGGATGAACGGAAACGAGTTGATGCCTAGCAGAACCGTCCACTCTGAACCTCCTGAGAGATTTCTCATTTCTATATCTCCACGTTATATTGGCTAGTAGCACCAGACCAGCTGAACCCAGACCCAGTGGGAACCCTCTCATTTGTGTAGACCCAGCTCTTGTACTGGAGTCTAGTGCGCTGGCAGTGGACCTTTGGTTAACCTTGAGAGGTGGGCTTCGTGGGTCCCCTGGGCCATTAGATCAACCTTGACTCGGAATTTGGCTGGCCTCGATAAGGAAGCGGGGTACAAGGGGTTAAACCCGGCCGGACAGCCCTGCCTTACCTTGGGGGACTGCGGTAAGTCCACCCTAGGTTAGGGGTTGCAGCTACCAGGTTGGGGTTGTCAAAGCAGCGGTCATGTTTACATGAATGATATATAGGCGCACCATAGTCTGAGGTTATGAGTATCAACCGCATGGCTTCTAGGCTAGATCAACGGCCTTAGATATAGAGGAACACTCCGCCGTCACCAGGGTGTATAAACACACACATGCATACACACACACCTACACATGAATGGGATATTTACAGTGGCCATGTATCGAGTGGGGTTCAGATCTTATCTCGAACCAATCACTGACTTATTGGCTGACATTAGTGACATCGTTCACCATTGAGTATTTTCTTACAAAACTCCACGGGCGTTGAGTAAGGCCCGGCGTCCACCTACTACGATAGAATCGTAGACCTCCCGATATGGCACCGATACAAAATGTCAAAATCGGTGCCATATCGGGAAGGTGCAAAATCGTAGACATATGTCTAGACAAGCCAATCCACCATGCGTTGTATGGGGTTTTTATCGGTGTCTAATCGCAGAAACATGGTCAACTGCCCCGATATCAGGTAACGTTCCGATGCGATTTTGATTTTTTATCGGGAGGTGCATCGTAGACCATATCGGTGCCATATCGTAGTAGGTGGACGCCGGGCCTTAAGGTTCTCAATATAAATTCCAGGGGTGAGATAAATATAGCTTACGAATGCTCAGTTGGCATAGGTTTTCTATGTACCAATTCCAGAGACATAGCACCGTTAGACCCAGCAATGCTTTCCTGGACTGATAATTATTCGTCATATCAAACTAAACTCGATCCCCTACTATAACATTGTTATATTATCGTATATATACCCGTGCGACAATATCTTATACCTATGCGGCAGCTGTTCAGATTTCATTCTGCACACTGTGCACTAACTATTGGATTGTAAACTCCGTACCACGTGGAGGTTTTTTTTATGATTTCCAGGTACATGCGTATAATAATAATAATAATTATTACAATAATGATAATAATGATAATAATGATGATAAAGATAAAATAATAATAGTAAGGAGACATAGTTAGTGCGTTAGAATAACATCTGTTCCTTATTGAACTCGAATAAACAACAAGGATCAGATGCAATTTAAACGTACTCAACATATCTTTATATACTTTAGCCACTGACTATGGTTAAACCATGTCCTGTCACCAAGCACCATGTTTTAGCTTTTAGTCACCCCATATATTTTTTCTCCATAGACTTAACATTGGGAACTCGTATCTAATGCCCATGAGATATTTTGGAAAAATATCCAATGGGGGATTATGTCACAAATGTTAGCCCATTAGTCAATGTAAAGGGTGAGATAAATTCAGAAACCCATTCAAGTTTAGGGGCAGAGCTCAATCCCATCACGTTTGAATCGCTACATAATTCACGCGGCTTCGCCTTGTGAATTACTACGCGATTCAAACTCGATGGGATACAAGTTCTGACCCTAAACTTTCATGGGTTTCCTCTATAATATCGGGCCTCCTATACCTAATACTATACTATAAGGCCCGTTTCCATTGGCCGATTTCCCGTAACCGATCTAAAGTCAGGAACCACAGACGGACTTTGGCACTGCTGATCCGATATCGGTCAATGGAAACGACCCAGCTCGTGAAATGACGCACGACTTTTTCTGCTTAGATTATGCAATGTGGCACCACCCACCTCTGAGTGACTCATAAAATCATAAAATCTACACCCTTTTCGTCGGCCAATGGAAACAGGCCTATACCTCGACAGTAGCCCCATAGTCTACCCAGCACCACATTTGAAGCTTACGATTATCGAATGGGGCTATTTATAACCTGATGCCTCTCTAACATACAGTGTGCAGATTTTATTCTGGGTCTCTCCGTTTTAAGACAGGACTGAATTCCGGATCTACGTCGTGAACGACAGCAGCGGATGACATTACCATTTTAATCAGCCGGAAGGAGACCGGAAAGCAGGCCACGGGAAACGTTGCCCGGGTTTTGCAGTCGTTTGATTAGTTTTCAAGGTGGAATTACATTCCCCGCAATAGGGAAATGGATCTGAAGGCCCACATGCCACAAGAGGTTGTAACTTAGTCAGGTTGAGAAATGACGACATTTCTGTTCAGTGCTTTGGCCTCATTTTATCATTTACGTAATAACTGAGTTATGATGTCAAGTCACGTCTAAATATATACTCTGATACCAAGTCACATCCAAAAATATACTCTAATATTAAGTCACATACTGAAATATATACAGTGATATTAAGTCATATACTGAAATGTATACAATGATATCAATTCACATACTGAGATATACTCTGGCATTGTTACAATCAGAAATATGGACTCTGATATCAAGTCACATACATTTATATAGATTATATTATTATATACCTATGGCCATATCAACTACGTATACCGACCGCTCCGACCTATGTCGTATTTATATCTGTACGTCACCATAAGCCATCACGCGACTGTAGGTAAAATTTACCATTCCAGTATATATAGCATACCGACTGTTTTTTGCGTCAAAATAGTTGTTGATATATCCTTCTACCTTTGGCATCGGGATATATCTGATCTGTAATCAAAGTATTTGTGACGTCCAAAAACAGTAAGCTAGTTTAATATAAGGTTACATACTGAAAAGTCTTTATTCCAAATGTAACAGTATACATGTATATATCAATGTGTATTTATCTTATGGTATTATAAATGCCTTGGGGCAAATACATCTGTACCAGACAGACATGGGGGTTTATAGTTAAGTAAGTGTCTTTTCCTGTCCCACCTTCTGATTGTGCATCGACGATAGTGGTCTGGTCCAATCCTCCGAACTGCCAAAGCCAATAGCCTTTAGCTGAGGCCAGTCAGTGGATGTCGAGGTCATGCCAGACAGGGACTAAGGGGTTAGGGTAGCCTGACAAACCAACAGTATAGGCCTAGTGTATCAGGTCCGGTCTGTCGGGATGCCTTCTAAGGTATCCCTTCCCCCACCCAACCCCCACCCACATCTCCATCTACTTCCCAGACAGTCCCCGGGCCTCTAGCGTCCACCCACCCGGCCATCAGGGCCAGTCAGCCCGCCCATCTCTCCCCACCCGCACTGGGCCCTGCAAGCCGACGGCGCCTGCTGATCTGTGGTCGGACTCCGCCCCTCGTCCACCTTCCATCTCCCCAAGCCCTCTGTCCCCATGGCCGCCCCCCTCCAGCCCGCCCCTCCCATCTCTCGTCCTCTGTGCCAGCCTCGCTTCCCTTTTGTAATGACTACCGGCGCGCAGGTCCCCAGGGTCGTCCCCTAAGCTGGGGCTTTCCGCTGCCGGCCCGTCCCAAATGCCAGCACAGGGTCTATCCGGTGTCCGCCTTTGTGGTGCTCTTACCCGGGAGCCGTGTTGTCCCCGAATATCGCCCAGTCAACCAGAAGGAAGAGATACAGTCCAACGGTCATTGACACTGCGCCTATTATCGGACATAGTATCTCTGACTGGAACTTGAATCATCCTCTTTGGGGAGTTAGCTTTTGTTTAAAGTCTTTTTACTACATTCATCATGTGTATAAATAGCGCTGTGGTAGGTTTCCGAGAGTGTTTTGTCCATTGTTTCAAAGGGCAGCATTTTCTATATTGCTGGATAATGAATGTGTTTAGAATGCCAAGTGATTTGCACTTGGTTCTTGATGATCTTTCTCTTTCTCCTTGTTATTAACATTGTTTCCGGATATCTTTTATCTCTGTCTACGTCTCGACCTGCTTTGTCTCTTTATCCCTGTCTGTCTCTCTTCCTGTTTCCCCATTCTGGCTAGCCTCTACTTCTTTTTTTTCTTTACCTGTGTGTTTGTCTTTCTTATAATCTGTATCTTGCTTATTCTGTCTGTATCAAAGTATGGCTGGTAATCCCTCTCTCTCTCTCTCTCTCACTTTGTTTCTCTCTCTCTCTTTCTGTGTCTTTTCTGCTCAATTTCTCTCTGTGTCTCTCTTTCTCTCTCCCTTTCCTTTTGTCTCTTTGTTTGTATCTCTTTCTGTCCCTCTCTCAGTTTCTTTCTGTCTCTCTGGTTATCTCTCTCTTTCTATCTTTCTCTCTCTCTCTTTCTTTCTCTCTCTATATCTGTGTCTCAGACAGACGTCCCACGAGTTACGATCAAATTAGATAAAGACATTTGCAAAATGTCGTTAGTCTAGCCGACTTTACGTTACCCGTATGAGTCTTTTCGGAATACTGCGGGGTATTTATCTATACAGTTCCAACGTTCTACGTACATCATTAACGAGAATAGTCCAGCGTGAGATAAAACGAAGGTACGCACTCTCCACCACATTTTTTGTCCATTTTACCAGCATAGAAGGTACCTACTTCTGGGCGCAAACGCTGCCGGTGATTTATGATATAGGCGAGTGCAGTGGGACACGAGCTTCAACATCAAAGGCTGCAGAATGCTCCAGGCAGTCTTACAAGTGTCGGCCACCTGACAGGACACTTACCTGTTCAACATTCAACTCATGAAGGTCATGCTCGACATGTGTCATATTGTGTGCAGTATCCGGTATGCATTTTCTCAGGTGAGGTTCTTATGGTGAACTCAGTATGGTGGGTGGGTTGTGCACAGGGAAGTGGAGAGTACGGAGGTATTCTTCCTAGGTAAGGAAGCCAAGAAAATCGCTAGGATAGGAAAATGGAATTATACAGCTTAGATCTCTCCAATCTCATTATTAAGGCATATTCTGAGTAAGGCTAAATGCATCTGAAGTAAATGACGTTATGTCTTAGAGCCTTAAAGCTATTCACAGCATTTTCTGTGATACTGCAGGGTTTAGGTTCGATCTGTATTCTGATACAAATACAGGGCCCTGTTTTTCAGTCACGATATCCTCTTTGTAAGATATCTTACAGCTGTCAGTGTACTACAGATAAGACATCTTTAGGGTCACATGGTTCCAAATATCTTCCAAAGTGTCTTAGACCTAAGACATCTATGGACATGTCGTACAGAATGCGCAACTTCACTTCCCGTAGGAATCAACCAATGAAACTTTAACACGAGTAAGGTATACATATAACCTATAATCGTCCCAAATATAAAGAAAATCGGGCGCACCATCCCGAAGATATCGGCGTTTGAATTTCGTCATAGCAATCGTCTGCTCTGGAGGCCAGCGTATTTTCCGCTAATTTATGCAGCGACCTTGACATTGACTGTGCATCGGGAGGTGGGATATCTTCGAAACGGTGTGGCCCATCTTCTTCATATTTAGCACGATTATAGGTTATATGTCCCCCTTATTCGTGTTAAAACTTCATTCTTCAATTCCTATGGGAAGCACAGGAAATCCTCTATATACACACAGTGAGCTTTGATGGAGCCTGAGACAGTTCTATACTTGATACACTTTTAGCGGCGATCGAGCGCGCCGCACTGTGACCGTGTCTATAGCACAGCCGCCATTTTGTGTCTTCCAAACAGTCTTCCAATCACAGAGATGTCTTAGGGAATCGTTGGCCGATTATGTCATTACTGAAAAACAGGGCCCAGGACACTACGTTTCGCAGCCGCCACGCCATGGACACGACGCTACGAAAATTGGGCACTACGCTACGTTGTTTTTTTTTAAAGACATTTATTTATACTGGTTGGTGCTCAGTCCAGAGGACTGGTCTCAACGCGCCACCACTGCCAGGTAGTTTACAATTTAGCTTTTTTTGTGGTGCATGTACACAACGTATATACAACATAATCGTATACAAACAAATAAGTACAGAGCAGTAACATAAATCATGCATCCTCGAGCTATATAATGATCATCAAAAGTGCTATAAAATAGGAGGCCGTCCTGTGTTTGGTAGGATGTATTCACTCATTAAAACGTTCATTTCGGTTATGGTATGCAGGGTGAAAGGAAGTCCTTTTGAATTCTTGTAGTTATCAATATTTCTTACGATTGAGGGTAACTTATTCCATAAGATAACACCATGATAGTTAAGACATCTTTTGTATTGTTCACATTTCGGTTTTTCCGTTTTGATAACTGGTGTCGATTGGGCTCGTGTATTCACCCCTGTTTCTTTTAAAAACATTAGGTTTTTCGATAGCTTGAACATTGATAACAGTATATGATAATTCCTTAATGTATGGTTTCGCTTTAACAACCTAGAACAGAATTATAATACGTTTTAGGTATTTTTCTAAGAGAATACTTTAAAGACATCTGAGATTTACTTGAAAGGTTGACATATTATTACTCAATTAACCCTTATGAAAAACAGGTCATTTGGGGTTTTACTTATTTTGGCGAAGTGTCCGCCGTTAAATCCGCAGAAAGCGTCCAGGTTACCTTTCATAGGATATCTTCCACAGTTATATCTAGTTTTAGTGGATGGTTTAGTGGTGAGAGGTGGGAACGTCGGCGATTTCGCAGACCTTGGACAAGGAGGAGGCCATTATGGCGACGTTTTAGGAGGAGGTTAGGTGGAGAGGAGAGCATCACGTGACCTCATCACGTGCCTGTTTAATGAGAAGGACGCTCGCGCCACCTAATGAGCGATGTTCCCTGCCCGTCATGTTTTGCGGCTAGTCGCCACTTCCTCGTTGGTGTCACGTCTAAGCGAGATTTAAAAGAGCTACAATATGACCGGTATTAGTCTCGGATAGTTCATCGCAGCTGCATCATTTAAGTGTATAAATACATCTCAGGCGTATACCCACTCTTTTTTAGCTAAAAATAGACAATAATTGATAGTTGTGTGAACAGGTGGCCGTAAACCATGAGAGGTAAATGCGTAGTAATACAGAGCCGTCTGTATACAAAACCGTCGTTTATTGTTCATTAAGCTGGACACCCACTACTTGCCTGGCCATATCCATTTTCTCAAGTAGCTAAAACTGGGAATTGCCACATTATAGGGTATACCAATATAAACTAATTCATACAAATGTATTTAATATGGTTGTATATGATAAAAATATGAATTGTGTCATTACTGTCAATAAAAATAAATTTGTGTGTGTCTACCGAGTCTTAGATACATGTGTAGAAGTATCCATCTCGGTCAAGGCTCAAAATAAATACCAGTCAACTAGTCCAGATTAGAACGTCAATTTAGCACTGGAATTATCGTGACATTTAATTTGTTGAATGTGATAGCCGAATGATACTCCAAATTAAATCAACTCCAATGTAAGTTTCGTGAGGATTCCAGAAGCAGTCGCATGGAACAGTAAATGTAAGTCGCAGGATGCATTTCAGGAACAGGCGCCTGGTATAGCATCCAGGACCGAGACGATTCTTTCTGACAGGGCTGACTGAGCAGGGCTGTGGCTGTTCTATCAGAGGATCCATCTCTTCCACATCCCTTATCCCGAGGGAGAGAAAGCTCTCCATTCCCATGGGCGATGTTGAAATCTGTGTCTAAAGCACCCCTTCACCTCAGCCACCACCGTGCTATACAGACTGCTGTTTATTATCTAAATATCTGGTCGTTTGAACCTAGCTAATACCCTGACGTCACTGCACGAAACTAACCACTTTACATATATATGCGAACGGCGTATATAGGTATGCTTTTGCGTATACAAGGTTGTCCACTATCCAATAATTCCGATCTCTGCCACTTGGGGACACCACTGTACTATAATCTCATTTGCCATTAGTCAGTAAGTCCTTTGTGTACGGAAAAACCAATGTTATATTATCAATTTTTATTATAAAATTGTTCTAAAACCATATTTATTATCTTTTCATTAAATACATATATAATAAATTTTCTTTTTTTAACGTTTTTAAAAATAGATTTTACTTTTCAAAACACCACTCTTTTTTAGTCATACTTGGGGTTCTGTATATATAGCACAAGGTCTGTTTAGATACCAAAATTGAAGTCCTCACTCTCGACTCCGACCCCGACCCCGCCCATCATGTCCTGGGTTTAATCATTATCTCATCCTGCTCTGGGATGGGTGTAGAGAGTCAAGGAAACCATGCTAAATTATTGAAAGGCAGCTGAATTTCGTAAGAACAAAGAGCCAGATTATAGATCTGTCCCCCAAGGGGCCTGCCATACTGCTAGCCACCAGTGACTGCTTCATGAACTAACAATGGCTCTGTCCCCTATACTCTAAAGGTTACAGTGGTAACAAAAACGTTAAGCTTACTGCTAAAAACAAACTCTTCACCACGTGCGTGTTAACGGTGTGCACGTGACACTGGTGCTTGATATATTTGTATTCTCAGGCAGTTGTGGAAATGGCAAGTTGACTACAGAAAGTGGGTTACAAAAAATGACCTAAAAAACTGAATATAACCCAAACCTTTAATTTTTATTCACCTATGATTTCACGTTCATTCATCACTGATGAATATACCATTTGCTCATAGATTAGAAGTGCTTCGCTGAAAATTTGTCTGCAGCTTTTTAGTTCCTCCAACTGCTGTTTTCAGATGTCCAGCGTTGTGCAAATCCAGAAAAGAAAGCCCAATTTATTCCTACTTTCCTTGTGCATACGTCCCAAAATAGAAGCTGATATTGGTGCAGTCGGCTCGCCATAGTCGCGTGGTGAAGGAGAGATGGACAGCAACCATTACATGGAGTCATGTCGACTTTGCGTGCAGCAGACCTCGGACACTCCCTGGACACCGGTCAGTGGTCAGCCTGTCCTGTCCGGACAGCTTCCCGGGCTCGGCGTGTGACTCAGCCGCCCGGAGGACCCCAGCTTCCTCCTCCGCCTGACCCCCTCCTCCTGACCGCCCTCAGGGGGTTCGCGGGAGCGGGGCTTAATCAGATGCCGATACACACCCCAGGCTGAGGTCAGCCATGCCGCCTTCCCAATTCATTCTTCTAATGAATAGGACCCGAAGCGTGGACTGAAGGCGTTGATGCCAACGCCTGCCCAAGGGTCTAATCCGCGACGCAACACGTCCAAGTGGGCGTTGTGAATGCGTTGGGCGCCTGTCGGGTAGCCGTTGGATAGGCGTGGGGTGCGCTTGGATGGGCGTTGGGAGTGCTTCGGGTGGGCTCTGGGCGTGCTTTTGGTGGGCGTCAGATGGGGCATTGGGCATGTGTCGGGCGGGCATCGGGCGAGTATCGGCCCGGTGCCGAGCGGGCGTCAGGCGGGTGACGGGGGGATTTGGGAGGGGGGAGGCGAGCGTGCGTCGAGTTGGCCCCAGACTAATTTTCTCTCCTGTTATGTTCGATTTACAATAATTAAGACGGATCGGGTGTGAGGTGATCTCTAGATCGATGTTCCAGCATTGCGTACGTGTGTGTCGATGTCTATGAGGCCAGGAGGAGGTGAGGTACTGCCTAGACTCTGTTATATGACACAGGGTGGTTGCTAGTTCAACCGTCATCCGCCGGGAATTTGGCCGAGTCAAAGTACGACACTTGAAGATGGCGCCACTGTACTCAGAGCACAACTTTTATCATTAGCTCTTATATTCCATAGGCATTTTTATCTCACCTCTGGTACAAGCTTCGCCATAGAAATAGCACAAGGAAAAAATACTCAACGGTCACCCCCGTAAAGTGACAATACTATGCCACAGCCGTGGCGTAGTGAATTTGAGATGACTTCATAAGGGTTTGCTAGGTATATTCGAAGTATTCTGATATTCTGATACTATCTAATGTCATAGAAAGAGGTGAGATATATCCAGAACCGCACTCGAATCCTAAAATAGACACTACTCCACTCTTTTGGATGTGCCATAATCATCACTCGGCTTCGCCTCGATGACGATTCGGGCACATCCAAAGTCGTGGAGTAGTGTCTATTTATACGATTCTCGATGCAGTTCTATATAAGTATTCACTGAGAGGTGCTTTTAAAACTACGAGCGATACTGGCTGAAAGATTAAGAGGAAGAGCTCATGTGCTGCATTGTGAACACTAAGAAAATAGTATACACCTTCATCTTTGTCTAAATATTGCCTTGCGCTGCAGGTCTGACACTATCTGCCCTTCCTCTTACCACCAGGTCACTGTCTGGAGCGTCACGTGTCAGTTTACAGTGTGTAAGAGACACTGGAGATGGAGGCCATGGAGGAGGTGGTCTCTGCTGCTTGCAGCTTTCGCCTCCTGTCTCCCTTTACCCCTCTGTCCCTTTCATAGCGCCTTTACTGTATCTTCTTTAACTTGATTCTTCTGTCCCTATCTATCTTCCTTTGTATCCCGAAATCTCCATAACTCAGCAGTATTTTTTCTTAACATCTATCTATCCTATCGACTGACCTATCCGTTTGTCTGTTTGTCCGTCTGGTCATCTGGCAGCCTTTTTTTTCGCTGTACATTGCTCTTCAAGCGGCTTACATATCTCTCTCTCTCTCTTTCTTTCCCTCTCTCTTGCGCTCCTCTGTCTTTCACTTTATTTTTCATCTCTACATCCTGGTTTTCCCTTCTAGAGAGGGTGCGCAGTGAAAGCATTCAGGTCCTGCAAACTTAGGCCACACCAACTTCAGACCAAATATATTCCAGCTTGACTATCCCTCCCTCCCCTCTCTCTCTCTCTCTCTCCATCTTTCTATCTTTCTCTGCTATATCTTCCCCTTCCTCCTATATATCTACATCCAGCTTTTCCAGACCTCATACATTCCAGCTTGCCTATAGCCTTGGTCGGCGCCATGGTTTATTCATACAGGTCCCCTGCACGGTCCGATCCTCATGTCAACCACCACCACCACCACCTCCCACCCACAAAACACTGTCTCGTCTGCGGTTGGAGATGGGGTTCGTGGGGGTCACAGTACATCGCTTTATCCTACCCCTAATATAAAATCCCATAGGCTTAACATTGTGTTTCCGTATGCCACGTTACCTGGCATACGGAGTTTTATATGCCACTAGTGGCATACAGAATTTTTATCACGTAATATTCCAAAATCGAGGAGATGGGGTAGGATAAAATCAAAACCTGATTCGTTTTAATCGTGGCCACCGCATTCCACTCCTGGAGTTTGGCTCCGGACTTCACTTGGCTTCGCCTCGTGAAATAGCTATGCCAAACTCCAGTCGTGGCATACGGTGGCCAAGACTAAAACTCATCCAGTTTTACGATAGTACACTGCTCTTCAAGCGGCTTACATATTTCCGAGCCGTCACACCGAGCATACCGAGCTGACCTCGTCTGACCCCTGGAGGAGGAGCTCCGCATGACCCCCGCCGAGCAACTCACGCTATGCTACAGGTCACCAAGGGATATCTGAGTGCTAGAATCTGCACAGTGAGAGTGCGAAATCCTCCACAGTTTGTGTCATTGGGTTCATAGGTTGATTGTCTGGTGATATCCTTTCACTGGCCTCGCTGAGAGACTTCTTCAGAGCGCGACTCGCTGGGTCAACGCGAGCAGCGTGGATATCGAAAGCAGACGACATTTGGCTAACGCACATGTCTTTATTTTCACAATAAAGTCTCACCGGGATACGATCACGACTAAACCTGCTACATAATTGAAAAGAAACAATGGTTCGAGGTTTCTTTTCACCCGAATCAACAGTATGAATGCGATTGCTCGGCACAAATCTCTGGGATCTAAGGATTATATTATTATTGCACAGAGTTCTTACTAGTTCTGAAAGTATTTACTAATTATCCTCACGGAATTCAAAAAGATTCACAGTTGAACATCAAATATTTAAGATACATGGTTATCAACCTATTTAGGGCAAAAATGGAATAGAAGAGGATTGTGTCTGGTCCAGTGTAACGTAACCCAGTATAAAATTGTGCATGTCTATTGGTAAACGGTGGTTAAATGAAAGGAATGCCAACGGAACTACAACACCCGGTGAACATTGGTTATGTTTACAATTTAAAGGATGGGCCCAGGTTGAGGATGTGACTGAATTCGGCTATATGGAATTAGATCTTTAGATTTAAAAAAGGGCGGACGTGAAATTTCCAAAATGTTTTACCACCCACCCACCTCACTGCGTACATACTTTATGGATGACCCGCTACATATCATTATATATACCTGTATAAGAACCTATATTAAATACTGCCCGCTGCTAGGCATGACATATAAATAATGTTCGGGTACAATGTCAGGCTGAGCATAAGATGGCACTTTTTCCTGATTTCCAGGTATATATTCAGACCCTTCGCCTACGACATCACTACGGGCTCAGTAACTACGTTTCCTCATGGTATTTTCCAGTACAGTAAGAAGATGATTTTGTTCCGCTATAATCGTGTAATTATCTATGATAGGTATTGATCCTTATAAAGCAGTTTAGCACGACATGGTACAGTCACTGCAGAAAGACACTGTCGCTAGACAAACAAACAGAACGGACAGCGTTGTCACCCTAAATCCCTGTAGCAACAGACAAAGAGTGTGGGAAGGTAAGTGACGTCAGACGCCCGGCGCTGAGATGTGACACCATTGCCGCCATCCCTGCCACCACCGCCACCATCAGTCAGCACCACCAAGCACCACCTTCCATCATCAACCAGAACAAGGCAAGGAGGCTGGGACCTATTCCTAGGCTGAGGCCATTCGTAAGGTACGTACGCAATGAGGTGGAGGATAACATATTTTGGACATTTGGAATATATGCTCCTTCTTTGTTCTATTGCGTACATGATTGAGGGGTCAATATTTTCTGAAATTTTGCGTACATATTTTATGGGTAACCCCAAAGCGTCTCGGGCATTTATTATCGTGATCCGAATGGTGAGCCCTATAAAGGTTTCCCCTGCCGATTATTGACACCGATTATGGCCTTTGGCACCACTCACCGATTATTTAGTACTTTTGGTCAAATTACCGTCAGGTGGAAATAGAGATTTACAGGTCAACAAATTTTCATTCAAACATTATGTGACACAGCACTAGCCATCTATTTATTGAATTACCGACAAAATGTCTCAATGTAAATATAATCGGTGGCGGAATGAAATTGGCCTTGAGCCAATAACCGGTAATATTCAGCCGTCAAATGGAAATGGTATGTCTGCTTTGGAGTCCAACAATTATGGGCTGGGATAGATTTACCTGGAGAACCACTCACCGAATTGTGTAAAGTGCTCATAGGAAGTTAAATTCTGTGCCGGTATATGTCGTGTGTCGGAGGGGTTCGGTGGAAAATTAAAACGGTTATCACAATACCGACACATGCTACGATGCAACCAGCGCACCAATGCAAATCTCGGGGAATAATTGACCTCTTTGATAATATAACTAGAATAGAGTCTTTATTGTAGTAAACTATAGCATTCTGTGTTACACACATATCGCAGTTTAGTCGTAATCGTGCCGGGCTAGGTGGGTTCTATACATGTATCTTCTTGGTGCTGATGTTAAGAGGGCGATGCTTTATTCAAATACCCAGAGGTTCCTCCCTAACCTCCCCCCTACGGCTCCACCCTTCCCTCACCCTGTAATCGGCTTATGGCCATGGCAAGCTGTCCCTCTCCTCCCCTCACCATCTCCTCTAACATACTTGCACTCTACTGGAGTACTACGTAAGCCGGATATGAATCGGATCTGATATTAGTCCAAAAAGGGTGACGGTGGGGCGGGGACTGATACATAAAAACGGTGATGTGGAGCACCTGCAGGATCGTCCTACCTTAGATGCCCCCACGTATTTTTCTCTATTCGGCATGTATCTGAGGCATGTATGAGATAAGAAGTGATACGGGGATTACCACTTGCATAGGGTCCTCAGCAACGGGTGGATACAAATCATGTATAGGATTCAGTGTCAACGGGTGCACTAGGGAAGCTTTATCATTATGCACCTATGGCCGAACGTCTATGAAATACTACACGCTGCTATGGGTGTAATATAAATAATGGGTGTATTTTTTCTGGTTTGTGGTACTGGTAGGAGTATGGTTGACTCTTGGAGCCTGGTATATTCCCTTTGTATCCACATTTTGGAAAACATTTTTTATAAATAATGTTCGGGCTCCCTGACACGTAGTGAATGTTAAGGCGCACTATACCCGTAGTGTACTTCGCAAGTACATAAAATGACATAAAATTATATTTCTTTTCATCTTTTTAGGTGTATAATGATGAAAGAACGTAATGGGTTAAACCGCATAGTGATTCCATTCTCACCGTTTTGTCCAAAGAAATACGTACTACGATGGACATCGACGCGACATATTGGATCATTAAGCTCGTCTATTGAGATTTGTAAAAATGTCGGGAAGCGTGTGACAACAATACATAGAAGATGGCATATCAAAAAGGGTGTGCTGAAATGATAAATGCGACCCAAGGTCCCTGAGAAAGCTCCCTTTAGGTGCCTTATATGTTTTATGTTGTTACTAGTGTTCCCTATCCGTTGGAATATCCTGCAATATACAGGCAAACAGGGGAGCCTTTAAAGGCCAACAGAGGGCAAATTTTCTATATATATGGCATCTCGGAGCGATCTTCGTGGATTATATTGGATTGTCACGTGTTAACCGCATTGTGCGAAAAGTCCCACCGGGCCAGAAGCAATGTGTTTCTGTTCCCTATATATTGCAGCATGCTGGGATTTATGCCTTTCACACTCATTTCTCACTACTGGAAGATTGTCTTCACCTTCATTGCTGATGCAAATTAAATTTCACTCGATTTTGTTCATTGCATACAGCTAAGAAGCCTTATAAACCTGGACCAGACGGCCAAACAATGCTATAACATTTTGAAATGCTTTGGCTTAAAATCTATATACAATTACCTGCTATTTGGGACAATCATATAATATGAGCTAGCTTTGATTCAATGTTTTTCTATCTCGGCATACTAGAGACTATAATTAGCAGAGAACAGTGAGATTAAATTCTTCAAAGTTATATTCCTAGAAAATGTTTCACTTTGTTCCACAACTTAGCTTAACAAATTATGTATTAAATGGTACCAGTCATTGTTTTAACATAAATCAAATTAATTCTATGCTTATCCAGTCGCCAGACATGCATGTGCTCTTTGATGAAACGTTATTTCGGAAGGTGATGAGTGCAATTCGTTGGGGTAAGTTTAGCAACATGAGGTCAATGCACGAACACCAAGACAATGAATGCAAGTTAATACTGCGGAGGCAGCGTCAAGGGCGTCGTTCTATTAAAGATATAATCCTTCTGTGGTCAGTGTATTAGAGGGCTTTGACATTTTCTAATTGATCTAGGACATTATGAGACTTATGGGACCATAGCTTTTTACAGGAGCACACAGATAATACGTGCAAGCTGATAAAAAAGGGTGGAGTGCTGTGTGTCGCACAAGCGATGAAAAAGCATGCACGGAAACTTAAAAATATTTCAATCATTCGGGGGTACCTTCATACACAGTAACATAAGCGGGTATCAAATAAGTATTAGGTTTCTTTTACACACGAGTCTTACATCCATTTCACTTTCAACTTGGGGGACTCCAGAGGTATGCCAATAGAGATGAAGTAAAGAATGCCTCCGTTTCTGCTAAATCAAAGACACTACTGACTTACCTTCTTTATATTGGATAAGATTTTCATGCCTCTGCATCACAAGAAGACAGGATACACAGTTGTCCTTTCTGCAAATCAATAGGAACAAAAAATGATTATAGTAACACACTGGATATCATGTAACGTAAAAACTAAACATCTAAGGACGAAAATACATGTTCCTATAGTGTCGACATAGATAAGATGAGATAAGGAATTTGATTTATCTTGGTTATCTCTGTATCACTCCTCATAATGTGCTTTCATGCTAGAAAGATAAAGTATTCCATGATGGAAATAGTTCTAAGTAAGGCAAGAAATGGTATATTGATGGCTTTTGATGTAAAACATAAGAGAGAAACAATCCTCTCAACATGACACTGGTACGTATAAATATAGCTTGTAATGGATGAGTAAAAAATCCGATGAAATGAGCGATAGTGTATGATAAAAGTAGTTCAGATAATTCACTCTTCTTTGAAACCCTCAAATAAAA
This sequence comes from Alentia gelatinosa, assembly GCA_950022655.1. Classification (NCBI taxonomy): domain Eukaryota; kingdom Metazoa; phylum Annelida; class Polychaeta; order Phyllodocida; family Polynoidae; genus Alentia; species Alentia gelatinosa. Next base: position 161,692,732 of record OX465579.1, read on the forward strand.
CATACATCTTATAATAAAATCTCCACATATATTAGGTTATTGCATATAAATAAGGCCAGTTCTTTCGGTTCTCCATTTCAGTCAGTTCTACCAAACAAGGCAGATCTTCCACTGACGTTTAACACGTTACAAGAATAGTAAGACGTTGTTTAGTTGGGGCATATAAATCATGCCTTATATGTTCTCAGAACCTAAACCAACTTCTTATAAGGTTTACTTTGATTAATAAAGTGGGAAAATTGACGGGGCATTTAATCTGCGTTGGGGCATCTTTACGAATCCGGGAGTAAGTAAAAATTATCGGATTAAATGCCTGGTCGGTTTGCCCTTTATTATACACTTTCAAATATCTGATATTGATAAGAAATAACCTTTAATCGTCATTCGAAATGCAAATTAGTCACACAGACTTGGGCCGCAAAACAGTGCAGGGCACACTTTGCCTACATCATTTTTACAATATAGGGAGCAGAGGCCAGTAAGTATGCGAACAATTTGCCCAGGTGTATGATAAATATACAAATACTCTGTGCTGAGTGAGTGACTGGGGAATTGAGAGTGGGAGCCTACAGAAGAGAGTGGCAAACTCCGGGCTGTGCATCACCACAGGACATGGCTGTGTGGGCGGAAAGAGGTAGCCACCGATTCAATCGTCAGAGGAACCAGGCAAGCATATTGGCGGCCACACTGCAGGGGTGTAAAAGTTAGGCGTCAGCGCATTGCCCCCCTGGAACCCCGGAGGCAGATTTACCCCCACTTCCACACACACACACACACACACCATAAGTCTCCATCCTGATCCAGGTCCTGAGAGGGTTGGCTTTAGGAAGTACGCCCACGACTGTGTTTGCCGGCCACCAGGCGCCAACCCCTTCTCTGCCGTCCCCCACATCTCCCCTTCCCCTTCTTACCCGAGATGCCCTCCCGTTAGCACCACCACCATCCCCTCCTTCGCTGTCAAACATCGGCGATTTGATTTTCACCCCAGAAGCGAGCGGGGGACTTCGTCAAAGTCACCAAGTTAAATACCTGGAGGCCCGGCGGCCCGCCCGATCGCGATTATCGCAGGGGCTGACCGCTTCGTCGACCGGAAATCGCATTAGCGGTGGCGGAAGTGGAGGTCCTTCACGCTGACGAGTTGGCGACGATCGCTAAACCATTACTGAATTAGCACTGGGGATGAAAGTGGGGCTTGGTCCCCATCCTACCCACACTCTACCCCGCCTGCCGCGCTTTTTACCATTGATAACGACAATGGCGGCCATAATGATGTTACAGTGTGTGGGAGGATTGCTTCTGAACCAAACACCACCCCTTGTGCTCCATCCATCCACCCTCTCACTCCATCTCCACCCCATCTTCTTCCCAGCCTTGCTGGGGGCATACCCAACAAGGACGGAGTTTGGGTAGTTTGACATGGGTTTCTACCCCCCACCCCCTTGGGCATCTACTGGTCACACACACACTGAGATAGACACACACCCCCTTCGACAACCACCCTTTGGTACATATTCCGTTGATTTCCCATGGAAGTCCAACCGTTGCTACACTTTCCCTTTTGGAAGGCCTGTGGGAATCAATCTCCAATAGCAATCATGCCTCCATCGACTGCTCCGGCCAAGAGGCAGTAACCAAACTTGATTTTTCGCCCCGAAAATCAGCTTTGCACGTTGAGTGGTGATAGAGTGAATCAAACCTCCAAATGCAAATTCAATTTGTGTCCTTGGATGAACGCACACATCCAAAAGCCTTTCTGCTCAGTTCTGATGCTGACGATTCCATCATCTGAAGCATTAGGTGCAAACATGACTCGTTCTATATTCAATGACAACTAAATAGGATTTCAATGAAGAATAATAAAGTTTCATATTATATTAACATACAGTTTTCATGTCAGGATACTTCACAGGAAACGATGAACTCCTTATAACCTGACATTCCCGAACTTACCTTTGTGTATGCGTGTGTTGCTTGTATATGATTATCATCGGAACTAAATTTGCTGTTCAGAAACATGTGAGGGCACTTCCTTTTGATGTCCTGTGGTTGTGCCTTTGCAGTCACGTGACTCGCTACTGCGCATGGATATTATTGCCTTCCGTGAATGAAGTTATCACGAATCCGTTGAAGGACATCAGAGCGTGTTGCTAAAGCGTACTACATAGAAATTCCCTTGTAATATACTCGTATTTAAACATGCTTTATTGCTCAGCATAGCTGTTCCAAATACTTGAAAACATTACTTGATGAGCGGGCGTGTGTATGGCCTTTTGCCACTACCTTGCAGCAGGATGTTGTGCCACTTTGATATTCAACACGAACATGAAAGAAACATGGTCGACGCAGCCCACCACCAGAGGGAGCTACGAGCGTGAGTCAGCAGGGGACAGGTTACGACGCAGCGCCCCCTACATTTGCCTCCAGGCAGACATGCAGTGTCAGCCATACCAATGGGTCAGTGGAGGTCATGGGTTCACAGAATTCACACTTGGATTAATCTCAACTGATCATGAGCTATGTCATTCTTGAGTAGCAGTTCTGGGTATCTGAGAATATGCAACTCAATAATGAATAGAAAATAGCTAAAGTAGTATATAAATTATGATCATCCTTGGTTGTTTCCGAAAGCTTCTTTGTATAATAACTGTGAAAGTACGACACCAACTCTTTGTTTCTTTACAAATAACATTGCAGACATACATAAGATGAAAGTAAGACTCTTCGGATCATTGTGACCGACTGAGGAGGTTTAATGGGCTCACGAGGAGAACGGAGTGGCGCCCTCTGACGATTACGAGACGCATTCACCACATCCCGGATGCAGCGCCATCTAGAGGCTCGCGGCCGTTGTGACCGCATCCTCGTGACGTCACGCCGCACGCCATCAAAGACGCCTTTGAACATTTTTGTTTGATCCTGCTATTACGCCGACAAGTTTGCTTTTTCGCGCATCTGCGACGCCTAAAGATGCCCCCGAAGAAAACTCCCGCGGGCAAGACCCAGAAAATCGTTAAAAAGACATCGGCAGGGGAAAACAAGAACGTAAAAATGGACAAGAAAATCGAGGATTTGAGTCGCGAAATGCGGACTATGAAATCTGCAATGATGGCATTCACTCAGGCGGCAGCCTCTAGGAATCAGGCAGCAGCCTCGCCGTCCAGGCCTATGAACGATTCCGCGATGGCGGTCCCACAAGTTTCTCCATCGACGCCTACGGGCCCTCAGATGCGGGGATTCGAGTTACATCGCCCGAATGCTACTGTGAGTACAGCCCCAACGGCCGTTAATGATGGTTTCGCGGCATCCATGTTGGCGCATCCCTGGATTCCCAGGGATGCTCCTGGTCTTGGCGTCCAGTATCAAGATCAATCCATCGACGACCAAGTGCGCCTATTACTGCAATCTACGGCTCATGTGCTACGGCCAAATTTATTATTCCCTGCCACTATGTATTGCTCCCAAGCCGTAAGGACCACATGAGTCTGGGCACCGTAAATTTGCAGGAACACATTTGGGGCATCCTACGCATCGTGGACGATGCGGCGGTGCCCCCTACCGTCAAACCTCATGTACTTTCACACCTCAAAGAAGAAAAACAAGGCGCTCGGCTTCTCCCCAGCGCACCCCCCCTGCAAGTTGTACAATAGTGAAGGGGGTTGTGCCGTCACCCCCCCGCATTCCACAAGTGGGGGAACTGTTGTTCACTGTTGCTCCTACTGTTCTGACAACTTTGGAGCTCATCACGCCCACAGTTTCGTTGATTGCCGGATAAGGGCTCGCCATGAGGCCACCGGCGGCAGTCACGCTGCTGGTACGCCCTTTCGCGGGCAGGCAGGAGGACGACCTGCCGCCGCCAACAATTCTGCTTAACTCGCTCCGGCAGGGGGAGCGTCTTCCGGGGGGTGGGGCGGACAACCCTCCCCCGGCAAGCCACGTTGACGCACCTGCCGCCGAAGTGTGGCGCCCCCCCCCCCTTGGACAAGTTCCGCGAGCGCTTCCCCGTGGAGGCGTCCCTCTACGACGCTGTACGTGCCGGCGGCGACTACAATTAACGAGCTGCTCGCCGCGAGGTTCCGTCTGGCCTACGGGTCGACCGTTGGGCCGCACTCCTCACCAACTTCCACGACACCGAGCTGAGCGATTTTCTTCGCTACGGCTGGCCAATTAGTTTCAATCAGTCACGTTGGCCCATCTCTACCTTCAGCAACCATGCCTCCGGGAGGGCCCAGGGTGCCGCCCTTGCCGCATTCGCTGAAAAGGAGCTACTTCTCGGGGGTCTGACGGGCCCCCTCACTCATCTACCGTTCGGCCAGTGGTCACAGGTCTCTCCACTCCTCACTCGTCCTAAGAAAGGGGGGGAGGGTGTTCGAGTCATACTGGATTTGTCGTTCCTACCTGGCCAGGCGGTCAACGACGCCATCGCACCTGGTCTCTACCTGGGGTCTCCCGCCACCTACACCCTCCCCGGGGTGGGAGACTTGATCGAAGAAATTCTTGCGGCTGGCCCTACGGCCCACGTCTGGTCTGCAGACCTTTCCAGGGCGTATCGTCAACTCCGGATAGACCCCGTCGACGCCCCCCTACTGTGCTTCCGTGTAGGGGGGTCTTTCTATGTGGAGCGATGCCCCCCGTTCGGTTGCCGCACCTCCTCGATCGCGTGCCAGCGCACATCGAACGGGGTAGTCTATATGATGCGTTCCCGCGGCCGTCACTGCCTCGCTTATCTGGACGATTTCGCGGGCGTTGCCGCAGGGAAGCGCGCCGCTCAGGAGGCGTACGACCACTTCCTGTGGTTAGCGGATCATCTGGGCCTCCAACTCGCCGCGGAGAAGTGCCAGCCCCCCACCCGCCGCCTTACCTGGTTGGGTTTCGTGCTGGACATCGATGCGGCCACCGTCTCCATTCCTTCCGGCAAGCTCGCAGATGTACTGGAGGTCTGCCGCGAGTGGGAGGGCAGATCCCACGCATCTCGCCATCAACTCCAGTCCCTTCTGGGGCGCCTCGTCCACGTCGGCCACTGCGTCCGCTACGCCCATCGCTTTATGACACGCCTCTTCTCGGCCCTACGGGCGTCGCAGGGCGCCGCAGTTATCACCGTCGGCCGCGAGATGCACGCGGACATCGCGTGGTTCCGCGCTTACGCGACGTCCTCGAACGGGCGTCACTACTTCGGCCCGCCCGACGCCTCTGCCGACCTCCACATCGACGTCTCCGCGGCAGGCGTCACGGCTTCTCTGGAGGGGTCGGCCGTCAGGTGGGGGTGGGCCCTCAGCGACGCGGACATCCCCTCGGACGACGCTTCTCGCCACGCTTACGCCCTGGTCGTGGCGCTTCATCTCCTCGCCCCTCACGCCCCCCCGGGCGTCGCCATCCGGGTCCACGCCTCCCATCCGGGCGTACTCGCCCCCCTCGCCTCGGGGCTCATCAGGAACAGCCAGATCGCCGCATGCGCGCGGCAAGTCTGGCTCGACGCCGCCCTCAGAGACACCGACGTGCTTCCGGGGGGGGTGGGGGGGCCGCCCCCCAACGCACGTGCCGACCCACGCCGAGGTCCCTGCACACGCAGATCTCTTCAATATTGGTTTGTAAATTGCAGGCACACCACACGATCTCCACGCCCGGATGAGGGCCTCCCACGACGCCGCGCTTGCCCCCTCCACTCACAGGAACATCCGCTTCGCCGCCGGGCACACCGCGGTCATCCTCCGGCCTACGGTCCTGGAGGCATGCCTCTACATCCAGCACCTGGCGGATACGTTCTCGTCACCCGCGGCCGTGAGGAACGCCATCTCCGGCGCCCGCGCTTGGCTCTCGGACCCAAAGGGGACGCCAGCGCTTTCAGCTCACGGCAGGCCGCGGCCGTGTTGCGCGGTACGGCCCTGCAGTCGGCGCACATCCTACGCCACGCCCCCCCTATCACCATGGATATGTTGTCGTCGATCGCCAACCAGGCGGCATCGCTCACGACCGGGGTTCTCGTCAAAGCCGTGGCGCTCGTCGCTTTTTTCTCCCTCCTCCGCGCCTCGAATCTCTTCGCGCCACCTCTGGGGAGGCGCCAATCGTCTCACGCGCTTCTGCGCGCCGACGCGGTCATCCAGGACGGACGCTTAGTGCTCACCGTGCGATCTGCTAAGACCATAGGACCCGGCCGTTCTCCGGCCGTGATTTCCCTGGAACCGTCTGACGACAGGGCATTATGCCCAGTGAGGGCATGGAGATCTTATATAGCGGCCGCGCCCGCGTGGCCGTTAGACCCCATGTTTCTCCTACGACCGGCGGAGCCGTTTTCGGCCTCTCAGTTCACCGCGGTCGTTCGTTGCCTCTTGCAACGGGCCGGTTTCCCCCATGCGGACGAGGTGACTCCTCACTCGTTCCGGAGGGGGGGGGGCCCAATTTTTTCATGCCCATGGCATGCCGGCCGCAGACTTACAGCGTCTCGGCACTTGGTCATCTTCGGCAGCCATGGCACCTTATCTTGTATAATATTCTCAGACTTTCAGCTTGGTATCTTATTCTGACATTATACCGTTTTTACCAGTTTGACTCCCTCGATCACTCTGGCATGGTATTTTATCCTTCATGATATCTCTGTCATACTTCCATTTTTCCGGTAATAAATTTTACCAAAATGCCTTCGACGAGTTCTGGTCATTGTGACCGACTGAGGAGGTTTAATGGGCTCACGAGGAGAACGGAGTGGCACCCTCTGACGATTACGAGACGCATTCACCACATCCCGGATGCAGCGCCATCTAGAGGCTCGCGGCCGTTGTGACCGCATCCTCGTGACGTCACGCCGCACGCCATCAAAGACGCCTTTGAACATTTTCCTCCCTCCCACCCCACAGTTTCTACTATGGACTTTGGAGTATCTTATTCTGACATTATACCGTTTTTACCAGTTTGACTCCCTCGATCACTCTGGCATTGTATTTTATCCTTCATGATATCTCTGTCATACTTCCATTTTTCCGGTAATAAATTTTACCAAAATGCCTTCGACGAGTTCTGGTCATTATCGAAAGTTTGCTCATATACAGTTGTTCGATATGATTAAACCCGATAAACCTGTGCAATAGTACTTTATATGATAGATTACCGCAAGCTGAATAGATACATTAATATGATATATACACAGTGCATCACTAGTTACAGGACTAAACCTTATGATTCATTTCAGGTATTATAATTATAGCCAGACTCAAGGAACATGATGCTTGGTAGAGATTCGCAGTTTGCCAGGCACATCATTGCTTAGCCGCCTACTCTAATCTTCAAGACACCACTAATCTATATGCCCAAAGGATTGAGAATACGATACCTAGCGACATAATCTGCACACAACAGAAATATCAATAATGAATTAACCCCGTGGGAAACCACAAGTTCTGAATGCCTTAGTAATCCATGGACGTCTAGAGTACTTTAGATATAGGAAGAAAAGTATCCTATATCGCGAATGACGATGTTCTACTCTCCCCAGGAAAAAAAGGTCACTAGTGTCTGGCATCATCTTCCTTTAGATAAAGAAAACTAAATGTTTTATACAGTATAATGCTCGGCAGATCTTGAAGACGGTAAGAGAAACTCTTTCTAAAACGCGAAGAAATCCTTTAACTATGTTACCGCTGTATATAACATCAGGTAAGGTTTTGATATAGAGTATACTGCAGCTGTTGCCCTTTACCTTTATTCCCAGTCTTGGTCTTATGCCAAGTCTGTGTCCTGCAATTTCAGATACTATTAAATGAGAATCCGAATGATTGGATTGCCGATATCTTTATCTCTGGCAATCCGATGCAAAAGTGTGTGATTCCCTTGTAATCGCTATCAGGTAAATCGGATTGGGCTAATATTATCCGATTGTCAATGATCATGTACTACCAAATGGTCGATCGGGAAAGATCGGGTAGAATGCGAAAATAGGTTCTGACTGGACTGACTGCGAAAAATTGAAAAATCAAACGTGGAATAGGAAGGCCGCCTAGGATAATGATAATAGAGATAGGTCCTGCTTATGGGGGAAGAAAGATGTAGGTTAACAATACAAATCCCCGGGCTGGGGAATCAATGGGATTACCCCGGCTTGCGCCACGTGATTTGACACAGCTCCGCCTAGTGGCCTAACCAGATAATGAATATCTCGTTACGGTTCCTTTGCCATGGCAACGAAAGGCGGGTAGGCAAACCTAACTAGACACGTGATCGAGATAGATCACTCTGGCGAATCAATGTCTCCGGGTGTTAGAGGACGCTGAAATGTCGCCTGTGTTGTCTGTGGAAGTGGTGGGGTGGATATGGAAAGGGGTGGGGTTGTACGAGAGGACGGGGTGTAGGGGGGAGAGAGAGAGGGGCGTGTGGTCGACACCCCATAAAACAGACCCAGGCATGCGGCACCCGTCGACGGCACTTCCTCTGAAAGGCGCCCAAATGAAGATGGCGTGTGCGGCAGAATCGAGGATAAAGCAATAAAGCCGAATCACTATGATGATCTGGCGAAGTTGCTGGGGACAATTAACGAGGCTGGAATGAATGGCAGGAATTGAGGGGAGGAGTAACCCTCTACTCCTGCCTCCATGCCGCCCCCACCCCTCCTTACCCCGGTCCGTCAACCCCACTTCACTTCCCTACCTCCTTCCTTTCTGTACTCGTTCCCCCCTCCTTGTACCCCCCCCCCCCCTCCTTCCGCTCCCCTACCGTCCCCCTGGTGGTGAAAGCGAACTGTGAGCGGTCAAAAGGTTAATTGCCGCGTTTGTTGGAGAGTTTGGCTTCTCATTCATACCGACAGCAATGGCAGAAATCACCGTGTGTGATTGGGAGGATGGTGGGCGGTCGGCAGTTTGGTTGTCTCAGTTTGTGTCTCTTACAATGTGGATAACACCCCCCACAGAGGACAAGGCATCACCCCCACACACCGAGCATGACATCCGAGCAAGAACGAGCTGCTCCTGTTTCATTATATACTTTCCGCGTGTCTTTCTTACACTGAGCTTGGCTCTCTTAATTAGGGTGTAATATAGTAACTATGGTTTACATATGATTATTCATTCTAGCGGTACATGTATGTGCTTATAAATATCCATCGCCCAATTACAAGCGCCCATCCTGTGTTCCCTTTTTAAGGATTCCTTTTAAGGAAACCTTTCTTTAACATGTGTTCATCCAGTGAATGTTCTTTTACCTCGAAAGTACCTTTATTTACGCCTTTATACTATATTGTGTGCTATTCCTATGGTTTCTTCAATTACATTTTAATGTTCTCTATTCTCCAATTTTCTCGTATTCATGAATGATGACCTTTATGTATATTGTCTATATTTGTATATATTATGGACCTTGATACAAAACATGGGTTACCCACCACAGCAAGATTTCACCAAATCAATTGGAATCCATACATCTACAAACATTAAAATTGTGATCTTTATGTAACAACTTCAAAGATGTTGAACACAACTGGGAATAATACATTGTTCACTTGTATTGCATTGCCCTAGGGTAAAACATGGAAAGGCAACCGTGTGCGTCTGCTGCAATTGAAACCTTTTTTTAACAAAGATTTCGAACCCAGTGGATATTACCAGAAAAAAAAACAGCTGAGAAGAACACAGAAAGGAGATGTAAAACCCATCATCTTTGTTCAAAATTTTTCCATTTTCAAATCATCATTTGTCCTGACAATCACAATGAAATGCTCCATGCTACCTTCTCATTCTCACATTCAGGGCGGAACCTCTGCAAGAAAAGCCATGCTTTAATTGCCGCGTTGTCGGCGAGCAGATTGTACAGGCATGTCAGATCTGGTTGACTCAGAGCTGCTCCAACTGCCTCCAGGCTTTCACCCCTCTTTCATTCTGGTCAAGCAAGCGAAAGTCGCTGTCAAAAGGGGTATCGAGCATGCTCCGTCACACCGATGGTATTACCCTCAGTCCCCTTAGCGGGGAGCGAGCCGACACTCTGCCTTCACAAAGATTGCATGTTCCTAACCGCCACCGTTTACACTGGAAGACTGAAATCATTGCGATAGTACCAAAAAATCCTGAGGTGGATCTTCCATCGTTGCCAAGAATCGTGGACCCCAGATTGACGATTTTTAAAACGGTGTCCCAATCACCCGATATCCCAATCACCCGGGTCCCAATCACCCGATATCCAAATCGATGAGGCCCAGTTTACACCTACCGATGTTGATCACCGACTATAGAATCAGGCACTATGCACCCCTTACGACAAGTTCCAGTTAAACAGCAAAAAAACACCCGCTCAATCATTTCTCGATCCCAAATTTCGTAATCTGGCACCACCGGCCGATTTTTAAGGCCACTCACGAAATCGAACAAGGTCAGAATCAATCGGTGATAGAATGCAGATATAAAGAAATACTTAATCGGTGCAGAAAAAAAGATTTTATCAGTCATCAGGTGTAAACGCCTCAGCAACTACCAGTTTCAATATATTGTGGGTGTGACAAGAAGCTCTTTGGCTGTGGCAAACATTTTATGGATACGGTAAGCGGCTCTATGGCCAGGGCAAACAGCTACAGGGCCAGGGCGAGAAGCTCTATGGCAGGATGGCTTGAATGAGAAGCTCTATGACTGAGCGGACCAGCTCTATGGTCGGGGCGAGACGCTCTATGGCAAGGGTGAGCAGCTCTATGGCTGAAGCAACCAGCTCTATGGTTGTGGGGAGGATTTCTATGGCTGAGGTGGGCAGTTCTACAGTTGTGCTAAACCGGGGCCAATAATCGTTTCGTGTATACGCCGTTCGTCTCTTCACGTGGGCGCCATCGTCTCCCGGCACTGTGAGCTGCTCTATGGCTGAGGCAAGCAGCTATGGAGAGGGATCGGGACCCCACCTTCCATCATAGCACCGTTACAGTGACACCCTTTCAGGGTTTTTTGTCACGTGTTCGGATCGCGTCCAATCGATTAGGCCGGGATAAGCTGACCCGGGGCAACCTGTAGAAACTTCACTTGCGGAAAAGGGACGAAGAGGAGGATGTTCAATCGTCCACGATGCCTTATACTGCGTGGGATTTTAGTAGCTTCCCATGTTTGTCTTTATTGTGCAAATCTAACATTTTGTAAATTTCCATTCTCTTTTCTTTGAATTTGATGTATTTCTTTTACATATCCTTAATACATCTATGAATGGAATAATATAAATGAGATATTTACAATGTTGGAAATAAAAATAGTCTTCCTGCAGTCAATGCAGGATACAAATGCCTGTTTAATTATCGCCTGTTACGTATAGAGATTTAGCAGTATTACATAGGAAATACCGTGACTAAGGCATAATTACCATTGATCCTGATATCATCTCCCTCTAGGATATCAGGTAATACTATTTAGATATCATTAAGATATACATGCTGCAGCTCAAAGCTGTGAGCCCTGATTCACGTCATCCATACTTTCACGAGAGTCGTCCCTGGAATGCGTGTGTATGATGGATTGCCACACTACACCACTGAATCAAAAATGCCATGATAAAACAGGCAGAGGTGCCATTGTACCTTCCCAAAGAACAATGGTGTCTGGTTACAATTCGTGTGCAAGCTTTGTTCTCCTGGGATGGTTTTATTCAGTCACGCGAACATGTTGCTCTGCGTGGTCTAGTATACTTTATAATGACTCACCCCTCTCCATTTTCCAATATTTTTGATAGCGCTTTTGTAAAAGTACCGCGACCCGCATATTTTGCATGAAGAGGAGAAAACAGAGGGTAGTCTTTAGAAAAATGGCTGTGAAGGTTAGGCTAACGAGAGGGGATCACGAGGCTCAGGAGTGGGTCGTGGCAGGTGCTGGTGTCAGACTGGGTACTCTCTATAATGAACGGGGGAGATCACAGCTCTACACCACCCGTCATACCTCCACAATGCGCGATATCCGCCCTAGTTCCTCACCTTCTTACGGATGAGGATGCTCCGGGGCAGGCTACCATAAAATCCATATGTTCTGGCAAGGACTGATTTCCATACACATATGAATTATAACTCTTTTTTGTGTTTTTATTTTTCATAACTATTTTTACAATCAGATCTGTCACTCGAATCACACGCACAGAACATACACTTACTCTTTACCCATGCCGTATCATATAGAGGAAACCTATGACAGTTTAGGGTCAGAGCTCGTATCCAATCGAGCTCTGACCCTAAACTTGGATAGATTTCCGAATTTATCTCATCCTTCACATTGACTAATGAGCTAACATTTGTGGCATAATCCCCCATCGGATATTTTTCCTAAATATGTCACAGGCGTTGGATACGAGTTCAATGTTGAGTCTATGGAGGAAAAATACCAGGGATGCGATAAGTACTGTAAATACACACCGTTTGGCGATGTAATGTAAAAATAAAGTACGGAACACTATTCCGTACGGAAAAATTACGAACATTATTACGAACTGTGAACTATCATCTCATTTTAAAGCTTGAACAGTATGGTCAGGTCGTTCAATATAATTACTCTTATTCGCTGTATCTTGCCTGATTATGTCTTATTCACACACCATGCTTTACATCAAAGGGCAAAACGCATTGCATGTCAATCGATCCTGGCCAAGTGAGTAAACCCGTAATTTGATGTACTGAACTTGAACCAGCTCAAATAATGGATTTAAATATATAAAATAAAATATCAAAAAGAGGATCAGTGGAGGTTGAGCGTCAACGAAGACGAAACTGATAGCTCGGAGGGTGGATTTCGGGCATTGAGAAAGGGTAGAAGTGGGGTGGTGCTGGGGGTAGACTGGGGGTGGGTGGAAGTGGGGGGGGGGGGGTTGCCCTGACCCATCCAACCCACGCAAGGCAGGGGTATCCATCATAAACTAAGTGTATGCAACGCCCGCGCTGCCAAACGGCCGCGATGTGCAATGATCCATCTATGAGGGCATCCACCCTGGAAGATGTGGGATGATGTGGGAGGGAAGCCTTGGAGGGTGTAGGCGGGAAGGCCAGGCCGAGGAAGTTAGGTGTGTAGTTCAGGAGGATACAAGAATATGGGTGGGAAGCATGGAAAGGGATGGAAGGATATCCGAGGGCAAGATGAGGAACATATAGAAGAGTTGAGGCTGTAAAGATACATACACAATATATCGTAGGAATATTTGAGCGCATACAAGATATTGCGCAGAGTAAACTGCCAGGATCATACAACCACTTCGAACTGAAACGAGTCTATATGTTTTTTTATCATCCACCATTTCCTGATAAGTGGCGTACTGATGATAGTTCATTTTGGTATTCACTACTTTTGAGTACGCACTATTTTTCCATATGCGTGCTTTATCAGAACCCAAAACTACATATCTGTATGCTCCGGGTTTGGTGAAATACTTCCTATTGAAACTTTGTACTAGGTGGATGATGGGAGAGGATATAGGTGGGAAGCCAGGGGTGTGATGGAATGGTGTTGGTGAGAAGGATGAAAGTGTGCGGGAGGGTGAGGGTAGGAATAGCAGTAGGATACAGACTGTTGGGAGACGGCATGGTGTGGCCAGGAAAACCAAGACGATGTGGAAGGAGGCGGGCAGGCGGGCTGAGGGTGTGGGTGGAAGAGCCAGGAGGAAACAGGGGGTGGAATATCAATGAAATATTACTGCTAGGGGTGTAGTATCAATAATGACGGATTGAATTACCACGATCGTGTTAGTATTCAAAAGGGCGCTTTGGGATGATTTTCAGGTATAAAATGATATGAAAACGTAATTCCTGTGGGGGAATGGGTGCCGTTCTCGGTCTTTTTCCCAGAAATACATCCCTCTGCATGTGACGTATTTCCGGGAGATAAAACCACGAACGGATATGAATTAGCCCACAATAAGTACTTTTCCTCAGGATACTCGCTTAAGGAGAACTTCCTACACTCCAGTCTCTTTGCACTATTCTCTCTTCGTCTGACAGTTTTCCCCCTCTTTTTTATTTCTCTGCTCTATCTTTCTGCTCTGCTTCTCTCACTTTCTCTCCCTACTCTTTTTTACCCAGTGATACTCTTCCTCTCTACTCCCCTTTCTATCATCCTCATTTCTGTGTCACCTATCTTTACTTCCCTCTTCACCACTAGATGCTGTCACTCATACCCCCTCCCTCTCTTCTCGATCTCATATTGTTTTCTCTACCCTTTTCTTGTCAGTCTACCCTTTCTCTTTTTCGCTCTCCCCCCCCCCCCCCCCATATCTGTCTCCTGGTCTCTACCCCTCTCTCCCTCATTTTTCTGTGATCGAGAAGTGACCAGATTGACCAGACATCATCCGTCATTGCCGGCACCCCGCCAGCGGAAGTACCGCTCCGTCCACCGGAAGTCACGCTCCTCGTGTCCGCTGATGGTGTGTGTGGGGGGGGGGCATTGTCACGTGACCTGCTAGTAGATCTCTACTATCTGTTAAAGCCTACGGATAACTGCTGTGTCCAGTGGACACAATTTGCAGCTATAGTTAATTAGTTTTATTCAAGGGATAATATTTATATTGACAGTAATATTGACGCAGGGTATAATGAATGGAAACTGAACCCGCATGATTAGATTTCGGATTACACAGTTAAATCAACCGTATTCTGTTTTAGGCAAGGCTGCATTTTGACTTCTTATCATTTCGAGGAGCATCCCTTTATTACTGTTTACCATCATCGAAAGGTCATCGTGATGATATGATTGTATCTGATTGCAATATAATCGGTTGAAATAGTCATTTGGTCCTCTACAACATCACAATGGGCACTTAATCCAATAAATATGATTGCCTTGTTACTGCGGAAGATTGTTGAATAAACTTTGTTTTTCATAAGATTTCGATACATATTGAGAGATATGGATCGAACAGGTCTATTTTACATGTACCTTTTGCAGTGCCGTTAATGTTGTTTTGTAAAAATACTGATTCTTTGAAAAAGTGTATCTACCATCAGAACCTTATCGATATGGACATTGACATTGCCTACGGTCACAGACCTTTGCCATTCAATGTTAAACAAACTTATCAACTCACAATATGATATCAAATTGGTTCTCTCACACATGTTACTATTCCTCATGTGGCCTACCTTCGGTGGGTAATTTAGATTGGGTCTTACAATGAGGCAAGATCATGTACCTACTTAATGAAAACTGGATTGGACACCAAAGGCTTTTTTATCTTAACTGTCCAAAAGGTTTTAGCTTGATCGCGACAGAACAGGCATACGTTCTTTTAGGTTGTATTCACTTGGTTTATAACATAAAACTATAACAGATCTTCCATGAAAACTGGATTGGACACCAAAGGCTTTTTTATCTTAACTGTCCAAAAGGTTTTAGCTTGATCGCGACAGAACAGGCATACGTTCTTTTAGGTTGTATTCACTTAGTTTATCACATAAAACTATAACAGATCTTCCATAAATAAGTGATATACGAAGATGTATACCACTAAATTTTAAAGCTCACAACTGACACCATATCTTTAGCTCTATCCTATCCTGATGGCAGAAAGACTGTTATAAGGCCGAAAACCCACTGAGCTTCTGATACACTACGACAAGCGTTCCAACATCTACGGCACAGGATTTATCAACCTGCCGACACAGCGACAATGCAGTAGATCAATTTCGTACTCTGACATTCAATAAACCAAATTTGTCAACATTTGGACATGGCTATAGGGTAGGAATTTATATTTATATCCATGGCTTTATACTAATGTACATGTAACCTGAATAACAAAATATCTTTTGTAAACTAAATTACCACTATCAAAGTCGACGTTATATGAATTGACAGCCCGGTGGACCACAGCGGTAAGTGGTACACTGCTGTGACTACCACCCTTGGGAATTGTAATATTAGCGCTTCTACTTTTTTTCTGTTAAAGTTGGTTTCAGTCCAACTCACATGGGCTGAGCTAAAGTGCATATCGTCTATCAGCCTTGTTTTTGTTGGATCAGCAGTGGCGCCACCTGCCAGACGAGGTTGGTACCGCACCGAGATTGTCCTACCCCTTCCGGTTGTCACGCTGTATGGGCACTATGTCCTCCATACCGGTTATCGCCAGTAACCAGCAACATTGCGCTGGGACCCGACGCTCCATCCGATATTCCCTGGGGTCCACCGGCTCCAAGCGCAGCTAAGTTGGTATTGTCGCGGGAAAAAGAGGATCCCGAGGCCTGAATAATGTCCCAATACTTTTCCGGCAAAGCTCTGGCATGACAATCATAGGATGTACGCAGGTGTATGATATATATAGTATCTGCTGCTCAAATTACATAAGCGGCCGTATCTTAGTATTGTACCGTTTCGCCATATACCATGAAAATACTGTACACACCAGGGTTCCATACGGAACAGTATTCCATACGGGTCGAATTGGGAAAAAAATCAGTTGTTAGGCCAAATAATGATTTTATCAATTTCGGATATATAGTAAATAAAGAACTACCTGGATGTGATTTAACAAACCACGATGTGATTTAACAATAAGCACAGATCTCGGCGTAGACGCCTCGTTCCGTACCTTTAATTCCCACCTCAGTCTGTACCTTGTACAGCACGGTCAGGTCGTTCTGTACAAATCTTGCTCATTTGGTTCAGATGATATATATCTCTGATGTATGCGGAAAAGTAACATCACTACGGATGTATTGGGGAATATCAATGGCAATTACCATCCCAATCTGTCATTATGGAAGGACGATGCAAATATCATTGGTGCCCAGGATCTATTTACTGATGTAATGTTTCCTACAGTAATCATGATAATAAAGCACTATTAGGGCATAAAGCACCGACACTGCCTCCAACCACAGATACATTACTCTATATTACTAACTGGATAAAGCTTTTTCTACATTTCCTGTACATGACATTCAGATTATATTGCTGTCCAAAGACAGAACACCTGTAATTGAGCCTTGCATTGTAGAACGACCGGATTACTGTGGTGGACAAATATTAGGCATTATGAGCTTGTGGGGGAATCTCTTGAAACATAAAAGGAGATAGGCCAATTGTATGTGCAACCATCTGCCTTCTACCGCTTCGTATTGTGCATGGACTATGTTGTCTTTTAAAGCAATTACGACACGGTTGCTAATATGATTTACGCGGAGCGAATCTCTCTAATGGAATCATCCCATTAATAACCTAATTCCTTTGCCTGAATGGACTGCAAAATCGATATTTAAAAGCTCCACACAAAATAGCAACCCCATATCAATTATCAAATATGAATTTGGAGGGAGTCTGGAATCTAAGTCCCTAATAAATCACTCTTCTATCAACATTCTATCTAATTGAAATCTGACTAGACAAGAAGCGTTTGGAAGAGCGCCATCCTATCTACCCTTAACAGAACCTACCCACAGGCACCGGGTAGAGATTCAAAGTAATTGTATGCGCCCGTCGGGGATTCATATCTCACCTGTTCTCTAGTAGATATAAGTCTCCGTTGTGATCGATGCAGGTACCTTTTTGCTTCTTCTGCTCCTTTATCATGTTTTCTTTGATCTCCACTTCCACGCCCGCTTGGTACCATCTGCCTTGCCAAGCTGACGGTAACGTACAGTTCGACTCTGCAACAGTAAACGAGGTAACAGGTGTTTAGTCCAACCAGGTGGCAGTTTATGACAGAGGTGAGTAGTTACAAGGGCCACCCGCCCATTTTAAACCTTTAAGGATGCATAATGTCTGAAGGTATCACCGCGCTATTGACGCCTGATGCCTCCATGCGTCACCGTACTAAACATGCCTGATTCCTTTTTATAATTAAATAGTCATATCTTATATATTGAAGTAGGAGAAACGATGGAATTGCATCTCTTGCCGATTCGGATACTTTAACCTCAGCCCTTTTATTAATATCAAACATTAACAATTTCAACAAATAAGTTTATGAATATTAAAGACAATTTCTCAAACGCACACTGAGGCACCCGTACTGAATGGCTGCAAAAAAACATGTGAAGCTTGTCAAATCAACATAAAAACAATAATTATACATGCCAGAAAATAATAACATTGCGTGAAAAAGCAAGATTCAATTAAGGTAAGTATGAATATAACCATATGGTTGCCCATAGCAATGTGTCTATATGACTATATAAGGGTGATATCCTTTATGCTTTGTGCGAACCCATCGTCCCCAAGCGATACAGTATGGTATCTAGCCCCGTCTATAAGGAAGCTGCCCGTTTACAGGCGGTCTTTCTTAAAGGGTGAAACCTGATTATTTATATATTTTCACCACGGTTTGGCGACGTCTCCCATGCGTCCGGTTTCAGATAAAGGAAGGCAGTTGACGACAGGTAGAAAGCCTTTAACAGAAGTAGGTGTGGCTGGTGGAGACACAGCTCTAAAGGATGTATGGTTCTTTTAGTGAGCAAATAACCTGCATGCTATAGAAAAAGGAGAATTGTCAGAATCTTTGAAATTCAAGTACGTCTCGTGATTTTATCGGTGGGTGATGAGTGGGCCACAGTTCTGCACCGATGGTGCAAAAAGATATGATTTATGGAAATGTGAACTGGGCTCATATTTATGTGGTAAAAAATAGTAACGCTGAGGTGTCAGGTTATATTCTCCAACCACATGTACATCCAGCCCATTGAGGCAGCTTTAAGAGGATACGTTTACATAGATTAATAGGCGAAATGTAACTATCATATCTCCCGTAGATCTGATTGTCGAGCAATGACTTTAGACTATAAATCATCTTATGTAATGAAGATTGATAAAGGTTATGATAGGCAGAGATAGGATTAAATCATCCCTGCCATTGTGCATACAATTCTTCTTAATCACCGTAAAGCAAAAGTACAATCCATACATAATCTACATTTATATGGTTCGGTCCCTAATTCATATCCTCTGTAATGAATTACAATTGGATTTAAATGTTATGTTTCAGTATTTTCTAAGAGCTCCTAATACTATGTGTGCCAATGGGGGTATAGAGCTTAGCTTCCTACAAGTTGCTGTTGCCCACAAATAGAACCTGACCGACAATGAGACACAGTGGACCTTTCTGCTACCCCAGCCAATCCCCCTCACATCTCCCACACCCATCTTACAAACTCTATGCATCTCTCGTAGGCGGACTAGCGTGACAGGCCTGAGCGGTCTGAGTATGACTTATGCAAGCCGTACAAACAATGAGGCCAGGATTTATTAACTCGGGCGCTGTAGGATTGCTGGCTCCCTGCCATCGTCACCCGGCCAAATGACATTCAGGGCTCTCAGAGGTGCCTCCGCCGAGTGACGGGCGTCAGATACGATGGCAACATGACAACAAAGACACTGTCTCCAGTTACCGGCGTGATTTAGCACACAAGGCGGAAGGGATGGCCATGACAGCGGCGGGCTGGTGAAGGACGGATATCCCGACGTCATGTGGGCAAGGGAAAGGCCTGGCCATACTAAGGGAGGAATGGGTCACATATGAGGGACGGTTGAGGAAGGAATAAAGGGTAGGGAGTTGATAAAGGAATGGGGTTTCGGCTAGGGGATGGTTGGGGAAGGAGCGAGTTGCAGCTGTGGGACAGTTGAGTAAAGGTGACGTGTAAATGGTGAAGGATTGGGGTATAGATTGAGGGCTGGTTAAGAGACCAAGCTAAGAGACAATTGAGGAAGGAATGGAGTGTGAATTGTCAATGAAAGAATGGGATGTCGCTGAGGGGAGGTTGAAAAAAATTTGAGTTGTAGTTGGGGGACAGGTGGGGAAGAATGAGGTGTAGAAATTTGATAAAGTAATGGATTTTAGCTGAGGGACGGTTGATATTGTAGATTAGCGACAGTTAATGAAGAGGATGGCCATTACAGCGGTGGCTCGGTGAAGGGCGTATACCTTGACGTAATGTGGGAAAGGGAAAGGGTTGGCCACGCTGAGCAAGATGGGGAAGGAATGGGGTGTAACAGATAGATAATTAATGAAGGAAAATATCCAGCTGAAGGACAATTGAGGAAGGAGTGAAGTGTAGATGAAGGAATTAATTGAAGTCAAGGGATAATTGGAGAAAGATGAAATCGCCAGGTGAGAGACGGTCGAAAAAGGGATTGAAGGGAGGAGAGCTGAGTTGATTAAGGTTGAAGTGAACAGAATGAAAGTGTGAGTTGTTGTTAATAGATGGTTATAAAGATGATGAGGGGGTGCTTTGTAGCTGAGGGACAATTGAGGAATGAGTGAGTTGTAATTAAAGGCCATTCAAGGAAGGACTATATCGGAGATGAACTAACTTGGCGATGATGGAATAGCTTCATGGGGCCATCTGGTAAAGGAATGTCTTACTGGCGAAGATAACCAATCGGAATGGAATATTCCATGTTCATAGTGGGATGGTTCTCCTGAAGAGTCAAATGGGGGTCAGTGAAGATGAGAGCTAGTTGACTGCTAGAGGAAAAGGTTAGGGATCGATCGATCGCCAAGATGTGAGATGTAGATGACAGTCAGATTAAGGATGACTTCTTTGTAAATGAAGAGCATATGACGATTTGAAAAAGTTGGCTACGTGTGGATGATATAATCACAGCAAACGTCTGTGCCGTGAACTCAAGCTAATTATATCTTGGTACAACAACATATTTTATTGCATCAGCAATACAACAGAAGCATTGTCTTTACCACCGATAATTTAGGAACTGTACAAAAGTCTGTGGGTAGTTCTCCTTTATTTTACTCCAGCCCATAATCGCTAGACTCCGAAGCACACATACCATTTCCACCTGACAACTGCTTAGTACTGATCATTGGCTCGCGGTCAATTTCATTCCACCACCGATTATTTGTACCTGGAAGGAAATTCGTGGGTGATCCAGAAAGTCAGTGGGTTATGGCTTACCAATTTTTATCACCGATTATATAATTTGGCATATTCTATTAACCGTTATAATGGCAAACATCCTACCCTTCAACGATTTCTTAACCCAAAAGTGCGTAATCTGGCACCACCAACCGAATTCAAGGGCCACCCCAGAATCGAACCAAGTTGAATTAAATTTAATGTAGATTTACTCCATTGATGCAAATTAAATGTATAATAGGTGGTCAACGACCTGCAGTGTCACCTATTATCAGTATCGCTATTTTCCCTAGGAAATCCGAGGTTACCCTTCCCGATATTTTATTGGTGCATTTTCCATCTGCATGTGTAAACTGGGCCTAAGGGATAGCTGTGCAGCTGATGCAGCCACGACTGCCGTACCTTTACGAGACATACATCCCCGAGCTGCCTGCTATCGGGCCTTTTAGCTGCCTGTGAATCTCCAATGTGCTGCTGACACCACACTCGTGAGCACCTCCTACAAGAGCAGCTCAGCGTGCTGACATGGCATCCAGGGGGCAAAAACCGCAGACAGCCTGCGTTAGCCTACAGCTATAAGCCCACTCCACCCTCTCCTGCTGATAGACGGCTTCGTATAAAAACACACTCGGTTCGCCCACCACATAACACAGTCGATTCTTATCCCCGGCCTTGGTGAGCTAGCTACGTACAGAGTCTGTGGCGCTGGAGAAGCATCTGTCTGCCGTTCCACCCCATGCCTATTTTTCCTTCACCGGTTATGCCGACATTTCCTCCACAGCTACCATAACATTTTGGCGCCTACGCAAATACATTGGGCGGAGGAGATTGGCTACGGCGCGCCGGAGCTATTAAACGCCCGGCCCAGGAAAAACGTATGTGAGGCGCGGCGCTTCATATTGGTCCCGAGTCCGGGACATTTCGGCGCGGTAAACATTGACTGGCAGACTTGTCGCCCGTCGGGTAATTGGACCATCAGGGGAGCCAACATCCAAGTGCTGGCCTATCTCCAGAAGTCAGACGGCACTGCGTTCGGGTGTTTGTCCTCGCGCTCACCAGGGGCCAGCACCATGCCCACCAGGGGGCGCGCCGCCTGTATGCTGTTTGGTCTCCCGCCCGGATTTGTATACTGCGCGTGCGCAGTGCGC
This sequence comes from Alentia gelatinosa, assembly GCA_950022655.1. Lineage (NCBI taxonomy): Eukaryota > Metazoa > Annelida > Polychaeta > Phyllodocida > Polynoidae > Alentia > Alentia gelatinosa. Next base: position 161,714,653 of record OX465579.1, read on the forward strand.
CGTTTCCGCCGCTTGAGTGCGCTCCTTTCTGCGCATGCCTGGATGTGTGTGTAGGTGTCAGTGCGTGTGTTTAGGTGTGGATGAGTGTGTTTAGCTTAAGTGTGTGTTTGGTCTGTGTGGGTGTGATTGCTCTATAAGGCATATAGCTATTGTGCTATGGAAGCAGCCATGTTTCCCCAACCGCCCAAAAAGTCTTAAGGCTCAGCTATCAATGGGTTTTCCCACAGGGGCTTGCCTTAGAGGGTTTTAGCCGCATCTTACTGTTTTCAACTCAATTATAACAACTGATAACAGCGGTTGTCCCTCGAACTACAGCTGAACTATGTTGCAGCTTTCTGGCTGATGATTGTGGAAGGAGTAAGCACTCTGTGCTCTATACTGGAGAAAATTTGCCGTACAATTATTTATCTGATAAGGCAGAGAGATATATCTAGTCGATGACGTACAAAAATAGTTTTATAATAATGAGTAAGAACTGCATCATAGCCACTGAGATAAGCCATGAGGCCAAGCCCCATAGGATCTCACCCCTATCCCTGGCTTATCGCCTAATGTCTGTTATATCATCGCCCGCTGATTGAATTTTAATAATACTCATTTACCATTCAGCATTAGTTTCCAATGTCAAGTCTATGGGAGGAAAATATCAGGGATGAGATAAGACTGGAGACGACTACCACCTCTCCATCTCATCCCAGCCCTCTCCACTTCCTCCTATCACTGTCTAGCACTAGCCTCGCGCCCCCCGGGTCCACACGCTGGCCCACCTCCAGGGCAAGATGCCATATACTAGAAGCCTGACCTCTAAATGTGCCTCTCCCCTCGGGCTAAGCGACTTTTAGTGTAGGAGTCACGTACTCGGCCAGGCCCCCCTTTATTAATAGCCACTTTTAAGCACTGTGCGCACTGTCCAGGAGGTACTTCAGCGTGATTTCAGCCGCCCGTTAGCGATGTCGGAATGCCCACAAACTGCTTGTACATAGATTGTAACAAGGAAGCTCTCTGTTATGTCTCCAACGTCATAGTTGGACTGAAGCATAGATACACCTGTCTTGTATATAAAACAACATGATCACGCTGTACGTGATACGCAACGAGATGAGGCGTGTTGTTTATTCACGTAACGAGCCCTTTTGTTGAGTTCAGAAAATCAAACGTCAACCTCATCGAGTTTTGTATTAATTGCAGCAATATATGTATATGTTGAAGCGAAGCCGGCATTCCGTTGAAACTGTTTCCTGCTGGAAAAATTCCGAAGTTACGAGGAAGCTCTCTGTAATGTCTCCAACGTCATAGTTGGACTGAAGCATAGATACACCTGTCTTGTATATAAAACAACATGATCACGCTGTACGTGATACGCAACGAGATGAGGCGTGTTGTTTATTCACGTAACGAGCCCTTTTGTTGAGTTCAGAAAATCAAACGTCAACCTCATCGAGTTTTGTATTAAGTGCAGCAATATATGTATATGTTGAAGCGAAGCCTGCATTCCGTTGAAACTGTTTCCTGCTGGAAAAATTCCGAAGTTACGAGGTAGAGTTTACTATATGTATTGCTAAGCTACAACCGAGGTAAATAATTTTAAGCATCCTCGCCGAGTAAATTCGGGATTTCTGCTTTATTCTTATATACGGTACATGGAAATGGTGATAAGAATGCCGATTTGTTGACCTCCAATCGGTGGGTAGCCATATCCATCCCGATAAAGTAACTTCAACTTGTAAGTTTTCCTCATATATTTAAACTACGATCCGATTGGTTGAGACAGTGCCACATGGTTAACCTTGGTATGAAAAAATAAGCCTTGGTGTAAAATATGTAGCTACTACACCCTTAGCGGTACATAGCTATAGAGAGAGTGTTCAGCCACAGATAAATAGGAACTTTAGGAAAAATAGGTACTGAGCCTATTGAGATCACGTTATGAGGTCTTCCATCCTGTAACTACGACCAGCGATTTAATGGTATTCTATATCATACACCAGATTTTTTTTTTTTATTGTGGAGAATATTTTATTTTCAACTTGTACAGGATATATACACACAAGTATTTTAGCAGCCATAAGGAAACAGATACATTTCTAAATGATATAGGGTTGTCATGCACTGGTAAATAATCTACCCTGTTTCTACAGATTTTCGAAATACATTTGTCACATCTCACCCATGGAATATTATTTCTTCTCCCCATTTTTTTCAATTTTTTTATTTTCATACAGGACAAAACATAACAAGACAATATGACAGACACACCAAAACAGTATTTGCAGTTAGTTCTGCCTACCCCCCAAAGGTCCACACTCCCCCCTATTGGATTGTCTCCCACAGTTGAGCTAAATACTTAAATTTATGCATGCGACCTTCCTTCATATATACATATTTCTCTATCTCTAATTTCCTCTTCAGTTCCACCATGAAAGCCATAATATCCATCATACAACAGATTTAATGTTATTATATACCTGCAAATTCTAGAAAAAATTCCTTTTGGTGTACAACCTGATAGTGGGCCTGAACATTATTCGTACGTCATGCCCAGCAATAGGCAGTATTTAATCGAAGTTCGCTAGCAGGTAAATAATGATAAATGATATACTGTGCGCCCAGCTTTGTGACACTAGTCTAAAGGGGAAGACGGTGTTTGTAACAGAGTCCCGGGTGAGAGTACCATTATCCTGATGTCGCCCTGTCTGCCCTGTGTTGGTGCCTTCAGAAGGCCCGACACACAATTGGACTAGCGGATCTTCTCACGGGAGTGCGTCTATGTCGCGCCCCTGCCCCTCCTCCTGCTGGCCCATCTCGCTCCGGGCTGAGCCTGGGCTGGTCCCCCTTCCTGGAGGATTGGATCCAATTAGGGTACTAGAGTTTTTTTTATTGCTCCCACATCCATACCAACCCTTCTGCAATGATAGTCTATGGGTGACTATACGTCTTCCAACTGCTCCGCCCGACTATGTCCTCCTCACCAAGCATGTCAACCCTGCCCTACACAGCCTCTCGGCGATGTGATGCTTTTAGAAGAAATGCCAAGCCCTTTCTTAATTGGATTTGCCTATTTGGGTCCACAAGGAAAGCCAGGGATGCGACGCGATTTATGTAATATAGAGCCCGGTATTTGGCATTGTGCAGCGCGAGCGGTAAGGCCTGTCCTCTGGCGAAGGAATTCGTTAGGAGGTAATAACAGTGGAAGGTGTAGCTAATTGGATGGATGTCTGACGGGCAAAATGTGGGGACCATTCTATGGGGAACAGCTGGCGCAATCTATCAGTAATGTAACTGGAGGGGATCTGAGAATGCGGTCGATGCAGATCCGGTAACAAATACCTGTGAATTGCAGGTTATTCTTACGATAAATGGAATACTATCTGATAGACCATGTTTTGATTAGAGTTAGGAATACTGTTTCATTTCCAGGTATGGATAAACAATAATCTCCTCTAGAAGACAAAGGTAAAACGTTGATTTCGGTTGGATTAGAATAACACCTGTGCAAACCTTTTCTTATGTGTGTGTGTATATATATAAACGAAGTCTGAACCATTTCTGTGATAGTAAATTGAAACCTTTATCTTATTTCCTGTTCTAATGGTAGATGGGCACAAGGCTAGAGCATTTCAGTGTAATCATAACTAAATGAAGAGATGTCATTGGAGGATTTATATAGAACTGCATCGAGAATCGTATAAATAGACAATACTCCACGAGTTTGGCTGGGCCGCAATCGTCATCGAGGCGAAGCCGAGTGACGATTAAGGCACAGCCAAACGAGTCTCACCCCTTTCTATGGCATTGAATATCATCACAACTTCAGAATAATCAGAATATACTTAGCAAATTCACTACGCCACGGCCGTGGCATAGTATTGTCACTTTACGGGGGTGATCGTTGAGTATGTTTTTCTAATGTTATTCCTATGGCTAAATTTGTACCAGGGGTGGGATAAAAAGGTTTATTACACTAAGAAGGTGCGCTGTGTGCTGCGCATGTTGTTCCAATATTAGGAACAACTAATTATAACATGGTTAATACAATGAAATTATATAACCTGATAAGCACTTGACCCATTATACCATGATTAAAACTAAAGAGGTTAAGTAACCTGATACACGCATGTGACGTGCCTGTTTATCGACTTCAGCAAGTTCGACCGAATGTTACATTCTGTTCTTTACAATAAACTTATAAGTCTTGATTTAAACAACACTATTATGAGATGGATATCTAGCTACCCACATAACCGCCAACAGAGAGTAGTGATAGGCAATTCTTTGTCTACATATTCTTTAGTCAGGTCCGGAGTTCCCAGGGCAGCATCTTAGGCCCCTTATTATTTAATTGCTATATTAATGACATTGGCATTATGACAACTTATGCCCCTTGGCATTTTTCTATGAGACGAATTATTAATAACTGAATTTCTCTCCATCTTTTGTCCTCGTGAGTGATTAGCACCTATATAAGGATAGCTAACATGGATATAGTAATTAGTCCATATTAAGCATAAGCTCTCGTGCTGTTCAACTGTGTGAAGAAAGTCTGTCTGGTGGTGGGGAGGGTCGTCGGAAGTGTGTGGTGTGTGCAGGCTCCTGCAGGGATGTGTCCGGTCTCTCTGGTCAGTGCATGTTGGCGGAAGGGGCAGACCGTGAGAGGTCGACCGACAAAACCTCTCTTGTCTTTCATTTAAACCTTTATATCTACTTTATACCTCCTACTAAATGCTGAGCATCTATGCCACAATCAATATAATACTCCATGAACTTATCATAACGTTTATATTTAGACTAGGACAGTACATTCACTTAAGATGGCTTTGCGTAAAGCAACGTTGTTTGGTTCAATTTTCTTCCAAGGTTGCCTTTATCTATTCCATAACACTAAATTATAGAGAACGTTTATGGAGAATCTTTTCTCAATTGCTTATCGCACTTCCAGCGTTATAATTTCCTCCGGGAAAAGATATTTCAGCAGGCGTCTAGCTGATGTTCCCCATGTATTAGTTAGGCACTTGGGTAACAGAAACAGCTTCGTTTTTATGCAGTTTCTCCCTGACATCATGTTCCCCGTGTCCTTTACTGTTAACCACCGATCGATCGTATCGATTCAGTGATTCAAGTTGCACCCGCGTTACAGAGATAACCACAGACCACTGCTAGTAGCTTCTGAATGCTAACCACCCAGCCCTGGCCCAGCCTCACATTTCAAAGTTTTCACACCACTGCCTCCACTCAAAGGCTGCACGGGCATAGACGGTGAGCTGCTCAGTGGGGCTGGCCTCAGAGACCCGAGCAGCTCAGAACTGTAAAACCCGGCTTATCAGAGCTTTGGGACATGTGACGCCATCCTGGCCCCCCCTGCTTTGTACCTTAGATCCCTATGCTGATCCCCGGGTATTTCCTAGTTTACATCTAACGCACCAATTGAACTTTTGTCTTTCAGTTCTCTAATGCCTGAAGGATCCGCGGGCGATCGCTTGATCCCGATGACCTGAGAAGCTGTAACGTGCTCAGTAGGGCGTCGCCTTTAACGAGGGCTACCACCGCCCATGGCCTCCCACTAACGGCCCTCGTGGAAGACCCCTTTTTATCCCTCATCCTCCTATGGTAGCTTCCCCAGTACATCTCACCCTGGAGTAATTCCCGACAATCCTTAGCGGCCTTTGGTGGAGTGGAGTCTATAGGAAACCCGGCTTTGCGGCACCGATACAGTTAAGTCACTTAAACGGAAGCCGTCCCTTGGGTAAGCGTTACTCCCTGCCTTTGGTAAAAGCAGCAGCCCCAGTGCTCTGTGATTAGCTTCACATTGTCGGTTTTTAATCAGCAGGGCTGTATGTAAATAGGTCGAGTAACACATGAATCCCCCCTCCCCCGCCGCACAAGGTAATGGCCCCGCACCGCCCTCACATTAAGTAAGCACGACGGTGTCGTTGAAACAGCTACGGGATTCAGAATCAATCCCATCTCATAATTGCTCGGAGGTGGGTAGCTGAGCCATTAGAGGAGATCTGGCTTCTCAATTAGACATGGGGAGTGTGTGTATGGGTGGCGAGTGTAGGAGGTGCTTGGAGAGTGACACTGCTGTGCGATTAGGTTCATTTGCCGTCTCCGTGGCCGGATACTCGCTACTGTTCCTCAATGCACTGGTATTCGGAGCAACTCAGAGAAGCTCGGAAGCCTTCAGGGGATGTCCCTGAAAGCCACTGATACCCGCAGCCACCGCGCGGGGCGGGGTGGTAGCAGGCCGCCTAAAGGCAGGTGTAGCGGCGGCCATGCTCCAGGCTGTAAATTACATTATACAGAATAGGATCCGCCGTAGCCGCGCCTTTCATCTACACAGACACACAGGGATGTGTATTCTGGCCTTGTTTACATAATCCCCCCCATCGTGGAGTATAAGGAGAAATATATGCTAAGCAATTTCAGGGTCGGGGTTCGGAGGAACGAGGAACTACTGTATGATAACAGAGCAAAGGATATAAACTGACAATGTGGAGACAGGGTGTGTGTGGTCATTACTCCCTTTTGTTATCCACCTGATATGGAGCCTCCAGAGAAAACATAGAGCGATTGTGTAGTTCACCAGGCGGGAATTTATCTCCGCCATACAAAGAGTGGAGATTACGGGGGAAGATCCGTTGCGTGCAAAATTGTGCCGGAAAAGATAGGCGGTCATTTTTGCAAAGCTGAATAATAAATGAAATATTAACAGGTTTCGGGTACTCGTGGTAGTACTATCCTCGGAGTTGATTATGCGCGCCAACTCCTCGGAGAACATAGTCTCTAGAATCCGAAACCAGTTAGTAATGTGTATATTTTGTGTGTATAATCATTTGTGCGCAGAATTCGGTACGCCACATTTAATGCTACTGCTGTCCGCTTGTGGGCTCGTACGAAATAGCCAGGTAAAGACTATACCGCCACTATACTTCCTCTTTGAGCTTATCAGAAACGGAGTATTATAGATTTATTGCCTGGTGCTTCTTTCATTTCACCGGAAGTAGGACACGGACGCAGCGAGTGACTTCCGGTGGCGGAGGCAGAGCCCCGAGCGGCCAATATGTACACTGCACACAGTTGACTGCGCATATTCACGTGGTCGCAGTGGGAGCGGTCAGGGCGTTGCCCAATCCCTCACTACCCGCAGGTGCCTTGCCAGAGCAGATTGACCGGAATAGCACACCCGCCTGCACTTCGCTGGGCTCCCATTGAGAGTAGGCGTGTAGGTGGAGGGATGTCTTAGGCAGGCCCCTTTCACTACTCCTTCCAGGCTTTGTACCTAACATACAGTCACTGTCAGTGCCTCAAAAGGCCCCCTCTGTCTTCCTCTCCCCTACTCCTCGCTGTCCCCATGTCCTTCTCTCTCTGTCTCTCACGGTCTCTCTTGCCTCACAATTCCACCAACCCTAAACCCGTTCCCCTGCTCACTGAGGCAAAGAATGCAGTGTTCTCTGCACATTATCTTAGTCTGGTATAAAGGTCCACAGACTTAACATTAGAACCTGTACCTAACAGGCTTGGGAGCACGGTAACTCATACTCAAAGGGCATTAAACAGATAAACCTAACCAGGCTAAAATAGAATCAGAAACAAATAGGTGTTTGGTCTGTGTCTCCGGTCGCCGTCTCGTTGGGAGCACTTCAGAATATTCACTTTTCTATTACCTCGTTCATACAACTGCCAAACTCGATGACCAACAGGGACAAACACTAATCAGTTTCTCTCTTGATATGTGATTGTGATCTTAGGCTGATCTAATGCGATTGAAACTTGTCAATAGATATCTAAAGGACTGATATGTAACTGATACCAATCCCTTGTCATTCTGTTATACTTAATTGGACTTGTTCTCATATGATATCTTCGGCAATGAAAATAAATAGCATGGTGGCATCCATACGTTCCGTACGCGGTGATGGAGCGGGTGTAGAGTGGTTAAAATATCGCTAATATATTGCGTACTAGATGGAGAGGGGATGGGTGGGGGTTGACCAAATGCTCCAGAAATGTGTACGTACTGCATGGATGGCCCCCATAAATGGTGAAAAGACGTCACATCGGGCGTAAAAACCCATGGGGCCCTACCCCCACACTCCCATGCGGATACGGAGGACCCAGCTGAGTAGAATAAGCTTTATACATATGGCACCATAAGGGTTTGCACGAAGCCAGCCCAAAATGTGCTGACAGTAGATTGTAAGTAGTATAGTGAAATGCGCTATTGACCCGGGCACGTTCAAAGACGCATTTCAACCTTACGTCCCTTTCTTTAATCTCTAAACCGTTCCTTTATCGAGAAGAGCTTAGCTATTAGATTATCACACAACGATATGGATTGAAATGCAATATCTCATAGTGCTATGAAATCGAGTCTTTGGTAAAAGTAGAGATGAAAGCATTAGCACTGACACAATTGTGTTTGTGGGGAGCGTGCAAACCGAGTTTGCAACAGCTGGAAACTTTTAACGAAGTCTCGATCCAATCTGCACAAGGCGCTGGGCTACAGAATACAGTCTGGCTGTAGCCTATAAAATCAATCGCATGGCGAAAAAAAAACCATCAACAAGGTTGTGGCTCCTATCTAGCTAATTTGTAGTAGATTTTCAAATTGATTCCCTCTTGCCCTTAGGGAGACGTCGTCGGTGGGTGTATTTTTTTCTCTGTAGTGCTAAAACCTGGCTGGCCACCAGGGCATATTGATCACGACGCTTATGGAGAGCAAGTTACTCTTTCAGGCGGGATACTATTAACACAGCGGCGGTGGGGAGAGAGGGAGAGGAGAGGCAGGAGCCGCCAGAGCTGTCTGCGTACTTGGCGCATCCCACCGCAAACTGCATTACGTTGAGGCTGGTTTAGGAGATGTGCTTCCCTCCAGGGCGCCATGTACTTTGCGGCTAGTATAGCCCTGGAGACAAAGTGGACCGGGAAAGGGACAAGTCCCGCGCCGCCTGTTTACATGGTCGCAGATGCCTCGCATGCTTGCCCTCTTCTCCCGTGGCCCAGCAGCCACATGCTAGCACCGAATACATCCACAGCCCACCTCCAACCGCCCACCTAACCGCCCGAGGCAGGCTGTCAGGAAGGGAGGATGTTCACCACCTAGCGGGGACAAATCCTTTTATCTCCATGGTTGGGGTGGGATGGGGGTCTGCTAACCCTGACATACTGACTTTGGCTATTCTGCATTCTCCATTTTCTGTCAAATGTAAACACACATATTATATGCATTTACACACACATATATATATATATATACTATTTAGTTTTATCACTTTTCTGTCGGATATATATAATACATATCCCATGCATGTACTATCTTAAAACTGGATGAGTTTTAATCTTGGTCACTGTATGCTGAAGTGACCAATGCAGGAGTGGAATGCGGTGGCCACGATTAAAACGAATCAGGTTTTGATTTTATCCTACCCCGTCTCCTCGATTTTGACATTTTAGGTGATGAAAATTCTGTATAAAACTCTGTATGCCAGTTAGCGTGGCATACAGAAACTCAATGTTAAACCTATGAGATTTTATATTAGGGGTAGGATAAATGTTCATATATGAGTATTTGTATGTGTGTGTTTGTGTGGGAAGGTGGGTGTGTAGAAGGATTGGTGTGTCGACGGTAAGGTGGCTGGGTTGTTGGGTATGATGATTGGACGGTGAGTAGTTGGGTAGATGGGTGGGTGGGTGATTCCATATGTAGTACATGCAAATTAAAAAAGGAACATCTATTGCATATCGTCTAAACGCATTCTGTTACAGCTGGTGTATCTGAAGGTCATAGAAGAAACATGAAATACACTACAGCTGTATAGAAAAGGCGACCAAAAACATACTATTCACCAACATAACATTATAAGAAGAAAGCACTGCAATGATGGAGAGGGGGAAAAAGGAGATAAAACAGTTCGGTAACATGAACATTGATTACGTGCAAAGGAACACAAAATATCGCCCCTTTATAGAGGGACAGTACTTTGGAGGGATCAGAGTGTGGAATAACAGTATGCTGCAACAAAGGAAATTTTCAAAGTTATGAAAGCTCATCAGTATTCCTTGTAGCATGCTACCTCCATATGCATTCTTGCACCTACTTCCTTACTCATACCTTTTCTGGCAAAGTTAAATCATGTCTATTTATAGAGCGAGTGGTGTGTGTGTGTGAGAATGATATACACTATATTATCTATTGAAAGAACTATACAATATTTGAAAATCAATAAAATGAATAACAAAGAAAATGTTATTATGTAAATAGACTACCGTCGCTCACTGCCAAGCCTCCTAGGTTCCCCATTGTTTGCACCCAACGCCTCCTGTTTAGTTGCCATATCACGTCTGTCGGGGGTTCTTCCAGCCCCTTGCCGTTCCGCCCCAGGGCACAAAGATCAACCGTGACGACTGTCACGAAACATTGACGTAGAAACCTCATTGCCTCCTTTGATGATTTATTAACGGCGGGAATATTCACTGAACCGCGGTGAATAAAGTATAGAACTGCAGTACAGACCCCTGCGGAACTCCATGCGCACAGTCTGGCACCCTGTGGCCTTTATGCTGCACTATAGCAGGGTTCAGACTGGACTGGTCCCTTGGTGTTATCCCTGGTGATAGGGGAGTCGGGAGACGTATTGCAGTGGCTTGCGTGCGCAGTTGCCATAGCTCCTGGGTCCACTGGGGGGAAATGAAAAGGCAGAGAGAAACTGCACAATGCCAAGTGAGCGTATCACCCTTAATGAGTATGTAGGTGGCTAGCAACGGAGCCTGGCCATGGAAAGCCAACACCCCTGTAATTTCCCAACTGTTTACAGTGCAAGCACAGTAATTTTCCCCCTGAAAAGAATTCCTATGCTCGAATTTCCATACTTGATATTGAATGGCACAGTGTTTCTCACGATAATATCCGCCAATGTTTCCTCTTTTTAATTGTGTTTATTTATGGAGGTGTTTTCCTTGTCATTGTCCCACCTTTATTATATTGGCCTGAAATTTTTACGTTCTGTACCTGAATGTATCGCTCATGACAATGCATGGCAGTAGTAATAGTCAGTCACAGTTTGTCATAAAGGGCAGGGGTAAATGCCGCTTTAAACTGATCTAAATGAGAAATTGAACTGTAAAATACAGGTCTAAGTGAACACCAGACTACCTATGATGGTGAAATATGTGTATCTATAATATATATATTGCTTTGAGGTTATAGATGGTTCGTGTTATGTTGCACGAGTGTAAATTATAATATACATGGAGTATCAACCTCTGGCACCGCGAATGTTAGGATGGCAATGAACCTATTGATAGAAAGTAGGGTCTGTATAACACTTTGATCAAATGAACCATGGTCTTTTCTACAATACTTGCAATGAACTAGTAATGGATAAAAGCATCTCCCTGTCAGTTTATCCAGAAAAGGCATCCAGGATTCCAAAGTGGCCACCTTGTGGAATAATATGAAATATCCAGGCCCTGTTTTATTACGTTTATAACATTCAATGAAACAATGGGATTATTGAGTATTTTTTATAAGAGAATAACATGTAGTGTAATATTAAGGATGCTGTCTGCCAAGTTCAGGATTATTTTAGGTTCGTCCTTTAAAATACATTCGTTTGGCCCTCCTCGCTCGGGTGTCTTTTATAGGAGAGGTACATTACGCCGAACTCCCAGAACAAAAGGCTTTGGGAAATTGTCCAGTGTTATGAGTACTCTGTTTCTGTCACACTTCCTCTTACAACCTTCATTCTCATCATCAGATTTAACACAAAAGCTGGCATCTCGCAGCTGTTCCTAACCACAAGAAAGATCGGAATATCAAAAAGCTTTCTCGTTGATGATTCAAAATAATGGAAATGTGTCAGACGTCGCAACCCATAACCCAAGTGTTGTGAAGAATGGAAGAAAGATAGCGTCTTTCGTCTTTTGTGTGCGAGAGAGAGAGGGAACGTGAGTGAAGCAGTGGATGGAAAAAGGAAGGCTGTGGGAGTGTTTAAGAAGAAGTATGTGCAGGAGGGTGAATCGTTTGGCCTCTGTTGTGCTGGTTTCGTTTTACTAGCCGACTGGAGCTTGCAATTATCTGAGCGTTTTCCCAGCATGTCCTTGGTACTCCGTGGAGGGTAAAATGGATCCTCCAGGGCTTGAGGCGAACCCTGGAGCCTGTGATAACCGCGATAACGGGACCCAACCCTTCACCCGTACCGTACCGGGCGCCCATCCGACCAACAACCCAACCGCACCCCCTTCCCCACCCCCAAACCCCACTGTTCCATCGCCTATCGTACATGCTTGGTAAAGTAGGTTCCCCTTTCCTGCCCTCATTTCTGTGATCAACTCTATGGGGTGTTCTTGTAACCCTCTACACCCCCACTCTATGCTCTACCCCCTTCACATCCCACCCCGATTTCTACATACCAACACACTACCGTATTTTTGATCCACCCGTATGGAGTGGTCTACTGCCCCTGTACACTCCCACTCTTTACCCCGACCCCCTTTTAATATCCTACATCACCTCCTCCATGTGCACAGAAACTCACATACAAGCGTTTCTGCGATCAACTCACGTGAGGTGTTGTTTTAACCTCTACCCATTGTATACCCTACCCATCTCTATATCCCAACCCACCATCCCCATGTGCACCTCCTTACAGATCCCCACATACAAGCGTTTTGGTGACCAATTCACATGGTTTTTCCTCTACCCCTCTACCCCCCTACTAACCTACCCCCATCTATGTATACCACCCCTCCCCTCCATACACCTCCATACCGACACCTGTTCCGTTATCAACCCCCACCCCCTCCCCCTCTATACCGAAACCTGTTCTGTTATCACCCCCCCCCCCCTCCCCCTTCACTCTATACCCTACCACTCTGTATAGGACACAGAGTGATTGCTAGTTCCACAATAATTCACCAGCAAATGTTAAGGCAGATCCACAGTTTTCGGAGGACAACCGCTGTTACTAATCATTATAATTCATGGATAATCTTGGCACCAGATTAAATCCTTTCTATGGCAAGGAAAACACATACACTCACACACACACAAGATCCATTGATAAGTGCACCCACCACCTAGATTTTTTGTTTGGGTTTTTGCATACAGGCAAGATGGCCGCCTCAATAACACAATAGCTATCTGCCCTATATTTCTCTCCGTCCTCACCACGCACACCCACACGCTACCCTCTCCTCTCTACTGTCTCTTCATCATATACACAATCGATTGTCCCCCTCCGCCGATGAGGAATTGACGGGGGAAGGAGCGGTGCGCGCCTCATGGGGAGTTCATCAATAGAAGCCATCTGGGCACCCCGCATTAGTTTACATTTCTCTGATAAGGCCGTGCGCCCACTGCGCCCCTCCATGTAGAGTCCACTGAGGGCCTGGTGGATGAAGGTCGCCGCCAGAAACATCACATCCACCGCCCATCTTTCCGGGTAAATACACTGAGAGCTGGAGTCTCTCCCTGCCCCTGCCACTCCACCCCCACAGATAACGCAGGTCCTGTGGGAGGGGGTGGGGTAGGGATCTCAGCTGGGTAGAGATCCGCCCATTGGGGTAAAAGGAAACAGAGAAAAGTGCCCGTCGATAAATCCCAGGACCTCTTCTTTTGGTGTTTGGTCCGGCTATGGTTCAAGCCAGAATCGGGCTTGCATCGGGCAGGCACTGTCGACACGATCGACTGGATATCGATAGGCAGGTCGGCATTCTGATCGATGTGGCGATAGGCAGGAGCCAGACGGCGAGAAGGAGTGGTTGTTGGGGAGGCCCGAACAGGTCCTCTCTATCTCTCCACTCAACTAGAAGGGTGCCTCATTTATTTCCCCGCCGTTATTAACATGACTGAGCGACGACGGACGACGGGCGGCGGGCGACGGACGACGGGCGGCGGGCGGCGGGCGGCGGGCGTGCGGGCGGCGGGCGGCGGGCGTGCGGGCGGCGGGCGGCGGGCGGCGGGCGGCGGGCAGTGGAAGTTGGTCGGCGGGCGGGTGGGCGGGCGGGAGAGGGGCTCGGACCCACTTACCCTACTGTCGTCGCCATGGCAATGATCCCGGCCAGGACGGATCGCCTCAGGTATTGCTGGTGACGTGAAGCAAATGGTGCAGGACGCTGGGCAAGATGGTGGGAGGAGGACGGTGGTCGGCCAGCATTAGCAGGCGGGCTGGAGACGGCTTGGATTCGTCTATCAGCGCCTATTTCATTACGCGCTGTTTTATTACATGGTGTTACCTTGATTCATCGCCCGCCCGCCAGGATCAACCGGTGCCTCTCGTTAGCACCGCTAGGGGGCGATATGGAAAACGCCGCCCATTGCCACCAGGCGGCGCCCCGGAGTATGGGGGGCTGGGGGTGGGGGCTGGTGCTTGTTGGGGGATGGGGGGGGGGGGGGTCAGTAATGACCACCCGTGGCTAAATTACCGCAATTGGGCCGCGTCGGGTGCCCGTATAAATACCCGGCGCCTGACAGGAATCCATTCTTAGATCTGGCGGGCTCGGATCGCTGGTCCCGCGGCTCCGTCATCGCACGCCGGCAATCAGCGGCTAGGATTGATGGTTCCGGACGGGTACCGCCCCCGCTGGTCCTCAGAGGGACGCGGTGGTGGTGGAGGTGAAGGTGACGGAGGCATAGGTGGAGTTGATGTCGAAGATGGTATCGGTGCTGATTTTTACTCTCTTTGGTGGTGATTCTGAAGATGGTGGAGGTTGAGTTGTATGTGCCATAGTTTTGATCATGGTACGGAAAGGAAAGGAAACAAAAAGGAAAGACAAGATAACCATCGATATTCACTATTTTTCACGCTAGGAACTTTTCAATACGTATTCTCGGAGGAGGATACGACTTTTCATATTCTACTCCGTAGCGATCTGTAGGCTCTATAGGTTTAGGTTAAGTATGGCGTCTCACGTAGATAGTGGAGTTGAAGATGTAAGTACTAAAGGTGCTGGGGAATATAATGTGATAGTGTAAGTGGAGGTGATGTGGAAGATGGTGTTGGTGTTGAAGGTGGTGGTTTTTTTGTTGGTTTTTTTTCACATTTTTTATTGGTCTCGATAGTATTTTACAAAGTATAGTCCTGGATTTTCGTTTTTTATAACCGTCCAATAAAACGAGATGTCGTCAGCCTATTGGCTGGTTTTCTTCGACACCACGCACAACCACATGTATAATATAATCTGAGCACATCAACTTATACATCAATCACTATTGTTGCATCTACATCTGTCAAAAATAACCGAGACACCTCACCATTACAGTATGCTCAGAGAGCATCAACATGGTAACCATTTGACCTAAAGTTGCAATACATATTCCGTCAAATATAAATATAATATAATATAAGGAGTAATATAGGATGTATCTTGAGACAGGCCTTACTTCCAGTATCATGTAATAAATAAGATTTAATTCGGTATCTTTTCAGCAAGCGATTTCTTCGTGGTGGTTAGGTTGTTGTAGATGGTGGTGGCTAGATAGTGCTGATGATTGTGGGATGTTATTGAGGTAAAGTTGGTGAATGCTAAAGGATAGGTGGGATTAAGGGTCTTGCTAAGCAGCACACTAGCAGTCTGCAGTATGGTTAAATTTGTCAAGAGGCTTTGAGCAGCTCAACAGCTCTTAAATGATCCCGCTGATAACTGGGGATAAAACCTATACATAGAAATGAATCAGCAAAGACACCTTAGAAATAGAAATGAAGAGAGGAAGAAACATACAAAATGTAATACAACATGATATGGCTTTTGAAAACTGAAATGCTACGGCACCGTATTATATATGTGCATCATGAAATATTTAGTTTTGTTGTCCTATGAAAAGGATTCTCTTTCACTAGGCAGACGGTTAATCATTACATGCATTATTCACATTTCCCGGACACTCAGCTTCACGTAGTTAATGCAACTCAAGAAATTCTCAATTCTTTGCTGTCTTCCACTACGGCCTGTCGGAATTTTGATGACAGTTCGAGGTATTTAGTTCCTTACATGTATGGGACAAAGACCAAGAACAGCCATCATTATGTTTCCTTATCATTCTATACCTTTGAATCATGATGAAGCGTTGTTTTATTTACTTAGTAGCGGGTAGAATTTCGTATTAGTTTTTGGAAAGGTATATAATATGATCTTCGAATGGTAAAGAAGCCAATGACCTTTATAAGAGTGCACTATTAACACCAAATGTGCAGTAGGCTTATGTTATAGTTCTCAATACCACAACTAGACGCAGGTAGATATCTATTGGTTGAAACAAAGTGTGTCCAGGACGTATAAATTTCCCATCTAAAGGGGATTCTGGTATCCATGAGAACGCCGATGCAGGAGTCCATCAACTTATTATGCCGCCCCTTTCCCCCTTCCTCCCGTCGCCTCCCACCAGACTGGCGTACCCACACTGGACCTCAGATCTCCCCCTGCTGCCCACACACCAGCAGAGCATCCTGTAATTACGCCTAGCTACGCGAAGATCCGATCAGAGCCCAAAGATGATTCATGCATTACCTGTTGACATGAGAGATGGTTGAGGTATTGGTCCACCTATATACTACATACCAATTACCCCCACTACCACAAACCACAATCACAACCTGGTCTCAACCCCAGACTGCCTGACCTGGGGCTAGTTTCTAAATACTCAGGCCCGACATCTGTATTATTTCCTCCTAGAAATATTGCCCCTGATGAGGGTTCCAAAAGCCGAAACGTTGTGTCAAATACAATGTAAGATGAAAATTAAAGATTTTCCGTTGATGTTGGTTCTAGGTAATACTTAAGCTTATCATGTCGTTACTGTAAATGTTGGCTAATAAAATAACGACGAATGGTACGCCAACATTTCAGGATTCTGTAACCAGCAACAAGAATGATATGAGGACAGGTATTCTACCGGGAAAATACCATGTCTAGTCTTAGTTTGGGCGGCTCTCAGTAAAAGTTAAGCTTATATTGCTTCTACTCTAAATGTTGGCTAATAAGATATCGAAGAATTGTATTTCAGTATATCTGAATGCAATAACCACCGACATGAATAACTCACTAACAAGAATTTACCCTAAGAATACCATGTCTAGTCTTAGTTTGAACGGAGGGAATCTTCAATTACCTATTTTAGGTGGCAGCCCCTGGATCCTCACTACACGCATAACATGCGAGTCATTGGAACAGCCTCGTGGCAGCTCCCAGCGATTACCAGCCTATCGATTGCCGGCCAGGCTTATAAATTTGTGCTTTTAGAAAAATAAACCTTTAAATTGGGGGCAAAGTCATTAAGCCGTCTTTTGAAACTGGAGAGTGAGAGACTTGCTTTTTTTAAATCCATCCCTGACTGGAAGGATGCCTTTCTAGCCGGGGCGGGGCTGCTGCATGAATTATCCTGCTAGAAATCGATGTCGTGGCAAAGATTATCTCGGTTGGCGCCGGTAGGTGTGGATCAATGGTCATCTTATTATGGCGACATTTTCTTAAGTCGGCGCTTCTTCTGCGTCAGCGAGATTCCGGTATCGATCTCTGGAGTCATCAGTCGTGAGGACGGGTTCCCTCCACTCATAGCGCCTCCTACTCACGGCCAAGAGGTGTCGCGGTTTCTCGAGCACACTCGAGGAAAATCACCCGTTCCCTGCATCGGTCCCACCCTGTATTGTGCCCATTGGAAGTTAAATGCAGAGCCATGGGCATAAGAGGAAGTGGGGGATAACTAGCTGCCCATCCCTGTGCTGTGGAATCACCCCAAGAGTGCTGGATTAAGTTTAAGCTAATTTAATTGAATCGATATCAAATTAAGCTTATCTGGAATAGCTGCTCAGTGGGTCTTTATGAATTGCCGTGATGGAGCCCATCGGGAGTATGCTCGGCTTCTTTGGGGTGCTTTTAGAATTGGCGACTTAAACCGGATAATGTTAGTTCTATAACGAAAAACCTCTCATGTGGGTTGCAGGTTGTCTGTCTATGTACATTTACACGACCTGACTGTTCTTTAATCCACACGGATTCCATTAAACAAGAGAAATGTTGGAGACCGTTTGCTGTCGTTGTGAGCCTTGTGATTAAGCCATTCTTATTGAAATGCATTTGCCATGTCCCGACGCTGTCCGTGCCTCGCCGCTGGCATCGATAACACCGGGAGTAAAGCGCCTTAGTCCACCCCCGCTCCTGCCCATCCACGCTTCTGCCTGAGGAAAGTGGGGTCTGGAACAATTTAACCCTTTAAGGACGCATAGTGGAGGTATTACTGCACTGGCATTATTTTGTCAATTTTACAATAATCAATTCTTTAAAGGAAATAACCATCCGATTTTAATCAAATTTGGGAGGTTTGTTGAAGACAAGATATGATTAAGGTATATCTGAAAAGAAAATCATGGGGTGGTCCATTGAAACGTAGATAACTGACTATAGACAGGTGATATCCGTCATACCCAGTACAAACCGGTCGCCACCTAGCTTTATACTATGGCAACTAGCCTCATCCATAAGAAAGGTACTCGTTCACAAGGGGCCATCCTCATAAGGTTAAGTCAAGGGCTGGGAAAGGGTCTCCACTGCGGGGAGTTGGGTATTATCCCCCACCCCCAATCCTACCCCTCCTTCTGCCCTCCTCCTGGTCCAGCAGGAGACTTAGCAGGCTGCGGCAAGCACTGAAGTATGTTGCAAAAACTGACTTATATACTATATTTAGTGTACCACTCATACATCCGATGGCAAAATCTATGCATAAAAAGGCTATGAAAAGAAAGTTGATTAAACTTATGTTTAACCCTGTACAAGCGGGGTTCTGTGACAGAGTACCGTTGGCCGGGCTTTTGTACTATAGGGACGGGTATAACGCTAGGGTCTGGCCGATTTTCCTCTGAACCCATGTTCCATCATTTGATCACGTGATAGGATACACCACTCCTATATTCATTATTTGTCTTGGGTAAAAATGTTGAATACACTATTATTAGGATATTCTCTGAATGTTTCCTGTTAATTGATTCACTATTTTCTTATAGAAATAAAGATACTCTAAATATTTGTAAATACCGTAAATAATGCCTCAAGGTATATCATCCAGTCTATACTGGTGAATACCTCGACAGATTATCCGCATTAAATGGCTTAAGTCCAGGGCTGTGAAAGTGTCTCCACCGCGGGGGTTTGGGCATTACCCTGCACCTTCATCCTGCCTCTCCTTCCGCCCTCCCCCTCCCCCCCTAGTCCAGTCTGAGATTTAACAGGCTGCGGCAAGTCGAGCCCCAACACAAGACACACACACAAACCTCCTCGAGTCCTGCAAGACACCCCTTCACTCTCCGCCCGAGCCCTTCCTGCACCATCTCCAACACATTCCTCCCCCCAGCCTCCTTTTACATCGTAACCATAATCAAACGATGGTGGGGATGAATACGAATGGGGAAGACGGGATTAAAGGGCGTTGTGCTACACCCCTGGACGCCTGCCTGCTGCCTGCGACACGCCGAAGAGGCCCCCGTCACCTCTGGGGAGAGGTGGGAGTCGCAGGGTGATGTGAGAAAGGTGCATTTGTGTCACGTTTTGTACTGAGAATCACGTAGCCATCCATAGCACCCTCGGGTAACCATTCTCACTTCTCTGTTTCTGAAACCAAGCCCCTATGTTCTTTCTACCAAGATAAAGCAGACTTATCAACGGTGTAACTATGGGTTTTTTTCACACAGTGGAATTCTGTTGGGTTTTTTTCTTTACTATTTTAGAAAATGTCAAAATTGTAGTGTTGCCATTAGTCACGCTCTCAGCTGGGCCTGTCGCATTTTCTTTAAACGAGCCAACGATCCATTCCCAGGATGGCGTGTTCACGTTATAGATGCTTATTTGCCGTTGCTGGTTGCCCGGTCAGAACCACCAAAGCCTCAGCGCTGGCTGGCGACACGTGATGGCAAGGATCCCAATTAGCGGCAACCACAGTGATTTACAATTCCTGGCCGTCATTACCAACTCCGTACCTGGGCTTATTCTGATTTGCGAGCCGGTGATATTGGTAATTACACAAATTTAACACGTTTTCATTCGGTAGCCTTGGCTGTATTTTATGCAGTTGATGACGTCGGTTTTGGACTTACGTCCGATGAATTTCTATTTGTTACGTTTAATATCTTGTGTTATTGATTGGATAATGATGAGCACGGTTAATATTGCACAAATTGGTTTTAATGAAGATCAAAGCCATGTGAGATGTTCATTTGAACCTGGCAACTTAGAATAGCTTTTAACATTTTTCACATATATGTTTATTTTGAAACTGATGCTGAATTTTACCGAAGTTCAAAGAAGAACCTACATTTAAACAGAGGCTTGAATAAACAAATCCATTAACATTCACAAGCATATATAACATTCCTGTCCTAAATGCAACTTACCTTTTAATTAGTGACAAGTTATTTTCAAGGTCTATATTCATTGATTCTGCCTGCTGGTTTTCCACTGAGTTACCAATTGCACAATTGTTCCCGGGGGCCAGCGTGATAACTAAAGTAAATGTACAATAAAGTATTGAACAATAACCTATCTTCACTGCTTTTATGAGGTCTCCATACCACATCCCTTTCAAATGTCAATGAAACTATAGGCCTGTGTTGGCTTAACACTATTTACTTTCGCTATAAATTGTCTGATTATAATCTTAAAATCATCTATTGTGCCATGTGGGTAGGGTGAGAGCTAGTTGGGTTTTTTTAAATCATTTATTTATACGGGTCAGATTCAGTACAGAAAGATCGACTGGTTTTCATACTCGGCCAGTCCCGGAGTGACAGGAAGAGACCTTTTAGCCTTAGTGTAAAGTGAGGCATATAGTATAACAACATGACAAAATAATACAAAATATTAATATAACATGTGGATACAGTTACCCTAAATTCATTTATTTAGCGTGGGATACACTGAGATACGCTGCTGCAAACACTATCCCTGGACTATGTGTGTGCCAACACTGTGACATTGGTAGGATGAAGAGGACTAATATCTTAATGTCACATCGGAGTGTCCAGATCATGACCAATCCCTTCAGACGAAATACCTTATTTACCCAACGGTGCTTTGGGCCCTACAAAGGGAGCTGTAGAACTAGCTGGTTGCCTGAAGATTGATATGTAGGCCTAGAGACTAATCTACCTGAGACAGGTGTACTTCGCACCTGTCCACTAGTCTCAAACAATTCTCTTTTGGTACAGAATTCTCATGGCAAGGTGTTTTTACCAGTCTCAAGGAAAATTGGCGAAATTGATTCACATGAAAGGATACACCTGGTACATAGTCTCAGACATAGTCCCAGTGATAACTCACCCTTGGACTAAAGTACCATTGAGGCGAATGGTATGAAAATTATGTGATCCTACTTGATGGTCTCCCATTGACTAGGTTGGATACTTGGTCGTAGACTCAGCAGTGGGTCCATTTGTCTTACCAAAATACCCCTATATATTTTGAAGTGGAATTCACATGGTGGGATTCACGTACCTCACAGGGTTCAAAATCTCACGTGATTCTGTTCCTTTTGAGGAGTAAAGCAGGATTCACATGTAGAGACTGATGTACCTGAGACAGGTGTAATTTCCTTTCCTTTAGTCTCAGACAATTCTCCTTTGAAACAGAATCTTCATGGTAAGGTTCTTTTACCAATCTCAAGGGAAAATGGCGAATTTGATTCACATGGCAAGATACACCTGGTACAAAGTCTCAGACATAATACCAGTGATCACTCACCCTGAGAGTCGAATCCCATCGTGTGAATCCCACTTTAGGTACTTACAAAATGTAGTTGGCGACTCAGCAGTGGGTCCAAATGTCTCACCAAAATGCCCGTATATTATTTAAAACTGTGAGCTTCACGGATCGCCTCTTTGTTTAGTTGTAGACTCTTTTATTGATGAAGAACATACCATTTGTTACTAGTCGTCGTCAGTATTACTAGAAATGTGTTGCTGCTCTATTGATCATGTTACAGAAGAGTTCAAAGGCATTACTCTTGAAGCTCGTATTCAGGCCTCGGCAGTTTTAGTCAATCTACATTTTTCCTGATTATCAAAGAGAAAACAAAGCAATAGTGTTCTAGAATTAGTCGAAACGAACTCCCTCTACCTCCAATGTCAAGCAATTCCAAGCTGGGACTAATGTTCCTAACAACTAATATTTGCATTTCCTTTTGTGTGTGTATCGATTACCGATTTATGTTTTATATAAGAACAGTATCATTAGAGAACCTTCTGATCCAGTTTTGTCCTGAGGAACTGTTCCTGTATTAGCAAGGGGATATGTATATATTTCTACTCCGTTTTATTTTGCATGAGGTATTCTTCTGAAGCTGATATTAAAACGTACATCCCCTGGGCCTTTACGATTGTGTGGATCTTTCATGCACCTTTGTAGTATTTTTGTTCAATTGGAAAACTCGTTTACCAACTGAAGGTACAGTGACAGTGACAGTCAACACCTGCATCTGTCTCCTAGGGAGTTACCCTGTTATTCTATTTGAAACGTTGCCAGAAAAGAACTGAAATAGATATATGATGTGCACAGCAAATTCATCCAGTTTCTAGGTGCTCTATTAGCATCAGGCTAAGCATCGGAAAATAACAGTTAGTAGACAATGGTATTAAGGAAAATGGGACCGCAGCCTGCTCCATTTTTGGTATACGAAATAGTGCTGACCATACTCATAGCACTACTTTTTATAACCTGGGTTCATTGTCTAACTAACTTTACTACTTAACTGTGGACTATAATGTTCATGAAAATCACCTTGCAACATACTCTATCCTTTCCCTTACCTTCACTCTCCCTGTCCTACTCGAGGCTTCTATCTATGTTTGCTGTTGTACAGATTGTACTCGCTGGAAAATGCAGCATTGTTGTAATTTTCTGTTCCGTTCATTCCAAGTGGAAGAACTGCTCTGTAGAATTTGGAATTACCAATTAATATAAATTAAATCTAGAATAATGAAGCATTAGGCATCTCAGACACGAAATATGCCACTGAATACTAGGCCTCTTTTGCAACACTGGAGATTTATAATATAAAGGCAGAGGAATATTTTTGTTGAGGATTGAATACACATGTATCGTTGCTGTAGTACGTGAAAGGCAGAATAGGAATTTGAAGGTTAGATCAAATAATTGAGGACTACTGTAAGGCAAGATAATGCGAGGGAGCCTGCCATTGAGGATTTCAGTGTAAAAGTATCTGAATATTACATGACAAGGTATGAGATTAGAACTAGTTATTCAGAAATTGGCACTCGCCGCGAGGGCTTATATACATTACTTTAGATAAAGCCTTGTGAGGTGCTTTGTTTTGGTACTTTACTTTTGTTCTGGCGTTCACAATTTGGGAATTGGATCCCTATGTCCGCTTGCCCTAAGGACCGATTTTGACATGGTGGGTCTAATGTGTAAAAGGTTATCTAACCAAACCAAGCCTGTACTGAAAACAAACAATTAAAAGTATGCAGGCCCGCCATTGGCTAGAGTGTTATAACATGTGGAGCTTAACAGTGGCAAACCATAATGGGAAAACAGGGCAACTTATTATATAATTTTGTATATGAAATATATTCAATATACATTCTTATCCCTAGTAAATACATCGTCGTTGTAGTAAATTGTAAATATTGCAGACGATGTAAGTTCATAGAGACCATTCTGTGTGATGGCTTTATCTGTAATCTCTAGTCATTGGATTACACAGAGTTTCAGAACTTAGTACCTTCCAGCAATGAATGAGGATATCTCCTTTCTATCATTATGATCACAAGCTTCTATATAAATCATGTTACACAAATCAATCATTGAATACAATCATCTTTAACCTAAGAAGAAGAAGCCTGCTCTTCTTTTTTTTCATTTGTGTATATTTGGGTAACGGCCTTCTGCTATCAGTGCGGTTCCAGTCCTCTGGTGTAACCAAGGGGTGAGACAACCGGGGTCCGGCCATATTTGGCAGCGCTGTGCATTTAGTCAGATTTAGCCCGGTCTGTAGGGTAGTGGTAGAGCGGGAGCATGCGAACAGATTAGATTGTGTGAGTTAGACTCCGCGTAATGTGGTAAACCTGGCTCAGGCTGGGCTGGAATGTGGCCGCTCCTACCCGTTGGAAGTGCGATCTTTGATGTGGCGGGGCTTGATTGACTATTACTTGGGAGGGAATGGGGGCTGGGCAGGGGAGGGGGGAACCTACGACCACCTCCATCACCACCACCGTTCATCGGTGTCCTAGCCGGACGGTGGTCAGTCACAGGAAGGAGACCTAGTAATGGCCCAACAAACGAGCTTCAGAATTGTCTCCTAGCATGCTCATTTGTGGCTCCCTCAGCTGGGCAATGCGGTATTGGCGAGTGTCCTATTCTTATACACGAAGCCTGGGTCTGACACAGCATTTTTACGCATTGGTCACGCAAAGGAAACTGCACACACAGAGTGCGTAGCCGATAATAACGGCCCGTAAGATACTCGGTCTTGATGGATGTAATGGCATTAAGACTGGGGTCTCTCCGCCTCAGATAATGCTCTCTGCACAACGCTTATTAATGCTCATAGTCTGGTGCTTCATAACACGCAGGCTTTCAGCATCAGCCATTGCTTCATCCACGCATGCCACATTTCCCTCATTCCGCATTTCATGCCTTGACGATTTAAACATCCCAGATAATCCATGACATTCCCTCTCTCCTACTTTCTCTCAGTTTCTTTTTCTGTCGCTCTGTTTTTGTGATAATCCCTTTGTAGCCGTCAAAGGCTCTTTGTTTCCCGGCGGACTTTGCGGCGAAATAGTGCGCTGACATGCGCGGAGGGATACATCAGACTGGTGGCCCGGATCAGGGGTCAGGTCGGGGGTCGCTGCCATGACAAGACCCTCACTCAATTTGTTCTCATTCCCATGACTGGCAAAGAACAGGGTTTGACGTGCGGCGCCGTAGATTGGTCCGCGGGGACTTGACCAACATGTAATTTTAGGATTGCGTATCGTGCACTAGGGGGCGCCAGTGGACACGTGTCACTGTGATATTCTCCATAAGGCCACCAGGTGGGGCTAACTAACAAATCCCTTATAGGCGGCCGTGAGGGGTCAGACACAAGGGACCCACGAGACAAGGTTAGAGGGGAGTCGCCAGCACAAAAGAGGCCAGGCAGGCTCGCCACTCTATAGCCAGAGACCTATAACCCGGACTATCAGCCAGACAAGGTTACCTCACTATGAATGAAGCCGGTAAAAGGGTATGATGTACATACAGAAGGCAAGGCCATTCTCCAATAGTTGTCAGGAGGAAATGTAAAGCTGCAACGTTACTACCTTTACTGTAGTATGAATCTTGTCAGAAATGATCATTTTTACACTAAAGGATGATCTGATTTCATCCCATCCCATATATCATGTTTGTGTTATGAGTCGTTACTATATGGCAAGGTTTTTTTCTTCAATATATATATATATTCATATCCCATCCAAAAGCATCTATTGTCGTGTGATCACCACCCCTCTCATAAGATCTCACACTCTCTAAGTCGTATTCTGTACTCTCACTACGCTCTATGGAGAAGAATTCTTAACGAACTAGGCTTAGAGCCTTGAGAATCCACTGGCCTGCCTCCCGTCCTAAAGACGTACATCAATGCAACTAAAGATCCCTATAATCTCAATTATGCCACCTGGCGGGAATACTGGGAATGCAGTGAGAACCTTGTACAGATTACGACTTAGAGAGTGTGAGATATTGCTTGAAGAGGCCTTGGTCGAGTTTAGTAATGTTAAAGATCTTTTCCGATTAATTTGCTGGTGGTAGTGGAGTCAGTTTTAGGTTCGTGTCCTACACATGCACGAAAGACATGTGTGTGATGGGATTATTTGATTATGGGGTTTCATAAGAAACTATAGATGATAGTTAATGAGATAGATATTATAACTCTGCGGTCAGTGGAACATGTTGTTACTGTATCTCTCCTGTTTTGTGCTATGTTTACAATGTATGTTTTCTATTTGAGTAGTATTGAAAGATCGCCATTATTATAGGCGAATTACAATATCGTAAATTTGTCTCCAAAAATGCTTATTCATAACAAAACTAGTGGAGCACAGTTAAGGTATAGGAATACAACAAAGTTAATAAAATCAAACTATGTGAATTAAGGTTCGGAAGGGATATAACGACATAGTAATATAAGACAAAATCTGGATGAGGTGGATACTTGTATATGTGTATGTGTTTATATTAGTATTGTTTTATAGAACCATGTCGCCATGTATTATCCAAAGCCTAATTTCGGTTTAATTGAATCATTAATGTAACTCTTTAATTGGAAACCACAAGATGGAAAACCTCACTGTGTAGAACGAACAAGTATATGAGCAACGCCTCGGGAGATTCAAATCAGCTTACACTACGTATAGAAGACAAGTCTGGCTTCCCATTCGAGGAACTGGAGATTGCACTTGAACACACGGACTCCTGTGTCTGTCTGTAATGCAGGTGTAGCACGGTAAGCTTACATCGCCCGGAGAGGGATCTTTAACATTTAATGCCGGCCTCCTGTATGACTTCACGCCCTCTACCGGCGCCCCACGGTGCAACACGAGTTCGTTTTGTTGTCGCCGCTGGCGCTGTTAGACACTCCGCTTGTTCCTGCACGCATGGAGACGGAGAAACGGGACTGCCTGTGGGAAACCAGCGAAACACGCGAAGAAGCCATCTCGGCCGTGTTATTGGAACGCTGCACCACGTGATTATCCCAGTAGGTCATCTTTTGTTCGGGTAAGGTTAACGTTGGCATGGCATGGACAGGTGATGTCATGTGTGGTGATGGGGGGATGGGTGGGTGGGTGGGTTGGGTGGGCTGTTCCAGCCAGTGCTGGTCATGTAAGCGGACAGCCCCCATGCCTGTGAGGGGCCAGATTAAACAGAAGCTCCCCTCTAAATCCCACAAGATCTGGGCCTGGCTTTGATGCTTGATTTATCCACAAAACACATGTTAATCGGGCCTCCAGTGGATTACGTGCGTGCGCGACAGCATGGGAGAAGGGGACCAGACTCGTGGAAAACCTGAGGTAGCTAATGTATCCAGGGAATTATCCCTATCCATGGTGAATTGCCTTGCCATGCCGCGTTGCCATAGCCCACGCCTTTTATGCTCGGAGTCTTAATGATTGCTTTCTTGGGAAGATCCAATGAGCCGTGCATGTTATTATCTCGTCCAATGTCATATTCCATTAAAATCCCGCCCAAATCAACTCTGGGAATTTTACAAGATGAGACTATAAATAGGATGTTAATGACAACGAAGGATGCGGCAGTTTTCCTGAAGATGCAGCTGTGATAATGCCTGCAGCGGTTGGCAAAGATTTGACAAAGATTCTTCTAATTAATCCGGTGTCTTATATCAGAGGAACCATCAGTGGAACAGCCATGGCACTCCGAGGGCCGAATACTGATAACACGTTCATTCATACAGCGTCAGGACACTACCCTATATCGCAAGCACGCTAGGTTTTTTTCGCACAGTAAACAACAGACACTATACTATGGTGGCATATCCACCTGGTGACTGAATAACCACTAATATATTGTGGTTACTGCAAAATCAGCCGTCAGGTTTTGGTAATTTTTTTTAATTATTTTTTTTTATTATTCAGAGCTACAATCTGCTGGTGTACAGAATTTCATTGTAGAGCTAATTGAGATTTAGCGTTGACGCATAAACATCGACCCCAGAATAACCACACCATTTCCACCTAGTGACTGAATAAGGCCTATGTCTCTGTGACATGTAGTGAATCACTTCTGATCACCAATTATATATTTACTTGGCTACAAGTGATCGATGAGGAGCGCAGTCCTCGGATGATTCTAGATTGTGTAACATGGGGTAGAATGGTCGTCGGCCTGAAAGTTCAGAATCAGTGGCCAGAATCGTCAGTCGGAAACGCTGCATAAGTTGCATAAAATACCATGACTTCGTCTCATGGGTGAAATGAGACTGGGTTATATGTCAACCTTCCAAATATATCATAGATGCCTTTTTAAATGTTTCCCTAATTGTTCTGACAGGAACACCTTGAAACCGATAGCACAATGTCCTAGGTTGTCACTATGAGACTTCGAAAAATTGTGAATTGGCATCCAATTTTCATATCACAGTGTTGTAGAATGGCAGCTACATAGTATAGTGTCTTTTATCATCCATACGAAATGTCCATAGTAAATTAATAGGAAGTCTGTATGGAAATACCCGGTGCATACGGCTACGTTGAATAAAGTTAATTGATAGATGCCATATAGACTATTCCTATATACCTATGGCTGTACACTCTATGCTTACACCACGTTTTGGGGGGTGGAGTAACTATCTGATACTACCCAAGGTTGGTATACTACCCAAGGTTGCCGTATACTACCCAAGGTTGACATTTAGACCAATCAGATTGTCTCTTATTAAACCACATTTGAAGGTATATAGGAATAGGGAAACCAAGTACCAGTGAAAGGAAGTCAAAATTACTCGGTAAGGCTTGGAAAAATTACTGCCCGCGGCCAGGGCCTTGGGCAGTAATTTTTCCAAGCCTTACCTCGTAACTTTGACTTCCTTTCACCGGAACATAGTTTCCCTCTAGTACCAAACAAATGCGATCGTATGCTCCTCGGAATCGCTCGGTTATTACTACGCGTCAACAACTCGGAGCATACTGTGTATTTATTCATCCGTACATGTATGTAGTAGGCGCATGTCTGAGTAACTAAGTGCGTGTTGGTGTGATGGTGGGGGTGGAGGAGGGGGGTTGGATCATCTCGCTATCCCGATAATATCTGCGAGGTTTACGTGGATTATGATCATTAGCGGGTGGTAGTAAAACGCATATAACATCCCGAATGGCGGCCATTAAGGGCCTCGCTGTATGACTAGGAGCACTTAAGTTGTAAATAACCAGTGCTCGTGTCTTTTCATGGCGGGGCTCTCCTCCTTCTGACATGTACAATATGCTACATTAGAGGAGGCGTGCATTGCCCGCCAGGGGGCCATCTTACTCCGCGTGAATCCACAAAAACTTCCATCTCACCATCATCCGGCGGCCATAACAAACGGTCTCGCGGTCTCTCGTGGGTCGTCACGTGATGTCGGGCCTGTGTCTTGCCACCAGGGGGATGGACCATGAAGGGTAGAACGAAGCCGCGGTACAATCCGCCAGGGCAGTGGCTTCCAATCGATGTCCCCCTGCTGCTCCAACACGCCCAGCCGGCCACCTATGAACACGTCCGCACTATGGCGGCCGCCCTACGCTATTGAGCCTTGAAGGTGGCTGCTGGATGTATGAAAGATGGCCTTTTCATAGCAGAGCAGATAGTAGCCTGCTCAGAATACCCTCAAGTCCTGTAGGCTTCTGCCGTCATGGCCTCGTGCTGGGCTCCATAGTGTAATTGAGTTATACTACTGCACATAAGGACGCATTGCCACACTATCCTCCTTCATTCACCGTTACCACCCCAATCCTCAGGTATCCCCTTTCACCTTTATAGCATCCCGCATCTACACCCTCCCCCACCGTTACCGTTCCCCTCCCCCACCACAGTCTCATCTGTTTGACATTCCAGGCTCTGACTTTTTCTGTACCTATTCACCTTTCTCGCCTCTTCCCTGCCGTTCTACTTTTCGTCTCAGTGTTTTCTGCCGTTATATCTCCTGTCACTCCTCGCTACACTTCTATCAGTCTCTCCCTAAATCCTACACCCCTTTTCAACCCAGATTTAGACTTCATTTGATCCAAACATCTAACAATGGTCATCCTTTTGTATCATCCGACCTTTATTGGTATACAGGTCTCCTACTTAAACGACAACGGTTTAGGCGCCCAAGATACTTTATATTATCATATACCTGTGCGTGAATGTCTCTCATTTACGGTTCAGCTGTCAAGATTGCATTCATCACTGAGTGATGTATGAACATAGTACGTCCCCCCGTACCACGTGACTTGTCATTCAAAATGGTAAGTGCTAAAATGGTATTCCTTAAGATATTTAGAATAAGAATAAGGAGCCAGAGTAAAAGAGTTTCCAATGGCCAAAGGAAATCTCTTCCTCAATGTTTATTCTGGCCACCCTGACTCTAGCTCCATATATTATCTTAAACGTCATAGTCTTAAATGTCTGCATTTTAGCCCCTATCTACATGGATACCTAGGTAACCACCCCATTACATTGCTCGGTGGATAGACCTGATTTTCAAGGTCTAATACAATCTCCAATCTGCCTACCTTCACACTTGACCTACGTTTCCCTTCGCCATTTAACCTTTCTTCTACTTCATGTTAATGTCATGGCTCCTAACAAAATGCCTTTCATGTTTTCCTTGTTTTTGTATATCTATAACCTTTATTCGCTAAACCACATGTTTACACTCAACATTTCATCCCATCCTCACCTATCACTATCATCCTACCCTATTGCCCTACCTGATTTTCTATCGGTATTACAATCTAAAACCAACCCCCGCAACATTGTAGTTTTGACGTTTCTTACACAAACTCACACCATTCTTAGATAATTTCTTTTCTCTCATTTTTCATCTTTTCTCTTTTAAATCGAGCTTTTGTTTCTTTCGTCAGTATTGAAACATGTTTACCAACCTATGAAATAACAATATCTATCATATTGTACTTCTTTTTTACCAATACTCCTATCATTCCTATTTTTACGATCATCTCATACTTCTTGACTTTAGGCACTATTGATTTCAGGCATTGTTGTTTTCATTGGGCATTATTGTTTTCATATCCACCTGTATGACTACACCGCATGTAAACGCATTTTTAACATGCTATTTTATAGAATACAACGTACTAGCCACCACAGCAGTAAACTAGCGGTTTAAACATTTTGCACCGGTATTTACAAGGGTTTGGATTCATGATAGGCTTCATTTGACTCTGTAGTTACTAGATATCAAAGACATGGAGACGTTGGTGATGTTGATAATATCATGTTATATTGATAAACAATTAGCAAATAGACAATCACCTATATATTCACATATATAGACCTACAACTGCACACGCCTTCACAAACATACGTTGTGATCACAGAATACGCGACTCACAGCAACCCTCCCAACCCTCCACAATCTACCCTTAGACCCACCAACACCCCAGCACCCTCATACCACCTGCCCACCCCCTACCCCTCCAGCTTGCCTCAGATTCGTTGGTTTGAGGGATCTTTCATCCACGGTCCTGGAGATTAAGCGGGATTGCCTTTTAGATTGATATCTCCTGGTGGTGGCTTTTAAGGCTCGGGGATCCAATCAAAGGAGGGCGTGGTGGTGGTACGTGGTGGGGCCTGTCCTCGGGTGACGGGATCACGGGCGCCCGGTCTCTACGCCAATCAGTGCTGCGCCCGGGATTAAGGCACGCTATAACCTTCAGTGGCCGCCGCCTAATTACCCCACTCGCCCCGGATTGATTAGGTGCGGCCGGACTACGCCCCGCAATCCGGGATGAGTCCGGGTGACGGCCGAGGTGGACACCGGGCAGCCCCAGCTGACACCCCTGCCGACAAGAAGCTCGTACTTGCGACCAAGCTCAGTGTCTTTATGCATGGTTAACCCCTTAACCACAGCATGATGCAATATGATGCCTCTAGGTATTTCCAGGCAAACTGTAGGTTGAAGTGTCTAGGTATTCCCAGGCAAACCGCAACAGGATGCCTGTAGGTATTCCCAGGAAACTGCAGCAAGATGCCTTTAGGTATTCTCAAGCAAACTGCAGCATAATGTCTCAAGTTACTCCCAGACAAACTACAGCATAAGGCTTCTAGGTATTCCCATGCAAACTCCAGTATGATTCTTCCAGGCATTATTGATGATTGTATATAAAATCTGATAGAAAGAGAAATAATTATTTGTATTGTGCAAAGCCTTGACAACGTATAAGGGGCATATTAGTCTTCGATCTATAATAACAAAATACTTTCAGATGTCATGACAAGATACCGACATCACATGTTATTTCTATATTGGGGGTGCTGTAATTGGAGTCCTACTAATGTAGGTACTGCCTGAGTGTGATGCTGTCTCAAATGA
This sequence comes from Alentia gelatinosa, assembly GCA_950022655.1. NCBI lineage: Eukaryota > Metazoa > Annelida > Polychaeta > Phyllodocida > Polynoidae > Alentia > Alentia gelatinosa. Next base: position 161,746,727 of record OX465579.1, read on the forward strand.
TTTGCTGCTACATGGAAAGGGTTAACTAGACGGGAAACGTACGATGTGATGGTAAGCAGGTGAACTGAGGCGAACGTCAATTCACCCATATGTGAGGCCAGGAGCAAACTATTTTTAATTGGCTGAGTCAAACCTCATAACCTATTACCAAATAAAACGTCCATAAAAAGGCGCAATAGAAGCTCCTGTCCGATGATGTTCACTGAGTCATAACAGAATGGAAACCTCATTTCATATTCATACAGAAATTCAATATACCTTATAAGGCCGGTGGCTGTGTTTTCTGGTGTTCTGTTCCATATTATTTTAAGTTTAATAAATCTGAAACACATAAGGTCTCTTTTAGGTTACTTTCGATAATATGTACAAAAAACATCATAAGGGTATACCCCACAAGTTACTCCCCAGAAATCTGATATAATTTGTGTAGGCGGTAGCGTGTGTTACACTGTACCATATCTGTTTAAAATAGGTAATTCATGAGCAAATCGGGAAAACTTTCGTCCTCAATCCAAGTTTAACCACGTGCGTCTAAGAACTGAGATGAACCTAAGAGAAAAAGATATAGTACCACAACAATTGCACTCTTTGTGCTTCAATACAAATGTATATGTATGCAATCACCATCGAAATAAAATAAAACGAGACTCATTTTCCCTATATCTGTTTCCTTCGACTGACAGCTTGTAAACGTTACTGGACTATGGTCCCATGTCAACTATATATATGGATGAAGACTTTATTTGCCAGTTATCTGTAGCATTTCATGCAATAGGTAAGTAAAATGCCCGATGTTAGCCTACTGCTTGCATTTATTACAGTTTTTACAGTCTTTCGTTTGTAAAGCTTTGTCGAAGCAGCAAATTCAGAACTTGATCTTCTGGACATTATCTAAAACACATTAAAGGCACGAGCTTCAATTCCTTGCAGTCTAAATTCTATTAAATCCTCAGTCCCCTAGGCCCTCCACATTTCCAGCTTCATGAACCACTACTTCAAAATATCTAATGGCTCCTCCCATCCCTACAGGACTCTATTGGGGAGGTGGGATGTCGCTCTTTGAGGCCTCTCTCACCTTCCATTTTACTTCTTTTTGAAGTATCCACTCCTGACCTCACCGCCTTTGCACACTGTAAGCGGCATTAAGTGTCAATGTCCAGACCTTACAGTACCTCTGGCATTTCTGAAATCTTTACTCAGTTATAGGCATCCATACAACATTTAACCTAATGTCATAGCCTTAAATTGCAATCATATTCTTCCTAGGCACAGCAAACCACGTATTATGTCCCACCTATTACAAGGATTTCAGTTAATTTGACTTCTCAGGTGCAGAGAATTTTGCCATAGATTCCATGAATACCATGAGATAAAAGAACATAGATTTTCAGATCCGGAAATTAAATAATAGATGTACAGTCATTCATTAAGTTAATATCTTTACAAGGACTTGGTGATTGAATACATAGACAATAATCGATAGTTTTGTGGACAGGCGGCCGTAAACCACGAGCGCTAGCGAGTGTATTACGACGTCAACCTCGAGTGGTTTACAGAGCCGCCTGTCCACAAAATCATCGTTTGTTGTATTTATTATCCATATTTTCGAATAAATTAAACTCAGTTATTGCCATAATTAATGGTATAACAATAGGGACTATTTCTCTGCTCTATAGCAAAAGGGACTATTTTTCCTGTATACCATGGTTTTGAGGCCGTATACCACAGGTTTGAATCCGTATACCACAGTTATGGTATCTGACAGGTTGTATACAATGGGTCGTGGTTTACTGAGTCCCTATGCATTTTCAATGGGGGCTTTGTATACGATGGATAATAAGGACTATAAACTTCCCTCTTGATCTGATAAAGTTCCGGAAACCTATCTGAAATTCAAAGTAGACGTTTCGCAGACAATAAAGGCATATCTTGGAAAGTGGAAATGGGTTATGTATCATCTGATTTGGAATGAAGGCCTACGTTATTGGCCTGAGAGGATAGGGAAACCTTGTGGACTAAAGCTTCTAGGAGGTTTAGGTCCATCGGGCTGGGGATCAGAGGGTAAAGCAAGCGGATGTTAAGACCCAGGGAGTTAAGGTTCAGTTAACGTAGAACCTTTCAGTGTCAATTGTGAATATTGGAGCATGATAATCAGATATTCATCTAAATCAGTGTCACTTTCCCCCTTTACATCGAATGTAACAAGAATGAAACAGTATAACTCTGTAACTAGAATGAAACAGTATAACATTGATTTTGATAAATGAAAAGAATATCAGTAATTCTACATGATAACTTGAGGAATTCATAACCCAGGTGGGAAAGGATATGAAAAACGTCTAACATATAGACAATATATAATTTACATATCTTATTAGTACCTTGGTAGTACTGTTGGAAATATATGATGATGTTAATTACTGAGCATTTATGGTGATATATAAGTCTAATTATTGTTAAATGCTGTGAAACACGTTGAGGAAGGGAGCGCCAAATATACATGAATCATATGACAATGAGATACTGTAAATTTGTGGAAATAAAAACATATTTGTAATGTGATAAAGTCCCCAAGTAGACCCAGAGTTATCACTAGCAGACCAAAAGTTTGGACGCACATGTGTCCTTCGATCCGCACTGATCAAATTATGACGGTTGAGGGGTTTTAATTGCGCAGACGACATTCGATAGCACCATTGTGTGTCACGACCTGTCAATATGTCAAACGCTGGCCGACGCCTCGCCCCTCCCCCGCGCGTCTCTGTCGTCCTGCGCTGTCTCCCGGCGTGTTCTTCCTATTATCCGTGTCACGCTGACCCCTAGCGGCGGGTACCAGCCTACCTCACCACCCCACCTCCGCCATCTTGCAAGCGTGTTTACATTGAATAACGCTCGGAAATAGAACGTCTTGATTAAGTCGACGCCCGTCTAGATGCCGCCACCGGCGACTAGGCCTTCATTAACTGGCTTTTGTGTGCGCCTTGGCGACGTAATGTTTTACATAATCTATTAGTGCCATCAGTGAGTTATATACCACTGTGGGGAAACAATGAATGGCAATTACCGACTGTAAGTGACTCTAGATATTGCGCACGATTCACCTCATCTAGTGAGCTCTACTAGTCAGGGAGGGGTAATTAATTCTAGGAGGGGTTGTTAATTAATCAGACCCTTCCTTTCTATGCTCCCTGAGTCTATTCTTTCGGAATTGCTACATAGTTCGGTATCCCGCGAAGATTTACTGTTTCTGGTGTAATCAGTAATTAACAGTGACTTTAAGATATGCTGGATTCAGGGGGTGTGATGTATGCGATAAGAGATTTTAATTAGTATGGACCTGGCTTGAAGGCAATATATACATCAATGTCGTAGGAGTTACACTTATTGTTTTACCTGCCGTTATTGGCGTATATCTGATGGAGAAAAAAAAGGGTTTTCTTTCCTACCGGTCGATATGCTTAGTAAAGCAGAAAATAATGGCACTATCTAGCACTGATGCTGTTGTCAGACGGTCTGTTTTCATCATGACATGATCTAATGATCCATATATCGATGTTGTCTATACTCCGACAATGGGATGTGCTGTTCAGTTTGATATCGCCGTTAAAAAGCACCTCAAACAGCGCCATCGAAAGCCGTCACTTTCCGAGACATCAAAAGGTATCGGGATGTAAAGGGACCCTTCAAAGATTTAACCCGATATAAGAAAATATACGGAAACTTATTGATTGTCCTTAATAGGCATCTTTCTGGTCCCCTATAGCTATATATTCATGATTCAACATGCAATTCATTTCCATTACTAGTGTACCTAGTTTTACCATCAACAAACTGTAAATTCAATATACTACTGGCATCAGCGAAATCTTTATTCCATACAGGCAGCATGCCCCATTTATATATACTACTTGATCGTTGTTTTTGTCTTTAGTAAGCCTGGGGAAAACTTGAGTTTCATACTTTCTACAATTGAAAGCTAAATAGAGAATCATATAAATGATCTATTTTATATCTGTATAAACAGGTAGATTTCACATTATAGTCATAATGTAGCCATGGCCAAACTCCATAGACTTGTTCATATAACTGCTGCACGTCCCATGTTCATACTATATCGATGAACTCAAATTTACCATAACCAAAGTATCAGTTCCATACACAACTCACACATTCTATTAGCTAAATCCCTATTAGATCTAGAGACCAATCCCTGTATCCATACCAGAAGGGGTACACCAGATGAGGTATACCATAAGGGGTATAATCAAGTCCATTGTCGTTAATCGATTGATAATGTGGTCTCTCTTTGTCTTCAGGGAAGTCGCCCTGCCTGCATTCTCAAATCACCCGTGTTTCCTAGTGTTAAGCTGATTGGAGACCCAGCCAACGGCAGCATGTACAACTCCCAGCCATGCAACCAAGCAGACCCTGACCTACATCGGTCGCTTCTTCTTGGGCGGCGCTCAATTAGGGCTTAAGGTAGCGGGTAATTGGGGCACGCAAGAAAGCTGGGCTTCACAATGGCTTAATGTATATGTCAACGGGCCCATTATCACCGCCCGGGCCGGGCGTGGGGTGCTCGCCGGTATTACCCCCCGCCCCGCCCGGCTACACCCTCCGGGGAGGGCCGTGCTTTGGGGTAACCGTAATAAAGGTTGTCAGGTTATACGTGGTGGTGATAGTGGCTGCGTCCGAACGTCTATGTGGATATGCGCGGGTTGTGATGGTTTTGTTAATTTGCAGGTTCCAGTGTGGAAACGGCATCGGTTCCCGGAGAAACCCTGTTACCAACAACCCCATCACACCGCCCCAATACACCCGCATAGACCTTAGATCTGCCATTTACTGTAGGCTAAACATGCCTAACGGTTTTGTCCCGAATTGTCCTATGGAGATCGGTAGTAACAGCAAAGATATATCACTGTTAGCTCTCCAATCCATCCAGATGGTTGCACGAAAAGTGAACTCCGAATGTAATCTCTGCAACAGCGGTGGGTTTAGAAGTGTCTCTGATTTTCTACGCCACGTCTACCTACCTATCCGAATATAATCTCTATTACCTAATAATATGGCTACAGTGACACCTTAGGAATAATTTATTATTTCTATGTAATTTGATAGACATTCTATTGAAATTATGAATATATAGAATTTTCATTATTCACCAGACTCATTAGAGCCACTGCCATTTGTGTCAGTACCTCTCGATACAGGGTAATGAATATAATCGATTCAAGTTTACGTTGAATGTTATTGAATTTGTCTTGTTTATGTGTATAATTCTATGAAATTCATATACATGTGATACTGATATGGAATATCGCCTTCATAATGTAGGCAATATCAATGCCGTAAATATGTTTCTTTGATAAAGAAAATTCCAATCACAACTGCCAGTACTATGACAGTGAGTCCCAGCATTACCGTTAGTGCCACTAATAACTATCATCTTTATCACCATAATCATGTTTTGTGCAATAACATCATGATGATCTGCAATAAGTCGATCATCTTTAATTTTCACATCAGTGCAGGCCTTTTACCATTATGATTACTATTAATTATTACCAATAGGCCTAAAACGTCAGAATTAGTGTTAGCAATACCATCAACATCATATTCCTTAAGAAATATTCTCAACGTGGCAAATGATTCCACCCCACCACCATTACCACCATCTCTAGAACCGAATCCCTGCCAACACCACCACTAGCAGCACAACCGTCGGCGTGGCCTGCCCGACTTCTGAAGTGTACCATCAAATCTCTAATCCGATTTGGCCCTCAGAGATAGACAGACTACAGGACCAGTGGCCGGCAATGATTCAATAGTCCAAAAACCTGTGAGGGAATTGGCAAGATGTGCGCAGGACAAAATCCCAAAGCACTCCCTGGTAATATTCGTCCTTGATAGACTAGGATAGAGTTTCAGAGGCTGCGGGAATCGGCCCGGGCGAGGGCAGGAGTGCCGGGCCTGGCTGTTAGCGTGCAGGCGGAGCAGGCCATTAACAGATCAGACAGAGCACACACGGACTAATGTTTCCTCATGTGTGTCCGACTGTAGTCCACAGCTGCCACGTCAGTGGTAAGGCATCTAGAGAGTGTTGAGCCCACCTGATGCTTATATATAGGCCTGTTTCCACTTGCGGTGATCCGAAGTCTTATCATCTGATAGATTGCCAGCCATTTCATTTCTACTGTACGAGCGTTTCGTATTTCTACTTGAGGCAAGTCCACGTCGTGCAAATATTTGATATTGCTTTATGTTCAAAATTTCGATTCCTTAAGACCAAAATAGTGCACGGGTTTTGGAAATAGAAAGTGTACAGGACAGAACATATGTGTAATATCTGTGGCTCACTATATATTTGTCGGCCACCAACGCCTTATTCAAAACAATCCCAGAAATCTGCCAGTTGAAATAAAATTAAAAAGGTCGGTGATCGATCTGTGTACCGATATTTTTGGCGTTTTTCCCAACCAGTTCCTCTTCACAAATCAATCGCCGACAAATTCCATAATGGTTTATTTTATCGTAGTTGAATAAGATCAAGGGTCCTTATGAAGTGATTTAGAAAATCGGTCGTCAAGTCGAACGATATTGCTATTTTTCATTTTTAAATAGCTAGCAAACCATCCTTTCACTATTTGGAAATTTCAACGAGTGATTCATAATAATCGCCGATCAGCATACATGTCCGCAAGTGGAAATGTACCTTATAAGGACTAGCTTCAATACACGACCCTGTGTGAACCCTGTGCGTGCTATCCCTACTTGGGTGTATAGTGGCACCCTGTCCTTTCTGTATCCTATCGGATACATATACCCTTTTACTTCCACACACGAAGACACACATTGCCAAGGCACCTGAACCACTAGGAAATACTTTTTCTTACGTAAGACTTACAATAACCACCCCAAACAAAAATAACAAATACCACAGAGGAGAGAGAGGAAGTTACTGAACCTTTCATGCATGGCATAATTTTTTGTGTGCACCATCTTCTTGTTAGTGGAGTCAGAACCCGTTTCTTTTATTGTGTGCTGGCATTCCTGCTCACATTTGTGTTGAGTCTGAAACACGCGGTACTTCTTTCAAGTATTGTGTTCTGACTGGCTTTGATCACGCCACCTTACATGGCAGGAAGCCCAGCAGGGCATCAGTAAAGTGAGGGAGGGATGGGGGGCACTTTGCCTTGTAGTTACTACCCTGCTGTCTTGTACCCTGAACCTCTATGATGACATGTGTCCTGATACACTGAGAATCCTCTACACCTGTAATTTACCTGTATACTACGTCCAGTACACTCCAATCTGTCCACCAATGAAAGCGAAGTGTCCTTTACAATAGAGTCCTACTGCTTTTATGCAGGGATTCTCCTCTCTATTTTCAGATTTACGTTAGCTAAGTGTTCCATGGAGACGTCAATGGTGCTTTTTATGTCTTTGTAAGGTCGTGTACCTGTCTGCATACACTATAGGTGTACAATGTTGCCTTTTTGTAGCCCGAAGAGAAGGATTCTTCATAAGAACGAAACGTATTTCCATATTCTAGTCGTCATTTTATGTAGCTGAGTCAGAGTCGTTATGCCTTCATGGGTACGCTATAAACGTTGAATTATTAACAAAAGACTGCCCATCAATATGCCCTTAAATTGACACGGGCCTGTAAACTTCACGTAACGTATACCGTCTGTACCGCCTTCCTAACAATAAGATGAAGTACTAGCTTTTGTATCTACCTCCCTATCAAACTTACTTATTATTCCTTTCAAAAATATCTTAAAGCATGAAAACCGGTTCTATAGACCTCATGGCCATATATGCAATATCTTCCTGTCTTCGTTCCATTCATGTATTCCTTAGTCTATAGCCGAACAAACAATGAATTACGGATTGAACGGTGTGCGTCGGGTACGTGGTAATTAGAATACCCAACAGTCTAACATCTTTAAGAAGTAAATATGGTGCCTTATTAGATGATGGCAACGGTCGCTAACGTCTAAGAAATACTGATCCAGTTAATGAACATTAGTATCCATATAAAATGTTAAATATAGGCATATCAACTGTTATCATATTAGTATAGTTCTTGAGCAACCAGAAGATGGGACCTATTTATTGGTTACCATAGTTACCGATCAGATTAAGCACTCCGAAACAGTACTCCGAACCATGTGTACAATTGTATAAAGTAAGCACATCTGATGATGCGAGATTTTTTTTTGTAGGCAGTTTATTGAAGTAAGTTACAGAGTATACATCATCATCAAGTACATCGTTACATAAATGTCGAAGACCGTAATGTCTTCGAGCTGTGTGGATAATGTCTATCTCTAAGGTCCAGTTTCTTAAACACTGCTTCTTTTTTCCCCCTTTATATGAAAATTGTTCAGTAACAAACATATACCTGGCAAAATTCGTAGGCTTTTAGTGGAAATTCTAAAGTCGAAGAACCGAACTTAAGTCTAACAGGTATGAGACTGGTTGGAGACATGACAAGTACAAGTATGAGACATTGTAACATGAGACTGATGTCCAACGAGAAATAAAAAAATAAGACATGGAGAATAGCCTGAGACTGACAATGAAAGATAAGAATTAAGACATAGATTGAGAAGCGAGATTAATCGCGAAACGTAGTGACAAAACTTAGAAATGTAACCACAAGTATTAATACTAGGAACAAAAAGTATGTTCATCATTGATGAATGAGCATGCAATAAAAATGAATAACAATTAAAAGGTTTGGGTTACAGTCAGTATATGGACCATTTTCTGTAACCCACTCGCACTCAGTCAACTTGCCATTTCTTCAACTGCCTGAGTATAGGATCCAAATTTATCAAGCACCAGTAGGTCAATCAGGTATTTTGGTATCTAGTGATTAGTCATCGTCAGTTGGGGACGCTTCTAGGACCCTGAGACACTGGCAGCCTGCTCTTTTCCCAGTATTACAGCGAATAACACACAGATAGTGAAGGGATCAGTGTTGTTGCAGAACTCGGGAAGCCTATATGTGACCACTCTAACTTTTAGGCAACGTATACAGCATGCTCTAAATATTACAAATTGAAATTTTACTTGAACAAGCAATTTTTTTAATGTTGCAACTACATTTTCAACCGTGGACGTCCTGTATGAATGCATTCACAAGGGATTTCTGCTAGACCTCTCATATAAGGGGGGCGGGTTATAACGGAGTTAACGGAGCCTCACACCTTGACGCCGCGCACACCTGACGTCCGCCTCTTTACCCCTGCACTCAGCCCACCTTGAGGTATCACAGCGGACTGACCAGAACGGACGGCTCGGATCAATACTCCGGTCTGCGGTCACTCTCCGGCCTCACCAGATCCTCGTGGAGGCTCAATACAGACGGCCCGGCTTTCTCTGCCAGCCGCCGAGAGAACACTGTCAAAGCCAGCAATGGGGGACAGAGTACAGGAGGGCCGCTGTCCATCAACAACCAGCAGCGCTAAGCTAGTCACCCATACTGCCCAACCGAGCACAGGCGGCTACCCGCCAACTAACCAAAGTCAGTATTAACCGATACTGGATCTGCCAATCAGTTAAAGCCAGTAACACACACTGCCCACCAGAGCACAGGCAACACTGACTCTGCCACCCACCAACTACCCAAAGCTAGTAATCCACGCTGCCTGTCAGAGTACAGGCAACTCTGACTCTGTCACCCACCAACCACCAAAAGCTAGTGGTTTACACTGCTCATTAAAACACAGGCAACCCTGACACTGCCACCCACCAGCCACCCAAAGCTTACAATCCACACTGCCCACCAGATCAAAGGCAACCCTGACTCTGCCACCAGCCAACCACCATAAGGTAGCAATCCCCGCTGCCAGGGTAAAGGCAGGGCATAATCTCGCACTAGCCAAAGCCAGGGCCCTGTTTCTCAGTCACGACATAATCTGCCAACGATACCCTGAGACATCTCTGCGATTGGAAGACAATTTGCAAGACACAAAATGGCGGCTGTACTATAGACAGTGTCTCAGCACGGTGCGCTCGATCGCCGCTAAAACTGTCCTTGCCTAAGACAGGTATAGAACTGTCTTAGGTTCTATACTGCAAAGACTGCCCAGTACCAGCTTCAGGGTTACTTATACCTTGGAGTGGAAAGCTTGTGGTGAAGTGGTTAGAGCACCTGCCTCAGGATGTGAGGTTCAGGGGTTCGGTACCTGTCCATGCCCAACTTTTTTTCATCTAATTTAAATTTGAAAGTTTCACATAACCAACTTACAGTTTTGTAGTTTGAAAAAGACACAGCGTTTTGGCCTTTATGGTTTTGCCTTCATCAGGTATAATGTAGAGTCTAAAGTCTGCTATAATGTACTAACAAACGTCTGCTCTGGTGTGCTGTGTCTATCAGAGACCATCAGAGCATGCCTCCGCTAATTTATGCAGAGACCTTGACTGAAGCCTTGACAGAAGAGTACACTGGCCACCAGAGCAGACAATTGCTATGACGAAATTCATACACGAATAATGGCGGAACGGTCTGACCAATCTTCTTCATATTTGGCACGGTTATAGGTTATATGTATCCCTTACTGTGTTAAAATTTCATTGCTTAATTCTTACGGGAAATGAAGTTGCGCATTCTGTACGACATGTCCATAAATGTCTTAGGTCTAAGACACTTTGGAAGACATTTTGAACCACGTGACCCTAAAGATGTCTTATCTATAGTACACCTGGCTGCAGCCTAAGTGCCCTTGAGGGACAATCGTTGGCCGATTCCCTAAGATGTCTTATCTATAGCACACTGACAGCTATAAGATGTCTTACAAAGATGATATCGTGACTGAGAAACAGGACCCAGTATCCCTCACACTACCATCCGGACAGTGTCAGTCACCCACCGACTGCTCAACCTGAACCCTGTACGCCAATATGTACACGGAACCAGGTCAAGCATTTGAACTGCCCCATACGTTGTGATAAATACTGTGAGAAAGATATCACTTTGTTTTAGGTACCTATATCCAGCAAGCAATACAATAGATTTGGTAATGTTAAAGCCCGAGCCACATAAAGCGAGAAATATTTCACCTGAGAAACGTTTCACCTGATTATTGCTTCCGAGATGTTGAATCATCTATATGTATCTCACATACATGCCATTTTGTGTTTGCGATTCTGGAAAATCCTGCGTTTTTCGCTTGGTGTGTCTCCTGCATTTGATATAATTGAGGCTTGAGAACATTTCTCAAACTTTACTCGTCTTTTATCATTGTTGCTCTGGTATGTTTCATATGTCAATATCGGTGTTGGCAGTCACGTTGTAAAGCCATACTCTAACAATAATGTCTCGGAAAACCTTGGTTAGGAGATCATTGTGAATTACATTATTGATAAGGCTAATACTGGAGACCTCGTAACTCAAGGCCTTCCCGTATACATTATCGTTGGTGCGTGTTGCGCTAATGAAAGTAGTGCATACGTTATATATCATATGAGCGATGAGAACGAGACATGTCCTGCTACACCCCTCCCCATTGAATCTGTAGCATGTTTTACATGCTATAATGCGTGTGTACATACATGCCTGATACCTGTGCGGGGGGTTGCACCTTGTAGGAAAGATTGAGTTGAAGAGAGCATTGAGTATATGGAGATGAGGATCAGGGAATTGAAGTGCGATATCTCTGGGATACGCCAATGCCGCAGGAAGGAGATAAACGAAGCATACCGTGCAGCCCCGTGGGTGGGGGACGTAGTGGGTATTATTATATACCTGTGGTAGTATATCCTACACATACGGCCCGCTCCTACCCATGTCATGTTTATATCCGTACGACACCTAGGTGACGTACGGGGTATGTATGTGGCGTATTGGGCATGTACAGGGGCGAAATCCAAAAACTCACCCAGAAGCAAGGTTAAAAATTGGATATTTTGAGGTATATAATAATAGAGAAACAGGCTGATTGTCTCCGTACGGATAAAATACTTGGTAAAATCGGCGATCAGATGAACCTCTGCCTCCGGCATCGGTTCATATGATCGCCGATTTTACCGCGTATTTTATCCGTACGGAGACAGTAAGCCTGTTTCTCTATAGGGTGGCAGATTGGAGCTGGGGTAGCATTCATTATGCCAGGCAGCATGCGTTGGGGGAAGAGCGGGACTCATAATGTATCTCCGATGGTCTCAACGGGAAAACAGCCGCGGTTACTCTCCCAGCTCACTTATCCGGCAGAAAGATCTCATTTTGTTGGTTCCCCCCGTGAGGGGTTGTGTTTTCAGCCGGCTGCATCAACCCACATACCATCCATCCCCCCATAACCCCTTCCCTCCTGGTGTATGCTGGGCGATGCATCATGGCCAGGAGGACGGGCGGGAATGGAATGAGGGACACATGGGACTCCTCCCATACGGAGAGATGAGTAGTTTTCCCGGAGACAATCTAACAGCATATTTGTGATGCTTGGTTCCAGTGGGACAATCCAACAGCGCTCATACACCATAAGGCAGTCCGCTGCAATGGCTGGGAATGCATTGCCGCAGAGGGATAATGTGCTTTCTGCTGTGCATACATAATAGCTCACGATAAGGGAGTTGTGTTAGTTGACGTTGTGGATGGAGGATATGCTTGTTGCGTAGGGAATGTTAAGTCAAGAGTGACTTAGGCCATTAGAGAGGATACCCTGTCCCTACAGGAGTGTCTGATCACCGTTCATAGTTCTCCGTTGAGACACATACATTACACCATCCCTGGTATTTTCCCCTAAAGATTCAAGGGCTGGTTCCACCAGCACGATGGATTTGCCATATCATATCATGGTATGTCTTGTTATATCTTACAGTAGCGCGATATGTCTTACCTCCTTTGCCACGATACGTCATGCGTGATGATGTGTGTAGTTTTTCTGATAATGTGTGTAAATTTTGGTGTTCTACCAATGCGACACTTTAGGATCTATTGCTTGGCCTACAGCGGCATACTGTACCGATGCTTCGTGGTAAAAATCCACGCGATTACTCAAAATCCAGCAGGAATTAGAAAGTCAACTAAATCATGACAAATCTCCCGATATCTTGTGTGCTAGCAGAAGACCCCCTTCAACATAGTTAACTCATACCCTGTTTTGCGTAACATGAAAATACTAAAGCGGCGTAAAGGTACGGTAACGTCAGAAACGTTAGCTTATCAGCGGCCAAGATTTACCATAACACCATTCTCATCAGAATGGCGGTCGCACGAATGGTGTTTTACTTGCTTTGCTATAGAGGTATACGTTATAGTTTTATATGTCTATTAATAACTTTCCTCACACGAATTCTAGGGCGAGTTAAAATCTAATTCGGGTGCTTAGACGGGGCCAACACGCCATCAGACGTTTTTTGTTGCAAAATTGTATTCATCATAGTTAAGTATACATTTCCGTTAACTCCATGTCATACGCTATACCGTTTTATACGTTTGATATCAAGTTTTCCTGGTGGTCTATTTCGTTGCTTTCCTAGTAATTATGATCTGATATAAAGTAAGAACCTTTAGTTAACTGACTCGATTCATAAGCATTGAAAAGTACGCCCTAAAAAGTATAGCGTTTGGGCCACGCCTCACTACCCTTATTGGTGTGCTCTATAATCCCCCATCCATACCGGTCCTGGGAGGACATGACACATCACTCCCACTCTTCACAAACACAAGCCAACGATTTAGGGTTCCTAAGGGCCACGGACACACCTGTTTGCTCGATCCCTAGTAGGGGCGGCTCTTGGCCCTTAGTCCCGTAATCCACCGGCTTCTGGGCCTCGCCGTGCGGCTCCCAAAAGACCACTAAGAGGCGGTCTGGCGAGCTTTCCCTCCCCCTGCAGTGGTCAGTGGGAAACACTAGCAGCTTTCATAATGGTCGCAACGCTACCCCAGCGGAGCCGAGGTGGGAGCTCCTGCTGCCATTGTTCATAATTACAAAGCCCATTCCCGTTGGCAAATTCGATTTGTCCACGGCTTATAATGCTTTGTCAACGGGGCTTTTACAGCGGGAGAAACAGGAGATGTATGGAAGTTTTATTCAGTTACAGCTTGGAGAGGAATCTTGGTGGAATAGAGGGAAGAGAGGGTGGAGGAAGTGTGGAGGCCTGTGCAACGTGTGGAAATGAGAAATTACCACCGACGGCCCAAACGTTGATTGGTGACTGAGCAGCTCGCTAGAATATGATACCGAGCCATTGGAGCGGCCCCTGCATATTTATGAGCTCTAATGGGATATTTAGTGGGATTTGAGATTTTTTGTGAGCAGGGGCCTTTAATACGCCAACCTCCTTGTTAAACTCAATCTCGGTCCGCCTGTGAGGGATTATGAAATGCAATTTAGAATTATGGATGCCCATTTAGGGCAGGTTGATTGTTGATGCAGCCGGCCAAAATCCTGGCTACCGGCGATGAAAACTGGGATGGAGAGAAGGACGGGTAAGGGTGCCGGTGTGAGGGTGGGTGGGGGCTCATTGCTGGGCGGGCGAGAGTGAGGGGAGATGCCGTGGGGGAAGTTGACTGACCCCGACCTCCTCAAGCTCCCCGTTCCGTGAAACAGGGTATGAATCATAGCGCCCCCGTCCTTACGTTTCAATTAACCGCAGCCGCAGCCAGGGCTCTTGTTTGCACCCTCGGGTCCCCAGGCGGTAGACCGACTGCTCTTGGACGGGTCGAGAAACTGGTTCTGTATTCAGACATGCTCCTTATCCACGGGTACGAGTGTCGGGCGGGTTCGTGCTTCGTCGTTTTGTGTCGTGTCAGACTAATAAAAGACAGTTTCCATTGGCCGATTATTCTGCACCGATCTGCAGTCGGGTACCACCGGTAAATCTTTTTGGTAAACTGATGCTAGATCGGTGACTGGAAGCGAGACATGCAGAAAATGCTTACTGATTAATTTGGTATAGATTATGTATCTAGGCCAGCAGCTCATAGAAATCTTTTGTGTACCTGGAATGTACAGTACAAACAGTGCATGCACTACACCCTCATCTGACATCCAGTCAGTGCAATCACCGACTGACCTTAGGATAACTAAAAAAATCTCCGCCGTTTTCGTGGGCCAATGGAAACGGAGGTTTGAAACATGACGTGTGTGTCTTGAAACTTGCGCGATTTGCCACCATAGTTCTCACAGATTCTGTCCAATCCGTCTCAAACTCTTGATAATGATATTTTAAGATACACAGATTGACAGAATCTCCAGTGCTGCCACAATCTAAAAAGTAGGATATTTTAGATTTACTTATGATATTGAATCGCATCTCTCAATTCATGAATTCATTATTAGTAAAATGTATAACAGACTATGAATTATACTCAGAACAAGAACTAAAACCTAACTACCAGACGTCACTGTAAATCAAACGGGCCTACTCCAAACCATGTCATGATATCACATGACCTTCTATGAAGCTCCTGTCCACAGGGATGTGAAGCTTATGATATCTTATGAAGTTGCTAGTTCCCCTGCGATGTTCCAAGCCGAACCCTGACGTATCGGACTACATTGTGGCGCAGTAATCTACATCATGACGCAGCCCGCCGCGTTGAGACGTGCCCTGACTCTCACTTCCGGTTATTTGACATATCCGCGAGGATCCCCGCATTATCCCCTCCGTGCCCCCCCCCCCCTGGTCCTGCCTGGTGAACCGAACCGTGCACGTGCACACCGCACCTCCCGCACGCACGACGCACGAGCGCCCGTTGTAACGCGGAGAATGTCGTAATTGCCCTTCGAGATGAAGATCCTTCGTGGGGCCGTTTATCCGAGATATCAGCGGCATGCAGCTGTTGTGAAGCTCCCCTAAACCCCCGTCCGCCCTCCCCTCCCCACCCCCACCCCACCCCCACCCCACCATACCCCGCCCTCCACTGCTAGACGCCAAACGCCGCCTGTTTTGTCAGGCGTCGCCATGGGTGGGGGAGGGGGTGTCGAACGTCAGACGAACGCCAGCCTGTGACGTCCCCAGCGTCACGATCGACGATAATGACATATCAGGGGAGCCGTCGGGCGTCGCGGTGCAGATCGGCGGCAACATTGGCCGCGTTCGTTTGTTCCCTTCCCCCTCCCCTCCTCCCTGGAGCACGACTCTCCGCTGCAGCCCCTGTCTCCCCCCTCGCCTCCCCCTGGAGACCCCCTGTCTCTCCCATCGAGCCCATTTTCTCTCCCCATGAAGCCTCCTGTCCCCCACTCCAGTATTCTCTACCTGACCTCCAGCGATTCCTCCCTCCAGTCTCGTTTTCTAAGACTTTTATTTTAGCTGGAGCTTAACTTAGGCATGATTTGCCTATTTCCAAGTGGCTCCAGGCTCCCTTTCCCGTTCATATCTTTTCTCCTTCCTCTTGACCTTCCTCACCCTCCCATGCACACTCTTTGCAACACTTCCCAGGTCGCTCTTTCTTCAATGTTCCTCCTCCTTTCCTGTATTTTCCTCTCCCTCCTCTGAGTTGCCTCCTATACCCCTCTCTCCCTTCCATGCGACCAACTAACCCTCCTCTTCATCTCATCTCTCCCTCAGCTCCAACTCCCTCCTCCCTCTCTAAGTTTCTCTTTCTTCTCCCCGGCCTCTTACCTGAAGCACCAACCCAGCCCATCAAGCTAACTCCCCCTGTCCCTAAACCCCTTTGTTTCTCCCTTACAGCCCTAGAGCCCCTCCCCACTAGCCCTCTACCCCCCCTTTCTAGCCCGTCATCCCGTCCTGACCCCTACTGCCGGCCATCCAACCCTCTTTTCCCCTCTCCTGCTCAGCTCCCTCCTCGATCCCCTTTGATATCCGTCCATTTGGCATCTCTCGTGAACAGCTCTATTCGTGCTGGATACCGACGGGACGCCTCCCTCTCCATCCCTCTCTCCCCTCTCTCTCTCTCCCTTTCCTTCCCTCTCTCTCTCTCTCTCTCTCTCTCTCTCTCTTCCTCTTCATCTCTTTTTCCTCCTTTCTCTCTCTTCATCTCTATCGTTTCTCCCTCTCCCCCTCCTACCCACCCACCCCACTCTGTATCCAACATTATCCCCTTTCCGCCCCGCCTCCCGTCCCGTGACAGGCCCCAGATGCCCGTCAGTCCCTCATCAACAGTTCCTCAATTATCTGCTCTCCCACAAAGAGGCCCCGACAACAATCGTCGCACGCTGACCCGTCCAACCGCCCGTCACAACGAGTGATAAATGCAGCGATTTTCAGCACAGGCGGCCACCATTACAGGGCTCCTAATTATGAGATTATGCCGATATCTAACTACCGGTGGACGATTGAGTCCAATCGGGATAATCTGCCAACCCTGTCTGGCAACAAAGACAGGGGTGGGTGGGTGGTCTGTGGATGGGAGGGGGTGGGGCTCAGCCTTTGGAGGGAGGGTGGAAATAGGAGGTGGGTGAGCTGGGTGCATGTGCTCAAACGTCCACATTCAGCATTACATGTTTCTGAGTCTCTCTTTGCAGTTTCCCTTTGGGTCCATAAAATCTGTCGTCCCTTATCCACTCGCTAATTTCATAATATCCGCACGACCTTTGTCTCATGCCGCATTTCTCAAAAAGCTCGCTGTGTCTTGTTTCTTACGGCGCTCACATCTCTGACGTTGTCTCAGGGCAAAACGACGCCATGTTGTACTCGACATAACAAACCCTGCCACACTCCACCAAGTTTATCTCGGGACCAATGAGAACTATCCAACCGGCTGACATTTAACTCCCAACATCATCTTCCCCGCATATCATCAGCATCACATACAAAAGTAAATACAACCAGCAACAATGCTTCGCGGGAAAATGTGCAACCTTTCTTGCCCCGCCGCCCTTTCGCATTTGCGCTTCAACAAAGAAGGATGGTTTTATTTACCGCTAGTTTGCCCAGCACATGGCTGATTTATAGCATAGAATGGCCGACCTACTTTTCCCATTCCCACTGCCCGACTAGGAAACAGCTCATAACTCTGTCTGGAGCAGCTCGTGCGCCTTTATTATTGCCTCGTGGCGTTTGCTTTAATTTTTATGTGCTCAGCGGGTGTGCCCGGCAAAGAGGGCCAGTGTCAATCCTCCAGGTGGGGACATTTAATCCTCCGAGTTGACCTGCTGTTTTCCCTGGAGGCATGGCCGGGGGGACTACCTAAGGACAGGTGGGCTTTGGGCGTGGACGAGGCGGGGGCAATGGTCAGGGTGTCCTTGCTGTCCACCCACATTCACACCTTGGGGAGCATTTAATTGGCTGAGCCCCCATTATGAGGCGTTAATAACTGGATTACTGGGGATGAATTATTGAGTCATTCCTCTAGCAGGTTATGGATGAGGCTGGTGGATGGTATACGATATGTGGGAGGGGGTTGGATATAAGCATTAATCGTCTCCGGGAGGGACCCAGGAGGACCTGCTCACTGCACTGACTCTGAAGATGATGGATGGAGCGGAGCTGCAGTCACTCACAACCCTGGAGCTGCTCAGGAGCTGCTCATAGCGTAGTAGGGGTAGAAGTTACTGGAAATATGGAGCAAGAGCCAGTAGGGATCGGCAAATTGGGATTGAGGGCCATGCATAAAGTACTTATACAAAATACTTTCTAAAAGTTTAAAACACCCCCACACACACACCCTCTCAATCCTGTACGCAATAGAACAAGGAAGGGGCATTTAAACAAAATCTCCCAAATGTTAACCCCCACACACACACACACACACACACACACCCGAGTGCCTACCTACCATAAGGATGAATTGAAAAGTTGAGACTGGACGAGATGGGCCCGTTTCATTTACAGACCACAAAATCGGTGGTAGGAATGAGTAATGTATGATATAGATAAAAGGGTAACAAGAAGGGTGGGGGGGGGGGGGCACTTCATGATAAGTTAATGTAGGATTAAAGATGGGCAAAGTTAAATCATGTATCACAGAGCCTTTGGTCAATAAGGATGTGTAAAAGTGAATAAATTAAGTTCCAGAAATTGGTAAGATAAACAAAGAATCAAAGACTAGGAAGGTGGACACATCTCTATCGAGGGCCAAATATGGGCCGTGGGGATGGGCAGATTAAATTAGAGACCGGGAATGGATGCAGAATTTATGATTAGGTGCATGGCATAAACCTTTTAAAACATGGATAGTGCCATTTTGCTGCTGACACTGATCAGTATCAATGCAGATACTTCGTTCTGCGAGGGTTGAGTATTGGCTCGTTATACCTGCCTGGAGGGTATAGAATTTGACATTTTGCCTCCCGATAACATTACACTCTCCTGATTGATCCTTCGTACCACTGTTTACCAGGTAGGACAAAGGATCTGCTTAGAAACTGTGACTCCCAGTGAGCCCCACTAACAGATTACCAAGGAACTAACATCCACTCTGTGCCCTATAGTAGAGACAGGAGAAGCTGGATAAAGGATCAAGGATTGATGGCTAGAGATGGGTAAAAATGGATTATGGATCGATGCATGACCCGCTAGAGAGGGGTGTAGAGCTGTGGGGGCTGAGGAAGATGGCGGAGAAGGAAGGAGGCGGCTGTAGGAAGCAGGAAGGATGCTGGAGCGTGAGCTGCTCCGGAGCTGCTCATCGCGGTGAGCGAGCACCTGGAGGTGGTGATTGATCTGCTGACACCTGATACGCAGCGGGGATGGGATGACACCGCCCGGGATTGCAATGAAATAACCTTATGAGATCTGTGACTGGCGGGGGTCCTTCTCCCAACGGTCAGTGGAGTGATACCCGCCAAGCCGCTTGTGAGGAGCATCCGAACCACAGTTTGATATCACACTCCTCTGCCCAAAAGCTGGACTTGCTCAAGTCTTTGATCATGGACATTATCAATAAATAAAACTACTTTGCAACGCCTGACAGATCCCGGCGAGGAGGGGTGCGGTAGATGTAGGGATAGGATACAAAGGATACGGGGGATGAAGCCAGTCTACCCAAATAGCCAGTTTTCAGATGCCGAATTTTGGTCTCCGATAATTTTTGTCGGCCAACATTGACGGATTTCTTTTTTATCTTTGTCATGAATCGGCAAGTGGAAGTGAAGATTTTAAAACGCAGCATCTGCTCTTTGCTAAGAGTGTGGGTGTTAATTTAGCACCACTACCTTATAGAATTATTATTGATCAAATCAACAGGGTTTGATTTTGTAGAAAATTATTCAAAATTTAAATACTTGTGCTTCACGAATAGGTTATTTGAGTCATGAGCTGTATTAATCATATGGTGGCGCCATATTATGTATTATCGGAAAAAGAAATCAAGGACGGTGGTGGAAAACTTTCTCTCTACATCTGATGAGCTTTCATGAGGAATGGAAAAAAATCTTGAAGTGGTGCGAAATTCAAGAATCGTGGCAAAAAACATTGTCTGGTAGAAAAAGCAAGTTCTGTGCCTTTCTGTTGCTCTGAGCAGTCGCCGACGGCCCCACATCACATACAGAAGCCCACCTGTGGGAGGGGAAACAATTATTAGGTATAATTTACGGCCAGGGCTGTGATGATGAATCGGGCTCGTTTCCCCCTTCGGTCATCATCTGATTCATTTGCATGGCAAATGACTGCGGCTAAGACACATGGCGCTCATTACGGCCCTGTGTGGGGTGTGCAGGGGTGTGTAGGGGTGTGTAGGGGTGTGTAGGGGTGTGTTGGGGTGTGTATGGGGGTTGGGGTGCTCTCTGAGGGGGGTGATGATCACCCTTCCCCAGGTCGTTACCCCACCGTCGCGCGTTTCCATACGGAACCCGCCACTGAGGTGCCCTCTCCGAGGTCCGCAACTCAATTACCGACACGTCTTAGCCGGGCGTCGGCGCGTGAAATGAGATGCCCCTATCAGCAGCATACCAAATCAGTACCCAGTATCCAGATAGCCTGGCCCTAGGTTCCCCACATCTTCTACGCCTTTTTGTATTTCAGTAAAGCATAACAGTTCTACGCAAAGGTAGATATCCCGCTGTAGTTGGGATATGAATCTATATATCACTTGGCAGATCCTTTATATTAGGAAGCAAAATATTTAAAAAGATGAACATATATACAGTGAGTTGTGATGATAAGGACTAGGATGGCCGTCATTGATCGCAATATCAATAATTTGTTGCTTGGCACTGGCTGTATCTGAAGATCTAAGCACCTTAACTGCTCACATACGAGATCTCTTACCATGGATATCTGCTGTTTTATTAACTATTTGATCTTCTTTACTGTAAATCTATGAGTCGTTAAGTTAAACCCTGAAGGGCAGGACATGCTTCAAGGCATTCCCAGGCTGCGGCAAGACAATGCCTTAAGATTCTTGTTCACTGGTTTTAATTGAATAGTTTGATCACTTCTTTTTCAATAAATACTCGCTTGATTTCGAGGATATGCATGTCCGATTATGTCATGTTACGCAAGAAAATATTTTTAAAGCGAAATGCGTTTGAATGTCTCCATTTCTACCTTTATATTCCATTATAAATACCTGGCACATAGTCAAAATTCGTGAGGCTGACTACCGCAGGACCTGTGTTCTGTTCTGGTGCGCTGTCGTGCAATGACAGCTCTGAGAAAGGTGTTAAATTTATCTAACAGCTTTCATGCCACCATGCTGAGTATACGATGTGCGGAACGGAAGTAAGGAGGGGGCAGCCGACATGCCTACCCCACAGATGGCGCCACCGACAGTGTTCATTCAACAAGGGCAGCAAACAATCCGCAGCCGTCCCCTCCTTGAGTTTTGTGTGTTTGGCGAAAGGCCCATTAGGAGAAAGAAATTCCGTGTTGATGTTACAGCCTGGAGAAATGAAACTCAGATTCAATTTCCCGTCGTCGCCACGCGGGAGATGAACTTCAAAACTGGCGCATCGCCTGCACTCGTACATATTCATGTTCTGTGGCGAACATCAGTATAAACACCCCACTACAAGATACAAAAACACAGTGAGTCTTCCTCTTTTCTCCTGCGTTTTTCTCTCCTTCCAGCACGGACGGTGAAGCTTGCCACCATTAATGTCCGCCTCAAAATCAATGAGTTGGGGCATAATTTTGCCGGGCAAGAAATGCTTTATTTGCCTTTGATCTTGCCGGTGCATCTAATTTCCTTTGTTCTTCCCACACACTCGCGGGCCCCTGGACACACAGGCACTGGGCGATATTAAGGGTTATTTGGGCATGGGATAGAGATCGTTTAGTTAAATCAGTGGATCCCATCGCAATCTGGATCGGTGGACACTGCCGCTTGGGGTCGCTGTCTCTCACTGGCCGTTATCATATGGATCCTATCCCTGCGCCCTATTGACTGAGCAGCTCAGAGCGAAGGGCAGAGCCGCTCCCAATACCACCCGTTATCAATATTTATCCAATAGCTGTGTGATCAGTCGGCGGCACTAGTTCCCAGACAATCCCACTTTAATTAGTATCTGTATGGGGAAGGCCGCACTGTGCTTCCACAAACATTGGCTGAGGGTGAGTCAGTCGCCTACAAACATCAGTGTTTTCTCTGCCCGCCACGGGCTCTCTCCACCCCTGACACCCACGCAGCCCTTTGCCCTGTATCTATGAATATCATGTGCGCTCAAAGGCACGCGCCTATTCGCATTTCCGTCATAGCAGTCGACAGGCTTTGCTGACCCGCCGATAGAGGTCTCTAGCTGTCTCCTACAGAAGACAGTGGTCCCTATCTACCCACTTCCAGAAACCACTACAATATTCATGTAATTCCTCAGATCCGTTAGACTGTATATATTGCTATATTCCATTGTGATACACGAGATGATGTGGATCCTAAGTTCTAATGCCCAGCGATCTGAGCTAGGAAACGAAACTATTTCTATTTGTTCATGTTTTATTATACTAGAGACAAATATGTGAATCCGTGCACAACCTATCTGCCTGTCTTCAGTGGCAGTAATTTATGAACAGGTTTTTGAGCATGGGCCACACGCTACTACACGCTGCCTAAAGGTACGATTGGTCACATAGACTTTGACCCACTAGTGTTTGTTATATTGTGATCCTAGACAGACTGTTGCAGAAGCTAGTGATGCGTTGACCGGATGCAAGTCGGTTACAGAAAATGACACGTAGACTTCGTACATGTATATCCCAAACCATTTAATTGCTGTTTTCTTTATAATTCCACGCTCACTCATTAATGATAAACATGCCATTAGCACTAGGCTTACTCAACACATGGGTGAAAACTTCCATATCAGTTCATATCAATTGTATACAATAGCATAGATACTGTTATCAATTTATTTGCCCCTCCTGTATCAATGTCCCGTGATGGCTCGGTGTATATAGTTAACAAATAATACTATTTAACTTGTTCTGGTAATGCCATAGTCACTTTAAGATAGGATGTGAAGTGTACAGAATGTCTTATCATTGTTTGTAGTACTTTTCACATCTCCAGATTAAGATCTACTGTCTGAACCATTGGCGACGTTTTCGTGGCAATTGACGTTTTTTACCTGAAATAGGACATTAACTAAGTGGAAACTGCGCCAACAATTTAGGTGTTGCTAAAGGTTTGTGAATAGAGTGTATTTCTTGTGTCTGACGTTAACGCTCCTACGAATCGAGAAACACTAAAATACTATGATACTAATTCAGCACGTTACGTATTGATTTAAATATTGCTCTGTAACGACCAAGGGCCGCTATCAACATTAGACAGTATAATCCCCCGTCAACGACTCAATGGCGCCATCTGATTACTTTTGGCTTAATTTCGCCTATCTACCGAACTCTTTAGTTTAACAATGGCTTTAATTATTCGGCTTTCAAACAGCGATAGGAGTTTGCCAGGTTTTTTTATGGCGTTAATCATGGTTATAAAGTGTGTTCTAACCAAAGAGCCGTTTTTGTTTGCGGTAATGGCTTATTTTCGTCTCTTGCATGGCTGAGCGGGTGTTTTCATATAGAGCTGGTAATGAATGGACGATGCAGACAATCACCTCTTTTCGAATATCTAATTACACACGGAAAGATCGAAAAAAAACGCCACTGGAATTATCTCCCCCATAGACATATTGTTCTATAGAGGCCACACAATAGCAGACTGTTATATATGTCCAACCGATGACAAAAATAAAGTAAAAACTCATTGCGCTATGCTGATTTAAGCACCGATCTACTCATCGAAATACAAAAATTGAAATATGAGAAATATTTTATACATTAATGAGACTGACGCCTACATATTCTATTTGGTAAAATTGTAGATTATGACATATAGAGCCTAATGAACAAAGGTCCCACATGAATTAATGATACGAGAGTTCTACTACCTTTGAACTAGCTAGACACAATAGCAGTAGAAAGCCAAATCGTCGTAGCTACCTTCAAAGGTGGCCCCAACCTAATGGCGGAAAAAGACGGGATGAATCTATTTCTTATATGGGGGTAAGCTTCCTATGGTCTCAGTCTTAATGCCTGCACCCAAGCCGAACAATAAAGTAACAAGACCTAACCAGGCCCCGCCCGACTCCGACATGTGCAGGAAAATCTGACCCGCAGCGAGACGTGCTTCGTGGAGAGAGGAGGCGTTTGGGGACGACATCCGAGACCCCGGGCACTTCTGATATTCCAGTCGCTTCTGTCATGCAAATGGAGCAGCACTTGAGCCTACTGCTCACTGGGGCTGGAGTCTTTGATGGGGAGCGGCTCACCATGACTCAAGCCCTGCGCCTGTCACCTTCTTCGGCGTAACGGCCCTGACGAGGAGCTGCTTGGAGCTGCTCGGAGATGCTCGGAGATGCTCGGAGATGCTCGGAGGTGTTCGGAGGTGTTCGGAGATGCTCGGAGATGCTCAGAGAAATACTAATTGATCTATGAAATGAGAACTGCTAAACATTCCTTGGTTGCTTTGAGCTGTTCGGAGATTTTTGGTACTGTTCAGGGCCTCTTAGAGCTGCGCAGAGCTGCAGGAGGCCACTCAAGGAAATGCTCGGTGATCTTTGTGAGACTAGCTGTCTTGCTCTAGTGGGGGCTTCCCGGAGCTGCAAAGCTGTCAAGCATGTTCATTTTGCTCACAGTTGTTCGGGGCTGTTCGAGGCTGTTCAGGGCTTCTTAGGACTGCTCAGAGCTGGTCAGAGGTGCTTGGACCTACCAAGCCTCTTTAGTTTGCACAAACTCTGTTCAGTGCTTTTAATGGAGATATTCACAGTTATTCACCTCTTATGGGGGACTTATTGTGGTTGCTTGGAACTAATAGGCCTCTCAATCTATCAGAGTTTTCAGGACATTTTTTAACTGTTCAGGCCTATCTGGGTCCTCTAAGGGCCAGTGGTCTCTTAGAACTGCTCAGAGGTGTTTGGGGCAGCTCGTGGTTGCTTAGAGTTGGTAAGCCTGTTTTGAGTAATGAGAGTTGTTCATCGCATTTTTTTTTGGCTTTTAGGGCTGCACAGAACTGCTAAGCCTCTCTTGGTTGCTCAGAGCTGTGCAAGGTTTTTCGGGACTGACCAGAATTGTTCATGATAGTTTGGGGTCATTTGAGGCTTCTTAGGTCTGCCAACAGCCTCTCGAAGCTCGCAGTAGGAAGAATGGCTCAGATGTACTCCAAACACCTGAGCGATAGCAGGCTGATACTTTAGGGATAGTCCAAACAAGCCAATAGACTCTCAGCCCTGCCTGTATGGATCATCTCAGACCTGCCTGGAATGACCATAGAGCAGCTCGCACGGTGTTTCTAGGGGAGTCCTTCATGAGCTGCTCGCGCCTTATATGAGGACCTGGTGGTGGGTGTCAGTAGATGTCAGTGCACGGAGCAGCACGGAGCAGTTCATTGTGCACGCAGGCTTCTCTTACGGTCACTTATCTGTGACCGATTAACACCAACTCACCATAATGACCCCCGCATGAGGCACCACTAAGCCACATCTGGCCATTAAGCGCGGGAAGAATAGGCCGGCCATGTTAAAAACGCGACTTTTTTCAGACGGTCACGGTCCCGTAGTTTCATAAAGCCAATCCAGCACGTGCATCACCCGCAAAAAACGCAGGCGATGAGGGTGCTGTGTGGAGGGTGGGCATTGTGCTCCGCCCCGTTCCCGCGTCGTGTTTTAACCCCCAGTTTCCTACCCTCAGGGGACGACTTGCATGTGAACGTTTCTGTTCATATTACCTAAGGGTGATTCCCATTTTAGATAGCACAGATGAAAAGGGGCAAAAAAAGCTCCGAATCAATTTCGGTATGCTCAGGAAGAATGAAGAAATCGTGGAGAATATTGTTCGTCTTGTTTTTCATCGTAGACCACATGATTTTGACTAGCTGTTTCGTGTTCGCTTTGATACGTGTTATTTCAGCCACTATTACCCCAGGCTAACAGCGTCATTATTGTCTGAAGATTAAATCATGCATAACCTGAAAATAGACAGCCCTCTGTTACTGCGACATATTATAGAGACAATATCACGCACCCCACTGTCATGTAAGAATGGCATCTATTATAATTTTATCATGGGGGGTGGCGATTAATATCTGAAATTTCATTACCAGGAATGGCGTTGTCCTGACCTCCATCCTGAGTACTATCCTATGTACACGATTGGATAATATCGTGAATAGGAATAGTAAAAAGATATGTTAATAATAGATGTTATTGCCATTAGATCATAAGAAAAGAGATTATTTTTTAGAAAAGAAGAAATATAACACATTAGGTTTGTCTGAGGTTTGAACCCCGGTCCTTTTGATTTGCTTTGTTTCTAACCAGACAAACACCGGGGAAAGACACAAAACACAACCTGTCAAAGGAAGGCTTTCATCATGTAGGATCCGTCCGAAGGATATAGGTCGCGAAATGTATAAAACTGAGAAAGTAGAATAAGTTACAGACAACATTTATTTAACCTGATCATTCTCCTATCCTTTTTGTTTTCGTTCCACGAACTCTCCTATCCTTATCCAGCCCATTGTCTCCATATATCAAACAGCCCCCTGGTTTACTTCACAGAATATCCCATATAATACCACACATGGTTACAACGTTATCAACTCCCACCCAGACACCGTGTTGACACAATGAGTGATCACCAGATATCCCCTTCCAGGACAAAAGGGTTAGGGGCAATATTTCTAGACTACGTAGTTCTTGTTTACCATCTATTTCTGTCCTGGTATTAATCATAGCCAGCTAATGTTAATTCCCATGGGCCACAAAACTATTAGATTACCGGCGATTATGAGGATCAATTGATTGATCATGTATATAGTATGAGGCTGGAAACGTGGCCCTGGTAGATATGTGGAATATTGATGGTAACGCATGGCTAGTGACAATGATGGCGGGGTGCATCGTCATTCACCCGAGTATGTAAACGCTGTCCCATAATGAATCCATCCAATAATAGGCTGGCGCCGCTACTACGAACGAAAGCAACAGGAACTTTTGTACACTCCTCTCCCAATGAATGGTGTTAGAACTATGTAATAGGAGCCCATGCAATCGGTGTGGCAATTGTCTATGGACATTTTGGCCACCCCACCTTTACAGAAAAAAGTTAGAATACGAATTATTTCAAAGCCGCACAACCAAATAAGTTATAAAGAAATGACTTTCATGTCCGTACGAATGGCCCATTTTTGTATATTGGCGTCGTCTGGCGTCAGCACTGTGATGCCAGTATTATACTTGGGACCCTAAGAAGCCGAGATCAGTTGGTTTCGACCTCGAGGTAGCCTTGTCCGTGTTTCGATTGAACAAGGCTCCGGTCAGAAGGTCCGTGATGGGAGACGGGCGGGTGGAGTGGGGCTCGGCCGGCAGCCGGCAGCCTCTGCTTCCGGTAGGTGTCACATGGCCAAGTGTCAGCCAATCACGGGCGTCGCCTGCTGCCTATCTTCGGGAACAGCGCATTTCCGGTGGTTCTCTCATCAGATGGCGCTTGTGGGGTGCGGGCAGCCTCGTTCCTGCCTCGCATTGAGCTGAGTGTGGCGTTACAGCGTCTCGCGTAAAGTGGTGCCATCTGGTGACATACAGCCGGATTTAGCCGGGGTCGGTGGGCAGGGCGAGAACTCCAGATGGCCAAGCGGGGCGGTGTGAACAACCTGAACGTGCCAATGCGCCACTCGGGTTTGGCCGACACGCTGATCGGATTAGAGGAAAGAGCTTTCCACGCGGCCGACCAAAAAAATACATCTTGAGGCCATGTTCTATAGGCCGACTAAAATGCACTGAATTTCCGAGTTACCAGAAATGTCATTCTTCAATGGCCGATGAAAATGGCACTGATTAATTGAGGTATAAAGGTGTGTCGGTGGTGCCACCGACTGCACGTCGGTATCTTAGAATCGGTGAGGGCACAGTAGATGCCTTGTCTCTACTGCATTTATCATGTCCATAACGATTCATGATTTCCCTAAACCCTTGACGATCACCGACGAAATCAAAGTGTTTTGGTTCTCTCAGTTTGTCATAGATAGGTCAGTGGTGCCCTCATTGCATAATCTTGACCAATTTAATCAGTGGCAAATAATTGGCCAATGGAAAATGGCTTTAAGAATCTGTCAGTGGTGGCCAACGACTTTTCGTCGGTAATAAATGGTCGGTGAGAGTGCCATGCATGTCATGTTTTCACTGCATCTCACATAGCATTTTCAGGTTAAACTTTGAACCTCACTTAAAATCGACATAATAATCGTTGACCTTTTCAAATTCCAGCTTCAATACTATAGTATACGGAAACTGGTTTACTGTCTTCGTACGTCAAATATATGCGGTGAAATTATTGGTCCCATACATCCCGATGCCGTAGGCAGAGGGATGTATGGGATCAATAATTTTACCAAGTATTTTGACGTACGAAGACAGTCAGCCTGTTTTCGTATTATTATATACCTAAAAATGGCGAAATGTTACCTAGTCACGTGGTCACATACTCCGTACGGCACAGTGTGCTGTACGGATATAAATACGCCATGGGTAGGAGCGGGCAGTATAAGTAGTTGATACAGCCATAGGTATATAATAATACTATATACCTGTAGCCGTATTTTCTACATATATCGCCCAGTCCTTCCAAACAAGATACCATTTCGCCAATTTAAGGTGTATGATAACAGCAGACTGACTGTAATTTCACATAAAATCATCTTGGTAAATCTTGCAATAATATTATCCCTCTGTCTTCAGCATCGGCATAATTGATTTGACAATTACACCGCGTATTTATGACGTACAACTACAGTAACCCTGTTTCCGTATAGTAGTCAGCTTTAAGTCATCTGCTTGACCTAAATCAAATGTCGTCTGTTCATATCAAATTCACAACGCCCCACCTAATCCAGACGAAAATGAGAGGGATGGAGCATTATTGCTTGACATTGATGGCTGCCTGCTCCGCTTCTACTCCCACCACGATGACGCCATGAAATAATAATAAGCGGGAATATTAAACGTGTAATCATGAAGCGAGCAAGGCCGGAGTGCCATCCTTTTGTTCAGGTCCACGCGGGGAGATATGAATCATCTCGGTCCAGTGCAGTGTCCAGTCGCGTATGAGACTCCCCCTTCCCGCCCTTTTTGTCTCAATTAGAGTCGCTGCTTACACGGCCCCTCACTGATCACACACCTTTGACCTCAACATGAAGGTCAAAACCACGTAGCCGTAACACAAGCTGACACTTTATGCGATTACTCTCCTGTGCTTAGATCCCCGTTAACCCAGAGTAGACCTTCATTTCGTTATTTTTACCCATTGATTGCGAAGTCCTCATTGGAAATATATCGTGCCACAGTAAACCACACCCATTGATTATGAGAAAATAGTCCCTTTATAATGGAGACCAAAAAGTAGTCTCTAATCATTTATCATCCAACGTATACAAAGCACCCATTGAAAATGTAATGGAGACTCATTAAACCACTACCAATTGTTCTGAAACTGTCAGATACCATAACCATGGTATACGCATTCCAATCCCTCAACCCTCGAAGCGAGTGTGTACGGGAAAATAGACCATTTGTGCAAGAGAGCAAAACAATAGTTTCTTATGATATACCCTATAATGTGTAAATTTTGGGGTTTAATTTATTCAATAAGATGGATGATAGATACAACAAACGATGGTTTTGTGGTCAGGCGGCTCTGTAAGCCACCCGAGGTTGACGTCGTCATATACACGCTAACGTGTATTACTACACATCAACCTCTCGTGGTTTACGGCCGCCTGACCTCAGAACCATCGATCTTGTGTCTATTTATCTTCCGCCCACACACACATGCACGCACGCACACCATACAATAATAGTTTATTTATTCTGGGATGATTCCTTTGGTGGTTTCAGGTTCCATTAATATATCACTATCTCGTGAACAAAACAGTTATTTAGATTGATTTTCCTATTGGGATTCAGATGTAACTGATATTACCTTAAGGTAGTAAGCGTAGGATGCGATCGCAATCTCGTAGTATCAAATAACATATTGATGAATTTAGAAACAGCTTCGTGAGTGAAAGGTGATTTATAAATGTAGGGAATATGACACCACACAACATTAAATCAACATTAACTCTATGAAGTAACAACAAATGGTGCCGTTTAAAACATCTGTAGTTCCATTTTGTCCTCCTTGGGTGCCAGCATAAATAATTGCCAACGCCATTACAAGCGCCTAATGATGCTGCCCAACTCAATTCTGAGTTAACACATAACATCTTCTTGCTTAAATACAACCCCGCTGGCTTTTTCCACATAAGTCTTATCTGGGAGGGATTCTCCTGCAGCACTTTCTTCCTGGAGATAAATCCCTTCCTCTCCAATGGTGTAGCCTACATTTGCTTATCTTCTTAGCTGCCGCCTACCCCCCGATCCCTTTCTTATCTGGTTTTATTTATCCTCAGCCTTCGTTTGCTTGGGGAATTGCCACCATTAGGCCATTGGGGAAGGCTCTGGGAGGGGACTGCCAAGGGAGGGCCAGATCTAGCTGAAGCCATTGATTCTCTGATGTGGGTAGCCACAACGGAATACTATGTGTATCACCTAGATTCTACCTCGGCTGAGCCGTATAAAACCTCCTCTGCCATCAACAGCTGGTGATGAAAAACACCGCCACTGTTCTTTCTTCTAGAAAGCGTTACTCTGTAGGACGTCTGCACATTGATTTATTCAGTAGCTGGTCTGTATAGATTTGTCCAACCATCCATTTATTTAATAGCTAGAAGCATCTTTCCTAGCCTGTTATGGGGATAAAATAGTTGTAGAGTATCCAGGTTTTTACATGGTAGTGATTTGTTTAGTATGATAAAGATCACTTGTTTGTATATACGTTTGATTCTCCATCGTGTACAAAGCTCTAATGGAAAATGCATGTAAACTCAGTGAACCGCTACCCATTATCTAAAAACTGTCAAATACATAAACACGGCAAACGAGTTGCAAATCCGTCCTGACACCGCCACGAAGCCATTGACTACGGATAAATAGTCCCTTTATGCTATAGAGCAAAAGAAAGTCATTATTGATGTACCCATTAATGGGTTTGATTTAATCGAGAAGATGGATAAAGAATAAAACAAACGAAGGTTTTGTGTTCAGGCCTTTACTTTCCCATGTTACAATTACTTTTACCTCAATCATATATTGTGCTTTATGTAGGGTTCCCTAGTGTGGTCATGTCTGTTATCATTTCGTATGTATCTATGTTTTTACTGCTCTGTAAGATATCCCCGGAATATGTATACTGATTGTATTACTTCTCATAAGGTCTTGTGTGTGGATACATTTATTTGATGACCCTTTTATTCATATTACTACTTGTAACTATCCAATCTGTTATTGGCCAGCTCATCTTTCCACATCAAATAACATATTCAGCCCATCAATTCTTCTTCATGGGCTTTTTATTACTCTAGCTTTTCCAATATGATGTTTTCTGCGATGATTGTAGGAATCCATGTTAGACCTCACCCGATTCGGCTAATACAGCTATTGGCCGGCGGCAAACAGGTAGGTGTAGCTCCTAAATAACGCCTCGTTCATTGACAGGGCCATAGATAGTGGGTATTTATGTAGGCAGTGTGTGCGTGTGTCCAGTACATGGCCTCAAGTTGCCCTCTAGACACATGTCCACCGGCCGCATGACATGCACTGCTAGAATTTCTCTAATTAGGTTTCCACGCTCCCCCACCGGCACTCTCCTCCCACCATACCATCCCCCGTTCACTGCCTAGAACCCCCCCCCCCCCCCCGCCCCCCGCAGCCCCAGCAGGGCTGTCACCACTGGGAGAATATTTGCCATATGCTGTCTGGGGCCACAGAGGTGTGAGTCAGTCTCCGGGGGCATTGGAGGCCGAAGGCGGGAGGGGGAGGGACGGGTAGGGGGATACTCACCCCCAAATCCACACCTCTGCCCAGTCACCTCCTCCCCCTCCTCCAACCCCACGACCCACAGCCTATTGCCCCTGTTAACCCTACAGTGGACTTCCAATCAAATTCGTCCTTCCCTACCTTTTCGTTTCGGGCTGGGAGAGGTGGGGACGAGGTCTCCCGTGCGGAGAGGTCGGATGCGAGTATATCTCATCGTGATATTACTTGATATGGCTCAATTTCACGATTATTTCCAGATACAGCTCTAACAAAGTAACTAGAAATAAGTGTGGAGAAATGCAGCGATTATGTAAAATTTCAGTCATGAAATACCTCATCTTTACAGATCCACAATTCTTGGTTCCGCTATTGCATCCTGGACCACTACCTCACGATTAAACGGCATACGATCTAATATCGTCGCGCTTTCAGTCGCCTAGTGTAAATGGCAAGCCATGCTATAGTCTGACTCAAAGCCTAGAGAATGCAGGTCACTGTTGGATGTGGCTGTTGGTTGTGCTGCCAGTGCGGATAGGGATGTTGATGACAGAGCCAGTAGAGAGAGACTGCATGCTGGCTTGTTTTCTCTCTCCGTCCCCCACTCCCCCTTCACGCTCGTCTTGATTACACACGTTCTTTTTCGCGCGTTGTTTGTTATTTGCGGTAATTGCATCTTCATCTAATTGTTTCGTCCCCAATCTGAGTTTTTCGCGTCGGACGCTCCAGTAAAGGATCGTTAATTTCCGGCGGCGGCCTTATGAGTGTTCACCAGGAACCCCTTCGCCGACGAGACACATTCCGTGGCTTTCAGGTCTGTCTGCATCAAAGCTTGCCGCCTCTCGCGTCCCCCTAGAGCGTCTACTACTCCCTTGGCCTCGAGCCACAGACGCGCCGAGAGCAGACGACTTTCGGTTCTTTGTCATCATTGCATTTTGCAGGCGGGAAGAACGGAAAATGACATGTGTGCGCGCGAGAAGATGGCTTAAGCAGACGGCCCCGAGACGGATACGGCCGCCTCGACGAGGTTTGTTATCTTGATTGGCAATTGTGTGCATCTAGTGAGGATCCCAGCCAGCCACCCCTTCCCTCTGAGCCTGTTAGAACACGGTTGACACACGCGCTGCAGCAGAGATAAAAGCGCATTATCTGGACTAAAGTATCGGGCGTGACTGGGTCAGATATGCTAGAGTGATATTAGAAATAAGACTAGGGCGCGTTCTACCTTTTATCCATGTA
This sequence comes from Alentia gelatinosa, assembly GCA_950022655.1. NCBI lineage: Eukaryota > Metazoa > Annelida > Polychaeta > Phyllodocida > Polynoidae > Alentia > Alentia gelatinosa. The sequence goes on from OX465579.1 coordinate 161,780,224, forward strand.
AACCACTACTCATTGTCTAAAACTGTCACATACCATTATCATGGTATATGGATTCGATTCCGTGGTATACGGCCTCAAAGCCATTGTATACGGGAAAATAGTACCTTTGTGCTATTAAACAGGAAAAATAGTCCCCATTGATATACGCTTTATTATCGAAATTACTGAGTTTAAATTATTGAAGATGGATAATTAATACAACAAACGATGGTTTTGTAGACAAGTATTTCTGTAGGCCACACGAGGTTAATGTCGTAAATTATACACTAGCTGATATATTACACCGCGTCAACCTCTCGTGGTTTACGTTCGCCTGTCTACAAAACCAGCGATCATTGTTTACATAAAACCCGATTCGGCGTGATTTTGTTATAGCAAGATCCCAAAGGCAGTCATAATCAGAACTAGGCTACATTCAATATCAGACCTGAGGCTTCGGAATATGAACGCCTAGGTATACTTCCATTGACTTAAATCAGCGTGGTATGTGATACCTACTCTTCAAATAGGGTAGCACTTTTTGTATAACAACCCGCTGTTATATACAAATAGCGTGTGATAGATGATACCTGCTGATGAAACATCGCCTTTCCGCAGGCGTGAGATAGTGCGCTCTGAATGACAGGCGCGTAGGGATATCAGGTAGGACCGCATCACATGAGACGCATAACAATGGTGTTTTACACTAAAGGCGACATGGACAGCAATTGTTTTGAATCTGAGTTTTGTGAACGTACAAGTTATCTGATATCAGAATAATTGTGTTCTGTAAGAATTGTACTTCCGATTCAAGTGTCGCTTCAGCTTTTCAGTAACACTTATGACTGTTTCCGAAATGGCAGAGAGAAGTCCATTTTCCGGAGATGGTGAGACATTCTGGCAATTCTAGGGGTGGATTGGAAATTCAGAAAAATCTCTTTTTGTGCAGTCATTCTATGTGCAAGATTCACAATGGCTTTTCTATTGTCTCATTGTGTCATCCTTATGATGTTACTATGTCAGTAGTGACGAGTGTCTATAGATACACCCATACAATGGCTTCTGTCATGACGATGTACGTAAAATGGAATCTCCATGTATTGTAAAGGTTGCTACGAGATACAAGTACAAAAAGCCTAACGAGCCTACTCAGGCTTGTATTGTACCGTGTAGGCTTATCGATTGGGTCACTAGGCAGGATGCAATGGTCCGCTACTACACCTGAAAGTAAGGTAGATACCACATTGGACCAATGATAGTAGCTGCGGTTTCAAAGGCCCCAGCTATGCTTTGATCTGAGGAGGGATCTTACTGGACTCTAGTGTCGCGACCCAGCGTGGAAACAATCTTGTCAATGTCGACATCAATACAACAGGCTCCAAATGTGTCACGCTGTCCCGGGAATATTGATTTTGATCTGCACTGGAGGTTGTGGAAAGTCGGAACCGCTTCTGACGATATAAAAAAAAAGAATTAGATTTGAGGTGAGCTACTTCCACTCTAATCTGAATCCACGGTCTCGTGTTGAAAGTTTAAATTCGAATGGCGACGGAATGAGTCAGCTGCGGATTTCATCATCAGAGCTGCCTCTCACTAATTCACATCTCCCAGATGTGTTCTTATTGTGTTCACAACCAGAACATCTCAAGGGTTCCTCCAGAGACCCGATTTCTACCGGAGCAGACCTCACAGACCTTCCTCCGGTGGAGGAAGCTGTAATTCCAGCATTTATTTCCTCCTGTTTCTAATTGCCAAGTTCAACATCGCAGTTCTCCCGCTAATGAGCTCCTACCAGAGGCACATCAAAGGGTTGGGTTTTTGGGGGGGGGCACAAGACAGGCTTCAATCAACCAAAGCGTTTGTCTAAGTATCCCCTTTATGATGTCTACGAACAAAAATAAAATCCGCACCGAAAATTAAAGCCTTTTGCTTGTATTAGAACACTTCATTGCTTAACCTGGCCTAGTAGTTAGAACAAGTGTCTTGTATGTGATTTTCAAGGGCTACCGGTTTTTAAACGTGGTCTACGCTTCCTAACATGGATGATAAGACAGTGCCGACAGCATATATCAGGTTGCGAAATCAATTAAGCGCCCATGTTGATGGGATATCAATTTCGCTATCCTTTTCATTCCAGCGTGGACCTCGTTGCTGATTTCGTAATATACGGAAAGTATAATCTGATATATTTTTTTGAATAATAAGCTTTAATAACATTATTACATATTGTATAGCACCCTGTCGCTAAAATGTATATTCACATTGACAATGTAATAAGCTTATAAGATATATAGGGTTTCAATAGCATCTAAATGAGCAAAATGCTCTTCCGTAAAATGAAATCAGGACATAAATTCGTAGATATACATGTATAGTTACAGGTTTAAGCCAGGCAAACACTGCTTGTAACAAGTCTCTGACATGGCTATGATATTGATATAAATCAAATTCCTGCATCTTCGCCTTGTCTGAATTAAAAAAATCGGAGTAAGAAACTAAACTACCACATCGTTGCTGTTTCGGAAAATAAACATATTCTTAACATAGAGTAACTGGAGCTCAATGGGTCCCCGGCCCTATGCAACTATTTTGTAATAATCTGCATTCATATAGATAAATGTAATATTTATTCCTATATACCTATGGCTGTACACTCTATGCTTACACCACGCTCTGGGGGGTGGAGTAACTATCTGATACTACCCAAGGTTGGTATACTACCCAAGGTTGCCGTATACTACCCAAGGTTGACATTTAGACCAATCAGATTGTCTCTTATTTAACCACATTTGAAGGTATATAGGAATAGGGAAACCAAGTACCAGTGAAAGGAAGTCAAAATTACTCGGTAAGGCTTGGAAAAATTACTGCCCGCGGCCAGGGCCTTGGGCAGTAATTTTTCCAAGCCTTACCTCGTAACTTTGACTTCCTTTCACCGGAACATAGTTTCCCTCTAATATGAAATGGCTATGCAACAACATCAGTGTAGTATGCCAAGTCAACTCCGACACCTCCAATAAAAGTCTTATACATCTGCCATCTCTTTGCTTCTGTAATTGACAATACAACCATTCCGTGGCTGTGGTTCGAGGTACGATACTAGTCATTCGCTGTGATGCTTTGGGACACAGTACAACACTACAATGATTGATAAAAACAGTCTCATGTAGAAGGAGTGTTTAGTTCCCTCATTTAGGAAGGAGCGCATACTCTGAAGGTGTAAGTTCTTATAGTGCATAATGTGCTACTGCATGTAAGTACATCAGTTTATGTGTTTGATAGGATTCCTGTTGTACATATCGGGTAGTTTGGTCGAGCCCATAGACAGAAGTGTCCCACAAGTAACCTCCCTTGGAGGGTGGTTGCGGCCCATTAGATTGTAGGTCAACTCTCGACTGAAGAGCCGTCCCAAGGCGAGAGAAAATATCATGTAAGGAGGTAAGGGTGAAGGTCGGGGTTTGCTGCGAATGCAGTCATTGGCTACTCGGTCTACTTTATTCCTTATATGGAATTAGTGTAATGGGACAACTCCATGGTGGAGGTGTCTAAAACCGGGTCGTAGCAGGTTGACAGGTCTCTTACTACGGGTCTTCTGTGAATAAGGAAGTGAATCTCATGCAGTGCGGTCTTCTGTACACAGTGGTTTAACCTGGGCTACAAAAATTGAGTTGAGTGTGTCCGGCTGTAGGACCTGGGCCAATGTGATCCCCACAATACACATTTATATGTGTATATGCGTGTGTTAATGAAATAAGCACTATTCAAATATGGCGTTACTTTATGCATGTATACATGTACACTTCTCTGCAGCACATAAAATGTTTACTCTATAAATGAATGCCTGTGTGTGTTTTATGTATGTATGAATTGTGATGCATATCCGTATGTGGCAGTGGCGTCAGAATAGGGGGGGGGGCAGGGGGGGCGACTGCCCCCCCCCCCCACTTTTTTGCCAGCCCAAAAAAGTCAGCAGCTTCAAATTTTACTCAAACGTGTGTAAAACCTGTCTTGACTTTTCAGCATAGAAAAATGTCTAGGTCTGACTTTTTAGCATGCAATAATGGCTAAGCCCTGACTTTTCACCGTGGAAAAGTGTCAAAGTCTGACTTTCTGACTATTTAGTGTGCAATGATGGATAGGTCCTGACTTTTCACCGTGGAAAAGTGTCAAAGTCTGACTCTTTAGCGTGCAATAATGGCTAAGCCCTGACTCTTCAACATGGAAAAGTGTCTAAGTCTGACTCTTTAGCATGCAATAATGGCTAAGCCCTGACTCTTCAAAGTGGAAAAGTGTCAAAGTCTGACTTTTTAGCGTGCAATGACGGCTAGGTCCTGACTTTTCACCGTAGAAAAGTGTCAAGGTCTGACTTTTTAAGCATGCAATGAAGGCTAGGTCTTGACTTTTCACCGTGGAAAAGTGTCAAAGTCTGACTCTTCAGTGTGCAATGATGGCTAAGCCCTGACTCTTCACTGTGGAAAAGTGTCAAAGTCTGATTTTTTAGCATGCAATGGCTAGGTCCTGACTTTTCACCATTGAAAAGTGTCAAAGTCTGACTCTTTAGCGAGCAATGATGGCTAGGTCCTGACTCTTCACCGTGGAAAAGTGTCAAAGTCTGACTTTTTAGCATGCATTGATGGCTATGCCCTTACTTTTCACTGTGGAAAAGTGTCAAAAATCTGACTTTTTGCAGACTTTTCGCAGATTCACAGTAAATCCAGAGGAACAGGCAAATGTCTGATTTCTTACCAAAAAAAAAGTCAGCAATTTTTCAGTTCGCCCCCCCCCCCCCCCCCCCCCACTTTCAAAACGTTCTGACGCCCCTGTGTGGTGATACAGAAGATTGCCTCTATAACACAGAAACACCAGGATAAGAGGGCGGAGAGAGGATATTGAGTTTAGACATCTGAGGCTTGGGTCCTCACGTGACCCGGAAGCACGTGGTTTGTAGGAGAGATGCTATTGGACCGTGCCTTCTTCTTCTTCTTCTTCCTCATCCAGTAGCCCGGCTAATAGCTGGCTGATCTAATGGCGGGCGAGGCGGCACTTCCCTGCCGCCTGCCGGCCTCCATCTCCGCCGCCCCGCTGACCCCGGCGCACCGCTCCGAGCCCGGCCACCCGACACCTTGTGAGGGCGGCGTGTCGGGTCCGAGGTCCGGCCTAATTACAGACCTGACGGGCCCCCCGTGCGTGTCTCCCGGGTCCCGGGCGCCTTGGCACGGCCGTACAGGGCACAGAGCGTACCGTGGTACCGCGGTCATCCGTTAGGGGGAACATTGTGATAATGGCGGCTCGCTCGATGTCGACGTGTCTCACAGGTACCGGGCGCTTTGCACGACCGTACAGGGTACAGAGTGTGTCGGGGTTTCATGGACATCCGATACAGGGATCAATGGTCGGTGAAGTCCTCAAGCAGATCTTTGGTCCCGCTTGCAAGCCAAGAGGAAGAAATGAGCAGACAGGAGAGTAGGGGAGTTCCAGTTGGTCGGTACTCTCCCAGCAGAGATCATGAACCGCTGTGAGCCCAAGAAAGAGGCATGACGAATCTGTAAGGAGATTGTTCGGGACACATGGCGGCCGCCATATGAGAAAAGCTAGGTCCCAGTACGTGAGCACTCTCCTAGCAGAGATCCTAAACAGTTCTGAGGCCAAGGGAGAAATATCTGCTTGGAGAATGTTGGGGGACAAATGGCAGTCCCCACATGAGAGTGGCAATGTCCTTTAAAGCAATGCTCCGGCAAAATACACGAGACCTTCCTATTTATCGTTGGTTTCTGCCTGACTGCCAACGTTTCAATATTCTCTGCCTTGCTCGGACACGCCCTTCGTCTTAATGTCCCAGGCTGCTTGCCAATGAAGGAGACCCCAGAGCAGAGGAGAATGTAGAAAGAGCATAGCATCGCAACACAAAGGGCTCCGGGAATTCATTGTCAATCATAACGTAAGATTGCCTCTTTTGATCAGACACGTGGTGTTTTTCATAGAGAATTGAAATTTAGAAATCCTCATTAGGTAGAGGCGTGCAGGAATCGTCGTTCTCACACGCAACTGAAACAGTGCATAGATGCGCCGCCCTTTCAGCGACTGGAGAATTTAGCCGAGCCAGCTACATGGTCTGATTTTAACGTCCATTACGGCCCATTTTTGGTCCATTCATTCCCAGGTGTTCTAACAGGGAGATTGCGGGGTGGATGTTAACCCTGTAAGGATCAGCGACCCAGGCCACCCGTCAGGTTGGTGATTGCCTGATATCAATGGATCCCCTGGCCTTTGATCCTCCGCCTGTGGGAGGGGGTGGGTGTCGGGGGAGGGAGGCGTACCCGGCCTTGGATCGCTCCCGCTCGGCCACAGCTAACCGGGACCGAGCCAGGCAACACATGCGCATTGCGTCCGGAATCCAAATGACCCCGAGCAGCCCCCTGGTGGCGCCACTGGTAACTAGCCTCGTTTTGGTGTCGCGCCTGCGTCGTTAGGCACGCCACAGGCGAATCTTGCGCTGGTGGGTTCCCTCCCACGCCCCCTTCTAGAAATCCATCCAGCTTGGGGCTCTAGTCAATTCCGAAAACAATCGGACATGAATAATTAAAGTAGTATCTTGTGGGGGGGGGGGGGGGGGGGCGCTCCTGCAAAGCGTAACCCTTTTTTATGAAGACAATTCCGTTATCGCAGGTTGGGCGCTGGGAGGTGGTTGGAACATGCAGGGGGTCTTTTGTTGGGTGCCTGCTTGCCAACAACCAGCCGCCTAACGTTGTTTCACGGCGATGCCCCCCGCCCTTGATGCAATTCACCAGGAGGCCTTCCCAGCACTGCCAATGGATCCATAGCCGGGGATCGAGCTTGTTATATTGCTCCCAGCGCCATTTGCATGTAAAGGCCGCGCCATATAACACGGCTATAAGGGCGGGCGGGTTGGCGGGAGGCAGGCGGGGGGAGGGCCGGTGGCTTCCTCACGGAGTGGCACTGGGAGATTGCAGGTCTAAAGAAAGCCAAACACAATGGTCGTGTCACGAAGGGTGGCTTCATGGCGGTGTGGCTTCATCTGTCTGCTTGTACATACACGAAGGCGTACAATGCTGAAACAGCTGCTTTACAGGGTGTCCCAGCCTCGCAAATTGACCCACTTTCCTTGCTATAATCCTACCTACTCCCTCCATCGCCCTGACTTTCACACATTACGACTGTCTGTACATCAGAATTGCCTTCATTTCTATGTGTTCTGCCTTTATTCTCTGCCTTCTACCTGAGGAATGGCTTTCTGCTAGCACACTCAATATACAAAGGATATTGAAGAATAGGAACGTAATACGGACATAAATACCTTGGAGAGGACTTGCTAAAAGGTATGCAGGTTATGTTAATAAAAAAGGTCCTAAACAGGAGGGGATTGCTTAGTGATAAAGGTCAGAATCTTATTAGTTTTAAAAGACAAGGTGTGCTGGTACAAACCTAATCATCAATTTTTCGACTTGAAGGTCATTGATCTTTGATATCATGTTTCAAAACAAGTATGATGCTGAAAGAGGATATCTTGGTTTGCATTGTTCAGACATAAGAAGGACATGATCCTCTTTTTCACATCCGATATTCACTCCCCACATTAACACCCCCTGATTTATACCCCTCATTCATGCACTAGGTTTACATCGACACCGATCAATAACAGCCTTTCTTCACACCATTATTTCTGATGTACAACCCTTAAGTTACATGCCTGATCCACACCCCACGATTTACACCCCTCATTTACACTGCCTATGTTCGCACTATTATATACACTCCTTATTCGCATGCCCTACTGATATCTTTTGGCACAACTCTCTTAAAAAGCTATTTTTCTATATTCCCCGATCAACAGCCCTTATTCATACACCTATTCATCAGTTGTACTCCTCATTTGTACCCATGCCCCCACATTCACACCCCTTCATTCACACACAGTGTTCTTTATCACACCTCCTCATTTTTAACCCCAAATTCACTTCCATACCTCCACACCCACACGACCACACCCACGCCACACCCTCACATACTCACCCGCCACACACCTACACACACCCTAACGGATGCGCACTCCCGCCTATCCATCTCTCCCTGCCTCTCCTTCGTTCCGCTCATCTTGTCCCCTGCCGCCGCTCACTGTGCATTCCCCGCATTCTCCACAAGGTCCTATTATCACATTAACAACGCTGGAGGGCTGCGTATCACCGTCGCACGTTTGATTGATGAATAAACGTGCGACGGTGAAGCTCGGGCCCCGACGCCGCCCGGATCGCCTTCCACCCGGCAGCCTGAGTCACCGTCTCCCGGTCCCCTTATTGGTTGTTGTTCGATTGTTTGGCATTCAATATGCAGCCCAGCCAGTCATGCGTTAGCCCTGTCAAATGCAATTTCCCGCCAAAAAACCGCAAGTTTTATCCCGCGCTGAATACTTCTTCATTCCCTCTAACACCATTCGACAGCCAATTCAGAGTTATTAACATCAAAGGCGACCTCCTTTTTCCAGCCTGGGCCCGTAATTCCACTCTATCCTTGAATTAAACGCAGCTGCAGTCGAGGCTGTGATCTGGGCGCTAGGCAGTGTCTTTTTAATCGCGTTAGAAACAATGCAATGGTGGCCTTGAATCAGCACAGTTGAGTGAACCCTCTCACTGCCACCGCTATTTCTTTAACAGCCAGGGATCGGGCCTTAAAGCAAACGCCGCGTGCTAGACTGGCTAGATAATTGGCTCTGCAGCAAGATCGCTCTGCTCTTTAAGTAGCTACATGTTGTTGGTGGCCGGGACCTCTGGGTTGTCAACACGCTATCGGTGACAACTAATCAGGGTCGGAATGAGGCGTGTGTAGCACGCTAGAAGTGATCAGCTAACAAGTAAGTCGGGCGGGAGGGGTGGAGTGGTGCCGGAATACCTGGTAGTAGTCGAAGTGGTTTTGGTGGCAGATGGTAAGGCTTACCTGGGGATCTGTCTCTCACCTAGAGCTTAATGAGTGGCAGCAGCAAAACCTACCTGAATCTGACCCCGTTTTCGTGATGGGTGATTACCATGCTGTGTAGGAGGTATTGTCTTGCAGTCGATACAATAGTAAATGCAGTACTGTGGGGAGGGGGGGGGCGAGATTGTATAGACCCGCCCGCAGTGGTGGCTAGTGTTTAGCCAGGTGGTAGGCACTATTGATTTTGCGTGTTGCTTGATATCTTTCAGGGTGTATCCACACGGGGGTGGTGTTTTACATGGATGCAGACCCCCGACTGGGCGGTGGTATTGCAGCCTGGCACGCACGCCCATACACTCACCTGTGTTAATGAATAACAGGTTACGTCGATGTATCCATTCAGTGCACAGGTCACCAGTGTCGGCCCGTGTATTAACCTCCCCACCCCTCCCCCTGATGCCGAACACTTATATAGAACAGCATCACCATGTTGTACATGCTACAAAACTAGATTTCTTTTTTACTCACATTGAACCTATGAAAATAGATCATTTGGGTATTTACTCAACGTAGCGTAGTGTCCGCCGTTTACATAGTATTGTAGCGTAGCGTCCAGAAACCCTATTCTTTTGTACTCACCTACGATCTGTGCCAATCAACCAATACTAATTATAGAAGATTTCTTATCCTGGGGACGACCTGACTTATTATACATATGTTATTATGCATATTCCCATCTATATTGTCGTACTTTGCCCGAGTGGTCGCCGCTACGACCTAAAGCCGGAGGCACACCAAGCGATAAACACAGCGATTTCCGGGATCGGCCACACAGAATGGCGTGTATGTGAGCTATTTTTTCATAGTTTACCTTATTATTGCTTCTAAGACGCTAAACTATTAATGGGAGATATATTTCTGAAACAATATTTCACATACTCGCTTGTTGTGTCCACTGTTTCAGACTGTTAAACATATGCTGGAAATAACACGCCGGTGAGTAGTATATAGAAATGATGCACTGTAGCAGGCGAGTCTTTAATGTCCGTGCGTTGGCGTGGGGTCAAAACCTTCGTGCTTCCCGCGGATAGAGCTGCGTGTGCTTCTCCTATACTACCCTCTATTCCCTCTCCTCCCATATTAAGCCCCCATGAGTCGTCCACTCTCTCCCACCACCAGCCTTCCCACATGCTCTCACACCCCTTTCACCTCACCCTGGATCTTGCCCTGATTGCACGCTGCTCCAGAGCAAGGTGGGGGCTAGGTGAACGGTTGAGGTGCCCTCTGTGGGGTGACTATTGGCCGGGTCGGCCTAATGGACGTTGGCAAGGTGTGGCCTAGTGGTCAGCCAGGTGCGAGGTGGGCGGGGGCCAGGTGGGTGCCAGGTGGGCGGGGGCTGAGGCTGGGTCGCCGGGGTGATTGGGTTGTGAGCTGGGGCCACCACCGCCTCCACCAACCATTCTCCCGCGGCCAGGCAGAACTGGCCAATAGTTTAGATCGATGGCGATTCTATGCACGTATTCTTCCACTTGACACGCAAGGTTGGTAGTGAAAGATGCTATCTGCCAGACTACAGTCCCCGATGTGGTAAGATGCTGGGGTATACGTGAATGCCATCAGGTAGACCAGCCGTGTGCTCAGGTGATAAAAAGGCCAGGTAGAGGTCTGCAGTCTGTACCGTGAGCTCATAGAAAGCTGGGCTGACAGCTGCACATTTATTACCCGACCAGAATGAAATTTCACTGACAGAGATTTTTTACTGGTTAAGCATCGGTTGTTCCACTATGTCAGTTTATATTTAGATACCGCAGGAGGCTTGGTATTTAAAATGGAACACAGGAAGCTACTGGCTACAAAATTATCGGCCCTTGAAATTCAAAGGCAGGGAATGGAAGAGAACTTTCATTTCATATTATACACAGGTGGTTTAACATAGAGGACGTGTGTACGCACCTCAATTCAAAAACTGTTTGTGTCAGATTGAAACCAGATGTATATAGTTGATATTCTAAATTCGTAGATACCATCATGCAAGAAAGAATCTTCAAAGTTCGCCATATATACAATTACCACTTCTGTTTCTCTGTCGTAAACCAGTCTTAAAGGACACACGGAATCCAATGCTAACTCAAAGTCACATATTTGCCTCTGTTTACCCGGTAAATGCAGCTTTGGGCCTTTGTCATACCGACACATTGACCTGAGTCTATTTTAAAGCAGGCAGACAGCGTTAGTCCAATTCCCAGCTGATTTCACTGACTACCCAGACTCAATACAAAGGTGCAGACGAACAGGCCATTGGCACAAACCCCAGGGCTGGCTTTGTTTGTTGCCGGTAGTGGCGGGCATTGAAGGGCTGCCGGTCGACCGAGCGATTCGGACCTTCGCCCCGCCTCACAAAATGTTCATAGAAAGAGTGCCTAATGATATCGGCTCCCGGGCGAGCGGTGACCGTGCCGGCCGACAATGTGACCGGCACGATAACCCAGGTCAGCCGGGCACTGGAGGAATGTCGCCCGGGGACTGTGGAGGGGGCGGGGGGTTTCGGGGATGAGGGGAGGCTGCGTTGGGTGGGAGGGTGATGGGAAAGGGTAGGGGTTGATGGGAGGTGGGAGGGGGTTAGATGAGGTAGCTAGGACGGGAGGAGCTGGGTCTATGGCATTAACCTCCCACCTGATCCAGGGCCCCTCCACTCATATATCCTCATCAGGTACAGTGTAGGGATGGTAATCTACGACCGGACTAACCCAAGCGTGTTGCCCGGCATTCCTCGCTTCCCCTCCCTTACTTCCCTCCCTCCTGGTAGATACAATTTACGAGATAGCAGATCGTACAATATACAGCCATCAAATGAACTATTTATGCCTTAGCTGACCAAAAACGAAGAGATTATTTTAGATTAGATTTTTTCCTGTTCCACTCAATGACTCTTTTGCCTAAATAAAGACAACAAAGTGCAAAAGATTTAATGTTAAACAGAAATAATGATTTGGGAGGACGGTTTATACCAGGGAATATTAAAAATAAATTGATGAGTGGTTTATCCGAGCGTGCAGTTATATGAAGGAGGCGATAGCCGAGTGAATATTTCGATGTGCACCAAACAAGATGGTGAACTGGGACTCAGACCATACTAGAATATCTTTCTGATTCTATCCTAGCCTGCAAATATTTAATTGTTTATTGCCCATTGAGTATGAGTTACCGTACTCGCAGGCCTGTTGATTACGAGTTTCTAAGGTAAATATTATGGACGTTTATACCAGGCTAAGATAAAGTGTAAGGACAACCCCTCCCCCCCCCCTGCTACAGTGTAATTAAAGAATATTTCTCAGGTTGGCTCTAAACCCATGCTGACATACTTTAATATTTTAACAAAACCCTCTGGTCACTTCTAAACCCGTTAGAATTGAAAAGCGATGTACATTGCGACCAACCGCCTCCCACCACCACATACACACACCTACACACACAGAGTACATCAAAATCCTGCACTTGAAAGGACGGGGCATTAGAAGCCAAAGCGTTAATAGCAGCCCTAAAAGTGTTTCACACTTAAGGCCTGGCTGTGCGTCAGGCCCACAGGGAACCGGTGTGTTTAGACATGCATGTAGCAGCTCCAGGGGAAGGATATTACTTTATTACAGCACAGACGATGGCCTTCACCCATGCCGTGTCGGTGCAGGCTGCTGATATTACCTTCAGTATTACCATGTTCTTTGTTGGCGTATTATTACATTAATAATTCGGTGTGTCTGTTTTCTTTCATTTCTGCCTGACAGCCCCTGAGGCCAATGACTACGTGAACATGCGAAAACCTAATAACACCCACACTGACATGGTAGACGGTATATGCCTACCCTACCACCTAGTTAAGATTACACCGTTTTGTTTTTAGTATACATATTGGCTTCGACAGAGGAAGAGGCACAAATGCAATATGAACACGGTGTCCTATCCATTGGCGGTTATGCCGATGTAGAAGTGGAGAAAGTAGGTCATCTCGAAAAGTGTATTAGAATACGGATAACGCTGTGAAATTACGCTTTGCTTATCTGGCCATATCTAAACCTATACCATGTATCTCCTATCCTAACCTATTAATCACTATGCAGCACTCAAACCAATGGATCTATACATACACACCTCAGAAATATGCAAATCCAGCATTTAATTAAATATTCAATTGCAAAATGAGGATTCAAATAAGGTACTATATATATATATATATATATATATATATATATATATATATATATATATATATATATATATATATATTAACAACAGGGTACATACACACAGGTAAGTAATGCAAACCCTGCATCTAATTGAATATTCCATTGAAATATGAAGACTCAGACAAGGTAATCAACTATATTACTACAGTAGTAAACTACAGAAGTGATAAAAAATATAACGATTCTAACAACAGATTCTGTAATACAAATCAGTTTTGATTTTAACAGAAAATAATGTTCAAAGCAACTCCAATCAAGGAGACAGTGATATTTATTTATATATTTATTCATTTGAAGTTCCCATGGCTCTTTTATGTCCTGCCGTAAATGCATTACGGAAGGTCCTGAGTGATGTGTGAATACGTTGACCCATATATGGCATACAGACGCCACCTGTTGGCAGCAGATTAGATTTGAGACGCTCTAGGCGGTGTGCTCTGAATACTAATGTTCGCGGGCCTACCTAGATAAAAGCCTGGTATGCGCCATGTAGACTCAGCCTCCCTCTCTACCACCACCAATATCTCCCCACATCAAGGATTTATCCGGAGCACCTAGCCTCATCAGGTGTAGATGTAAAAGCCGTCTATATATTGTACGTAATTCATAGACGATGTTCGGCTGTACGTGTACTATGTATATATTACTCATGTATTGGCTCACAGTCTTATGGTATGCTAGTGAAATACGTATGGCGACTGAACGAGGTAAACAGATGATAGTCCATATGCAGTTCATATGGTATATTCATTCATATTGGAGATAATTCCAATAGATTAATTCATATTTTAGGCCGGATACATGATTATGTAATGGCTATTCGTGCGAGGATGGCAATATTCTGTCTGTTGGTTATAGATGATGTTCATCATTAAAGGTACTCTGAAAATCTTACGCACATATTAATTGAAAAATTACTGAGTAGTGACTGTGTGACCTGAGTGAGGTTTCAGTAATGTGTATATAATTCATGTGCGATGCCATGAAACATACTTTTAGAATATTACACATAGATTAAATAATTCAGACCTTAATCTTAAGCTATAATAATAATAATATCGGCTGGTAGGACCACAATATCTGGTATGTAGCTCATACACAATCTTCGTCATTAAGGCTACTTTGAAGACATTACCGTAGATTAATTCACACTTCGTTCCCAATGCCTAGCAGTGTAATGATTATGGAGACCGCGCAAGGCGAGGTGGCTGGAAAGCTCTGGAGGGTCATTCATCAGTTGAGGAGACAGTCGAGGAATGCCAGCTGGCATCATTACGGACCGCAGCACTAACTAATCCCTCATTCCTACAGATTCCCACTAATGAGCGGACGTAGCACAACGTCGTCAGTGAGCAGGTCGTGGGGCAGCTCACTGAGCAGCTCAAGGGTTGTATTGTACGGAAGAATAAGTATGATAGATTAGTATGGGCGGGCTCTGTATTGCAGCAGTGCACAGTGTTTGGTGTTTGGTGAGGGAGTATGACAATATTCAAGGAAAACACTGAGGGTTTACATTGGTGATGAACAGTGTAGGTTTTGTGGGAACATTAGAATGGGAGTGTTCCGACGGTGTTGTATTTCAGAAATACACAGCGAAACAAAACAAAAGATGAAACCAGAAGAGGGATCAGTGTATAATGGAGGATGTGGCCAGTCTCCTTTACTTGCGCCCAAGCCTTTAGTTCTATCTTGCGTAAGTCTTGTTAACTTTATACTTTCCTACCTGCATAAATCTATATGAATATGATGTTGATCGTGTAATTAGTAATTATATATATATTTATATACATATATATATATATATAACCTACTTAATGCGGAGTCTCTATACTACACATATAATGAACCTACAGATAGGTACTGAATAGAATATGGAAAGCCGTATTCTACTTAGTAGGATACAGCATTTCACCAGCACTTTAGGAACTATTTCATGTAAACAATAGACAGCACTTACGCACTTACTGCACAATATTCCTAACTATCCCTTGGACATTTACTACGCATCGACTACACGGAGAATACGATCATGCAGATAAAAATTATGGTAACATTGTGGTGATATTGTGGTATTTCCACCTGATGATTATGCCCACCGATTATGGCTTTTAGCAGCACCAACCGGCTATTTGCCCCTATTCATCCCCATGATACACAATCTTATCACCGACTGAGAACTATGTGCCTCACCGATCACTTGTAACCAGGTACATAAAAGTAGTGACCAGAAGTGACTCGCTACCTTGCACAGAGTTGGTTGCTCTATTTTTTCATCAGGTGTAAACGCTCTTATTGTTCTGGGGTCAACGATTATGCGCGACTACTAAATTTAAAGTGCCGCCACCTAACGACTGATTTTACAATGACCACGTGATCAAGCATTTAGTTGTCAGGTGGAAACGCCGCATATGTGACTGTGTCCTCTATGGCTATGTGTGCTCCTCGCCGTTTATTACCCACCTGATACGGAGTCTCCATACTAAGCCTATGTAGCTTACAGATCGCTACTTAGTAGGATACGGAGCTGCGTACCCTCCTAGGAGGATACGGATTTTTGAGATGAAAGTAGTCCCATTGAGATAAAAGTAGTCCCAAACATAACTTCTTAACTATGTTGAAAAGTTTTCTGACGATCATATTTTTTGCTCAAATCTAAAAGTAAGTGAGTAATAAATACAACATTACCATGATTTCGATCTGTGTGGCCGTATTCTCCTTGTAGTTGACGCTATGCAATACTCGTCAACTACGCGGAGAATACGGCCACTCAGATCGAAATCATGGTAATATTGTGTATGTCTGTGGCTGCTTTTCTATGTGTCTGTGTAGAACCTCAAACGACCTTGGTGCTCCCCTTACACAACGTAAACAGGAGGACGAGGTTTCCCACAAGCAGCCTGCCTTCAATGAAGACTGCGCAACCGGGTTAGGTTTCCAAATTAATAATCACACACGGCATCGCATAACATCGTTGTCTCCCATTGACGCGCGAGAGAAATTAGTCGGCAATGGTGAAGGGAAATAAAACACCCGGCTGGAAGTGTGGATGTCAGCATAAATGGGGTGTTCGTTACGCCACGCAGAATGGTGATTCAAAACCTGGGTGCTTTGACGACCCAGACCCAGAGATCAATTTACATATTCTAGCGTCTATGTGAGACTTTATATGACTCTAATATGGAAGATCGCTGCTGACGCATACATGTGAATGTTGACATATTGGATTTAGGCCAAAGCATTTCAAAATGTTGCTGCATTGTTTGGATGTTTAGTCCATTATATGCTTTATGCTATGGACAACAGCGTTTGAAATTTGATTTGCATCAGCAATGTGGGTGTCGACAATATGATTTTTTTGTCATGTTGATAAGATTTTTTTTTTTTGAATCAGACGAATGGTACTGAAACTTTCTTGAATAAAAGATAAGAGGAAGAGTAGGAATGGGAGGGTATAAAGGTTGAATGGTATGGTGAGCCACTCCGTTGAGTGTAATTGAGGATTGCCATGCAGTGCCGTCCCTGGGGCTGGAACATGGTTGTAATGATTGCATGTGATGGCAGGCAGGACAGCGTGACCCCGGCCTCAACGCAGTCCCCGTGGGCCGCCAGGGGCCGCCAGCGGGGTCCGTGCGGTGCCCGGCAAGTGGTGGCGGCCATTACTGGAGTCCCGGGGGGGGGGAGGTTCAGGCCGGAGTCCATCGGATTCCGGGCCCGACGTGTCCCCCGTCACCGTCGTCATTTCACACAGAAACCGTCTTCCAGGCTCCCCGCCATCTTTGCATTCAGAAGAGAGACAAACCAGGAGTGAGTGCAGGATTGCTGCGATTTGGGAAGGCATTTAAGTTTACATTTTTGAAATCCGCTTCTGTTTCTGAATATAGATCTATGCCTCAGAATGGCTTAGTGTCCACTACACCAAATGATGCTCTTTCAACTGTTTCCTGTAGGTTCCAAAATTACTTGGAAATAGGATGTGAAGAGTACAGAGAGTTTCATCAATAGTTGGAGCATTTGTCTCTTTTCCTGTGTCATATCTATTGTGCACGTTAATGGCGCCATTTTCATGGTGGTTGAGGTTACTTACCGGACGTAGTGCATTGGCTAACAGGAACCTCCCCCACCCTCGTTCTTACCCAGATAAATAGACTCCCATAGTACATTTCCTGACATGCTGCATTATTATGATAGGTAACTCCACAACATAGCTGCTATCATAAAGGTTGCCTGATTCGCATCTTTGTATCTAAGTAGGTCCAGCAATGGATAGTTATACTTTCACTTTCCCCCCTGTTTATAATAGTAGTCATTTGAATATTATCGATATGGATGTAAATGGGCAGAGATGATGATACCCAACTAGGTTATTTACTCAGTATGACTCTCTTACCACTATGAAACATAATCTCCTTCTCTCCGGTCCCGCGCCCACACCTGTTGTAGTGATACGTGATAGCATCTTCCCAGGCACTCTTCAGCCCCCTGAGCTTAGCCCCCCGCCCGTCCTGTCCCTGTGACTATCCCCAGAGGACCATCACTGCCTTTTACACCCTCAGGAACTGTCGTCCCGCCTTCCGTTAGTTTTTTCACAAAGGTACTCCTCAAACAAACTTTCCTCTGTCCCTTCGGACATTCCCGTTTCATGATTTCATAACTTGATCATTTCATAACTTGATCGTTCCCTGACATCAGCAACCTGCACTTAACCCTGCGCTCCCTCGTTATTCTTTTGTACCTGCATTCTGTAATGGGGACTTTCCACCTGTCGACGAAATGGGCACCGCTTCTTTGGGCAATGTACACAAGCCAATGGGTGGTTCGTCTTGTAAAATTATCCCTGCTCATGATCGTTTGCTTTAAAAGCACATACACAATTTCATTCTGAAGACTGATTATTACCGATCATCGTTTTCAAACTGACACTGATCAATGAGACTGGGCCACGCGCTCATATACGCTGCCTAACGGTTAAAGTGGTCACATAGATTTCGAGCTTGCTGCAAAACACTAACCCTTCACCATCTGCGTGCTAACACTATGCCCTTGGAAGAGGAACAGAGTGCAAGTGTCTCAGAGACACTGGCACCAAAACCATAACCAATTGCTAGAGACCAAAATACCTTATTGATCCTTAGTGGCTGATATATATGGAGGAAGCTGTGGAAATGGCAAGTTGACTGGGTACAACTGGTCATGGATAATGACATATAGACTGAATATAACCAAAACATTTTAATTGTTATTATTCACAATTCTATGCCCATTCATCAATAAGGAAAATGCCATCTGCTCATAGTTTGTATGTATGGAGACATTTCAGCGGTGAGCCAAAAAGGTCAGTAGGTGGTGCTGTATTTGAGACAGACATAGTTAACCTGTAATTTTTCCTCCTCATTTCCAACTGACGGTTATTTGTCGATGTTGCCAATTGACCAGTTGGTGGTGCTTTATGCTAATCGGTAGCGATAATTGCAAGTTGCAAAGCCCGCATTATATGAACTGTTCTATTTCCCTACCTGCCATTTTTGAAGGAGACTCAGTATGGCTCGCTTCACCTCAATCCGCGAATACTGTTTCGTTTCTCCTTACAGGTGTCACTATTGTGGATCACATGAAAGCTTCCTTTCCACCACCTACTGGTGGTATTCCCCGCTTCATCCAGACGTAAATGCCTGAACACAACCTCATTATGTTACCATCTTCTACCCACATCTGTACTACATCATCCTTAACCACCACCACCCTGCAGAACGCCCTACGTCATACTTATCTACTGCCACCTCAAGGAATAGAGTGAAACTGGTTTCGGGTGAAGGAATTCCGGAGTTACGTGGTGAGGATACCTAAAGCCTCAGTTAGTAACTTAAGAGATCCTCACAGACTAATCTGAATTCTTTCACCCATAACCTGTTTTCCTATTATCATATACCTTGAAATATTGGTCAAAATGTCGAATTGTTTATCTGAACCCGTGCGCAGATCACCTTTTTGGCGGGGGTGGAAGAGTGGGACAAACTAACAGCAAAGATACAGAAAAGTCTATCGATGAAGGAATTTAAGTTGAGTATCTAAAAACTCATAAACCCTCATCTACCTCGTACCTCATCCTCGTAATTATCATCACTAAATATTATCTAGATGTATCGCTAAATGAATTGATGATAAACTGATGCTGATTACGTTGTAACAGAATAACTCACCATGGTGAGAGTTGCAATAATGAAAAAAAAAAATCTCCGATTGACAGGTAAGGTATGTCCAGCCTTATCCAGTAAATCCAACTTCATGTTTTCTTCACCCATCTAAGCCTCGATCTGATTGGTCTAAACTGCGTCACATGGTCAACCATGGTATGAAAATGTCAGCCTAAGTATGAAAACGTCAGCTTTGATATGAAAACAGTAGTTGCTACACATACAACAGCGGTATATTACTCTAGAATGTTTGTCTATAGGTATATATGATAATACCCTACCTGGCCTTGAGCCATGATATTCAAAACACACTACCGCGTCTTTTTCTACTATGCTTTTTCACAGACCAAACGGTCTGTCTTCAGCATCTCCTCAGATCACAATGGTTATCGTTATATATCGACTATCGTTGGTTTTAGTCTGGTATCTACCTGACGGCTTCCCCTCTGTTCCCAGTGGTATCACAGAGGAAGCTCACCTGCCCTTCCTACCTACCTACCACCATCACCTCAGAAGAAGCTATTCTTTCCAGCCAGTCGAAGAGGATGCTACTCCTACCTACCTTCCATTCCCTCAGTGACGGCGAGTCTCACTCCTATTCCCTTCCCTACTCACTCCCCACTGTCAAAGAAGAAGCTACTGTCAATCCCTTTTAATCACCATGGTCAAACAGAGAATTTCTCTCACTCCTAACCACCACCCATTATGATCCCAGGGGAACCACCCTAACTCGAATCCACCCAGTGGCTCAGAAGAAGCTCCTCCTACTCCTACCCACCCACATGCTCTCTCAGAATAGGATACTTCAACTCCTTTCCTACCAACAACCATCTCGGAGGTTTCTGTTACTCCCACCGACCTGGCATCATCTCAGCAGAGGATAGCCGTACTTTTTACCAACCCACTGTCTCAGAGAAAGATACTTCAACATTTACCTACTCACCTACTCTCTCAGAGGAGGTCGACCTCACCTCTACCTACCCACCCACTCACTCGTATATCTACACTTCTGCTTACCCACTACCATCTCGAATGGATCTCTTACTACTGCCTTCCCTTCACACTCTAAAAGGAAGCCACTTCATCTCTCTCTCTCTCTCTCTCTCTCTCTCTCACACCAACTACTCTCTCAGGGGAAGCTACGTACCCACCTATCACCTTAGAGGAAGCTTCTTCCACCTGTGCCTATCGAATACTATCTCAGTGCGAGCCACTCCCACTTCCACCTACCCACCACCCTCTCAGTAAAACTTATTCCCACTCCCATCCACTGCAAAGAAGCTACGCCCACTCCTTTCCACCACCCTCTCAATGTGAGCTACGTCCACGTTTTCCTATCCACCACCCTCTCAGAGGAACCTATTCCCACTACCACCCACTGTCTCAGAGGGAACTATGCCCACTCCTACCTACCAACCACCCTCTCAGAACAACCTATTCCCACCCATTTCCATGCCACCACCCACTTGCCCGTTCACATATCAGAGGTCACCGCGGGAAGCATCAAATCCTATCCACCCTCTCGGGAGGCCCGACTTTGTCAGTGGCGCCGTGCAGCAGATGGGGAGTAAGGAGGAGGGGGACCAGCAGCCCGCCCCCGCCCCGCCTCCCCGGCCTCCCCACCCGGCTTCCCCGCTGTATCCATCACACGTCGGGCCTGGTAGCGTTTTCTGTAACTGATGTCTCTAATGGGTGCTCACCCCGCCTGCCATGCCTCTTGACCCACAAGATCAGAAATCCCCAAGAGGTATCGATTTCCATGGTAACAGAATATTGGATATTCAGCTCCTTGCTCTCCCACCTTCAAACAGAGATTCCCTACCTCAAAACCTCCGCTTGGTTCTTGGTGCTGTGCTAGGAGGGTATGCTGTATACGTAGGGTTAAACGGTGCTATGCTGCGTACGGCGATCCCCCGGGTAGCTGCGGTGGGGTGCGTGCGTCCATGCGCGGGGAAGCCACAGGTGGTTTGGCGGAATAAATGCCGCGGCCAGCGCCCACGATGGGCTGTCCGAACGAATGTCCCGGAAGACAGCGATGGTAATTACAATAGGCGGGCTAGCTATACATACACAACAGGCGTTGTATAGAACCACTGCGGGGCGCTAAGGTGCCCATGGACCGATGCCAGCCGCATGTTGTCCCGTAGAACCCCCAACTGCCTTACTCTTTATCAAACCCCACATCAACCTCTACCTTGATATTAATGTTTTTGGACTTGGGCAGTATTTCATTCTACACCTTCACTTGAGCTTATACGTCGGAATATCCGGGGACTCAGGAAATATGCCATCTTACATCCCAACCCGTTGTTTACACTAGACGACTTCAACGTGACAACTGTCGATCATCTAGCCTATAGACGTCAGGTGGTGCACGATTACGTAATATCGGCCGCAATAGATATAGACCAAAGAATTTACTCAAGCCATTAGACTTTTCATATATGGCCAGATTTCACAGATTGTCATCAAATGACCATTATTGCTTCCCCATTCAATAAAACACTAAATGTGATAGATATCTATTATTTTATTTTGTTTTCTGGTCAGGCTCAATCAGACCTTACAGGGGAACCATGGTTTTGCATATGTGGGATCATAAATAACGGAGCTAGAGGGCCCAACCTACCCGAAACAGGGTGTTTGTCATGATAGAATGAATATACCATACTTCCAATGGTCAGCATTAGTAGAAAAATATATTTATGTTGACTATTATTGTTCTTAACTGGCCCCCTTAGGTTAAGGATTTTTTTCAGACCATTTACACATTTTTGTGCAGGATAGTATACTCTCTCCATGGCAAAATGTACATGTGTAGTTTTAGTGTGGAAACGATTGACTCCCTAAAGAAGGAACCCTCCCAATATCTACATATAGCACAGACAGGAATAAATCATATCCTGGTAAGCCTTAACATGTACCTATGTATATATGAAAATAAATTATATCTAACTATACTATGATAGCACTGGGAGCCTATTCACTTAGTTTGTGTAGTTTTTGTGTGGAAACGATTGACTCCCACCCTACAGTGATAGCTAACAAGTATGTTATATTTGACTATTGTCCATTTCATATAAATACCCCCTAATATCAAGGTAACTTCACATGGGACCAGCTTTCTTGTACTCCTTCCCTGTACATAGCCATGATACCATATCTGAGAATGTGGAAACGATTGACTCCCTGTGGAAATGATTGACCCCCTAACTGATATTACCCTTAGTAAGGTTTAAAACTAAAAGAAAGAATACCTACTGAAACTAGTCATAGAGCTTAAAGCCACATTAGACAATTAGCCTTCAAAATTAAATCTATCAGTACAATATCTGCAGTGTATAGAAAGAGGGAGTCAATCGTTTCCACATAGTAAATGTACTACCCTACTTTGGCCCTGTAGTGTATGTTTATTATGGGTATTTAACCTACCCTCATACATCCAACATATTCCCCACCCACTGTACTAGTCACAGACAAAAGGCTTTGACAATACTGTTAACTTATTTTTTTACGCCTATCCCAGTCCATATGACGACGATCCGTGACATCTGGCCATATGCCGATTTCTAGCCATTGACAGATGAGAGTCGTCAGGTGGTGCAAAGAATCGCCGCCTTTAATCGTCTAGTATAAACGCCGGGTGAACGGAATATCTGAATTAAGTGTTTATGACGCATGCAGTATTTCATTATATTCTTCCATATCAGCTAATAAGGGTATTTCTTGGGAAACAGGCATTCTTTAATCCTCTACCCCCTCAGTAGTCAATGTCTTTGGACAGTGTTTCATCCTAAACTAAGAAAGAAATCGGACATAGGGAACTTTTCATCGTATACTTATACTTCACACTTCAAGAGAAATCTTTAGACACAGACAATAGTTCATTCTATAGCTCGTCGGAAGCCAATATGGATATTTCCTTTAAAGCAGACATTATTTAATCCACAAAGAAATATTTTTAGTCACAGACTGTAGTTTACCGAACGTCTTCACCCTTTCCTATTGCGAAATGATTCTATGCTACACCATCACAATACTCTATAAAGATGCTTTAGATACAAGCTATATTTGGAGGTATATAGTAGATATAAAGGTTTAAATGAAAGACTGGAGACGGCGCGGTGGCCATTGTAGTGTAATGAATTTTTATCCACCAATGACGTTTCATAATTTTAACACACTATATCTTCAATTCAGCCTACATGGAAACGTCTTTGGAAATATGTAATATTTTACCTTCATTTCAACCTACATTGAGACTGAGGACGTGTGGTAGTGGTAGGCCTTGCAACACGCTGGCGTACGACAGGCTGCAGTAAATGAGCCTGTTCATCAGTCGGCGCAGCTGTGGGGTGTTATTGTCAAGTGGGTGTGGCCCCTCATTTCCCTAAACGTGGTCTCCGCCGTTTGTCAGCTCCCTGACCGGCCAGTCCATCACCCCGCCCCGCCACGCCTTGCAGCCTCCCCGGGCCCGGCCACAAGGAGCTGGTGGTGCCGGGTGAGGGGTGGGAGATTTACCCTTCAGGCGAGATACTCTTATATAGAGATTATACTCACCCGGACGGGCGCCAACATAAGACCACTTTCCCCATCCATTTACAACACCACTTGTAGGGCTAATATAGCTAGCCTTATTTCTCCATTACTTAGCCTATTAATCATATACATATACCATAATCCCAAATAGCAAATATAATTACGCTGTGTAGATCTATATATGATGAGTGGTATAGACGAAGTAGTATAGGGTATTGATAGAGTTGTGCTACTTTTCCCCTACGCTCGCCTCTTCAGCGGTATGGAGATATGAATAGGAAAGTGACCCACCCCAGCCGGAGTTGTCCCGGCCTATTTGTACCTCACTACTCACTACTATTTGTACTTGTATAGTGAAGGGTTTGTCGTGCAGGCCTTCGTCAAGTCACCAATCACCTCCACCACAAATTATCTATACGCGCCGGCCCTGCGTACGCGCGGCTGCAATTGGCTTCGTTTCGGCGTGCCTTTTCTACGCACTGCAAACACTGACCACAGCTATTTCCACTGCTGACCTCGGAGCGGTAAAAAACCTGCCGACGGCCGCTCCCGATGCATCATCGGCGGCCGCTTTGTCTGTGTCGGCCTCGACGGCACGACACCCGGGGCAGATCAGAGGCCGGCGGTCAGACCCAGTCCGGCCACAGTCCGTGAGCTCCCACTTATACACCTCCCCGTCCTGTGGCCAATCTAGAGCCAGGAGGAGGTCGGAGCGGCTTGGAGATGCTCTCAATATCCCTGAGCAGCTGGGAGCATTTTGGGGACTCCCTGAGCATCCTGAGCATCCCTGAGCAGTTCGGAACAGCCCAGAGCAGCATGGAGCAGCTCAGAGTAGCCCGGAGAAGTTCGGAATAGTTACGAGATGCTCGGAGCAGTTTCAAGCAGCTCTGAGCAGCTTGTAGAAGTTCGCTCGGAGTAGCCATGAGAAGCTCGAAGCGGCTCGGAACAGCTCGGAGCAGCTTAGAGATGCTCACGCTGAGACAACACGACCGATAGAGGCGCGGGTAGCTCGTATGCGCGCGCATGTGGGTCGCGCACAACGGGCTTTCTCAGAAGCTGCCTTTCCTCAAGTATGCGTGCGGGAATCCGAGGTGCATGACCTTTCCGTCCACGATGCAATGTCATCAACGCAAAAGAGATGCCGCTGATGCCAATGCTGAAGGCCAAGATGATAGCCCACCGCTTTTTCCTGTTTCATCAGGAATAAGAAACCGAATAGAGAGGTGAAAGAAACGCCAAAATCTATATATGTGTGTCAAACAATGAATATTGTAGGATTAAGACATAAGTACTTTAGCAATATACATAGAAGCATTTAAGCAGATAAATCCATTTAATAAATCACCTGTGCCTTTCATGTATATTGCAATGATGTGATTCCCAAACTGTACTTTGAGATCAAAGACCCTCGTAATGGCAGTACACTAATGCAAAAATTATATTTCATTTTCATTCATAAGGTAAAAAGTAGCGTTTCACATTTTAGTATTTTTTTAATCTGGAGTTTTTCGGAAATGATTTCAGAAAGGATCGAAAGTAGGATGAGATACTGCCAGAAAAAAGTCTCTCATAAATAAGTCAGGCAGCAACTGTAGCTTCTCTTTGGTGAACCACAGAACGTCCCATAATGTAATTGCTATTATGTATGGCTTCCCGTCTGTCTAGTATGCGCTGGCCTCTGTGCTAATGGCTTTGATCATAGATGGCCTCTTGGTCTTTGTATACCTCTATTATCGCTAATGCGTGGCTAATAGAGCTGTCTCGGGTGGACTGTGGGGAGGTAGAGAGAACGTCAACAAGCCTGCTGGACACAATGATAAACGAACACCCCTATGCCCGCCATCCCTCTACCACTGCTTTCGTTTGTTATATTGCCTGTGTGCGCTACATTTACACCGCCTGCACAGCATGCCACACAAACACACATACACACAGGGAGCCATTATTATCAATCGTATACAAAGTCCCCATTAACATGTATTGGGACTCAGTAAACCACTACCCATTGTTGAAAACGGTCACATACTATAACTTTGATAAACCGGTTCAAATCCATTGTATACAGCCTGTAAGTCATACAGGAATATTGTCCCTTTGTGCCATAAAGCAAATATTAGTCCGTATTTTTATACCCTTTACCACAATTCCTGGGTTTAGTTTAATCGAGAAGATGGATAATAAAGCGGATCTGTAAACCACTCCAGGTTGATGTCGTAATCCACTTGCTCATTGATTACTACGGGTCACCCCCTCGTTGTCTATGGCCGCCTGGCCACAAAACCATCGGTCACTGTCTATACGGACCGGGGTTTGAAACGTGATCTATAATGTGCCGTTTTGACGCAAGAAACGCTGTTGTGATTGGCGCCCGCACCGCGGCGCTGGATGTAAGAAAGGTGAATGTTGTTCTCGCAGTCAACAAAATACACGCTGTGATAAGAAACGCGCCCTTCATACCTTCCCAACCCGAAGCCGGCAATCATTGGCTTCTTTATAGGAATACAGAAATGAGGTGATGAAATAGAAATAAACCCGGTCGTTATCCATCAATGATGGCTCTTTAACTGATGTTTACTGACGGTAGATGCGTTGTGATCTGTGATCGGTGAATGTGTCACTAAGAGCCGTGACTCGCCCAGGCCTACCTTAACAACGCCTTAGTGCCTACGCTGGTGAAGCCCTTCAAAGGCGGTCCCCGGGCCACCACCGCCTCCAGTGCCGGGACACGGGAGGGCGGGGGTCACAACCCGGGGCTTCACCAAGGTGCCGACTCTTTTTTGACATTTGATAACTTGATGCTGTTTAATGTAGGTAATTTGCGCTGCCAGTGTCACAAGAGGATCACGCCCGAAATTAAATTTGTGGCTTTTTGCCTTTCAAGCACTCTGGCTGTGTTGGTGCGTTATCTTTTTTTCTACCGTTTCCTGTAGGATCTAATGCCACTGGGGTCATGGAGGTGGTAGGGCTTTTTAAAACCTCTAACAGGCTAAGCCGAACAGGTGGCGGGGCGCGACAGTTATTTCTTGTCCATTCCGGTCAATACGCCTTGCATAGAGCTGCCGCTTAATGGCCAGTACGCCATCTGCCGAGCTCTCAAAACATCACCACCACCACCTACCCTATCCTCAGGGTGTACACAGGATTCTAGCTTTAAAATATGGTAGTTTTCTATGGCTGGTATCCTCCAGTTTCAATATATAGAGCATTGGTGGAGCCGTGTTTCTAAATAGGGAATGAGAGGGCAATTGCTGCCACTGACACATGTGTTTTCTTCTTTTTAGGTTTCTGTCGCCAAACAGCGATGCCTGAGCAATGCCTCGGCTGTCTGGCTGTGTTCTGACAATGCAGCTAATTTTAGGGACGACGGATCACACCCCTTAACGGCCCATACTGGTAGTTCCTGATAAATACCGGTCTGCAGGGGGATGAAGCGATACGTCTGCTCGACGAGATGCAGGACCGTGATAGGTCTTTTGCGGGTCCAGAAATAGAACGGAGATAGACACCCGGGGTCGCTGTGTAAATATTTAAAGTGTCAGTGAAGGGGAGAACGTGGTGCTTACCTGCATGGAGCCACAGCAGGCTGAGGACGAGAACTATTGGGTACATATTGCCTGTGTGTGTCCAGTGGAGAAATACTCCTCTGCTGCAGTCTGTAACGTATGGATCCCCCTTTCCTGTTGCCGTATGGTATGTGCCTAGATGTGGATCCTAGCCGTACATCTCCAGGCTGCTACTAAAGGAGCTGATAGAAGACACAGAGTGCCCTGAGGTTGTATCCAAGGCTGGCCTGGTGTGAATAGAGTGATGGGGTGGGGAGTAGGTACTACCGGGTCCGTCGACGGTGATTCACCCGGTAACACAAGCTCCTACACCCGTCGTCACCTCGGCCAAAAAACAGCAGGGAGAATTACATTGACAGAGCACACGCCTGCGCTGCTAGCAACCGTACACGCATGCACGTGCGAGCACGTTGTCAACGGCGTGCGGGATGGGAACACGTGAAACGCATTTCACTGCGCACACGGGCTTTTGTTGCACGACCACGCTTCAAGTGATTTGGGTTGTCCTTATTGTTTACTTTGGAGGCTGTGATTAAGCGCCCACGGCCTGTGGATACACGTGCTGGGTGTTGCCCGGTGTTGGGGTGTGTTTCCATGCACTGCTCACAGCTACAAGCCGCACGTGAGTTGCTCCCTTGATAAACTCCTTCTCGCCGATATTGTCCACGATCCCAATATGGCTAGTCCGCGCCAACGCCGCCCTCCTTATCTGGGTATCCGCGCCCGGAAAGGGTATTAAAATATTAACAGGTGATTTGACAGGCCCGGGGCGCTGGCTGCTTGCTCTCCCCGTGCTGCCGAGCTCTCCTGCCGCCGACTCCCCGCCGTCCTTGGCCGCCGAGCTGCTCACCGTACTGCTCACCGTGCGGGCGATGCTGCCTGCCCCGGCTGCTGATGTGAAACTGGTGGACGGATCCCAACTGCTCGCTCAGCGCGCCGTGTCAACAGTGACCGCCAGGCGGCGTGGCAGCGCGTGCTGGTGCTGGCAGAGCTGCGCATGCGTGGCGCCGGACCACGCGATACCGCTGTCTTCAGGCCTGGCGGCAAAAGTCTGCCATTGATGCTGCTGCTACAGTCCCTGGCAGTAGTGGTGGTGTGGATTGGGTGTTACTGATGGTGGTATTGGTAGTGGTGATAATGGTAGTGGGATGGTTCTTGTGGTAGCTCTGCTTGGCGATGGTAATATTCATGGTTGATGGTATTGGGTTGTTGAAAGTAATGGTATAAGTGATGGTAGTGTTGATTATATGTTACTGGTAGTAATATTGGTAATGGTGGTAAAGGCAGAGGAAGGGTTATAGCACTTGGCACCTATGCTTTATTGTTGATCGTGGGATGGTCGCAGTTTGGGGAGTGCTGGTTGTAATGTTGATTGCCTGTTACTGATGATAATATTGGTAGTGGCGCTTGGTGGTAGTAGTGATGGGTATGGCAGTCAGTATTGATGTTGGTTGATGTTAATAGTATAGTAAATATAATGGTAGTAGTGGTAGTGGTAGTGATGGTAGCAGCAGTGGTGGTGTTGATTGGGTCTTGCTGGTGGTGACACTGATAGTGGTGATTAGTATTACAGTGGTTAGATAGTGGTAGCTCAGTTCAACGATGGCAATATCGAAAACATGGTGGTTTTAATGTAGGTATTGGTTTCAGTAGTAGTATTGGTATATGGTGGTGATAATGCAAGCGCCAGCTGTGAAGGGTGAAAACATTGGAAACAGCATTACTGATAGTGAAAGTGGAAGTGGCTGTGGTAGATTTGGGGTGGTGTTCCAAGCATTATTGGTTAGATGATGGTGCGAGTGCCAGTGGATTTTGAAAATAATGATAGAGGTACTATTGAGGTACTAGTGGTGAAAGTGGAGGTGTTCAAATCAGTATTGGATGGAGGGATTAGAAGTATTGGTAAATGATTGTTTTAGAAATAGTCTTGATGGATTGCTGTTTTAGTGGTAGTATTGGTAGATGGCGGTTTTAGGGATAGTATGGTAAATAGTGATTATAGCTGTAGTATTCGTAGATGGTGGTTTTAGGGTAGTATGGGTGGATGGTTGTTATAGTTATAGTATTGGCAGATGGTAGATTTAATAGTAAATTGATAAATAGTGGTTATAGTTGCAGTATTCGTAGCTGGTTGTTTTAGGATAGTATGGGTGGATGATTGTTATAGTTGTAGTATTGGTAAATGGTGGTAAATGGTAGTTTGATAAGAATAGTGGCAAATACACTATTGGAAGTGTCAGTCGAGGTGGCAATGGCAGAGACGGTCGGTGGGTAGTGTGGATATAGTCAAAGCATTTGTGAATGTTGGTGGTTTTAGTAGTAGTATTCTAAACTCAGTGGGTGGTGGACATAGTGAAAACAACACTACTAATAGTGATAGTGGAGATAGCAGTGGTAAAATGGGCGATGGTATTTGTATCATTATTGATGGATGCTAGAGATAGTAGTATAGGTAAATGGTGGTTTTGGTGCTAGTAGTAGTAGAAGATAATGCTAGTGCTAGTGGATGGTGAGAATACTGGTAAATGCACTACTGATAGTGAGAGTGGCGGTTGCAATGGAAGCGGCGGTTGGTGGGTAGTACAGTCGGCGGCGGCGGGGCCGTAGCCTCCGGCCTCCGGTGAGGCAGTGGCTGAGACGGCGGACGCGAGGGGCGAGGACAACTGCCCAAGGCCAGGGACATCACTCTTCCATCCAATCATCTCCCACTCCTTACTTAGCACAGCGGCCAGCCCCCGGGGCCCTGGCGGCGGCGCCAGAAAAGACGCCACCCACCTCTGGCCAGGATCACTGCGATGCTCATTTTATTTCTTCCCCTTCCCACTCACCCTGCTCCCTCCAACTACCACACCCCCCACACGCTCTGCTTTCTGCAGCTCCAGGGCACATAGAGGCATCGGCTCAGGATGAATTTGCAGTTAACCTTTCTTGGAACCTTAAGTGGATGTTTTAGTCGCGGGACTCATGTGCCCCGCCTCGACTTGCCGATCAGACGTTTCCTCCATTGCCAGGTGTCATAAAATCCGGGCAGATTGTGTTACTGTAAGCCCATAAAACCCGGAGGAGAAACGAGGAAAATAGTTCAATATTAATCCCATTAAGTTTAGGGATGGAGGATGATAATGGCTCAAAGTGGAAATGAATCTTAACCCTTTAAGGACGCATGATGCCTGGAAGCATCACTGCTCTAAAGACGCATGATGCCTGGAGGCATCACCACACTAAAGACGCATGATGCCTTGAGGCATCATTGTTCCAATATTAATAAAAATGTTTTAACAAAGAAGAAATGGAGCAATATTTATGAAATCTTCAGAAAATGTACATATAACATTATATTCGGTATTTCTATTCAAAAGAAATAAGATATCTTTGATTATGTATCATATTGCATGATTACAAACTTGAATTATCAGTTTTAACCATCATGTGCCAGTCCTCTAGCCAGACAAACTGTCACCTGCACCCGTCCTTATGGGAATAGCTAGGTTTAAGGCAGCCGTCCTTAAAGGGTTAAAAGTAGTCATGTTGGATTGAGATGCGTGTGCTATCTATGTGAGGTATATCGTAGAAAGGGATGTGAGATATAAGTGTGAGGGTTTTAGGTTACAAGCGTTGGAGGTGTGAAATAGGATAGTTATCTAACCTTGGTTATTTTTCCCTATAAACTTTACACAGGGAATTGGTGCAAAATACTATTTCGCCAAAGCGGGATTCAGACAATGGGATTCATGTACCTCATAGGGTGTTTATCTGAGACAAATCCTGCTAAGGCTCTGTACCGGAACGCAATTTCTTCGTCTAAATTGTAGGGTTTCATTTCCCTGAAACAGGTTTCTTCCCCGGCAATTGTTGACGCCATTCACCTCTAAAAAAAAGAATAGAATGTCAAAAGATTTTGAACCCTGTGAGGTATATGAATCCCACCATGTGAATTCCACTGTAGCATAGAAAAGGCTTTGGGTGTCAGAACGTCCGAAACTGTTAATCAACCAGCAGCGAGGATTTTCCACATGATACTGTCATTAAAATGTCGCATGTCACTTGCAAGGTTTACTCGGGTTTCTTTGTAGGTATATTATTTCGTTCTACATATCAATGATGACAATTACTCCGATTCAGGAAGTGAGATGGACCCTTCGGATGGTTAGCGGTGGCCAGCGCGCCATTCATTCGAGTCCCTAGTGATTTCACACGGCTATTGCCTTGTGAAGTCATTGGCCACCTCTCAGCAACCTCATTGTTTTGCTCTATAATTACTTGGGAGTCAGGTATCTGGGAGAGGACGTATGTTATAGTGACAAGGGTGTAGGGTGATCTGTATGGCTGGAGGATTCAACACCCCTTTTGTTTGATCCCTTCGTAATTTCACTTGGTGTATCGCCTTGTGAAGTTACTTTAATTTTCGATCAGGTTTCAGGCTTATTGACCACCCTAATTGATCCCCGCCATAGTTCTAGGACATATGGTATCTTGCAGGACATATTATATCTTGGGAGAAATTAACACGTTGGGATTTATGTACCTCACAGGGTTCAAAACCTCATGAGATTCCGTTCCTTTTTAGGGGTAAATGTCCCTAACAATTGCAGGGGAAAAACATGTCTCAGTGAATGGAACTCTACAATTTAGACGAATAAATTGTGTTCGAGTACAGAATCGCAGTAGAATTAGTCTCAGACAAACACCCTGTGAGGTACATGAATCCCATCGCGTGAATCCCATCTTAAGTATGGTGACAGGGGTGTGGGTTGGTCTGTATGGCCCTGGTTCCCGTTTGATTATCTAGGATCATACGTAGACCCTTTTCTGTATGCCAGAAGACCCAGGGACAATGTAGGTCTACTTTCCTCAATACTTATGGACGACCTTATGGACGTCTAATGCTGTCTTAGCATACAGACATAAATATTATTAAATGACAACAAAAAGGGTTTTCAAGTACGATCCTAGATTATTAAACGGGCCCCAGGTGTATGGTGATCTTGTAGAGTCTGTTGGGTGCTAGAGCAGATAACAAGATGAGTAAGAATGTAAAGGCATATGTACGAGAAAGAAATGGAGAGGATGGAAGGTTTAAGAGACAGCTGGATGGAGGAGAAAGCGGGGCAGGCTGCTGAAGGAGGATGGGCGATGTTTTCTAACACTGCATCGCGCCCTGGATCTTTCTTCAAACAACTGCCGAATATTAATCACCATTTGCGCCGCTGGTAACGCTGGGACCATAATGCAATTTCCAGCAATTGGAACCAATTTATAGTGGTTGCTTCCCGACTGGTGGCGCTTAAACACCACATAATAGGCCTCGTCTGACGCCAGATGGCGCCAGGCTGAAGTTGTAGGGAGGGGGAAATCCGGCTTCTAACCACCAGGGCTATCTTTAGACGTTTAGATCCTGAGGTAGCATCCCCCAATATGTCCGGAAGATGCCTTTAGGCACCCTACGAGTGGATGCAGAAAATGCAAGCAGGGGTTTCTTGATAAAATAATAATTTTTCAGAAATGCGTTTTAAATTAGATTGTCCAACAGAAATTGGATACGCGTTTTTATGTTTAGCAGTGATTTATTACCGATTATTCTGGTGTTTAGAATTGTATTGGTATTCATTGTTGTTATTCGGACACAGCTGGATGTGTAAGTGAGAAGCTTGTATCTGTAAGTAGTTTACTGTTTTATTAGGTAGAAAACTTCCCTCTTGTTATTTCTCAACTACATTGGGAAGATTTCTTCAATTTGTGCGGCTGAATGTTTGCAATTTATTTGGAGTAAAACTACATCCAAAAGAAGAAACATTTATATTTCAATTGGCGTATGGATTGAGTTGGGCACCATTCTCGGTGGGGATCATGACATTTATATCGCTTTCTCCACCAACTCCGCTGGTCCCGTTGTTGTTGATGGCACTCTGGCTCCATTTAATGGTATTATTAATAAAAATCCCCCGTCGGGAGTCGGACGTTTTGCGGTAGTTTGCCAAAACAAAAAGTCGCACCCCTGCTGGGTGACTTGCTGCAGTGAGGCATGGGTGGAGCGTGGTAAGAGGGGAGGGGTGTCTGGGTACCCGCTAGGCCCCGCTTCTGGGAGGGTGTACGGACCATTGTGCCGTATGCGAAAGTACATCTGCTGGGAGAAGAACCATGGGGCACATGTCACGTTAAATGGGGGTCGCCACCCGATCGGCCCTGGCAGGTTCCCCTCTGGGCACTTTGCATCAAATCCAAGCAGAAGGGGCGACAATGCCACTTTGCGCGATGGGTGCACCGTTAGGACATGGCCCGGAATCCATACCCACCGCCAGGCTGCCGGCTCTCAATGCCTCAGATCTTTTATCTATTATTATACATCCGTGCACATTTTTCTTTTATTTAACAAGCCTTTATCTAACATACTTCCATCGAATAATTGCGATATTTTCCCCCTTGAAAATTGATGTGCATCTTATCATTCCAGTTATTGTGGTCTTTCTTTTATTCCTTTTTCTGAATAAACTTTGACGTAATTTTGATAAAGTAAGAAACAAATTACTTAGTAGTCATATGACTTGAAAAAACTATGTCTTGGTGTCGTATGACCTGAGCTTTAACCACTTATTATGAACCAACGACATTTGATTGTATCCCACCAGTGTGCATATGATAAAATAAAAATAACACTGCGTGATAAGCCAGTGTCTGTTAAGATATTTCCTACTACTTGTATAGGTTTATATCGAGACCCGACTGCATAAACTATTTTTGTATACTATGTACTGTCTACTGTCTTGTGATGTATGTGTTTTGTTTCTGTATGTCCATGTGGTGTATATATGTGTATGCACCACGCAAGGAGGAACGCCCGAGATTAGGGTGATTGTTATGTCTATTGTTTGAAATAAAAAATCTTTTTATAAAAACCCAGCTAATCTATGTAATTCCTGAGTAATCATGTCCTACTATGTAAGAGATGGCCCTTGGTATATAGAATAAATGTGAGGTATCCACTTTGGGAAATGTCTATACGTTTGGCTATATACAATGTCATCGTGGAATAGTCTCTACAGCGGGATTCACACGATGAAATTCATGTACCTTCACAGGGTGTTTGTCTGAGACAAATCCTGCTGGGATTCTCTATTCAAACACACTCTCTTCGTCTAACTTGTAGGGTTCCCTTCCCTGAGACATGTTTTCCCCCTGCGATATTTACCCCTAACAAAGAATAGAATCTCATGAGATTTTGAACCCTGTGAGGCACCTGAATCCCACCGTGTGAATTCCAATTAAAGTAAATTAGACTCCATATAGTGTTCTTCATTTAGGGTGTTACTAAATGGTAGACTGGAACAACAATAAGTGTGCATCAATTATCCCTATATCGTATAAATTTATTTATATTTATATTTTTATGCAAGCTTTGACATGCTTTGAATTAATCCAGATCGTTTTTATTCTTGTGTTGTCTGGACTGGCCGTTTTGCTTTGACATGGTTTCTGCGCCAGCTGAAGTAACATGTTATCAATTCTAAATTTATGAAGGTGTATGATAGAAAGAGGGTACACTGCGTGACACGTGCACCGTTGTCCATAGACCGCATTAGTGTGATGTCATTTGACTGGGGTTTCCCTACGTTCTGGTGCCAAACATTGGGATATCCCAGGGGATATCCCTTCATAAGTGCAGCAGTCGGCATCTAGACATCTCTACAGTATATTTAACTCTACTATGCCATGATGTTACGTCTATGCAGTGCTTCTCGGAGTTTGGATTTGTTTGGCACCAAAATGACGTCAGGACTAATGCGGTCTATGATGCACTTCCTCATTCTATCTATTATTATCATGCTGAAACTGGGTTACTATAGTTGTACGTCTTATGTGGCGTTTTCACCGGCCGATTATGACCACCAATTATGTGATTTAGCACCGGCGACTGACTAGTGATACTTTTTGTGCAATAATCGTCGGGAAAAAACAAAAAGGGTCAACCATTTTTCTCTTCCGAGTTGTTCTGTATTTATCATATACCTGAATTGAATCAAGTCTCATCATGTATTGGCATGGAAAACTTGTCGAAGTAATAGTCTGCACCATGCCGATGTTTCAATGTGTACGGTACAGAGTGCAGTACAGAATTTATACTGTATAGGGAACAATAGTATGTAATTATCAAATGTACTGCACGGGTATATATCTAAGTAAAGGAGTGCGTAAATCTTAACAGATATAACGCCCAGTCAGTTTTCCTATAATATTTTCTTTCACTGCAGCTCCACATTGTCTTTCTGCTAAACCCTACTCGCAGAATCGCACCCGTGCTGTTGTGTAATTTAGTATGAGACATTCGGAGACGTTTGAATGTGATTGTCATCCAGGGAAGACAAGTAAAACAGGGACAGGAGGTGAGACTCCGCTGTATCCTGCGCATCTAGGATCTGAGCAAAAAAAAATGGCGCGGGGTGATGCTTGCGGTGGTGCTCGCGTGTATGTGGCTATGTTTGTGTGCAAAAGTATGAGTCATGCCATAAAGCATGCACGAGCCCGAGGCGAAAAAATCAAACAACAAACGCCAAGAATAACATAAAGCCCCCTTTGTAGTGTCATGAAATGCAGGCCACTGATGCTACCCAGAAACTTATATGACCAATGAGCTGCCTATATCATATGTCTAGGCAGTGTCTGCCATGCTTAGCCTGGATTGGCTTTTTTCTGTTTCTCTCCGAAGTTTTGTCTTGCTGTGGTAAAATCGCAGAGAGATGCATGTGAGGCGGTAGACACGAATGGAATGCATAAGCAGTTTTATACATCCATAATACAGATATAACTTTACTGGAGTCAATGCAGTTACGTAAAGCTCAGTTCGATACGTGTATAGCTCCAACATGCATAGTGCCTGCACGCATAGCGCTAATTCTCCTGTCTGAGCACCTTAATGGTATTGCCAGTTTAATCGATATTAAGTGTGGTAGTGCTGTAGTTACCTCACCACTGCATTGATGCTGCAGCACCCTATAGGGGCCATCCATTAAGTATGTACCCAGAATTTCCGAAATCTTTTACCCCCACCCCCACCTATGTATAACCCCCCGGGCTGGTGATTCACTCAAGCATGCAGGTAGGAGAGTGCACAGACCTGTACCTGTCCATACAGAGCCGTGATTACAGAATGTGACAAGTAATACCGGCAGTACACTGACTAGAACAGGTGCATCAATAAAGAAATTTGTGGAAAGAAACATTAGAAAACAAGAAAACATGGTAACTAATACAATGAATGCCCTATATCTATGCATGTCTGTGTACTATTTATCTATGGAACTATGTACTGGTGGCCTGTGTATATATACCTGTATATGTCTGTACCTTGCAGGGTCCCACACTGTGAACTAGCCACCATTGTGTTGAGTCTGACCCGTTTATACCCCTTCAGACACGTGACTGCGGTATGGGGAGGTGCGTCTTTAGCGGTGTGTACCAGGTGCACTGACCGCTCTATACATAGGCCGATGAACTGGTACTCAACAGGCATGTGATTACGGTAGCCCATACTCAATGGGTGATAAACAGATAGATATTTCCAGTCTAGGATTAGATCAGAAACATGTTTGTGTTGGTCTGGAATATTCCCTTGGCTATCACCTCATTTATATTACTACACACTTCAAACTTGATGGGGAATGGGGACACAGACCAAACACTAGTGATCATCAATTTCTTTCTTAGCACTAATGTGTCTCTGTATGCCATATTGCAAAAGCGGCTTATCCACCAAAGCTGACCCAACAGACGCTCGGCAGATGCTTGGCAGACAGGATTTTAACATCTAGCCGACGATCCTCGCCGATGTCTGTCGGCTGGAAGGCCTGAACTCAGCAGAATGTCTGAGCTAATCCACCAAAAAGCCTTATTCCTATATACCTATGGCTGTACACTCTATGCTTACACCACGTTCTGGGGGGTGGAGTAACTTATGGATACTACCCAAGGTTGCCGTATACTACCCAAGGTTGCCGTATACTACCCAAGGTTGACATTTAGACCAATCAGATTGTCTTTTACAAAATTCATATGAAAAGCGCAGTGGGGAGTAAACATAATGTGCCAAGTTACTCGATAAGTTTGGATCTGGCTTCAGGTTTGATGGTGGATGAGCAAATAACGCTAATTATCGTTATTAAACCACATTTGAAGGTATATAGGAATAGGGAAACCAAGTACCAGTGAAAGGAAGTCAAAATTACTCGGTAAGGCTTGGCAAAATTACTGCCCGCGGCCAAGGCCTTGGGCAGTAATTTTTCCAAGCCTTACCTCGTAACTTTGACTTCCTTTCACCGGAACATAGTTTCCCTCTATTCCCATCGCAGATATCGCCCGCTCCATGTTGATGGTGCATGCTGCGTTATGTTGTGGGCGAGCATTCAATGCAGACCTCAGGATAGCTCACAGCCTTGTTGGCTGGTCGGCTGAAAATCAAATGAATCAGTTTTCTCTAGCCAACAGAAATTACAGCTGCGGTGACATGCAAATTATGCAAATAAGGTTGGGTCAGCACTCAAGAAATTAACATCAGTCGGCCAGACTGTTCGGTGAATCAGCAAAACAAGGACATTTGGAGCCGACAGACAGTTGGCCAAGACCAACAGACAAGCCGCCGTTTGCTGGCGACAGGCCTTCAGAGACAGGACGATGGGCCAACGGTCGGCGACAACTGTCATGGCTGTTTTATTTGCTCATCCACCAAGGAGATAATTCCAGACAACAGGCATTTTGAGCAAACAATTGTTGCCGACTACCACATGGTGACCACATTGCCATCCATCGGCTCTAGTTGAGCCTTGGTGGATCAGCCGCTTAAACCACGCTGTACATCATTCGTGCAAGATACAACAAGACTTATCTCAAGTGCTTGTCAATACAATCATGAACTTTTTATATCTAATATCGCAAGCAAATATTGAAGGTGACATCCCATTTGAGACTACCGCAATTGAATCGCACCTAGTAATCGCATAGTGGGTTCTTGCCTTTGTACATATAAATCCGCATCACTGATGGTTCCCTCCGTCGGGACACCTAGACGAGTACACGTGTTCCATTATTGATTCACGTGGGTGGGTCTTGAAGATATATAGGGTCAATAAGAGGGACTTGCAAACAATCCAGCTTTCGATTCTTGCGGCTGTTTTTGCAGCTCTCCAAGCGGATAACTGGTGGGGACTCCATTAGGCGCTGAATGACGACCATATGGAGAACTGTCACATCACAAGTGGAGCGGAATTGATGTGGGAAAACGCCCGCCGGCCAGCCTGAGACGGAGAGGGGCAGCAAAAAATGTGCAACAACAGGAGAGAGCATTATTCCACCGCGGTAAGCTCCACAGGGTGTCTCTATACTCCATCTGGAGTGGCTGGGATTAACCTAGACGCACTGGTTGTGAATATTAAGAAGGTGCTGAGGAAAGGGACATTCAGGGGATATAATCCCTTATGGAAAAATGATCTTGATTGTGTTGTTTTAGGGAGGTTTCGGGTGACTTATAAGGACTGCAAAAGGGATTAGAAGCATTGTCCGCCATCCTTCATCCAGCTCCCCTCCCATGTAACCTCCCTGGGAGTCCCATCTCTCTAAATGCCCGCCCACTCCTCCCAGACCGGAACCACCCGCCGGCCGCCCATGCGCAGAGGCGGCCCGCCGTCCTCCATGGCCCGCACTATAGTCACGGTTCGCCTCACATGAATTATTCGCGCCTCTGGGAAATAGCGAAAAGTGCATGCAAATTATAGGCGGCGGTGCCCGGGGGTGGCGGCGGGGGTGCCGGGGGTGCGGGCCCGCCACCCTTATCGCCGGGCGCCACGCCTCTAAATTCAATCCGGGCGCCACTGTCACCCGCCGACGAGCTCTAATGAAAACTGATCGGCAGAATGGCCGCCCATCGCACGTAGGTGGCGCCACAATGCGCTCTGAGCCCCTCCCGTCGTCGCCTGTCATGCGTGGCGTTATTGCACGTCCGGGGTGACAGGTCAACCCCAGTCCAGCCCCCTCCTACCCACCCCTAGGGCCGTCACTGTGCTGGTTAGCATTGTCGACCATTCTTGACCACCAAAGCCCCCGTCCCACCGCCCCGCCCCTGTCTACCCTCCCAGTAATCGCCCCCATCCCTACACCCTGCGCGTTACCTCCCCCAGCCTAAATGGAAATGACCAGGGGAGCTCATGTGAGAAGATACCGAGGGTGTCTCTGGGAACATATCAAGTTCGCCCGTATTGTCTATGACTAAGGGACATGTCAATTTGAGCGATAATCGGGGTTGTTCGCGTGGGCGATATTAACGGACGTCCCGGGGAGCGTTAATCTCACTTGTTCTCGTGGGTGATCGTCCCGCGCACAATAGAGGGCAGAAAGGGACCGCTGAAGTGAACAATAATGAGGTGGCTACATGGGCTATAACTTGGTCATCCCGTATATTGAGGAATATCAGAGTTGCTCAGATGGGCGAAAATAGGAGCTTTCTCGTTTGGGTGCGGATTGACTACGTAAGGCGAGATGAGAGGGGCATATGCCTGACCCAGGTTAGATAAAGAGGCTTGATGGGTAATATTCCAGGTGGCATTTGCGTCGTCTAGACCGTAAATCTGGCCTCACATGGGAAGATTATAGCGCCTACACTTGGCGTTCTTTTTCTCATCACGCGTTATGTACTGCGTAGTAAAACTCCGCTCGTGGACACCGCTACGGGCTGTATTCGTATCCTGTCCATGTTGTACCATCTCTTCAGCAATACGGAACAGACTTAGAAGCAACTATCTAAGTCATCAAAATTTCCACGTGTCAAGATGAGTTTGATTGTACTTACCACTTATAGATATAAAGCATATATCTATACTCTGAAACAATATACAGGGGAAATTCTTCTCCGAGTCTGGTAAAACCTGACATTTTGGCAACAGTTTTTCGTTACGGAAAAGGCCCGTGAAGAAATCAAATTAGGCGTCTTTGGGGTGTCTGTGTGAGTAAAGCCGCACCCTTACTATGCTATGCTCTATGCCAAGAAAGGTGTTGGAAGGGTTGAGGTGGGGAAGATATATATACAAGTTTGTGCGTGAGGTTGGCCTGTCTATATTCATCTTTGTTTTTATCTACAATAATACACAGATATATTATATGATTGAAAATCTGAGAATCTCGTGTCTAGGAACACTAAGTGGACTTTTCTGCTTATAATGAAGGTGTCCTCTTATGAGGGATTCTACTCTATTTCAATGACGGGGAAACAGTCCTCTCTACAAGTAGAAAACTCAATATACGTCTTGCTAAGTTTATATGAAATGCATTCTATGTAGTCTGGACACACACCCTTTGGATCTAGATATAATATATTAGGATACTCTCAACCAGGACCCTGTCCTAAAACCAGATGAAAGCAAAGGTTAGTGTCGGAGGCTACATGCGGTCACATCTGTGACGTTATAGCCCCCAATCTGTATTGCGGTTACCACCAGGGTCCTACTCTTCGTTACAGAATGTGAGGTCAAGGTCATCTGACCCCGTGACCTAGCTTGGGGGTAGAGGGACGCTTAATGACACGCGGGTGCTCTCTGGCCCGCCCCGGGCACCTCCGAGTTCCTCCGAGCACCTCCGAGTCTCCCCGAGCACCTCCGAGTCCCTCCGAGCAACCCGAAATTAGCCGCCATAATAGTGAGATAATCTGTTATTAAAGTGACCCTTCCTCTCGTTCACCGGCCCGCCGCTAGGTCGGCCTCGCGTCACCAGAGGGCACTCGAGGCGCGATGACGACATTTCCGCTCCGGCGGCGCCTCGTGATTGGCTAGGCGTCGAGCGGGAAGCAGACACAAAGTAAGGGTCAGATGGTCCGTCAGAACATTAGACAACCCATCAACAAGTCGGTCTGATCTCCCTGGTCATCATTTTCTTATCAGGGGACTCGGCTGGCCGTGTATATTGCAGGCGATGGCTTCCTTTATGGCAGCTCGGCGGACTTGTAGATCGTGCGCACGCATCTGTAATGAAAACTCTTCCACGCCGGACCTTTACCAAAGGTCAAACAGTAAAAACAGCAAACCCCGCCACCGGCTAGTAAATGAAGGCGGTGATGAACGATGACTGGAATGGAATACTCCAGATTCATTTCGTGTTTTCTGTATCACTATTAATGAGTTATATTTTTTTCATGAGGCTTATCTTATGTCTGGATTGATGCGCTTTATTAATAAATCCCTCCGTATTTCCGCGGCAAATAGTTAGTAAATGATCCTTCAGTGAATGTGAATTGGAATTACGTGTGCAAGGACAGGTGAGTATCTTATACAGAAGTCGCGTCTTTAAATGTTTGTAGCAAGTGCGTGAGTTCCTCATTAATTATAGTTACCCATCTCTACATGTTTTATATTGACACATGGTAAGAAATATGTGCAATTGATTTACTATATGCAAAACAGGTTTGAATTAGGTCGGGCATGTAGATAAATCCATTTATTGCCATAAATATTATATAATAATTCATGGCATACATCCTCATGTCAACTAGAACTATAAAAGGTCCATAAAATGAGTTGTACTGTCTACTTTTCATAATTAGCTCCGATGCCGGGATTGCTCATTGACTCATTGTGTACTTCACCTACAAACTTTCAATTATAATTACCATTTTAATTAATCCACAAAACATACATGCAAACTCAATTTCTTTGTGGCAACAAATAGCAAATCGTGATTTAAGGAATAATCTCATGTCGTTCCCCCGTTTGAAATACAGTTACAAAGGCCTTTTGTCTAGCGACAGCCACTGGCTCGGTCTTTGATAAAGGATTGTCTTTCTTGTAATGAGCAGCTCAATTTGATCTCTGATTCTTTTTAACCATTAAAACAAGTGTTCTCCTTCCTGCAGGTTTCATTGGCGGTTTTAAAGCAAGCTGTGCATACTTCATCAAGTGTTTCATTTGCCATTTCTATGTAAAACTGTACGCTTTATTAAGCCTTGTTTGCTGAGTCATAATTAAGATTGTAATACATTATTAAGCTCTAAGGAATTCAATGTACATAAGGTGCAACATTCAAATTTACAATAATAAAGAAGTCATTCCGATATACGTTTATAACATGATGAATAGTTTCTGATGGAAACAAAAGTGATTATTGAGCGTGGGTCACGTTCAGATATGGTGCCAACTTTAGGGAGAGTTTATAGAGACGTTTAGCTTACTGTACGTACAATAGCCCTTCACTGTCTGCGAACTCTATGGAACTGGGAAAGGGGCAGAGGACCAAACTACCTCATTGACCTACTGGTGTCTTGCATATTTTGACCCTACATGGGCATGTTTAGAACTGACTGGTCGCCTCGGCACCAGGCGAGTTTCAGCAAATGACCCGATCACTGACTGAATGAAATACAAAATTTTAAGTTATTCACATTTGGAATTCCACGCTCATCCATCACAGATGAACATTCCAGGTTTTGGAATGGTATGATCAGAGGCAAGTAACCACGAAAGTCCTCTCTGCTGAAATTCACGTCACTGCACGAACATCATTATTTCACATATGGATGCGCCCGGCGTATATAAGTAGGTATTTTGCGTAAACAAGATCGTCCAATTCCCCATGTGCATACACCTCACCTGTAGGAGTATATAAGCATCCAGTGAAGAGGGCTTCACTGAGAGCGGGCGAGGGGAGGTGGGGGAGGGGGAGGGGGACGGGGGGAGGGCTTCCTACTGAGGACACCTGTACTTCTACCAACACAAACGGGCGGGAGGCAGTGGGGGGAAAGGATATTTCCTCTCATATACGCCGGGTGTGAAATACAGCCAAGACGCGTCTGTATATAAGGCCTGGGCATACATATATACATATATATGAAAACGAGTCAATATTCAGCCAATACATGCACTTCCTCATATATAATTTCATATATATATATATATATATATATATATATATATATATATATATATATATATATATATATATGAAATAGTGGTTTTCGTGCAGTGCGTTTTATTTCTGTGCATGATACGCTGTCTCCGACTAAAAACTTTGTACATATGACGCCAAGGACCTCGCATCGTTGCGGGCAAATATGTCTTCCGCCACGGACCCAAAACAATGAAAATTTCATCAACCTCTAATTGGAATTTCTGGAATTGGTTTTATGAATCACCCTCTCTGGTTTTTTAGGAAATATTGCGAGATATTTTCCTGATCTCCCTTCTGACTTTGTCTTTCCTCGGTACCACAAACATCAACTCTCATTCATTCTATAGACAGTTACTGGCAGCGCCTGTGGGCTGGGGCTGATGATGAAGGTATTTCAGTTAGAAATAAAAGTGAAAACCTGAACGCCTTTCCGAGGTTTTTCTCAAAGTCGGTTACAAAAACCGAGTAGCTGCAAACTGAGTCAGGGCTTAATCGTCGTTTAATGTAAATAACCTGTGGCTGGGAGCTTCTCTAAAGCAGTGATTAATAAAGCGAAGTGCAGAATTCCTGGCGGTAGAGCATTGTGCGGCGTGCCAATGGAGGTGCGCATGGTGTTCATTGGTGATGAGAAATGCGGCGAATATTACAGTTTACCTCTCGATGCGTCCCATTCAAATTCCACCGCCGCACAACGGTTAGCAGCACATTCACGGCGACAAAGGATCCAATCTGCAG
Source organism: Alentia gelatinosa (assembly GCA_950022655.1). Lineage (NCBI taxonomy): Eukaryota > Metazoa > Annelida > Polychaeta > Phyllodocida > Polynoidae > Alentia > Alentia gelatinosa. The sequence goes on from OX465579.1 coordinate 161,824,312, forward strand.
CAGCCCGACGCAAAATGACACGAAGAACAAATTGCGCAATAACAAAAACCCATCTGACTCATCAGTGGCCCGCTTGGGGTCGCCACTCGTCCTTTTGTCAGAATTTCAATGTCTAAGACGCGTATCTATTCAATATTCATACGCACTTGATCAAACTAATTCTTATTGATGTCGGTCGTAAATTTAATTGCGGACTTTTGGGGCGAGACGGAGGTGTGTATGGAGGGTGTGTGAGTGTGGAGGGTGTGTGAGCGAGTGAGTGTGGAGGGAGGGGTGAGTGTGTGTTTGTGTGTGTGTGTGGGGGGGGGGGGTGTTTCCTGAGGACTTGCGCGGAGAAGGGCGAGTCCCAGCTCTGAATTTCATAACACGGCCGTGGCCCGCGGCGAGGAGGGTGTAATTTCCAGACGATCGCGTAGTTTGTATGCTTTAATTTGATTGAGGAGGGCGAGAAAGAAAACCTCGGGCCATGTTATATAAGAGCAGATGTCGGTATGCGCCGCTGTATGGCGCTAGCCTCGTGCGCCGCATGCCCAATCGACGCCGAGGATTACTGCCTTGCGCGGACTAGCTTCCGACTAGGCGGCGTTCGTAGGTACTAAGCCCCCCTGGTAAATTAAAAACAAAGAAAATTCATTTATCGCCCGGGGATACAGACCAGGCCCCCGGCTCCTGACGTGACAAAACGCCACCGGATGTTAATGCGCCGCCCAATATTCCTGCACACTCTCCCCGCAGATCTTCCCAACCCATTCACGTGAAACTGCATCCGGCCTCCAAAACAGTGGAACTGTCAAACAGATGTAAAGACTGATCATGAGCAAATAGTGGGTGGGGAAAGAATAGTATCAAATGGGTTTCACTGACATTCTAGTAGTATCTTCTTCACCTCTGACCTAGTATAGTCTGCGTCCATAGTTGATAAAACTGCCACTTTAAATTTGAATGAGCATATCGATCTTGTTGACAAAACAATACCCTACCACTCATGAGGTATTTTCAACTGACGAAGGTAGTGCAAGAGACCATATGCCTCATTTGATATCACAAATAACTGGAATGGGTACATATTATTTTCCGTCTAATATGTGTATCTCTCTTTTACAAGTAGAACGCAAAATGCCACACAAAGTGCCCAGAATATAGGATATATGAAAAACTAGTGTACAGGGCAGAGCTTGCATGTAGGCTCAGATATACAAGTAGGGCGCAGGATCTATGCTTGGAGAGTGTTTCCAGCGGTGAAGCCGCCTCTGCTCACCAATCACGTGAGGCCGAGATTCGTCCTCCCCGCTGCCGGCACTATTTTCTCAGTGCTATCACGTAAAATGCTGATGATTCAGAGCGTTGGAAAAACCGCGCGTGGTACTTGAAACAAAAACATTGATATTCCATGTTCCGACGGCGTGGAAAACTAAACATTTTTACAGCCCCATGCAGAACACGAGAAGCATCCCCACAGTCCCCTGAAGCCATCTCCACAACAGACCCAGCCAAGAACATTCACATCCCCAATTTTCACGGAAGATAAAATCCTAATTCACCAGGATAGGGGTGGTTCTTAGTGTCATCAAAATGTCCTCTCTTCCAGTTACGTTGCAAGAACCTCAATTTCACCATTGAACCTCTGCAATATTTTGCCCTGCCGTGAGACTTTAAATCATTAACCTTAATTGATCCATTTAAATTTCTTTTTAGCAGGAAAGTTTTATTCTTCTTTCGACACCCGAACATGACCACCCATGACGTTGTCGTCCATTTGATTAGCAAGTGAACTCGAATAGACTTTCCGAGTGCATTCAAATTACCGCCCATTATGTTTTGCATTAATTAATTGCTTTCGGTGCCGATACATTGGAAACTGATTAAGGACAATTATCGCACGCTTGCCTTTGAGAAGACGAAGTGACAGCAGTGGTGGTGCTGTTGATAGCTAATGTCCTTTTCAATTACCAAAAGATGCATGTTGTTGGAGAGGACCTCTTTCTTTGTGAAATAGCCTCTAAGCATTAAAGGCATATCCTACAATTCACCGTGGCGCCATCCGTGGATTTTTAGATATTGTCAATTATCAGTCGAATCTGGTTCCTTTGGCTTGTTCTAATTGCAAATAAGTAAAGTATCACACATTAACGAGTTTGACCTAATCCAACAGGTAAATTAGGCCGATTTAAACATGGGTTTTACAATGTGAAAAACAACTTTATAGAATTTCTATTTCTTTTTAATATCATTCACTGTAAATCCCAAACTAGCACGGTGACCCCCATTTTTTAAATTAGCTATGTGTTCCACAACACCTTGCCATCACCATATCCAACTTCCTTGAACTCGACAAATACTTTAATATGGGTTTCAATACACCACCAAAGGAGAAGACAATTGTCGTCTGCCTTGCACGTGCCCTACGCGTTCCCGCCGCCGGTGGCAATTTTGAGACGGCGGGTTGTATGGGGGAATTGTCATCCTTCTCATAATCCCTCTGTGTCGGTCGCCCCACAAGCCGCAGGGAGATGTGATATTTTGAGATGGCGCCTCAGGGTAAGATTTTTACATTAAACAAACCTTATCCTGTGATCTACAATTAAACCTGTTCGATGAAATGCATTGAGATCTTTGTGGTAGCTCTACGGATTAGGTGACTTGAATTAAACTCAGAATGAATCCAGTTTCAGCTGTTAATTGAAATAAGTTTAATTATCCTTCCAACTACCATTGGACCAATGGTAGCTTTTGGAGCTCATGAAGCTAGTTTTATAGTGCGCATCTGTTCCATATGTTACTTTAAAAGGCTTGTCTGGCATGCGACATGGCCGCATTCGATCAAGTATTTTTTTTGTTTACATTGCTAGTCGTAGCCCATGGGGCTCTGAAGGCTCGTTTGAATAAAGCTAGATGGGGCCTAGGTTGTGTCAACATGGCGTGTTTCCTCTCACAGCACCAGCAGAGACAAGGCCCAGCCAGCCTCCTAAAATCACATCAATTCTTAGTGAATCTCTAGGGTTTCACCCAGCCTTGAATATCAATTAATCAATAAAAATGTAGCTAATAACCACATCCAATCCAATGGAATATTTTATTAAAAGGCATCCTTTCTGGTTATATTAGAATCTAGAGGATTTCGCCAAGCCCTAAATAGTGATATCTTTACGCTACGCTACACAGCCAGCATGCGACGTTTCTCACGTGGTAAACGGCGGACACGCTACGTTAGGAAAACCATGAAATCAAATATTTGCATGGGTTCAATTTGACTGGGAACTCGTACGAAGCATCTAGGTATATCACACATATCTTCTTTTAAATGTTTCTCTTAGAGTATCTTTTGTAGAAAAGCCCTGTTACTTTCTACCAGGGTATCACTGGAAGATTACGGGAAACCGTAGCATACTGTCCAATGTTTCCTCTATAAACCATTTTTCCACTGGCCGATGAAAATGTGTGTATTAATACCGTAAAACTGGATGAGTTTTAATCTTGGCCACCGTATGCCACGACTGGAGTTTGGCATAGTGACTTCATGAGGCAAAGCCGAGTGAAGTCCGGAGCCAAAACTCCAGGAGTGGCATGCGGTAGCCAAGATTAAAACAAATCAGGTTTTGATTTTATCCTACCCCGTCTCCTCGATTTTGGAATATTATGTGATAACAATTCTGTATGCCACTAGTGGCATATACAACTCCGTATGCCAGTCAGGGTGGCATACGAAAACTCAATGTTAAGCCTATGGGATTTTATATCAAGGGTAGGATAATATATAATATGTATGAACATATAGCGTAGCATAGTGTCTTGTATTCTAAATAGCAATCATCAATGAAATGTAGCTAATAATAGCCATTCTCAATGATTTAACATTCAATCGAATGGAACACGTGTCTCAAGAAGCATTTATTTTAGTCATATTTGAATCTCGTTTGAATCTGAGTAGATATTATCTCGGAGGCAGTGCTCCGGTCTATAGCTTGGCACCTGCAAATATATAGGCGTTGCAAGACAACAGCAATCAATAGTAACTTAATGTGTACTATGCTGCTGTACCCACATGCTCGTTTTATATTGCATCCTATAGAGCATTATACACAGAAGCTGATGAGAGGTCTGGCATTTCTCGTCCTAAACAGTGTCCCCATGGTCCTAATTATCAGCAAGACACTGGGTTTTTTCGCTTATCTGTGTCGCAGCAGGTTTTCAGTATCTTCTTGTTGCGAAGAGGGAGGGGGAGGGGGTCTTATGGACTGGTCTCTGTCCCCGAGTCCTCTATCTACCCCCTCCACAAACCCCACCGCTCTTCAGCGACATTCAGTTCAGGTGTTAGGGTAGTTAAGATATTGGAAATTATATTGATTTCTTAATGTATGTTCATAATCGAATACTTGAGCAGGTCTAGTGGTCTGAGGAAAGTATCCTTAAATAAACTCCCATTAATCCGGTCACTTAATGTTCCAATAATGTACATATATAATATTGTATTAGTTGAATTCTAACCAACTTATTACATCTTTTCCATGCAATAATTCAGCCTATTGATCTGTTCACCACTCTATCTCTATCTCTTCCTCGCTTCCCTTTCCCACCCTCCCTACTTCCTGTCTTTTATCTCTCTATTTGTCTCTCTCTTCCGTCTCCCTACTTCCTCTTTTCACCTCTATATTTCTTCCTTCTTTCACTTTCTCTCTCCTCCGCATCTTCTCCTGTCTCTCTGGGTTTTCCCTCAACTTTTCAAGTCACCCTTCTCCCTCACTGTCCCCTTTCTATCTCTCTACTTCCTAATTTCCCCTTATTATATCGACCTCTCTCTCCTTCCGCTTTCTGCCCACTCCATCCCTTTTTCCACTTTCTCTCTTTCCCCCATTCTCCCATCTCTCTCTTTCTCTCTATTTCCTGTCTTTTCCCTCTCTACGTCTGTCTGTCTCCCAGCCCGTCACTCTCCCTCTCCCTCTCTATCTCTCTCTCTCTCTCTCTCTATCTATCTATATCTCTCTCTATCTGAGTTGCACCTTCCCTTTTCATGACACCCCTTTCCCTCGTTGTCCTCTTTACCTCTCTTCCCTTCTGCCATATCTCACCCCATAAACTTGCCATAAAATGTTGCGCTTGAGTGTTGTTCACACAAGTTGCCGGCTGGTGCGCTTGGGGCCCTCCATCTAGAGCACACTGTGGCGTTATTGCAGTTTTAGCTGCCTCTAAAGACTGTACATCCTGATTGGGTGGATCTTTTTAACGTAATATATCCGTCCGCGGCGCACCAACTGCCTGTCAATTACCCGCTGAGTGACCTGGCGCCACGGCCGGCCGCCTCATAAAAGAGCTTTCAGCACTTAATTCAGCCGAACGAATCTCCCTCACGCTTTAATTGGATTTTCCGGTATTATCGCTCGTTGGCTCTGGCTGAAGATAACACGATTGTCACATGACAATTTCCATTTTGATCGCGTTGCCTAACTCCGATGTGGCCGTCTCCTGCTAATGAAAGAGGCAAAACTTGCTGACAGGAATTGGCAATGGAGATTTATTCGGGCTCCTTGAGAGGCGTGCCTCTGAGTCAGGCGTCCAGGTGGCGGTAATAATGTTGTCGGGTTGCCTTGATAATATGCTGATGCATAGAGGCTGTTTGTCAGCTGTATTCCCTCTTATTGCGCCATATGACTAGCTTATCCAAACTGCATTTATGATAATTCTGCCAGTTTGATATCGATGAAATGACTGCTCCAATAACATAATTAACATGCATGGTATAAGTTTTATTTATGTTCCTGTTACATTACGAATCTTAATTGCAATATTCTGTTTAATTTGATGATTTTTGCGATATGATCAGATTGGTAGATGTGACTAATTAATAGCTATCAATGTTATCTGATAGACTGATTATTCAGCATATCCCTTCGGAAAGACTGACGACTGTATGTTATTCTATCATTGTAGTTTTGTCTTGTGACTTTCCTGTTTTCATACGGGATGACAATGTACTTCACCGCCCCTGCATCTTTGATACTGTTGCACTGGACCTGAGCCAAGCACAAATGATGAAATGTATAAGAAAGGTTTAAGAAATGTATAAGTAAAACTGTGAGCTCTTGTATAGCAGAAGTATAGGCCTTTATCTCACCCCAGATATTTTTTCTCCATTGACTTAACATTGGGAACTCGTATCTAACGCCCATGAGATATTTAGGAAAAATATCCAATGGGGGATTAAGTCACAAATGTTAGCCCATTAGTCAATGTAAAGGGTGAGATAAATTCAGAAACCCATTCAAGTTTAGGGTCAGAGCTCAATCCCATCTTGTTTGAATCGCTACATAATTCACGCGGCTTCGCCTTGTGAATTACTACGCGATTCAAACTCGATGGGATACAAGCTCTGACCCTTAACTTTCATGGGTTTCCTCTATAATATCCCATAAGAAACGCCCTGAGAGCTGTATCTAGGCCAGTGTGTCAGCACATAAGCACCCAAGGTGAAGGCCAGTAGGATGGAGCATTAGGGCCAGTGGGTCAGCGCCAGCACACCCACTGTCCCACTTAGCAGGGATGGATCATTTGGGCCAGTAGGTCAGCGCCTGCACACCTACTGTCCCACTTAGCCTGGGTCAGTAGGACAGGTCATTTGGGTTAGTAGGAGAGAAGGCTTAGAGTGAGCATTTGGGACAACGACCTTGACACTTTATTGCATGCAACCTCAATACTAGCTATATAAGCCAGCTACACCCATCATTCTGGGTTCTTAGTCTGGCGTGTGAGGAACCTGTACCTGTGTGGATTACCAATAAAAGGACCATTTCAAGTACCTCTTTGAGCAGATCTTATCTGTGAAGGGCTGACGCAGCCAAGAAGAAGTTCTCTACCCACTACATCCCCATGGACTTAAACTACAGTATTCTAGTGATAAGTTACCCCAGTGTTTGTGACATATTCTAGGACTTTACTAACTACAGTCCACATACACTACACAGCTCTCCCCATCTTCATACATACACCAGTATTTACCACATACTTCTCATCTTTACCACCACCATCGTATAACTGTAGACCAGTGCTGCATGCTGGTCTACAGTTCAGCCCACTGTTGTGTGGCCGACTGTAGTCGTCTTTTTTAAGTCCGAAACATAGAAGTCTCTGAAACGCACATATCCTCCTATTGTGTGACTATTATCCAAGATCTCGAGCAAATAGGGTTTATCCTTTCCTTGCAGTCTGGTTATAATTTCATGGCTAAGTTCGACTGACTGTAAATCAATAAGCAGTTTTAGGAAGTATAATGTGCAAAGAGTAGGGTATAGAGGACCCGTAACAATAGGATTGCCTGGCTGAACATGACCAATCACATCAGACCAAAATATCTCATTAACCCATAGTGTACCACATATTTGGACCATACAAAGTTGGTTATTGAAGCTGCTGGTTACCATAGACTGGATAAAACCCAAACCTATTGAGTGTTAATGTCTTTATAAGTCTACACTCATTCATCACTGATGAACATGTTATTTGTTCCTGGTTTGATAATAGTTATTATTACATACCTATAGCCGAACATCTATGAAATACTAACCGCTGTTATGGGTGCAGTATAAATAATGTTCGGGCGCACTGCGCCCGTAGTGAATATTCGGGCACATTGTGGTGATAGTGAATTTATCAGGTCAATAGGTACTAAAAATAAGCATTTGAAATGGCGTTTTTCTCGATATTAAGGTATGTAATAATAAGAAAACGAAGTGACTGAGCCCAAAGAGATACCATCTCGGTCTTTTGATGCAATAAATACGTCCCTTCTCGGTCTTTTGATGCAATAAATACGTCCCTCCGCCTGTGGCGTCGGGACGTATTTATGGCATCAAAAGACCTCGAATGGCTATCCCTTCGGGCTCAGTAACCACGTTTTCTCTTAATAAACACCCGGAGGTTAGCGCAGTTGTCTGGATATACTTACTGAAGAACATAGCGCCTGCCTTACCGACTCTATATATTTCATCCCTTAGCGCCTGCTCTGGAAATAAGGCTGGTCCAGAGGTGATTCATATCATGACAAAACCAAGCCATCTTTCTAAAGAACATTATAAGCACTCCCTTTCTGCACAGTTCACCCATCTCTGAGAGACCGTATGTCACACTAAAAGGGGAATAAAGGAAGATTACCGGTCCTTTTATATACCTTAAAACGTAATGTCCTCTCTGATAGATTATGACACTTATCTGAACATTGTCGTAATGGTCTGAGTAGCTCCCTTCTATACATCACATCTTATAGAGCACAGCTAGTGAGTTTTTACCAGAAATGTTTACGAGGATTGTTCCTACATTAATTTCCCTATTGCCTTTTTATCAGCAGTCGAGCGAGCAATCTCGCCACCGATTGTCATAATTGAGATATTTCCGTGTCTTTTGCTCCATCTATCTCCAGATGTGCCATGGTGGGCTGTTTCCCAGAAGGTGAAGGTCAAGAGCCGACCGTGTGCGCATGCTCAATTTAGTGCGGCGAATACCGATTGGCCTTTGGCCCGCCACCTCTCGTCCAATAAGGGGCCGTGACACAGAACAGGTTCGGGGGAGACTTGCCTTGGACTTGAGAGGAGATGACTCAGCGGTGCCATCGGAAGTCGATCCGATCGCCCTCCGGGGTCTGTCGCCAGCCACCACAGAAAGAAAGGCTCCATTCATTGAATACCTTCTCAACACACTTAACAGAGCCGTTTATTCCCCTCAGTCTTTGCCAGTACGCTCCACCCTGTACTTGTATACAAAATATCTGCAAAGGGCCAAATCTTTCAGAAGATAAAAGAAAGAAATGCAGGAACATCTGGAGATTTAGTGCTGACCACTTAAAAGGTCCTACACGACGTGCGAAATCGAGTGGGGAAGCAGGTAATCTGATACCTTCTCAGCAGAAAATCGCTTAGCGATAGAGGCCAGAAGTAATCAGAGGCTATTCTGCTGTAACGAGAGATAGATTCGATCAGATTATACAGGATCGTCATGTCAGTATGCTAGCAAAAAGATACCTGGTCAGAAGTATTAAATGACAAAGGGATGAAAACTTTCACATGTCCAATGGGATTGAAACCATATCATTCGCATGTGTAAATGTTTTTTCTCGTTAAACAATCCAACTACTTCTTACAATTGATTTACTAAAAGATCAAATTCATCTCAAGTCATGATGTTTATTATCTTGAGCAAATATCATGTATGTGAAAGAATATCTGTCGAGCATACCAGTTAGGTCGAATCCTTACGTATTTTCACAAAAGGCACTATTGATGCTTAGCACCAGTTGACGTTGTTTTTAATTTTGGCATAAGAGTTCACGAGGGAAATATTGTTTGACTTAAATCCTGTGCAAAGAGGATTTATTACGTTTTATTGCGTGGTTCACTTTGTTTCATTGAAGAAAAAAATCTTCATTTTTTGTAATGATTGTTAGGTTTCTATGCGTGATCTTGATATACTTGATGTGAACTTGCCTCAAATGATGACATATTTATAAACCAGCACATAATTTCTAAGTTAACTATGTACAAAGATTAATTCAAAGTAACATGGTGATCTAAAGAGATATTGTACAACAATTATCGTCCATTCAAAGGAAATTATGGTGGGGCCCTGATGTAATACTCAAGTCTGGCAATTGTGATTTAGTGTTTCGTCCCTACGACCTTTAAATTGCCAATCTCTCTGACATTACATGGAACGTAATCCGAGATAGTGCACCATTTTGGAAACTGAGAATACGTCTTCAAATTCATATGCAATTCTCATCGGTAATCAAGCAGCCTCTGAGTACATCTTACACTAAACTAAACAAGCTCTCCGCTTTCGCTTCGCTTTGATTTCGTCCGTGGGTGCGGAAGTCTGTTGTGCCAAATTGCATAAGGTGGGAGAGAAAGATTGTTGACTAGTTCTGTTTCCACCTGACGATTATTGCACTAAGTGTGTCGTATAATCGGTCGGCGATGCAAAATGCCATGATCGGTGGTCATAATCAGCAGATGGAAACGCCGTATTAGACAACAGATAAGTCATCAAAGCTCAATAAGAGTTGCATACTGAAGGAGAACCGCACTGCTTACACTGCACAGATTTCGTGTGTTTTTTGTTTTGTTTCAATAAGCATAGCTCTATAGGCTTTTCCATTGGACGACCAAAACGGTGTTGATTTTGCGACAGCAGTGCTAAAGGTCTGTCGGTAGATCCTGACTGTATATCGGTGATGGCCGATGGAAATCTATAGGCTATTAGAAGAACACAAAAAAAACTTACTGTTTTCATCGGCCAATGGAAACGGGCCTTGTTCGTTTTGCTTGTGTCATAAGATGTCACATGTTTACTTCGATATTACACTTGCTTATCCACCATTCATATTAGTCGTATTTACATGTGTCTTCCAAGTTTACCTTTTTATATTGTCCAATTTCAAATTTTATATGCACTAAAGCATTTTCATTTGTTATATATTTCATTTTTGCAGCCGTACCCAGCGTTTACACTAGACGACTAAATATGTGACGACTGTAGATTGTCGGCCAATAGTTGTGAGGGGGTAGCAATGTCCACCGCAAAAGTCGTCGAGCTCAGAATTTCCTTGAGTGTTTGCACTGACGACAGAGTATCCGCCCCTCTAGACGACTAAATCAAGGCAGCTAGAAATAGTCGCCGGCGTCAGAGCAGGTTCAATAGTCGTCAGGTGGTGCCAAATTGCGTAATCAGACGTAATCAGACGATCTGCAGTCGTCACACGCTTGGCGTTTACATTAGACGATTTCTATCATTTTACTGCTGAAAGTCGTCAGGAGCTGTAAAATCCCAGAATCGCCGGCCAGAATCGTCTAGTGTGAACGCCGGGTTATAAGAGTAATCTGTGGCGACTTCTCGTTGTGACAATTTAAGTTTCGGAAATATTTTAGTATAACGCAGGTTTGAGTTATAGAATTATATTCACAGCAGGGAATGGGAACATAAATATCTCTCTAGATTTTGGCATAATGTTCAACATCAACAAAAACATCTGCTATCATTTTAGAATCAGTAAGAATTCTTACCTAATCTCACATCGTTCGACTTGTAGAATGTTTGGCCATGACAGTTGAAACTATGCATGCTTCCTTCATAACCAGTTTTTACCAAACCCTGCCCAAGTACCCTCGCCTTTCTCAGACAAATTAATCTATTGTCTGACTTGACGTGTTCTGGAACGCCCCTCATGAGGAGCACTGGTTAGGCACAGACAATTGCCATTGCGGATTGATCAGCGCTTCCTCACCACATAATAATACTCGCCATCCAGACACCCAATCACATCTTACGCCGAGGTGGAGCCAAATTAATTCTATTCAATCACGGTGAAGTCTGATGAATGCCACAGTAACAACAAGTCATCCGCGCCTGGGTTTTAACAGATACGACCGGCCCATCAATCCATTGAAGGCGAACGACCGGCTCTTGTTCTGACGTTTGGATTCTTCTTTTTTATTTCAACTTTTACCACCACTGCCATCCGGAGAAGTGAAGGACTGTGAGGAAAAAAGCAGGAATCAAATGGCCACATGACGAGGGAGTGGGCCTGTATGCTGTGTAGTTTGTGAGTGATTAGGCTGGTACTGGTCTTCAGTTCTGCTATCCCAGCCCATATTGGCAGGGATTCCTGTTGGGGTTTTTTTTTCGAACACCACTGCCTATTGGGGGGAGGAGCGATGCAGGCAGTGACAGACTGGTGGGTTTGATTATCCCGCTCACTGGCGGCCGGCGTCAAACAGGAAGCACCCCCTAACATCATTTACCCATGCGCCGATACAGACTTCCTACCCAGGGCTGCAATCAGCCCACCCCTCCCTCCCAGCCTGCCAGCTCAACCGGCAATGCTTTTTACCACGTCTGCACGCCGATGTACCAGCACTGGCAGGCATTATCGTCGGAAATTGATAACACAGAACGGGAGAAGGCAATCGGTTATTGATCACTGCTGATGGAAGGTCCGACGCTAGGCGGCGCTCCGGGAGGGGGAGGGGGCATTAGGCGCGTATGAATCACTGTGCACGCGCAGCATGCTGCCTGCTAGGCCTAATGCGGCGGCCTACTTAGACCATTAGGCTGAGGACCGCGCCTGAAATATGAAAGCTGACGGAAAGTCCCAAGAAATCGCACGGGTCAGCCAAGGCTTCTGTCAAGTCCAGGGGCCGCAAGGAAAGTGGGAGCCAAGCATATTCCTGTGTACTTCTGAACTGCATTGGGAAGCTGGCAGAGACGCGGGTTGGAGAGTTGAAGGGGATTATTGTGCGCTACGGCCATCAGTCGGCAATAAAGTCTCCACCAGGTCGCGCCACCAGTCGCCTTTTGTTTGCGTGTCCTAAAACGGAAGGTGGAAACGAGGGTCGCCGGAAGTGGGAGGCCAAGAAAGCGCATGCGTATAAGGCAGGTTCAGAAGGAGGCCGGATGGTGGAGTTTTCTTTGGTCCGGTGAAGCCACGTGACCATGAATGGCCAATGAGCGTGCGTCCTGTTATTTATATCGCCACGCTCAGCGCGTGAAGGCTGTCTGCTGGGAAAGAAGGATCAGTGCCCTTGTTTTCATTTGCTTCTAAAAAAATACTACAAAAAAGAAATGCGAGATTTTCCGACCGAAGAAAATGAGCACTTTAAACGTTTGAAAGTCAGATTTCCAATCTGCGGATTCTCGTACCTGATCCAGATCCAGGTTTTGCTTCGCGGAGCCACGTGGCTCATTCAATGGCGCACCTCAAAAGCATCCATTTCTGTTCCGTGATAAGATTTTATCTTATTTTCAACCTCCCCATTTGCCACGTTTATCACAGATTTATCAGGCGTTATAAGTTATGTAACCCTACATTCCAATGATGAGAATATCACCTAATTTCACCAAAGAAAAGATTCGGCCTCTGCTCAGTGTAACAAAATTAATCTTATTTTGCAGTGGTAAAAATATATGATGTACTGCCAGTGTGGCATGAAGGTCCCGCTTTGACACTCACCATAACTAATACGAAAGTGAGGCTGAATGTTAATGTATGGCGGTGTATTAGCATGAATGGGAGCCTGGTGAATAATTTAGGGTCGTAGATGAAGACTTCTTTTCTGTACGCCAACGAGTCCCAGGGACAATATGGATCAGCTTTATTCAATAATTCTAGAGGACCTTCCTTCGGCTCGGACTGCTTTAGAGAACAAGCCTGAATATTATTAAACGATAAAACTTGTAAGAGGTCCTCTTGTACCTTTTACTTTTGTCGGTCAGCATGCCCAAATTAAAGTGTAAATGGCAATTACACGTTATTTCTCATAAATGTAAAACATTTGAAAGTGTATAAAAAGAGGAAAACCAACTAGACATTTAATCTGATAATTGCTGCTCAGTCACAAACTCGAATATATATATACGCCCCTCCAGCCTAAGTATTTGCTGGTCCACAGGTTCCTGTACACAGAATGGTGGCCGAAGCTGTATATAACCATCCCAATCACCCACTCCTCCAGCCTCCCGTACGCGACCTTTCTTACTGAGTCCATACACATCCCACAAACTACGGTTTTAACTAGACTAACGTTTCACCAAAGACATCCATCATCGACTCCGGCGACCATCCATCTTAATTCTACCGACGAATATTATTCAAACACGTCCACCGCCCACCCACCAATGGGCAAAACGATGGCGCCAGAATATACATTAACCAGCAGAGATATTTCATTTATATTCTAGTGTGTCAGGGGAGGCGATACCAGGCTTGCGGTCTGATTACAAGGGGATGGGACTTTTTTATGAGGACAGCTACAAATGTTTGTGAGTTAGGAGAAGAGAGAGGGGGTGCTGATGCATGATGGAGGAGCCTTTTATTCCTCACTGCCCCGTTATGTAGGACTAGTGTTCGCGGAATGGCGACTCTATCATCCTGGAACAGGATTGATTTTGCATAATGGATCATTTAGGATTGTTCGGGGCGTCGAATGAATTCATCTCAAATACATGTTGGTGTTGCTTTATTACGCTTTTTGTTATTCATTGTGGGAATATGGATTTAGATGTGATTCTAGCCACTCTGTGCTGTCACTGTTTGATTTTGTTGAAGTTAAATTTTGGACTATGTATATAAAGGGACAGTTGAATATTTATATTGTAACACAATTAAAACATATATATATAGGACTCTGTACATGTAAGGAGCAGTATCAGTAAGGAAAGTATGAACTGTATGAGAAATGTTTTACTTCTTTTAACTACTGTGGCATTCATTATTAAGGAAGGAAATATTGTAGAACAGTATACTTTCTAAAATCTAAAGATGTCTGGTTTCATTTATTCTTTATTTCACTGTGTATGTTAAGAAACATTTTGGGGTAAAGACAGACATGTAATATATACTGTAATGTAACGCAACTTTCCGATATCATCCATTCGCAATCACATCAATTGTCAGGATGACATATTATGATGAACTGTTCAGTGTCCCCCGTCTGTCAGTGATTGTTTTCGCCATACTTATCAATGCCTCTTCCACAACAAATTCCTGGCTGGACGTTACTGTAGCAAAAACTAATTGGAAATCAGTAAACGTTGGTGAATTCTAACTATGTTCAGTCAGCTGTTTTTGTGAGAATGTTATGATATTCTGACTCGAACTAATACAACACAGAACGAGATGGTAAAGAAACCCTAAAAATAGCAGAATAACTACTAAAGTTTATAAGTAGTATATGAAAATTGGCATTGGTGTACGAGAAATAAAGTTCCTTTGAAATGTTTCCCTTCTCTAAGATGGCAATAGCAGGCAGGAATATCCCCACATCGTAAGTACAATACCATTGGCTAATAGAGTCACATACGATAGTACGCTATCCTGTCCTAAATAAAAGCCATTCCAAATTTACTCAATAATTGTCCAGGAATTTAGAATTTACAACTACGGCTTTTGGCGTGTGGCCAGGTTCTATGTATTGTTTGTTGAATTGTGATGTCTACCTTTTTTGTCTGTCCTTCATGGGATAAGTTAAAAATCTTTAACTCTTTCGTCAATAAACAATTTTTAACCAGAAAAGGAAAAAGAAAATCCTTAGTGGATGATGCAATATCGTTGAATGTAGGTGTTATGTAGCCTTGATATATCCTTACGACGATTCTGCAGTTTCATTACCATGGCCACATTGCGACCACAGGAATTCCCTCGACTACTGGAGAACTCGCCCAAAAACGAAGTTGACCCGGGATTTTCTCACCTCGAAATGAACTCACCCTGTTTGGGGAACAGGTCCTGTTCAGGGAACTCGCCCTGTCACTAACTTACCCTAAGGCCCGGCGTCCACCTACTACGATAGAATCGTAGACCTCCCGATATGGCACCGATACAACATGTCAAAATCGGTGCCATATCGGGAAGGTGCAAAATCGTAGACATATGTCTAAACATGCCAATCCACCACGCATTGTATGGGGGTTTTATCGGTGTCTAATCGCAGAAACGTGGTCAACTGCCCTGATATTAGGTAACCTTCCGACGCGATTTTGATTTTTTGTCGGGAGGTGCATCGTAGGGCATATCGGTGCCATATCGTAGTAGGTGGACGCCGGGCCTAACCCTAGCCTTTACCTTAACCCCCAAAAAATGTATAAAGGTAAGTATCTTACAATTGATTGAGTATAGCCACCACTTATATATGGGTTTTTAATGTAATTACCATGGAATTACTCCTGGTGTTTAAGGTTATTATAGTACGGGGTGACTCCGCGGGCCGAATTGTCCAAAACGAAGCAAGATCTGCTTCAGAATATGTGGCGTCTTCGTTTCAGGGCGAGGTCTCCAGTAGCGGGGTGACGTCTGGTGGTGGGTCTGTAGTGGGCGTTTATCGGGCATGTATCGTGGGTCTGACAACGTAAACGAGGCTCGTCGTGTGGATGAGGTGTTCGCATGACGTGCGTAGTTATACATTGCGTAGTGCGGTCACAACGGTCGCTGGGCGCAGTGTGTTTACGACATGGTGCAACGCAAGATAGTGTGGTTTAGTGTGGGGCAGTATATATGCTAACAGCAGGGACTAGCGTAGCATAGTGTGGTGTAGTGTGGACAGTATATGTGCTAACAGCATGGTATAATACAGCATAGTGTGGTGTAGTGTTGGGAAGTATGTGTGTTTACGGCGTGGTGTGATACTTATATAGAACTGCATCGAGAATCGTATAAATAGACAGTACTCCACGAGTTTGGCTGGGCCGCAATCGTCATCGAGGCAAAGCCGAGTGACGATTATTGCACAGCCAAACTCGTGGAGTATTGTCTATTTTACCATTCGAGTGCGGTTCTGGATTTATCTTACCCCTTTCTATGACATTAGATATCCTCACAAAACTTATAATGCCAAATTTATGCCTTATCTCAATGTCGATCTTATAACTTGTCAAGTGTGTATGTTGTTGGCGATAGCTAGGAATTATCCCTTGAGCTAATAAAACATGGATTCTGATTAGTCGAGACTGTAGAGCATCCCGACGATGCAATTTCACTTCCTATTTTCTGATAGGTGTCAGCAGCATTGTAGCTCAGAGAGGAATAGAGTTGATTTCTTATATGGGCCGTTAGGTGTATTAAACATGAATAGATACTCTATTCACTTTTCTTTACTTGTGAAATTTTCCGGTTCAAATGAATTTTCTAGTATGTATTTATGATAAATTGCGTTTTGTTTGTATTTTGCCGATACGTCATCGTGACATTAGAGACGGCGGACATCTTGATATTCATTTTCTAGTCACGGGTAGGAGCGGGCAGCATGTGTAGGCGATACGACCATAGTTATATAAAAACTGTATTTACTCCATGGAGTAACGCAGCATTGTGCGGCATAGTGTGGGGCAGTACTTTATTGAAACATGTTTACCTTATTTATCACGTTTAACGTGTACTTTGCACCTCTAAATATCAAAAACTATTTAAAAACTTACCAAAATGTGTCAACGTCGAAGCAATAATCAAAATGTGCTGGGCGGACGGAAGTAAATTTCTTCTATAAACTACGCGCATGCATGATTGTCATTGTCGAACCAGAGGCTTTGAGCGCAATGCGTTGCAAAACATCCGGGGGTGATCGCTGGACCTCATTGAGTATTCAAAGTGTTGTGTTACCCGGCCATACCGACACAATATGGTAATACTTGTCAACTATCACTTGTACATGGAGGTTGGTATTTAGAGTATTTTGGCCATAGGAGTATGTTTACGGCATGGATGTAAGGCAGCATAGTGTAGCATGGTGTATAAAGAGCAGCACAGCATGGGACAGTGCAGGTATATGATAGCATAGAGCTCATATTGCAGTGCAGTATGGGGTTGCAGAGATGCCAGCATCGGTTGATAATGTGGGGGTGGAACAGAGCTGGTTAGAGCAGCTTATCTTAAGATCATACCAGGAGAAGAGTTTAAGTAAACATCGAACTAATTAGAATAAGAAAAAAACAGGACGTTTACAAAGCTTAGTAGAGTGTGATCGAGAAGGAGTAAACAGCTAGATTAGAATACTATTTATGATATCATCACAGAACACGGCTCATCCGGGCAGATTGGGCCGGAGCAAAGCGGGCAGCAATCCTCATGGATCATCCTGGAATGAGAAACAGCACGAAGCACAATGCGTGATAGCCACGCATGCGCCTTCCAGGGACCGCTGCCCCTGAAAAATAAATAAAAGCGAGCATCCGAAGCCCATTCGCTTGATGGTCCTGGATCTCTCCCCCGTGGGCAATTAGCGGTGAATCGACATTAAAGGTGGGAGAGGAGCGGGCCTGGTGCTATTGGCAGAGTGGAGGTCCGGCCTGGTGTTTTATATGTAACTAGAGATGGCGCCTAGCACGCACTCCACTACGTGATACTTAGTCTGTTAGCTGGGCATGCGATCTGATTTAGATGGGTTATTACTGCTGTGCGCATTTATATGGAGAAATACGGTATTGTTTTCTGTGTGCGTGGCAAGTACTACTTAATGGACTGCATTCTCCTCAGCTTGTATTATCATATCGAGGTTCATTGGGGTCTTAGGATGTTGGCTTGATTTGTCTGGCTCTCATACTATGTCTTTGAAAGGGATGTTGATGAAGTTAGCTTCTAAATTTTCCTCATCCCTTTATACTTTACATAGATTAATTACTTGATGAGGTAGAGGCAAATAATATACTCACCGCTACTCGATACATTAGGTTTTTAGAACAATTAATACAGGGTATAACGCGATAGCATGAGTGTAGTTCAGGATCTTTGATTTAATATTATGAGGCTCTAATACCCTGGCTTGTTGATACAATAAAATGGATTCACATTAAACACAGAAGATACATTCATTTTGACTTACATATACATCGTTAAGAGATAATGATTGATATAGTAGTTAACCATTCTACCTGTTCATGAAGTCTCTTGTTTCACTGTTGGGACATTCCTGGATCCAATTATAATTAGGTCCTTGACCATAAGGTTAAAGCTGTTGGTCCATTTACCCGGATGAAGAAGTCCTGCAAACGTCTTACTTCAGTGATAAGCCGGTCACGCGGTTACGCTACCAGGTTAGCCAGTAACGGTCATAAAAAAGACTTGTATCAACTGTGTAGAATACGCACTGCTGAGTGAATATATGTACCTTATCTACTCCAGCTATCAGGCTAGGTTGAGGACATTTAAGTCCTGCATATCAAGGTAGACTATAGTGAGCACTTCTAGCTAACGTCAGCCCACCTCCCTTGAGACTCAGTGTCCTCTCAGGCTCTCCCCATGCCCCACAGTGCCGCCATTCAGATCGGCTTTCCTGTAACGACCCGGCGTGTCATTAAAGGCCTTCATCTCCTCTTCTCCGACATCCTCCCAAAATACCTACTCGTCACTGGAGAAAATCTTAAAGATTGCTTTCAGCAAGATTTTCCTGATCCATATGCTTCAGGACTGACCCTCCCAACACGAGTTGGGAAGGTAAAACAAATACAGCTGCCATCAGAGCTGCCCTACCTCTGCGGTTATATATTCAACGGAGCACATCAGAGGTTCCATTTTCATCAATCTTACATCGGCCCCTGACCGGGAAGTCGGCGGGTCTCGGCTAGGGCCGCTCTCTGGCCGTTAGAGGAGATCATTAATTGATGTATAGAGATGACAATTGGGCGCCGAGACGCCACCCACATGTGACATTTGGTGTTGCCGGCAACCGAAAGGCGGCGCCACCTGACCTTGTCACCGGAAGTCTCGCGGCTTCTCGCGTCCTCTCGGCCTGTGCGAGAGGTGCGCTGGTGGCCGGCGTGATGGATGGTGGCGCCATGTTTGACGGCGGCCGATCATCCGGACGTAGAGGCCGAGCCTCGGAGTGGACGGCGATGAGGTCGCTTGTTCCGGTCATACGCTGTCCGGTGTCCTTCGAAATGTCGGTCCCTGTGAAACAATGGCCCTTTGTGTCAGTCACATTAGAAAATCGTTTATGTTTCGAGTGTGCCTAACTCAATGAATGTACAATATGCTAACCATGATAAAGAGCAATTCAGCCCGGAACCTCTGTTCAAAACTATCAAAAACGCCTTCAAAATGAATTGGCTGCCTTTCGTTTATACTGTCTACCTCACTATATTAAGTTGATAATCTTTACTCTTGAATTGTTAAACAACTGCAATATACTACAGATGCATTCACTACATATAACTATCTTGGATAGTAAGTCTATACAGTCCATATAATTCTCAAATAATCTAAAATCGAAACTCATAAAAGTGTCTAATCATTTCATAAAGAAGATACATGGATGATCGGTCCAAAGTGTCGTAATTTTGGAGGATTCCAAATTTGGCATGACACCGGTCACACGCCGGGGACAAGCGGACGTTGACAGACTGCGTTCGGTAACCGGCGGACGAAGTAAGAAGTACTCAAGAGCTGCCATTTTGTGTCCCATCGATACCTTCAATATGCGAGCCAAGCTATTTATCTTGCGTCCTTCTTTTTGTACAAGGTACACATACTGTGATCTATAAATAGCTATAATTGAGAGTGAACCCAGACTGTTCTCTAAACGTGATGATCGATTATGCAAACCCTCTGCCAATATAGTCTCGACATGCTCAAAAGAGCCTCGTACATAACGAAAAGGTTTATTGAGCTTAAAGGATCCACGCAAAGCATAATGAGGTGAAGAGGGAGGGACAAGCATAAAAAAAGAAGAAACAAAGGCCGAGAAGCACTTCCATTCTTGTGATCGATACACTGACGTTATTTTTGAGAAATCAATGGCAATTTTTTGCTGCTTAAGTCAATAGCGAGCGGGATGTTGCATGGGTGACAAGCCGACAGGGACGAGCCACTGCGGGGTGTTTGTCCAATTTAGTGACAGCCTGACGGGAGTCAAATCTGGGCAGGATGTAGGAGGGCTTCACAGGGAGTCTACCACCCACAAAGCCTTCACATATATAGAATTATCTCACCCCTCGAATAAATGTCCATAGGCTTAACACTGGGAACTCGTTCTCCATGCCCCTACAAGTATTGCAGTCCGTTCTCCATGGTCTATATCCTCTTTGTTGCCCATTCTTTTAGTGTATACAGGGGTGAGATAAATACAGAAAGCAACTCGTTTTGGTCAAAGAAGTCAATCTCTAACTCGTTTGAATGCTATGTGATATTCACTCGGCTATTGCCTCGTTCATATCACACCGCATCAAACTTGTGTAGAACGAGGACTTTGACCAAAACTTGTTGGTTTCTTCTTTACTGCAGTGTTTCCACATTTCATATTTTGGACATGTTAGGTCCTGCGTCCATGTACTACGATGGAAACTTAAGATCATAAAAAGCACTACAGTGCATAATTTCAAAAATCCTAGACGATCGGGAACCTTTTATCTATTACACAAACGTCAACACAAGGAACAACAACTTGCATCGTCATCTGTTTTAGGTAAATTTTAGGTCGAATTTTAACAATTTATCGGGTATATTCGCCGTATGATATATACAGGTTTTCCCCACATTTTCCATCAATGTGTACATGATTTTGCAGTATTTCCTTGTGAAATATAATTGTTATTTCATACTCAATAGTTCTCATAATTCAAGAGTTAGCTTCCTTTAATTCTTGATCTATGTAAATACTTTACTTTATTAAAACATATAAAATACCATCAAATACACCTTCTGTTAAAAACTACTTGCAATGTAATTGATTTTCCTCTTCCATTCTGTCATCATTGATCCTCTACTTTAATTATAGTAGTCGAGAAAGACTGCAGCATCGGAACATGGAGTGCATACCGGAAATACATTAAAACAAAATATGCATGCACCTATAAAACTGTGCGAGAAATGTAAAAAAAAATCGCGGCTTTGTATGCGGTTCGTGATCCGTCGTTATTAAAGTCACATACAGTGTAAACATGCATCACTACAACTATAAGTGATCCAGTAAATTGTCTGTAACAATCCAATCTTTCGTCAAATTCCTAAATGAATATTAGGTTTTATTCACAAGCGTCAGAGTATGGCTCAGTATCAGTGGTGTGTACATGTAAAAAAGATATAATTGCACCCCACGTCAACGAATGGTTGATGTATAACTTACAAGTATTACAACTTTAGACATAGGCATGTAATTCCTAGTGAACAATCAAAGATTTCATAATAAAAGAGAGCCATGCTCATATTTTTAAAACTTAGTGAAAGTTTGCCTCATTTCAATGGGGGTGAAAGCTACATACATGAGTCACCTTGTGTACGAGGTAACTCCTCCTAGATTTAGACTGCCTATTTCACTGCAGGAATAATGGCTATAACAGCTCATAGATCAACATTAACCTTTTTACGTCAGTCTCCCTGCAGGAGCTACACGTTTTGGGTGAAGGAACAATACACCTCGGGGATACACTAAGTATTAACGACAGGCTGCACAAATAATGAGTGTTAATTCTACAAAGTCACGCTTACTTCCTGTGGAGTATTGTTACTGCACAGGTGCGGAAGTGCCCACTTATGCTGCCACCGAACGGCAGCAAACGGTGTTGTTTTCTCTATAGGCAAGAAATTATGATGCTAGTTTATCTACGACCCTAACACTCTTTGCTAGTATTTCTTGTGATAGCCAATCAGAGACTTGTATTATAGGCAACATGTGATCCAAGTTAGCCCCATTATATGCAGACACTGTACATTTACTTCATACATATTTTGGGTGTAGTCCGTAACTTACTTTAGATTGGTATAAACTCCTATAGCCAATGACAAAGTTCCCGTGTTGATAGCCGTGATATTTTCAAAAACCATTAGTGTTTAGGTAGTGATTAGGTCTGATGGTATGGCTTTATATAAGAGTTGTGGATTCTAAACCTACTACATATCTCTCTTTTCTTTAAAATAAATGTTATTTACCACAATTAATCATCACCGAAGTGACGGTCTTCCGTAGCAGAGTCATCTAACATCTAATACAAATAAGCGCAATAATGACGTCATATGACTATACAAGATGAACACAATCACACAATATATATTACCTTACATCAGTTCAATCTGGGGGAGACAACTGTTTTATGTGGCCTCAGGAGTACCCTTAAGCTTAGTTGGCTATTCGAATCATTAGTGTGTCTTTTATAGGAAAGTATTGTTGATTCTATTGTCAATAGGAGGCGCAATTGCCTTTGCAACTTTCCTTTATAAAATTGTTATTCAAGAAAGTTCTGTAACCGTATTTGTTCATGATTTGATTGCTTCCTGATAAGTATTTAAGCTTATGAAGTGAGGTGGGAGTTAATTCCTCTGAGATAAGAGGAATACTGATTTTATACTGGCGTGAATGTCTATGACGTAGAGATTTTGACTCCCGGCATACCTGCTTTCAACGTAGTTTCCACCGAGTAAAGTGGCATTTAATGGTCACGGGTGATTGTCACATATAAATTACGAGGGATTGTCACATGTAAGAAGCAAGGGTCAGTCAGATCTGTACACAAAAAAATCTAGGAATGAAACATTGAAAATGAAGAGAGCTAAACTTAGATATACATAGTTATTGCTATATTGTGATGTTTCTCAAACAAATTTCAGAAGAAGAATACGCAGATTCAAGTAGAGTGCAGATACATATACAGTAAACCCCTGCTTCCGGGAGATCCCGCTTAAGGGGTCACCCCTGTTCAGGGGGAAATCTGCTCGGAATAGAAATTGTTCCCTCTATTAAGAGTATATTTTAACCAGACTAGGGGGGCACCCCGCTTAAGGGGACATCGCGCTTCAAGGGACAGTTATTGCGGTACGGAATGCTTCTGACTGGTTTTTTTTAATTTCTTTTTTTTATTCAAATGTAGTCATTACAATCGTCCATGATTTCCTTCTTGTGGAGTCGTTACTCTTCTCGTTTCCATTTAGACCAAAAAGTCTGGGGCATTGTAACATAGTGACAATACAAGTTTTGAAATAGTCTTTCTCTCATAGAGTAGGTCATATAACCCTTTAAAGTCCAATCATATTAATCTGCTAAATTCAAACACAAAAACATATGAAACAGACATAACAAATAGACAAAAAATGACAACAGTGGCATATTTTGACAAAACCTTCTAGTACAATACAGTTGATAATGACAATAACAACAATAACACCGTTGTTGATGATGTTATTATTGTTGTTACCGTTATTATCACTACTATTATTATTACTGGTCATATGACTCAGTTCAAACTGGAAGGTCATGAACAACTTCTGGGCTTAACAAAACACCCTTTATAGCTGCCTTGAATTTTGCGGTGCTGGTTATTGATTGTACACGGAATGGGAGAAGATCCCATAAAGCAGTCTCCACATATAAGGGGCTGTTTTTGAATTTTTCAGATTTTGGTCATCTTAAACAAATTCAAATTTTTGTTTGGGTTCTGGTTCTAATATTCTCCTCCTTTCGAGTATTATTAACATCATGCAGCACCCACCAATGGATTAGGCGTAGAAGATGCAACGCTCTTCGGTAGAATAAAGGTCTCACTTTACACCTCTCCATTAACTCTTCCGTACTTATGATCATGTATCTATTAATTTCAAGGACACTTTTCAGGCGATAGTTCAGTGTTGTCTGTATTTTCTTTCGGCCTTGCTTAGTACAGCAATAGTAAACGAAAGCCACATACTCGGCCTTTGGCAAGATCATTTGTTTCACCAGGCTTTCGGCTGCTTGCCTTATTAACACATTTCTCATGTTTCTCAGTTTGAATATTTTTTTCCGGATTTCATGTACTGTTGCGTTTACATGTTTTAATTTAAGGCTTGAATCCAACATTACTCCAAGATAATTGAAACTATTGACAATAACCAGGTTTAGGTTGTCTACAGTACAGGTATCCGTAGGCAAGCGGTTCGTGCTGTTCATGAACCACATCAATCTAATTTTATCGATGTTTACTGTCAGCAAATTTTGTGAGAACCATCTATACATGCTTGTTAAGTCTTCTTGCAGCTTATCACGTATCGAAGCAACATTAAGTCCGCATATAATTAAGACCAAGTCATCCACATACATCAACACAGTACTTTGTTTGAAAACTTTAAAGAGGTTATTGACAAATATTATGAACATAACAGGTCCCAATATGTATGCTTGTGGCACCCCGGATCTTGTACTTAGGTGCCCAGTCATTTTGTTTTCCACCTTTAGACAATGTGTCCTATTTGACAGTTATGAGCTCAGCAATTAAATAAACCCTTTGCTAAGTCAGATTTTTGCCAAAACATTTAATAACAACTTATGGCATACGGAATCAAATGCCTTTCGTATATCTACGAAAGCACTTAGGACATACTGCTTTTCATTCATTCCATTCATTATAGTTTGCAGAAGTTTAAATATGGCTTGTGCCTGCTTGTTTATGGTGTGTGTATGTGAGGCGGGTAGACTGGTGTCTAGACAATCAGGCCCAAGGTAACGGGCTGCATAGGCTCCTGTAGACATCAGGTAGGCGTCTGAGGGGTGTCTATGTGGTAATAACATTGTGTCTCTATGCCCTAGTATTACCTGTATAAAGGTACTAGAGGGAAACTGTGTTCCGGTGAAAGGAAGTCAAAGTTACGAGGTAAGGCTTGGAAAAATTACTGCCCAAGGCCCTGGCCGCGGGCAGTAATTTTTCCAAGCCTTACCGAGTAATTTTGACTTCCTTTCACTGGTACTTGGTTTCCCTATTCCTATATACCTTCAAATGTGGTTTAATAAGAGACAATCTGATTGGTCTAAATGTCAACCTTGGGTAGTATACGGCAACCTTGGGTAGTATACCAACCTTGGGTAGTATCAGATAGTTACTCCACCCCCCAGAGCGTGGTGTAAGCATAGAGTGTACAGCCATAGGTATATAGGAATATACACTACATAGCCTAACCATCGACAGACTGAAAACCCAGTTTAGGGACATCCCGCTTAAGGGAGGGAGCTCGGAGCGGAGGGTGACCCTTGAGCCGGGTACAGATCATTCTGTTCCAACTTGTTGACGTCACGTTATCAGCAAATATCCTAAACGTTGAGCAGCTCACCTTTTGGAATTTTAAGTTATATTTTACAGAAATGAGAACATATCGTACTTGGCATATAACCTGACATAAAATTGATTAGAGCATGAAAAAATCATTTATTTTTTGAAAATACTGTAAGATTACTTTATTTATCGACGTATATCACCTTAAATGAATAAGCACACAGACGCTGAAGAATTACACTTAAGTTTTATCGTTGGTTTAGCCACCATATAACATATGATGACAATATAATTAGTTAACAGAACATACCTTATACGTTGAGTGCCACATCTTTCAAATATTTAACATATTTTATTATCTTAGATACTTAACATATTTTATTATCTAAAACTTCCACTTTAAGATTACCCTAAATGCTGTTGCATATAACCTGAAATCAAATTGCTATGAATAAGCAAGCACACATTGACGAATCACACTTAAGTTTATGTCTACAGCTATCAGTTATAAATCTCAAAGTGCACACAACAAGCTGACCTCCTGAGGGACGACCTGAGTTGACATCGTGAAGTCCTGGAGCCCTGTGGTGGCCGCGATACGTGACAACAACTACGAGCCAAACTTCACACACGGACAAATCAGACTTGGTCAGCCCCACCCCCTGGTGAGGGGATCGTGTATGATCAGGGCGCCCGGGCCAAACGCTATCACCTCTCTGGCCATTTGACGTTCCTTATCAGGGCCGGAACACACTCTCACCCCGGCCGGACCACCCAGGGTGCGCCCGGACGCCGGGGCGGGCGAGGCGGCCCCGGGCTGCCCATGCGCCCGCCCCTGGCCACGTAGTTAACCCGTACAATGGGATTATGGCCGGCCCCGGGGGGCAGGTGCCCTTCACATGTGATAGGTCATTTCATATCTGACCAGCACCGACACCCATCCGCGCCGGGCTGGCGTATAGGGTGAGGAGAGGAGGGGTGAACAGGAGAGCCCCTTTTATTGGCCTCCTGTCCCCTCGGCTCGTGTATATAGGTATTGCATGGCTGTGGAGGCGGGGTATAAAGATTACAACATTTCGAGACCCCAATCCTCTCAGCTTTCCCCTCTAACACTTACAGTGAGACCAGTGCCATCCCTCAGTGGTACCTTCCTTCCCGCTACACTTATAGTAGCACCATCCATGCCATCCACCCCAACCCAGTAATCCTACCACTCATAGAACCGCTAAATGGCCCCCACATAACCATAGCACCCCTTGGTGTTACCCCACAAGGACATACCGACCCCTGGAGCGACATCCCCACCCTTCTTTAGTGGAGGGCACCACTGTCACCCCCTTCTTTACATTGATACCCTCAGGGGGTGCCAGCGAATATGGGATTGGATCGCAGGGGGCTTAGCAGGAAGACACGCTCAAGTGTTGCACAATCAAAGATATTGCGGTCTCTGAAGTGGCGTGCTATTCAGAGGAGGTAAAGTATCCATCATACTGGTGTTATTCGTGGAATTAAGCTCGTGTTTCTCTGCAGTAACTCCCCGTTGGAATAGATCATATAAAGGCTGCGGCTAACGATGTTTTCCCCCAACGTCCCCAATATTGGATTTACTTTCATTCCCAGTAGAAAGTTAGAATACATCTGTTCAGAATGATATCTCGGTTTATAAGCAGCCTGAAGGTATTACTCGTGATAGACCTTTAGCTACAAATACAAAAACATGTCTCTCTGACTTTAAACAAGGTCCACACCTTAATGATCACAAGTGGCAGACATTAAGGGCGAGTAAATTATGCAGCAATCCTCCTTTCTTCTCTTTTCCAACTGTTGTATGGAAATTATGGTATGTTAATAATATTTGGAGAGGTTAACCAAAGGTAAACCCTGCTATAAATTTAGCACCAATTCCGTATCTTCCATTAAGATAAAATGTGTTCACGTCCTAGCCGAATCACCCCTGTTTTTTTGTTGTTGTTTTTTTTATTAAGGTAATGTTCGCTACAAACTTGTCGTTGCGGTCTACCACATCCCTTTGTACCTCTACTCTCCTGTTTCACTTATCGCACATGCGATCCAAATTTCCATTTGTTTTTATCTCGAGGTTTATACTATATCTTACAATACAACACAACATAACATACAATTTATACAGGTATACATAGTATTTCACATATAATGATGATAATGATAATGAAGTCGACAGGTGATAATTAATATGATCTTTCCGTTATTATGACAACCACCTTCTAGATTGCCATCATTATTTAATCATTACTTACTTAGATGAGTTCTTATTGCTTGCTTAAAGTTCTTTTTTGAATCTAATCTCTTTATATCTACAGGCAAAGCATTCCACATTAGTCTTCCCCTATATGAGGGCGCCCGTTTCCGTAATTCTACCTTTGGTCGGGGGAGGTTAAACTGTACTTTGTCCCTAGATCTAGTTTGTAATCTTCCCTTATTGTTCACCTCATCATCATACAATCTTTCCCTTTTTGCTAATTTACGGAAATAAACCATTAGCAGTTCATCCCTCCTATGTTTTAAGTTTGTCACTCCAGTTTTTGTGTATAGCTGTTCGACAGTGTACACCATGGCGTTCACACCCAGGCACATGCGTAATCCTCGATTCTGGATACGTTGCAATTTGTGTTGTAGCATTTTTCCCGCACATTCATGTAGCATCGATGCATAGTCGATGATCGGTGTTATAGTTTGTTTGTATACCCTGCATGCTATGCTTTTGGTCATCATATATCTTGTTTTACCCAGTAAATATATTCGTCTATTAAGTTTCTTCATCACATATTTTATATTCTCCTCAAATGTCAAGTGTTTGTCTACTATCACTCCCAAGTAAGTATAACTAGATACAACTTCCAATTTGTTTAGTCCTAGATACAAATCTGGTATAATGTTCCTCGTTTTCTTTTTCGAGCTATACCAAGTGACTTTCATTTTACCCTTATTTATGGTTAGAAAGTTTTCTCTGGACCATACATTCAGTTCATCCAAGCCCTCCTGGATAAAGTTAGCCAGTTCTGTTGTATTCCCTGAGGATGCATATAAGACCAAATCATCTGCATACATTTTATATGTGACACCTATCCTTCCAAGGCGCTCCATAATCCCATTAATAAAGAAAATAAACAACAACGGGCCTAATACGGAGCCCTGTGGTACTCCATAAGTTTGTATATTTGTAAGATTGTATATTTGTAATTACTAAGAATCAAACATCGGTCTCTTATGCCTTATAAATATCAATACCGTTGATCTTGATTTTCAAATATGGAGAATCCTATATATAGCTGACCGTCTCTATTATACATGTACGTCTAGATAGTCAGGGGTCCAGCTCCCTGAAATCCTTTTATTTAAGCAGTTTTGCTCCATGGAAGTATGGCAGAAAGTCTATTTTATCAAATGAAAGCTAAGACTTTGGCCATTCTAGATATGGTAGCCATTTATCTGTAAATGTGTTCATTTGCCCTTTTATTTAGGTTTTAGTTTTCACTTGATACAATCAAATTGCTTCTATATCTCCATAGAACTAAAGGCCACTTTTTCATTAAGAACCCGTTTTTTTTTTTTTTTAATTATTATTATCCAATTTTTGCCTCTCACGATTGACATCGAGTCTTCAGATACAGGTATACGGCGTGAGAAAAAATATGATACAATATGCAATTTTGCAGGAATGCATACAAGAAATATATTAGAGGATTGGGTGTATAGTGAAAAGAAGTAAACAACGATCAACTACATCACTATTTTTTGCTCAGTCTGCATTTCAATCAGATGTGATTCCCTCAGTCACTTTTAAATTTTTTCAAAATCCAAACTGCATTTGCCAAGCTGAAGCATCAACTTCAACTAAGCTTATGTGGAGCCTATGTACATTTATGTTTTCAATAGGGTTGAAGTAGCAAAAGTAGGTTTTATGAACTGCGGAAGTAATATCGTGGATCTCGAAACGTGAAAACTTTTTGTGAATTGAGTCCTGACAAAGATCATCTGGAAAGATATTATTCTTACCCTTTATGAGGTAAATCAATTCTGATTTTACCACGAGCCTTTTGCAAATTACTTTTCTCCTACTCTTTTCACCTTTCGTATGACAATCCTCTGTGTCTTTCTTAATTTCTTCATTCCTAAATTTAATTTTTCAACACATGAAGGAACGTGATATGTTGGCTTATGGGGAAGTTGTATTAGGTTACGTAACGTTTCCGAAAGTAAACATGGTAAAAGAATCCAAAAGATCAGATTTCGGATTTCGCCTAAATCTAAATGTGTTTCCTTTTATTGGCAAATGATTTATTGGCATAAAACACTTTTCCCATTGGGGAGGGCATACAGAGTTTACATCATCAAAAAGAAATATGTGTATACAAAGAAAGAACAGTGAAATTAATCAAACTGATATACAAAGAGCACCAGACTTAAACGAAGGTAGGGCGTAAAACGTAAAAGTAGTTTACATAAACTGGCTTACTGTCATCGTACGTCAAAGACATGCGGTGAAAATATTGACCAGACCCGATGCAGTAGGCAGAAGTATAAATCTTATCAATAAATTTATCAAATATTTTTACGTAGGAAGATGGTCAGCCTGTTTTCGTATTATTATATACATAAAAATGGCGATATATTACCTACTCACATGATTACATACTCCACACGTCCCAGTGTGACTAAATGCCATAAATACGACATGGGTAGGAGTGGGTGGCATAAATAGGATATACTTCCACAGGTGTATGGCTAATATGTAAGGTTATCTTCATAATATCATATCATAATATCCGTTGTTGCGCTGCATTCTTTTCAAGTAATAAAAGTTTCGGATTCCCATTGGTTGTCTGAGACAATGCAATGCAATGGGTTACCATTTGGGAAACTCATATTAACGGTGCCACTTCTCTCGCCCGATTGAAATGGACTTTAAAACCTCAATTCTATTGGCCTCATCTTCTCGTTCCATACCATGAAGATCACAAATGAAACCTAAGCGTTTTGATTCTGTCGGTCGAGGAGTAAGTCGGTCAGCGGTGTTATTGCATGATCCAAATACGTCGATGACCATACCAAATGCTGCGTGGTTTCTATTAACCGATCTTGCGTCGATGGATCCCGAGTGTTGATCGCTACGGAAAAAGCGGCCAGTGGAAACGGGCTTTAAGTGTGACCACAGGCATCAGTAGTATATGAAAAGTGCTTTCTGCTTCTGGCAGTAAACTGTGGTGTATCCCAGTGCATATTTCAAGGCAGCCTTCGGGTCAACAGAAGGCAATTCCCTTCTATACAGTAATTGACCTTGCACAGGCGTGGTAGCACATTGATGTTATTATGGTATCAACAGGTATAATATACACGTTCGCAATACGTTCGGGCTGCAAAACGGAAAAATAGAACATATGAAAAGAATAGTGGCTCCCTAAAATGAACTAATATCGGTGCGCAATTTGTCAGGAAAAGGTGGACATTTTTCGTGTGTTTTCTATGGACACCATGTATAAGGTGGATAATGATAAATAAGAAACCAACAACGTTTGGTCAAAGTTATTGTTCTCAGTGAGTTTGATGCAGAGTGATATGTATGAGGTGACAGTCGAGTGAATATCACATAGCTTCCAAAAGAGTTGGAGAACAACAACTTTGACCAAAACTAGTTGTTGCTCTCTGTATTTATCTCACGCCTGTACACACTAAAAGAATGTATGACACAAGATATAGTAAACTTTTAGGGGCATCGAGAATGAGTTCACATTGTTAAGCCTAGGGGACAAAAATACCAGGGGTGAGATAAATACACAATATTGACTGGTTTCAGATACAAGCGGCTGTAGGGTACTAATATTAATTCAATTAGGTGCGCACTATTTTCCGTACACACTATTTTTCCGTATGCATCCCCCGGATCATGCAACATTATCGTTATGCGCCGATAAGATTACGCGGTAGCACCACTGTGAAGAGTAAGATATGCCTTTAATAAATTACCAGGCTCTGCGTATTGTACTCTGTGTGCGTTCAATGTCCATACAGACTCCCTGTGTGTGTTTTATAAAAACTCTGTATTTGGTGCATAATAAATACACAATATTACCATGATTTCGATCTGAGTAGCCGTATTCTCCGCGTAGTTGACGCGTAGTTGCGTAGCGTCAACTACAAGGAGAATACGGCCACACAGATCGAAATTATGGTAATGTTGTATTTATTACTAACTTATTTTTAGATTTAAGTAATAAATATGATCGTTAGAAAACTTTTCAACGTAATTCAGAAGTTGTGTTTGGGACTACTTTCATCTCAAAAATCCGCATCCTCCTAGGAGGGTACGGAGCTCCGTATCCTCCTCAGTAGCGATCTGTAATCTCCATAGGCTTAGTATGGAGACTCCGTATCAGGTGGGTAATAAAGAATAATACGCGCCCTGGCGGCGTCATCCGTGTGAAAAGGGTTAAAACAAGGGTGGTTCATCGGCATCTTGATTTCCTCCGGTGCCTTAATTGAAAGTGGAATCCAACTGGACAAAAATACTACTAACGCAATGACTGAAAGAAGACACATACTATTCAATATCTCGGCCTGATATTAGAAACAGGTATTGACCAAAACAAGCGATAGGTTTAAATTACCACAGCCTGTTGGGGGTGGGAGCTCACTACTTTGTAAACAACGGACTCTATTTTTCGAAATCTCCTTTGGGGGGATATTAGGAGCCACCGTAATCCCTACTCAGTGAACTGAAAAACTCACTATATGTTTAGTATGGAGACTAATATTAGGAGGATAGATATATGATTGTATATATGTTTCTGTATATGTTTAATATTTGGCCTCAACGAAATGTATATGACTGGATTTCCAATCGATTTTGTCCTAATAACATAGTCTAACTATTAATTTCTTTCATTACTATCACCATGGACTGAAGTTCGAAATAGATCCATCCCCATGCACAATTGAAATTTGAGTCATAAATGTTAATCCACTAAACAATATCTTTGAATTAAAAGAAACACTGAAACGTTGCTTAGAAACTGCTTACAATACAAATGTCTTGCCCACAATCACAACAGCGATGATGGAGATACATTGGTGGAGGCTGAAGTTAAATGGACAGGCTATGGGCTTGTCTCGCAAATTGGATGTCGTCCGGCCCGTTGTTTTTCGAACGCTACGGCCGCCATTTTGGCATGTCCTATGAGGTCCTATCTTTACTGTGGTTCGACCCCTGACCCGGGAGAGGTCAGGGTAAAGCACCACTCACACTGTGCGACTAGGCGTACCTTGGTACGGCCAGGTGCCGACTGGACGTAGTTGGCAGCGACCATCTCGTCAAATTGCACAGTGTCAACGGAGCGCTTCCCATTAGTCTCATGCGACTAGGATATCAAACCTGTTTGATATTTGGTATCGCTAGTCGCCAATTAGCTGTACCTCAACCTCACCAGTCACACGCCTTCTTTTCACAGGGACAGTAGTTCACACACATATTTGAGTGTACCTTGCGATTTGCCGCCTGCCGTACGCCCAGTCGCAAGCAATTAGGTACGCCCAGTCTAAAGCTAGGTACCGCTAGTTGGCGACTACAAGTACCCAGTCACAGGCCTTCTAGTCGCATAGTGTGATTGGGTTTAAAGGGGTAGGTAGAGGGTGGTGGGTAGGCCGGGACAAGTCTGTGATCGATGGGGCACTACTCCAGCCCCAGCCCGCCGACAAACAAAATGCATAAAGCGCCCTGACGGACGAGACCTGAAACGCCCAGCCAACTGTTTCCAGATAGCGCGCGACACGTACTTCTACCTTCCCCGAAATGATTTTCTGGGAATCTGTCGTAGTTATCAGACATCGCCTGGGGTTGGGCCTAAAGTCGGTCAGACGTGCAGCGAAGGGCAGGGAGGGAGGGGAAGGCATGCAGACCGCTTGTCTGCCCTTTGGATAGAGTCCCAGGCTGAGTAGCGAACATTGTACTGATATTGTCTCTCTTCTGCCGATGTCTGTAGCTAGATAAAGGCAATTGCGTGCCCACCTGTCTGTCCGCCTGTCTGTTTCTATTATCGATCTGCGAACATTGGTGATTTATATCGCAGAGAAGTCGCTCTCTCGGGGCTTGCTACATACAAGGCTGGGAACCATGAACAGAAAGACTGTAATTTAAGTATCAACTCAAACTGGATTTTATTGAAAACTTTGGTTTCTCTCCACGAATGGGTAATGTAAATAAGGTTTTTCACCATTTGGTAGCATTAGTTGAAGGAGATGTATAAAGAGTGTATGTATCCAGGGTAAAGTGGAACAAGTAATGATGATCTCCTCAATTGAAAGACGGTAGACCGCGACTGTTTAAATATGCAAACTGACCCAATCAAAAACATTAGTTGCCACCTGGTGAATTTAAGTGATCGCGCATGAGAATATTACACACCTAGAAACTCTCTATGATGTAAGAGTAAATGTAGCATTTCTCATCCTCCTTCCTTTAATGACTAACTTTTAAGAGTGCAGGAGAATTCAACGGCACCCTAGCTTAATTGCAGTGCGGGTGTATTGCACTATGTAGTTAGTCTAGACTTTAATGAAAGAAATTCAGGGCTTATGAAACCAAACCTCAATGTCGCAATTATGTCGATTTATATCACCTAGAGTCTTTAGCCTTTATGCCTGATTTCCACTTGAGAAAGCAGATGTATGGCGTCTGATAGCGTCAATCATAAGATTGCAGTATTCGTAATGCATACTACAGTTCAAGGCCTTTAACATCAGATACTTTTCTAAGAAGCAGGCTTAGGGTTGATGCTAGAGAAGGCATTGAATGTCAGGATCTAATCTAAGTCTTTGAAACTCGCGTCAATTGACCTTTCTATGTTTAATCCACACCCACGGACAAATTCCCTTGTACTTCTCTCTCAGAAGCTGCGACAACAATAGATTCCATATTTCACTTTCTAAATTTTTCTTCATTGCTACAAACGTAGTTCCCGTCGGCGAAGGTATGCACAGTGGTGTCTCAATAGGTGTATGTTCAATGTGGTTTTTCAAACTTGTTTCTGACATACAAAAACCGAGATATTACTATTTAAGCAAATGTATGGGAATATATATCAGCCACTCTTTAAGATTGTTTAAACCCAGTTTTCATGATGTTTCACTCGGAATTTTGCATAGTTGCAGCGATGCAAATTCTCCATTACAAAGGTAGGTTATCTGCAGACTGGCGCCATTGTCTGGGGACTGATATAAAATACACCAGTCGTAAATCTACTTCAGGGTCAGTGCAAGCGTTATGACTTTAGATGTTTCCAATGTATTATCAGAGATCACGAAATCGGTATCATGATCTGATCATTATCTAATATCAATTATGCATCAGATACTTAGACTTAGATGATACACAAATATATAGAATATATATATATATAAAATGTATAAAATCTCTAATAACCTTATATCAAAAAGAGAAACTGTATGATATCATTGGAAATTGTATGATATCATTGGTTATCAACCGTATGTCTCAATGCTTTTTTATCTGTAGAAGTTAAACAAATGTTCAGAAAATAAGCCAATGCACGAGCAGAAATATAGTACTTGAAAAAAAACCTAATACTCAAGAAATATGCTATGTTTTATTTTGATCGAAGCATGTATTTTCTTTTTACGTGGGGACGGAAAACACGCTGATCTGATAATCAGTGGAGCAGGATAGCGCTGGCCATCACCAATAGTACCCAATATAGCTTCGGGCATGTTCTTTAATGCCTGAGTTGGCCCGAGCTACCAGCAGGCCAGCTCGGGCGCCTGTTTTATCCCCCTGCTGACCCCGGCACAGGCCCGCAGTATTAAGCCACCCTGTGAATTACGATTGGAGGACGCCCTGTCCAAGCCGATGCTCTGACAGGTGCGAATACCTGGCGCGTCCAAGCATGCGCACTTGCTGTGTCAATAGAAAGCATTTCATTGTATGGCCTTGATTGATACCGGGCAGTAATGCCCTGCTATGCCTGGGTGGGGAGAGAGGGGTAGGTTGGGAGAAGGGAGTGGGGGTGGAGGGTATAACGGAGGGTCAGTGGGGTCTATGGGGTCTGCCGGGCACTTTACCCTGTCCTCCAGTAGGATCCAGGAGTGGACCCTGCCGCACGCCCGCGGGCCCACCCTGACCTGCTGCCCCCCAACGACGAGGCCGCAATCCCAAACTGAATTTATTTCCCCGGGGTCACGAGGTCGCCCGCAGGGGTGGACGACCCTGCCGGCGCCTCTGCCCCCCTTCTTATTTCTTTATCACCTACGTCACGTTAGCAGGAATAAAACCAAGATGCCGCCACCGCAGGAATTACCGCCATCCCTCCACGGCGCCCGACCCATCAGCAGGAGGAGATGGCTTTCTTCTGATTGTACCCGGCACCCACTCGTGGCCATGGCTGGCGACCATTTGTTATGCCTCTTGTATTTTCATCAAGTTTTTATCTATCCTGTAGGTGAGGTTAAGTGGGATTCACACGGAGAGACCCATGTACCTCCAGGGGGGTTTGTCTCGGACAATTTTCTTGAGATGACATACTGGTACATAATCTCCTCGTGTGAAACAAATATGGAGAAAGAAAAGTCGTCTCCTTCAATTTTCCATGCCAAGGTACATATCTCAAGGAATTTCAGTTTAAACCTGTTTCAAATTTCTCAAGTGGGATTCACACAGTGGAATTCCTGTACCTCACAAGGTTTTCCAGACAAATCCTCCTGAAATTTTGTATTGGAACACAATCTCCTCATATGAATTGTAGGGTTCTATTTCCCTGAAACAGGTTATTTTCCCTGCAATTGGCGGCGACAATTACCCCTAACCAAGTACAGAATCTAATGATTTTAAACATGTTTAAACTTTATAGGGGTATTTTGGTGCGATAAATGGAAGCACTGCTGAGTCACCGACTGAGTAGCCACACTAGCCAATAGGAGACCGGCGAGTAGGGTCATATGTTCTTCAACCCATTCACCTGAAGTGCACGTGTGTGCCAGGGTGAGTGTTCATTGTGACTATGTCTGAGACTATGTACTATGTGTGTCCTTCCATGTGAATCAAATTCGCCATTCTTCCTTGAGATTAGTAAAAGCACCTTGCCATAAGAATTTTGTACTAAATTTTTAGGAAATACTGTCTGAGACTAGGGATAAGGTGTGAAGTACATCTGTCTCAGGTACATTAGTTCCTACGTGTGAATCCCACTTCAGAATCTATGTACCTTGTGATAGGATGATTGTCTGAGACTCTGTACCAGGTGTGTCCTCCCATGTTAGTCAGCTCCGCTATTCTTCCTAGAGACTTAGAAAGCAACATTCCAACATTCTCCTCTATGAATTTTGGACAGAGGGAAAGTTATCGGATACTGGGGAAAATTACACCAGTCTCAGGTACGTGGGTCTCTCTCTTTGAATCCAGTAGTAGATGTTTATCTTCCACCTATAATGCGGGATGCGACTACCAACAACCAACATGAATCTAAACTGCTTTGATCTTTTGTTACCAAGATAAGGGCTTCTTTTCCACACATTAGAATCTCAATAGATTAAAAGATTATCACTGTCAATCGGCTGCTATAAATTGTGTTGGTTTGGATATTCTACGATCATGAGTCGCATATGCCTCTACTTTTCTATCAAGAAATAGAAACCTAAAGAGATTTTTATTGCAGGTTTTTTCCTTTCCCAAAATATCCCATGATATGAAGAGACCGCTGCATTTATTACGTCTGACTAGATGGGATGTATCCTTTCTTTCACAGCCTATGAGCTTCAACGGCTCTTTCAACCAACATAAGCCTAATATGAATTATCAACTTCTGCGATCTTTAGTTACCAAGATAAAGGCTTCTTTATCTCACACTAGAATCTAAAGCGATATATCTCAGAGGTTTTTTATATTCCAAGTATCCCAATAGACGAGCTGACCTGTACTTGTCTCTAATTTTGCTCAGATGTAGCATAGCTAGGTAAGGGTCAGGCAACGATTAGTGAACCATCTCCTTCAGATGTTAAATTTTCACCGACAAGTTGTGGTTTCTCTGTTCCTAAATTGGTGGCCAAAAGTATATCAACATATTAGTAAATCTAGTCGCCAACAACGGAACATTGGTAAATGGCGCTTGATAGGAGGAGCCAACAAGGGCCAAGGTATTACGTAATTCGCCTGAAACAGGTTCACCAATTCCTATACGATTTGGGAAGTTATCGTTCAATCCTGAATCGGTAGATGTGTCTTGGGCTTTAACGACTCCGTCAGCCACCATAAGGCTCCTGTGAATTATCAACTTCTGTGATCTTTAGTTATTTCTTTTCCAGATGAACATTTCGTTGTGATAGATATGTTTTGCTGGATCGATACAATAAGATGGCCTTCTATTTCGAGAACCATTCGTTTTCTCAAGTCTGGCCACTAAAAGTACGCATATTGCAATGTGCCTTTCAATCTGAAGGCAGTGTTCCGTATGACGTTTTCCTTATTATCTCCTGTTTTGTATTGATGCTTTCTAAAGTTGTAATGAACTTCAAGTCAGTTGCAATTCTGAATCAGATGATGAATTGTTTTTTATACACGACTGGCCTTTGTTTCTGGTAAACCACTCAGTATTAATTCCAGTAGATCTGAGAGATGATGGATAGTATTTTAGTAATCATTTTATTAGATCTCCTCTTGGGAAAAGATAGATGATATTTTGTATTACTTCTATGAGGATTGATCTTTACTTATAAATAGAAGTTAACCAGGGGCCTTTTTGATAATCTGGGCTCGTACATGAAGACTCGATAGGGGGTTGTTAAATGCCGAAATCGGTGGGAGTAATCATCAAGTTGAACTTCCACATAAATCAGCTCTAAACTTCCAGATAATAGTTGTACGTCCGACTTTGCAGTGTCACTTTAAGATGTGATATAACTTTATCTATGTACTCCTGAAATTGATATGTGGTGACTTTGCAAGTATTTTATGTATCAGAGTTTTTTCATTTATGGAAGTTTAACGACATCCAATAATTGTTTCCATTAGGGCATTCTGTCTTAGTATAGTCGTAATTATGTACAGTGGAAGAGCGAAACAATCCATCCCACGACAACAGATATGAGGAGTGAGTCCCTTGTGATGGCACTTCGAGGTCTTTCGTCCTGTAACTATTGCCCGACGCGATAGGCCAGGGGCTGTATCTATGTAAATGAAGAACCAAGAACGGCATCACTACTGGTTCAGTTGCTACATTTCCTCTTTATTTTAAGCAAGTTTAGCTCTATATATTTATCAGAAGACGGCACGTATCAATTTTGTAGCTAAGCAGTATTTGACTTGTGCTCCATCTACCGACGCATACTTGTACATTGAGAGTGCATGTTTCATTCATCGCTGAACAATAACTGAAAAACAAGAACATGATATATATTCTCTCTTGCAATACATTCATCCCAATAGTCTACCTAGTTATTGTTCTAAAAAAAATATACAACTCAAGTATGGCACAAATTAAACTCTCTTACTTCTACATATAACCCATTTACACAAAAGTTGTTAATGATATATTTTATGCCTCAAAATCAGGGGAAAACACGCCCTTTTATCTATTGACCGAATGTTTTATTATCCATCGTATACAAAGCCCCCATTGAAAATGTATGGGGACTCAGAAAACCACGACCCATTATATAAAACCTGTCAGATACCATAAGGCCCGGCGTCCACTTACTACGATATGGCACCGATATGCCCTACGATGCACCTCCCGATGCAAAATCAAAATCGCTTGGGAAGGTCACCTAATATCGGGGCAGTTTCTGCGATTAGACACCGATAAAAAACCCATACAATGCGTGGTGGATTGGCATGTCTAGACATATGTCTACGATTTTGCACCTTCCCGATATGGCACCGATTTTGTCATTTTGTATCGGTGCCATATCGGGAGGTCTACGATTCTATCGTAGTAGGTGGACGCCAGGCCTAACTGTGGTATACGGATTCTAACCTGTGGTATACGGCCTCAAAACCATGGTATTCTGGAAAAATAGTCCCTTTTGCTATAGAGCAAAGAAATAGTCCCTATTGTTATACCCTTTAAAATGGCTATAACTGGGTTTGATTTGTTCGAAAAGATGGATAATAAATGCAACAAACGATGATTTTGTGGACAGGCAGCTCTGTAAATCACTCGCGGTTGACCTCGTAATGAACCATCGATTATTGTCTATGTATACATACGTCATGCCCAGCAGCGGGTAGTTTTTTATAGAAGCTCATGCACAGGTGAATAATTATATTACACACTGCAGCAATGGCAGATACCTACTCATTTCTATTCGGACAAGGCCATTTCCGAATAACCCCAATAGAAATTATTTATATACAACATCCCTAGATTTAATTTTCTCTTAACCTTATACCTCTTGTGAGCTTGTCAGAACATGAGTAGCAGATGCCATGGAGTTCGCTTTGTCTTGAAACATAACCTGACGTAGGAGCTGGAGAGAGATGGGCACCAAACTCTTAGTGACACGAGGTAATATATATCCCCGATGCACGTCCTTCTCTAATGAGCTGTAGCGAGTAGAAGGACGGCAACGAGCAGCTCCAACTGCCGGCCTCCTCCGCCCTCCCCCTGGCAGCAGTTTAAGGCAGGCGGCGGGGAACATCTATCCTCCACGTTGCGGCTAGTATTCCCGGGCGTATTCGCATATTACCTTTGTTTGTGGTGCGCGGGTCTGCGAGTGGCGACCTCGCCAGTCGCCTCGGCTCTTTGTGTGCGGCGCCGCACGTGCTGCGATGCTACGCCGTATACAGAGAAGACCCAAATGAGCAAGTGGTGAGCTGCTCTCATCATAGGTGTGTGTGAGTGGCTGTAGGAGGTGGGGGTATAGGAGGAATCGGGTGGGAGTGGGAGGAAGGGAGGGGAGAGACTTGAGACAGAATGGACTGAGCATGGCGCTTGGGGTCGTGTTCCCAAGGCCGCTTTATGTCAGCACGTGTGCTTATGGCCGGACAGGGTGTGGTTATGGCTCACACTAGGCGTGTCCACACGGCTCCGCGGAGCACTAAAGTCACGTGACCAATGTGTCTGTGACGTGCCGCGGAGCCGTATTGCGCCTGCGCGGAGGCAATTGTGTTCCCGCACCAGGCATCTCGTGGTAAACCAGGCCCTGTCCGCCTAACATCCCGCCAACACGCGAAGTTAGATTACTCCCCAGGAAGCGTGAGATATAGGACCGCAGCGGAGTAGGCCACTTCGTCCCCTTGTTAGGGGCTATCCATAAACTGCGTACGCACTCGGGGGGTCCAAAATTTAGAAAAATTTGGAATTGCGTACAAGATTGGGAGGGGATGGGGGGCATAACAAATTTCAAAAATTCTGCAGACATACTTTATGTATGGCCTCCTGTGCCGAATTTACATCTAGCTATGGAAAACTCGCCAATGCAATTTTGGAAAATTCAAGCCGGTTGGTGGTGCTCCCTGATAATGTATATGTATTGATTATCGATGACACTCCAAGCCGTTGAGGCGTATACACCTGATGCCCCATTCTTGCAAAAGTAGAGGTACTTAATGACAGAGTGCTTTTCACAATACGGGGGTTCTTCTTCGACGATTTGGGGTTGAGAAGTAGGTGTCCGGGTCTGCATTTCCTCTGTTCAGATGTATAGTCGGCGTAACCCTTTGAGGAACACAGATGGGGACGGATTTCCTGCCCAGGTATCCAAAGGAAATATTTACCCAGGGAGGAGAATAAATACGCAATATTGACTTGTTTCAGATGCAAGCGGCCGTATGCTTCGAGGCGTTGATGAGTAGTAATATCCGAGCGCATACGAGAATATTGCGGAGAGCAACTCCAAGGACCATAAAACCGCTTTTATCCGAAATTAATCAACATTTTATTTGTTATCTACCTTTTCCGATATCTGTACCCTTTAGTTACGCACCATTTTCCGTACGCACCTTTTTCCCATATGCTCGTTTTATCGCAACCCGGCGCATACACCATGTCCATATCCATCGAGTATGTCAATACAAACTGCCAATATGTGTTCTATGGAGATTAGGTATCAGGTGGATGATTAAGAGACATCATTGCTGTGTTTTCATAGGTGGGGAATGATAAAAAAAAAACATTCACAGAGGTTTTCCGTAATTATGACGTCATCAACAGAGGCGCCATGTTGGCCATTAATTGCCGTGTAAGCCATGATCGGGGGGTGTATTATTTCAGGACGTGAACTTCCGCTTTGGCGTTGCATTTTCGAGGTGGCGCTTCCGGCGGTGTAGCGTCCAATGTCCGGCCACAGGATGGCGGGAAGACAATGAGGCTGCGCGCGCACCACTGCGCTCAGGTTTGGCCAACACGGCGCCATCAACTCATCAGCCGATTGCCATGAATCTTTCATCTGGTCCCTCCACTGACTACCGCAGAAACCATCGCCGCCATTGGTCATAGAGGGCTCCATTCACTGGTTGTAGGGCAGCCATTAATGCCTTTCATCTGGGCTGAGTTATCAAAGAGTCTCTTTGAAAGCTAGAACCTCTCGGGTCCAATGTAAAAACGAGGATTGGGCGTATTGACTCTCTATTCTATGAGACTCTTAAGGTATTTGGTCAAATCTAGCCTATTGGTGCGGCCTATTATTGATATGTTGGAAAACGGGGCGAACAGCTTGAGCGAATTTTTTTCTGTTCGAACGCGTTCACAGATCCCACCAGATCGCGCAACGCACCCGGGAGAAAATGATTTTCAGCTATTATTGATATGTATGGATGTTCGCATAGTTAATTCTCCACTTTGACCATGTCATGCTAATAGCGCCACATCCGGGACTTTCCAAGTAAACACCTTGTCTCGCATATGCAGACCCAAGTCGCTTACCTCGCATAGACTAGGCACTTCTAATATGTGTAGAATAGCTCTAGCCTATAGTCATCAGTCCACGGTGCCCGATTACGTAATATCGGCCGCAATAGTTGTCTACCCAAGAATTTCCTCAAGCGTACGTACCGATTTCTAGCCATTGACAGTTGAAAGTCGTCAGGTGAGGCAAAATTCAAGAATGGCCGCCTATAATCGTCTGGTGTAAACGCCGGGTATGACTCACGGAAGGTATCTTGGTGAGTAGTATGTGAGATGGCGGTGTGAATCGGGCTGGTCTGAGATCGCGTAGTGTGAGTAGTATAAGGAAATGTCACTGCGTCGACTCTCACCGCGAGAACAATAACTGCCTTTATCTTTCCCCTAATAAAAAAACCGTCATTGATTTAACATAAGCAATTTTTATGTGGTGTGCCATGACATAAAGTTAAATTTATGTACCTAGAGAAATATAAAAAAATTGACCATTCAGCGAGCAGGAAT
Source organism: Alentia gelatinosa (assembly GCA_950022655.1). Taxonomy (NCBI): domain Eukaryota; kingdom Metazoa; phylum Annelida; class Polychaeta; order Phyllodocida; family Polynoidae; genus Alentia; species Alentia gelatinosa. The sequence goes on from OX465579.1 coordinate 161,867,169, forward strand.
TACTCACCCGTGTAAATAGTTCCTGCTGCAAAGCAGAAATTCTGACAGATGTCAAACATGGATGGAATCGAGTCGGACTTTCCTAATATCATAAAGTCATGATGACGGGGTAGGATAAATATGAAACCAAACTCGAGTAAGACTTGTCAGTGTCTAAGCCACTCTGGTCAGGTCTGTTCCTCACTACGCTCAGCTAACGCTTCATGCACGACCTTCCCGTCGTGGCATAAACACTGGTAAGTCTAACTCTCGATCAGCTTCTACTAAACACTTGATTCTCATTCCCATAGAAATAAGTGATTTGCATTGTATCAGATGATGCCACATTTAGGTGGGAACTGCTGTTCGTATGATGTATCTCTTGTTTACAAGTCCCGTGTTCTGTCTTTTATACCCACTCCAATGACACATAAAATAATGACTATTGATGAGAACCTTATTTTCACTGTCATTATGATAGTGAGTAAAATGGTCTACTGTTCATGGGGCATAGACTACGAAAATGTTATAGAAAATTTGTATATATTACCCACCAAATACGGAGTCTCCATACTAAGCCTACGGAGACTCCAGATCGCTACTGAGTAGAATACGGACCTCCGGAATCTCCTAGGAGAATACGGCTTTATGGGCCACCTGACAGGCATTATAGGAACTAATTTATATAAACAATGCACGGCGCTTGGGCCGAATTTCTAATCATTCACAAGATTTTGTTCCTAATAATTACTCGAAAGGTGAGTAATAAATACAACATGACGATACGCAATAATCCTCGCTATCGCTCGGAGTATTATTACGCGTCAACTACGCGGAGAATACGGCCACTCAGATCGAAATCATGGTAATATTGTGTATGCATTTTGCTGCATTCTCTCCTTTCACCCGTTATAGAAAATCTTTCGCATTAATCGAATAATAGCCTTGGAGCCTACTGAAATGGGACCTTTCACCAATCCTAGTGGATACCTCCAGAATAAAAATCAACTGGAACAAAGTGCATATTAAAGAATCGCTAAACTTAACGTTATTAATGGTGTTGATAGATTAGCAGGTGACTCATTTTGATAACCTGTAGAACTACGTGTTCTTTATTACATTTAGGAATATTTAGAAAAGATGATTAATTTAACGTCCCAAAACTGAAATTGAGATGATTAATATTTTGTAAATACTGGATTGTTCAAATAATGTCTGATAATCATGAAAGATATTCACTTATAAAATACATCGTAGTAGCCTTATTGAAATGTTCTTATCTGCTGTACCACTGTCCCTTAATACAAATGCAGACACGGTTAAACATGGATACTTCTTTTCTGCATTCCTCTTTTTAAACTGCTCATGAAGTCAAAGCCATCACTTATTGTTCTCCTCCTGACGTCCTTTGCTAGTTCTCCAGAGACTTCATTATGATTCACATTATCGATAGTGAAAGTAGATGATATCCTTAATTGGATTCTGGATACATTGTTGCAGGGTGAAGGGCACAGCCGCTCGAGCTTGTCATAGATTCTTATTGGCTGTTGCCCCAGTCTGAGCAGTGTTTTATTCTTGTACCAAATTTATTAAAACTGAAGTTGTTTAAGTTAGCACCTGTTTCTCACATGTACAGTTGCACGGAATTGATTCTTGGGGGGGGGGGTAACTATTCTGTTATTCAATTCTTAATTTCATGTTTTCTCCTACCCTTTAATTACTCCCTCACAACATCTTATCTCTGTCGAGCAAGAACCAGCCCTGCCCCTGCTTTAACATACCAAGAATAATGGATTGCTTATTTTACTTTTTCTGTTAATACAAGGCATTGCTAACGCCACCCTCACCCCCACCCATAAAACTTTAAATAATACAATATGATTAGGGTATGGGGAAATGAAATATATTGATTGGTAATTGTGATAAATTCCATTTTTAATTATTGAATGGTTAAAAGGTATATTGGGGCAAAAAGTAGATATACAGTTCATATGTGAAATATGTGAAATATGTGAAATGACTAATCAAATTTAATCTAACCTGAAGGAGTGGGTAAGTGAGTGAGTCAGTGAGTCAGTGAGTGAATGAGTCAGTGAGTGAATGACTCAGTCAGTCAGTCAGTCAGTCAGTGGATGAGTAGGTGGGTGACTGAGTGAGTGAGTGAGTGAGTATATGAGTGAGTATATGAGTGAGTGTATGAGTGAGTGAGTGAGTGTATGAGTGTATGAGTGGGTGAGTGAGTGCATGAGTGAGTGAGTAAGTGAGTGAGTGAGTGAGTGAGTGAGTGAGTGAGTGAGTGAGTGAGTGAGTGAGTGAGTGAGTGAGTGAGTGAGTGAGTGAGTGAGTGAGTGAGTGAGTGAGTGAGTGAGTGAGTGAGTGAGTGAGTGAGTGAGTGAGTGAGTGAGTGAGTGAGTGAGTGAGTGAGTGAGTGAGTGAGTGAGTGAGTGAGTGAGTGAGTGAGTGAGTGAGTGAGTGAGTGAGTGAGTGAGTGAGTGAGTGAGTGAGTGAGTGAGTGAGTGAGTGAGTGAGTGAGTGAGTGAGTGAGTGAGTGAGTGAGTGAGTGAGACGTGTGTCACTGAAAGGCGAGTGAGTATATGAGTGAGTGTATGAGTGAGTGAGTGAGTGAGTGTATGAGTGTATGAGTGTATGAGTGGGTGAGTGAGTGCATGAGTGAGTGAGTGAGTAAGTGAGTGAGTGAGTGAGTGAGTGAGTGAGTGAGTGAGTGAGACGTGTGTCACTGAAAGGCGAACTAGACGAAAGCATGGGATTTGCATTTGGAAAGCTATGAAGTCCTTAACAGATAAACCTTTGCAAGGATGCCAACGTGTCAAGCTTTCTTTTCAAACCCCTGTGTATTTAACATTCAAATTAGATACCGACTCATATAAGCAATTTATCAGTAGACCAGTCGATTTCTCATTCTACATGTTCTTCCATTTATTCTGCCTTCGTGAGTGTCAAGCGAAGATGGCATTTGTCTTTTAAGCTAAAAAGTACGGATGTCATCTTCCAGACGCATAGTCCATGGTGACTCAACGTGTCTTCCAAAGCTCTAATACTGTGTATGAGTCAGGTAATGGCAGAACCAGTGGGATTTATTTTGGCTGCAATGAATTTCCATATTATCATATCCCTATGGTCCAACGCCTATGAGATACTACCCGCTGCTAGGGGTGCAGTATAAATGATATTCGGGTTAACTGACCGTAGTGAATGAGCTATAAATGGATGACTTTATAAGTGAATGAAATGGTGGGTTTTTTCGTATATTTAGGTTAATAATGATAAGAAAATGTAGTGACTGTGCCGTAGGGATGTCATTCTCATCCTTTTTAACATAAAGATATATCCCCAAGTTTCCGGCGTCGGCCCATCCTACGGGCTCAGTAACCACCTTTTCTCTTAATATTTACCACTCTTCTGTATAAGTGTTGGTGTGTGTGACGGGAGTTATTACATATGAGGATTCTATACAGCAGTAAACAATCTGATGAAAACCTGCTTTGCAGATGATGGCTTCAATGCTTCTTTTCTTGTAAGAAAAAAAGTACTAGGTAAAAAGTACTCGTCACAACAAGACCAGGTATATCAATATAACGTGCTTTTCAGAACCTTGTGATAATTTGTGTCGTGAATGTATGTAAAATAGATAAATATGAAAGCTGCTATATCATTGTGTGGTGGTCACCTGCTTAGGCCGTGTGGAGGAGTCTATCCTCAGAAAGTTACTTCCCGGCAATATCCCACCCTACGTACAATTACATAGGTTGGTTCGGTCTTTTTGGTAAGTATGAGTAATTAACCTATTCACACAGAACACAACTCCACAACTTATATAAACAACAGGTTATTTATTCCAACTTCCCAGACTGATCCCGGTTAGATCACTCCCAAAGTACAGTACCCTGGCACGGCGTGCCAGGTAATGCTGGGCAGGCTAATCTGGAGACCGAAGTCCTAGACTCACCTAACCCTACCAGTATGAGGATCCAAGGGTCCTCTCTGCACCACCTCCAGAAGAGAGGATGAACCACCGCTAGATCACCCCACCTCCTACACTTGTATGGAGATTATATCGGGGATTACTTTAGTTATTTATAATTCGTTACAAAAGTTCATTTATGTGACCCTTACACGTAGAAGAATAGATGTGTAATATTCTAGAAAATAAACCTTGCTAAGCCTATGTAAAAGCATAGAGCTTATGAAGGGAAGAATCCAAATATGATTGCCATCTTGCATTGATTTACTGAACTGAAATAGAATGCCAGCTGTTTAATGTAAATAATGACCTTGCCCATAAAATCAAGAAATTAGTAGGAAGATGACTTATATTTACAAGCTGGCCTATAGAGTGAAATGAAAACATAGAACAACATTTCAATATTTCTTCTATCTTTGTGAACACAACATAGACAGGGGATATAAACCGATACAGTTGGAGTTCATAATTCACCTCCTCGGGAAAGGAGGCAGGTGGTTGTAGAAAGCCTATTTTAATGTTCTCGAGTTTCCTAATCGTTACGTATTCTGGTTTGTCTCGGAGTAAGGACAACATTGTAGACCACTGGTTTTCTACTTCTATAGTAGGCCTATAGAACACTAAGTAATAACGACATTTGAGTAAGAGGAATGTAGTCGCGATTATGTTATGATTATATCATGGGTTAGGAGATGGTATTACCATGCATATTATGTGGTATTTATAGACTGTTGAGATTTTTTGCAGAGATCCTACCCAGCGTTTACACTAGACGACTGAAATTTATGACGACTGTAGATCGTCCAGCCAATAGTCGTCAGGTGGTGCTCGATGACCAAGAATCGGCGACCCAAGAAGCACATCAAGCGTTTACACTAGACGACTCATCTGCATTCAAATGAAAAAGTATAATCTGCATAGTCGTAAGGTGGTGCCAAATTGCCACGATCTGTGGTCGTCACTCTCTTAGCGTTTAAACGCTAACGAGGTAGAGGAGTTATTCAAAGTTGAATATCGAAGAATATTACCATTAACATTCTCAATGTATCGAACACTTGCTGGGTATAGATATTGTGCTATACTATACCCCAATCAGATTGAAAAGGGACTAAGACTGTGATCCTCTTATGCTTTCAAAGCCTTGCAGTGGGATTGTGAGCTTGGTGAATGTGGTATTAGATACACACGGTTGTGAAACCAAATTGCGATTGGAGAGCGAAAAAGACTTCCGAGTGAGGGCGCATGCGCATGCAATCACGCTGGTACCGGGCCGGAAGCGGAACAATGAATCGTATCGTGCCGGATACCATTCATCCGTGGCGGTTATTGAATTAAATACTGCTCTGTTTTTCACAACCAATTATGACTCTGATTTGAATCCTAAATTGACGATTTAACGATGGTTAACATTACGGGCATGTAGATTGCGTGCCTAAAGCACTTGTGTTTCCTGTGTGCGGCACCGAACAGTGCAGCAATGTAACAAATAATAGTGTTGGAAAGACGAGGTGGTCCAATATACCAGGTGATTTACTTTTTCGTTAGGGCTGAGCCATCAATAGCTTCCTTCCGTTGCAGCTCCACCTCGTGGCTTCAAATTCATGATATCAATATTCATGAGCTTCATGAGCAAGGCGCCTGCTTTATTGGCATTAATTAAACGCTGATTGCTATGCCGGGGGATTAGAAAGTAATTTCCAAAAGTTTAGGAAATATGGGTTCATAAATTAAGGTTAAAAAGTGCACTATCTAGTATTCAGGTACTTCAGAACCATAAATAATAAGTTATCTGTTTTATTGAATCAAATATATCATAAAGTCTTTTGAAATCAGAGGTTGTTTTGATATAAAGGAAAATTGAACTAGGCTAAGGAAAACAAGGTGTTTAATATGTTAGTAATCAGCACATTTTTGTAACTACAAAAAGTTCATGGTGTTAAAAGATGTTCAGGGTGCTCGGATCGTTTTTAATTTTCATTAGTCCTCCCAGTCAGCTGATTGAAATGGTAGCAAGAGAAATTTGAGGTAGATCTTAAAACGTCTTAATAACTGGTCAGACATGTGCCCAAATATGGCCGGTATGTTGATTGCATTGCCAGGTGTTCTTGTGCTCATTGGGCTGATCTATTTTAAGCCCAGTATTATTTAGTTTTGACAAAATAATGGCTCTCCGATGTTTGTTCAAAATACTTTCTATGATTTTAATTTCATCCTCTACCACCGCTTGAATCAGTATCAATATCCACTGGGGGCCATCCATAAAGTACATACTGAGGTAGGGCGGGGGTCAAACATTTCGGAAATCTTGCCAATGCACCTTCTTTGTCCTATCGCATACACGATCTGGAGATGGTTTAATCAAATGGGAAATAAAAACCAGGGTATAAACTATAAACTGCCCAACAAACCTCAAAGTTACACAATATTTACAATTTATCTACCAATTATTTGCCTTCCAAAGCTCACCTCTTATAATGACACGTTGGAATATTAGTGGAAATGTCAATATGATGTGGTACAAGAAATGCAACGTTGGCCTTGGCCAACACATCTATAGAATTTGAATTAAAGGGAGGAGGCAAGGGCGAGTTAAACAACAGGTCCAGTCAGCTGAGGGTGGGGCTGTGAAGAACAGGAGAGAGAGGCGCCCAGCAAGAGATGATTAATGACCAAGGCTGGCCAGCGGCGTAGCGTTAATTGAAGCAAGTCAGATAAAGGAGTTAAATTAGATAGCTAATTACGTCATGATGTTTCTTGTCGCGTCTGCGGCGCGCCTATGCCTGACTGATGAGGCCATCATTTATTAACAGCGCCGGGAAGCCACCCCCACCCCTGCCGGCATCCTCCCCGTCACACCCCGTCCCCTCCCCCTCACACCTCCCCTGATCTCCGTCCCTGAGGCAGAGACAAAACTAATGCAGCCTACGCTTAATTCTGCCGGTGCCTGATAAGAATTAATGCGTTGGCTCAATGGCACCACAGCGGGCCGCTAATTGCTGTTTTACATTGGGGTAATGACACCCACTGAAAAACATTCCAAGGGTCACTGGCGTCGTCGCGGGGAGAAGCCAAACTCATTGTAGCTGCATTAGGTTGCCGCTCCGCTGGGCTTCCCTATTGTACTGTTGTATGCTCCAAATAACGTCATCTATAGCCCCACACAATGCTGGTCACATGCTTCACTGCGTTTTTTTACCATTTGAAAGATTTATGTGAAGCCAGGATTCAACGTCAAGTGCCCCTCTCCTGTGTTGAAGCCTGGTGGAAGCCGCCGCGCGTTCCTTCAGCCTCGTAATGGGAAATAAATAGGTGTACCACGCATGCGTGATAGATCGGGCAGTTTCCGTCTTTTAGAACTACATAAGCGTTCACATTTAAGTCTCAGAGAAGAGAGGTCGGGGGAGGGAAATCGTGTTACGGCGCAATATCCGATGGCACCGGTGCGTTTTCTTTGGAGAATGATGGGCAATTTGAAGACTTAAATATCTTTTTGGAATAGCCCCAGCTCAGGATGACGTGAGAGGGTGAAAGGTCAGGGTTGGGGTCCTGCGTGCCCACTACTTGGATTCTAAACATGACGTTGCCGATGTACATTCATTTTATATAAGAAGGGCTGCAGTAGTGGGAGAAGCTCGTAGCAGCCCGGAATATTTCGGAGCCTCTCGGAATAGTTCGGAGTGACTCGAAACAGTTCGGAGAAGCTCGACTCAGAACAGCTCGGAGAGGCTCGGATCACCTTGGAGCATTCGGAAATACCTCGGAATAATTCGGAATAGTTCTTTTAGAAGGGGAGACGATATGGAAATTTGCAAAAATATTTATTTGTTGTTGTTGCTGGTGGATTTTTTTATGTTGGAAAGTTGGAAATATCTTTGAGTAAATCTGAGATCTTTAGATACAGTGATGATAGTAGCTATGATCTATTAGGTAACATTGAGACTTCAGTTATATCGATATTAAAAGTCTAAGATCAATAGTCATTTAAGACTGTGAGTTATGATGATGTTGATAATGAAAGTAAGTAACAGGTGGCAACTTGGGCAAGAATGTTGCATGAATTTTGTTCTGACCACCTCAGCTCGGAACAACTCAAGAAAGATCCGAGTAGCTTAAGCCGTAACAGCTCGGAGAACCTCGGAACAGCTTAGAGCAGCTCTGAGCAGCTCGGAACTGCTCAGATAGGAACTGCTCACATCATTCATGTGGAGAGGCTGTTTGTTCCCATATAATGGGCAGCTCACTAGTTCCTTTGTAAAGCAAAACAGACCTGTTTCTGATAGTTGTTTTTCCTCCCTGGTTCGGTAATCATGACTGTGTATTCACAGATAAATTAAAAAGTAATCCTCATGAGTAGTGCTTCTCTTTTAGTCTAAAGTAAAATTCACCCGAAGTGCTCTATCATCTCTGGCTTGAAAGTCTCAGGTGCAACTCAAGGAAACCGTTCTGAAATCTATTCTTGTCACGTGGTTCCCCCTTATCCTGACACATACCGTATGCAGATTAGATCAATCATTACGTATTAGGGCTGATTGTTTGTTTGAAACATCTCGCAGCAGGCCGCAATATGAGTCACACTCTGTGAGTAGGATCAGTTCTTGGAAAACGTGCTACAATTGGTAGCAGTGTTTCCTAAAGATGTATCACCTCAGTCTATGAATTCTTTAATTCCATTTGGGACCTAGAATAGAGCCTCCTTATGGATGAATCATGAACATCTGGCTGTAACTTTTGTCACACTTACGTTTAAAACGGGCTGATGGATGTACCTATAAGAGTTTAGAAGTTGGTCTGTAACGATATATCTAAATGATTACTTTAACGATATTCCAGATGAAAAATATCATGAGAATAGAACCATATGATTGAATAGTAAAATTGGTCCCTTATCGCTCAGCGACTATAGAAATTTTATGATTAATAGGATAATCGTGCTCCTAAAGTGTAGAATACGGCAGTACTTTCCGGGTATCACTCTTACAAGTACATGTAGTTTGCCTAATATGAACATCTGCGATTAGACGCATACCAGAAAAGAAACGGAGTTGGTCAGAAGACCTGTCATATGTCTAAAATGGCTTTGTTTCATTCTTTTTGAATATACACCTGTCATTTTTCAAACAAAAGATGGCATTTTATCACGACAACTGAAATATTTCACTCCTAGAAGATAATTATTTATATATGCATGTGTGCACTGCCTGGTTAACAGTCACAATTACGCTATTTTGTCTCTATACTGCCTATTTAGTGGAAGAACAAAGTAGAAATAGTGAAGGCAAATGAAGAATTTTAAAAACACATATGTAGAAAATATTTGGGCTCGATTTTAAAAAGAAAACTGTAGAACATTAAACGTGTAGCTATACGTATTCTTTGCCCTCTTGACATAAAGAGGTCTTATAGACGTTCCCAAGAACCACTAAGTCACGACTGGAGAGTAACCACGACATGTCTGGAAAGTGAAGGTGGATCTCGCTCGCAGAATGTCAGCTCCAACGAAAGGTTGACATGAAGGGTTGAGACGAAGGGGCAAGGGTTCAAACCCTAACCGCAAGAGTGCGGGAAGGGGAGTGAAAGTAAACCGGAAGCCTTGTCACGCATGCGCCGTCCGCTTTGGTCACAGGAAGCCGTAATGGACATGGATGAAGTTTCCAATTGCAAATGTCACCTCAGTGGGAGTCGCAGGTCCACTAGCAAGGCATCCTATTGTTTCACCCTGCTCATGTCTAATATCAAAGACATTTCCATTAGGTAGGAGTCCTTATCCTGTTGACATTCCCCATCTCTGTTTGATGGCTTTTCCTGAAAATGCGAAGAGAAGTATTTCTTTTCCAGGTTCATGCGGTACAAAACATTTCATGAGGATTTCTTTGTTCTACTAATCAAGGTTTATAGCACGTTTCTTGTGGTTTTAGAGAAGGTGTTATACGATAGAAATACTAAATAATATATTTGTGGTTTGGTGTCCTTCTTCCTTATATATATGCACGACCAATGATAGCAAGAATGACACAGAAAAAAGAGAACCCAAATGGAAAGGCACGAGGTGTCCACCCCTCATCCCAGCACACATACACACACTCCTCCTCACAGTCTCACGCACCGGCTGTTTTTCCCACGGTTCCAGGTCCACGATTCAATGGGGTGCTAAAGAAAGAAGTGGGGTGTTGGGCACTGGCAGTGCGGTGAGCTGTAATGAGTCGATAGGGGGCGGTACTGAGCCACACGAGGCCCACACTTGTTTACACTAGGCCCGCAGAGAGTCGGGGAAGGACTCCCAGCGACGCCCAATTCCTCACCAGTGAATTCAAACCACCATTAGACGTCTCCATATAACAGCGAGTGAAAGAAAATAAAAGATATGTAGAGCGCATCCTCACCAGTGAATTCAGACCAACATTAGACTTCTCTATATTACAGCAAGTAGAATAATATAAGAGAAATGATAAGAAGGAACTGTATCGAGATCCGTAGCTACTGAAAGCATGCCATGAGCGTTGGTTGTAGAGTAATCTCACGAGGCGATGGCCTATGTTCACTTCTATTCTGATTGGTTAATTCTTTTTTACGTCATCGCCAATTGAGTATCAATGCTTCTTGGGCATTAAGTAAGAGTAAGAGTAGAAATCAACCGCCTTGAAATAGTCATCGGCATCAAATCGTCTGCATAGTCGCCAGGTGGTGCCAAATTGCATAATCTGAAATATCCAGACGATCTGTAGTTTTCACTCGTTTAGCGTTTGCACTAGACAACTCCTAGCCTTTAACTGCTGAAAGCCGTTACGTTTTGCTAAATTCAAGAATCGTCGCCCAGAATCGTCTAGTGTTAACCCAGGGTTAGGTGTTTCACTGTTTCAAACTACGTGACAATTAGCTTTGCAATTGAATCTTAATTCTTGGAGTTTGTTGTTTTGTAATTATTAAGCCAGATCGCCATGTATGTCTTAGAATAATGGTGACCAATACATTGAGAATTTACCCAAGCGTTCACACTGAAGAATTTAAGTTTTCACCAAATCGCTGCCCATGTAGACGACTAATTAAAGCTTGCTTGAAATAGTTGAGGGTGTCTGGTGTCCAATAGTTGTCAGGTGGTACCTAATTGTAACGAGACAATCTGCAGTGGCCACCCGCATGTCGTTTACTCTAGACTATTTCTAGTTTTAACTGATGAAAGTGCATGCACTGCAAAATGCCAGAATAGCCGGCCAGAATCGTCTAGTGTAAACACCGGGTAAATCTGACCAGTTAGAATGGAGTACCAGATTAAACTGATTGGCTGTTATAACAATAGCATAATCATAGCTTTTGGGATCTTGGAAGCATGTAAGGATATTAGGGATACACTTGGCCAATCCCTATGACATAAGTGATATATTGTATCATGATATACACTGTAAAAAAATTCCTGTGAATTTTACTGTCTTTCCCTGGCAACTGGGGTGCAAGGGAAATACCGTAAGTTTTACGTTTTTTTGGGTTTTTTTTTATTACATTCTTTTTATTGGTCCAAATAGTTTACAGTTTTTGTTCTCGCTCTCATGATAGAATAACATTCAAATAAAAAACGGGCTGCCGTCAGCCTGATCGGCTGGTTTTCTTCGACACCTCGTATATTCGTTTATCAAGTACAAAATTTTGCGCATAACATGAACTCATATCTGTTATCATTGTATCACACTTTTCAATAACTATAAGCGGTTTTGGGACTCGTCAACCATGTTTTCGTACAATCAGGGAAAATCCTATGACAAGTATACTACACATATTACAGTGACACATCAAGTATATAAAATATAACATTCAGGAGTTTCGACGTTGGTATATCAAGGTGAGTAATCAGTTTTCAGATATATACCCATGTTTTAAAAATATAACCATAGATAAATTAAATAGTTTGTATATTAAGGTGGGTATTTCATATATTACATTATCATTTTGGGATTTTCTCGACCAATATTTTCTTTGTTAATGATTTAAACTCCTTGTAAGTTCCACTGTTTCTTACCAATGGTGTTAAAGCGTTCCATAGTAAACTCCCAGCATATTCGATACTCCTCATATACATCGAAGTGTTCGGAGTAAACATTTTTAACACAGGTGCCCCAAAAGTTCTTGTTAGTAGGTTTCTTTTATCTAAGTATTTATCCTGTAGAGTTCGCTGGTACATAAAACTTAACATGTTTATATTCCTTCTATCGGATAGGTAAGGTATCTCAGATTTTGAATGTATATATGCTACATTGGCTCGGGTATCTGTTTTTAGACATATTCTCAAACACTTGTTTTGCGCGGTCTGCAATTTGTTTATTATAATTTTAGATGAATTTGTAAACAGAATGTCCCCATAGTCAAAATAGGGAATTATTGTAGATTTATAAATCTGTAGAGCAGTATTTGTATTTATAAAAGACCTCATTTTGGCTAATTGGTAAGTTCTAAAAGCTATTTTATTTAATGTTTGTGTTATATGTAAATTGTATGATAGACATGGTTCCAAGCAAATACCCAAATATTTGTATGAACAGACCCTCTGTATATTTTTGTCATCTAACTTCAACAATAAGTCACCCATTTTTTACACCAAGCCAAGGAGCCAAAAACCATACTCTTCGTTTTGGATACATTAATACTTAGTTTATTTATATCACACCATGTCGAGAAATCTAGGAGTCCATTTTGTAATTTTGATCTAATGGGTTCGTAGTCATTACCATGTACATATAAAACAGTATCGTCTGCGTATAACAGTATTTCAGCTTCTTTTACATAACTTATTACATCATTCACATACAATAAAAGTGAATATGGACTTTATGGATGGCCCCTAGGAGATATTCAAATTATTAATACAATAGTGAATATTTTGTGATGGCTGCCATCATACATTCCATCATTATATTGGCTAACAATATCATTGATAACTATTATCAATGCCATTTCAACATCTAAGTTTTTCAACTCTAATGTTATTAGTGCAGACTATTTCACAGGAATAATCTTCAGAATCTAACAGTGAGCAACTGTATTTGATTTGTAGGATGAAGTAAATCCTACTTATGTTTTAGAAATGTCCCATGAAAGTGGTGTTTAATACTCTGAATGATATAAATGTCATGAAACTTGGGAATAAATGTGCTCTAAAAGGCAAAAACCTCACAGGAGATAAACGAATATCTATCACACATTTTGATAAAGTGAACTACTGCATTTTATTCACCACTTTGATTTGTTGCTGATATCAGAGTTCATCTAAGTGTATCTAATACATCCATGTTTACAGTTTTATACCGCAAACTGACCGTAGATAGGGCGAATTACAGTCCTGAATATGTTTACAGTTGAAAACCGTTTTTTATATACCAAATATACGGTATAGAACTGTAGATAAGATTACGGTGGTATACCGTCCACATTTACGGTAGTATCTTGCATATTTTACTGAAATTCTTTACAGTTTAGCTATTCGCAAACTGACTATACAAATACAGACTACGGGTTTATCATACGACCAAGGTACTCCATAATGTCTTGTATGGCTCGCCTTTGGATAGGCCATATGCAGTGCTATGAACATGAAATGGCGCAATCTGAATGGACGAGAATCTGACTTTGGAGATGTTTTCCCAACTCCTTGTGATGAATAAGAATGCCTAATATTTAGCAGTTATGGCCCGAAGGGCATAATGACAACTGACGAGTTCATATGAGTTGGAGAGTATTTATCAACTAAATACGAGTACATTAAAATTCACAGTAAACTTTGACTTGAAAGTTTAAATGTTTACGTTTGTTTGACAAATGTTTACACATAAAAAACTGTGATGTTTTGTCTTTACTGGCGTCCCCTTACTATTTTGCAGCGACCTTCAGTCTGTGACGTTTCTCCACTGGCGATAATATGGCGCTATAGTCAGCGTCTACCCGGTGTTTACATTAGACGACTAAATATGTGGCGACTGTAGATCGTCAAGCCAGTGGTGGCAATGTCCACCGCAAAAATCGTCAGCCTCAGAATGTACCTACTGACAACACAGAGTTTACACTCGACGTTCACACTAGACGATTCTGGCCAGCAATTCTGACATTTTGCAGCTCCTGACGACTTTCAGCAGTAAAATGATAGAAATAGTCTAATGTAAACGCCAAGGGTGTGGCGACTGCAGATCGTCTGATTACTTCTGATTACGCAATATGGCACCACCTCACGACTATTGAACCCGCTCTGACGCCGACGATTATTTCAAGCTGCCTTGAATTAGTCGTCTGGACGGGCGGCGACTCTATGTCGTCAGTGTGAACGCTCAAGGAAATTCCGAGCTCGACGACTTTTGAGGTAGACATTGCCACCACCTGGCGACTATTGGCTGACGATCTACAGTCACCACGTATTTAGTCGTCTAGTGTAAACGCCGGGTTAGACGATTTCTATGTTTATACTGCTGAAAGTCGTCAGGAGGTGCAAAATGCCAGAATCGCGGGCCAGAATCGTCTAGTGTAAACGCCAGGATATGGAAGCTAAAATGTGGAGTTTGTACTGCTGTTTGTGGTACGCAACCTTACCATGGATTGTACTGGACTTCTCTAATAATCTGCAAAATTTCGACTGGACAATAGGAATATGAACAATAATTTTGATAAGATCAATATATAGTAATCAATTCATTTTCAGTTGCAATCTGAAGTTAACAAGTTAAGGTATAGCCAACACAACCGTCGGAAATATTTAATGTTAATTTTCTACATCAGTGATCCTAAAGTCGACAAAAGTGGTGTAGACAATCACATTGTCTGTAATGCTGGCACCAGCAAACATTCCGATGATGGCCGACATCGCTGACTGTGGTTCTGTTGGTCTGATCGTGGTCGCACACAAAGATTCCGATCTGGCCATTGAAGATGCTGGTAGGGCCCTGGCGGATATTGGCATTTGGTTTTCACCCATAAGAACACCACATGCATAGACTTCTGCACTGCGATATTTGGATGATGATAATTGTTGAGCGACGCAATTTTGTGTGTGCTGATAGGTGCCCCACTGCCCTAGGGTGAAACCCACTATCTAATAGCTGACTGCACATTGTTTTGCAGATACTTTGGTTGGTTATTTTCCAGTCACGTGTACCTGCGGAATTGCACATACACCTCAACATGGATTTGATCATGTTGGTGTTTTTTTTTATTGTGGAGAATATTTTATTTTCAACTTGTACAGGATATATACACACAAGTATTTTAGCAGCCATAAAGAAACAGATACATTTCTAAATGATATAGGGTTGTCATGCACTGGTAAATTAATCTACCCTGTTTCTACAGATTTTCGAAATACATGTGTCACATCTCACCCATGGAATATTATTTCTTCTCCCCATTTTATTTTTATTTTTTTATTTTCATACAGGACAAAACATAACAAGACAATATGACAGACACTTCAAAACAGTGGGTTTGATCATGTTACTTCCCAAAGACGCCCTTGAGTACCAGATCGGGCTCGCTCCCTCCCCGTTGTGATTCACTGCCAGATACATAGGAAGATCCGGGTGTAGTGCCTCCACTGGCCGCTTATCGATAAACTCTTAGAAAATCCCCACAGGACATCGCCATGGGGTATCAACATTCTGGAAGATCTTCGGACCGTACGCTCGTCTGTGAGTATTATAGAAAGACATGGTTAGTGTGTCTGAATGGAATCTGTTCAGAGATATTTTGATCAAAAATACTCACCGAAGTCGAAGACTGAGGTGGGTATTTTCGATCAAAATATCGAGGAACAGATGGAATTCAGACACACTCACTATGTCTTTTTATTACTATATGCCGAAATTCGATTAAAATGCCATTTATGTACTTAAGTTATCAACCTATTTCAACCTCCGAAATAAGCAAGGCAGGTATGAATCACCGAACATTCACCTTGATGGATAGTTCACGGGTGATCCGCTTAGTGGTGCCTCCGCGATGACGTCAGAACGTTGTTATGGAGAGTAATAGAGGGGGTTGTAGCAGAGATTAAAGTAAGCGCTAGCGCCAGGAAAGATCTGCTAGGAGAGTGAGCGGTAGTAATGACATCATATAGTAACTTTTGCTCTGATTTCAAGTGTACGGATGGGGCATTTTTTCATTTATTTTCGGGTGATAATATCATTGTTTTTATATATTGAATGAATCCTCACTGTTGTAGGCGTTGACCTGTGTACTTTACCGTTTATTCTAGCAATTTTATGTGATTTCACGGGCCGATATTGATACGAATCGAGGGGACCGGCCGCCATTTTGTTTGTTTATTTTTTGTTCCGATCGTGTCAACAGATCACGTGGTACAGTGTGGCGTAAAAATATTTTACGCCATGGTGCGGCCGAACGGAATTTTTTCTACTATTGCGTAAAAGTGAGACATTCGTGCACTGGTATATAGTAATAGACGTTTCACCAGTTCTTGTTTTCGTAAACCTCTCTACATTCCATTCAAAATATTGTTTCCCATCTATATCCGTTTTCAGCTCAATGTCCCAAACTGTAATTGTTCATTTTCATGGTTACCACAAAATCCTAATAGCTTTGTGTTGTGATACCAAATCGTATTTTGTAAAGATTGTGGGCTGCTTGTCCCCAACTGACCTGTAGACCGTAGGGGTTCCTCATCCTCTTTTGTCAACGCCTCTGCCGCATTTGGGCGATTTCCAAAGCCCTTAGACTTTAGAGCTTTTCTTTTCATCACTAACATCTCTTGATAACTTGAATGTTCTGTCTTTTAATATTCGTTTTCATCTAAGTCCCGGGAAAGCCCACTATCCAGAGCAGTGAGGATATCAGGCTCGTAATTCTTCCCTTGGGCTGTATTAGCACCCATAATCGATTCACCAATATAAACATCCAGGGAGCTGTTTCAAAAGTCGGGAGGGTGCTATACGAGAGTACTCATCGCCAATGCGAGACGCCAACAATGGAACTTGAGGCGTCGCTGTCGAGGTGGGGGTGCCGCTTTCTATGGGATATTGGTAGTAGTTTTGCTGCCGCTTTGACTTGAGGTGCCGCTCGCTGTTGCCGGCCTCTCGCTTTCAAAATGTGACGTGCCGCTGGCGAGACCTCATTCGACTTTTGAAACAGTTCTTGTGGTGCGATTTCTTCGGGGCGGCATGGATCGCTCCATGGAACTGCGGTCGCCCATTCGGTGAACTATGTCACTGCTCTATTCGTAGAGGATACAGTAATTTTGGCAAAAGCCCGAAGATCTGAATCTGCCATTCTGAAGGTGCGATTTATTCATTCATTCCGCTAAACCAATCAGATTGCTCGATATTAATCACATGATGTCAACAAAGAGGCCGGCCTGTATGGCACTGTACAGACAGAACAAATATATGATAAGTAAATATCAAGGTTTTCATGGTGCGCTCATGTGATACAGTATAGATGGCTTAAATATGCAAAGTCAATTGAAATCAACAAGTTCAGTCGCTACCGCATTGCCAAGTGACACTGATTGATGTTGGAACCACCAAGTAAGACAGGCAGAACTGCAATAGATTTTGAATATCTCCTCACTTTAACATGTTGAAATTGTTTGTCATCACATATTTAAGCTATTTAAATTGTATTACATGAATACCCCACATTAGATACCTTGATTACTAGTTATTGTGCAATCTTATTTTTAGCCAAAGAAACAAGGTATGCGAGGATGTACGAGTAAGGTAATACATTTTTTTTTATTATATACCTTCAAATATATGTATTTGATTAATTGCATAAGGAAATAAGACAACGTCCAAGCTGGATTCAAAGTGTGCTGGTATATCTGTTGACATCTTATTTTTTACTCTTTTTTCCCCTTCAACTCCTGTGATCCTTTGCACGCATAAATTAGTGGTGTGCTGCAAGTCACTGCCAGAACTTCATTAGTAGGTCAGTGCAATTTTTTTCAGCCAATCAGAATTTGTATTCAAAGTAGGGTGGTACATCACCAACCATCCTGTTCCGGTATATATTTAATACTAATACCCTAGCAGAGGTTGGTATTTGTGTAACATACCGGCACAGGTATATAATAAGCTACAAGTCTACCTGTGTGTTAATTGCCGTGGATCATGGCGAGTGGTGATGTTGTTACTGATTTATTTTGCATATTTATACTGAAGAAAGGTGAATATCCAAGATACCTCAATATTTGGTCATTTCTCAGTTTTAGTTGTTACGGGTGGTTTATAAAACGTCTCCAAAGTCACAAAGCCGTACAAGCGTTTGTATGCTACTCAGAGTTGACCCTATGCAATATCCTCGCATACGCTCGGATATTAGTACGCGTCAACTCCTCGGAGCATACGGCCGCTTGTATCTGAAACCAGTCAATATTGTGTATATACTCCCTAGTGCTATATTGAGGGGTGGCCTCTAGGAACAGTCTGAGAGCCATAAAAGAAAGGAATGACAAGTGGTAAAATTTGAATATTTACAGACTGTTAAGGGAAATAACAATAGGAAAACATTATTCCATGATTACTTCTTTTAGATCTGTGTAAATGGACACCTCCATCTTCGACGTCGGTGTGTATTTACACCGATCTAAAAGTCGGTTTTCATTCCATACAGATACAATTACATAGTCCTCCTATATCATTATATACCTACAGCAATATCTTTTACGCATGTACTGCCCATTCCTACCCATGACGTATTCATGGCCATACGTCACACTATACCGGATACGTTTTTTGATCACATGATTAGATGAAATTTTATCATTTTTAGCCATATGGCAACATGAAAATAGGCTGTCTTCGTATATCAAAATATTTGGTGAGCATTTTGATCATATCTATATATCTGCCTTCAGCATCGGGACATAAATGATCAATAATTCCACCGTGTATTTTTGACATACGAAAACAGTAAGCCTGTTTCAATATATTATCACAAATAGAAGGGAAATGTATCAACAGGTGAAACAAGGATATTTCACCGGGATAAATCCATCTGGGACTAAGGACTAAAGTTGTTTAACTCCACTTGTTGATGTGTGCCTAACTCAGCAGTGGCGTCCCCTAACGACCACACCACGTGATACTTCCCCAGGGGGTTTTCACTACGAGGCTCCCCGCGCGGTATTATGGGTGCAACGCCGGATGACGTCATCAGTAAAAAGCAATATGGCTGGAAATATTCATAAGCATTTAGAGTGCCCAAAGCCTCTAAATCAAATAAGCCTCCGACTCCAGACTAAATTGAAATAAACTCCCCTGCCCTCGATTATTATTTCAAAGAAGCAAAGTAATAGGAGAAGCTGAAATTTGGATGAAATTGCCAGAGGCAATACATAGAAAATGCACTGGTAGCTGACCTATCGAAGTAGGTCAATCTATTGCAAATTTAAGATTCTGTATCTTAGATTCAGCGAGAAAACTCCACAATTTTGTAAATTATATCGAAATATCTGCTGCATTGTCTAAAATAGATTCATACTTCTCATATTAAGGTCACATTAACCTTGCCAATTTTCATTAATAAACTGACGAATAATAGATTAATAGATAGTACTATTGAATATAGGATTCATACAATACAAATGCAACTCATAGTCAATACATTTTCACATATCCTATATCGCTGATACTGAAATGTAAGGTGTATCCATTCGTTTTACCCGAACTAGATCCCATCGCAAGCTACCGTGGGGACGGATATATATACAGATTCAGTCAAGCTAATGACTTTAATCCTCGATATCAAAACTGAGTATGCATTATTTCTAGATAAAGAGGTAATTCTATGAGTAAATTTCATGGTTTATACAGCATATCATCTATCTAGGATACATGGTGACATTCTGAGGTTAATTGTTAATAAAGAACCTCTTTGACCGTGGTGCATTTGATGCCCGACAGTACAGTTTCTTGCCTGGGCGCTCGACAGGACAAGCGATCTTCTATCTCTCTATGATTCTGTATGGGGCTAGGGATAGACGTCAGATCTCCCTATACCTTTTTATAGACTTCCAAAAGGCGTTCGACTGCATAGAACACCATATAATGCTAAACAAACTAGTGGCGCTTGGTACTGGCCCGATGTTAACCCAATTTGTCATCTCGTACTTTAACGGTAGAACGCAATGCATGCGGATAAACAACACATTCTCTGAAACAAAAACCTTGACTAAAGGGTTCGGTCCTAGGGCTGATCCTATTCATAATTTACCTGAACGACATTGTGGATAAACTAAAACATGTGGGTGGTATGATTCTTGTTATTAGCGGCAAAAACCCAGATGTAATAGGGAAACTAATGCAGGAAGACCTGAATTAGCTCTGTATGTGGTTGCAGGAAAATTAACTGGTGATTAATGCAAATAAATCTAAAATGAGGTGGTGCCCTGTAAATCCGTGAGGGGGGTGAGCGATACACGACATAACTTGTTAAGTAGGCGAATACCCCCTGGGTATTGTGGACAGGTACAATTACCTCGAAGTCCTATTTGACAGCAAACTTACCTTTAAACCTTATTATGAGGAACTATACCAATCAGTTTCGGTGAAAGGCTCAAAGCTAAGGAAACTTTGTTATTTGCTGAACGAAAAGACAGCTGTAGCTATAACCAAATATATAATACTTCCCAAACTTGAATATGGGGACTTCATGTCTGTAGTACTAACTAAAGCCCTGCGAAAAAAGTCTACAGGTTTTAATAAATAACGCATTACGATTCAGCTTTCTTGTTAAACCCTGTGACTTTGTCCCAACAAGTGCACTGCTCACCAAAGGAAACCTGGATAGCCTCAATGTGAGAAGGAGTCAACATGTATTGGCCATGATACACTGGTGGTCAGTTAATCCTGACCATCTTGTCACTGAGCGATCGTACACGAAGTACGGATAAATTCCTCATCAAGTTAAATAGGCCGAACACAGATCATTACATACACTCCCCCCTATACTATGGGTAAAGTTATGGAATAGACTTGCCGCAGACATACAGTATATAAGTAACTGGCACATGTTTTAAAAAAGCCTTAAAGGATCTGGATTTTACTGTATTATTCAGTGACCTATTAAGATAAAGTACAGTCATGCCAAGAAACCTGGTGAAACTGCCATCCCATTTTTTTTTCTTCATTTTGTTCGGATTTTTGCCCACCCCCACGATTTCTTGATACATGTTTAACTTGTCTTGTGTGTATTTGTCTGTATTGTTTGTCCAGTTCTATGTATTCACACTACTATGTGAACTATTGTAAATGCAGCTAAAGTCGACCGACTTAGTTAGATAGCCACTTTGCTACGACATATGTAAAGAGTACTGATGCTATCTATGTCTCATAAACCTAGTCATATATGTACAAAGTATATGTTGCATCCTGAAGTCCTGTACCTGTATTACTGCAGTAGACCGTTTTTATGTATGTGCACTGAATGGATATAGTGGAAGATCACTATAATATTTTTGTGAACTGTATCTCCGTCAGAAATAAACTTTTTCAAGAAAATAAATGGCGCTGTCCTGCATATAGGGTCTGACAGATAAGAGGATAAAGACCTATCGAGTCTGTTCAACCATTTCATCCATTGTAGGTGTGTTCCATGGTGTCAGGCATTGAGGTGGTTAATATAAATCGCGTTGTTTCGGAGAAATTCGTTCAGAACGAATTTCTCCGAAACAACGAATAAATCTACCCCGCATTGTCACCATAACTATGGTTTCACATATTACTGTGCGCCTACAGCCTCGGATGAGATGTCCTCCTCCTTTATTAGAAGGATATTGTTACAAAACACGATACCGGGATGAACCCAATGGTGATATTTAGTAGACTTCTAGATAAACTGACGAGAACATCTTCCTGTTATTAAGTTGAATCTTATGTGGCGTTTCCAGATTATGACCACTGATTATGGCACTTAGCACAGCCAACCGATTATATTACATTTCGGTGCGATAATTATCAGGTGGGAAAAAAGGTCGACGATTCCTTTCCCTTAAACGTCACATTATCTAGCACCGCCAATCAAAAAGTCGGTCGATGACTTTTTCTGTTTCTATCAGCAAACGGTCTTTTTCAGACCGTCACCAATTACGCGCACCGATAATCATTCATATAGAACCACCGATTGTCTTTTGTACTGGGTACTTAAAATCGGTGTCCTTTTCATTGGCAGGTCTAAACGCCACATTAACTGTATGAATCTATGAACAAGACAAGTTGGTCTAGTACCAGGCCGAGTGGGTGGCCCTGTACATATATATATATCACTATATAACCTGTTATATGTATATAAATTGTAGAGCCTCAGGATACGTTTCTATCGTATCGAGGTGGTTACCCGGTTGCGCTTCACCCTGGTAACCGTTACATCACGTTGTCATCACTACACGCGGTAGCCGCTTGGGTTACGTCACGTTCTAACAGCTAACGGATACTTGTATCGTTTTCTCAGCAGGGAAAACACGTAAATTTTAGTCTTACCGTTTAACTATGTCTGAATAAACCCGGTTTTTATGTGATTACCTCCAAATACCTCGTTCTTATTTATTCGCTACTGTTGGTTAATTATTTATCCAGCTCGTATCAATATTATATTATTATATATTTTCAGTATATAAATATAAATACCAAATGAAATGTATTTTATTATTCACCTCGGATATCAGTCACTTCCGTTGTCCAGGTGGTTGCTGTGGATAATGTGATAACCACGGCGATAATTCCTAACGCGTGGAGTGAGCAGCTCATAACGGTTTTCCAGTCACTCTTCATCTGCTCCTCGACCAACTGACTTGTATTTTTTCACTCGGTTGGAAAAATTTTAAATTTTAAATTTGGGGATTTAGCCCAATTGCTTGTATGATATTGTGGCAGGTTTATGAGTTTTATACTCGTTGTATATCAAATTGAATAAAGCCTGTTATTTGTTAAATACCTTGTAATTAATTACCGCCAACTCCTGTGTTACTCTTCTTATTATGTAATGAGGTCAATATATATATATATATATATATATATATATATATATATATATATATATATGTATATGTGCGTCTATACATAACCATCATTCATTGGTGTTGTTCAATATCAGCAGTTGCTTCCAGAGCTGCGATATGGCCTGTTTCCACCTGCTGACTTTCGGTTGCCGATAAATTTGTCGGCCACCACCCACAGATTTTTTTTATCACTTTGATCAAAAGTCGGCACATGGAAACAAAAAAAAATTTTTAGTGTCTTTTTGGTACCGCTGCTAGACAAATCCGTCACCAATAAATTCAATATGAATATTCTTTTTATATTCTTGGGAAAGACGTGGGTCACCAGTTGATTTTCATATGGATGAGTCGAGTCAGAGCTATTATAGAAAATCGGTTGGCAAGTGGAAACAGAGCACGATATTCAAAATCACCAACCTTATTGAAAATTAATAACAGAGTGTCAGCGGAAACTAGTATAAACTTCAGTGTCCCCCAGGGGTCGGTCCTGGGACCACTGCTTTTTGTTATGTTCGTAAATGACTTACCATCCGTTGTAACCAAGTCCAAATTTATCCAGTACGCGGATGATCTGGTCTTATACCATTCAGATATGGACCCAAAAGAGGCCAGTAAAGTTCTACAGGAGGATGTTGATAATGTAGTGGAATGGTGTTCGACCAGTGCATTAACCCTGAACGCGAAAAAAACAAAAGGTATGTGGTTCGGGGCAACCAAGAAAATCACCAGCAGTGGTAAACTTGAAATAAAGGTAAAAGAAAAGGTAATCGATGAAGTGTCCAGCTTTGACTATCTGGGTGTTACTCTCGATTCGGACCTGTCCTGGTCACACAACGTAAAAAGAGTATCAAAAATAGTACACAATAGGCTATTTAAGTTCAGTAAATTAAGACCCCTTTTGACATATGATGCGTCAAGACAAGTGTATATATCTACAATTGTTTCGATCATCAATTACTGTGGCTTCTTAAATGGATCATATAAATGGAAGGATTTAAAGGCGCTACAGGTTTTGCATAATCGAGGTATGCGACAAAAAAAACCTGTTGCGCAGATTTTTAGTACACACCACCTGCCCCTTATTTGCATATTAGAATGAGTGTTTCCTAAAAATCACCGATAATCTTGTTGTCACATGGAAATAGGTGCTTTTCCACTATCCAACAAAATAATCGGCGATTTTTTTAGAACCACTTATGTGTTTTAGTGTTCTTCTGCAACCAATTTCTGGAACGATGACACACATTCTTCCCAAAAAGTTAAATCATGTGGAATCGATCAGTGGCAAATTTGTCAGGGGGTGCTGCCAAAAAGCGCAAAAAAATCAGAACACAGATCGGTTGACAACTTTCTTCATCTATATTTCCACTTATGGATTTCTTAGGGAAAAAGTTTTAAAATCCGTGAGTCTTGGCCGACAAATTTATCGGAGGCAAAAGTCGGCAATTGGAAACAGGCTATATATCTTATGTTTGTGCTGCCCTTAAGAGCTCGCCCCTATTTGGCAGTCCGTCTGTGATACACGATATCAGCTCATCTACCATCGCCGAGACACGGCCACTGAGGCGCCACCTTGTGCTATTTTACACCCGCAAATGTCTGTCGTCTGCACATCTGGCCGCTCGGTCGGGAAATGCACGCCTTTAAAGTTTGCTTTGATATAGAGGTGCCGATCCCGGAATGTGTAAGTGTGTTATGGTGAGATGTGGTTGGGTAGATCGGCGTCGTAAACGTATCTGCAATCTGTTTCCACCAATGTCCATTTGTCTATCTTTCTCTATGTCTTGCTCACTGTCTATCTCCCTGCCTCTCCATGTTTTTACCTCTACTTCTTTCTGCATATCTCGCTCTGTCTGTCTGTCTGTCTGTCTGTCTGTCTGTCTGTCCGTCCGTCTGCCTGTCTGTCTTGCTGTGTCTTTCCCTCGACCTTTTTCTGTTTCCCAGCTGTCTTTTGCTTTGTCTCTTTCTTTCTCTCTTTGCCCCCCCCCCTCTCTCTCTCTCTCTCTCTCTCTCTCTCTCTCTCTCTCTCTCTCTCTCTCTCTCTCTTTGCCACTCTCTCTTTCTCTGCCTTTCTCTCTGCCTCTCAGTCTCCCTCGCAGTCTCTTGGTTGCCCGTTTCTCCATTTTATCTGTGTCTCTTTATCGACCTTATGACCTCTTTCTCTATCTGCCGGTCTATGTCTCTTATTCTGACTCACTGTGTCTTTCACTCTAGCTCATTCTGTTTCTCTGCCATTCTGCGTGTCACTTGCTCTGTCTCTCTTCCTGTCCTTCTCTGATTCTCTCATCCTCTCTAAAGTGGCTCTCCCTTTTTGTCTCTCGCTGTCTGTCTCTCTATTTCTCTATGTCTCTATATCTGTCTGCCTCCCTCTCTGCCTCTATTTATGTCTCTCTCCTGGATTATCTTGAGGGGCAGCGTGGCACAGAAGTTAGCTCGCAGGGAAAATGATTCATAAAGTATAAATTGCATACCTTCATTGGCTTTGGTGGACAGGCAATACACACTAATCTTTATATTTGTGGATTGCTATATATATTATATTAGTCTAACGCCGGAAGGATCTGTGGATACAATTATCCGTTCAATGTATTTGTTACGTTTAGATTCCTTGGAACAAAATGTTCATTGAAATGCTTCTCGTTACCACTTAGGTCTTCTCTTATACTCTGTGAGTGCTGTTGTACCTTAATGCCCTGGATTAGGTCTCGGTCAGTGTAGACTTGTCTTTTAACAATAACTGTAAACCGTGAAGTCCAAAGAAATACAATAACATGATACAGAATCATTCAGGAAAACAATAATCTATGCTACATGAATTCTCCTTTCTGAAAACAAATACTGGACAAATATCGATAAAGACATTCATCCCAAGTAAATAGAAATACCTCCTTCTGCCCTCAATATATCGGAAGCTCTATTATCCCCTCATGCATGTTAGTAAACATGGTGACATCTGGTAGTGATAATTAAAGTAACAACAGGATTAAATCAAATATCCATAGAAATAGTTTGTAAGGAAGCAATAGCTGGTTTACATAGATGAAACTGATTCCATTAGGTAGAGCTCGAGTCTGGCTCTCGAGCTCATGGCTTTTAACGTCTAAATCTATGAATGAGAACGTCTAGAATGCAATGAGGCAACAGATGAAGTTTGTGAAAGTCAGATAACCTTTAGATAATAATCGCCCATTGTGGCCAACGCCCTGCGTTGAACGAGACTATTGTGTCTTTTCATGAATGGCTCTCCGTGTCCCTTGGCGTGCCTCATGTAGTTAAATATTTACCGGGTTTGGAGTGCATTTCTCGTGTAAAATACTTAAAGGTATTCGTTTCCTTCACCAGCGAGGATAGAGGAAAGCAATACACTCAAATGCATTGAACTAAGCCCTATTGTATTTCATGCAGTATGGTAGGAGCCATTAAACCCACCTTCTATACAGCACCAAGAGGCGTTACTGCTTTAAATACTAGTTTGTATCGAAGTGGATCCGGCAACATTTATTCGAGGTTATTTTCCTCGTCCACCTTTCCCTGCGAGACCGCCACTGTGACGTCAGACGCAGGCGTGTCACCAGCGTCCGGCAATAATCAAAGATGGCAGCTCTATATGAGGCAGCGTTCCGTGCACGCTATGTCTATATAGAGGCGGACTTTGGGGCGGACCGGCGCGCGATGTCTCTCCGGGAAAGGTCAGCGGGCCCGCACCTCCCTGGCGGCCGGCGGTGGGGACTGTGTTACTCTTCTTATTATGTAATGAGGTCAATATATATATATATATATATATATATATATATATATATATATATATATATATATGTATATGTGCGTCTATACATAACCATCATTCATTGGTGTTGTTCAATATCAGCAGTTGCTTCCAGAGCTGCGATATGGCCTGTTTCCACCTGCTGACTTTCGGTTGCCGATAAATTTGTCGGCCACCACCCACAGATTTTTTTTATCACTTTGATCAAAAGTCGGCACATGGAAACAAAAAAAAAATTTTAGTGTCTTTTTGGTACCGCTGCTAGACAAATCCGTCACCAATAAATTCAATATGAATATTCTTTTTATATTCTTGGGAAAGACGTGGGTCACCAGTTGATTTTCATATGGATGAGTCGAGTCAGAGCTATTATAGAAAATCGGTTGGCAAGTGGAAACAGAGCACGATATTCAAAATCACCAACCTTATTGAAAATTAATAACAGAGTGTCAGCGGAAACTAGTATAAACTTCAGTGTCCCCCAGGGGTCGGTCCTGGGACCACTGCTTTTTGTTATGTTCGTAAATGACTTACCATCCGTTGTAACCAAGTCCAAATTTATCCAGTACGCGGATGATCTGGTCTTATACCATTCAGATATGGACCCAAAAGAGGCCAGTAAAGTTCTACAGGAGGATGTTGATAATGTAGTGGAATGGTGTTCGACCAGTGCATTAACCCTGAACGCGAAAAAAACAAAAGGTATGTGGTTCGGGGCAACCAAGAAAATCACCAGCAGTGGTAAACTTGAAATAAAGGTAAAAGAAAAGGTAATCGATGAAGTGTCCAGCTTTGACTATCTGGGTGTTACTCTCGATTCGGACCTGTCCTGGTCACACAACGTAAAAAGAGTATCAAAAATAGTACACAATAGGCTATTTAAGTTCAGTAAATTAAGACCCCTTTTGACATATGATGCGTCAAGACAAGTGTATATATCTACAATTGTTTCGATCATCAATTACTGTGGCTTCTTAAATGGATCATATAAATGGAAGGATTTAAAGGCGCTACAGGTTTTGCATAATCGAGGTATGCGACAAAAAAAACCTGTTGCGCAGATTTTTAGTACACACCACCTGCCCCTTATTTGCATATTAGAATGAGTGTTTCCTAAAAATCACCGATAATCTTGTTGTCACATGGAAATAGGTGCTTTTCCACTATCCAACAAAATAATCGGCGATTTTTTTAGAACCACTTATGTGTTTTAGTGTTCTTCTGCAACCAATTTCTGGAACGATGACACACATTCTTCCCAAAAAGTTAAATCATGTGGAATCGATCAGTGGCAAATTTGTCAGGGGGTGCTGCCAAAAAGCGCAAAAAAATCAGAACACAGATCGGTTGACAACTTTCTTCATCTATATTTCCACTTATGGATTTCTTAGGGAAAAAGTTTTAAAATCCGTGAGTCTTGGCCGACAAATTTATCGGAGGCAAAAGTCGGCAATTGGAAACAGGCTATATATCTTATGTTTGTGCTGCCCTTAAGAGCTCGCCCCTATTTGGCAGTCCGTCTGTGATACACGATATCAGCTCATCTACCATCGCCGAGACACGGCCACTGAGGCGCCACCTTGTGCTATTTTACACCCGCAAATGTCTGTCGTCTGCACATCTGGCCGCTCGGTCGGGAAATGCACGCCTTTAAAGTTTGCTTTGATATAGAGGTGCCGATCCCGGAATGTGTAAGTGTGTTATGGTGAGATGTGGTTGGGTAGATCGGCGTCGTAAACGTATCTGCAATCTGTTTCCACCAATGTCCATTTGTCTATCTTTCTCTATGTCTTGCTCACTGTCTATCTCCCTGCCTCTCCATGTTTTTACCTCTACTTCTTTCTGCATATCTCGCTCTGTCTGTCTGTCTGTCTGTCTGTCTGTCTGTCTGTCCGTCCGTCTGCCTGTCTGTCTTGCTGTGTCTTTCCCTCGACCTTTTTCTGTTTCCCAGCTGTCTTTTGCTTTGTCTCTTTCTTTCTCTCTTTGCCCCCCCCCCTCTCTCTCTCTCTCTCTCTCTCTCTCTCTCTCTCTCTCTCTCTCTCTCTCTCTCTCTCTTTGCCACTCTCTCTTTCTCTGCCTTTCTCTCTGCCTCTCAGTCTCCCTCGCAGTCTCTTGGTTGCCCGTTTCTCCATTTTATCTGTGTCTCTTTATCGACCTTATGACCTCTTTCTCTATCTGCCGGTCTATGTCTCTTATTCTGACTCACTGTGTCTTTCACTCTAGCTCATTCTGTTTCTCTGCCATTCTGCGTGTCACTTGCTCTGTCTCTCTTCCTGTCCTTCTCTGATTCTCTCATCCTCTCTAAAGTGGCTCTCCCTTTTTGTCTCTCGCTGTCTGTCTCTCTATTTCTCTATGTCTCTATATCTGTCTGCCTCCCTCTCTGCCTCTATTTATGTCTCTCTCCTGGATTATCTTGAGGGGCAGCGTGGCACAGAAGTTAGCTCGCAGGGAAAATGATTCATAAAGTATAAATTGCATACCTTCATTGGCTTTGGTGGACAGGCAATACACACTAATCTTTATATTTGTGGATTGCTATATATATTATATTAGTCTAACGCCGGAAGGATCTGTGGATACAATTATCCGTTCAATGTATTTGTTACGTTTAGATTCCTTGGAACAAAATGTTCATTGAAATGCTTCTCGTTACCACTTAGGTCTTCTCTTATACTCTGTGAGTGCTGTTGTACCTTAATGCCCTGGATTAGGTCTCGGTCAGTGTAGACTTGTCTTTTAACAATAACTGTAAACCGTGAAGTCCAAAGAAATACAATAACATGATACAGAATCATTCAGGAAAACAATAATCTATGCTACATGAATTCTCCTTTCTGAAAACAAATACTGGACAAATATCGATAAAGACATTCATCCCAAGTAAATAGAAATACCTCCTTCTGCCCTCAATATATCGGAAGCTCTATTATCCCCTCATGCATGTTAGTAAACATGGTGACATCTGGTAGTGATAATTAAAGTAACAACAGGATTAAATCAAATATCCATAGAAATAGTTTGTAAGGAAGCAATAGCTGGTTTACATAGATGAAACTGATTCCATTAGGTAGAGCTCGAGTCTGGCTCTCGAGCTCATGGCTTTTAACGTCTAAATCTATGAATGAGAACGTCTAGAATGCAATGAGGCAACAGATGAAGTTTGTGAAAGTCAGATAACCTTTAGATAATAATCGCCCATTGTGGCCAACGCCCTGCGTTGAACGAGACTATTGTGTCTTTTCATGAATGGCTCTCCGTGTCCCTTGGCGTGCCTCATGTAGTTAAATATTTACCGGGTTTGGAGTGCATTTCTCGTGTAAAATACTTAAAGGTATTCGTTTCCTTCACCAGCGAGGATAGAGGAAAGCAATACACTCAAATGCATTGAACTAAGCCCTATTGTATTTCATGCAGTATGGTAGGAGCCATTAAACCCACCTTCTATACAGCACCAAGAGGCGTTACTGCTTTAAATACTAGTTTGTATCGAAGTGGATCCGGCAACATTTATTCGAGGTTATTTTCCTCGTCCACCTTTCCCTGCGAGACCGCCACTGTGACGTCAGACGCAGGCGTGTCACCAGCGTCCGGCAATAATCAAAGATGGCAGCTCTATATGAGGCAGCGTTCCGTGCACGCTATGTCTATATAGAGGCGGACTTTGGGGCGGACCGGCGCGCGATGTCTCTCCGGGAAAGGTCAGCGGGCCCGCACCTCCCTGGCGGCCGGCGGTGGGGACGGGCCGGCGACGGGGCCGCGGGCCCGGGCAGTCCACCGATGAATAGTTAAACATTGAAGGGCGCGATGAGGGACGTGCGCAATAAAAGAAGGCGACTCGCGGGGACCTTCGCACTGCATTAGGGACACGGACGCCCGGACCTGGCGAATGCAGGGGCTGGAGATGGGGACGCAGGGGACTTGGTCCTGTAAGTGTGTCTTGCTGGAAGTTAGGATGGTGAGGGAGATGTCTACAGGGAGGGTGGGCCGGCCACATGCTTCTATAGGGGCGGTTAGTAAGCCTCGTAGACATGAATATATATATATATATATATATATCGCTGTATTGGTGTCATCTAATGTTAGAATTTCCCGTGTAAGACCATTCTAAGACATGGAGAGGGAAATGCTCCGATAAGCATCGGAGATAATTTCGCTTAGAAACAGATGGAAAAGTCTAACTAATGGCGATGAAATTAGATTCTCACTTTACTAGGAGGAGGTATTCCTTTAATTCGTCACAAATGGCATAAATTAGGCGGAAATACATTTTAGGTTAATGGTTTCTTCTGGCTTCATCAGCAGGTCTAATCTGCAGGTAGGGAAGTAATGAATCAGAAGAGCCTCTGCTGTGACGAGCAAAATGCCGTTAGAATGTGGCTTCTGGAATGTGGATAATCCATTCATTTAAAACTAGTGGCTTCTTTCGAAGTCAGAAATCTATCATATTAGAAAATTGGTTTATTCTTTCACAGACTGATGTAATGTACAGATACTGGTTTACTCTCTCCGTATGTCAGATATATCCTGGTGCCATAGGCAGAGGGATATTTCTGATCAATATTGTTTTGCAAGGTTTTTGTATTATATATAGCCTACCTAGAGCTAGTGAAATGTGACCTAATCACGAGATGTACACCCTATACGTCAGCAGGTAAAGTATGGTATATAAATACGACATGGGTAGAAGGGAGCTGTATAGGTAGTTGATACGGCCATAGGTACTCGATATAGATATGAAATTGATTTCTCAGACAAACATATCGTTAGACAAGGTGACTTTGTCTTTTGTGGATAGGGTTATCATTCCTATAAAAAGTTTGGTTTTTTTTTGCCAGTCAAAGTATTATACATTAGATAAGTTGCTTCTGGTATTAGTCTGAGAGACCATCCACCAGCCATGTGGCTTCGTATATTATACAGTATTGCCATCCATCAAGAAGGTGGTTTCTCCAGTAACGTATAGAAATATCATATATCTGAATAGTGGCTTCTCTTTTGGAAGATTAAATGGCATTCATCAGGAGGATCGATTATCCATACATCAGTTTTCTCCATTGTTGACAGAAGTCTGATATATCCAAGCCACGGTCTCGGATGCAGGAAGAAATATAATGTCTTATAGTGACTTTCTCTATAAAAGGGTGCTTCTTTTTAAAGAACATAAACACTGAGGGGGTGAGGGGGTCAAAAACCATAGACATATTTCATGGATGGCCCCTATACATGCTGGACAATATATACATGCTGGACAATATAACAAGCACCCGAAATGCTGTCTGACTGATTAGGTAAAGATCACACAATAAAACCACCATCCACTGAATCAGTCGTGGATCAAAGTATTAGCATGGAGATTCCATCAGTATGCACATGTGAAACGCATTGAAAACATGGCATCCCTCACCAGCTATGTGTCATTGATGTGGAGTTGGTGGCCATCACCAACAGACTTTTAGGGTCTCCCAAAATGCCGGTGCAATTTTCTTTGATATTTTATTAGGGACATTTTAAAAGGCAATGACTCTACTATAGCGTAGGGTGGGGGCAGTTTTCCACTTTCCATGGAAATCCTTGTCTTCATGTCCAGTTTATAAAATTGTTGGTTTTTTTTATAAAAGAAAAATATAAATTGAGCCTCACTCACGCCAGCAAAATAGTGGTTTCAACCTCCCAACACACCCTCAACCCTATCCCAGGGCAAACATTGATGTGCTTTCCTAGCCTTCCCAGTCTCCCTGACCAGGCGTTTACAGTAGATGATTATCGGCGGCGATCTTTGAATTTTGTACCACCTGAAGACTTTCAGTCGTCAATGTCTAAACATCGGTAAATATAAAAAGTGTAAATTCTTGGGTTGATGCCCATTGAGGCTGATATTAAGAGAAAACGTGATCACTGAGCCCGAAGGGGTGGCCGTTCGAGGTCTTTTAATGCCATAAATACGTCCCGATGCCGCAGGCGGAGGGACGTATTTATGGCATTAAAAGGCCGAGAATGGCATCCCTACGGGCTCAGTCACTACGTTTTATTATTACATACCTAGATATTTTTTAAAAAGGCCATTTTAGACACTTATTAAATGTACTAATTGACCCGCTGGTCACAGTGCGCCCGAATATTCACTACAGGCGCAGTGCTATTGGCTAGACGATCTACAGTCGTCACAAATTTCAGTCGTCTAGTGTAATCGCCAGGTACGGCAATAAATTCCACGTGAAAAATATGTCCAATTTTTTTCTGACCCCAACTGACATCCCCGAATTAGCGCGAGAGCAGCCGGTGGTAAACCATAGCCTGCATCCAAAGACGGGCGATAAGAATCCCTCGAGCGTTTATATGTAAAAGGACTTTCTCGCCCCTCTCTATATATACAGTATGTGGCAATACTGCCAGACATCTGTCAGAGAGCTTTCTTAGAAGGCAGATCCCATAAAATAGAGCAATGACTTCTCTTGTGCCAGACGTAGAAGCCATACATCTGTGGGGAGGCTATCCTTATGAGAGGTAATGACGCCATATTTATGCGCAGTGCTTAGTCCAATGGCAGATTGATGTGCCCTACATTGGGAGAATTGCAACTGTATTGGCAACCAGAAATGTTATAGGTCAGAGAGTAGGTTATATAAAATGACTTATGGCAACTAGATTTTCTTAAGGGTCCACTTCCTTAAGAATGGCCAATCAGAGATGACATATAATCAGGGCATGACATAAGTATCTTGGAGCGCGTAGTTGTGGCAGACTTGGGGGAATTGGCTTTTTCTGAGTCCAGCATAGATGATAAAAATCTGATTAGGAATTCATTAAATCCGTAGAGGGGTTTCTTCTAGTCCTGAAAAAGATGTTATATCTTAATAGTAGGCTAAGTAGCTTCACTTGTGACGAGCAGACATCATTTTTTGGGGAAGAGCAACTCTACTCAAGCATGATAGCATCATTTCTCTAATGGGAGGCGAGGATAGAACATTTCCATTTCGATTTGTCTATTTATTCTTCAGGGTCTGTCTTCCCCGCATCCAGTACAATGTGATACTGTATGAGTGACAGGAGACTCAATGAACATTACAAAGTGTGGCCTAATAAAAGCTACGATATTGGTTCAAAGATCACAATCTCTGTAATTTATTAACCATATCAATAAAAGTCCAATCAATCGCATTTTTCTCTCTTTTTGTATTATTGAGCAAACCTTAATTTCAGTTTTGTGATAATCAATCAGTATGGAAACATTTTTACTTTGGTCAGTAAACCGTTTTAAGAAGAACGACAAAGTATATGTACTATTTTGTGGTCTATCAAGATATTTTATCAGTATATATAAATGATTAGATGCTAGGTAACCTTTCGCTAGCTGACTTTTTTGTTTATTACAAGACTGTTTGTACTTTTGTTATATTTATACAATCACAGTTCACGACAATCATTCTCTTGGGCCAATCAAAATCAAATTTGGTGGTTGCCTTTCTACATTCTACACTGATAGTACGAATTATACACATTACAGTAACAAACTAGGAGCAAATGGTTTTGTATATATACAGTCTATGGATCATCTTTTGTAGACCACTTGTATTTAGTCAAATTGCCCCACAACTGTCTGCGTCTAGGATCCAAACATATCAAGCACCAGCAGGTCAATTAGGTATTTCGGTCTTGAGTGATTGGTCATGGGCTGCTGTGTATGCCTCTAAGAATCTGAGACATTGGCACCCTGCTCCTTTCCCAGCATGACAGGGAATAGCATGCAGAAAGTGCGGGGATAGTTTTTGAGCGCGGAAAAACGCGCTCATATACGTCATCTAGAGGTTAGAATGCTCACACAGGCTTCTACCTTACTGCAGAGAATCCAACACTTCACTATCAATGTCCCAACTATAAAGGCCTGGTCAAATGAGCAGGGGTCCAGTATCAAGCCTTATCATACCCCCTGCCCCACTACTGACTTGGTTCCTATAAATAGACATTTTCATTTCTAGTCTTTTTGAAGAAAAAAGGATTCACTATGTCAATCCTTTCCTGAAATGATAAACACTTAGTTATGGCTACTGTAATCTGCTACTAGAAAAGAAAACTATTAGAGACTGAGACTTGACCATAGATTTGCTGAAACCCTCGATCATTGATTTTAATGAAGACAGGGAGGGAGACACAGAGGGACAGATAATGGTGCAGATGATAACAGAGACAGAAGGAAGACTCACACAGGGACAGGTAAACAGACAGAGAGGCAGACATATACAGATAGGGACAGAGACAATGAGACAGAGATGCAGAAAGACACATACAAAGTGAAATAGTCAAACATACATGCCAAACAACAGGGACAGAGACAAATATATAGTATGACATACATATGGACAGACAGGGACAGAGACAAAGATATAAACAGAGAGAGTTATATAGACAGTATATAGACAGGGATAGTGCCAGGGAGACAGACAGAGAAGCAGACAGCTAAAGACAGAAAACAGACAGACGCGTAGTAATATCCGAGCGAATGCGGAAATATTGCGTAGCTCTAGTCTAGTCCGAGATTACCACCGCTTTTATCTAAAACTGGTTTATATTGTATTTATTATTCAGTATAGCAAATTCTAATTCTCAAAGAAAGACAAAATGACGCCCGATCTGTTCACGCAATATTTTGTACACAAGGGACCTTTTTTCCGTAATATACGCTCTATGTAGGGCAGAGATTACAAACATCCGTAATCTACCCTCAGTGGATTACAAACTAACTATGCTAAAGAATTAGTACGGAGACTCTGTATTCGATGGATGATAAATGGTAGATAGTCTTATATCTACACACATATTCTTGTCAAAAAACGTAAAATGCACATAGTTTCTGGTTGTCTTATTAAAGATATTCTTTTAACGTCCAGGCCTCGGTAGCACAGTTCTCCCGGATCGCTTTTCAGGATCATCATCAATATTCTCTGGGGATCTTTCATGTAGGTTTATCTTCTATAGCTTACGATATCCAGTATCTTTTTCATTAGACAAGGCACGAGTTAGGTACCTGAATTGCAATTACTACAGGATACGTTAAACTCATCTTAGTATAGACATCTTCCTTTCTTTGATCTGAAGGAATCCAATTAAAAAGAAAGAAGTAGTGAAACGCTATAGATGGACTACAAATAGGGGAACCTCAAGTCAGATGTCTTTATACAAGAAAATTGAAAAGTATGGTTGATGAGTTAATTTCCTTTGTCTGGTGGTGCTAATATGAATCCCCGAAGTCGAATCCCTTTCCATGGGAGACAATAGGGGATAGACAAAGGGAAGGGGTTGGTAGTTAGTTCAGTGATTAAGGCACTGGACTGGCAATCCCAAGGTTGTAGGTAAGAGTCCCACTGCAGTCACCATTCTCCTTCATTCCCTACAGTGGTACATTAACCCATTCGCGGCGGGCCATTTTCAGAGCGCGCGAAGTCAGCCCGGGTAACAGTTAGATTCTACCGCTTGGCGGCGGGCATATCGACGCTTCCGGCCCAGATTTGGGTCGGCGCCACCATGTCTGGTTAGAAATATTTGTTTAATCGAAATGATGGTAAATAACAATAAAAGCCGTTCACACTGTTGTCTTCCTATGACTATATTCTAACTCCTCTGAGAATTTGGTATGGTATATATAAAGAATAATAGAGAAAATCCAGAAACAAGTATGGGTAACTGGACAAGATTCAAACCAAAAAAAAATGGCGCCCGCAAGGGCACAGACGCTGGCAAGCATCTTATGTCTTTGAACCTGGATTTATATATTGGATTATTCGAATATTAATCTGCCAGCGGAAGAGGAGCAATATATATATATTCCCTACGTGTGTGGGTCGTTATTTTGGAGAAATAGCCTGCAGATCAACCCGTACGGCCTGGAACAAGTTGAGACATCAATCGAAAAATAACTGTGCCAGTAGTTTATATTGACAACGCCAGGCTGCGAAGGTGCGGTTCTGGAGAGTTATAACTTTGCTGGTGTGTCACCCATACAAAATGCATTGACATCACTAATCATCACCCTGGGAATATTCTACAAGTCTTCACGATTCTGGCAGTGTCTGGTTTATTCATATAGACGCTAAATAACGGGAGAAAATGGATATTTACCAAGGCGCCGAACCTATCGACATTCTACACAGTGCGGTGTCAATGAAGCCAATACTACGAAAGCCGAATCGTTTAGCCATCACCTCACTTCGGCTTTGGTTGATTTCCCCTACAATACGTTATGACATCGCTATTGGATTATACTGGAAGAAACAAAAAAGCCTGCTGAATCTCCCCCCTGTGATATTAATATGATTATATTCTTTGCTGGTTCTGTACGAGTCGATTTCACCAAGGAGTTGTATATGTGGCTTCGCCCCAGCCTGGCGTGTTTGTGGTCGGCACTTTCAAATCCAGCAACTCCCTTCACCGCAGTGCAAAGACAACATGTGGAAAATTATCTGGCACAAGGTTTAAACCTTCAGGAAATTAGTGGAGACATATATACAACGAATCTCCACACTCTAAGGTTTGTTCCTATATAAATTTCGTAAAGTTTAAACGGTTAGATAAATAGAAAATAAATAAAACATAACCAACATCGAACTACGCACTAAGCTGTGTGGGTGGGGAAACACTTGGCAATGTAGGTTAGTTAGGAAATCATTTCGCACAAGGATTTAACATTAAATATATGAACAGTGACTTATACGAGGATATTCCCCACACTCTGAGGTTTGTTCCCATATGATATTTTACATTTTGAACTAGAATTAACTTGATGATCGAATTTAACCGTTGCGCCTTACGCGGTTCATATTTTGGCTTGCTTCAACATGGCGTCAACTGCGGAGGGGGGTTGACACGGCACGGACAGTAGAAGATGTCGATTTGAAAATCAATTCGTATGGACTTTTAACGTTAGATAATAGATCAGGGAAGTATATGGGAGCAAAGCCAAGACTCCGAGGTTTATTCCAGTATATATATTGTCAGGTTTGAACGTGTGGAAGTAATAGTATATGAATTAAAGATAATGACATCGAACCGGGCTGTCGACTCAGTGGTGGGGGGAGCAACGACTACGACAAGCAAATCTGGGTGAGTTAGAAAATCATATCGCACAAGGATTTAACATTAAATATATGAACAGTGACTTATATGAGGATATTCCCCACACTCTGAGGTTTGTTCCCATATGATATTTTACATTTTGAACTAGAATTAACTTGATGATCGCGGTTCATATTTTGGCTTGCTTCAACATGGCGTCAACTGCGGAGGGGGGTTGACACGGCACGGACAGTAGAAGATGTCGATTTGAAAATCAATTCGTATGGACTTTTAACGTTAGATAATTGATCAGGGAATTATATGGGAGCAAAGCCAAGACTCCGAGGTTTATTCCAGTATATATATTGTCAGGTTTAAACGTGTGGAAGTAATAGTATATGAATTAAAGATAATGACATCGAACCGGGCTGTCGACTCAGTGGTGGGGGGAGACGCCGACTACGACAAGCAAATCCGGGCGAGTTAGGAAATCATTTCGCACAAGGATTTAACATTAAATATACGAATAATGACTTATACGAGGATATTCCCCACACTCTGAGGTTTGTTCCCGTATAATATTTAACATTTTGATCGAGAATTAACTTGATGATCGAATTAAACCGTTGCGCCTTACGCGGTTCATTTTTTGGCTTGCTTCAACATGGCGTCAACTGCGGAGGGGGGTTGACACGGGAGTGACAGCATTAGATGTCGATTTGAAAATCAATTCGTATGGACTTTTAACGTTAGATAATTGATCTGGGAATTATATAGGAGCAAACTAGAGAGTGTAAGGTTCATCTACATATATATATTTCCTGGTTTGGAGGAGTGGAGAAATTATAAAATGAATTTATGAATCTCGACATCACCCGGACTGACTTCGCCATGGCGTCTCATACCGAGGCTGGGCCAGCGCGTTGTCTGCGATCAACTGTCATCGATTCATTAATTTCGCCTAAGGCTCTACGCTGTGATAAATGAATATTCATCTATATAGGAAGATACTACAGGTTCCGAGGATCATTACTGTGTGTATATTGTCCAAGTTCGGCCGATATGAAACAGAAAGAGCGATTTTCTGAATAAGACTACGATACTGTGGGTGCAGTGAGGAAACGTCAAAACGTAAGTAGATCTTATATATACACATTTTATTCAACCCTTTTGCTTGCCACCATCACTCTTCAGTGTGTTCTTTACTATATTCTTTTACAGTGTGGTATAGCCTGAAACATTCAGGTAAGCAGAGATGGGCAAAACAATCTTTGCACCCATACTTTGTTTGGTGAAGCGATCCGAAACCAGTCTTGTGCCTTTGATAACAAACTCGGCACCAAGATTTGCGATCGAATATCGCAGGCATACAGCGATTTACTAATCGTCCCACCTCTCCACCCGAAGAAACCCTGGTAGGGGGGGGGTTGGCCTCTGCGATTAATTGTTGGACTAGGGTGATGGTATATTCATACAGAGTCATTTTCTTTGGGGTTACACTATTGAAAAGAATATACGAATTCAGTTTAAAAAGTTCCAAAACAAACCAAAAGACCTTTTTTGTCCATTTTTTGCTTTTTCTTCCGAAACAATAGTAATTGAAAAGCTGATCGCAGAGATCAACCCCCCCCATATACTTGGAATACTCCCTAACTGCCTCAGGGCAGGGAATTGCTTTTCTTTCAAATTTTCCCGATCTTTTGTCTTTCACTCGTCTGAAACAACCGGACATAGTTGTACCATGGATAGTGCTAACCACCCTCACAACCTTCCGATCACGCCAAACAATTAACAACAGTTTTCCACTTTTTGAGAAAATCACTTTCCCCCGTTCATCTAGGCCTTTCAGTTTTTTTTTCATGAGCGATTTCGGAAAACCTTTGCGATTTAATCGCAAAGTACCACAACGGAATGTATTAAATCTACTGGCGAGGTCATCAAACATCTGGGCGGTTGAATAATAGTTGTCACAGTACAGGTGGTGAGCTTTATTCAATAGATCTGCTTGTTTAAGTAATTTAAAAACGACATCTTCGTATAATCGCAGCCTTGTAGCATGTCTTCGTACGAACAGGGGTAGAGCCTGGAGCACATAGCCTGGAAGAACAAATGAATTAAATGAATAAAAGATATTGACATCGAACCGGGCTGTCTATTCAGTGGTGGGGGGAGACGCAGAGAACTACGACAAGCAAATCTGGGTGAGTTAGGAAATCATATCGCACAAGGGTTTAACATTAAATATATGAACAGTGACTTATACAAGGATATTCCCCACACTCTGAGGTTTGTTCCCGTATGATATTTTACATTTTGAACTAGAATTAACTTGATGATCGAATTTAACCGTTGCGCCTTACGCGGTTCATATTTTGGCTTGCTTCAACATGGCGTCAACTGCGGAGGGGGGTTGACACGGCACGGACAGTAGAAGATGTCGATTTGAAAATTAATTCGTATGGACTTTTAACGTTAGATAATTGATCAGGGAATTATATGGGAGCAAAGCCAAGACTCTGAGGTTTATTCCAGTATATATATTGTCAGGTTTAAACGTGTGGAAGTAATAGTATATGAATTAAAGATAATGACATCGAACCGGGCTGTCGACTCAGTGGTGGGGGGAGACGCCGACTACGACAAGCAAATCTGGGCGAGTTAGAAAATCATTTCGCACAAGGGTTTAACATTAAATATACGAATAATGACTTATACGAGCATATTCCCCACACTGTGAGGTTTGTTCCCGTATAATATTTTACATTTTGATCGAGAATTAACTTGATGATCGAATTAAACCGTTGCGCCTTACGCGGTTCATTTTTTGGCTTGCTTCAACATGGTGTCAACTGCGGAGGGGGGTTGACACGGCACGGACAGTAGAAGATGTCGATTTGAAAATCAATTCGTATGGACTTTTAACGTTATATATACGATCAGGGAGCTATATGGGAGCAAAGCCGAGACTCTGAGGTTTATTCCAGTATATATATTGTCAGGTTTAAACGTGTGGAAGTAATAGTATATGAATTAAAGATAATGACATCGAACCGGGCTGTCGACTCAGTGGTGGGGGGAGACGCCGACTACGACAAGCAAATCTGGGCGAGTTAGAAAATCATATCGCA
Organism: Alentia gelatinosa; assembly: GCA_950022655.1. Classification (NCBI taxonomy): domain Eukaryota; kingdom Metazoa; phylum Annelida; class Polychaeta; order Phyllodocida; family Polynoidae; genus Alentia; species Alentia gelatinosa. The sequence goes on from OX465579.1 coordinate 161,908,049, forward strand.
CAAGGGTTTAACATTAAATATACGAATAATGACTTATACGAGGATATTCCCCACACTCTGAGGTTTGTTCCCGTATAATATTTAACATTTTGATCGAGAATTAACTTGATGATCGAATTAAACCGTTGCGCCTTACGTGGTTCATTTTTTGGCTTGCTTCAACATGGCGTCAACTGCGGAGGGGGGTTGACACGGGAGTGACAGCATTAGATGTCGATTTGAAAATCAATTCGTATGGACTTTTAACGTTAGATAATTGATCTGGGAATTATATAGGAGCAAACTAGAGAGTGTAAGGTTCATCTACATATATATATTTCCTGGTTTGGAGGAGTGGAGAAATTATAAAATGAATTTATGAATCATGACATCACCCGGACTGACTTCGCCATGGCGTCTCATACCGAGGCTGGGCCAGCGCGTTGTCTGCGATCAACTGTCATCGATTCATTAATTTCGCCTAAGGCTCTACGCTGTGATAAATGAATATTCATCTATATAGGAAGATACTACAGGTTCCGAGGATCATTACTGTGTGTATATTGTCCAAGTTCGGCCGATATGAAACAGAAAGAGCGATTTTCTGAATAAGACTACGATACTGTGGGTGCAGTGAGGAAACGTCAAAACGTAAGTAGATCTTATATATACACATTTTATTCAACCCTTTTGCTTGCCACCATCACTCTTCAGTGTGTTCTTTACCATATTCTTTTACAGTGTGGTATAGCCTGAAACATTCAGGTAAGCAGAGATGGGCAAAACAATCTTTGCACCCATACTTTGTTTGGTGAAGCGATCCGAAACCAGTCTTGTGCCTTTGATAACAAACTCGGCACCAAGATTTGCGATCGAATATCGCAGGCATACAGCGATTTACTAATCGTCCCACCTCTCCACCCGAAGAAACCCTGGTAGGGGGGGGGTTGGCCTCTGCGATTAATTGTTGGACTAGGGTGATGGTATATTCATACAGAGTCATTTTCTTTGGGGCTACACTATTGAAAAGAATATACGAATTCAGTTTAAAAAGTTCCAAAACAAACCAAAAGACCTTTTTTGTCCATTTTTTGCTTTTTCTTCCGAAACAATAGTAATTGAAAAGCTGATCGCAGAGATCAACCCCCCCCATATACTTGGAATACTCCCTAACTGCCTCAGGGCAGGGAATTGCTTTTCTTTCAAATTTTCCCGATCTTTTGTCTTTCACTCGTCTGAAACAACCGGACATAGTTGTACCATGGATAGTGCTAACCACCCTCACAACCTTACGATCACGCCAAACAATTAACAACAGTTTTCCACTTTTTGAGAAAATCACTTTCCCCCGTTCATCTAGGCCTTTCAGTTTTTTTTTCATGAGCGATTTCGGAAAACCTTTGCGATTTAATCGCAAAGTACCACAACAGAATGTATTAAATCTACTGGCGAGGTCATCAAACATCTGGGCGGTTGAATAATAGTTGTCACAGTACAGGTGGTGAGCTTTATTCAATAGATCTGCTTGTTTAAGTAATTTAAAAACGACATCTTCGTATAATCGCAGCCTTGTAGCATGTCTTCGTACGAACAGGGGTAGAGCCTGGAGCACATAGCCTGGAAGAACAAATGAATTAAATGAATAAAAGATATTGACATCGAACCGGGCTGTCTATTCAGTGGTGGGGGGAGACGCAGAGAACTACGACAAGCAAATCTGGGCGAGTTAGGAAATCATATCGCACAAGGGTTTAACATTAAATATATGAACAGTGACTTATACAAGGATATTCCCCACACTCTGAGGTTTGTTCCCGTATGATATTTTACATTTTGAACTAGAATTAACTTGATGATCGAATTTAACCGTTGCGCCTTACGCGGTTCATATTTTGGCTTGCTTCAACATGGCGTCAACTGCGGAGGGGGGTTGACACGGCACGGACAGTAGAAGATGTCGATTTGAAAATTAATTCGTATGGACTTTTAACGTTAGATAATTGATCAGGGAATTATATGGGAGCAAAGCCAAGACTCTGAGGTTTATTCCAGTATATATATTGTCAGGTTTAAACGTGTGGAAGTAATAGTATATGAATTAAAGATAATGACATCGAACCGGGCTGTCGACTCAGTGGTGGGGGGAGACGCCGACTACGACAAGCAAATCTGGGCGAGTTAGAAAATCATTTCGCACAAGGGTTTAACATTAAATATACAAATAATGACTTATACGAGCATATTCCCCACACTCTGAGGTTTGTTCCCGTATAATATTTTACATTTTGATCGAGAATTAACTTGATGATCGAATTAAACCGTTGCGCCTTACGCGGTTCATTTTTTGGCTTGCTTCAACATGGTGTCAACTGCGGAGGGGGGTTGACACGGCACGGACAGTAGAAGATGTCGATTTGAAAATCAATTCGTATGGACTTTTAACGTTATATATACGATCAGGGAGCTATATGGGAGCAAAGCCGAGACTCTGAGGTTTATTCCAGTATATATATTGTCAGGTTTAAACGTGTGGAAGTAATAGTATATGAATTAAAGATAATGACATCGAACCGGGCTGTCGACTCAGTGGTGGGGGGAGACGCCGACTACGACAAGCAAATCTGGGCGAGTTAGAAAATCATATCGCACAAGGGTTTAACATTAAATATACGAATAATGACTTATACGAGCATATTCCCCACACTGTGAGGTTTGTTCCCGTATAATATTTTACATTTTGATTGAGAATTAACTTGATGATCGAATTAAACCGTTGCGCCTTACGCGGTTCATTTTTTGGCTTGCTTCAACATGGTGTCAACTGCGGAGGGGGGTTGACACGGGAGTGACAGCATTAGATGTCGATTTGAAAATCAATTCGTACAGGCTTTTGACGTTAGATAATCGATCAGGGAAGTAGATGGGAGCAAAGAGAATACTCTGAGGTTTATTCCAGTATATATATATTGTTATACGTGGATTTTTTTTTTTTTCCTAGCGACCTAGTCGCTTACCTGATACGCTTTCCGCGAGTACCCAGAACTTGAGTCCCCACTTCGTAGGTTTTAGAGGCATGTACTGGCGATGAGCACATCTCCCCTTGTGTTTGATCATGGTTTCGTCGATACAAATTTCCCGTTTGGGCCGATAAACGAGTCTAGAAATGTAGTTCAGGTGATCCAGCAACCATTTTACTCTATCCATGGCTGCGGGGGGTGCTTCGTTATCGTCTTTCGGTTCTGGACCGAAGTTGAGGTACCTGCAAAGGGAATGCTATGGAATCACTACGTGTGAAATACCTTCATATACAAATATATCAGAATAATGGCAAATCTAATGCAAAAAAGCTATTTTACGTAGAAATACAGTGGTTTATCTCTGAAAATTGTTTTTGGGGAAATATTTCAGCTTACCGTAGTATATCGAGGAAACGATCACGGGTCAGTATCGTACCGAAGTAAGGTGTTGATAGCTCTCGTATTCTTGACCAGTAGTCCTGGATTCGTATTTTTTTCACTATTGACATCAACATTGTCAGTCCTATGAAGATTTTCATGTCTTGAACACTGATAGGTGTCCATTTCCTTTTCTTTGCGGATCCACGAACTCGATTATCGTTTGCGTATCTGTTGGTGCAGCCTACCAGGGCTTCGAGGAAACCGTACGTGAGGAATAATCGGAAAAAGTTTATCGGTGTTTTTGGCATATCGGAGTCCACTTCTGAAGTCATTCCTGAGCTGCTTTCATCGAAATCTGTTGGGGGATGTTTATTTCCCAAATTTGCCTTCATTCTTGTCCATTTACGACCACAAGCTGTGGTTTCTTGGTCTTTCGTAAATGTCGAGACATCTTCAGCTGAGTCTACATTGTCTTCACCACTGTCAGAACTCGCATCATTCGCGGAGGCCGAACTGCTGGATTCGCTATCGAATTCGTTGATTTTGGACGTTTCTGGTTGGTTTTGCTCTGTTCTTTCGACATTTCCTAAGTGTTTTTCTGTGTCAGATTCACTATCGTCTTTCCCATGTAGTAAGGCCACTGTTGTGATCGGTAGGTCGTCCTCCCAATCCCCCCAGTCGCAGTCGTCGTCCGACCATTCCGCCATTTTGGCATCGGGGGCGTGGACGTCTGCTTCTGATCTTACTCGCACCGGATTCATTCTTTTTTTTCGATGGTTTCCATGGTAACTATATTTTTGTAATGATTATTTTTAGAAAGGGTTATATCTTTTCTAAATATATTGAAAAATACAGAACTATTCCTTCATTATTTATTGTTTTAGGGACGTTTCAAATTTTGATAACGAGATCTCGCAAAAATGATGCCTCCAGGCATCACCCGATCTACCGTGGTGTCGCCTCCAGGCATCACCCGATATACCGTGGTGATGCCTGGAGGCATCACCCGCCGCGAATGGGTTAACTGTAATATCAAAGACCAGTCATTCTCATACCATGTTAATGCCGGGTGCAGTGCAGACACCTTTCCCCTTCATCCCCAACAGTGGAAAACTTACTAATATATCAAAGAGCAGTCCTTTTCATATCATGCTTGTTTGGTGTGGTGTACAGCCACAATGGTCCTTCATCCCCATCAGTGGTATACTTACCGCTAACTATATCAAAGATCAGTCCTTCTTATCCTATATTCATATATATGGTGTGGGAAGTAAAAGAACTCTTATTTCAGTAAAATTTTAGGGGAAAGATTTTTACTTGAAGTTATCTAATAGATTCGATCACCACCCATATGGTGTAAATCCAGTGAGAAATGTTGAGCCATGAGGAAGTCTAGAAAGGCCATGTAATGGTCGACTGGACATAATATCAAAGATGAAAAGAATATAAATGTTCTTGTAAAGAAACTGATGTTCTATTGGAGTATAAAGGTGCTGTTGTTTTGGAATAAAAAGGTATTGTCCGAAATTGATTGATGAAACCATTTCATTTGAGGATTTTAAGCTATTGACTTTATCCGTTTCGTTATTGCTTTCTATTGTTATCATTAGCTGTTTTGTTAACATCAATGTTGCTGTTGATGCTGGTGGTTGCTAATTTGTATGGTTTTTTAGATGATTTCTAGTTGATTTTCAGAATTGTGAACAATATAACGTTTTAACAATGACTGATATTACGATGCCAAGAACGGCACCCATACTGACTCTGTCATTATGTTTTATCAAAGTGCGCCCAAACATTCACTACGGGCTCAGTGTGCCAGAACGTTATTCATACTGCACCCCTAGCAGCTGGAAGTGTTTCCAAGACGTTCGGTCATAGGTATATAACAATATGTTGCCTTATCCCAGCACCAGTGGGTCAATGAGGTACTTCGGTCTGAAGTGATTGGTCATGGTTAGCTGGACACTCATTTGAAACACTAGGATACTGACCCTCTGCATCTGACGAATGTCACAGAGTCAAAGACAAGTCAACAACCAGCCACACCTCATGTCCAAGTGTTCTATTCCAAGATGGCCGCCTGTGACGTCTACACATGTGTACACAATTAGCCTCAATACATCTTCCTTTTTTTGTATGAGTTGGAATAAACATGTTGAGTATATGACAATAAGGAATAAAACATAACAACAAATATATAAGCTAGTTGCGGACGATGGAGAGGTAACACAACCTTAAGATATGAATGAGTTATGACTAGTAGTTTGGTTGGCTAGAGATCTAGTCTTTGGACAGGGCCAGGTAAGGGTCATCACCTGTCTCCTTGGCTTTGTTTAGGAGTCCCTTCACAACTCCCACAGCTCTCTCAGCCTTACCATTTGACTTTAGATAATAGGGGCTAGAGGTTCTATGATCAAAGGTGAATGTTCTTGAAAACGCCCTAAAGCCTCCGATGCAAACTGAGGGCCATTGTCTATAACAAGCACCCTGGGGCCACCCTCTCTCACAAAAATACTTTTCAAGTGGACAATCACTTTGTCTGCTGATGTTGACATCAATAACATAATTTCAATAAAGTTTGAATGATAATCAACCAGCACCAAATAATCATTGTTATCCCAGTGGAAGGGGTCAGCCACAAGGATTTCCCACGGGCCTGCATTTTCCTTTTCATAATCAACATACATTGGCTCTTTAGTCTGTGAAATTCTGAATTTTAAAGATGCACAGCATTCACTAACCTTGGCCTCAATGTCTCTGTTTATGTTTGGGCAGCAGATTGCACATCGTGCCATCCTTTTCTGCTTTTCTACACCCATATGCCCTGCATGTAACCTCTCTAGCATCTCACTCCTCATCAAGCTGGGTATTACTATTCTCTCACCTCACATCACAACACCATTCACTACACACAGTTCAACTTTGTATGAGCTATATGCCAGACACTCACCATTATTCCACCCATTTGCGATGTGCTGCTTCACTGCACGCAGGACATCATCATTTTCAATCTCCCTTACAATCTTCCAAAGCTGTTCACTGGAAGCATGTACTGATTCATAAACCATTTTTACCTGTGCTTCAACCTCTCTTTGAACTTCTCAGTCCCCGACATCACCACAACTCACTGCAGACCTAGACAGAGTGTCAGCTAGATACAAAAACTTACCTGGGCTCCACTCTAGTTTTACTCTGTATCTTTGTAACTTTAACAACAAATGCTGAATTCTTGGTGACATATCATATAACAGTTTCTAGGATATGGGGATCAAAGGTTTGTGATCCCTTTCTAACTTAACCTCTGGCATACCATAGATAAAGTGATGAAAGTTTGTACAACAAAATATCAATCCTAAATATTCTTTTTCAATTTGAGTATATCTTTGTTCAGTTTCTGTTAGTGACCTTGCCACATAGGCCACCGGTTTCCACAGTTCATGTTATTGTTGGAGCAATACAGCCCCAATTCCAGCTTTAGCTGAGTCTGTGCTGACCTTTGTGGGTAGCTGTGGGTCAAAAAACCTTATTATTATATACCTCATCTCATTAGTTGAGAGGCCGACAACAGAATTGTAGGCGCAAGATTCGAAAATGGCGGATGACTTCACTTCGTGAGTTCCATGTCGTCATTCAGTAACCAAGGAGCGAGTTAGTGCGAAGATACATCAAGCATCGAGGTGCAATACGATAACGAATCACGTGATACACTTTAGAAATATCAATTTTGATACGTTCACGGGCCGAGCAGGCAACTCGGAGATGTCAACAAATGCAAAACCCCTGTGATACACTGCACCGCTCAAGTACATCTGTCTGACTGGACGATTGAGCATAGCAGGGTGATCGCTTGCTAATTTATGCGGCGCTATAATGTCTTCGCGCCTGCGCGGTGATCACTTCCGGTTATCAACATCCGGCATGTCTGCTAACGTACACATCGTGTTTGAGAGTTGTGCCAGGTCACTTGGACGTCAAATTACGGTCAGTTTTAGCGAATTAAGACTGAATTAAGGTATATAATAATATGAAACCATAGTGATGGTGCCAATACGGGGTAGTTTTATGAGTTGTTTCGGAGAAATTCGTTCTGAACGAGCCGGCACGGCGATTTCATAACGAATTTCTCCGAAACAACGAGTAAATCTACCCCGTATTGGCACCATAACTATGGTTTCACATAAAACTGGATAAGATCCTCCTTAATACCCCTCCACTCTGTCTCATGTTCATGCCCCCATTCCCAGTCCACCTTACTACTTAACAACTTTCTGATGTTGGAACACCAGTTCGATATGTTGAGTATGAACCTCTCTATATAGTTCACACAGCCTTGAGTCCTCTGGACATCTTCTTTGCTTTCTGGTGTCTTCATGTTTATGATGGCCTCCACTTTTTCCTCTGAAGGGCTAATCCTTTCTCTAGTGAGCTTTTCCCCAATGAAACATGTCTTTGTTTGCTTGATCTCATTCATTAACAGGCTATACTTATCAATCCTTTGTTTCCTTTCTGTTAGGCGGTTTTCATGCTCCTCTTCTGTGGCGCCCCATATCAGTATGTCAGCCATGTACACTCTGGTGCCCTCAATGTCATGAAAATCTGTTCCATGTACTTGTGGAAGACTTCAGGTGTAGTTGAGAGGCCTTAAGGGAGCCATTCATAGTTGAACCTGCCAAAAGGAGTCTTAAATCAAGTCAGTAACTTTGATTCAGTGCTGAGTTTAACCTGCCAAAATGCCTGTGACGCATCCAATTTTGAGAATAAGTTGGTTTTTTTTGTTTTTTTTATTCATGTAAACATACAAAGACACAACTGTCGTCCGAAGACTTTCTTCCCAGATTGGTCCAAGGACTAGACAAGACAAGACAGGCATTCAGACATACATAGACCAAATTAAAAAAGCAAAATTTAAAGAATTAATAAGTAGTGGTTATCTGATGACTATTCAATCTATTTTTTTAAGAGCATTATCACGGAAAATACCCACAAGAGCATTTTTTACAGTAGTTTTAAACCTGTCAGGCGTTGCAGCCCTTTGGGTCTCCTCTGGTAGTAGGTTCCAATAGCTTATGCCAATGGAGTAGGAACTGTTCTTGTATTTTTCACGCTTCGGTCTTTTCTGTAATAGCTTGATCTTCCTTGATACTCTAGTTCGATGATGATGCTCACTGACGAGATGGGTTGGATCTAATGACCACCATTTTATTAAGCTTCTTATACGACATCTTTCCAGAAGGTCTTGCGTGTGTATTTCGTACGGTTTACGAATCTGTAGACAGCATCTAAGTGCATGGTTTATATTAACTTGCAAAGAGTGTCTCATATTATTAGAAAAGTTCCACTGAATAAAATCACAGTATTCAATGACAGATAGTAACATCTGTTTGGTCAATTTTAAACTTTGTTCAAAGTTAATTAAGTAATGGATTTTCCTGAATTTGAAAAGTTTAAATCTGAACTCGTTAATCATCTTATTGAATTGTTCTTGGAATTTAAGGTTTCTGTCTATTGTTACGCCTAAGTAGCGCATAGAATCTACTGACTCTATAACTTTTCCATTCAACAAAATTTCAGGTTTTTCTTCATTTAATCTTCGTTTATTTGCAAACCACAGAACTTTACTTTTGGCATAATTAAGCGTAAGCCTATTTTCTATAACCCATGAACCAAACTTTATTAGATCATCCGATAAATCTTCTTTAATCAAAGAGTTGGTTTTGGCTTTGGTGTAAAGAACCATGTCATCTGCATATAAACCAATTTCAGAGTTAAACTTGATGTCTTTAAGAGAATTAACATATATTACAAAGAGTATCGGCCCCAAAATAGAGCCCTGAGCGACTCCATGGGTAACTGTCCTAGTATTCGAATTGCCTGATTTGCCTTTAGTGCTCTGTTGTCTATTAGTTAGGTAGTTAATCAATAAGTTAATTAAAAGGGGATTAAGGTTGAGGTCAATTAATTTGTTAATTAGGATAGTGTGGTCGACACAGTCGAAGACCTTTTTTATATCGAAGAAAATACCTATTGCATTAAAATTGTCATCAAGGGCTTCATGAATAGATTTAGTCAGACAGAAGATTGCCTGTTGGGTTGACCTACCCGGTATAAAGCCGAACTGTTGTTTATGTATTGTGCTATTCTCGTTTAAAAAACTTAACAGACCACTATGGATTACTTTTTTGATTATTTTGGAAATAAATGGAAGTACGGTTATAGGTCTCCAGTTGGACGGCTGGTCAAGGGGTCCGTCTTTTGGAATCGGCCCTTTGATATCTGAGAATATCTCCTCCCTAGAGGGGAGGTGCTGATGTTCTCTCTTTCTTGCTTTATTCAAGTCTCTGGGGTCAATGCACAATTACCATCTCAGAAACCCATTCACAAGGTTCATCCTGTTTGTGTATGACACCTATTTTTTCCATACTTTCCAGTTCCTTCTTTACCGGGTCTCTCAGTGCCAGTGGGACCCTTCATGCTGGCCTAATTACTGGCACAGTATCACTTTGTATGCTTATGTTATAGACAAAAGGCAATGAAGAGAGTTCAGTTCCTACCTCTGGGAGTGTGCAGTGCTCCAGATCTATGCTGGCATCTTCTTGACTTCTTCGTGACCAGTCCCAGAAGCTAGCTAGTGGTTGCACCCAGGAGACTAGATCCGTTCCTCACAACAATGAACCGGATATGTGCTTGCTTGCCATTTACCTCAGACCTCAGGATGCACATGCCCATAACCTCAGTTTCACACCCAGTATACCCAGTCAGTTTGACCCTGACCGGTGTTAGCTTGGGTTTTGGCCTCATTTCAGGGTAGTCAGCCTCTGACAGCAGGTTGGTTGCTGCACTGGTGTCAAGCTGGACATGGACTGTGACATCACCTACCATGAGTGCGTATACCCAGCAGGCATTCAATCCTACCTTTACCTCCATCACTTGTTGATTCACCTGGCCAATAAATACATCTGGTTCTGGTTCACATTCCGCTTGCCCTTCGTTGACCACATGTACTTTGTTTGTACACACAAAATGATAACCATGAGTTTATGTACGCTGGTTCCCTGATCATCCACTAGGGGGCTTGGTGGAATTAGACATGTTGGTAAAACATTTGACACAGGCGATACCAGCCAAAATTTTATGATGGTTCCCTGTTCACCCATTAGAGGGCATGACGGCAGTTAGGAATCATACATGTAGGGGGGGGGGTTACATACCAGAGAAAATGTGAAATGATTAATTTGATACACTGATACTCTATCAAGTGACATGCTATTCTCAGATATCATAATTTATATATGCAGGGAGCCAAATATTATTTTCAGTATTTCTGGGGGGGGGGGGGGGCTTTCTGTTTGCTTCCATGTGGGCCCTACTTTTTATTCGGGGGGGGGGGTGAATTTCCATGGGTGATTTTTTTTCAGGGGCCCAATTTCTTCTCTTTATTTTGGTGGGTGAGTGGACCGAGGGGATAGAGGGTGGGAACCTTTTTCAGGAATTCCAAGGGATGAAATATTTGCCTATGCATACAGGTGGCTAACTTTTATACATTTTGGTATTTTGATACATTTGGTATCTTTTTGGGGTGGGGTTTTCTGCAGGGAGATTTTCTCATTATTTCTATAGGGGTCAACAATTTTTTTTTTAATTTCTTTTTTTGGAGGGGGGGACCATTATACTTTGGGGTGGAGGGATGGGGAGGATTTCTAGGGTGGGGAATTATTTAGTATTTTCAATTTCAAGGAGGATTTTTTTTATTTCCATAGGGGGTCAACTCTTTTTTGTATTTGTGTGGGGCCCAACCTTTTGGCGAGGGGGATTCTGACGGAGGTGGGGGAAGTTCCATAGGGAGCCAATACTTATTTGGTATTTATGTGTGTGTGTGGGGGGGGGGGGGTAGGTCAGTATTTGTAGGGGAGCAACTGTTTTTGGGTGTTTTGGTCCATCTTCTCTTAACATGGAGGGGTGACAGATTTCCAAGGGGGGATGACAGTTTTTTCAGGGGCCAATTTCTTTACATGGGAACCCAAACTTATCAGGATGGGGTGAGGGTGGGGTTCTGTGTCAGAGATTTTTGTCATATTTCCACAGAGGCTACAATTTATTTTTTTCTGGAGTTTTGGCTCCGGACTTCACTCGGCTTCGCCTCATGAAGTCACTATACCAAAATCCAGTTGTGGCATACAGTGGCCAAGATTAAAACTCATCCAGTTTTACGATAGTGTCCAAAAAGTGTGTTGCACATGGTGGAAGAGGAACAGGACAACTTTTATATTGACAGCATCGGAGCAGTTCATGCTGTTGATTCGGGTTGGTACTCTATGGTACAGCTAGATGCAGATGACGTCAAGGTGAAGCTGGACACAGGTGCATCGATAAATACCTTACCTTTGAGGATGTACCAGAAACTTACCAACAAGAGGAAAATTGTCAAGTCCAGGGCAAACTTATACGGGTACGGACACAAGCCATTGGAAAATCTAAGATGTGTCACCCTGAGATGTCAAGTAGCTGGATAAGTTGGTTATTACAAGTTTCACATGGTTGATGTGAAGGACCAATTGCTACTTGGAGTTCAGGCCAGTGAGGAACTTGGGCTTGTGAACTAAGGTAAGGAGGTCCATGCCCTTACCAGCCCCATCACCAAGGAAAGTCTCGTGGAACAGTATGGTGAGCAGTTCAGCGGACTTGGTTGTTTCAGTGAGCCATATGATGCACAGATAGATCCAGAGACAAAGCCAGTCATACATCCCCTAAGGCGTGTGCCAATCAGCCTACAAGAAAAGCTTAAAAGGAAATTGGATCTGATGGAATCCCAAGGTGTCATCAGCAAGACAGATGAACCGACAGATTGGGTCAGTAGCCTTGTGGTAGTTGAAAAGAAGGATGGATCATTGCGTGTCTAGCTTGATCCTTGTGATCTCAATAAGGCTATAAAGCGTGAACATTTCATGATACTAACGGCACAGGCTGTGATCAGTCAGTTAGGTGGAAAAACCCTATTTACAGTACTGGATCAGAAAGACAGTTACTGGCAGGTACCACTCACACCTGAGACAGCAAAGCTGTTTACCTTCAACACATCTTTTTGGGTGGTACAGTTTCCAAAGGATGCCATTTGGTATTTATAGTGCTAGCGAGGTGCAAAAGAGGAACTATCGTGTCTTTGGCGATATACCTGGAGTGCATATGATTGTAGATGACATGATTATTGCGACTGAAAACGAGCAAGAACATGACATGATCTTAAAGAAGGTCATGGAAAAAGCTAAGGCTAACAACATCTGTTTCAACAAAGACAAAATGAGATTCAAGGTGAAGGAAGTATTGTACATGGGAAACATTGTGAGTGAAGATGGATTGAAGCCAGATATGGAGAAAATCAAAGCGGTCAATGAGATGCCTATGCTGGTAAACAAGGAAGATCTGAGGCACATTCTCGGTATGATCAATTGTCTTGCTCAGTTCATACCAAAGAGGCCTTGAAATAACTGAAGGACATCTTGTGTAGTAAGCCGGCTCATATGGTTTAGGTGCATGCTTATTACAGTAAGGACGCCCAATTGCCTATGTGTTGCAGTTACTTACAAGCGCTGAGAGAAACTATGCTCAAATTGAGATGGAGCTGTTGGCGATTTGCTTCTCGATGGAAAGGTTCCACCACTATGTTTATGGTAGGGAAGTGACAGTGCAGTCTGATCATAAGCCGCTGAAAGCAATTATCAAGAAGCCTATCGATAGAGCATCATCCTGTCTACAGCTAATGTTGCTGCGTTTGATGAAATACTATGTGAATATTGTGTTCACTCCAGGAAAGCACATGCACATTGCTGATGCATTGAGTCGGGCGACCGGCGAGAGCAAAACCGCTACCAATACCCAATAGCGAGCGGCACCTCCACCTTGACAGCAATGCTTCAAGTGCCATTGTTAGCTCTCGCTTTGGCGGTGAGTACTCTTGTTTAGCACCCTCCCGACTTTTGAAACAGCTCCCATTACTCACATATTTCTGCTGGAAAACTCCACTTGTGTTCTGGCCATCCTTTCTTGAACTGTTTTATAAGGGCTTGAAAAACATAGTCATTCTTTGTGGCCTCAAGCATCTCTGCCTGTCGTTCTTGACTCTTTGGTAAATGTTCAACCATACTGTGGACATGCAACTCTGCTTCCTCCATATGCACCTCTTCATCACTGGATGAACTGTTTCAAAAGTCGAGTGAAGTCTTGGTAGATTGACGGGGCTTAGCTTGTATCAAACACTCCTACACCCACCGCTTGCGACCACGGAATAGAGAGAATAGGGGAGGCCGCCGGCGGAAGAAGGCGTGACCTCATCTGCATACCCTGTTCGGCTGATTTCATTGGCTTAGAGAACTGTGGCATGTTTTCAGGTCTCACGTCGGTGAATAGAACCGTGCGGTGTCCTGGTCTTCGACCAGTCCGTCGCTGGTTGGTTCTATGGGGATCCATGTGTTTCACACATGGGAAAAGAACAAATATTCAAATGTTCTTATATTACCGTGAAGAATTCTCTCCACAGTAAGCCCCTGTTTTTAGTAGCCATGTATATCTGATTTGTGTCACTGTTCTTGCATTTCATGCAGACCAGAGTATCCTTGCTCGTAGCGAGGATATTTTATTCTCGTGGTTTCGACTGCTATCCAGTCTCATCAGGCAAGGTGCGGTAGGTAAATCTTCTGTGGTCTTCCCCCCGAAATTTCATTTCGGAAGAGGTTTATGCAGTCCCTTTATTTTCTCACTTGGAAAAAATAGTTGTTATCATTCTCTCTATTTTCGATGACTTCACTGAGATTGTTTTTAGATCTGATTGGTGTATTTTTTCGTTCCGTCGACATTGCATCTTGGTTGGAAAAAAATTTTGACGTGGCATTTTATCTCAGTTATTAGTCAGTTTGGTTAGCCATATCTGTTGTCGAGCATATTAAGTCCTTCTGGGGCATGTGTTCTTAGTCTGTGTATCCAATTGAATTCTATCTTGTTTCTCAGTCTTGTTGCTTCGTTGCACTCAGGGTGTCGGTGTATGTAGTCTAGTATGTATACTTTGACATCCTGAGTGCCGTGGTGTGTCGTTTGGTTGAAATGGTTCGGTACTTCGTTCTTGCTTGTATGTTTCTTGATGCAATTGAGATGTTCTCTTATTCGTTCTTTGATTTTTCTTTTTGTTTGTCCGACATATTGTATGATGCAGGTTTTGCAATCCATGCAGTAGATGACGTTTGAACTGTTGCATGTCACGTTCCATTTGGTTTGGTGCGTTCTCTTGGTGCTCTTTGATGTGATGGTTCCTCCCATGTCCAGGAGGTCGCAGTATTTACAGTTTACTTTGGTGCACTTATTTCTGTCATCGTCTCTAGTTGGTTCTGTCTTTTTTTCTGTTTCTTCTTTTTCTTTGTCTTTGGTCTCCATGGTCGGTTTTGGTTGATAGTTTGTACGTGCTCGTACTAGATGATCTCTAATGTTTTTTGGGCGTCTGAACCCCTTGATAATCTTCTTTTTGTGGATCTCTTTGGTTGTTATCGATCTTGCTAGGATGTCCCAGTTTTTTTCGACGATCTCTCCTATGTTGTCATTGTTCTGTTGGTAAGTGGTTACCAGTGTTAGATTTTGGTTTGTTTCTTTTTCGATCTTCTGTCTGTGTAAGAGGTCCTGTCTATCTTGGGCATCCACTTTTTCTTTGGCTTCCGTTATTACCTTTTCCGGGTAACCTTTGAAAGCAAATTCCTCGCTCTTTTCTTTGCAGTTTCTTTCGTAGTCCTCTTCCTCTTTGCAAATTCTCCGCAGTCATAGGGACTGGGAGTATGGTAGGCTTCTCTTTGTTGCTGGTGGGTGGGAAGATGCGTAGTCTA
This sequence comes from Alentia gelatinosa, assembly GCA_950022655.1. Taxonomy (NCBI): domain Eukaryota; kingdom Metazoa; phylum Annelida; class Polychaeta; order Phyllodocida; family Polynoidae; genus Alentia; species Alentia gelatinosa. Next base: position 161,923,287 of record OX465579.1, read on the forward strand.
GGTAGGTGTTTGCATCTGTCGGTTTCGTGAACAAGTCAGTGTAGATCTCCCGGGTTGTCCCGTTGATTTTCACTTTGGTGTCTAGAAATGGTCGAGTGAAGTCTTGCCCGCGGCACTTCGCATTTCAAAGCGAGAGGCCGCAACAGCGAGCGGCACTTTGAATCAAAGCGGCAGCAAAGCTCCCTGGTCATTGAGGGATGAGATACATGAGGCACAAGGTATTGTGTTTGTGGGAGAAAAACTGTTAATTCCGAAGGAGTTAAGGACCTACATGCTACAAAAGGTACATGACACCCATATCGAAATGGAGAAGTGTAAATCCAGAGCATGCAAAATCATGTATTGGCCTGGGATATCACTTGACATCGAAGAATTCGTTTCAAGATGCAAAGTGTGTGCTAGGTTATCATCCAGACAACCAGAGGGAACCGATGATACCACATAAGGTCCCAAACCGGCCATGGAGTAAGCTTTATCGCTGGTAGAGTATGTGCTTGGACCAATGTGAGCAGGTCCCGCCTCAGTTCCGAGTCCCGAGTTCAGTGAGGAGGAGGTGATGAATTGCAGTTAGCTGCGAGTTTGGGGTGGTTTAGTTGGGCGGGGCGAGTTTATCGTTGGTAGAGTGTGTGCTCACCCAGATGGAGAAGGTCCCACCACGTGGGGTGGTCTCAGCCACAGAGTTTAGTGCATGGAGGAGAGGGGCAGAGAGATGCAAGACCCCGGTGTGTGCAGTGGTGACTGGGCTCTGCCCGGTCCTAGGTCGGGGTTGTTGTGAAACTTGACCCGGATAGGGAGGTGTTGCCAGGGAAGATGACCATTGGCCGGGACCAGGGCCCTGTTTCATAAGTAGCAGAAGGTTTTAGCTAGCAAACACTTAAAATAGCGGCTGGAATAGCGAGACGAACAACGTGCTTGTTAATTTTGCGTTTCATAACCCCTCTCGCTATTCTGCAGTCTCGTTCGTTCATTATTTTCGGCCATTCGTTCGTTGTTCGGGCAAAATCACTCTCCCAGCAGATATTTTGTGATACATTTCTTATACTGGGCCACAAGATCTATGTTCGGAGAGTGTTTCAGCGCGGCATGCATGCACACTGTAGGCATCAGAATGAAAACATACAAGATGGGTAGAGACATCCAACAGAACTGAATACATGTGAAATCATAAGTTAGTTAAATAGATTGAACCAAATCTAATATGTTTAAATGAATATATACATATATAGATACATATATATACACGCTATGTGTACAAGGCTGCTATGCGACTAGCGAGTAAGTGACCGATTCCAAAGCAGTTTGCTGTGTTCTTGGCGCGAATTTTCGCCTAGAATTTTCAGAGAGTGACCGTGGTTGGTTGATTTTGGTCAGGTGACCTAGATCCAGTGTTTTCTTTGGTTGCTTTTGCAGACAAAGACACTTGAAAATATGTGTTGTCCAATCCTAGCAGCTGTTATTCCCATGTTTGTAAACAACACCGGTGGCGCCGCCACTCTTGTGGTGAGTGGTGGTGGCCTCTGGTGTTGTATGTTGGAACTAACATATAGCTGTTGCTCCTGCCCTCTTGGGGGATTTAGTGGAGTTTCTCTGAATGTCTCTTAGAACATATGGGCCACATCTTATTTGATCTGGCTCCTACTTACTCGTTAGTTTCGACAGTATATGTCGCATCAGGCATTTAGTAGCATCCTTTCAAGGTCAATTTGGTGAAGTGCAGTGTGTTTGCTGTACTTTCGCCTTGTTGTCCTGAATTAGTCATTGTTCAGAACTGTTCTTTAAACAGATAACCGCATGTTTTTGCTTGAATCAGTCACTGATAGTCGACTATGGATGTATCAGAACTTAGTGGATAATGTTTTTGTAAAATTATTCGGTAGAGAAGGTTTCCCTCTCTTCAACTCTCTGCGAGTTTATTGGGGTGAGTTCATTCTCTTATGGAAAAAATTTTACATATATATACACATTATGATAAATTTATATACACATGTATCTATATATATTATATATGTCAAGCGATGCAGGAGGTTCTGCAATAGCCACCTGAGTGCTGCAGTGACCACATTTGTTAGTTTGAAATAGAATTTCCAGTATTGGAAAAAATAATCATTAGAATATTTTAAAATTTGGCATAAATATATGGGATAAAATTAGAATTACTCGCTACAAATATTCTTCAATTTCAATTAGATTTAGTGTTCGAAAAAGACATATTTATACTGCTATTTGGGATGTACGAGAGGGTCGACCCTCTCGTAAATAGCGGGACTTTTTATGCCCAAATAGCGGACGTATAGCCGATAGGCAGATCCTATTGCAACGGAACCTAACCCCATTTCCTCCCGCTCACTCGGGAAGCGGACGAGGCCATAAAACCGCTCGCCTTATGCAACGGGAGCTCACGCTATCAACGAACTAACCACTATTAACGGACCTTCCGCTGCTTTTGAAACAGGCCCCAGGGCCTTGTTTGATAAGCAGCGGAAGGTTCGTTATAAGCGGTTTTTTCGTTAATAGCGTAAGCTCCCATTGCATAAGCAAAGAGATTTTATAGCCTCGTTCGTTTCCCGGACGAGAGGGAGAAAATGGCGTAATGTCCGTTGCAATAGGTTCTGCCGCTCGGCTATACATCCGCTATTTTGGCAGAAAAACTCTATTTACGAGAGGGTCGACCCTCCGTCCCGTTTCAATAGTTGGGCGTCACTAAACAGTTAGTGACATGACTAGTGACAGCAATAGTGACAGTGAATAGTCTCTTTTCATAAGGCATGTCACTGTAGGCGTGGTGTCAGTTCACTGTTGGCGACATTGTGACATTGCTCCCTAGGCCTGACAATGGATGGTGTTAGTGCTATCGGGAACAAGTGCTGTCAAGGTGAAAGTCACCGCATAAAATAGCGACTGCACTTGAGTAATTCTACACTGGCCACCAGAGCAGCATTTGCTATGACAAAATTCAAATAAGAATATCATTGGATTGGATGGGCCGATCTCCTTTATATTTCGCATGTTTTTAATCTGATAAAATCACATAGTCAGTGAAAAACCTGAATGATTATGTCTTAAATAAATATGACTATTATCAAATAACTAATATACTCCAAAATAGCCATGGTAGCCACGTAGCAGAGTTGCTGTTGACACCACGTGATCAAATCTGGAGACCTGGTTGGACCATCGACACACCGGGGCACAGAATCGCAGCAAAACCAATTTTCCCCATTGGTCAGGGCTACCTTGTGATTGTGGGGCAGGCGGGCGAGGACCCTCTCCAGGGGGGGGTACAGGGTTTAGGAACAGAATCGCAGGAAAAATTTCAGGCATGTTTGAAATTTATCACATGCGATTCTGGGTTCCTCTGGGGTACAATTTGTCGCCGAGAAAATGTACCCTCCACGGGGGGTGGTACCGGAATCGCAGGGCTGGAAATCGCAAGGCTGAACCCACTGTGCGATGCGATTTGGGGGGACCATATATCGCATGAAAAGGAACAAGAATTGCGCAGTGGGTTCAGGCCTTGAAAACAGTCTTGCTGAAATCGCACATGCGTGCAAACTGGGCCCTATTGTTGCGATTGTGTGAGATCCGATGGGCGGCGCCGTTTTTATGGCCCTCGGCTGCCGTTTATGATTTTTTATTGACTTGCGACAATCGTGGATATTGCAGTCGCCTCCCACGTTCCACAGGCGGCCTCGGTGGTGTCAGACCGTTAATGATTGGGATTGCTCATACCTGTGTCATGCTAAATAAAAGCAAATTCAAAAATTATGGTCTTTTTCACAACCGCGTGAGACGCACAGGGAGGTCTGACACCTACCTTGAGCCGTGAACATGCCGTCTGGTTGATGTTGGCTGCACTACAGGCTTCAAGGATGAACTATTTCAATCCGACGCCCCCTCTTGCGGCCAATGTGATAACCTGCGTTACTGCTGCTACCTTGTGTAGTACGTGACCTATTCTAATCCGATGCCCCCTCTTATGGCAATCTTTAGAACCGAAGAGAAAAGAGCAATAGATATATATACACACTAGCGACTTCGTCGATTCATATTTAGCTACCACCTACCCCCTCCCCACTTGTGTACGTAGTCTCTTTCACGACCGCTCGAGGTGCACAGGGCACGCTGACCTCCTTGAGCCGTGTACACGCCGTCTGGTGAATGGTGGCCGCACTACAGGCTTAGGCTAGAACCAGCGTACCGTGAGGCCCTCTAGAGGGTGAACAGGAAACCATTGTAAACTTGTGGTTATCATTTCGTACGACACAGGTATTTTGCTAGCCTGGCAGCCTGGCCTAGTTAGACTAAAGGCCAGGGGCCCGTTTCAATAGAATGGGTCACTAAACCACTTAGTGACATGTTTAGCGACTCAAATAGTGACAGGAATAGTGACAAAATTTAATTCTCGTTTCAAAAGGCATGTCACTATTGGGGTGGTGTGTCAGTCCACTGTTGGTGACATAGTGACATTGCTGCCTGGGCCTTACAATGGATGGTGTTAGTGCTCTCGGGAACAAGTGGTGTCAAGGTATACAAAGTCGTTGCAGAAATTAGTGACAGGCTTGAGAAATCCTACACTGGCTATCAGAGCAGCATTTTCTATGACAGAATTCAAATGTGAATATCATAAATTTGCATGGACCGATATCCTTCATATTTGGCATGTATATAAGTTGTATGTGTCCCTAACTGGGGTTAAAGTTTCATAGCGTTATCCCTATGGTAAGTAAAGTTATGTGTTTGTGACATCAAAAACGAGAGGGTATACCCTCTCGCTATTATAGACACTATAGTGACGTTTTTAGTGACCGGACAGCCACTTCTGAAATGGTACAAGCCACTATTTGCGGCTGTCTCTTACCCTATGTCCCACAAACGGTTGTCCCTTAACTATTGCAACGCGAAGTACCGCTATTGTGTCACTAAACCCAATAACGGACGTCCTACAGACTATTGAAACGGGTCCCAGGTAACGGGTTGCAGTTTCATGGTGCATTATTGGTAACGCCTCCATTTTTCTGTTGCATTGTGGGATTGGCAGACCACCAGATACACTGCTTCCCGGGGTATCCACTAGGGGGTTCGGCGGAGATATATGCGGAACCCAGCCAAACCACTTTTCCACTAGTGCCCTGGCCCTAGTGACAACGGGACGTACTACAGTCTAGTTGAAGGTCGTAGGAACCCGTTACCTGTCCCTTATTCATATGGGCAGGGAACCAGTCTAGTATTTTGCCGGCAACCAGCGCAATTTAATCTCAGAGGCTCATCTCAGGGCAAGGAGATTGGAAAACTACAGATCTAAATTTTGGTTTTGGCATGGCTAGAAATGAATCATGAAAGATAAAGTAAATCTGACAATACAGGGGCCCGTTTCAATAGAATGGGTCACTAAGCCACTTAGTGACATGTTTAGTGACTCAAATAGTGACTTGAATAGCAGAAAAAGTTAGGACTCGTTGCAAAAGGCATGTCACTATTGGGGTGGTGTGTCTGTTCACTATTGGTGACATAGTGACATTGCTGCCTGGGCCTTACAATGGATGGTGTTACTGCTATCGGTAACAAGTGGTGTCAAGGTGAAGGTCACTGGATAAATTATCAACTGCGCTTGAGTAAATTTACACTGGCTATCAGAGCAGCATTTTCTATGACAAAATTCAAATGTGAATATCATTAGATTGCATGGACCGATATCCTTCATATTTGGCATGTTTATAAATTGTATGTGTCCCTAACTGGGGTGAAAGTTTTATAGCTTTATTCCTATGATAAGTAAAGTTATGTGTTTGTGACATCAAAAACGAGAGGGTATACCCTCTCGCTATTATAGACACTATAGTGACCCATTTAGTGACCGGACAGCCACTTCTGAAATGGTACAAGCCACTCCTTGCGGCTGTCTCTTATCCTATGTCCCAGAAACGTTTGTTCCTTAAGTATTGAAACGCGAAGTACCGCTATTGTGTCACTAAACCCAATAACGGACGTCCTACAGACTATTGAAACGGGTCCTGGGTGCGAAAAAGAATAACAGGTTTGAGTTTTTCTGTACCTGCGATTCTCACTCTCGTGGGCCTTCAATCTCCAGGCCCAACACATGTTGGGTACCCCACCTCTCATACTCATGTCCTACTGGGGACAAGTGGTGTCAAGCTGAAGGTCACCGCATAAATTAGCTACTACGCTTGAGTAATTCTACACTGGACACCAGAGCAGCATTTTCTATCACAAAATTCAAATTTGAATATCTCTCAATTGCATGAGCCGATTTCCTTCATATTTGGCATGTTTATAAGTTGTATGTGTCCTTAACTGGGGTTAAAGTTTCATAACTTAATTCCTACGGGAAGTGAAGTTACACGTTTGTGACAATAGAAGCGAGAGGGTATACCCTCTCGCTATTATAGACACTATAGTGACCCTTTTAGTGACCGGACAGCCACTTCTGAAATGGTACAAGCCACTATTAGCGCCTGTCTGTAACAAGGACTCCCGGAATGGCTTGTCACTAAACTACTGCAACGCAACTTGTCGCTATCGTGTCACTACACCCAATAACGGACGTCCTACAGGCTATTGAAACGGGTCCCTGACACACAAGCCTGCAGTGACATGTGTTCTGAAACGAGACCGAAGATTTTCTGCTATTCAAGATCCATTCTATTGAAACGGGCCCCAGGTCGGGTTCACTATGTCTCTATATACGGGAGCAACTTCAAGCGGATTCGACGGAATTCTAACGTTTTATATATGGTAGGTAACTAGCGACTTCGTCGCATCGTAATTAGTGGCGCCCCCTACCATTATTACCTGGAATTAACTTCTAGGTCCTTACAGCTGATATTATTTCGCGTGACACGGGTGTTTTACCGGCAACCAGCGAAATGTGATCTCATTTCATTCTCTCAAGGAAAGGAGATCAGAAAAGTACAGTTCTAAATTTTGTTTTTAGTACAGCTAGAAACAAATCTTAAGGATAGAAGTACATCTGTGTAAAGAAACACACAAAAAATAGCAGGATTCAGTTAAGTACTGCACGAGGTTCTCACTCTCGTGGCCCCTCACTCTCCATGCCTAGGTCTGGTTCACTATGTCTCTATTTACGGGAGCAACTTCAGGCGGTGTTGACGGAATTCTAACGTTTTAAATATGGTAAGTAACTAGCGACTTCGTCGATTCATACCCTCTCCTTATTCCCGTTTGAGAGTCTGTGCTTCAGGGACCAGGGACCCGTTTCAATAGTCAGTAGGACGTCCGTTATTTGGTTTAGTGACACAATAGCGGTACTTCGCGTTGCAGTAGTTAAGGGACAACCGTTTGTGGGACATTGGGTAGCAGACAGGCGCAAATAGTGGATTGTACCATTTCAGAAGTGGGTGTCCAGTCACTAAAAGGGTCACTATAGTGTCTATAATAGCGAGAGGGTATACCCTCTCGTTTCTATTGTCACAAACGTGTAACTTCTCTTCCCGTACGAATTAAGCTGTGAAACTTTAACCCCAGTTAGGGACACATACAACTTATAAACATGCCAAATATGAAGGAGATTGGCTCATGTAATCCAACTATATTCACATTTGAATTTTGTCAGAGAAAATGCTGCTCTGGTGTCCAGTGTAAAATTACTCAAGCGCAGTCGATAATTTATGCAGTGACCTCACCTTGACAGCACTTGTTCCTGGTAGGACATGAGTATGAGAGGTGGGGTACCCAACATGTGTTGTCCCAAACTAGGGACACATCCACAATAGTGACAAGACACACCTCCCCTTTAGTGACATGCCTATTGCAACGCGACCAAACTTTTTCTGTTATTCAAGTCACTATTGGTGTCACTAAACATGTCACTAAGTGGTTTAGTGACCCATTCTATTGAAACGGGCCCCTGGGCCCTGTTTCATAAGTAGCAGAAGGTTTTAGCAAGTGAACACTTAGAATAGCGGCTGGGATAGCGAGACAAACAACGTGCCCATTAACCCTTTAACCGCCGCACGCCAAATCCGGGCGGGAGTTGAACCGCCACGCCCCCTACGGCAAACCTATGTATTACAACGCCGCAGGCTTTTAGCATATGCTCCCTCGTACCGCCGGCCCATTTTCCCGTGACTTGGGAGCGGCCATTGTTTTAACGGTGGTAGTGGTAGAGTTTCTCCATTTTCTCTTCAAATTGATGATTTATGAATAAAAGATGACCAGTACTATAATGACAAGACTTGTAGCTTTGTCTCGCTATATATTTTGTGAATAAAAACAACTTTTGAATATTATTAAATCTGAACTAAAATTGGCCTAAAATAGGTGCTTATGCAAAAAATAACCGCCCATGGCGTCCGCCTATCTCAGGCCCTACATACTACTGTAGCATATTTGTTCGCATCAATATATATAGTCGTTAAAGTCGATAAAACACACATTGATTTTCAAATATGATCCCTACCTACATGATTCGTAAGTATTACGAAATAAAACAACTCCTAAGGTGATCTAAGCAATATCAAAAATTCAAACTTGACACACCATAGCAAAACCCTTGGTGGAGGCTGGAGTCACAGTGTCAATATGGATAGCTAAGCTGATTCCTCTACGCAATGGACGCTGTGTAAAATCATTTCCCTTCGTCAAATAGCGGATTAACAACATCAATGGACCCCAGCACGTTCATTATAAGGCTTGTGCCTACAAAAGGATATAAATATTATGGAGGAATCAATGACAGTGCGGTTAATACGGTGATAACTTCCGATCTTTGAGCCTGGGAGGATACGTGTCAAGTCCAGTGACAGCGCTATGTCTGCTAGGCCGTCTGCTATGAGTCGATTCGACAACCCACAAAATTGCCATTTATATCTTCCTATGGCGTCAACAGTGTAAACTGAGACCAGCATCATATTCATCTGATCAGCAGCTATACGAGGGTATCAGACTTGACACGGTGGAATTAACCTAACGCTTTGTAAATAAGATCTGCAAAGCCTCTATAGAGTACTGTCTAGACTATAAGGTTGAATCTATGGGAAGCCATGTCACTGCTCGAAACGTAGGGTTGTCAAGTTATAATATGAAATCAGCTCGCACCGGGTTTAAACTTTAGATTCATGATTAATCATATGTATATTCATATTCTACAGACTGTAAGGTTTGTTTCTATCTAAATAATGTCCAGGTTTGACGAGTTTATATGTAATAATTCAGATTTAACCTTGGGTATTACGCAGTCGGCTTGCTGGTTCAGTCGAATTTCATAAGATGATCACAAAATCAGCTCAGATAGGGTTTAAACATTAGAATTAACCACAGGGGAGTGTGTTTTCACGTTCTATGGACTCCAAGGTTTGTTCCAGTATGCATTTCATCAAATTTAAACCAGTAGAGACCAAGATATTGAAATATTAAGATGCGAGTTACGCACGTTGAATTCTGGCCTAATTCTATACGCCATCTCTTATACTGTGAAGCTAGGGTGGCCGAGCTGTCATTAGAAATCAGCTCGCACCGGGTTTAAACTTTAGATTCATGATTAATCATATGTATATTCTTATTCTACACACTCTAAGCTACCGTTCTATGTAAATAATGTCCAGGTTTGACGAGTTAAGATTTAATAATTCAAATTTAACCTTGGGCACTACGCAGTCGGATTGCTGGTTCAGTCGAATCTTAAACGAGGTTTACAAAATCAGTTCAGATAGGGTTTAAACAATAATATTAACCACAGGGAAGTGTATTTTCACATTCTATGGACTCCAAGGTTTGTTCCCGTATATATTTTATCAAATTTGGACGAGAAGAGACCAAGATATTGAAATATAAAGATGCGAGTTGCGCACGTTGAATTCTGGCCTAGCTCGATCCGCTATTGCTTATACTGTGTAGCTAGGGTGGTCGAGCTGTCATTAGAAATCAGCTGGCACCGGGTTTAAACTTTAGATTCATGATTAATCATATATATATTGATATTCTACACACTCTAAGCTACCTTTCTATGTAAATATTGTCCAGGTTTGACGAGTTTATATTTAATAATTCAAATTTAACCTTGGGTATTACGCAGTCGGCTTGCTGGTTCAGTCAAATTTCATACGATGATCACAAAAACAGCTCAGATAGGGTTTAAACTTTAGAATTAACCACAGGGAAGTGTATTTTCACATTCTATAGACTCCAAGGTTTGTTCCAGTATACATTTTAGCAAATTCGGACGAGAAGAGACCAAGATATTAGTAAATTAATATGCGAGTTACGCACGTTGAATTCTGGCCTAGCTTGATCCGCCATTTTTCAGACTGTGTAGTTAGGGTGGTCGAGCGGTCATTCGAAATCAGCTCGCACCGGGTTTAAACTTTAGATTCATGATCAATGATGTATATAGTCATATTCTACACACTCTAAGCTACCTTTCTATGTAAATAATGTCCAGGTTAGATCAGGTTAGAATTAATAATCGAAAAAAGAAAGTCAGCATTACGCATTTTTGGGTTTCGGCTAACTAAATCATATATTTCGGGGTTTAAATCTTAGATAAATGAATTTTCGTATATTCTAACGTGAACTGCACACTGTCAGCTTCATAATGTTATAATATTGTCCATTTTTGGTTGATTTGAGACCAAGTAATCGAAATAATAAGATGCGCCATATGCACCCTCTATACTTTACTATAGGTTGGGTAGGGGAGTGCGGATCTGGCCAGGCACGATTTAGAAAATCATTTATTATGAGGATTCAACTTGGATTCTATTACTGGAGAGATTAATATCTGTAAAGAACTGATTCTCAGCTTTCTCCTGATATATATTTTGTGTATTTCGAACAAATTGGGACTTAGTTATCGAATTTAGAAGATTAAAAGCTTTACTATAGGCTTGGTAGGAGAATCAGGCGCTGGTCCAGATACGATTTAGAAAATCTTTTATTACGAGGATTTAACTTAAATTTCATTACTGGAGACATTATTATTCGTAAACTACAGGTCCTTAGCTTTCTCCTGATATATATCTTGTGTATTTCGGACAATGTGGGATTTAGTTATCGAATTTAGAAGATTAAAAGTACTCAGTGAATAAAATGGCTTATTTCGCCATAGCTAGGTTCTAACACAGCTCTTTCTAAATGATTTATTTTAGGCTCTCAGCATTGAATCTATGGACGGGGACTTGGATTAGGGTAACCTACACTGTCTGAGATTTGTTTATATGAAATATCATTTAATTTGAACCAGCGGAGAATTTAGAATCGAATTAACGAAAACGGTCATCTAAGCCTTTACTATGGGTGCGGTAGGGGAGTTAGGCGCTGGGCAATCATTTATTTTCATGATTTAACTTGAAATATATGATTGGAGACATTAATATTCGTAAATTAGAGATTCTGGGCTTTCTTTCGATATATATAATGTGCAATTCGGACATGGTGGGACTTAGATATTGATTTATGAAAATTAGATTCGAGCAGTGACTATATTGGCTTATTTCGCCATTGATTATAATATAGATAATCGACCAGAGAATTACAGTGGTCTCTTCAAATTGATTCGCCTAAGGATTCTAATGGAGTTTGATCATTACAAGTCTACATGTGGTTATCTCCCACACTCTAAGGTAGGTGAAGTAAGGTTTATGATATATTTTAAAAATGTGATATATCTTTTTCAGATATATTATTTAGGAAGTTATATTATTCAGCAATATTCTTCAATCTATACACAGGTTGACAGGCTCGATAATTTCCAGGTGAAGCAGTCGTCATCGTATTCACAATATGAACATAGGTTAGATTTACACAGGCAGTTATATTTTATTTCAGATTCATCAAGGTAATATGATCAGTGTCTGTCTGGCACTCGACGTGGGTGGGTGGGTCGGTCGGTCGGTGGGTCGGTGGGTGGGTGGGTGGGTCGGTGGGTCGGTCGGTGGGTCGGTGGGTCGGTGGGTCGGTGGGTCGGTCGGTGGGTCGGTCGGTGGGTCTGTCGGTGGGTCGGTGGGTCGGTCGGTCGGTGGGTCGGTCGGTGGGTCGGTCGGTCGGTGGGTCGGTCGGTGGGTCGGTCGGTGGGTCGGTCGGTGGGTCGGTCGGTGGGTCGGTTGGTGGGTCGGTCGGTGGGTCGGTCGGTCGGTGGGTCGGTCGGTCGGTGGGTCGGTCGGTGGGTCGGTCGGTGGGTCGGTCGGTGGGTCGGTCGGTGGGTCGGTCGGTGGGTCGGTCGGTGGGTCGGTGGGTCGGTCGGTGGGTCGGTGGGTCGGTGGGTCGGTCGGTGGGTCGGTGGGCAGGATGGGCAGTATAGTTTAGGGGCAGTATGGTGGAGGGCCAGTATGGTAGAAGGCCAGTATGGTGGAGGGGCAGTATGATGGAGAGCCAGTATGATAGAAGGGCAGTATGGAGGAGGGGCAGTATGGTGGAGGGGTAGTATGGAGGAAGGGTTGTATGGTAGAGGGGCAGTATGGTATAGGGGCAGTATGGTGGAGGGCCAGAATGGTGGAGGGGCAGTAGGGTAGAGGGGCAGTACCGTGGAGGGGCAGTATAGTATAGGGGCTGTATGGTGGAGGGGCAGTATGGAGGGGCAGTATGGTGGAGGGGCAGTATAGTATAGGGGCAGTATGGTGGAGGGCCAGTATGGTGGAGGGGCAGTATGGTGGAGGGGCAGTATGATGGAGGGCCAGTATGATAGAACTAGAAGGGCAGTATGGAGGAGGGGCAGTATGGTGGAGAGGCAGTATGGAGGGGTAGTATGAAGGAGGGGCAGTATAGTATAGGGGCAGTATGGTGGAGGGGCATTATGGTGGAGGGGCAGTATGGTGGAGGGGCAGTATGATCGAGGGCCAGTATGATAGAAGGGCAGTATGGAGGAGGGCCAGTATGGTGGAGGGGTAGTATGGAGGAAGGGCAGTATGGTAGAGGGACAGTATGGTATAGGGGCAGTATGGTGGAGGGCCAGTATGGTGGAGGGCCAGTACGGTAAAGAGGCAGTACCGTGGAGGGGCAGTATAGTATAGGGGCAGTATGGTGGAGGGGCAGTATGGAGGGGCAGTATGGTGGAGGGGCAGTATAGTATAGGGGCAGTATGGTGGAGGGCCAGTATGGTGGAGGGGCAGTATGGTGGAGGGGCAGTATGATGGAGGGCCAGTATGATAGAACTAGAAGGGCAGTATGGAGGAGGGGCAGTATGGTGGAGGGGCAGTATGGAGGGGTAGTATGAAGGAGGGGCAGTATAGTATAGGGGCAGTATGGTGGAGGGGCATTATGGTGGAGGGGCAGTATGGTGGAGGGGCAGTATGATCGAGGGCCAGTATGATAGAAGGGCAGTATGGAGGAGGGCCAGTATGGTGGAGGGGTAGTATGGAGGAAGGGCAATATGGTAGAGGGGCAGTATGGTATAGGGGCAGTATGGTGGAGGGCCAGTATGGTGGAGGGCCAGTACGGTAGAGAGGCAGTACCGTGGAGGGGCAGTATAGTATAGGGGCAGTATGGTGGAGGGCCAGTATGGAGGGGCAGTATGGTGGAGGGGTAGTATAGTATAGGGGCAGTATGGTGGAGGGCCAGTATGGTGGAGGGGCAGTATGGTGGAGGGGCAGTATGATGGAGGGCCAGTATGATAGAACTAGAAGGGCAGTATGGAGGAGGGGCAGTATGGTGGAGGGGCAGTATGGAGGGGTAGTATGAAGGAGGGGCAGTATAGTATAGGGGCAGTATGGTGGAGGGGCATTATGGTGGAGGGCAGTATGGTGGAGGGGCAGTATGGTGGAAGGGCAGTATGTTAGAGGTGCACCATACGTGCCAATTACGACATGTCAGAGTTTCTCGGACTAGCTACGAGCGTGCTTAGTCGGTGACTGCTGCGACATGTTAGAACTATGTTGTTGGTTTTTTTATGATCAGATTCATAATATATTTTCATACTTTTAATATTCTCGCTGTGTCAATGATTCTTTTCTTTATATTTACAATATTATACGAGCTTTTGGTGCTTTCCCTTGTCTCAGCTTTGTTACGGTACGGGCGGGAACGTAAAACTAGGGCGACCGGAAGTGTAACTCTCCACTGCTGCGTTTGTCGAAGAAATATAAACATCGGCGGAAAATTCGCAAAATAGTGAAAACGAAGGGGTGAGACAGCCTAAAAACTCGCAAATTAGATAGTATATGACTATTTTCAACTTGTGTGAGCAAGACAATCAATTCCTTGGGTTATAAATATGTGACAACTTGTTCGTCATTTCACTGTATCGGGAAATGGTCTGTCAGGCACTCCACTCATCCATAGGCGCGACTCGATTTGTGCATTGCTTTATTTTTCTCTGACTTCTACTCGCAAATAACCATCGTCATGTAACTAAATAGACTCAAAACACATAAATACATTGTTTTCAGAATGTTTTATTTATATTTGGAAGATTTCTTAACCCTTTCGTGCTTAAATCGATTGAAGAAGTGAATTTATAAAAAATCCAAGTTTATGATGCCTCAAGGCATCATGCGGCGGTACACAGGGGAATGCCTGGAGGCATCATGCGGCGGTAGCTAGGGGAATGCCTCCAGGCATCATGCGGCGGTAGCCAGGGGAATGCCTGGAGGCATCATGCGGCGGTTAAAGGGTTAATTTTGCGTTTCATAACCCCTCTCGCTATTCAACAGTCTCGTTCGTTCGTTATTTCAAGGCTTCCCTTCGTTGTTCACGCAACATCATTCTCCAAGCAGATGCTTTTGCTACTTATCTTTTACTGGGCTACAAGATCTATGTTCGGAGAGTGTATCAACGCGGCTGGTTCCCTGAATAACCGCTAGAAGGCAGGGGGAACTAGTAGAGACAATGTACAAAGGTAGCAGAGATACACTAGTATGGCACTATAGGCTTGTCCTCCTCTTTGGAATAACCAAAACAACTATCATATCACAGGTAGTATATAAATAAATCACTTTTGCAGTGATGTTCAGTGACTAGATTTTGTAGGTATATACTATGAAAACTATGATTCTGGTATATATATATATATATATATATATATACATATATATACATACATTATAATATATTTACATACACATGTATATAGATATAAATATATTTATTATATATATCGGTCAGATTTTCTCAAAATGTACAATTCAGACTTTTGGGGCAACACAAACAAAATTCAAAAAAGTCATCAATTAAAAAACCTTTATTTCTTTTAGAGCAAAATCTCAGCTGTTTGTGGATACCAATTATACTGACTTTCTCCAAGCGGTTCAGTGTTTACAAAAAAAGTTTATTTTTCTTATGGAACGTCCGAAATATTTTCAACATGCTATGAGTTGAAATACTGTCTAGTTCCTCCTATTCAGAGTACAAAGACCAGATTCACAATGAAAATAGAATTAATACTGAACTTGTGCTATATCAAATTTCAATTAGCTCCTATTAATATTACCATGTCTTTCATATGAAAAACGTTTGCTCACATTTTGGAAAAGTTGAAATCAAGCATAAAAAAATAATTAACTTTTTTTAAATTAGTTTACACTAGCCATAAGAGATCTAATTTGGAAAATAAATACTTCTACACAAAGCTATACATCCCTACTGTACAAGCATGCAAATATCATAAGTTACCAGTATAAATATTATACCATGCTGTACCGTTAAATAAACCCATTTAAGTTTCGGACGTTCCTCCAAATCTTGCGCCCATGACCAGTTTCCTATGTCCACACAGAACCACATGGATCACATATTACATCCAGAGGCACCAAACCTGCTACGTTCGTAGCAAACATGTATACGTACACTTCAGAAGTGTTTCATGTAATCTTTTCGTTCACGGAACCGTGGTTCTTTGCTGGAAAAGGGAGAGGACGAACTCAACAAATGGATCAACAAACTGAACCAGATTCATGATACCATCAAGTTTACGGCAGAAACGTCAAACTAAAGAATACACTTTTTGGACACAACGGTGATCATAGACCAGAGCGAAGGCTCACTCTGCACAAACCTACGGACGTGAATACGTATCTGAGTTTCGAGTCGGCACATCCACCGGCCACAAAGAGGAGCCTTCCGTACTCCCAGCTACTCAGACTTAAACGAATCTGCAAGCAAGATGCAGATTTCGAAAAACATGCAGAGACAAAGATCCAGGAATTCAGGGACAAAGGTTACCCAGAACACCTGATGAATGAGTGCATGGAAAAGGTGAGTAGGAAACCTCGGAAAGAGATCCTCGAAACAAAGAAAAAAGAACCCGGGGGGGAAGACGAAAAGATCTTCCTCATCTCCACGTTCAGACCAAAGAATAACAACCTGACTGATGTGGTAGAAAAAAACTGGGATCTACTGGCTAGATCCACCAGCACGAAATTCATCCACCGAAAGAGGCTGGTAAAGGGTTATCGCAGACCCAAAAACCTGCGAGACCACCTGGTCAGGGCCAGGACGGACTACCGGAAAGAGCAGGCAAGCCGAGACAACAGCCCCAGAAAGAAAGCCAACTCAACGAATGATAGGAATAGATGAGAGAGAACAAATTGCAAGATATGCAGCATCTTAAATACTGAGGGCAAAATATTGAATTCGTCAACAAACAGGAAATTCGAAACAAAGCACAACAAAATGTGCAACAGTTCAAACATAATTTACTGCATAAACTGTAAAACATGCAGTAAACTATATTTTTTTGGTGCAATTTTTTCGGTTCCAGCGGACTTGATAATTGTCCATGGTCGGAAAAAATTTAGCGAGAGACAACACCATAACGATCAAACCAGCAGATAAGGGAGGAGCCACCGTCATCCAAAACACCACCGACTACATCAGAGAAGCAGAACGACAGCTGAAAGATCCGAAGGTATATCAAGAGATGGATAGGGACATCACCAACGAGATTAACCAAGTGGTAGAGAAGAAATTACAGGAAATGGCGGACAGTGGAGAACTCACACAAAGTATGGCAGGGGCCCTAAAGACAGAAAAGTCAAGAACTCCACACGTGTACTTCTTACCAAAAATCCACAAAGCAACAAGACCACCACCAGGCAGACCAGTGGTCTCAGCAAATGGCTGTGCCACAGAAAAAATCTCCACCTTCGTTGACAACTTAATCAAACAACTCGTCCCGAAGATCAACTCATACGTAAAGGACACCAAAGACTTCGTCAACAAGATAGAAAAATTGGAGAAACTGAAGGAGGGGACCATAATCGCCACTCTAGATGTGGGATCACTATATACCAACATCCCCAACGAAGAAGGAATCGAGGCCATCAAAGGAAGACTAGAGACAATAAGAAACAAGCGCCTAAACCCAAGCAACGAATCCTTAATACAACTCCTAGAACTGGTCCTGAAGAACAACAATATTCAATTCAACGGTACCCACTACAAACAAATTAGCGGAACAGCGATGGGAACACGACTGGCCCCCTCGTACGCTAATTTATTCATGGAAAAGCTCGAAAAGGAACTACTCGACCAGAGCATCTTAAAACCCAAGATATGGTTAAGATACATAGATGATATCTTCATAATCTAGGAACATGGAGAAGAAGCCTTCAAAGAGTGGGTGCAACACCTCAACAGCGTGCACCCAACAATCAAGTTCACCTCGGAACACTCGACTACATGCATGGCCTTCTTAGACACAAAGGTCAAACTGAACACCGACACCATGGAACTATACACTGACCTGTATACGAAACCCACGGACGCGAACACATACTTGGACTACGACTCAGCTCACCCACCTGCGACAAAGAAAAGCCTCCCATACTCACAGTTCCTTCGCCTTCGAAGAATCTGCAAGAGAGACGAAGACTACGAAAAACACTGCGCACAAAAAAACCTGGAATTCTGAGCGAAAGGATATCCAACCGACCTCATCCAAAAATGCAAAGAGAGAGTGGACGAAAAGGAAAGAGCAGCACTTCTAGAAGGCAACAAACCAGACAAAGGAACAAGCGACGAGAGTGTGTTACTGGTTACCACATTCAACCCAAACAACAACATTGCAATAAACGTCGTAGAAAAAAACTGGGACATCCTTGCACGCTCCATAACAACGAAGAACCTCCACAAGAAAAAGATAATAAAAGGATACAAACGACCAAAAAACGTCAAAGACCATCTGGTCAGAGCAAGAACAGACTTCAAGAAAAATGACACCGAAAAGGAAGAAACAAGACCACCGGAAACAAGGGGCGACCACCAAAACAACAAGAAAGACGCAAAACCATGAATAACAAGGAACCAAGAAAGGAACAAATGCACCAAAGCAAACTGCAAATACTGCGAAAAACTAGACATGGATGGGAACATCAAATCCAAAACAACCAGGAAACAACACCAGACAAAATGGAACGTAACATGCAACAGTTCCAATTTGATCTACTGTATAGAATGCAAGACCTGCGACATGCAGTATGTGGGACAAACAAAACGAAGAATCAAGGACAGAATAAGAGAACACCTAAATTGCATCAGAAAACACGCCACGAAAAACGAAGTACCAAACCACTTCAACCAAACCAACCACAAAGGAACAGAAGACGTAAAAGTATATGTACTAGACCACATATACAGACACCCGGAATCCAAAGAAGCAGCAGACTACGAAACAAGATTGAATTCAACTGGATACACCACCTCAAGACGAATGCTCCCAACGGACTCAACACCCTCGACAACAGGTACGGATAAAAAATGACACATTTGTAATGGCGTCCAATGGAACGAAAAGGTTACATCATTCAAGTCACAAGGTGGGATACACGAGCGAGCTGTCAAAGTTAGTACTACAAATAATAGAGAGAACTTCATACACCTCGAACGGTTGGGAAACATATCCACTCCCCGGACTGGTTCCGGGGGGAAAGACCACAGAAGAGTACCTACCACACTTAGCCTGATGAGACTAGATAAAAGTCGAAACCACGAGAGAATACTGAGTGTAATCACACTCGCTACGGTGGATTTCTGATGCGAAAACATCAGACGAGCTACTCGGGTTGACTGGTTCAACAAGAGATAGCAAAGCCACCACCACACCGTGCGAACACGCGGTGTCCACATATCGGGTTGACGAAGTTTCAACAAGATAATGTGCATAGTGACAGTACGTGACAGTGGGACTGTCAAGTCTAACACAACACCGGGCTGGTGACTCCCAGCAAGGTAAGAAGAACCACACTCACCTTGGGTTTCCTCCATGTTCTGATCGAACTTGGCAGTGGGGTTTGCACAAACCCCACGTTTAGAGTTGTTCTGACCGAAAAACTCCATAGGAAATGCGTGGAAATACACGTTGTAACACCCAAGCAAAGCCGACACGATCGGGCGATGTGCACACATCGAACGCAGCCGGCCGTACAAACGACAACACGGGTCACATGATACTCACGTGACGCGCCGACCAATGAAAACGCCGCAACGGGTATGTTAATGAGGCCGCGGCGTCGTCCGCGGCCCGTTTCCCGCTTCTCTCTATTCCGTGGTCGCTACGTGGTGGGGAAAGAGCTCATCGATAGGCCCCGTTCAACACAAGAAACTGACACATTTGTTACCGAAACCGTTCCCCATCAATGCCACATCAAAAAAAAATTTCCGACCATGGACAATTATCGAGTCCGCTGGAACCGAAAAATTTACACCAAACTGATACAAACATGGGAAACGGCAAAGGTTACGTGACAGTTAAGACTACACAGCATAGAGAGATATTTACACAGCTCAACGATGAGCGGGGCTGACATATCCACCTCCCGGACTTGTCCAGAGAGGAAGACCACAGAACAGTACCTACCGCACTCTGCCTGACGAGACTGTAGATCAGTCGAAACCACGCGATATCTACGAGGGCGTAACAACCCTCAACAACCAGAAATTGTGGCATATATTGCCATAGTGACAGCACAGGTTGACTGGCTCAACAAGTGACTGCAAATCAACGTAAGACCAACACATTCCGTCATAATCTGTGGCGGAGAGGGGGAACAGGTTTTCACCCCTCATAACCATATAAATAAAATATATGGCCCCTGCCGTGCCAACGGAACAGTGGACAGTACACACCAAAAAATCTTGACAGTGTAACTTGACTCTATCAACCTTACCTGTCACACCGGGCTGAGAACCCTCAGCAAGGTCAAACAGAAGAGCAGTGGGTTTCCTCTGGGTATAGACAAGTACCAGGCTTTGGGATTAATCAGACAATCCCAGCAGAGAGAGTCTAACTGGTTTAAACTCTACAGGAACTGTGTGGACATACCCATAGCACACCCTGCTACACACTCGACGGGCGACACGGACATGTCGAACGCGTTGGCCGTAAAAACATCAACATCAGTCAGATGACGCTCACGTGACGAGCAGACCAATCAGCGACGCCGAAACTGGGTATGCAGAACCTCCGCGGTCCGACTCCCCATTTCTCTCTATCTGTGGTCGCAGCAGCTGTGGGCAAGTCTGAGTTTCAATCATGTTATGCCACGTCCAAAAACACATGCAGTAAACAATATGTTGGCCAAACCAAACGTAAATTAAGGGACAGGATAACGGAACACCTTCGTACTATAAAGAAAGGGACAGGCAAAAACGATGTACCCGTCCACTTCAATCAGAAAGACCATCATGGCACCGAGGATGTGGAAGTCTATGTCTTGGACTCTATCAACAGACACCCGGAGAGCAAGCGTGCAGCAGCACTCCGGAACAAGATAGAGTTCAACTGGATACACAGTCTCCGCACCCAAGCCCCGAAGGGCCTCAATACGCTAGACAATAGGTACGGCTAGGCTGTCAGCACCTCAAAACGCCACTTCAAATAGTTTTTTCCAACAAAGAACCACAGTTCCGCGAACGAAAAGATTACATGAAATATGTCCCAGACAGGTGCAGACAACCACACTACCAAGGAGGAGAGAGAACAGCATTACACATGCACTGCCACTACCTACATCCTTAGATCAACCTCTTCTCACTCAGAAGAATGATAAAAATAAAATCCCTAAGACATGAAACCGCACCTCACCAGACGAGATCCCGAAACATAGGTCGAAACTGCAAGTGAAACGGTCAAGAAATGACCGAGATATAGACGGACACACCCAGAACAGATCCCCAGCCTTTAGAATAGAAGAATAGATTCAGTTCTACTCTTCAACACCAGGCGGCAGCACCGCGCAGCCCACCTAAAACATCCAGGTCAACCTCACTGGAACTCACACACTCTCCACACAGAGTTTGCTACTAAGTCAAACCTGAAAAGTGACAGGAGTACGAGTAAGGCGACGGAACGGGTCAGCTGATCGTTCTATACCAATAGGATCCCGGGATGTAGGCAGAGACGCCAAAACACGGCGATCTGGGCGGGAATCTCTCTTCACTTGAGGTAGTGAGCGCAACACGCACGCCTCGCAAACATACATACACTTCAGAAGTGTATTCGACCTTCAAGAGATACTTATTTTAAAAACAGGGAGCCTGTTGGGTGGTGGTAGGCGGAAATACCACGTAAAAAAAGACAAGTTGAAATTTCAAAAGAGCAAAGGACTAGGTTAAATTGCTCAGAACCACCAGTGAAACCCACCAACACACTCCCCAACGTCTCTACTATATGAAACAAATGGTTTTAGATAGCTAAGGACCAATTTTCTACACCACCCGGGTGAGAACCTGAGACCTTACGTTAGTTTCGGACGTTCCTCCAGAACTTGCGCCCGTGACCAGTTTCCTATGTCCACACAGAACCACATGTATCACAGTAAATATTACATACAGAGGCACCAAAACTGCTACGTTTGTAGCAAACATGCATATGTACACTTCAGAAGTGTATTCAACCTTCAAGAGATACTTATTTTAAAACCAGGGAGCTTGTTGGGTGGTGCTAGGCGGAAATACCACATAAAAAAAGACAAGTTGAAATTTCAAAAGAGCAAAGGACTAGGTTAAATTGCTCAGAACCACCAGTGAAACCCACCAACACACTCCCCAACGTCTCTACTACATGAAACAAATGGTTTTAGATAGCTAAGAACCAATTTTCTACACCACCTGGGTGCGAACCTGAGACCTTACGTTAGTTTCGGACGTTCCTCCAAAACTTTCCTCTACACATTACCCAGTGCCTGTGAAAGGCAGAGTGGCCTGGAGAGGCAAAGAACTTGTTGCTCAACAAGGAAATATCCACATGTACCTCTGTACATAGGTACCTAGCTCTAAAAAATATAACATTTTATGGAAAAAAGTATGCAGGGGGGGGGGGCTTTTTCTTGTGGGTGTTGGTGTGGAGGTGGAAGGGACTGGGGAGGAACATCTTTTGGATGTGGGTGTGGGTGTGGAAGAGGTGGAAGGGAGTGGGGAGGAGTCTGTGAGAGAGTGGAGGGAGGGTTAGCGGAGGAGGAAGAGAAATGGAAATAGCTATCTAAATGTGAAAAGCAACATGTTTTTACACTATTAAACCTCTGCATGTTTCACACTGTGCACAGGGAAGGAAGAAAAGCACATTTGATAAAACCATTGACATTATTTCGCCCGTTCCATTTCTTGGGTTAGGTTCAAAGCTATCGACCCAAAGACAAAGAAAAACTCCCGTTTGTCGCCCAACCACCACATGCGAGGAACGGGCACAAGTTGAAAAATGCCGAAATACCAAAAAAAGCAAAGAAACATTCACTAAATACATACTTCACCACTTTCTAGGGTACATACACCAAGTTTCGGACAAATTTCAGAACATAAAACACACAGATTAAGTAAAAATAGTCAATATTTCGAAGAGAAAAAAATGTCTGCCTTACCTCATGTGGCGCTGGATGATGCAAGAGGCTGGTGTAACGGTTTTATGCGCCAATTCGAAAGTTATGACCCTATCGGCGCTTCATACCCTAGCGACGATGGGATGTACTAAAGTCTCACAATTCCTAATAGATTGGCCACCACCTCTGTCTACACTGTGTTCCAACTAAGAGGTTGGTAACATTAAACCCTGGTCGTGTCCACGGATTCTCACTCTCAGACCAAGTAGCTTTCTTTATTTTTGGATTTTTAGAGATAAGATCCTCATTATGAAATATTCATAGCTGACAAAATTGATAATAAAGTCTACCTTTATGTTTATTTGATTAAAAATACACACAAAGGTAAATATAAACATGGAAAAATGGTTTCAAGAGTGAGCATTGAATAGGTCCAGGTCACATAAAGGATCTGCTGGGAGAGTAAGAGACACATACAGGTGGTGGATCAAGGCGGTTGGACCACAGAATAAAAATAGATACAGAGTAAAAATAGATACACAGAGTAAAAATAGATACCAACCCCTAACTCCCAACCGAAAAATAACTAAAGTGAAGTTCCTTTACCCACTGCAATGGCTTGAGATACCTGCTACCACGCCATGTCAAGGCCCCTGTCAATTCAACGTTACCAGAGCTAACGTAGTGTAGCTCGGGTGGCCAGTGTAAATTCCTAACTGCCGTCGTTCCCTCTAGCGGGTGAACGAGAAACCATAGTAAACTTGTGGTTATTATTTCGCGTGACACAGGTATTTTGCCGGCAACCAGCGCAATTATTCTCGTGGCTGATCACGGTGTAGTGCCAAAAACGGTTACCCTGCCAAAAATGGTAATTATCGCCCACCCAATATGCGAATGCGTCTGCACACGCTCTTCCGGTCAGATTTTACGGACTATCGGACATACTACTATTTTGATGTGATTTTATTGTAAATAAATGAAAAGAGTAGTATTTAGACATGAGAATTACATGTCGTGATATGCTTAATTTCGGCAAATTTCATCACTGCGTATGTTCGCGCATGCGCACAAGATACTAGTGGGCGATAATTACCATTTTTGGTAGGGTAACCGTTTTTGGCACTACAACGGGGCAAGGCAATTGGAAGCCCGTTTCAATAGTCTGTAGGACGTCCGTTATTGGGTCCTGCGACACAATAGCGGTAGTTTGCATTTCAATAGTTTAGTGACAACCCAGTCTGCGACACAGGGTTACAGACTGGCACTAATAGTGGCATGTACCATTTCATAAGACCGTTGTCCGATCACTGCATGGGTCAGAGATGTGTCCCAAATAGCGAGAGTGTATACCCTCTCGTTTTTGTTGTCACAGTGTGTTACAGACGTCCTAGCCGCTAAATCACAACTCCCACGTTGAGGGAGCAAAGCGCAAGGGTCCCGGTGTAATTGATTAGCCCGATGTTTCAAATTCAAACGCGAATATTGGTGGATCGAGGCATTGGAAAACTACAATTCTAATTCATGTTTTCAATATAGGTGCAAATATGTTATAAGAGAAGAATCCCATCTGAGTCTAGCATTACAAAAAGGAATAGCAGGATCAATTTTGTAACGATACGAGAATCTCACTCTCGTGGCCCTGCAGTCTCCAGGCCTAGGTCTGGTTTATTATGTCTCTATGTGCAGGACAACTCCAAGTAGATCCGACGAAATTCTAACGTTTTATATGTGGTGGGTAATTAGGGGGAGTAAGTCCCATATTCGTTTAAAGTTAGTAAATACTAAATTCGGTTTCGGATTAGAACTTTATCAATTTGTATCCCAATAGACTCTCATAGTCTTTTATTCCCTTTGAGTTCTGCCCCTTCTTCAGTTCAGGGGCAGAAATTCAAAGAAACTTGCCTAAAGTAGACCCAGAATCAATTCATCTATTCAAGAGGAAGTCTTCAATGTTTTAAAAATCGAGTCTGAATTTTGTTTTTTTTCTTCATTTTTGACTTAAGGCTTATAGCCCAGGGTTCAATTTTGGGTCACTCTGGCTTCGGATTAAAACTGCATCAGTTTGTATTCCAATAGACCCTCCTGGCCAAGGACAATGTAGGACCACCCTTAGAATGTCTCTTCTTTTCGTTTTTCCTTGAAATTTACATGTTTCGGTAATTTTGAGGCCGACTTCAATCCAGGTAGACTGAAGCCTCCAGTGCCTGCATTCCTACTCCTGCAAAGCAGCAAGGGACGCTCACTTTGTGTTTCTTAAAAAACGATGAAACGAGATGTATGACAAAGACTCCGGAGCTTAAAGGCATATCCTACAATTTAAAGTAGCGCCACCTGGTAATTTTTAAATATTCCCATTCATCCATTGAAATTGGTAATTTCTGGCATATTTCAGACTCAAAGGAGCAAAATCTAAGTTTTGTCTAGTGTGACCTAATCCAATAGGAAAAATAGGCCCTTTTTCATTTGCTTGATTTATATAGGAAAGATACTGAAAAATATGGTTTCTTCAATTATTTCGGAAACAAGGACGACGACCTATAATTTTTAAAACCTAAACAGGTAGTACTATATATACATATACTATATTCAGTGAAAGTTTGAGGAAATTGACATGAGTTTTACTGTGTAAAACAACTGATCTCTAATTCAAAATCTATCATGGCGACCCCCGACTTTTAAGTTAGATATGTGCTCTACAATACTTAGAGATCATTGTATTCAATTTTCAGAAAAATGACATGGGTTTTAACTTTCATGCCAAATTGTCCGATATGCCTTTAGGCGTGCTTCAACTATATACATATTTATATCCTATACTCATAGCTAAGGGCCCTTGCTCCAAACTGCCGTGAATGTCCAGAGCCTCAGTTAATACAGTTTCACCGGAAGTAGACTTGTGCTCACCACAGTAGGTGATCCACAATGGTTTCCACTGGTGTTTATTTGTGGAAATTCGCTATGGGAATCAATGAATGAGACACCCAAGATGACAAACAGGATAGGAAAATGTTAGATGACAATAAAGCCAGTCAAATATAACGTACCTCTAGTTCATTCACCCGTGACCATGGACAAAGAGAGCATGGATGAATCCATCAGAGGTAAACGGATTAACAGCGGCAGGATTAACAGAGTGTATTTACAGGCTGGGTGCGGGTATATATCCTTCACTGCTCATCGAGGTAATACGGATTAAGGCATCCATGTAGAAGTCATGACCTTCCCGTACGTAACGACGATGCAACTATATACAGTATCTAATGAGCAGGGATGCAGAATCTGAATATGTCTACAGTAAAGGGTGGTTTAAGAAAAATGACTACAGCTTCAACCTGGAAATAGTATTATTGAACACCGAGGAAAACCTACAACCCCATGCACTACTTCTATTTCCATTCATCTCCTATTGCCTTATATGGAATGCACATGCTATCTCCATCAGAAAGCCACATACTTGTACCCAGAATAGCCAGATATGGTAAATTGCAAACTCGATATCTATATATAAAATCCATAATATTTGTAAATTCAAATAGGTATAAGACATCGAAATTATGAGATAATTGAAAGACCAAGGTACTTAAATTTATCTACTTTTAAAAGTTCTTCTTTATTAATCATGATCTGCTCTGGTAAAACATTTCCTTGGTTATAGGCCATCCAGTGCGTTAATTCTCATTAACCCTTCAAGAGCCACACATCATTCACCATGTACCCATACTATAGCAGGCACCAGAACCAATTGTGGCCTTTGTATGACCGGCTTTTGTTGTCAATATTATTAAAAGAAATTTAAAATTTAAAATTTTCAGTAAATCTGTATTTTATATTAGAACTTTTTGATATTTTAATGACCTACTGGCAACATTAGGCATAATATCTCATACAATTTTTATGATTCTACGATAATTTTTCAAAAAGTTACAAAGGAACAAATACAGAGTGGTTCATCCATTCCATACGGGAATGCCATATGGCATTGTCCAGCCCTGGCCAGGGGAATGCCATATGGCATTGTGCTGCCATGGCCAGGGGAATGCCATTTGGCATTGTCCTGCCAGAAAGGGTTAAGTGTTAGTAATTACAAATACTTTTGGAATGCAGGTTTAAAGAGTGCATTGCTTTACCCACCATTCCTAAAAGGATATGAAGGGGGTACCTTCACATGTGGGGGTCAGGACGGGTGCTTGTGTCAGTGCATATGTGACGAATTCATCAGAGTCATATCCGATTGTTGCATCCTGTGATATGGTACAATATGTTTTGCCTAGTAATATCAAATATGATGTTATACCTACATTCATAGATATCTTCAATAGTGCCTCAAGGCATTATCCGTCTTTAATGGGTTAATCATAATGAACTTTGTATTTAGTTCTTTGCTGCAAAAAAAATATAATATTGGATATAAGTATTTTTGTCCGTGGTAGATTAGTTGCTTTACATCCACCGACGAACATGTGAACCTCCATCGATGTTTCAATACATGTGACATTCCAGTTCATAGGCATTTTAAGTGATAATCGTTTCCAACGATGACCAGAATTTCTAAATGATAACGATATATGCATTAGTCTCTCCAAAGATTACTATTTATCTGGAATCTGCTTTCAGACATGTAGAAGGTCAATTTATGTTTTATAGTTAAAATTCCTTTCCTCTACATTTCAACATCCCTTAGGGCATTAAGAGCTCAGTTCCCCTGAGGGTCGTATTCTAAGGCCTGGAGTCTACCTACTACGATAGAAATTTAGACCAACCGATATGGCACTGATACAAAAAGATATCAGAGACATATCGGGAAGGTGCAAAATCGTAGACATATGTCTAGATATGCCAATTCACCACGCATCGTAAGGATTTTTTTCGGTGCCTAATCGCAGAAATGTGGGCTACTGCCCCAATATCAGGTGACCTTCCGACGCGATTTTGGTATTTTTTATCGGGAGGTACATTATAGACCACATTGGAGCCATATCGTAGTAGGTGGACGCAGGGCCTTAAAGAAACCCTATAACATACATTTATATTTTCTAAATCTTATTGAATGCTAAATATATCCTTACATTAGCTTATCCCTCCACATCAAAACCAGTAAGGCAGTTTGGGGTAATTAATTTTATTAGGAAATTGATTAAGAGTTGATCAATATGTATATTATGATAAGATTGAATAAAATAGTTGATGGTGATAAATTATTGAGTAAAATTTGGTAAATATGATAGAATTGGAGATAAAATTATGTTTTGAGGGTATGAATGAAATTAATAGGTTATATTTTAAGGGTTTGAAGGTGGGTGGGAAATAAAATATGTTGTATAGAGTCGTGTGGTTGGTGGTGAAGTGACGTGGTGAATGAAGTTGGGGAAGAGGGCGTGAGTGTGGTATGTTGGTGAGCTGGTTTGACACCAGGGGGAGCCAATGAACCCCCCTCCCGCAAGTCTGCGGGATGGGTCGGCCATTTTTCTGAAATGGAATTCCTGATAATAGTCAATTTTTGTCTATGTTCTGAATTGTTCAAGCCATCGTTTGTTTGATATATTTTTGTGTTTAGCACATACAGAAGGGACCCACATAAGATATATGAGAGTAGCATAATGTATAGTTGGAGAATAATAGTGATCTAATTCTGGCCTCAACAAGTCTATGAGACTTGCACACATTTAGTTCTCTGTTACTTGTTAATGTTTCACGATGCTAGATAGACTTGCCCAAGTCTTTGATTATGAACTATAACTGAATGAATCCGGATGAAATACATGTACCTGATAAGCTCAGGAATCAACCGGGCAAGGGGGGGGGGGAGAGTAAAGGTGGAGGGGTAACGACGGCGCGCGTTGGTGGCAGGCAGGGAGAGGTGGGTAAGACCAATGAGTTGGTGGGGAACAGGGACTGAGGCCAGTCTAGGTGGTGGAGAGGGCGTGGTTCATATATTCACTATCAGATGAATTGTTTAAAATTTTGCCGGGAAGTACGTGATAACACGGCTGGGCATAATAACAATACTCTTATATGTTAGTTAGGGGTTAAGGTTAAGAGGCTCTAACTAGAAATATAGTGTTATTTAGTTAGGTTTATTTCATAATATACTTATACATGTATATAAAGAAATTACCTGGTATATGAGGTCTTCAAGAGAGTAAAGTGAGATTATTATCAATAGTTCTGATAGACTGTTGGTTTCAAGCATTACCCTGGTGAATGGTACATCAAGTATCAGAAATCATTTTCATGTCCTTAGAACACCAAAATGGCCACTATGGATTGTCAACACAGGAACTGGCCATCGCTTATCATATGAAAATACAATCCTACTATATTATTAGTATACGTAATTTTTGTTTGTGGTATAACCATCCTATAACACTTTCAAAAGTATTTGTGTATTTTTTATGCACGTTAGTATTTTATTCTATAGTGTTAAGTGCTACCCCTTGAGCAGGTTATCCCCATGGATTAATGTATAATTGAAGTGGTTGAATCAAACACGGGCTCGTCCTCTACATCTTGACCTGCCGTTATGATCTCTGTTTAAAGGCAGTCTTGACTCGAGGGTTATATGCCACCTTCACCACAGCCACAGAAGTGCGATGGGACAATATGGCAATAGGTTGAGACTCAGAGAGCAATAGGCAATTTATGGCAATTCAGAGGGTAGAAGCACAACAGGATGGTGATGCAAATAGGTAGTACATGGATAGTGCTCCTACAGTACTATTATGCATTGCAGAAGGCAATAACCAGTGAGCAGACATTAGCATATCACAATATCATCACAATATGATAACAAAAGGCAGTGTATGGAGAGTAGCCTACTTTATTTCGATGATACACATAGAATATTAGGTATCACAGACGGACACAAAGGATATAGTATAACAGCACAGTAATATAGAGAAGGGCAGATAGTATATTGAGAGTAGTTTCTCATACAGCAATACGGTTACACACAGTGAGGCACTATACGTGTAAACTAATGTGTATTATTAGTCGTTTATATTTACCAGAAATACCGCTAGAGGGGGTGTCGGTAGACTCGACCACCCCAGTGGCGCCACGGTGGTTCAATCCGTCCACCCACACTACAGGTGGGCAGTCATACCTTCACAGACACCACCATATGTTGTAAAATAAAATTTGTTGTTTCGTTATGTATTAATAAATTATACGCGGTCATCTGCATAAGTTATGACTGTCGTGTTTGGGCAAACTATTACCTCTCGTGTTTTTGTATCAATATAGACAGTTGTGGTCATACCCAAAATGCTGGCACGTAAAAAGGCCATAGGCAGCACTGCACGAAAACCACTATTTTACATTTGTATGCGAAACGCGTCTAACAGTAGGATTTTGCTTCTAAAAGTTAGACCTGTTATCCGTCTTGTAGACGCCTTATATAGTGGCGTATATACATGTCCATGGTGCGGTCTTATATAAGTTATATATACGCCTGATTCTGTTTATTTACGCCAGTATCCAATAATTCCGACCTCTGCCTCTTGGGGACATCAGTGGTAGTATATTCCATTTGCCATTAACCATCCAAGTCTGTATTATATGAAAAATACAATATTATATTACCAATTTATTTTATAAAACCTTTATAAAACCTGATTGAGTATAAATTGATTATTTACACATAATAAACGCCGCATTATGGTGTCTTTTTTACCCTTTTTTTTTATAGATTTGACTTCAAAACACCATCTCTAGGTATGTTGAGTCCAGGCCCACTATATAAGAGCCCTGTCCAAACTCCAAGTCAACTACTAAAATCATCTTACCCCGTGTGAATGGGGCCGCACATGTGTGAATGGGGCGGCACACGTGTGAATGCGGCGGCACATGTGTACCTGGCGCCCCCCCCCCCCCCCCACCATAACACCATATATATCGCGCAGAGCATGTTTTATCTTTTTTTTTTTTTTTTTTTTTTTATTCAGTGTAAAGACATACAGATTCACCCGTAAATGGGCGTTCTTCCATCGTAGTCGAAAAAGACACACAATGTATTTACGAGACACACAATGTATTTACAAGACACACAGGACAATACAAGGTTTGCTTGGCTTAAGCATCGTTTGCACATATCCTAGTTTAACAGGTCTGGAATCTCTAGGAGGAAGTTTTTGACATGTAATTTAAAGTATGATGCGTCTTTTGTTAGCTGTATTTCTTTTGGGAGTCTGTCCCATAGGGGAGTTCCTTGGTATAGGGGTGATTTCCTATACTTTTCAGATTTTGGTGCTTCTACATTAAGTACTACTTTTTGTTGTCTTCTGGTTGCAATTGTTCTTGTATAGCCTTGCCCCCTATGTGCTGGGTCATTTGACCACCATCGCACCATCATTAGGAGATGTACAAGTCTTCTATATTTAAGCGGTCTTATTCTACAGGTTTGGAATAATTCTATTATTGGGGTATCTCTTATGTTTCTTGCACCAACAGCGGCTCTCATACAGTTGTTAAACGATACATCAAGTCGGTTGATACAAGACTGCGAGCAGCTTAGGTAGATGTAACCTACATAATCGTATATAGGTAGGATACATTGTTTCATTATCGATATTCTTGTTTCTTTGGGTAGGAGATATTTGATAAGCGATAATTTTTGGGTTTTTAATCTTGATTCAGTAATTATCTTATTTGTTTGAGTTTTGAAGGTCAGTCTACTATCTATAGTTAAACCTAGGTAGCTATATTGATAAACCCGTTGTAGGTGGGTGTTCTCTATTATATTCGTTCCTAAGGTTTTATTATCCAGATTATTTCCTACCCACATTTGAACGGTTTTGTTTGTATTTACAAGTAGTTTATTATCTTTCATCCATTTCTGAATATCGTCCAAATCCTCCTGCATTTTTGTGTGTGCTTCATAGATATCTGTACTCTTTGAGATCAATACTAAGTCATCAGCATACATCAAGGCAGTGCTGTGTTTGATAACTTGAAAAAGGTCGTTTACGAACATGATGAATAATGTAGGACCTAAGACTGAGCCTTGTGGTACCCCGCAGGTGATTGCTTTTTTTCCTGAAAGGATTTTTCCCAGTTTGATAGATTGAGTACGATCATTCAGGTACGATGTTATCAGTTCTATAAATTCCTTAGTAAACCCAAATGCTTGAAGTTTTTGATATAGTACGGCATGACAAACGCTGTCGAATGCCTTTCTTAAGTCCACGAAGGTACATAGGCTAGCTTTCTTCTTATTCATAGCATTATATAGGACAGTAACCAATTGAAAGATTGCCTGACTGGTGGATCTTCCAGGCATAAAGCCAAACTGCTTCGAGTCGATTAGATCATTTTCTACTAAATGGATAATTATTTGTTTTTGGATTGCTTTTTCAATTAATTTAGACATGGTGGGTACTACTGTGATAGGGCGCCAATTTGAGAATTCAGCTAGGTTTCCTGTTTTAGGTAATGGGGTAATGGTTCCATATGTAGACGCGCGCGATTTCTTGGATACGCCAGGCGTGAAAGACAGCCAAATCGCGCGCGTCTACATATGGAAACTGTCTCGTAGACGCCCGAAACGCAGACGCGGATAAGAGGCGTATATAAATATAAACAAGCCACTATACGTGCGTTATCGCGATGGCGTATATATATATGTAAAATGGTGGTTTTCGTGCAGTGCAGTGTATAGATAGTCGCATATGGCCATAAAATTAAAATAAGCCGTATATGAGGGGTCATCTAGAGCATAGTGGTGACACACTGAACGGCAGACTGCCGGCGCAGCGTTCACACGCGCGACACGATGCGACGCGCGGTGACGCGCCGGCATGGATGCCAGCAGGAGCAGCAGCAGGAGGAGAAGGCAGCAGCACAGGAGACGCAGCGGCCAGCCAGCGCGTCGCACTGACACAGCAGTCAGTATTCACACGGCGAGAGTCGTGTCTGCCTGCGGCCACCACCGCCCGTGAGACGACCGGCGACCGCGAGACGAGCACCGGGCGGCCAGCAGAAACTACCGGGCCGAGGTAAGGGAACGTCGGGGTAGGTGCCAGGCATAACGGAGATAAACGGAACACAGTGGCAAGCGGCGAGCGGCGGGAGTACAGGAGCTAAAAGGGCCACACCGCGAGGCTGCCTCTCACCCTACTCCACGCCCATGTAAACCAAACCCACATCTCACACTCACACTGCCCCGTATTTCCAGGATTTCTAGGCAGGCAGGCTGCGCCGCGAACCGCTCGCTCAGAACGCTCTCGGGTAGCTGGCGGACGTGTCGCTAGGCGGTGCGGTGTGGAGAGGCTAGTGAGAGCTGCTCGCTTCACACGTATCTACACAACAGCTCGCTGGGGAACGAAGCACGCTGCTGCAATTCCCCTGCTGCTATTTTCTGGCCGTGATTTTTACACGCTGGAAGGTGAGAAGAGAGGGAGTCAGGGAAGGCTGTAGCCTACGAGCAGCTCGCCATACGCTCCCCTAGCGCCTGGCTGGAAGGGCCGCAGCCATAGCTCGCACAGGGTGGGACGGCTCTCCCTCCCTCATGGCTGAGCATAAGGAGGCGTACGCATAAGCCCCGACCCCACCCACCCACCCACCTCCCCGGCGGACCCCACGTCCACCGCGCCGCCACTGCCGCCCACGTTGGCCTTCCTGCTAGATGGATACAGTTGCCATGGCGACGGGCCGGACGGTCGGCTACGTGTATGAAGTGGGCTCAGGCCGGCCGGGAACTAACACCCAGACTTGCGGGACAAGCCTAGCAGACGCCGGGAACAAGCCGACGGCCAGCGCCACCCCGCGTCCACCGGAAGTAGTTGACGGAGACCGCGGCGCTAGCAGGGTACAGGAGTTACACCCTGACCGGAAACGTCAGGGCGCGGGAAACGCGACGTCGACGACCATGACGTCACCTGTCGTCACTTCAACGGTGTCCGACGACAGGCAGCGATTACCGGAAACTGCTCGTCGCCGGAAGCCACTTAGCGGGCGGTGTTCTGAGAGCTGTGGACTATACGTCGTAAATCCTGTCAGGTAGGAGAATATATTTACATTCACGTGCAAGTTTCATCTTAGAGACACGCTCAGATACACAACCTAGTTTACGTAGTCAGACGTGGTGCGACTCTGTTCGTTCCTCACTAGAGTCGGATTTGATGTCATAGGCAAATTTTGAGACTGACAGTTTCTACTTTTAAACCCAGTCCATGCACATCAAAGTATATGTGCTAAACAATAAATACATGTCTGTATTATGTCAATTCAATCCAAAGGGTTAAATGGTAAAACTGCAGATCCGTGGCCTCTAGCTTACAAGCCTTTCCGGACCCGATACGAGACGATCTTTCGCCGTTTTCGAACAAAACGGTTGATTTTATCGCCATAAAAGCCGGAATCGTATTCAGGACATGTAAATTAGTTAAATACCAGCATATTTACATTAAACTAACCGTTATTTTCGCTGGGATGGGTCGACAAAGTCGTAATTGCAATATTTCGAAAACGGTGCCATGTCAGTGGACCATAAAACAACTTGTATCAATGCGCACCCCTAACCTAACCCAAAACCTAAACCTAACCCTAAACCTAACCCTAATCCTTAAGGTAAGCATAAAATAGGATTAGGGTAAGGATAAGTCCTAACCCTAAAGTAGGGTTAGGTTTAGGGTTAGCCTTAAAATCCTAACCCTAACGAAGAACTATATTCTCAGGTTGTGGATGAATATCCTGGCCGCAAAGTGACATTTCCTATGCTTACACGCTAGAGACCACGGATCTGCAGTTTTACTGGTTAAATCATAGGCTGATACTATCCAGATTATTTATTTCTCTCTCTGAATGTAGAGCAAGTCTCTACAAACGTCTGCCATATTGGAGTCTTGCGGGTGACCCACAGATTTGATGACTCTGCTAGGAGGGTACAGCAGAAATAAGTAAATACAACAAAGTATACAGGCAGTAATCAGCGAAATACCTCGAGAACCAGCTCAATTTTCAAACTCATTCGAAATTGTGGATGGCTGAAAACAGAGATGCCCCAGTCAGAGATTCAAAGTTGGATTTAATAAAGAAAAGGCTAACATTTGCTGATGATATAATGCCAGACTAAAGCTTGTGATGTAAGTTGTTGAATTCAAATGTCTTGTATTTCATGACATTTCCTTTACAAACGATATCGTGTGAACCAGTTTGGTTCGCAAATAATCTCAAAGTTTGCCTATGTCCATAAGTACAATGTCTGTGGGGAGTGATAGAGGACTCAGCGTTGTACTACGTATACCTAAGTTTACGAACAGGTTATAGACTTTCTGGGTCCTGCAAACGCTATTCCTTTCTATGGATCCGTATGCCAAATCTGTGATATTGGTATTAAAGGTGAAGATAGTCAGTGTCTTACTGTCTCAGAGGAGTGCCCAGCTGGCCATGACTTATCACTACAGTCTGAACCACCTCATTGACCCGCTACTGCTTGACATATTTGAAACTATAAAAGGCAGTTGTGGAAGTGACTTGTTTAGCAAAAGACTATTTTTTTAATTAAGATTTGAAGATGTGGATGTAACTGGCTTTTGCTACAGTATGAAACCCTTCATTATATAGTATTTTTGTAGAAAATTGATCATGGAGAGTAAGGATCAAGATATATCTAGTCTACAAAGAATATCTTTTTCGTTCTCTAACCCTTCCAATTACATCACAGGGACTTGCGTGATACACCCCAGAGACTAAATCTGAACAGTACTCTATCGGGAAACAGGCAAATTGACATTTATGTTGGATATGGGAGCAATAAATGTCTACGGGGAGCTCCTACGTATGAAGCATTTCTTGCTCCTTCGGCCCTAATTTTAGTGCTCAAGTCGTGACAAC
Source organism: Alentia gelatinosa (assembly GCA_950022655.1). Classification (NCBI taxonomy): domain Eukaryota; kingdom Metazoa; phylum Annelida; class Polychaeta; order Phyllodocida; family Polynoidae; genus Alentia; species Alentia gelatinosa. The sequence goes on from OX465579.1 coordinate 161,958,836, forward strand.
TTGGAATTTAGGATTATAACTCAAAAACATTTTTGTGGTATAGATATGTGATTGTTGTGAGTGCACACCATGGGAGAAAACTGTTATGCTTCCCCAGGGCAGCGTTTAGCAATACATGCAGTCAGGCCTCTGAAACTGTGACAACACGAAATCACTGCGCCCTCTTCCCAAATTAGGTTTGCCAGTATCTAGATGGACAGGCTACACATATATATCCTCATGGAGTAATTCTATAGGATTTGGCGTTGCCTCTTATTAGTTCTGCACGTATGTTTATTTTAATGTAGTATTTAAAACAATTAAGACTGTATTAATGCACCGGGTCTTTCACATCAACTCGAATCGCACCTTTGGTTTTGTCCTAGACAATGCTCGACTAAAAGTAAATTTTAATTTCATTGCACAGACATGTCTGTATTCAAAGTATACTTCTATTGTTATAGTGGGATGCAGTCACATCATACCTTCAGTTTTTATGACAATTTCAATCAAGCTGTAAATTCGTTTCATCATAAACAGGGGTATAGGAGCTGACAGGGTCTAAGGACTACCAGCGAGAGAGCATTGTGGGAGTTCCCATAGTTACAACGGGAAATCACTCCATTAAGCAAAAAACACCCTCATCTCTATCTGACCTAAGACACAACCCTCAGCTGTCTCTAAACACCCTGCCGGCTCGTGTTCTTACCCCCTCTTACCTGGGGCGCGGTGCACACCCCTCTCAGTACCACTCAGATAGGAGGGGGTGCTAACAGCGAGAAACGCCAGGTAAAAACACTCCAGCGAGCGAACACTCCTCAGAGCTCCCCGACATTTAGACTCTTCTCCAGGACTTGTTTTTACCACACGTGACTTGGACGCCGTGCGACGTCGCACTCTGTGCCCTCTGGTCGGCGGGCACGTTGCTACGGACGCCCCCTTATGACAAGCGGAATAGAAGTAACAGTAAGATACTCACCTCTTAACTTTGCAATTCGTTCTACTGCGACCAGTTTCCTTTCAGTACACAGCGTGTATGGATTAACAGTGCAAGTTGTGTAAATACAATACAAATGGAATTGGGTCAATATATATGTTTGTATTACTTGCTGAGTAATTATGATATACATGTATAATAAATGATGAAATATATACATGTATAAGTAGCGTCTATGATAAAGCTTATAAGACATTGAGATGCCGACTCTGCCTTGTCACAACTTGCCCAACCAAATCATCTTATTGGTGAAATTCAGTGATGCATTTGTCAATGCACGCACTAATGTGAGGGTATTGACCGATCAGAAACAGTGAGAGTCGGGTACCCTCATGCATCGACATAATTGTTTCCAATTATATGTGGAAATCGGGTCGGTGGGAATATACATTTATTATCCACCTAATACAAAGTGTCATAAGAAACAAATAGGGAGTGTGTATGGACATATGTTGTATGTTCCGGGCGGCGCATACAGAAAAATAGTGCGTATGGAAAGATAGTGCATAACTAAAACGTACTGATATCTACATGCCACTTGTCCAGAACAGGTGGATGATAAGTACAATATAGACTGGTTTATGATAAAAGCGGTTGTATGCTCCTCGGAGTTGAATCTACTCAATATCCTCGCACGCTCTCGGATATTACTACGCGTCAAGTCCTAGGACCATACGGCCGATTGTATCTGAAACCAGTTGATATTGTGTATTTATCCTACCCCTAATAAAAAACGCCATAGGTTTAACATTGACTCAATGTATTTGACATAGCGTTGGATAAAGTGTTATTTATGCACCGAGGTGAATTAAAAAAACGGACCAATCAGGGACGAGATAACGAAAGTAGATCCGGCAGCATTGATAACTACTAACATGGATAATTACAAATATTCTCTGTATATCGGTGAGATGGGGTAGGATAAATATGAAACCGAACTCGAGTTAGCCTTCTCAATGTTTATACCACTCTGGTCAGGTCTGCTCCTCACTACACGAGGCTACACCTCGTGTAGTAATACACGACCTTCCCGTCGTGGCATAAACATTGTCAAGGCTAACTCTCGTTTGGTTTCTACTAAGTATTTCGATATCTTATAAGCTTAAGAATTTGCATTGCTGGGCAAAACCTGTTCACCTGTCTCATCAGTTCCCGTCCTTTCCTCGTTTCGTGTCGTCTGCTCAGGCTATTTTTAGCACACATTTCTGTGCCTGCCGCGTGCGAGGTCCATGGATCTGCTCCATCCAGTCATCGAGCGTGATATAACGTGTGCTGCGGTGCCTGTGGACTATCACATATTCGTTGCATATTCATATATTTACTCGTTTTATTGGGAACAGCTGTCGCGGTTTTTGATCATCTGTCAATATCTGCACATGTTCATGCCACAGGATACGTTCAGCAGTCAGGGGGAAGCAGTGTGTACCGTATCGAGTGATCTCTGAATAGTGCACATTTGACTCTTCTCGTCCAACAACCACGTGGAAAACACTGCACTGCTCAAAATGCGCATTATTGAAGTGTGACAACTGTGAGTCAGTGAAATCAATGCCATCACGGAGCATAGCGAACAAAACAGACAATACGGACATTTTTTTTCTAACATTAAAGATCAGAGCATAAGACCCTGCACCCACCAACACCGATTCTGGTCACGACAGGCCTTACGATTGACTTCACGATTGGAATCTAAAATTTGATTCATTGGCCATAGTGTTAGGTGTTTCTTATCGTAGGGTATCGGGAGGTCTATCGTGGTGCATCGGCGTAGGTGGGGGCAGGGTTTTAGCATGCACTGACAGTGATATAGACAATGAGGTATTGATATTTAGTAGAAACCGAACGAGAGTTAGACTTGACAATGTTTATTCCACGACGGGAAGGTCGTGTATTACTACACGAGGCGTAGCCGAGTGTAGTGAGGAGCAGACCTGACCAGAGTGGTATAAACATTGAGAAGGCTAACTCGAGTTCGGTTTCATATTTATCCTACCCCATCTCACCGATATACAGAGAATATTTGTAATTATCCATGTTAGTAGTTATCAATGCTGCCGGATCTACTTTCGTTATCTCGTCCCTGATTGGTCCGTTTTGGGGACAAGCAACCTTGACATTGTAATGTATTCAACTTTGAGGTTTCCTTTAAATGCTAGTTGCAATCATCACTCAAGGTTCTTTGGCCTGAGTCGGTGAAAAGTGTGTATTGTTTGTGGACCCAATAAAGAAGCATAGAGTACCTCGACTGCATATCTTGTCTGTGAAGGGCTGACACAGCTAAGCAGTACTCTACCTGCTACAACCTACCTTCATTGCAGGTACAGTGCTTTACTATATACCCATGCCGTATACTGTAAATTTATTATTATATACCTGTGGTAGTATATCCTACACATACTGCCCGCTCCTACCCATGTCGTATTTATACCCGTACGATACCTAGGTGACGTTCGGGGTATGTATGTGGCGTACGGGGCATGTACGGCGGCAAAATCCAAATATTCCCCCAGTAGCAAAGTTAAAAATTCGATATTTTAAGGTATATAATAATAGAGAAACAGGCTGACTGTCTCCGTACGGATAAAATACTTGGTAAAATCGGCGATCAGATGAACCTCTGCCTTCAGCATCGGTTCATCTGATCGCCGATTTTACCAAGTATTTTATCCGTACGGAGACAATAAGCCTGTTTCTCTATAATACGCACCGTTTTGGCATATGACGTAAAAATACTGTACGGACCACTGGTCCGTACACTAAAATACAATTGATTTTTTTTTAAATTTCGGGTATATAGTAAATATATAACGTCCAACCATGCTTGTACAAGTCACAGAATGAGATGCTAATTTACCGTTTATGCGGAACTCGGCATAAATGCCTCGGTCCATACAAACGGTAAATTAGCATCTCGTTCTGTGACTTGTACAGCATGGTCAGGACGTTCTATATAATTACTGGTTGTTTACACCAGTACTTCATATCCAGTTGTGATTCCATTGTGATAAATCCATGGATTATTCCATATGATATCTTAGCTGAAGCTAGCACCTCCCCAGAGCAGCCCGTCCACTGACATGCTGGCCAATGACAGGTAGGCTGCAGATAGATCAATTGATGGGTGGGAAGGCGGTCTAGTTAGTAGGCGCAGGCTGGTTGATTGGGCTTGCGGGGGGGGGGGGGGGGGGCATTTTGGTAAGTGTTTAGGCGGATGGGTGGGTAGATTGTTGGGTGGGCAGGTGAGTAAGTGGGCAAGTTAGTCTAGGCAGTTTTCTGGGTATGTTGGTGGATGGACAGGTAAGGTAGGCAGATTTGTTAGGTAAGTAGGTTGTGTAGGCAGTTAAATTAGGTAGGTGAGCAGGTTGTTGTGTAGGCAGGTGAGTCAGTGGGCAGCTTGTTGGGAATACAGCATGTGAGTGCATGGGTCGATGGGCAGGTTGGTGGTCTGGCAGATAGTTAAAGAGAAAGGTTGGTGAATAGGCAGAATGGTGGGCGAGTAGACACCGTGCCTTACCATCATCAGTGTACGACATGACATATAGGCATTTGCTGGATTTCAGCATAGATGTAGCATGTTTGTCCCGTTCCCTCTCTTTTCCTTGTGCCCCCCCCCCCCCCCCCCCCCCCCGCCCCCCATCTTCCCTTCTTAATTTTTGTTTTTCGAAGATGACGTTATGCACCGCATGACCCCGACCCCTCTTGTGATGATTGGTCATGGAAACTCACCTCCCCTTCCGTAGTATTTACGTAGTTTATGGACATCCCCTAACGAAAAGGCACCTTTGGGGACAGGCACTGAGGCTTTTGACTAAGGGCGTTCCAAGAATAGAAGGAACCCTGTTCTGGGTGAAAGAATTACAAAGTTACCTGGTGAGGATGCTTCATGTTACTTACCGAGGATTATGATCTTCAGATATTGAAAAAATTGATTTGATTAATTTGTTTACCTCCAACCTCCACTTAAGCGCACTTAACTTAACAGAACACTTTAGTTAACTGGCAGTAATGAGACATGTCGCTAAATTTCTGACTAAATCACAAAATATCTCACCAAAAATGATGCACTCCTCCACCAAATATATTAACATTTACATTTATCTTGTTTGGGTGGTGCCCTCTATGATTTATAATGATAACGTGATTGAATCGGTATATTGCACTTATTTTCGCTCATATGAGTTGGCTCTCATTTACATCGATGTTACTACAAATATAACATTTTTGACGACAAACTTTGTTCAGTTACAACTTATTTTGGAATAACCATTGAAATAAAATAGTCGGGTAATTCAGCCTCTGGTGCCTGGAAATGCACAGGATTCCAGCATGCGAGGATGCCACACTTGAAGATTGAGCTGACTGTTTGCAATCTCATCAAATGACGTCCACATTCACTACTCTAGCTGATTTTAATCGGGCCGCCTAATAAAGTAATACGTAACACATCATTGCCTCGCTACTCAAACGTCAATGAATTGTCCTTTACAACTAATATAGTTTTATATAGATGGTCTTTCATCTGCAGAGTGTGGTACTATGTTGCAAGTCTCGCTACAATGCTTAGTTGCAGTTTGCGTCTTCTTTCTGAGCGATCATGTAGGTGGACATAATGTGCTGGTTCATAATTGATTGTATCGTATAGGCAATCGTACAAGAGGCGTATACTATGTCTATATATATGTGCCTACTTATGCATTAGGCGCCACGCAACGGGGTAGACACTCATTGTGGTGTAATGCGTGGTTAGATGAAAATATCTAATGTAAGTATACTATTAGTCTCTTAATTCTAGTCAATAATTATCCACCTATGAGATGAAAATGGTCCCATCAACTTTCGAAAACTTCGCACACAGTCCAATGAATCTGATATCCAGCTCTGTGCGTTAAACTGAACGGTCTTGATACAGATTAAGGTCCGTCACAAAACAGAAGTCCCCTGTGGATTGTGATGGGACCCTGAGGAATATGCCACAATCTGCGCGTTTGCCTGGTTGTATCCCTATACGCGCAGGTTATCTGCGGCGAACAACACAAGGCAGACAAATCAGGAATGTTGTGGCTTATTACCCAACTCGCCACCATAGACCACGTGGACATACCACACTGAAAATAAACGCGATCCGCTGTTGTAAGGTCGACTCGTACAGAGAGCAGCTCTCGCATCTTCACGCCCCACTGAGCAGTTTGTCAGCCTTGCGTAAAGGCCTCGTGAACTGCACATAGACGCCTCGTGAACGGCGCATAGACAGGCGGGTGCTGCGCACGCAGGTCTCCCAGATTAGAGGGCGTGTTGGTCGGGATTTCCGCGCGCCTGCGTAGAGAGCAGACCAGATAGGGCAAATCCAGCCGTGTTCGGTATTGACGTGGGAAGCCAGGCGGGGCTAGCTAGGGCCCATAGGCGGCGTTAGGCGGCACGAGGCAAGCCTGGCTGCACTATTTATCGAACGTTTATAACGCGATATGTTTACTCAGCAAGCCGTTGGATCTGGTTCCTGGCACAGCCCTCTCATCAAGCCAATAGGACACGTCATTTTGATATTTACTCAGAATATACCAAAGACTTAAAATTCAAATGTTAAGCAGATGTCTATATATCTATGATGTCTGACTTTGTGACACACAATAGTTATGCTTTATTATATTGTTGTTTGGTACTTTAGGTTTCGTGACATAATAGGAATTAGGCTATTGTTACGATTTTGTATAACCATTAGGCCCCTACAATCGTTGAGACCGGTCTTTTTTCAATATTTTTCAGATGCATTTTAAATCCTTCAGGAAGATTACTATTAAAACTTACCATCTTCTGGGCTTCTATACACTTACCGGATACTGTTGTATGCCTAGAATTAACACAGACCATTATGAACCTTAGAAATCCCACATACCACTATAGGACAAATATTTACCACATACCCATTTAGGCCTCAGACATATAGCACACCATTATAAGTCTATGGAATGCCAAACAACCATATAATATACCTTAGAAATGATGCACGCCATGGTGGACGTAACTAATACCACACAGCTTTGACTACCAATACTAGAGGGAAACTATGTTGTGGAAATAAGTCAAAGTTACGAGGTAAGGCTGGGAAAAATTACTGCCCAAGGCCTTGGCCGCGGGCAGTAATTTTTCCAAGCCTTACCGAGTAACTTTGACTTATTTCCACTGGTACGTGGTTTCCTTATTCCTATATACCTTCAATTATCGGCTAATATCGATAAAAACAGAACGTCTCTGAACGTCAACCTGGGCAGTAAACATCAACCTGGGCAGTAAACGTCAACCTGGGCAGTAACTTCAACCTGGGCAGTAAACAAAAGTTATTCCACCCCCAGCAGCGTTAAGTAATCATAGGTTGTTCGCTCATAGGTATATAGGAAAATTATATACATCAGCAGACGGGAAGGAGATTGAAGTCGGTCCGTTAACAACATAACGCACCATCACCCTACCAACATAGAAGACCAAACAAGCGCTTATCAATATCGCTCACATGCCAAGTAGTCCCGTCAAACATTGGATAACAGCCACCTTGCGTAACACCTCGTTCGTTGAACCTAGACGTGTGTGACGTCACAGCTTCGTACCGTGTGACGACAGAGTTTGGTTAACATTAACAGTAACGTAGGAAGTAGCACCTGGGATGACATAACGGCACCAAATGTTGATTAGAATGACGGCTACCTGATAGAGGACATTAGAAAGGCTGGTGAATAAATCTGGCTGCCAACTCGGCTGGTGGATAAATCTGGCTATCAACTTGGTTTGGGCTAAACATTTTAGTATAATTCCATTATTCTCAACATATATAAGGCTGCGACATAGATACAGTGTGCTACTTTGTTGGAGTAAGGCTGCTACGTTGTTGGAGTAATGTTCTATACTGAACACATTGTACTCTTTAACATGAAGCCACAGCCTCCTTATCATTATATCTAAATTCATACTTTATACTAAATCTCACTATCACTAGAGACAATTCTTTGTACATGTGTGTGAATGAGTTAAGTCTCAACAACTGACTGAATTCTCTCCAATTAACAAATAAGATACTTAAAACACAGATTATCTACCTTAAATAATCTGATTCATACATAGTAAACATCTCATTAGACAGTTTATGATTTTACAGGCTCTATTGAAAAACCTCATTCGAAGGAGTATATTTTGTCTTCCCTGTAAATAATTTCCTTTTCTGCATACTACTTAAATCGTATCATCCCATAAAAGGGGGTCAAACGGGTTGAACTAATATAGCTTAACAAAAGTAGTGTATAGGAGACAGCTATAAAGGGCACAGTCTTTGTTCTTTGAATGTTGTTTTAAATATTCTCAGAGACCCTCATGTGAGTCTCCATTCAATACTTTTTTCCCGCAAACCTCATTCTATAAATAGCACATCTGCTCAGTATTCTTTATTAGAGCGTGTTAGCATGCGCTAAATACATCGTCTAGAGGTTAGAGTCAGGGTTAGAGTCTATCTTAAAACTGGATGAGTTTTAATCTTGGCCACCGTATGCCACGACTGGAGTTTGGCGTAGTGGCTTCATGAGGCGAAGCCGAGTGAAGTCTGGAGCCAAAACCCCAGGAGTGGCATGCGGTGGCCAAGATTAAAAACGAATCAGGTTTTGATTTTATCCTATCCCATCTCCTACATTTTGGAATATTATTTGATAACAATCCTGTATGCCACTAGTGGCATATAAAACTCTGTATGCCAGTCAGCATGGCATACGGAAACACAATGTTACGCCTATGGGATTTTATATTAGGGGTAGGATAAAGAGTTAGAGTGGTTACATTGAACTTTCAGTGTGCTTCCAGAAAACTATCCCTTTACTATCTGCATGCTGTTCACTGTGATAGTGAGAACAGAGCAGGTAGCCAGTGTCTCAGGGTCTTAGAGGTGTGCCCAGCTGACCATGACCAATCACTCAAGACTGAAATACCTCATTGACCCACTGTTGCTTGATATGATTTGATCCTAGACTCAGGCAGTTAGAGAAATGACAAGTTGACTGGGTGCAGTTGGGTTACAGAAAACTATCCATAGGCTAGGTCTGACTCAAACCTTTTAATTGTTATTCATTTATAATTGCACGCTCATTCATCTGTGATGAACATACTTTTGGCTCCTACTTAGTGGCTTCACCATTTAGAATTAAAGAATGTTGTCTGTCTCTGGGGTTCAGCATGGTACAATTGATCATGCAATGGTTTAAATGAAGCATCCGGTGCGGCCATGGGAATGGATGTGAGTCTCATAATGACGTCATAATCTGTAATGGTACTCAAAGCCACTAGTGAAGTCATTATATTTGATGACGTCCATAATGAAAACATCGCTTGGTACTGGCGTTTATTGTGTTATGAAGCCAATTATATCTACGAAAATGTTGTTAATGATTTCATATTGAATAGAAAGAAAAAATAGTATATACTATCCTGGAACCATATGAATTACATTAATATACCAACATGTGTTTTAGAAATATATGGACTATCGGATACTAAGTACTGGGGACATAAGACGGTCAAAACTCACGCCAAATTCCCATATACCTAATTCCATCAACCGATCATATTCTTCTGTCGCATCTTACCCCTGTCATAACACACACTATGTAACCCCACATATTTACCACCATGTCCCTGGGACAAGTCAGCCCTCTTATATTATGCTGGGGGGAAAGGAAAGTAAAACGTACTGTTACGTTTCTGAATGTCTCTTGATATCTATTTGCATATTCTAGCTTACTTCAACTTTTGTTTACGCTTTGAAAAAACAAAGGGAAAGCGTTTCTACGTGTTCTGTTTACATTCTTTTACACATTCCAACCTATGCCCTAGTTGCACTGGCGTAAATCCATGTCAGAAAGGACATGGATCTCACATATAAACTATGCAAATCCAATGCTTTACATTTTACTACGCAATCCAGTCACACTGGCATATTATGCTGACGTTTTATACTACATATTTGAAACATTGGGCACCACATAACATGCGTATTCTGAAGATTTCTGTTTATTATAGCTTTACGTTTCATTATGTTTCTTTATGCTTCAGTCAAACTGGCATAAAACAAACGGCGTTTTCCCGTATACGCACTTTATCTTCTGCATTTTTTTAGAGATAAATATGCGCGATGGTGGGCGAGAAAACGCGGAGTTGTCTAGATTAAGTCAGAATGCGTAAACGAACCTAAACAAAATGTGGAAGAAAACGCGGTGTCAGAATTACTCTTAAAACTTTTATGTCTACACATTTTTGAAACATAAATTGTTGCATACAGAAGCATAAATAAGTGTCAATGAAGTTTAATAAACGTAATAGAATGTTATAGAAAAACAAAGAGATACGCTACCTTTTTTTTTCTTTTTTTTTGTACTGTAGAAGGGTACATACAGGTGATCTCTGCATTGCAGATTTTCAGGTCCCCTATTCTCGTAACGGAGAACATCTTCCGATATCATTAAACACTTCCCTCCATTACAGAAATTTGTACAGGGTGATGATGGGTCAATGAGTAAGATGTAAAAGAATGAAAGCATTTTAGCAAGGAGCTCCCCGATTCCTGACATGTTACCAGCGTATTTGATTAGGACAAACACAACAGGCTAGTTCAGGTGTACCTCACAAAATACTTAATCTTCAGGTGCTTTTTGAATGTGTAAAGACTCCCGTTTTGGATCTCGATTGGGATCTGATTCCAGTTATTCATGCTGGAGTAGACGGGGCTTTTTCTAAAGAAGGACGTTTTAGGTCTTTTTAATTTGATGATTCTTTTGTGCTGGGTACGTGTTATCGGTTCCTTTGATTCCTCAACATCAGCGGCAATTTTCCTCATTAGTAAGGTTTTAAGATACTTTCTTCTGTTTTCCAGGTTTTGGACACCACAGACAGCGTGCAGGTCATTAGTGGACATTTCCCCCACCATACTTTTCATGCAAATCCGTAGACCCCTATTTTGGCATACCTGCAATTTGCTCCTTAGCTTGATAAATGCTCCATCCATGAAATAACATGGGTAGTCAAATATAAGGGCTATTAACGAGGTGTAGATCTTAATACTAGTCCCTCTACTGATATATCCCCTAATTTTCGCAAGCTTGAAAAGTCTGTAGTTAACCTTTTTTAACGTTTCTGTTACACATTTGTTCCAGCTAAGCGTTTCATCCACTGTTATACCTAGGTACGAGTATGATGTACAAAAAGGTAGCTCGTTTCCATTCACCATTAGCTTAGCATCGCGGTGAGCTTCTTTTACCCTATTCAGCTTATATTTGGAGCCAAATAGACAGATTTTGGTCTTTTTTGTATTAATGTTCATATGGTTGACTCTACACCACTGTTTAAGCCTTGACAAATCAGAATTCAACCTGTGCAATGAGTTGACATGGTTTTTGTCTGAAGTGTATAATACGAGATCATCAGCATAGGTAATGTGGGAGCAACCGTATAAGGAGGTGATCATATCGTTAATATAACAATTAAACAGCAAGGGACCGAGTATGCTGCCCTGGGGGACACCATTTTTGACCGGGAGAAATTTAGAGAATGACTCACCCACCCTTACTCTCTTTTACGTATTAATGTTTAAGATCTAAAAAAAGTAATTCTGACACTGTATTTGTTCAATGCTCTGTTCATGTTCTTTATGCATCCTAACTTACATTTACGTAATTCTGCGTTTTGGCGTGGTTTACATAGCCATGAATCGATGGTTCTGTGGACAGGCGACCGTAAACCACGAGATACCAAGTAATTGCCATATCAAAGGGTATAATAATAAGGACTAGTTTTGCTCTATAGTACAAAGGGACTATTTTACCGTATACCATGGTTTTCAAGGAAGTATACCATGGATTTGAATCCGTTTACCACAGTTATGGTATTTGACATGTTTTATATAATGGGTCGTGGTTTACTTGAGTCCTTATATATATTCAATGGGGATTCAGTATCTGATGGAAAACAAAACGTATTTGTAGATTTCATAAAACGTCGATGAACACGTTGATAGAATGAAGGACTTAAACTAACACGAGAAATAGTGCATGTATTTATCCTGAGTGGTTCAACATCCTGCCTCTCCTGCACGATTCCCCACACCTCCCCCGCAGACTGCGCTATAAATAGACTCACCAGATAGACATCAATGTGCATTGTACACACCTGTAGATGCACATGGGGAAGCGTTTACCTGTTGCTAAGTCTTGGGCTTCGTCGTTACCATCCCCATGGATTCCGTGGATGGACAGCTTCAGTTTAACCTGGGTTACAGAGGGTGAGACGCGACCATGTGCGTGATCAAACATGGCGTGTGCGGATGCAGTCTATTTTTAGCATGGAGAGAGGAAAACGATACCTATTGTGAGAGGCTCAGGTCTGTATCGCCTAAAATAGTACTATATTCCCCACCCTAACCCCCATACCTCTGTATGTTAACCAGCCACGCCCCAGCAGCTGGCCATATTAAGACAAGAGAGGGACTGAAAATACATGTAATGAACTACCTTCATGTGGACGTATACATTTCCTGGATATTTTCCGAATCTGTGGCACAGTGTCTGAGTATGCGAGTAAGCCAACTTCATTCACATGAAGGCTAAAATCTAATGCACACCTACCGATTCTGGAATACCTATATGTACCTGTGTCGGCGACAAAGGAAGGGTACTGTAATCTAGCAATATGTAATGTTCCCGGTTACAGGAATAACTACAAGATGGAGCTTTTAGATGTTTAATATAGAGCATAAGATAAGATCGGATGAACAGTATAAACTGGGGAGATATTGATATAATCCACATCAATGTACAATATCCAGTGATACAGCAACTATGAATATCCAGCACACATACACAGTAGTCCTTTGCTAATCCTATATGGCACAGTATTTAACACTGACTGTAGTTCACAGTATTACACACACAAGTCCCATTGGTTGAAATAGTTCCAGCATAGAGGATATCCCGTCACATGGCTGCTTGTAGCGTGGTCCCAATTCTTATCCAAGCTCTATGGCAATAATAGCTGACTTCACGGCTGGTCTTACTCTGATGGTCACAGCTGGTCTTCTCCTGATCATCTCAAGACTGTCCTCCCTTATATACTGAGTACATTTAATATTCAGAGAGCACTGTAATGTTTCTAAAAAGAGATTACCACATCATCTTCAAGATGGGCTTTCCCCTACAAGTGACTCCCGGCAAAGCTGTCTCACCATGAATCACACACTGGCTCACGGATGTTTCCACTGCCCTTAACCCGGAACAGTGCTTGTCATTGCAGGATTAGTTTCTGTAGAACAGCTCAGAATCCATCAATTATTTGATTATGGGTTTGCACCAGGATGTTACAGAACACTACATTTAAACATAGGAGTAAAGTCTTATGTATACAACTATAAGCTAAAACACTATTACAGAACTTTGTCTTAGTGATCTATTACAGGTGTTAGATGATGGTTCACCTAGCTTTTGTTATCATTTACAATCAAACCAATACTGTCAACTGAATTTATGAAGATTAAAATCAAATAAACCAGATTGGGGCTGTCCATAAATTATGTCACACTTTTTAAGGGCATTTTTAGAACCCCCCCCCCCCCCCCCACTCCTGTCACACTTTGTCACACAAATTGTACCACCCCCCAAAATATTATGTCACACTTTCCGAAACACCCCCCCCCCCATTTTCTTTCATATATAAGTATGATAGCATACCATAACAGTTATTACATCTTTGACAAAGATACTGTAAAAAACTACTAATTTAGAGGGAGATACTACATGAGACAAAACTCTTAAACTCCTAGATCACTGAAAAGCTATTGATACTTCACCATACTTTATTGTATTGATTATCAATTTAGACCAACCAATCACGAATATGCAGTGCTGAACTTTTGATCAAACATATACCTAACCTGGTCTAGTCTGCTCTGGTGAATTACTACCAAAATCAACATCTTCCTCCCTCATGTATATGATGAAACACATTTATGAGTTCAACCTGCCCACAAAATGGGCACTGTACAAAAGTTGGCAGGTGGTGTATTTAGGGATTTATCCTTGTGCATAATCATCGAACCCATAACAGACCATTTCCACCTGATGACTGCTTAGCATTTACCTCATTGGTTAGGAGAGCACAATTTCTCACAGAGAAACCTGAAGATAATCCCTTCCTAAGCAACTGCTAAGTATATATTTCCAATATACAAACCTGCCAACTCCTTCCCCCACACCCACTCACTGATTTCTTCTACTAACAACTGGAATCTAATGGGATAGATTCCCTACATGGCACAGAGCCAGCAAGCCTGTTTGACCAGTTATTCAGCCTTGTGCTTTTAGTGCCCACACACCAACCCCCTCTCCCTGTCCACTCCCACCCCAACCCCTACTCATAGACTTCTTCTGCTAACAATCAGAATCTGATGGGACAGATTCCCTACATGGCACAAAGCCAGCAAGCCTGTTTGACCAGTTATTCACCCTTGTGCCCTTGCTGCCCACAGACAAAACCCTGATACAGGAAGAATGATTGGGACTTAGCCATAATGTTTGCAAATAGCTGTATTATCAAGGTGATTATTTTGTGAGAGTTCATTGTACTTTAGAAGTACCGCGCTCATCCATTGTAAATGGAAATATCATTACCTCCTAGTCTATATACTTGAGTTCCTCAAATTCAATCTTAATCTGACTAGTATTTCCTCCATAATTCTTGAACTACTTGACCTATTTTTAAGATTTAAACATCTTTGTGATCCTCTCTTCCCTGGCTATCATTTGGATATATCATTCTAATTATAGATATGAAATCAATTTTTTTTTTTATATCATGAGCTTTGCTCTATTTATTGAACCAAATTGATTTGCGATACAGTACAATCCATCAGTAAGTTATAAGGGAGCTATGCATCCGTGTACAATCGTATATCCTAGTGGCTACAGGTGATCAATCCAACGTTGACAGTGCTTGAAAAAATTATGCAAGATGCTGAAGGTACCTGATATAAACTAAGTACTCCATTTACCTATACAATGCAATATCACTTTATCATAGGTGAGGGCAGAAGCTGGGCCAAAATTCAGAAAGTTCTACTCTCCCTCCCTTTCCTGCCCAGAAGAGAAAAACTAGAGGAGGCCCCCTTGCCTACCCCTTAGTTCTGTTTACGCATAAGCTTACCAGACAACTTCTATTATAAAAAACAAAAAATCCTTACTTCTGCCCTGAACCACAAGTAGAGGAAGCTCTATTTTCCATTTTCATCCTTTTCTGAGAACATAAAAACACACAGTTACACATTTAAAATAAGGAGTAGCCAGCGGTAGACAAAGACAAGGAAGGTTGGCTTACAAATAGACATGACACAACAAAATAGCACCGTACTATTATAATTCAGGTATGTTAAAAGGGTAATCACCTAGGAGGAAGAACATGGGACTACCCTACCCCAGCACTCCCCTAAAAAAATCCCTGTTCTCCCGACATGGTGCTACACAGAACTGTTTGTTTCTTGGACACTTGCAGGATCGTTTCTTTGGTTAACATCATGCACTCCAGTATATCGTTCCATTTAAGAAACCGCTCCTTTTTACCTAGTAAGTTGCATACATATTTTTCTACACAGAGGCTATTTCGAAATTCCCTACTCCAGTTGTGTACTGAAAACTCGCTGTTGTAGAACAATTTTTGTCGGAAAATGTAGAACATTGCGTGGAGACTTATAAAACGAAGCATATTAGCTTGGTTGCCTTTATTCCCTAGCCTGACTATCAGTTCAATTGGATCAATGTTTAGTACAACATCTATCCACGCCTTCAGCCAATTTTTCAATTGCTTCCAAAAAACCACCACCATAGGACATTCCACCAAGAAGTGAATTATTGAGTCAGTGTCATGACAAAATGAGCAATCAGGTGAAGATAAGACCCTGATCTTAAAAAGGAAGGAATTAGTAGGCACTACATTATGAATAATCTTGAAAAAAAAAGACTGTAACTTTGTTTCCCGTGTGACCCGGTAGGCACTCTTATAGATTTCTGCCCAGCCTTTATCCGAAATGTTTTTGTGCTTTGCCGTTTCCTTCCAAAAAGCCAGACCCGGAGATCCCACCACTACCCTACCCACTAAGAAGTTGTAAAACTTTTTATTGATACAATTCATAACATTGAACGAACCACCTCCATTGTCCTGAACCATGAGACACATGGAATCTGATTTAAAGTTTTCAAAAGACATCGTACCAAGCCATGGGATATTTTTCTGGATTTTAGACCAAGTTCGCTCATCACATCTTACATTATAAGTCTCCTCAATGTCCCCTCTCGTCATGAGTTTTTTTTCACGTATTAGATCTCTAACTTGAACAATACCTGCTGGTCTCCAGCTTCGGAACAGCATAATCTCAACTTCCCAGTCCCATTGAATAAACATGTTATTTAAGAGAGGGTCGTTCTGCTTTTCTCTCTCACTACCCGGTGGTACGTTGTATAAATCCCTCCACTGTTTAATTATTTGTTTATAGAATTTTGGAACGCCGGGAGGGTCTCTAAAGTCCACCTTTTCAAGAAAGAACTCCCATATAGAAGTCTTTACCTCTGAGAAACTCCTGAAAAAAAGGGTCCATGGCAGATGGTCCTCTTTGCATAACCTAGACACCCATTTGATCCTGGAAACCTCGTACATTATTGACCCCAGCCCCATGCAAGCAAATACATTTGTACTGCAAATTCGAATCAGGCAAATATCCCAAAATGAAATCCCCCCCAGGCAAATACCTCAAAATGACCCCCCCCCCCCCCCCATGAACCCAGCCCGTCAAACCGATCCAAGCGATCACCCCCTCCCCCTAGCCAGAGTAACCAGCCCCGTCTCCTCAATGGAGATGAGGGGTGAACATTTTACCTATCCCTCCTCCCTGCCGTAAATAAGGCACGCTCCTTACGTTCGTCATTTATCAGAGCGTGCTCGCATGTGCTATATATACGTTGCCTATAAAAGGTTAGAGTGGTCACATACACTTTTAGCGTGCTGAGAAAAATGTTTCCCTTCACTACCTCTGGCTATTCACTGTGCTATCATATAAGGAGCAGGGTGCCAGTGTCTCAGGGTCTTAGAGGCATGCCCAGCTGTCCATGACCAATCACTCAAGACCGAAATACCTCAATGAACTACTGTAGTACTGGTGTTTGATATGTTTGGATCCTATAGATAGACTCAATCAGGCAGTTACAGAAATGGTAAGTTTACTGGGTGCAAGTGGTTACATAAAACTAGGAGCATATGTTATTTCCATTCATAATGGAAGAGCGTGGTATACCAAAATCTCATAAAATAAAAGTAAGAGAATATCAATACTTTGGTATATTTCATTTGAAATGTTTATCATTTTCTGGCTAACGTTTTTGATTTTGACTTGTGCCTGGTCTAGCATACTACAAATCACATTCACCTTGTCGTGGTTGTGACTGAATTTTTCATTTAGGGTCTTGGTCAACTGCCCTAGGCTACTTCTCTGGCTAATAGGTTAGCTATGCCACTCAGTTTGCTCTTTGATAGCCCCTTAGCGCTTGATGCACTCTAGTTTGTTTTGCTTGAAGGTACTTCATTTGGAGTATTAGTGCCCTTGGTTATCCTCTTACTAACATATTTGTCATCTGTTTTCCTTCTACTTCTAAGAGTTCTTTTGTCATCTTCAGATGGGGTATCATCTGGAACATCCATATATTTGGCACTATTATCATAGTCCATTGATATCTGATTTCTGTTAAATTGCTACACCACAATGCACACACTTTCACATGGTCACTCAGCCATGTAAGTTCTATTTAAAGGAACCAAGTCAGTAGTGGGGCAGGGATACGGGACACAGGGATACTGGGCAACTGATCCTTTTACCAGGCCTTTATAGTTGGTGCATGGATAGTGAAGTGTTAGATTCTCTGCAGTAAGCTGAAAGCCTGTGTGAGCATTCTATCCTCTAGATGACATACATGGGCGCAATTTCCCGCGCTCAACAATCATGGACAGAATGCAACCCAAACCATTTAGATGTTAATAATGTTATTCATTTAAAATTGCATGCTCATTCATTTGTTTGAGGTTGTTATGTTATGCTATCATACTTATATATGAAACTTGGTGGGGGTGTTTCGGAAAGTGTGACATGATTTTTTTTTTTTGGGGGGGGGGGGGGGGGGCGGGGGGTCGGTACGAAATGTGTGACAAAGTGTGACAGGGGGTGGGGGAGGGGGTCCTAAAGATGCCCTAAAAATAGTAAAATTAAAAAGTGACATAATTTATGAATAGCCCCTTTCCAGTTATAAAATGAACGGTTTTACCGAGAGTCTATGCAAAACTTAACAAGTAGGCCTTCTCTACCAAACCCGACGAACTAGACTGGTGTGCTCACGTTCACGAAGGGCCCAGAAAAACATGGATATCGTGAGTTTGGCAGGCAAGCAGTGTTGGCTTGTGGTCCTGTGCTTTTGCTCCCTTGTCGACAGACTGTCAAGATTGACACGTGCTTCTGTTTGTCAGTGCCCGGGATATCCTGCCCTATATAGACCAAAACGAGGCTTCAGGGAATTCCTAACAAGGTCACGTGAATAATTGAGGGTTCGATCGTCGGTGCCGCATCACTACAAGGCGATCATATATCTCCCTCTGGATATTAGACAGCCTAGGCCACCAGTCTACATGTTGAGATAGTGGGGAAGTACTGTGAACCGAACGAAAGGATGTGCCAAATGGTGAAGGCACAGATCTCAGGCTGGTAAGTCCTAATTCGTTATGTGCTTCTGACTCCGAGTGCAGTGTAGACTGACAACTGTCAACAAAGCTTTGTTTTGGGACTGAAACTGAGTGAGAGAAGAAGACGCGAACACCGGTTCATAGTAACCATACTATCCTTTGTGTGTTCTCTAGTATACGTGGTAATCTTATCAGGACATGTAAACTCCCATTTGTAAGACACATTCCTACTAGCGGAATTAAAACGAGCCTACCTGTCACAAATTTGACACGCTAGGTCTATAAATCCCTTCTGGCTGACCGGATGGGGGATACGAGAAAAGCGACCATTCATAAAACTTACGACGGATACGGTATACCGTAATTGGCGTAAACGCCTCGTTCCGTACAAACCGTAAATTTTCATCTCATTCTGTGACTTTTACAACATGGTTAGGACGTTATATATTTACTATATACCCGAAATTAAAAAAAAAAATCATTAATTTTATTTGACACATGTAGAAATAAGTGAAATTTCCATTTCTGGCCTCGGGTTTCCAATTTGAAGATTTATAAAAACCATTAAACTGCAATAATTGTGGGTCACGGTTCAAGGGTCTATCACCATACAACGTCGGCAACCAGCGAACGCCGGAACTTGTAAATAGACTGAATTATGGGATACCTCAATAGGGCATATGGGGATAATGTAGGGATAATTCCCACATTAGGAGCCCCTCCCACCTACTACAATTAACTCTACGATTAACCCTTTGGCCGCGCCGGCGACAAACTAAAAAAATCGTGGAGGTGTCGCCGACGAACTCCTCAATTAGTCAGGTTTGTCACTGACGAACTAGCTCCGCGCCGACGCACTACAACAACAAAACGTTAATCGTAGAGGCTCTACGATATTCAAACATGTTTGAATTTCATAGAGCATCGTAGTGCGTCAGAAGGTTAATCGCAGTGCGCAGCGGTTTGTCGCCGCAATTAGTCAGCTTTCCATAGTTTGCCGCCGACAGCGTCGGCGACAAGCACTGCTGTCGCAGACTTAATCGTAGTGCGTCATAGTAGGTGGGAGGCCCCCTAAGAAAACGCACCGGCACCCTTGTGGGGATCGGTAAGCGGGGTTTGGGCGGTGATGGAAGTCAGTTCAAACTCATCAGACACAGTGATTATCAGCTATGACCAGATCGAGGACGTCTGAAAATATCGATAAACCGATAGGCAGTAGGCCTTGAGATGGTTGCTTATCATAGATAACTCAGTTTATTATGGTGACACTCCGAATAATGTCCAGTGAGCACGCTATTGAAAAAAGACCCTTGAAATAGAATTACATAACTGATTTCAATATATCATATATAATATATGTACGGTATGAGTTTTGCTATAAAAATTGGTAGTTTAGGAAATTTATTGTCCAGTGAATTATGGCAGGCACTCCTAGATAATCTAACGCTGATCAATAGCGCAATAATACACTGTGCACTATCAATAGCAATATAAACCTATTGTAATGGGTGTTTATTCAATATACATTCTAATCGAAAACACAGAAAAATCATCTTGGAAACAGAGATGGCAGCTTTACACTTTTCTATGGAAACCCACTTTTTCATTTTCGGTATTTTATGAAATTTTCCCAGTGTAAAACAAGTAAAATATGGATAGAGGCTCATTCATTGCAATAAAACAGTGGTTTGAACCTCACCATAAACCCCCAGCCCATTGCCGTGGCCAACACCAACCTGTCTTTTCACATTGTCTCGGTTTCTCTGAGGCAGCAAATTTCACATGAAAAATAATTTCTCTTTCTCTAAGAAATATCAATTTTCCATTGGCAATTCTAAAAGAATAAACGTGTAAATGAAATTAGGTCAGTGTCATGGATATATATTTTCTGCTTTCTACGTCAAGATTGTAAATTCACATAATGTAGGATATAGTTAACCTTATACAGGGTAGATCCCATATCCTCGACCTGTCACTTCAAGTCGCCAGCCCAGATAAGAAGGTCACCCCACACATTTCCCCGAATGGCTGGTAGGGGTCGCGCGCGGCGTGGTATCGGAAGGTGGACGGAATGGGGGGTGGGTATTTGTTGCTGGCACACGGGAGCTGTGTGCGGGCGGACGGCGAGGGAGGCAGTCCACTAGCCGGTTTTGGCGCGTTGTGTTTGATTATTATATACCATAGGTTAGACTTAAACCATGGGGGAACTCCCGAGGTCTGCCTCTTCCTCTCTTACTAGGTTACTACATTATGTTAGTGACTTCTACCGGAAATACCTTTGTAGGTAAGTCAGCCTGTACCCACACATATATTTCACATAGTTAGGTATAACGCATATATATCTGCCAATGCATTTTGCATATATATATATGTATACACATGTACTTACAAATATACATGTATGCATGCACACATTACTTTCAGTTGCTGGGTGGCCTGCTACCGGGTTTCCACTCTGCATATAACACACGTGTGTGTATGACAGGGAAAGGTGGATTGGCGGTAGGCAGGCGTTTTTAATTTGATGAGAAGCAAAACGGTCCAAGGACTCAAAGTATGGTCAACTTGGAGAAATTATAAAAATAGTGAAGGGTTAGAACGATGAAGTAAACGTAATGAGCGAAGGTGTGACACACATGAAAATCAATTAAAGCCTTGACACCAACTGTATCCCGCTTAGTCTTGCCTATTGGATAAGAGGCACTTCAGTTCATATTTAAATGTGTCATTCTAATATGTACATGGACTTGGAGTAGATAAGTATCGATTTATATGACCTTGGTTTTAGTATCCTAAGTTTTATTTATCTAAACGCTGCTCCCTCCCACATTCTCTCTCCAAGAGAGACAGAATGGAACGCAAAAAGAAATACAGAGAAATAGACCGACAGAAAGAGAGAGAAAGAGAGGGACAAGTAAATATGGTCTTTTTACATTATAAACCCTCACTAGCCTGACTCTGTTATCAGTACTACAATTTTGAAGCACAGGAAGCGATAACAATTTGAATTGCCCAACATTGTTCATACTGCCAATTGGATTTCTTAGACTTAAGATACGTATTGTGCCTTCTCCTATTAAAGTTTTTTCTTAATTTTCATTTTACGCAGTTTATTTCGAAAAGGTATGAATTGAGTGATGTATTGAGCCACCGATGATCTAATCTTCGATATGTATATCCATATGATCAATTAGAATAGTTGTCATAAATCTACTGTCCTAAATATACTTAAGTTGAGTCATTTGGCTTGTGTGCAACAATGACGGATCCAGGCGACGGGGGAGGGGGACCTCGGTCCCTGTCCTTTAAGCTGCACAAACATTGGGTGAAATGACTATAAAAAGATGAATGTGAACAGAAGACCTTAACAGGCGAATCTAGGGCAAGATCTAATAGAAAACTGTGTAGAGGTGATAGAATAAGACAGATGTTTGAGTAAATATTGCAAGAAAGAATAGATTGCCCCGTGTTATCACAAGGTAATGTTTTCAGAACCCCAAAGTCCCCCCCCCCCCCCTCACACCCACCACACACACATACACACACGTAATAAGAAGGAATAGCGTAGAGATCCGTGTCCAATGAAAATATGCCATGAGTTTTAGTTGCAGAGTAATCTCATGAGCTAAGTATAATTGAACGAATTGGACGTTAAACTACCAAAACAAACAAAATCTCATGGGGCAAAGGCGAGTGAGAATACGTAGAATACCATAACAGATGGCAAGTCTTCAGTGGCTGTGGAATGAGAGTCGTTTAGATTTTATTTCACCCCTATCACTTACTGATTGGCTAACATTTGTGACATCATCCCCCAGTGAGACTTTACTTACTCTTTAATCGGCGATATTTTGCAGTTTGGAGTCCTCTTCCTTCTGCGCAGCATCCTGCACGGTTTATTTTTAAAATTGCAAAATAAGTGTAATGACATTATTCATCAATAAAGGATATCTCTATACATCAGTATGAGTTGAATCAATATGACGTCATTTACGATACATCACCAGTTGACAATTTATTTGTATGTAAGAAGTGACCCACGCCCACATGACTTTTATCAAGATTGAGAGAGTATAGCGATACCAGGATATTGTGTGTTGAGGGCACTGTAACACGCCGGACGTGGTATCGGGTACCGATCTGATCAATGTGCACAAATTATAAAAGTAAGGGAACCTCCCCTTTCACTCTCCACCCACCTACCCAGAGGCAGTTTAGCACTCGCATCGTGGACATGAGTGACTGAACTATCAGTAAGCGTTGAGATAGCTCATACCTGATAAGACAAAGGTGAAGGGGATGATAGTTCAATTGACGGTTTGGATCTCCTGGTGCTGAGAAAATGCCATTGGTGTATAGTATAGGTATTTGACCAACTTTTGGATATGTCACACTAACAAAATATATATTTGAAATAACACTAATATACTTAATTAACATTATTTACCTCAGAATATACACCTATCATAACACAGCAAATGATATAACTGACTTGTATGACTTGTAAAAAAAACCCTTAAGAACAGTGACCTTTGTGCTCCTAGCGTACATGAAAGATCGTTAGCTAAAACTTATTTTGGTTTAGTCTTCGGCATTATAAACAATAGTTGACTTTGGCAAAGTACAGCGCTCTAGATCATCGCCTCGACAGTAGCGTTACAGTACATAGCGACTCTGTTGGCATGGGGGTTTGTTTCTCTAAAACCCAGTCCTACTTACTCACCTGTACACACCACCTGGTTTGATGTTTTTGCCGTCACCAGTGTTGTTCATGCTGAGAGGTTATGTGACGTAAACAGTCACCAGGTCCGTGTTTACCACATCTTGACAACATAACAGAAACATCTCAAAACATGTTACAAACTTCGTATTTTGTTTAAGTAACAAGCTCGTATACATTCGCCTGGATCATATCTTGGTTACAAGGAGTTTAAGTGTTTTCAGTTTATATCAATTTCTAACCCAACTCATTTCCCTCTCAGGTGATGGTTGTGAAGTTTGATGTTTCCTCTCGGGAATGGTGTGATTAAACACGACTGTATAGATATAGGTCGGTGGGTTAAGTCACTCCTTTCCCATCTGGACTGAGCGAGAGCGCTGTGTAACATTGGTCTTATTTTCCATACTGGTATTTTTCTGTGGAATGGAGAAAGGGAGAAGATATCTTATGGCAATATTTGTGATGGAAATCTAATACATTTCATTGTAATGAGCGTTTTAGGCAGAATGCTTAGCGTCCACTCACGAATTCATTTATCACCTGCAAACGACCAGAACTTAATCCGTTATCATCCATATCAGCCCTCATTTAGATACCTTAAACATTCATAACGACAGTTTCAATTGGCAAATTAGAAGGCCTAGAGACAGGCAAGTTGTCATCATGTCAGAATGTAATATCAGTAATTGACACTCATTCTGCTTTATCAGCTGTAGTTCTTGGAATTAGAACGTCTTTCTCAAGCCAATTTTTCTCATCAAACCTGTTGTCTCGTCACGAAAACAATACCAGGAGTGAGCAAGTAGGTAGAGTTTGTCAAACGCTGCCGACTGGAGATCAGATTTGACATACTGTACTACAGTCCCGGCGAGACTTTAATTGGTATCCATCCGATCTCCAATCATCAATAATTACCAACCTCAAAATTGACATTTTCATTGTATACATATGTATGTGGTCTATCATTATAATAGGCTTTAGTTCTATATACCAGGCATGCAACATTACGACATCTCACTACCTCCTCTACATTTACATCATGCAAGCTAGTTGTAATTTGCCAATGCGACAATGCAGCCTGCTGCTCTTGTCTTTTTATCGTTAGATTAGGATATCCCATTTGTATGGGAATACGATTAGTCCGCGATGCATTTGGAAATATTTATATCCTACCATAAAGTGCTAGTTCCACAACACTTAACATGATGCATTTGCTATGTTATATCTTGGTAAATCTTGGTATATCTTACCTCCTTTGGCACTAGGTAAAGTATTCTCCCCTGATCTCCATTCAGGGGTGAACAGCTGTCCTATGTTAATTAACGAGGCTCTTTGCAGTTAGGGAACCAGCGAGGAAGACTCTACAAAATGGCTGGACCTGAGAACCAGCCAAGCTTCACTGGAAAACTACGTTTAAATATACAGTTATAACATAAGATACAGCTGTTTTGAAGGTTGGCAAAGACAAATGGGTATATATTTATCGATTCGATTTTGTTTTCATATCTGTCAGAGTGTGCACAGTATGAAATGATGACTCCGGTGGAGAGCTCTATGGCAGAGGAACCCGGCCCTGTATGGAACAGGGCCGGGTACACTGGCTACTTTGGCACATGCAATGTGATAGGTCTTGTGTGTTGATGGAACCAGCACTTCAGAGGTAAGGCTGTATTCCACCAACCAGACGAAAACGTTGTACAATGCCCGTACAAGGGTTGCACAAGGGTTGCTGGAAAATCTGATGAAATTAAGATTTTGTCTGGTTGGTGGAGCAGGTCGGTATTTCGCCCGATGTTCATCTGCCAGACATCTGCTTTTGGTTGCTGGGTTTGAGAGTGTCTGTTGGGGGTGTCTGGCGCATCGCTCGAGCATCGCCCCAGAGTTGCTGGGACCTGGGGCAGGGTGTCTGTTGAAATGATAAAAAATGCGCTTCCACCCACCAGAATTTTCAGGCGATATCCCAACCGATACCCCCAACAACCCTCCACAAGATGTAACTATAACGTCGGCCGAATAACTAATTGATTAGGTTTTTATCGGCTGGAATTGAGCATCTGGCCGATGTATTTGAGGAGTACGACACCCGCCCGCGGGTTCTGCCGGGAGTTGCGGCGAGGGAACCCCGCCAACATAGTGTGAGCGATACCGGCGATACCGGAAGCCGCGAATGGACATCGTAAATTCCGACACTTTCGGCAGAATTCTAGCACCATAGCGTGCCATACACATTCATAACATCAATCCTTATCTTTATTTACCTTCATTGTTCGATTAAATGTGTAATTCCTCGGTTATTTGACGTTTTCTGACGGTTCCCGTACAAAACCCAACACGCTGACACACTGCTCCGCTCGATACGCGGCTTTCGCGGGTACAGAGCGTCGAAGTGTATCGCCGCACGCCGCGCCGCCTATCGGGAACTCGATTACTACGTAAAAATGTGGCTAACGTCCACCAGTCGGCGCCAGGGCTGGGGCGTCGGCTAGGATCTGCTGGAACTTCGAACCCACCCGACGCTCGTATGGCGACCACATGAGCGTCTGTTGGGGGTTTCGGTGGAGCAGCGACGCATTTTGAAGCAATTTGGCCAGACATTTCAGCCGACGTCGGCTGAAAGGTCGGCTGGAACGTCTGTTGACGTTGAAAAAGTGGTTGTTTGGTGGAATACCGCCTGTACTTGGTGCGAAATAAAGGCTAGAATGTTCGACTTTGTAGATGGTTTGAAGTTATTCCCATAGTAAGGAATAGTTGTTTGCTATGCTCTAACATTGGCACAACACATGCATATTTAAACACAGATATGAGTGTAATGTCAAGAGCTTCTATGTTGAGCTGCAGACTACTGGTGAGAATAAGCTGTGGTAATGGCCCTTAAGCATATTGAGTAAGGGTTGCGTGTAACAAGCGCGTAGGTGGTCAATATATGTAACAGCTTGTAGCCATGGACAGGGGTGAGGAAGGGGGCTGCGGATGTTATTGTGCACACTAAAGCCCTACATAAATTGCATACCAGCTAATGGCCACCCAGTAATAAGCCGTTTATAACGCAGCAGTAAATGAGCAACAATCAGAAAATAAATATCAATTATTTAATTAGCAATCCCTCTGGCATCCTGTTTATGTTCAACTGGTATCTACATGTATTCAGTATATGTTTATATGTTAGCATAATGTTAAGGCTAATATTTCCTAAATCTCGTTCTCTTGATCATGAGGATCTACCTCATCTATTTCTCACAAAAAAATAATGGTAAATTGAGAAGTGACATTTCATTGGCTAAATCTCTAGATAACTATTTGTCAGGTTGGAGTTAGATAGATTTGTGCTGGTTGGATTCACATATATCCGATTCACTATTCATCCTATAAACACGTCATACATTATTCTCCATGTACTAGCCTGACCATATTCTTGTAGCATTGCTTTGCATTCAGATTTATGAGTTCCATTCTTCTGATACCATAAGCCAGCGAGTCGTTGACAGCTGAATTCTCCAGTCATACTATGATACTATACAACCAGCTGCTCTGGGTACAGGTAGTCACTTTTTATTGACAAAATGTATACACATATTTGTAGGATTATCTAATGCTATTGCCGACATATAAATCATGGACGGGGTGTAAAATGATATATTGCTAAAGTAGCAGATATTATCTCTAGTCTTTGTAAACAACAATCATACTTTAATTTATTATTTTTTTTTGTTTTTTTTTTGCGTAAGAGTGCAGATCGGTATAGCCACGTCCTAAAATTAACAATCATACTTTAACCATAGTTTTGCTTTTAGCTTGAGCCCTTGGCATAAGCGGCCGAGCTCCTAGTATACTTGTGTAATAATGCTAAGATGGCGGTCTGACTGAATCGGTACTTTGTTTGCACACGCTGATATTTCAGTAAGTCATGTAACTTCAGATCGGACCCGGACTGTGAGACCCATTATGAGCATATTATCGTAAAACTGGATGAGGTTTAATCTTGGCCACCGTATTCCACGACTGGAGTTTGGCAAAGTGATTTCATGAGGCGAAGCCGAGTGAAGTCCGGAGCCAAAACTTCAGGAGTGGAATGCGGTGACCAAGATTAAAACGAATCAGGTTTTGATTTTATCCTACCCTATCTCCTCGATTTTGAAATATTACGTGATAACAATGCTGTATGCCACTAGTGGCATATAAAACTCTCAGGGATGCCAGTTGGGGTGAGGAAAAAATCCTACATAGGGACTAAGGCCAGTCTATGTTTCACCTAAAACGCATAAGCTGTAGGGGAATCCCCATCAATCTCTAAGCAGATCTTTGGATATAGACTGGCAGTATATGATATTTGAATATCTGCTCTGAGAGTGGGTCTAGGTGTAGTTCTGCATTAAATGGAGAACTATTCAAAGTTATCCATTGGGAATAGATTACCACATATCATCAGTTTTATATTCTGCAAAATATCTTTACAAGTTCATAAGGTATTCCTCTGATTTCTTTTTACACTTGGTAAGGCCCCCATAATTGTATTCTCACATGACATATTTTAAGCCAATCAGATGTCAGCATTCCAGTTTGCCCTTGTCCGTAGGAGGATTTCCTACAGGAATCCTACCATCCTACAACTCTAGGCTCATAGGCTTTCTAACTGTGTGCGCTGTGGGGTAGCTGAATTAAAAAAATTGAAAGATTACAAAACAAGTTTATATAAGATTTAGAAAAGCTGGAGTCTATATTGTTCTTAAAACATATACAATTTATTGGAGTTTCCATATATGTTTTAGACTAGAATGAAAATCCTACATGTAGGCAAAATCCTACAAACTGGCATCCCTGAACTCTGTATGCCAGTCAGCGTGGCATACGGAAACCCAATGTTAAGCCTATGGGATTTTATATTAGGGGTAGGATAAATTTAATGACGTTGTTAACGAGAATTAACGATAATTTTAAGCTGCACATCATGCCCAGAACAAATTGCTGTGTTTGTACAATACATTACGTGCGTTTGGAAAGATCCCATCTCTAAATAGTTTTAATTGGTATACCGAAATAGTTTTAATCAGTATCTCTTTATCAAAGCACATTTTGGTACGTTATGTATTGGCGCAAACTGATACCAGTCTTATAATGATCTAGTATAATTGATTAATTATTTGTGTACGCAACCTTTATATATTTACAATTCAAATTAATTTAGAGTTCACTCCCAAAGCTTTGAGTAGATATAATGTAAATGAAGGCGTGTGTAACTAAGGCCTCGACTAATTCACTTTCCATTCTGTAGATTAATGACACAGGCAGCAAACCGCTGTAATTCTGTAGTTTATTAAAGCAGGCAGGGTCGGTAAATGAGCAAGCCTTACAATAATCAGGCCAGTGGAAAAGGCAGTCTCCATTGACGTTTACCCTCCCCCTCCTACAAACATTGAATCCGATAATAATGACTGTCAGTCATCTAAAAACATAAAAATCTCAACAAATGGCACCGACTAAGGAAGAGAAACGGGGAAAGGGACCTTTGCTAATTTTTTCTCGGCTCTAATATAGAATACATTAACAGCGAGCCTGCATATATATATATATATATATATATATATGTATATATATATATATATATATATATATATATATATATATATATATATATATATATATATATATATATATATATTGTACATACATACATACATGTATACACACTTACATCAATTAATTAATCTATACATGTCCCTCAGTATATATTAGAGTATAAATGTGGAGTGCTTGAAGGAGAATGAATGTCTTGTTTACATATTGAATTGATTGAATTGTCAAATCAATTATTATGATGATGTACTTTATGACTCACAGCCATTTAGAATAGCGGCCTGAAACGACCTTTATCGTACCAGAGAGGTCACAGAGGTCAGCCAATACTTCCCGGAACTGACACAGTTTGAGGAAATTTGTGTTGACATTAACAGTAATTCTTATAGAAAAATGCATTATGGGCTTCCCAAATTGAATCCAGGGGGGACTGAATTTATGTCCCTTTTTTCACTGGGCACAATTCTAGTTCCGGTCAAATTGCATAGTGTTTAAGCTAATTCGTGTGACGTCTGAATCTACAACCATATCCAGTACGACAACACAAATGGTCTTTCACAGTATTTTTATAATTGAAAAACGTAATAAGAAAGTTACGGACGCCTTTTCCATATCAGTGGTCGCGTTATCTAGTATCAAGACCCATCAAAGGTACTATATAATACATCTTTACCCACACATAACAAGATCAGAGACAATTATATGATATTTACTCATGTGGTCTTCTATGGACACCATGTTTGATATCTGAGGTTCTGTATTCGTTCAGTAATTTGGGGATTAAAGGTGTCCATGCATACACAAATGATACACATGCCCATGAGGATGTTTATTAAAGTTTACATATGAAAGCAGTCGAAAAACTGTTATTGACACAAATATTTGATGTATAGCCGCACATGATATACCCATCAGCCCCCACCCCATCCCCTGTGGTTTGGATATGAATTGGCAATTAATGAAATCTTACGTAGTTTGTCTTCTGACTGGTAGTCACACTGGTCACACTGGAATACTTGGGAACGCCCTGGAGAACGGCCGCAGAATTAGTATCGGCTTTGTGCCCTACAAGGCTACTCTCCCAGCAGATCTATTGCGGCGCTAGCGCTATTCTTTGCCTCAACCCAATCACATCACACGCTGGTTCCCCGGTGAACCAGCCAATATTTCGGATTCAAAACAAGACATTTGTCAAAAGTTATGGAACCCAAACAACTCATATATCATGAGTTGGTAAATATATGAATTGTTAAATGAGCTTCACAGACAAACCAGCTGTTTCTTTTTCTGCTTTAAACCACTTTGTAATGTGAATACACATTTGATTAGACTACCCCTTCAAGTGAGCACTTATGTTATGTTGACAAGCAAAATCTTGCAATACATGAGGTGCTCTCCACTGAAGAAAGGAATCCCTATAATTATATTTGATTTGCCCTAACCAATAACAGAAATGAGTGTATATCATTTACCATATAAATATGTGCATCTCTATTTTCAAGTAAACCACAAAATAATCCCCAAAGTACTAAGAATTTAAGATATTTTAAAAACTGGCGTATGGGCCAGATTTTGGTCCAAACAGGCAGCTTGGGGCAGAGATATAAGCGGTCATAGGAAGTAAAACGCAGAATCTCTACTCGGAGAGTGCTACAAGGCATGTATGTTTGTCTCACAAGGAGGCGCCGTGACGTCACTCATGTCCATAATACAGCGTTCAATGACAGCACGCTAGTGCGTATGCCGGGCAAAATATCCTGATTACTAATGTTATGCAATGGGAGACTGAGGGGCAGCCCATGTACAGTGTGCCTAATGTATTGATTTTGTATTAAAGTATTACTGCGAAGTACCCTCCCATTGATTGAGAACTGGTCATCTATGGTAAACAGTCGAAGCAGCGCACGTTGCAGTTATAGTTAATGGTAAAAAAAGTTCCCATATATATGTATATTTTATATTTACAACTATTTTCACACATGCTTGCTGTGTTCCGAAGTATCCCAAAACTTTGATATAAAAAGGATATGAGCCAGAGACCGACATTCTTTGACGTGACATTTGTTGTGTATGAGAATATGAAACTTACTCAGTCAAAATGGTTTCCAAGAAAGTCCTGTTGAAACACTTAAAAACACAGTCAAGTCCATGATACGATACATTCTCTGTAAAACGGTATACCCACTCTAGTCCCAGTTCATAGCTATTCGATCGCTTACTCGTAGGGAAACGGCCCCCTCTCCCCCACGCCTCTTGTTAGGACAATTTGTGCCCCCATTTTTCTTCACACCCTTCCTAATTTTTTTTAATTTTTTTATTATTCACGTAAACATCAAACAAAGACACAGTCCGTCGTCCGAAGACGTTCTTCCCAGAAGGGTCAACAAAAAAAGAAATGACAATACGTCAGCAGGCATACTCCATTTATACACAAACAAGAGAAGCCATAGGATTTTATACCAACACTACGAATCAAAAATCATGAATCATGGTTATCTAATGACAACCGTTTTACACATCTAGGTCTAAGTCTTCTTGTCGTTCTAACTGCAACAATTCATTCTTAACCCGTAATTTAAAGTTATCATTTGAAGTAGTTTTTTGGGTCTCTTCAGACAGTAGATTCCAATAATTTACTGTTGGTTCTCAGCTGCTCGAAGTTCATGTTTCTCTTTAGTCGTATTTATTTGTGTTAAACAATACCTGCGTCCGATCTAATAAATAGATGGCTTAGATTCGAGTTCACTGTGCGTTTTGATCTGCGATTATATACACTTTACCTCTCACGACCACTATGTGAAGCCAAACCAAAACCTTTCTCAAGATACCCACAAGTACTCAGTCGGCTCTCCCTCGAGACAACAGAGATGGGGTGGGGGGGTCCAGAAAGATTTCTTCCAACCTATATAGACGGTTTACCTATCTAATTGATGAGGACCAGTTATCGGATTCCGGACTACAAGGACACATTTATGTATGACGGTCTAAAATGTAGGAATGGGACAATACTATCATGAAACATCACAAAATTTCATATGTTTGTTTATATGGCATGAGTTGTCTTCGCGGCATGATATTACGAAGCGGAGCTGAGTGATATCTGTAGCCGAAGACAATGAACTGGACCACTCTGTGAAGCAAAACCAAAACCTTCTTTAAGATACCCATAAGTACTCATTTTAACTTCATATGTCACCAGTGGCATATAAATATTATATGTCATAACCGTGGCATACAGTTACACCATGTTAAGTCTATGGAGATTTATATGCGGGGTAAGATAAACTGTTATGTGTGTATAATAGACGTGCGTAGTAGAAGTAGGGGTTCCCCTGGATACAGATTTTATTGTATAGATCATCTCTACGGGCCTTCATTAGGCACTAGGTTTAAAGTCTTCTGCTGAATCCTTCACCATCACAAATGTATAGGTAAAGCATTAAGAGAAGGAGCAATTGACTAGGTAAAGCATTAAGAGAAGGAGCAATTGACTAGGTAAAGCATTAAGAGAAGGAGCAATTGACTAGGTAAAGCATTAAGAGAAGGAGCAATTGACTAGGTAAAGCATTAAGAGAAGGAGCAATTGACTAGGTAAAACATTAAGAGAAGGAGCAATTGACTAGGTAAAGCATTAAGAGAAGGAGCAATTGACTAGGTAAAGCATTAAGAGAAGGAGCAATTGACTAGGTAAAGCATTAAGAGAAGGAGCAATTGACTAGGTAAACATTAAGGCAAGGAGCAATTGACTAGGTTTACTGTTTGAATCACTCATCACTACAAAAGTGTAGGTAAAGGATTAAGGCAGGGAGCAGAATGGAAACACAGGAGGGGCAAAAGATAACCTACCCCCAATCCACCTTTAAAATGGGGGGGGGGGGGGGGGGGAGTCTAAATTCTCTGTTCTCCCAGACTGATAAGTTATTTTCAGGTATTGGAACAAACCAAAACCAGAATGTCTAAAATGTTTGCCACCATCCATCTTTTACGCATTAGATTAAAGAAGGGATGTACACAACATTTCCTATTTCCTTTTACATAATTACCATCATACCGTGGTATATGAGTCATATTACGCACATATATGATCGATCATAGATAAGTGGTAAACTAAATCACATGTGACACAAGCTCTAACCGTTGTTTTCCTGACGCTTTTTGCAGGTTCATGAACAACAGGGCACGCCCTGGCCAGGCTTATGTTCCCACCAAGTTTGAACACATCGCCAACATGGTCACCCATGGGGTAAGTTTCATTGATATTATGTTTCTCCAATCGTGCCAGTACTTACAATGTGGATAAGTAACCAACAGTAATTGTTATTTGATGGGTATATGAGAAAGTGTGATGTCTTTTTCACAGAAGAAACGGGAAAAATATAATTATGCTCATTGGAGGTGACATATTATAAATGGTATGCACTGTCACACAAAAACTAAAAAGTACATGTACACCTCCCATCAATTTTCACGGGTTCTATATAGTTTTCTGTATTATCAGGGCTCTTGTCGCCTTTAATCATTGAGAAAAAAACCCTGATACCTATTGGGTGAACTGCACAATACAGTGGGGTGCTGGCATACAGTATTCCATTCTTTTTCATTTTTTTATTATTGATCAAACCATTTCTGTTGTATTAGTTACATTGTCTCTAGGTCATACACAAGGAAAAGGGTTTGGATTTGGAGAAAAGTTATGAGAGGAGCATTTGTCTCATTAACCCATGGGAAAGGTTTATATTACCCCCATATTACCCTCTCTCCAACATCTTCACCTCCACTAGGATCCAAACCCCATGCACATTTTTTCAAAAGCTATCCTGACCAATGATCACTTCTTGTGAAGCTGGTCTTCTTGCATTATATATGCCATTCAGACTTTACTAAACTCCCTATTATCGCCACGGCTATGTAAAGGATCCGGTGTGATGCGAGAATTGGTTACCATGCGAAATTCAGGTTTTATCGTCCACTCAATATGCGCATGCATCTGGACACACTCTTTCAGTCAGATTTCATGGACTATTGGACGTACTAGTTTTACACTATAGAAGTTAGTTGGAAATATGTTTTATTTCTCCTATATTAGGCTCTTAAATGTTATAAAATTACGTTATTACGTTCATTATGGTGTTCTTAATTTCGGCAAATTGCACTATAATTCCTAACAGAGATTATGCTAAATCCTGACAATCTAGGGAATCGAGCGCCGATGAATTTCTCACTCACCAACACTCACCAACACTTCAACACTGCGCATGTTTGTGCATGCGCACCAGATACTAGTCACAGTCTAGTGGGCGATAAAACATGAATTTCACAGGGTAACCAATTCTCGCATCACACCGGTGCCGACTGGTTAAACTGCAATAATTGTGGGATATGGTTCAAGGGTCTGATACTGAACCACGATGGGAACCAGCTAACATCGTATTATCTAAACACACTGTATTATGGGATACCTCAATATGGCCTATACAGACCGACAGTCTCTTTATAACATAGCGTCCAGTTGACCCCTCCCCCCTCCCCCCACACACACGGCCCGCCGTTGTTTACCTTGCTCCCAGGTGGCCGACCCTCGTAAATCGTCTTCGTTGAGTGCGCGTGCGTGATCGATGGTCGCTAAGTCGGTGTAGGTTACCCGGATGTGGATTTTATTGGCGCTGCTTCCCTCCACAGTCCTCGGCCACACTTCTCCCATCGTTTGTGAGGGAGTAGGCAGTAACGCTGTCAACAACGGTATTACTCAATCAGAACATCGCTACCGGGTCCTCTCAATTGGAGATTCTCAATTGGGTGAACCTTAATCCAAGTTCCACAAGAGTAGATGGAGGAAAGTGGGGGGTGGGTGTACCCAACAGGGGGGCTTCTTCATTGGAGCTACTTAACAGTCTGTTTTTTGTAAACCCAAATCAATGTGGGTTTCAAATGGGAAGTTTGATATGATTTGATTCACTGAGCTTAAGCCACATTCTTTTACAATGCCGTGTTATATCTTACGTTTTGATTTATTTGATAATTGATACTGTTAATTACCACAGGCAGAATTTACAACATGGCCGGGGCAATTTTAGAGAAATCTGCTGATTTTTGAGGGATTCATGAATTCAGTCTGGGGTTTAAAGTTACACTGTACACCTTTTGGTAATACCTCTGCTTATACGTCGTCTATACTCCACCCGTCCCCCATCCGTGGATGTTGTGTATTAGCCCTTCGTCAAACCTCTTTTCTTCATTATATCCCTCTTTTGTATACGCATATCTCCTCTGCTGTATCATAATTCACCAGGATTAGGGAACTGGTCTGAAAAGTATCAAGACTTAGTTTAGAAAGTACGGGGTGGTTGGAAAAGGGAAAGATACTGAGTACGTTCACTCATACCGCGAGCCCAAGGTCAGGGGTCAAGGCTCCTTAAAGGCCAAGGTCAGCACCTGAAGGTCGGCTGATACTGGAGAGCCTGGTCGCCCACCTCCCCAGCAGCCCCACCCCTCACTAGGGCTAGGCTTATTGATCAGTGCCCCCTTCCGCCATTCCGTCAAGCCAGTGATTGCTCCGGCCTTCTGGCCCGCCAGATGGCGGCACCGAGAGGGCGCTGTGATTGGCTGACGCTCAACAAACATGGCGGTACGTGGCGGCAAGGCTTTTCCGAGTTTTCATATGCCGACTGTTTTTAACGTTTCTAGTATAAAATCGAAATTCTCCACATGAAGAGAACAGCGTGTAACTTTATTCCTGATGAACAGAAATAGAACCAAATTTTACGGAAAACTCAATTAAAGCGTCTTGGAAAATTGATGTTGACGGAGTCCGTTTCCATTTCCTATTGCCGATGGTGAGACATGTAGATGAAGAAGTTTGCGGACTAAATCAGCCACCAAAAACAAACAAGCACTTATAGGTTACAGTAGATATCCAGCCTTTTTTCAATAATTGAACTACCTTCATCTTATGAATAGTTATGTATAACGCTTTTATTTGCAATTCTCACATATGTTATCCTCACCAGTTTCTTTTGAGCAAAAATTGTTCTTCCCTAGTCAGGTACTGTCTTCCGCACAGGTTTTTGTAAAATTGATTGTTCAGTTTTTGGGGTTTGTGATGTCTAACGTTGTAGTATTTGACATACTAATATCACAGTAGTATGCAATCTATGGGAAAGGCATAACAGACATGAATGGATATATGAGGATGACAGAAAGCAGTGCAATACGTATGGCTGAGGCTCCATACATGAACTGTCTGATCTAGAGGTCAGCATGCCACCCTATATTCCCCTTTTCTATGGAAACCTAACATTCTTTTGGTAATATTCATCTACCACAGTCCTTGGGGCTGATATTTTATGAGAGATATAATTCACATTAACGTAGACGGTGGAATATTTTAAACACGAAATTAATATGAAGAAAGGATCCTCAGCCTTTAAAGTTGATATAAACATTAAGACTTTTGAGGCTCTTTATCTCTGGGTTGTACGTCGTATGATTGTTTGACTTACGAAATCGCGTCACATACAAACTATGCCGTCACATCCACCTCCATACTATGAATACTTCCCCGTCACTGCTGCCATCTATTTTTCCGCTGATACCCATCTTAGTGCAGCTTGCGCCGACCAGACGCCAGCCAGGGTTTTCGGCATCTGGTTCTCGGCGATTGAGAGCGGCTGCTCTCAATCAATGCTTGCCAGGAGCAGACGGCTGGGAATCAGTGAAGCCGGACGCTGAGGGCCGCCATATTGAGTCGTCCGACACCGATTATGCCCCAGTCACACTGGCGTAAAAAACGCCGTTTTCCCGTGTACGCACCTCTACGTGTCTCTACGCATTTTGAAATCTACAAATGCGTTCTGACACGCGGTAACACGCGGACTTACGTAAAAGTAAGTCGGAATGCGTAAAGAACCGTAGACAAAACGTAGAAAAAACGTGGTATCAGAATGAGTTTAAAAAATTTTAAACTTATCTCTACGCATTCTAAATGCGTAAATGAACGCGGTAAAAAGGCCAAAATGCGTACAGAAGCGTAGACAAGCATTGAGAAACGTTGAGAAACGTACTAGACGTACTAAAACGTTGAAGCAAAGCAAACAGATACGTTCCCAATCCGTAGCAAATATGGGGTACACAAAGTCTAAAATATGTAGTAGATACGCCAGAATTTACGCCAGTGTGACTGGATTGCGTAGTCAAATATAAATGCGTTGTATTTGCGTACTAAATACGCCGAACTCGCATCCTTTCAAATACGTAGAAGAAACGCCGAAATTTACGCCAGTGTGACTGGGGCATTAGCGATGGTTGTGACGGGGACCCTGATCGCCACGTGTGCGTCAAACTGACTCGGCCGGGTTCCTACTGGACGAACATTGTGGGGGGAGGGAGGGAGGGGGGGTGATTTAATGTTAGAGGTATATTATATTATACGAGATTGTTAACAGAAGTCATTAAATGCTGGGTCTAGAATACTTAGTTAATTGTACCAGAGCATTCATTAGCACACATATACAATGAGTATGGGCTCATCATCAGTGGTACACCTGGATTCTCAGGGGTGATGGAGATTCTTTTGACAGATATGTCCGTCTAGTGCACATGGCGTTTCACTGGACTGTATACATGCACAAATATATGATCCACAAAAACCAGGGGATATTGTGGGATATTGTACACAGGACAGGCAGCACTTGGCCTTGACCTGGTTACAAGGCAAACTAAACCTCCAGCTCAGTGCAGGGATTATGAGTAGCCTTCACCTCATTGATAATGCATGTCCATAACGGTGGCAATCTTTCAAAAAACTCTCAGGAAAATCTGGACTGGATAAAATCTTTGCCCCTGTACCCCACCAATGCCACAGAGTTGGCACACAGATAGTAAAAGAATAGTTTTTGCAGTACGCTTAAAGTCTATATAACCTCTCTCCCTAACCTATGCAGTGTATCTGAGCGTGTGGCCCACATTCAACAAACGCATTTACAGCACCAGAGAAAGCAGGGTCTGGAAACCCCCCGGGGTTTATGACTACTGGTGTTCACCTCAAGTCGACGGGGCTTCCGCGGGGCTTTCAACTCAAGGCGGTGCGCCTTAAATCGACGGCCTATTTTAGGCCAAGCGGGGAAAAAACATAAAAATGTCATAAAAGTTCCACAGTGCCATACGATTTGCAAAAA
Organism: Alentia gelatinosa; assembly: GCA_950022655.1. Classification (NCBI taxonomy): domain Eukaryota; kingdom Metazoa; phylum Annelida; class Polychaeta; order Phyllodocida; family Polynoidae; genus Alentia; species Alentia gelatinosa. The sequence goes on from OX465579.1 coordinate 161,997,060, forward strand.
AAAATACTGTCGGGGTGATGGTGTAAACCTAGCATTACTCACTTAAATTCCCCATTTTATTATACTACTATCCTGCCTCATGTGTGGTAATGATAAACCAAACTTTTAGCTGATGAATACACCATAACTGGACTGTGAGTTTCTAAATACACGATCCCCTCGCTCATTAATCTTATTGAAAACTTTGCCTCGTTTCGAAAATTTGCCTTGAGAGATTTTAGTCATACCCCGACCAAATTGTGGCCCTACCAAGCCATATAAAGGCTGCCAACAGGCCACCAAAGTATGCCGACTTTTTGATTTCCGGAAAGCGGGGGAGTCTCCTTCAGTAATCTATATACACACCTCCCTGCTCTGATCATGATATACTTCCAGTCGCGACACTGTCCAGTTATATTTTTTCTTTACATCTAATTTTCGATTTTCCATCCAAGACTTGCCTCACTGAAATATAGTCGAAATCGCTCTGTGTGTACTAAGGTCTATTATCCCGTGCCTGCAGGCCATTACATGTGTGCAGCTTGTGGGATCAGCTCAGTTATTCAGCTCATAAAATTCACATCGCTGACTGTGCTGCTGTCACTTACATGTTATAGGTAACACATGAATGCTGTCCACTTAGCCGTGACCATTACTGGCTATTTAGTCGGCGATCAATAAGCCATGGGTCACGCATACAATATTCACATTTACTCGCGTTGTGATAGGGATAATTTGAAGAGAGGTGCCCGCATACCCAAACACAATGCAGTGTACACAGACAGTGTCCTGGTGTTAAGTGCTGATCTATCCAGCGTGTACGTCACAATAAGCTTCTGTTTGCACACAGTAATATATCTGGCTGTTAGAGCGAAGAGCTGGCCACAGTATTGGCACTAGGTGACATGAAATAGACCCATATGTAAACAGTCGATATCCTGTTAATAAAATGTCGCATGCTCACACTTAGCTTACAGTTAGGGTTATATCACAAAAGGTACATGTATATGAGATGAGTACGACAGCCGAACACTAAAAACAGATGAATGGCCGAACCTCGAACCCGGGATCTAATTCTGATATACATGTACGTTTATACGTGTATTTCCTTCATTCTTTATATCCCTGTCTTCATCCATTGTCTGCCGAAAACCGTATTGAATTACTGACAATGGTTTATACAGGGCCAAGCCAGAACTCCTGCATATGCTGCCAAGCTGAAGACTGAAAACAATGAGCACAGACCAACAATAAAAAGAACCACAGTAGAATAGTTTGCAGCCCAAAGCCATGAATGCTCTAATTGACCTGGGAACAGTATAAAAAAACTCAGAAACCATTTGCCGTCAAAGAAGTTTTGCTTCTGACTGGGTGACACTATTTTTAAGACCAATCTTAGGAACTCAAGCCTGGAATATGCACTTGAGACATTGATATTGATATGATGAGCTGTAGTCGAAAGCAAGTGTCGATCTGCCCCCGAACTTCCAGTGTGTCGCGAAGACCAGAGGGTACCAATGAAAATTGTCAATGTACAGCTGATTACCGGTCAACACAAAGGACGGGAATACCAGGCGTCACTAAGCGCAGGTATGTACTGGGTATAGACCACTCCGAAATAGGTTAATTGGTAAATTCAGTAAGAGTTCCCCTATTTCAGTGATTTCCCCTACAAAATGATTCACTTCCGCCTGTGGTACTGCTACCGACTAGCGGTATATGCTCTATGTTCAGGTCATTTATTAGTACCAGGTTCCACTTCACGCATGCATAGTAGGCAGGGAAATGGCCTCCAGGGATTGATCCCAACGTCTGACTTGAGTGACGCCATCTATAGGTGCGGGTCTCTGTGTTGTAGAAATTAGTTATTGGTTGATTTATGACGTTGTACACTGTAGCAACAGTTAAGGGTCATATCACGGCCAGAGTAGATTTATGAGATGAGACAAGCAGAAAACATAGGAGCATGGCTGAGCCACAAATCCCAGATCTCCTGACAAACAGGTCAGTGTGCTGCTGACTGAGCTATTTTACTGCATTCCCAGAGATTGAGGGTGGCGGTTTCATGTTAATGGTATTCGCGCTACTAATGTGTCTACCTCCACGGTTTGATGTTGATACTGCTATATATAGATATGTATGTATACATGATGGCCAACTCATTCAACAAAGTTTCCTCTATAGCATTATATATATCATGTATAACATTGGTAGGACTGGGGTGGACAGCAATTACCAATCTGTTCACTCTCTTGGTCGCCTTGCCTCCTCATTGTGCCTCCGGATATGCTTGCACGAAGCATGGGAAGTCAGCTCAATGGTAAAGAGCGCTGGACTTATAATCCCAAGGTTGTCAGACTTTGTTGATTTGAGTCCCACTGCAGCCACTTTTCTCCTTCACCCCCAGCAGTGGTAAATTTACTGCTATATCAAAGGCCAATCCTTCTCATACCTTGTCTATGTGGTGTGGGAAGTAGAAGAACTCTCACCTCGGTAAATGTGTAGAGGTGAGATTTCTACCTACATTCATCTCATATATCTGGTCAAACCCAAAGTAAGTCTAATTGAACAAATTGGACGTTAAACTACCCAACAAACAAACAATGATATGACTGGGGTGTATCCATCTGGTGTGTTGCCATATACGGCTAAGGAGGTCACAAACCGCATGTGGCCATTTATGATGGGTATCGATGTAATACTTAGCTAGTCACATACTGTATCTGGTTAGTTGGTGTGCGTATGTATATAATGCTAACGGAGGTCAAATTAGCTAATCAATGTGCATATCTATGTAGTCCCAAGGTTGATTTTTTTAAAATAATCGGTTGGCACATGATTTACAGGCCACTCTATATATCTAGTTGTTGTGCGTATTTCTATAAAACTTGAAGGAAGTCGTACAATGTGCCAGGATCCTTTTATGACATTTGGACAGCGTTGAGGAGGCTCTGGCTATAGGTCAGGAAGGCATATTAGGGACTAAGGTGAAATCCGCATTCAAATAGTGTTTCCCTAAAAATTCTTATAGATTGACTTGTGCTGCTTATCTAATTAGTTTAAGTAAGCATTTGTTTGTAATTAGTAACTAAAGGAAAAACTTTGTCTGAAATTATAATGTAAAAATATTGCATCTGTTCCAACCAAGCCTTACTTCTTCATTTTCTGCCTACCACGACAATGCTTTAACATATGGCACATATCACAAAAAGGGGCTTTTTGGTACTTTTCTATTTTGATAACAAAACAGTCCATTTTTACTTCTACTATGAGTACAATAAAGGTTAAGGTATCACAATCATCCTCAAAAAAATCTCTACTTGATTAAACTGTGCGTTGAATTTGCTTCCATATGGAATTCTATGGAATTTTCACTCATATTCTAGAAGTCCAACATTTTGCCTAACTTTTAGCATGATTTCAGAGAAAATATGACAAAAATGAAAACAGATAAATCACCTGAATAAATCTAAAATACATATGACAATAAAGCCCATAATCTCTGGTTTAATATGGTATCCTTTGTAAATCTGTATCTTTTTTATAGCCTAAGTTATGAGAATTTTTGAATTTTAAGTCAAAAATAACTAGTTTTTAGTCCCCAATATGGTTGCATGACCTATAGCGTCTAGGCGTTCTCTGTCTACTTTGCAGGCGCACTGGCTTCGGTCATATCAAACCTGTCTCTGCTCTGTGATCTGCTCAGTCGTCGGATCCCTGCATGGGGCCAAATCCACCCACCTGCCGCATGCCGATCACCTGAGATACCTTTGATCTGTGGTGGATGAGTGATGTTTTGCCCGTGGCCTTGACCTTGTCCACCTCCCCCTCGGCCAAACCTCCTCCAAGCACCCCTCATATATATCAGACTCGCTCCGTCTCTCCCGCCCTCCGAGGCTCCCACTCTGCATGCCTCAGACTCTGTGCTGCAGAGGCATGGCCATGTACAGCACATAAGGATCCACATGCTGTCCCTCTAGATTATTATTTCCGTTCTTTTCTGACCACCACTTGCATCCCTATTTAGTGCATACAACACACAACAAACAGCCGGAATATTACCATGATTCAGAATGTATTAATTATTGAGGGCAGCTTTCCGTCCTCAAGTGGGTTTCAACAGTAGTAGCTTAATTCAAACACTGGACCATGAAACTTAACACTACAGACCATCGCTAATGCGCAGCGGTCTGTCAGAAGTCCATCTTGTATGATATAGGGCCTATTATTTGAAAATATATAGCAATCAACAATGGAAATAACGACACCCAATGGGATTTGACGAATATCTACCCACCCTCTTTAGAACTGAAAATCTCCCACGTTACAGAAGACTCTTCTAGCATTGATCTAATATAAGAATCGTAAAAGGCTTAACTTCCTCATTTCCTCTTTTATTCATCTACGTGACATACCCTCTGTCCTGTTCTGTGTTCCCAGTAAGCGGCAGATATATGGATTAACTCCAAATAGATAAAGACACATGAGAATCGTGTCTTGCACGATAAAAATGTATCCCACGGTACCGCTCGTTTTGTGATATTAACCGCTGTGCTATTCATAGATCCTATAATCATGTCAATTTACGCCGTGTAATACTTCTAAGCTTCTGCTATGTAATTTCTCACTGGTACCCTTTTATCAACTCACCCTCTAAACTGACTATTCTAACGGTACCATTCTAACTACCCCTTCCCAACACCTCTCCCGTTCTATGTCAGTCTACCTTCCCACCCGTGTTGGTGTGTTCAAAAAGAGTGTTCTCCCAGCAGACATATCTATGTGCGTGATGTCTTCCATCCCACTTACCACTGCCTAAACCCATTTGTTTGGAGAAAAATTCTTGCAATGTTTTGCACTATCTTATCGCCAGTAATCTAAGAATAAAGTACTGATATAGAGTCTTGAAAAACATTGATTGTATTGCCATATCTACGTTGGCACCTACTGCTGATGATATAAGGGGAGTGTAATAGTGTATCGCAGGGGAGCAAAATTCTGTATGAATACTGTCATAGTGCACCACATGAGAGTGATATTCTGTATGGAGCGCAACACATGACAGTGGGAGTGAGATTTAAGAGTGCGTAGTAAACGACAAGAGAGTAACTTCTTTTTTTTAAAGACTTTTATTTACCCTGGAGAACGTTCAACTCAATAGAGCTGGTCTCAACACGTCTCCAGCAATCTTTCATATACATATAAGTTGATTCAGTATAATTGGCATGTAGGTTATGCAACGTATATACATACAGTGGTGTAACAATAATTGTGTTAAGTCATGTCTTTAAGTTTTGATCTACAAAATTAGTTTTACGGTGGTGGCTGATTTTATGAGGAGCTCCCCCTTAGTTGACAATATCATATTTTAAATAAAAAACAAGAGTTATGTTAGGGTATACGAGAGGATAAACATTCTATAGGGAGATTGTTGTGTGGGACGAAAGTTGGGGAAGATTCTGTTTAAAGAGTCTCGAAGTGGACCAACGGAGAGCATGGTTTTATATGGAGAAGTTTCGTTGACTGGATGATGTTTTGTGACATAGCAACACCAAGGGTCATCTCACGGTGACATTGAATCTGTGAAATGAGGAAGACAAATAAGTAGCCCAGACCTACAAACATCCAAGTCCGTGTAATCAGGAAGTACGGCATCGTTTTTTATATTATCATAAAGGTCAAATCCCATCTCGTTTTGTACTATGTACTAGTCAGGCTGTTCTATAAATATAAATCCTATCTTTTCTTTTATCTGACAGCTAAAAACAAATGAGCAAGCACAAAAGAAAAAAAGTCTAAAGCTTATTATTTGATATAGGATTGTAAACCAGTTCTCAGAAGCAGAGATGTTGCCCTGTAATATAATGAAGTTAGGGCGAAATGTACACACTATAATTTACTGAAGGCGAGTTTGTATGAAATGGATCAATAAAAGAAATCGAACAAATAATATAACGCTGCATAAAATCTGTGAAGCTCGCCCATACCCACCGCTCCCGTAGGAGGGCGCTTGTTTCCTCTATGCGCATCGATTTCTCATAGCACAAAAAATAACCACCTCGCCCACGGAGGATTCTGGTCAGGTCTCGCGAGACCTCGAGTCACGTGATGCTTGTAATGGCGGCTCAAGATGGGCGCAGTGATTTGAAGGCAGTGTGGGTGGAGGCGAGGTTAACTCAGTGATCCTATTCGAAATGTGTGGATTCGGATCCTTGGCTTTGATGTTTGATATCTAAGAGCCAAGGTTTTGTCTCAGTATCTCACTATCTTTACCTTCTTGACCTCAAGGACTTGGATTTATAAAAGGCCAGCCCTGGGGAACTGAACAGATGTGGGAGGTTTAGTAAGTGCGTGACTGATTTAAAACTGTGTGGACTTCTGTCAATACTTAAACATGTGCATTATGACAAAGTTTATAAATTGACTTTTCATTCTTTTAATGTCAGCATATCTTTATAGAACGTTGCTATCATCCATGACAATCAAAGCACTGGACTAGTAATCCAAAGGTTGTGGGTTCAAGTCCCACTGCAGCCACATTTCTCCTTCATCCACTGCACTCGTAGACATTGCTATATCAAAGGCCCGTCCTCCTCATGACATGTCTATGTGTTGAGGGAAATAAAGGAAAGCTCGCCCGGTAAATGTTTAGGGCTGAGATGTATAAATTCAGTTTGAAGAGTTGAACCTTGTAATCACCCTCAGGTTCCCCTGTGACGTTAAACAAAACGGACATTCTATATATCTCTCTATCTATACTTGCACAGGTTGTTGGATGTGGTGATGCTTTCGTCTATTTGCCTATATCCTTATATAATTGCAGAGGTATTTGTATGGTAATCTTTCATTTACTAAGAGATTATTTCTCGATACACATGTAATCGAATTTCTAAGTATAATTGCATTGCAATTGCATGTTGTATATCCATGTAGTAGTTTTGTGGGGTTTCTTTATGTATCTATTAGGAGATGTAGTTTTCTATATACTAGCACAGGTAGTTATAATATTTTCTTTAATTTGCAGTTGATCATTGCGCCAGCCATTCTAGGATTGTATTGGATGCTGTCACTGACCACGACCAATGGACAATACTGGTCAGCTCTCGTCTATGGAGCAGCTACACTTGCCCTGTTCATCACATCCACTACCTTCCACACTCTGTGCTACCACACCGAGCGCTTCAGGTTAGTCTTAGTAGGCAGCAGCGTTTATATCGACAACGAATTCTTATACAGCAGAACCCCACAAGTTGGGGCACTTTGGTCGGGAACCGAACTGTCTTTTCATATTCTATTTACTGCTTTCAATCCGCAAATATCACACCTTGGCTTAAATGGATTGTCCTCTACACAGCTGTCACATACCTATTTTGGATACTCTTTTCTCCCCAACCATATAGAGTATTTTAGTCAATATGCTTTTACACCTAGATGTTCTATACATTTCCTATTCAGAGCCTCACATATGTCATGGACCCCTTAGAGTTTTTCATCCTTATCATATTTAATAAAAACGTATTGTGCTTAACTGAAAAGAAATACTGCGTGTATATTGGATTTCGTATGATAAGCCTTCGCACGACCCTTTTTCCGTTATCATCTCATTATCATTACCACTATTAAAACAGATCGACTTATATATATTACATCTATTTCAAATGTGATATACGTCATATAGTGCATCTGAAAAACTCATGTAAATAAAAGATATCATAAAGATAATTTCTAACAAAATGTTTAACATGATTAGGCAACCTGTATTCTAACAAGGAACGATCTACAATTGATGGTAATGTAAGCAATGATAGTGATTTTAATATTTGTATTGATTAGGCTTATGTCTATGTGTGTAACTCTTCGAACATTTGCATTTTACAGTAGCATGAAAGAGTTATTTCACTACGGAGATCGGGCGATAATATACATATTCATTGCTGCGTCATACACTCCATGGTAAGTCGTTTCCACTTATTCAAGGAAGGTAGTTTTCCACTAGTCCATGATATTTTTTGTATAAAAAAAAGTTAGTATAAATCTAGCATCATTTATGCCAATAAAACAGTGGTTTGAACCTCCCTATACACCATCAGCCACAAGGCCAACATGTGTTCTCTGCTCCGGATATCACACGCTGTAAAGCAGGGGTATTTACCATCTATGCAAAATTAGTTTCCCGGATGATTATACAGTGACTCAGTATGAAACGAAATATTTGTGTAATTGAAGGACAATATGCTCAGAAGTTGCTCACTTATTGCTAACATCTTTCACAGTAATTAACATAATCATTTGGATTGCTAGACACAATATATACAGTTTTGCCCGTGTTCGTTGCAATTTATAAGTAAGATATACAGTCGTTGGTATCATAGTAATATACTTCTATCCAAGGATAACGCACATCAATTACTCTCTCTGGATTACAATCTTATGATTATAGGTGGTTATCAAGGTTTGTTTTATGTTGCAAGGCTCATTCTTAAGGACTATCACGCGTGGGAGACGTTAACGCTGTGGATGGTGTGGATCATGGCCGCAGCAGGGATTCTCTACCAGTACACCTTCCATGAGAGGTGAGTCAGCGATTATCAAAAGGATCAAATTGAACTTTGCGATTTGTGACTGTTATAAGATCTATCTACGTTTTTAGACCTGAATAAAGATTTTTTAATGTATGATACGTTTGATTGCTTCTTTGCGTTCTGAAACAGGTTTTTAAATTTTGCGAATTTCAGTCTGGGTATCCACGTTGATCTAAGAGACCACTATAAAAACTGACATTGTGATATTTTCCAGATAGATATGACAGCCTGTAATGAAACTGACATTATCTACACTTTTATATATTCGACACAGATACAAGAGTCTTGAGACCTTGTTGTATGTGATCATTGGTGTATGTCCAAGCATCGTCATCATGGCCATGGTAAGTGTTAAGCTGCTTTTAAATCAAGTCTGTAACATGGATATCAAGTCTGTAGGTTTTATTCTCACATGAATGACATTTCGCATAAATCTGCAGTGTGCTGTTACTTCCAGATTTATCCAATTAGATATTCTTGGAAAGTAACATGTCCGCCAGCAGATCGAGGGGGGTTTTGGCCCAAGAAATTCAGTTCAACTATAGATTGTAGAACCGTCCCAAGGCGTTATTAACACTATATGAAGATGTCAGGGTGAAAGTTCTGAATGCAGTCATTGGCTGCTGGGTCTATCCATGCCTTCTATATTCCTTATATGGCAGTGAAGGCATAGGGAAAACTCAATGCAGGGAGGATCACATGCTCCAGGGTTTGAGATGTTTCTTTGTCATCTGCTTTCCTGGATCCTCATGTCGTAGATTCCATCCCCCAGCGTTATGGTACTTTCTGTTGTTATAGCATAAAGACAAGATGAACCAAGCAACTATCAAGCCACATTAGAGATCTAATACCTTAGCATAATGTCGTCTCAGGTGGTCATCAAAATCAGAAGTTTGGCAAGTAAAATGTAGCATGTAAATTCAACCAAAAAGCATGATATATAGAAAATAACTGTATGATATATAAAAGAAGAGAATTAATGTTGAACTTTGCACTATTTGTGGACGCTAGGTTATGTCAGGACATAACGTAATATTCTGTACAATCAGTAAGTTAACAAAATAAAAAGGCCATTTTAGCTCTCAAATGAGGCCAGAAATCCACTTATGATAGCTGGGAATGTAGGGCCAATGCGGCCTCCAAACACTCTTCACAATTTCTTCGGATTTTCTATTATTTCAAAATCCGATGCTTGTTACTGAGAAATGCCCTCATTTTATTGTAAAACCACAAATCTCTTTGCTACTTCGTTACAGAAAGAGACAACAGGACTCTATGAGATGGCACTCGGTGGGATGGTCTACATCATCGGCGTCGTCTTCTTTAAGTGTGATGGCCTCATTCCTTTCGCTCATGCCATCTGGCACTGTTTCGTATTCGTTGGAGCTGTGTTCCACTATGTCGCTGTCTGCAAACATCTGCTGGGAACCAAGAGCTACATGGATATCGCGAGTTGACACCTGGACGACTACAACGCTACCTGTCCTACATCCGTGTTTCTGAGGCAGCATGTAGCGTGTAAGTAACACTGCCGGGAACCAGCGAAGTGCTGGCAATTCATTCATCGATTCATTGTAAAAAAGGCATATCTAAGAAACTATCATCAAATACCAGCGAAAAAAGAAAAAGCAGACGACATTTATGGCAGGAAATGTAGTCATCGTGGAGAAATGAAATCAAGGTGAAGATATGTTGTCACGTGGACTGTATACTGTCCATGGAAGCCATCATAAACCACCTGTCATCAGGAAGGTTTCTGTCGTTATTTAAACTCATCACTTCGTCATTGATGTATTTATAATGAAATAAGTATGTAGTCTTTAATATACTTCCTACTTCACTCGTCGATATAGGTTTTAATTCATCGATACCCCTGTTGTATGAGCAGATAAAAATAAGACAATTTATGCAGATGAGAATAAGATAGTTATTGCAGACAGCGGTCAGTAGACTAGCTCCGACTGTAGAAGAGGGACAAAAAAAACGTCAACTAAGCCATCATTTCACGATAGGATATCGATCATTAGTCACGGAAGCCAGTAATCTGAGTAAGGCCTAAAAATGTTAATACCACACTCAGAAGTGGGCTTTTAGCTACCCATTATAAATTAGCCCTTAAATGATGGTTAACAGTATGAAGTGTGCAGCACTCCATCATCGATTTGGTGATACAGGAAAGTAGCGCCATTTAGAACCAGGTGGTGCCAAATGGCATGAGAATCAGCTGAAGTACAAGTGACCTCGGCAAGTCCTCAGCTAAATCAGTCAAAACAAGTGTGGGCACAGTTACGCAGAGAGAAGCTGTTTGACATACGTTCATCTTAACTTCTGCTCTGCCACTAAAGATAACAGGATTACTAGTCTATTTGATATGCCATGCCCATTTGAACAAATGGACACAAATCCTTACAGAGATGCCAGGTTTCTGGGGTTTTCTCCAGTTTTACAATGTATCAACTTATCATAATATTAGGCAGGCTTAGAAAAAGAGCCCGGTTTTAATCTGGCATTTCTGACCTTGTCATGTTAATACATGATCCTGCCGACAGTTCAGCTTTAATGTCATCAAGGTTATCAGAGCTCTATTTGTCAGACTACATCTCTAAGTTCAGCTGACTTGTATGTGAAATCTAAAGACGCCAAAGCAACAAAATACCAATGGAAGTGCATTTTACATGTACTTTTAAAATATCCGGGAGCCAGACTTGGGTGATTACGACCTAGTCATTGATTAGGAATGTGAAGGTTTATAATTTAATTCTCTTCAGCATAATTCTGATTCCAAGAGTCGTTTGATACGCTTCGTCTCAGGTGTTGCTCTCTGAATATTATTCAACCAGAGCATTCAATTACTATACAATACATTTACTTTGTTATGTTAAACTTGGTAAATATCTGGAAGTGATCATATTAGATATGCTAAATTTCCTATTTTCAGTCGTGTTGACAGAATATTCATTTTCTAACCCAACAACTAAGAAATTCTGGTTTGATCCAGCTTCGGTTTCTGGATTTCATGGGATAATATTGGGCAATGTCTACCTCATGTTCTCCAGTATATTTTTCTATCAAAAAGGTGCTACTAAACATCTAGTACAAATTTTGTGCCAGTTATTTTGCCTGTTTTTCGAAATCAATATAGCACAATATCAGGAGATGAGTTTGTAATTACTAAGTTACTAGTAGAAGAAAAACCTATTTACATGAGAGGTAATTGTGTTTGTTTTAGAATACATTCATCTTTCAACAAGAATTTGTAAATATAGTTATTCATACTGGTCGACGGTCTTATATGTGATTGAAAAGCTGCTGCATTTGCAAATTATAAACGAGTCTCAAAGTAATCATTTTATGTTTCCATCTATCGATTATATAATGATTCGAATGGGAGTACCAATTTCATAGAAATATTTGTCTAATACGAAATTGAACTGGACTTTGTATTTTTTTATGCGCCAAGATCGATATTTGATTTGGGTATTCGTTAATGCCCCTTTCCCAATGATGAACAAACTGTAGGCCTGATATAGCCCCTGATAAAATCGGAAGGGAGTGTATAAACAAAGCCCTTTATGGAAATACATTGTATTATGGACTTGTTGATAAGTGATGATCATAATAAGGATAGTGCTAGGATACCATATCAGTCCAGGATGTTACTATGTACTGGTTTGATCTATGATACACGAACTAATTAGTTCATTAATTATATCATTATTTTGAAGGTGGATCTCTGTCATTGCCTTCTTAAATGGACAATCTTAAGGTGGACTTTAGTCACTGAATGTTTGTTATATATCTACTCTTACCGGTTCTTTTTGGACAAAGCGTCCATGTCATCCATTTGCCTTTCTTAGCCATATTGTGTGCAATATAATTCATGTTTGAATCTGTTCCATCGTTGTACAGCTGAACATGTGATAAAGTGATACGAGTCTGTCATGAAACTATACTTCTTGATACCTGCTAGACAAGACGTTGAATTGATTATAAACACCTCGTATCCCATAGTGATGAGCAGATATTAATCTGACTGATAGGGATCGGATATTATCCTACCCCTAATATAAAATCCCATAGGCTTAACATTGGGTTTCCGTATGCCACGCTGACGGGCATACAGAGTTTTATATGCCACTAGTGGCATACAGCATTGTTATCACGTAATATTCCAAAATCGAGGAGATAGGGTAGGATAAAATCAAAACCTGATTCGTTTTAATCTTGGCCACCGCATTCCACTCCTGAAGTTTTGGCTCCGGACTTCACTCGGCTTCGCCTCATGAAGTCACTTTGCCAAACTCCAGTCGTGGAATACGGTGGTCAAGATTAAACCTCATCCAGTTTTACGATAATATATTCACGGTTTTTGCAGCTAGGGTTCGAGGAGTATATGAGCATTACAGCATTTCCATTTGATTCTACTGTGCTTGTTTATGGTTGCGGACAAAAACATCATGTCTGGCTCTTGTGCAAGTGTTGACTATGGTATGGGTGCACCGTACGTATCTGCTGTGTTATATGCGTTTACGTGTGTCTAATCATGTAACATTACACCCTAAGGGCTAAAATGGTGGAAACTCGCGCATGGTAGGAGTCTAACTTTTTTTTTTAATCATCGGACATTACTGTGGCTTGCCAAATTGTTCACGCTACAGACAATGTGTTTATGTTGGGTCTGTTTTCATCAGAATTGACTGTAAATCAGCAAACGTCTTTTGCCGACTTGGCCCGGACAGGTCCGACTTGGCCTGGATGGGGCTGACATTCACAAAAGTGCCGTCTGCCTAATGGAACACCCTCTGAAGGCACCGTACCATGTGACCTAACAAATGATACTTCTTTTCCGCATAGACCTTTTAAACAAAGATGGTGTTCTGAAAACAGCTTACATCCCTGCCTCTATAGATCAGTATCGTCAAAAGTTTACACGAGTCAGCACTGTAAATAAGAACAGAACATGGTTAAGTCCGAGAACCGCAATACTAGCACGGAATAATGTTGTATCCTCACAGCTGACAAAAAGTTAGAATTATCTATTTATGTACTATTTAAGGTGATTTTCAACATGAAAAATATTGATAGACGTCAAACGAAGACGCTATTCGTTATTTGTTCATGGAATCTTAATGTGATCCTCATCAACGTCTCAGTGACAAAAACAAGGTTTATTTGATAAAATAGAGACACAGAGGCCAATAATCAATACGGAGTCGATACAAATTCATTAGTAGTCATTTGAAAGACTGCGATTTGAGCATGTTGTGTAAAGCTTGATTTCTCAGAAAGCACTAACAGCATTATGGTTGTGATTGAAGTCTCTCCGTGCCAATTCAGTCAGGAAATATGTATACACTTCACATAGTTCAACTCCCTTTAAGTAACTCGTAACATAAACAGTTTTTAAAAGAAATGGATATTTTAATCTAATGACATACAACCTTAATATATGATCGGGAAAACAATAGTTGAAATTGTAGGCCAGCCATCCCAGTATTGGGCTACCTCAGTGTCGGAAAGATGATGTAAATATAATGTAGTATCTCGATGTAAAAGTCATTCTCGCAGTTGTCATGTGGTGCTATGAGCAGCTTTGGTCTGTTGGAGCCACCTGATGGGTAATGGCTTTACTAACTACGTGTGCTAGCGTTCCCAATTTGTGATATCCTGTACACTTTTACCCCCGTTGAACTCTTTCTCCGCCATATTTATAGGGGGAGAACCAGTAGTCTGTTTAATCTACGATCACTTTATGTGATGCCTGATTGTACTATGTTTCCTGGTATTGTAGCAAAGACTTGCACTTAGAAGCGTATACAACTCTTGAAAAACTAGTTCTAGATTGAAAAATCGAACAAAATTTGTATCACCCCGAACTAGTTGCAGGATTAAGAAGGACTTTTTGATAACGTTAACATGGTGTTTTTCCGGCCACAAGATATTATAAGTGTTGAGGTATTGAAACATGGTCCTTTGGAAACTTACCTTGGACACTCTAACCAGAGATGGTGCTCATTTATACATCTTTTCCCATCTATTCTTCAGGGAAACCAGCCTATGGGCGGCAACCTTTAATAATAGCCAAATCTATATAAACTAGGCAGGTTTGGGATACCGAAGTCCTTGTCAACTGTGTATTTTTCCTACAGCTACATTTATTCAACAGATTTCCTATATTTCTAAGCCTACTCGGAAATAATGAGTCTGTGTTGTGAGACCTTACTGCTAGACGTATCTTCGTGACCTATGTCTATAGTTCCACATATAGAGACACGTTAGAGGACACCTTGTCGCAGGTCGTAGGATGTCCTTAGATCTCTACTCATTTAGGCCCTTGTTAGATATGCAAATCATAAACATGGTAACGGGAGAAATCCGATCTTGCGGTCATATATGGTGTGCTAGATTTTTATTATATACATAAAGAGAGGAGATAAGCAGGATGCTGAAATTTACTCTTTTCAAGACATCGCCGACAAAGCGTGAGAACAGTTCACACTAGGCCACACTACAGTTACCGACTGTGTAATAGATCCAATGGAAATCCCTGGGTCTACACCCCCTATTGAAAGGAATTCTTAGGAGGTAATAGAACAAATGCCATTTTCTGATATCTTAATTATGTCAGTAACGTTTCCATATTTCTTCGTGTACATTTTGACATACTTTTTGTCGCCTGTTGATAACTGGATCAACGTCTCTGCACTAGGCTATATTCACAATTTGTCTGTGTTTACGGCCATACTTTACAGAACATAGCCTGCCCTGTTTCCCGGTTCATCCGCTAGTGTGGTGCACGGGGTATTCCAGCGAGACCCATGAGATTGTGCCGCCAGTCGGGGCCCGGCCTCCGTGATATTCCACATATTGATAATTCAGAGCCAAACCAAAGGGGGCGCCACATGTTCGGCGTCCGGCTAATGACTGCCGTATACAGAAGCAACATGTGATTATTGTTTATTATTGTTAGGTCACTGAAGAATAGCGAATCCTTTTCATACTGTACGCAAACTTTAGACAGGTTACATTGCATGTCCATTCTATTTGTATGTGAAGTTAGGAACTAATTCTTCTGGAATTTTCAAACCTGTATTGACGTTGTTGTCCCAGTGAGTCTTTCAATTCTATCAATAAATCAATCTTTCTCGGTGAATATGCGTTTTTATTATGTGTTCTAATAATCTAACAGTTTCCCGTTTTATAGATAATGAGCAATACTAAGATGCATGGTCTAGATTTGTAGTGTAGGGAGTTTTCTTTAAGAGGTTCCAAGGAACCAGTTTTAACTGTTGTTGTCCATATTTAAAATTCAACCAGGTGGCGCCACCGTAAATTGTATAAAGGGGGTATAGAAAGGAAGGATACGACACTGTAAACAGATATTTTCTTAAGCTAAGTCAATGTGTATTTCGAACTGGCAAGCACTCTGGTATAAGGTCGACCCAGGGATGCAAGTTTTCCGACAAATGACGGAATTCCGACATTTCATATACACCAGCAATATTATAATATACATAAACATTGATTCCTAGCTATTCTGTTCCAAAATATTGTTAAAATGATTTTTATTTTATAAGGGGTTTTACATTTCCGATTATTTCCTCAGTCCCGAATTTCATCTTTGGGTCGACCTTACTCCCTTGCTCTGTTACAATGGTGGTCAGCATGGTTGATCAGTATGAGGCGACTCGGGCGGAACATGCATGTATGTTCCATTCCCTTTATGAGCATGGACAAAAACCATAGGGATCTCCCTGAATATATCAATTATTATATCTAATACAAACTGTCAATAGAAAACACATAGGGAGTATGTATCACCATATCCAGAGCATACAGATATGTTGTATGTGCCGGACAAGATAAAGGTGGATAATAAATACAAAATATAGATTGGTTTCAGATAAAAGTGGTCGTAACCTCTTCGGAGTTGACTGTGCAATATCCTCACATGCGCTCGGATATCACTGTGCGTTAACAAATTAACATGGCGACTGAGTAGGCCGCACTGTAACGGGGCTCCGCTGTGTGATCTAAATCACTGATATAAAGAGGGAGTAGTGTTTGAAATACAGCTGGCACGGACGTATAAAGGTACTGTGAAGGAGTTACGGACAGGAAAAGAGACTGAAATGGGTAAATCTAAGCCTAAAATCAAACCGAAGTCGAGTACGTCGAATGCCGATATGTCAGACGAGGAAAGCACCGGTAGCCCGATGGCCATGTCATCGCTCCAAAAATCAATCAACAGACTCTTGGAGAAATCCGAGAAAATTGAGACCAAGATGGATGATTTTGAGACAAAACTTGAAAAACTTAGCTCTAGGTTTGAAGAAAAAGTCGAGATCATTGATTCTAAAGTTGAGGTTCAAAGGGCGAAATTACAGGAAGTAGACGAGCAGGTAAACATACTAATAGACGAACGGGATATTGGTGAAATAGATCAACTTCGAGTAATGGACAAGATCGAAAAACTGGAGGCCAGGATTAATTTCTTGGAAGAAGAAAAGAGAAAAAACAACATTATAATCGAAGGTGTACCTGAACTACAAGACGATAACCCGAAACGAATTGCTTTAAGTTTGTTAAATGACTTAACAATTACGCAGTACGGAGGTTCAAGCCCTATCGAATATGCCTACAGACTGGGTCCTAAGTCTCAACAAACAAGAAGACCACGAAGCATTTTGGTTAAACTGGTGTCTATCAACATCAAAGCTGAAATATTCAAGAATATTTCCAAGCTTCGAGGTAATGACAAGTGGAAAAAAACATTCATCCAGGACGATCTGTCGATCGAGAAACAAAACGAACGAAAGGAGTTGCGCTGTCTAGCTGCCGTTGCTAAACAAAAGGGTCAAAAGGCATCGGTCAAAGGCAACAAGTTACTGATAGGTAACGAAAGCTATACTTATCGAAACTTAAATCAGTTGCCCAAAGACATCAACATGGCAAGTGCCAAGACAGTAAAGGTGATCGATGGGTGGGCATTTCAGTCCCACTTTTCATTTCTTTCGAATATGTATGACTGTAAAATCCAAGCTGCCAAATACTCATGGTCATCCTCAGAACAACTTTATTGTTACCAGCTGGCGATGTTAAATAACGAACCAAGAGTTGCACTCAAAGTAAAGATCGCAGAGACGGGTTATGACGCGAAACGGACAGTACGAAACGTCAAAACAACAAAAGAATGGAATGACTCGAGACTGGATGTGATGACGGAAATATTACAAGCGAAGTTTCATCAGAACGACAATCTCCGTGATGAACTTTGTGCACTCCAGGGAAATCTTTACGAAGCCACCTTGGATAAATTCTGGGGATGTGGCTTTGGATTGAATGATTTCGAGAAAATCAACGTCCGATCCGTTTCGGAAAACAATCTGGGTAGATTGTTGACACAACTCCGGGACCGGTACACAAGCGCGAAGTAAACATGGCTTCAACCCGGTTTTGGTCATCGTCGCAGACAAATCCTAACATTAAATGGAAGCAGTGGAAACCATCACCACGAAATATAATCATGTCCGACAGCAGAGGAAGGTACTCGGATAAACTACAAACCTCAAACGATGGGATAAGAGCACGACTTACGATTCAGTCGTTTTCAGGGCTCACACTCAAACAGGTCATAGCCAGGACGCACGTTCACCTCAACCAATTTCCCCGTGACAACATATATCTAATGGCAGGAATTAATGATGTGACTTCACGCAAAGGTAAACGTTTCGAATTTAAATGGGACAATGCTCACCAACTGTCACGTCATCTTGAAGTATACACGGAAGTAGGTTTAAATTGGTTGGAGTTTTTCCACCCGGAGACTAAGATAATACTGTGCCCAATTGTAGGGATGTCACTCAACAGGTGGGCTATTAATGCAGATGTCAACAAGCAGGACATGGTGAACGAAGCCATCACGAAGTTTAATTCGTATGTGATCAAACTCAATGACGAAAGAGGACTAGTAACACCCTGGTTGGCAAGAGAAGTACATGTGTATGGACATGGCCGTTACCGGCATGACTATGGGTTGTTGAGTGATGGTCTGCATCCTGGAGATCAACTTGTAAAGTATTGGTCATCGGAATTTTTGAGATGTTTCGATGAAAATATGTTAGCTTCTTACCATTGTTGAAGGAGGGTATTTTGGGAGGTCGGGTTTTTTATGAAAATTAGAGAGTAGGGTTAAAATTTATGGGTTTAGTGATAGAATTGAGACTATCTTGGTGACAACGACAACCTGGGAACTTATTTGCGGAATGTATTGTCAATGCGTTCCTATAATTAGTACGGAGTGCCTGGTCTCGTCGAGGCTAGACTCTACCTGACCCTAGGTTGTCAGTCCTTTTTTCATTCTCTGTTAAGGGCTTTTGTACTTAGGTGAACTTCTTTGTTTTTGTTTTATTTTCCACTGTCGGGTGATTGTCGTGGGATGAGTCAATGACTGAAGCTTGAGCTAACCAACTTTCTCAGGTAAATAATATACGGTTATAGGTTACTTCGTTTTATTTCTTGTTTTACATGTTACTAAATCTAAGGCATTTTTTGATGAGATTTACTTGTGTTACCTTGGGTATGAATATACCACTATGCTTAGACAGAAAAGAAATAAGTATTTATTGAAGCACTGGAGACCCAAAATGGTGTAGAGGTCTTCCAAGTCAGAGGAATTGCACCCTGCCCAAGAGGGCGACAGTGAGATGGACAGGCAAATTCTGCCATTGTCCTATAATGGTTTATTTTTTACAAACATGGTCTCGGTTTTCTATGTATGAGGTAGGTCTAAGGCAATCTAGTGTTAGTTATGTCGGACATTGAAACTGTTAGAGTCACTAGAGGTTTCAAGATTTGTCACTTTAATGCCTGTAGCATATCTAGTAAAATAAATTTAATCAAGATTCAGTTGATGGGACATTTTGATGTGATATGTGTCACAGAGACGTGGTTGGATACTGAAATCCCTGAATTTTGTTATAAACTTGATGGTTATAAGTTGTATAGAAGTGACCGCACTTGGATTAATCCTGCAACAGGTAATATAAAAAAGGGAGGGGGCGTATCAATATACGTTAAAGATGTTTTTGATTCCGAAATTATTGAGAATGATGTATTATATAAGTCTGAAATTGACATTGAGGCAGTTTGGGTCAAAATCAAAAGGCTTAACCAAAAAGATCTATATATAGGAGCAGTGTATAGGCCTAGAAATGGATCGAAAATATTAGGCTTGGAAGCAGTACAAAATATGATTGAATTTATTGATGGCCTAAAAAAGGATATAACAGTCATGGGGGATTTTAATGTTGATTGGCTGGAAAACAATAACCCTATGGTTAAAGACTTAAAATCATGGTTAAAATCAAGAGGTTTAGTTCAACTAGTCAAGGAGCCCACAAGGAAAGGGGATAGGAATGCAACATGCTTGGACTGGATAATAACTAATATTAACCATTTTAAACTATCGGGACTGCTGAACGTTGGTATCAGTGATCACATCCCTACTGTACTGGTATGTGGCAGATTTAAATCAAAGAAAGAAAGTATTAGCTTTGAGGGAAGATCGCATCGCCGTTTTAATGAGAATGAGTTTAAGGAGGATATTAGATTAGCTGATTGGACAGAGTTCTTGGGGGAAGTTGAGGTTAATAAGGCTTGGGAAATAATGCTTAACATTTTTAAACAAAAATTAGATAAACAATGCCCGATAAAAAATTTCAAAATAGCTAATTCCAAAGAAGAATGGATCACCAACGAGCTGTTGGAATTAATAAAAGATAAAGACAGGGCATTAAAAACAGCAAAAAAGAATAATTTAGATCAGGATTGGGAAAGGGCTAGATATCTTCGAAATTTTACTAAGAGAACTGTTAATAAGGCGAAAGCGGACTTTGTAAAAGAAAATTTAGCTAAGTTTAGAAGTGACGGAAAGAAATTTTGGAAAGAGATAAATACACTGCTACCTAACAAAAAAGCTAACTGTAAGATTGTGATTATGGATGAAGAGACAAATTTGGAAATGGATGAATCCAGGTTGCCAAATTTTGTTAATCAATTTTTTGTCCAGATTGGTCCCCGTTTGGCTGCCAAAATTGATCGACCTTGGGTATATTTGGATGTTCCCTTGGACTCAAGACTGGAAGATATTATTACCAATGAGGATGAAATTGTGAAGCTAGTTAACGAAATTAACATCTGGAAAACCTCAGGGATTAAAGATGTTTCATCTAGGTTTGTTAAAATTGCGTTATCGGCAATTCCCGATAAGGTGGTACACTTATTTAATTTGTCTTTTGCTTCGGGCAAAATACCAGTGTCATGGAAGGCAGCTAGAGTGGTTCCGTTGGTCAAACAGGCAGGAATTAAATCAGTGTCGAACCTGAGACCAGTTTCTCTTCTTCCCATTGTGGGAAAAATTATGGAGAAAATTGTGCATAAGAGATTATCATATTACTGTGATGTTAATGACGTACTGACTGAGTGTCAGGGGGGGTTTAGGAAGGGACACTCCACAACTGACACCACTGCCGGTCTAGTAGAAGATATTTTAAGAGGGATTAATGATAATAAGGTTACCTTAGCTACATTTATAGATCAGTCAAAAGCGTTTGACACCGTATACCATGAAATTCTTTTAAATAAATTGTCACTCATTGGGGTAGGGGGGGGGGTTGCTAAATTGGATAAAAAATTATTTAAAGGATAGAACGCAAACGACAGTGATTAACGGCCTTTCCTCAGATTCATTGAATGTCAGTTGTGGGGTGCCCCAAGGTTCTATTTTGGGACCTTTTTTCTTTTTATTGTATATTAACGACTTGGCCAAATCTTTAAATTCTCGTAACATCAAATTGTATGCTGATGACACGGTGGTCTTCGTTCAAGGGTCTGTAAAGGAAGATCTGTTTGCTCAAATGAATGTTAAACTGAATACTATATCAAACTGGTGCCAAAGCAATAAACTCACAATCAATGAACTTAAGACAAAATGGATGATATTTGGTTCGAATAATAATATTAAAAAGATGGCAATGGGTAAGGTGATTCTAAATGGAAAGGAGATAGATCGAGTCTTTAACTTTAAGTATTTAGGGATAACCCTTGACCAAGGTTTGACTTTCAAAAAGCATGTGGATAATTGTATAAAACTGGCTGCTCATAAGTTATATGTACTGAGTAAAATTAGGAGATTTATTGATACTTTCACGGCAATTACTCTTGTCAAATCAATGGTGATGCCCTATCTAGAATATGGTGACGTACTTATAGGTAAAGCACCTAAGACGAGTCTTAGAAAATTACAGTGTATTCAAACAAAAGCGTTAAGAGTTGCATGCAGAGCCCAGAGAGATATGTCTGATGTGGAAGTCCACCGAAAGTGTCACTGTGTATTTTTGGATAAAAGACGAGAAGGTCATCTTGTAAATTTCATGTATTTAAAACAAAATGATACTAAACTAATTAGAAAGAAAACTAGACAAACTAGGCAAAATGATGGTGTAGTATTTAATTTGGCCAGACCAAGAGTCGAAAAGTATAAAGTGAGTGTATTTTACAGAGGAGCTGTGCTATGGAACGCACTGGAACCAAGGCTAAGAAACATTGGAACGTACGAGAAGTTTAAAATTGCTATCAAAAGGGAAATACTTGTATAATTTAGACGTGTGATAAGTGTATTTGATCAAATGGAACTGTGACCTGCTGGTGACTGCTACATACTGGGTATTGACGTTTGTGAAGGGTAATGTTTATTCTGAGGACATCTTATCACGGTTGTTTAAATGGGGTACAACTAGAGAGCCCTCGAAATGGACCACTCAACGATAGTAATTAGGTTACCTTGGATGCAAACTATCAAATCGAACTGAGACTATTTATTTTTTGATCTGCCAAAAGTTTGAGGTGTTTCCTCATACCAGACTGATATTTAACTGTATTATTGTTGATATTGAAATCTGTAAACCTTTTAGGTGAAACAGTACCGTATCTTGTGTTAGTAACTAAGGAAAAATCTTACGCTTGTATGACTAAGCTGGGAATTTGTACTGAGCTTGTACCTTGTACTGTAAGGACAGTTCACACCGGCATATAGCTGAAGTCCTTGCAGGATAAACAACGAAAATAAAAAAAAATAAAAAAATAAAAAAAACTCCTCGGAGCATATGACGCTTGTATCTGAAACCAGTGAATAGTGTGTATTCATAGTGTTATATACATGTACATTCGTTCTCATTGGATGTACTTTAAATAGGACGCTTTTGGCACGGACATCCCAGTCCGTGCTTGTTGTCAAATATACCTCTACTCAGAATCTGTTGTAGCATAGGGTAATGAACCTTGTGTGTGATCGTCTTCCATAGGTAGTATAGTGTTGCATTCACAAATCTAGGATGATTATGAGGGTATCAAAACATGCTATGCATTCAATCATGTTACAAGGATATTTTGTATTGAATCCGATGGTAGGGGCATTCCGTATAGAGCCGCTAGGTGGCAGCAGAGGCACGCTTTATTTGACATTGCAAATCAGGGAGAAGGGTGCACGCAGATTGTTGGTCTTGGCCGAGTAAATAATTCCTCCATTATGCTGCCTCCCACGCAAATATCCGCAGCAAAGTGAAGAGAGTGAAGATGAGTAAAGTGATATTGCAGACATGTTGCTGGTTTTAAACAGTTTCAGGAAGTCGTACTTTAATAGGTGACCCTATTACACTATACTTGGGTAACGGATGCTATAACATATTATCATACTTCACGTGACCTACAAGGTGCATCACGTGACCTACAAGGTATATCAGTAGGTTGGGACTTTTCTAATATGAACTATTCACCATCAAAACCAAAGTAAGTCTTATAGAACATATTGGAGAAATATATAAATGTATTCGTAATATACTACTCACCCATCACATATTTGGTAGTCAGACACTTTAAGACTTCCATACAGCTTTCCATAGTTCATGTTTTTGTTTCCAACACATCCTACGTTTTGGCCAATAGATGTAGCCTTCAGAAGCATAGTGAAGTTTTGTGTGGAAGAAACCTCTATATTAAAGTCTAGTGGTCAAGGGGACAAAGAAGGATGCATTGTCAAAGCGATACGGCTATTGCGGCCATACTAGAGGATCATGTTTAACAAGATATTATTCTCTATTAAGGATAATACAGTGTATATTGATATACAGTGGTATTTTATGGAATCACCTGCTTCCCCATTCCCTTCTGACAGAAAAAGGTGAATTCTCTTTTCTTTTAATTAAGATTTTCTTTATTTCTCTTTAAAACTTTACACATCAGATGGTGCCCATTGTATGCGGAACACTCCACCGTACATATACACATCATAGTCTATTTAGCAATACAATCAAACGGACATACACTTTTGACACTCTTCATGATCTTAATTACACGTATAGCATTGAGCCATTCTATGCACTTGCTGACACAAATAATTACGATTAGAGAACTGTCGATCTGGTACTCTGATGTGTGATGAAGAGTTATCCATAAATTAGGATATTCTGCTAGGATCAAATCTATGGTTCATATTCTAAATGAATTATGACGGTCATATCCCATCACTGATCTCCTACAGTGTGATGCAGGTGAATGAAATGTATCTATCATATATGCAACACAAAATAATAGATAGTACTGCTGGCAGGTAATAGATAAAGGAAGGACAGCAATATATGTGTTTAGTAGTGACTTATTTCAGCCATTCACCCCTGCTGTTTTATAAATCACGTTACATAATGGCCGTTCAATTTCTATAACATGATTTAATTTTCACAAACTTAAATCCAGCACAAATCATTCCCCCAATGGTGTTTTAGCAAATAATTTGTTTTATAATTCGACAGAATAAGACAATACATGAAATATCAGTTTCAACCTAGTCATTCATGGAGAAAAGCAATTTGCTGTATATCGCATTTTGTATTGTCATCGCAACTACATAGCATCCCCAGTCTGCATTAAGTTGTACTTGGCTATAAATCGCTCAGACTCTGGTCCTTCCAGGGCCCGCACCGCTCTCCAGTGTAGCTGACCCGCTTTCTCCGGTCTGCCTTCTGGGTCTTCCATCTCCAGACGTAGGTAGTCTAGCCACAGACCTAAAACACGGTAAGAGAGTGACAGAATGTTAACGACAACCTGTTTGATCATAGGTATTTTTATTCATATACCAACAATCGAGCAAACAAACAATTGGGCCTGAGATGCAATTAGAATAATATCATATTTGGAATCAATCTTTACTCCCAAGGCCACACATTTCTTTTTTGAAGGAAACAACAGTTACTTTATCATTCCTTTAGTTGGTTGAGACCTGAATGGAACACATTAAAGGGTAAAGGTTTAAGGGTACCAACTGCTTTCTAACTTTTCCTTGCCCCACCATCTCTCCCGCACCTTTTTCTCATTGGGTCTTCTGCCCCATGCCGAATCACATCTCTTCCTATAACATCACCTCTACTACCTTGCACAACCCCATCTGACATCTTATACTCTAGATCCTCAAGATGTGGCCTATATGAAATACAGTAAAGCACCTATAAAGTATCTTTTGAGGTTTCACCTTCAAATCATGATTATTTTTACTTTGCTATTTCGACGTTTCGATATTGGGAGTCCCTCTATATTATTTAAGTTGGTAAATGGTTAAGTGTACCAGTGTGACTGACCTGAGTTGCAGTGTCCGTATTCTCGCAGAGCAGTCTCGTAACCCTCACGTAGCAGCGAAATCTTCGGCTTTGGCTGCGAAAATAACAGCAACACCCTTAGTGACTTCTCATTTTACGTCATGCCTAGATACTTTTCAGGTCATTTACTATACTACACTAATATATAAGTATAATGGACATTTCTTTGGGGTTTCACCTACCTGGGCATTTTCCAGACTGATATATTTTTTGAAGAAGTCCACGGAAAGAGGCTGTGATACCGACAAACTGAGTAAGAGAAAGAAACAATATATACAATAAACAGGTGATACGAAGCAAGAGTTATTCACCATCGTATCACAGATGTCTGAAAGATCAAGCAGGTCATTCCAACACGAAATTAGAAATACGTCATCTCTGTTGTTGGCAGTATTATGCCCATCGTTATAGCCATAAATGTCACACTTAAATTCTGTGGTAATGCAAAGACTGGAGACATTTGTTAATATACACTGTACTCTTTCACATCCGAAATACCAAAGAGTGAGTGAACAATCTGGTGAAGTTTTTCACTTCGAATACCTGATCATAATTTAAAGTTGATTTATGTGAAGTAAATCTAATCTTCTTTCTTTCTTTAAAAAAAATTGTATCTACCCTGGAGGGATGCCTCTTCCTATCTTATTCGCAGGAAGTATTCCTTTCCTCGTCAATTACATCTAGTGTGAAATGAAATCTAGTTGCCTCACCTCTTATAAACCTTGCGAGTGGACTTCATAGTTCCTGTCACTGCTGACCAGTCTAGATAAGCCTCCTTCATGGCAACGGCCACCTCAGCACACTGCGCTACACCAATCTGTGAGAATTAACAAACACCATGAGTACACTGTGTGAAACAAGTTTGTAAGAGATAACAACCACTCTTAGACACGGTATGATTCATGTCTGTAATAACTAATAAGCTCTATTAGTAAATTGATCTATATGACATAAATTTGCTAAATTAATTGATCCAACATCAGATAGCAGCACCGAGACATGGTATCAGCTGCAGCGCGATTTCTACATTTAACACGCGGGAGCAGCACCTACCTTCAGCAGATCCTCAGCCTTCTCCGGGTCAGTCATCAAGTAATGCTCCAAGGCCAACTCATACAGCATCAAACTCTCCTAAAACGACATAATACAATGAGTAAAGAAGAGAGGGAATGAACAAGTCGCTCAGTATATGAGTATGCGCCAGAGTCATTTTAAAGTAATATCTGTAAGGGCGTGAGTGAGGAGATCAGAAATAGGTGATTGAGCAAATGAGTGAGAATGAGTTTGTGGCTGTATTATGTGAGAGTGAGTGACTGAAAATAAGTGAGTGAGAAAACTAGTGTGGCCGGGTGAGTATGTAAAAACTCAGTGAGTGAGTGAGTGAGTGAGTGAGTGAGTGAGTGAGTGAGTGAGTGAGTGAGTGAGTGAGTGAGTGAGTGAGTGAGTGAGTGAGTGAGTGAGTGAGTGAGTGAGTGATGCACTAATCCACTATGAACTGAACTAGAATGTCGTGAATTAAGCCCTTTGCACCAATCTTCTGACGATCACCTCATTATCCTACACAAGGAAACACTCATCTGTGTTATTTGATACGGCAATAAACCACTTATACCAGGACCCAAAGAGGATCTTCGTAATCACTCTGTAGGCATTCTAAAGCACGATTAAATGGATCGAAATGTCACGTAATCAGGCCGTATCATTTGTAGTCCTCACCATAAATAGAGGAACTAATTTTGACTAGATGTGTGACTGAGCATGCCTCTCCCTTTCTCACAATAGAAAAAACTACGGTTTAATAAACCTATGCATTTCTCTTGACTGTAAACGGCTTTACTGTTTCTTGCAAATTTTATCATTATCATGGACTGATGACAGGTCTTGATCCACTGTAAAATTCATTTTCTCTTTAAAGCACTATTATCTTTGAAGCGCAACCATAAAGCGAGGTTCCAGTTCCCTTATATTTTCGTTGCCGATGAGTGTACCATTTTGTCACCAACGATTTCCCGTCCGAAAAGAACCATGAAACATTCATTGCAGAGTATGGCAGTCTGCCACTTTAGTCAACCGAACACCATCTAGCAATGTAGGTACCCATTATTCCACCGCTGACAATTGTATCGGTTATTAATTGGCCCCTGACAGGGGAGTGAAAGGGTTGGTACACATCGGATATATAGAACCAATCACAGAGTTGTATACAAGGTCATTAAAGTCAATGAACCAACACATTAGTTTTCAAACCGCGAACAATATTTATTTCCTATTTGGTGTATACATAGTGATATATATATATATATTCCCAGTACCTTGTCACTGATAACAATGGGGTCCTGAATAGTGTACCTCAAGGGTTAAAAAATTGCTGTTTAGTAATCCTACTTTATGGTGAATCAAATCTGTAAGAAAACCTACAATATGAATCAACTTTGTAGATATTACGCAGGGAAGGAGAGAGTGCTTTGTTCAGAATACATAAACAAATGATATAAAAAATCTCCTTTGTGGTGAGCTGTCTACGGTAGTATGACCTGTAGCGCTTCGAAGGAATAGACCTAAGGCTCCAACAACTTAATTTTAGAGACAGGGTCAAGCGATATTGAGCACTATAATTGTCTAGTCTGTTAGTACTGCAACCCTGATATGATCTGATCAGACAGAGCTATGGCCTCGGCAAAATCTACTCGATTTAACAGCGTCATGTTCATAACGGTTTAGTTTTAGATAACGTCGTAGGGGATGTTCAATACCAACAGACACCGGAGATCTGGAATGCCTTTTATAAAACATGGCAAATCTCTCTGTAATAAAAAAGCATTCCGCCATTCTAAATTCAGAACGCTGGATACTAATTACCAAAGCCGCAAATGGGGAAAACTAATACCACAACAAGCATTAAAATCATCCCCTCCCTCCCCACCCTCAGGCATCAACAGCCAATAAGGGACCAGAATCCGCGTGGCAGCTGGTTTGGAGGGCCGGTTACTTTTTGCATCATTTACATCCGATTCAGAAACGCTTTCTTTATTCATAGATCTTCACAAACTGCCGCCGCCATGACACTTCCGGAAGAGCCAGCGTAAAATGCTCTTCCGGTGCGTGCCGCATGCAGTTCGCATGCCCCGACTGCGATAATTTTTCAGCAGGATTTAAGTTGAGGCCTGAGACGAGGGCTCTTACCCAATGCTTAAACTTGCACATCTTAGAAAAGGTTACGCCTTTTAGTGCCACTTTAAGCGACGTGGACTACTGGGCTATGAGACAGGGAAACACTTAAGAGAATCCTTGCCTCCCTGTCGCGTGTTAAAGATTCATACTTTACATCAGAATCGGTTACAGTAGCAGGCAGAGATAGGGAGCTCTGTAAGGCGTTCAATGCCTGGTGTTAACCCTTTGCGGGACTCTAAAGTGGAATTCACATAGTAGGATTTATTTACCTCACAGGGTGTTTGTCTAAGACAAATCCTGCTGAGATTCTGTACTTCAACACAATCTCTTCATCTGAATTGTAGGGTTCCATTTCCCTCAGACAAGTTTCCCCCCATGCAATTCTCAGCAAAAATTACACCTTAAAGCAGAATTCACACCGCGGGGTTCATGTATCTCACAGGGTTCAAAATCCTGCTGAGATTCTGTTCCTTTTTAGGGGTAAAAGTGGGATTCACATGGTGGGGTCTAAGTACCTTACAGGGTGTTTGTCTTGAGACAAATCCTGCTGAGATTCGAGAAATGGAACCCTATTATTCAGACGAGGAGATTGCATTCCACTGCCGAATCTCAACAGGATTGTCCCAAACACTCCTAAATCACTTGCCTAAAGGTTATCAACATGTTGATAAATCCTGTCGCCGACAACGGAACGATGGTAAATGCCCCCTGATTAGGCGGCCGACACGGGCTGAGAGGTTACTTAAATTGCTTGCAACAAGTACACCGACTCTTACACGATTTGGGAACTGCATTGGTAGATGTGTATTGGGCTGTAGGATTTACAGGGGCATTTTGGTAAGACAAATGGACCTGCTACGGAGTCGCCGACTAAGTACTTGCCCTAGCCAAGTGGAGACCAGCGAGCATGATTACATGTTTGGAACACCCCTCACCTCAAGGTACTTGAGTCCCAGGCTGAGTGTTTACTGCAACTATGTGTGAGACTATGCACCAAGTGTGTCCCTCCATGTGAATCCATTTTGCCATTGTTCCTTGAGACTGGCCCAGCACCTTGCCATGAGGATGTTGTACCAGATGAGAAGTTTCTGAGACTAAGGGAAATGCATGAAGTATACCTGTATTAGGTACGCTAGTCTCTTTGTGTGAATCCCGCTAAATGTCACCAACAATTACAGGGGTAGAGACGTGTATCAGGAAAATGGAACCCAACAATTTAGACGGAGAGATTGTGTTTGAGTACAGAATCTCAGCAGGATTTGTAAAAAAAAAACACCCTGTGAGGTACATGAATTCCATCTTGTGAATCCCACTTCACAAAGAACAGAGATTTTGAAATACACAGTGGCATTTTGGTGAGACAGATGGACCCATTGCTGAGCCGCCGACTAAGTACTAATATGAGGCCAGCAAGCACGGTCACAGATTTTTCCGCTCACCTGATGGGTACTTGAGTCCCAGGGTGAGTGTTAACTCTGACTATGTCTGAGACTACGTACCAGGTGTCATTCCATTTGAATCCAATCTACCATTTTTCCTTGAGACTGGTAGCTCCTTGCCATGAGATTTTTGCATCGAAGGAGATTTGTCAGAGACTAGGGGAAAGGTGTGAAGTATATCTGTCTCAGGTACATCGGTCTCTACTTGTGAATCACACTGAAACACTTTATATGCACGCGCCTTTACCTTTTAGAGAACACACGAATCACACGAGTTTTGAAATAGTTAAGATATTTACACTACAACATGTGAGGCACTCGACAGTAATCATCATCTTATTCCATAAGTTGTAGCACGTCACATCCCAGTATTTAACAGTAATGGTTTCTCAACGTGTAAAATAAAATCCGTTTTGCATTACATAAATCAGAATATTGCAATATACATTTGTAATACTCTAACACCTAGTGAGCAAACTGTGCGATACAGTGAGGTGCTAGTACATGTACACAATATTCCACCAAGGGTCTATTTTTTCTCATCTACTGTAAACCATAGACGGTCAAAAATTTTACTGCTTACAGACGGGTAAGGAAAAAGACTTAGTGTCACGGAGAAGCCATGAGAGGGGTGACAAATCTCCCAAACTGTAGATATTTTTCCCGGGGTAGGAGTTGGAGGAGGTGGGGTTCCAGTACATGGATCACGTCTGGTGTTGTGTGTATACGGACCTGGAGCTGACCACTCAACATGACAAACACTGGAGTCATCCCTCCCTGCTGGGTTCTTTATTTACGGTCGTTTGAGTAGTGCTCAACACGCTCACACTGAAAGTGTGTCGATGGATTTGTGGCGTGTGTGTAAAGTATGGGCAGTTTTTTAACTAGTGTTTATGGCGTGGGGATTAATTTCTGGCGTGTGGAAGAGTTATGGTAAATAGTTATGTGGCCTGTGATGCAACAGAGTTTCCAGTGTGTCTCAGTGTGAAGTGTGTTAACAGTGTGCAGATTCAAATTCTGATTGGCACGGCTAAGGTGTGTTATATTGACCCAGCGAAATTTTAACATCGTCAGGCGTCCTCCAAACGTGATAATGCCACAGTCTACCAAGAAAAATAGTGCCAACAGACGTAATGCGATCTCCGGTTTCAGGAATCCGACGATATCTAATTTATCAGAATATTCATTTCAAAAAGTTCAGTTGGCAGTGTTTTTATTGTAAATAATCATAAAAGCTAGTTGTACCTTCACCTAGATTTTGTAATTTTACACTATCTTTTAAGATCTCCATGGATATAAGAACCAAACTCTTGACAATATCTTGACAAAAGAAACTTGCCTACTAGGGGACATACTGCACCTGTTTTGTATGTAAAAACTCCAAATAATGCAATGTATACCAGGAGCATAGAATATTATGGTCACAGACTGTGGAATGAGACCCCCTCTATCACGAGGTTGATACCTACCTACAAAGTATTTAAAAAAATAAATAAGGACAATCTGGTGAACTCTATACCCACTTACTAGGAACTGAGTATGATGTATGATGAAATCGATCTAGACCAAAATCCTGTTGGACTCACTTATGCCTGAATATACAATATACTACTACAACCACATGCTATAATATTGAATTGTTAACACTAAGCTGATGACGTAAACTGTTCAACTTTCGCAACAAAAATGTTACTAATGCTATTGACGGCATCTACTATGAAAACCAGCCTCATGGCTGATAGATATGCTGTAACTATTGTCAATTGAAGCAAAATCAAGAACAATCTACTGTACATTCTAACAATGTAATACCTAAGATTGACAATAAACAAACTTTGATAAAAAAAAAACCAACAAAAAAACTCAGACTATTTTCTATGCAAGAATACTGTGGGTGAAACCGACGGCGGCAGTTCGCTGCAGAACGTCGGGCGGCGCTGCTTAATTAAATTAGCCTCAATATCCAGCTTAGTCACTGACGTCGGGTGATCAACACCGGACTTCAAAATTCTTATTTTCCCCGCTTTTTGGGAACAATAGGACACACTATACATTGCCAAGCGCAATGTTGAATTTGAGATGAAAGACATAACTATTGAAATGTAGATAGGTAACGTTTCTCTAACGGTGCAGGGTAAAATTTGGCAGGACTAGTCAAGTTGATATAAAGTGTGGAATACTACATCCGTATGAAATGGTATGGTGTGGTGATATGATATTGAGTGGTACTAAGGTGCGACATGGTGGTATGGTACTTTATCCTACCCCTAATATAAAATCCCATAGGCTTAACATTGAGATTCCGTATGCCACGCTGACTGGCATACGGACGTTTGTATGCTACTAGGGGCATACGGAATTTTGATGATTTTCATTCATGATTTTGATATTAAAATATTGTAGAGAGGGGTAGGATAAAATCAAAACCTGATTCGTTTTAATCTTGGCTTCCGTATGCCACTCCTGGCGTTTGGTTCCGGATACCACTCAGCTCCGCCTCGTGATATCACTACGCCAAACTCCAGTCGTGGCATACGGGAGCCAAGATTAAAACTCATCCGGTTTTACGATAATATGGTGGGATGAGCTGGTATGGGGTTAAGACGTGCTGTGGTTATATATCTTAATATTCCTTGAAATAAAAATACGAATCATGGATAAAAGAAACAATGTAAACAGTTCTTTAGAAAGAAAATTAAATACTGCAAAAATAAATTCTTTCCTGATAAATATCTATCGATTCAGAGCCTTGCTTTGGTTATAAAGTAGATTCAATGGGCTATAAAAACACCCCCATAAATCAACTTCTAGCAAGCCGGTGGAATAAGATTGACATTGATGTCTGGAGAATTCTCCTGATTCTAGAGTGCTAATTCATCGACCCTTCAATCCATGCCGACTGAAAGTTCACTCAAGTATTACATCAATTCCTTCCACGTCTCCTTCCCTGTGGCAGGCTATAGGTTGGGGGAAGGTGAGGGGGGTAAGGGGTTTGCCCAGTATGCGAACTAATATACTGTATCTGGCTGAATCCATCCTGGTAAATCCATACGACACCAATTCTCAGTTATTTAAATCCACCGTATTACTACCACAGAATAGACTGTCAAATTCACTGACTTTTCACCGTTCCATATGAGTTCCTACTGTCCCGTGAAAATAACAATCTGTCTGGCTCGATTTCCTTCGACGATCCTTGCAACAGTTTATTCGTTCAGGAGCATTCATTTACATCGAAAGTTACTTATCTTAGAAATCATATCGCGACGTTATGACACATTTTTTCTGGTCCAACTGACTCTATATATGCCATTTACTAAAATGGCATAAAATACAATCTTCGTCTAAAACCAAATCCTAGTTTTAAACCCAACATGAACTAAATCTGATGTATGTTTATCTAGGCGTGGCCGAAAGTGAACAGCTACCTCCGCTCTGCTTACTATGGGTTCCTATACAAACATTCTCTCATATTGTTAGTCATACATACGGTTATATCATATTTGATAAGTTAAGTCAACAGAACTAATATTGATAGGTTATCAATTGCCCGTACGGTAACATGGCACACCAGTTACTATTTATAATAAATTGCAAGTTGACAATACAATAAATCATAGCCTATGATTATCCTGGCCAATAAAGACATTGATATTGTTATCATAACCGCCAATTTTCCTGAGGAATCTTAGAATGAACATTCCACTCACTTTTTCCGGAACGTTGCTAAACGCTTCCCTTAGGGGCGCCACAATTGGCTCACCCGTCTGTATCACGTGACGCAGACGCTCGTACCAGAGCGAGGCCGACTTCCGGTAGCGTGTTGTGGCTTCCTTCAGGACGCGGGAAACCAACTCTGTCTGTCCCGTCATGCTTAGCGCAGACATCTGTAATGAGGATCACGTGATCTGAGAACAGAGACTTAATAATGAGGGAGGTGTGTGTGTGTGTGGGGGGGGGGGGGTCATAATTAACTTAGTTATCGTACAGGCGTGCCATGTGCCGGACTGGGCAGGAACGATTCTTTATTGCTGGGTAATGGAAACATGATATGATTTCATAGTGTTAAGACGTGTTTACGACAATTTTTTTCCGACAAGTAGTACCACCTACACCCCCACCAGGGACAAGGTGTCAACAAAAATTCATAATCAGTGTGGATCAGCCTAATCCTGTGTAACCATATTGATAAAGTTCTAACTAAGAAACAGACTTGAGTAATATAGAGTGATAGTCTAATTTATATACATGTATCAGATTCCATGACAGGCTTTTGGTTGGTTGGTTGGTTTGATTTAACGGCCAGTTAACCATTACAGGCTCTTACCAGACCTTCTCAAGGTTCTTTTACACCACAAGGGTGGTTGGTTTGGTTTGGTTTGATTGAATGTCTAGTCAACCATTATAGAGCCTTACAAGACTCTATAAAGATTTGTCTGCAGTGGGACTCGAACCAACAAAGCCCAACAACCTTGGGATAACAAGTCCAGTGCTCTTTACCAAAGCAAAATGCTAAGTAACTGATAGCTTCAGTAATGCCCTTTCCAGATACACATCAAAGTTCAAGATAGACGAATGCTAGACGGGTCTGTAGGCTCGACCATGTCCATATGGTACATGTATGTTCTTCTATCTGGGCCCCGAAGGTCCCGACTTATTCTGAAGATTTCAAACATGTTTGAAATGTAGAGCAGACCATCTCGTCTCAGTATACTGCTTGTAGTAGTGGACCCTCTGTCCAGCTTTAGCGTGCTGCCTTACAGAAGACCATGCAAACACCCTAGCAATCCATTATACAGACACTGGCCACCCGGTATTAAACGAAGCCTGTAGCATTCAGGCCAGGGATCTGGAAAGTACAAGGCTACAACCCAGTTTAAGACCCTGTGTTCGGCCTAATGAAATATATCACAAAATATCCAATATGTTGGAAAAAACCGCAGGCTTTTTATGTACCTCTGGATGAACTTTAATTGGTGAGTGAAGACCCTGTTTGTTTATTCTAACGTCCAATATGTTCAATTAGACCACGGACTTGGAACACCTGGATTAGAAACAACCTGCCTCTGGCGTATCTATATATCTATCTATCTATTTCGACTGACAAATACTTTATTAAGGCCTAGGAGCATGGGAACAATTTAAGAATCTGGATTTTCTGAATTTTTCCCTTGAAAATCAGGGAATTTTGACTGCCTACCCAACCCAAACTGAACCAAAATGTGCCGTAACTTTAAAAAAATCTAGTGTACTTAGAACCCTAATTCCAACTGTCCCATGTAGGCACATACCTGGAATCGACTGACAAATACTTGATTAAGGCCTAGGGGCATGGGAATGAATTGAAAATAATTTATTCCCAAGACTGACTGCCTGGAAATCAGGTAAATTTGTCCGCCGGCCCCAACTATTCTAAGACAAAATGTGCCGTAACTTAATCTAATGCACTTAGGATCCTAATTCCAACTGTCCCATGTAGGTATATATCTGGAATCGACTGACAAATACTTTATTAAGGCCTAGGGGCATGGGAACAATTTAAGAATCTGGATTTTCTGAAATTTTCCCTTGAAAATCAGGGAATTTTGACTGCCGACCCAACCCAAACTGACACAAAATGTGCCGTAACTTTTTAAAAATCTAGTGAACTTAGAAACCTAATTCCAACTGTCCCATGTAGGTACATACCTGGAATCGACTGACAAATACTTTATTAAGGCCTAGGGGCATGGGAATGAATTGAAAATAATTTTTCCCAAGACTGACTGCCTGGAAATCAGGGAAATTTGTCCGCCGGCCCCAACTATTCCAAGACCATAGAAAAAAGGATTGCAAATAAACACCTTAGGAAAGTAAGTCATGATTATACACTCAGAAAAGAATGAATATATGTATTACAAGTGAAATAAAGAAAGAGCTTGCTCAATTTAAAAAAAACCAACAAAAAAAACACCATTAGCAGCGCCACTTTAAACCCTGGTGGCTTAAAATGGAACTATCGCCAAAGTTTTCCTAGCGGACCATACAGAAATTAGCGCTCTACCCGCGAAACGCACTCAAGCATAGCCGAGGCGAACAGATCGGTGAACAAACACGGGAATGGCCCGCGTTTCCTATCCATAGATATAAGTCCGTGATTAGACGTACATGTACTTTGGTTTGGTGGTTATCGGCTCTGTCAGATGAATTTAGGTAGAATCTCACCCCTACACATTCACCAAGTTGACAGTTCTATCACATAGATATGAGATGAAAACGATTGGCCTTTGATATAGCAGTAAATCTACCACTAAGGATGAAGGATAAAAGTGACTGCAGTGGGACTGGAACCCACAAAGTTGTACAACATTGAGGTTACATGTCCCGTGCCAACTCCCCACCCAAAAAAGTCTCTTAATGGGCGCGGGTACAGAAATTGCAGAAAGAAAGCACACATTGCAATATGTCTCTGGAACAATGTCAGTGATAAAATTTGGGGGTGCTATATCACCGACATAGATACCAGAAGGGAAGAAGATCTCTAGGTGTGTATTGGGAATTAACACAGCTTGCATGGTGCCTTCATCTCTTAAATTCCACCAAGATGTGATCCTATCCTGGCTGTTACTGTGGCATAAAACACCAGAAAAGTACCACAATAAGAAGCAATGAGTCTTCCCTCGCCCCTCATAAACACATGCCGAGTTGTGCTTAGACAAGCACTTAGGCAGGTATATGAGTGTATATTAACTCCTGCTGCAGGTGTATGCAGGACATTACAGACCCACATAAATCCAGATTAATACACCTTATACCCAGACCCATCTCACACCCTCTTTACGTCTGTCACGCGCCGCCATCTTGTGACGTCATCAGGCGGCTAAGGGTCTCGTCTCGCGTGAAGATAAACGATATCAACGTGAAGATCGAGAGGAGCACAGGAGGACTCGTGTCGAGAGATCAAAAACGCATCTGGGAAATTCATTCCCGTTTCTCATCTGTGATGGTGGTGGTGGGTGGTTGGGTCAGAATTAGCCCATCTTCAGTGAGGAGGCCGTTCCTTTCCGAGCATCTCGGGAAGAAATCTAGATCATGTCTAGAGCAGCTAGATACCTATTACTAGGCCTACACAGAGTCTATATTAGGCACAGCCATTAGAAGCAGGGCCATACTAGATGTGTAACTGTTTCGGCAGGAGCATGGGGTAAAGGAATTAGTGAATAGAGTCGTCAATGTCAGAGTAGTCTATCGAAATGGTCCAAAGTGAAGCTTCCTGTAATTTACCATCGGACTAATACAAAAAAGCTCAAATATTATCGATTTCACCTTTTTAAGGAATTCTATTTAGGGAATATTGTGTGTACAATGACAGTCGTTCTTCCACTCTGGCCCTATACATAAATAGCTTGGATGTTCTTAAGTGAATCCTACCCCCCCCCCCCCCCCCCCACTCCTCATTCTAATATTCTAATGGCGGGTGTTAAACGAAATAGAAGTGGGTAACATTTGTGTAGAAGTCTTTGATATAAACCGACCGGGACTTGAACCCCAACCTCCAATGCCACTTTTTGAAATTCGTTTTTTATCTAGTTTATTGCCAACATCTGACAGGAAAAAAACCCCCCAAAAAAAAAAAAAAAAAAAAAAAAACATCTGACAGGAGTGAGTTCTTCCTGCTGAACATTTAATCCATCGTAACAACTAGATATAAAGGTGAAAATGATGTATTAATGACAAGTGATTTTTGTATGTTACTAAAATATCTGATATACACTAAGTTATCATATACATGTAAATACAAGACGTTCTTGCAAAATGAGAGCAGAGGGGCGACGTAGAGACCATATAAATGCACTAAAATTCGGATATATCTGGATATAATTAGATTTAGGTGAATGCCATAATTTTGCTGAGCTATTGGCTAGCACAAGTAAAACATTTAAAAAAAAAGAGTCTTTTCAATAAGTAATCATTATGTAATAATACTCTTTCCGCTGCAGGCGGTAGGCTATAGCGATGTCCACCTAAATCAAGGATTTGAATTACGTTGGTTTAACATTTGAATATACTAGTTCCATTGAAACAATATATTAACATTTTTGCCTTATAAAAATAGCCAATAATTCTCTTTCAGAAACTGAAGAGGAAGAAGATGAAATTCAATAATATATTCCGATGGTTGCTACCTCTGTTGCTGGTCGCCCCTCTGGGCGCATTTCGTGAGAACGACTCATATTGTCTAGTTTCCTCGTTAGATGCTATACACCTCATTCAAACACGCAGACAGTGTAAGATTTTCTCAGAAGTATGACTCTGTATAATAAAATGATGCATCAGTCCACTGGGCTAGACAGTCCCTTCAACTGTGATCGCCCCTAAGGGGGAAATCCTCAATCACATCATCCTTTGCGGAAAATCTATGGGCAATCAAGTGTCAAATACATCATTGTGACTGTGAGAAAAAAAGATACAGAATTACATATAAATATATCTTAGTTTTACGCAATTCAGCCAAGCTACTGATGTGCAAAGATATGTCTGGTTCTAATACGTTCACGAACGTAATATTCAGTTTTATCCTACCCCTAATATAAAATCCCATAGGCTTAACATTGGGTTTCCGTATGCCACGCTAACTGGCATACGGAGTTTTATATGCCACTAGTGGCATACAGCATTGTTATCACGTAATATTCCAAAATCGAGGAGATAGGGTAGGATAAAATCAAAACCTGATTCGTTTTAATCTTGGCCACCGCATTCCACTCCTGAAGTTTTGGCCCCGGACTTCACTCGGCTTCGCCTCATGAAGTCACTTTGCCAAACTTCAGTCATGGAATACGGTGGCCAAGATTAAACCTCATCCAGTTGTACGATAGGCTGCTCTCAGCACCACCTCAATGGATTTCTTTCACCGAACTCAGCTCTGTGAAGTCTGCTAGCGTTTCCGGTAGCGTTCTGAGTATGACGTCACGTGATACGGGGTCTGTTTGGCGACATTGAGATGCGTGGTGTGAGCTGGAAACGAGGCTCTGTCATCATGCTTCATGGATCACACCCGCGGCTCACAAAAAGAGAAAACCTAGGTAGAATTAATTCTATTCATTACCGGATCATTGGCAAAACCACAGGTACAACCCCTGTACAAACCACTCTCTGAACTGGTGTTTGGTTGTAAAAGTTTCCACTAATCCTTTTGATCACCTTAATGAACTGGGAAGGGCCCCGGAAAAAAATCCTGGACACCCAAAAAAATGTCAACGTCACATGCCTTGATATTAGCCATAATAAATATACCTGATAAGTCCGAAACTGGCTGAAACCTTGACTTCCCAACTCTCTGATATACTTTTATTGGGTTACATACAAGAAAACACTTGATGTTTACACTCACACGCCCCTAAAGATGCTTGAAGAGTGAGGACTGGATCAAGGAGCCGTTCCTATTGGTTGGTTTTGCTCATTCTCCACAATTGACTTCCTGGAGACGCTATAGCAACATGATTCATAACTGTCATTTTTAAGGTCACATCGGCTTACCATAGACGGTTTTTTTTGCCTCATGTTAATCTAGAATCTGCCGAACCGAGTCATGGGGTGTTAGAACCCACCTAATGTACAGAGCCGAACTGAATCTTTGGTATTTAGAAAATGCTTTGTGTAAGGGCCCAATTGAGTTGTAGTAAGTCGAGTGCAGTTGTGATGAGTCTTGGCTCGTTATAGTCAGTTGGGGTCATGGGTCATAGTCAGTTGTACAAGTCATGCTAGTAGCGAGCCGTTGTGGTCAGTCATAATGAGGTGTAGCCCATAGTTGTCATTGGTGAGTGTTAGTCTTATCATATCACGATGAGTCTTACGGAGCTATGTCGTGGTGAGTGTTAGGGAGTTGTGATGGGTCTCAGTACATCGTGTCGTGATGAAACGTAGTCTTCTTTCTTTCTTTCTTTCTTTCTTTCATGAGAGTGGAGTTATTCGCTCCCTCGTGCACTCTCCCGGTTTTCCGGGTCGCTCAGGCAAGTTTTATTATTGCTTGCGAGCTGTGCTAGTTGGGTTTGGTGGGTTCGGTGGGTTTGTGTTGTTGTGTTTTGGGTTTTTAGGTCTTCCTCTATTGTGTTGGTTATTGTGGCTATTTGTTTTAGGGTTTGGATATCGTTTGAGAAGATCTGGTTTATGTAGGTTTTAGTTTTGTCGTGTTTTGGTGAATCGTATTCAGTCGTGCTGAGTCCTAGTGAGTCGCAGGGGACAGTTCACAAGCCTGATGTTTCCCATTGTTCATCAATCCGTCCTGACTACCACGGCCACGTGCCGTGCAGAAAAGGAGATTGGTACGCATGCGCGGACTAGTAAAAAGACGGCTTTATGTGATTGGTGGCGCTAAAAACCGTCAGAGCTAATCAAGGAACTGCCAGCAGCTTCACCAGCGAGAAGTCACTAGAATACAATCTGTGCACAGCGCCTGTGGCGAGGTGTGGTGTCTAGGTGTCGGGGGTGAGGTCCTGTATGTGAGGTGTGGTATAAAGGTGTGATGTGGGAGGTAATGTAGTCGTGGCGTACAGTAGGTATTGTACTATTTGTATGAGGCGTGCTATATTAAGTATGGTATGTAAAGTGCGGTAAGTTTTAGGTTGTTGGATGAGCGGTGTGATATTGTGAAGTGTTGTGTGAGGGGTGAAATGTGGTGTGGTGTCTGAGGTGTGGTGGGAGAGATAAGGTATGTGGGCTGTGGTATGTAATATGTCGGCTATAGTGTTCAGGTATGGTATGGTATGTGGGGTGTAGTATGTAGGATGTGGTATGAGAGGTAAGGTATGTGTTGTTTAACGTCATATATTTTCTATTGGACTTACTTTGGGTTTGAAGGTGATCGAATCTATGAGATGAATTTAGGTGAATATCTCACCCTTACACATTTACCAAGTAGAAAGTTCCTTTAATTCCCACACCATATAAACATGTATGAGAAGGATTTGCCTTAAATTTACCACTGCTGGGGGTGAAGGACAAGTTACTCTGAATCTCAAAAAGGCACAGAGCTTACCCTGCTTCCCCAACCATCCGCTAGAGTGATTGGGTGGATTTCCAGTGCTTCCCTAGAGATGACGACACCAATCGGGAGCTAACTTCAGTGTGACTTCAGCCATTGATAATTCAGAGCCAAACTATTGGGGGCTCTACATGTTTGGTGTTGGGGACAAATGGCAGTGCACACATATACCGTGCACACCCCAGTTGAAGTCTGCATATTTCATTAATCCGCATGGTCTGGACCCTAATAAAATATCTTATACCACATTATTCCACAGGACTATTAGCACAAGATGCTCTGAGCCCTAGTTCACCCATGTTATTTACACTGCTCTCATGAGCCCGGCAGTCTAGGTGTGGGTTATGGTGAATTTCCTTCTGGGGAGAGAAGTTGCTAATCCAATCTAAACACCAGGGTGGCGAGAGGCCATCCTGCCTCCTTAGACCGGGAACCCACTGAGCTCCCACAGTACAACAATCGTTCCAACACATTATGACACAGAATAATTCAACTTTCTGATAGAGCAAAAATGCAGTGCTCTAGTTTCCTAATCTGACATTGACAGGTACGCTCTCCCTGCTACTCACCCATTTGAGGTACATTGCTTCTGTGAGGCATTTCTCCAGCTCAGCTCTTCTGAAGACATCAAACAGACGCTGTAATCTCTGTAAAGAAAAAGAATATTTTCAGAATCTTGAACGGAATACGGAACAGTATGAAATACAAATATATAACCATAGTGAGACTTCCTTTAAAACAGATGTGCTGGCGGTGGCTGTTGCATGAAACATTTTCACAGAAATCTATTAAGTCCATGAGAACTTCAGCAAAGGTTGCTGTGTATAGATGTCTAGGAGCCATCAGAAGGACATTGTGTCTTCGTGAGGTGGATATTGTAGGCATGACAAAATGTTTTCAGTCTCCTCTTAAAATTTCTAACAGGCCTTACATTGTTCGTGTTTTAGGACAAATGGGACGCCTTGTTGGTGAAGTGTGCAATACCGCGGTGTGCAAGAGCAGAACTTGTCAACAGTGCATGAAAAAGGCTTAGAATCGGAAATGAGCTATGAGAGGGGTGCGATACGCGACTATTAACATGATGTAAACGAACACGTAAATCACATTACAACAACCTGTTAATGCCACCATCAACACATTATATCAATCTCCCATGCAGCAATTACTTTCCTTTCAAGAGGATATATCCAGACACTTTCTTGTGAAGATGTCAGTATAGTAAACATGGTATTTCTCAAATTATCAGTGACAGGAAATTACAATATTCATTGACATTCAATTTATCAGACACAAGAAAAAGAATGCAAGCATCGCATCTGGCCACCCAACTTTGTTCCGCCATATGAACGAATCACATCAAAATGAATCCGCTGAAACGGAAGATACCCGTGCTCAAAACACCATATCCGGATAGCGACACTAAGTACTAAGAACATATGCAGTTCAAGATCATATATGTCATTCTCCAATCTTTTAAATGTATATGATTTGATAATACACTGCACAACTGTCATCATACCTTAGTGACAAACTTATT
Organism: Alentia gelatinosa; assembly: GCA_950022655.1. NCBI lineage: Eukaryota > Metazoa > Annelida > Polychaeta > Phyllodocida > Polynoidae > Alentia > Alentia gelatinosa. The sequence continues at coordinate 162,039,497 of OX465579.1, forward strand.
CAGAGACGATTGTAGTAAAGCACTTTAATAGTAGCAAACGAGACTAAACATGAAATTATAGCCTCAACTCCAATAGCTTGAAGTTAAGCATAAAGCTTTGTTCTTACTGGCCTCCGGAAATGGTGTTTTGAGCACGGGTATCTGCTGCTTTTAATTGACTGACTTTGGCTCCCTATAGAGATTAATGATGTAGATAGTAAAGAGTTGTATAAAGTGTTACTTCAGGAGAAACGCATTATGGAATCAGAAGTTGATGCAGGGTTAACTACCTGTGGCGTGACGAGTGGCGTCGACTAATGACATGACGGGACTGATCCACTGATCACAGTCACTAACACAATCCGTACGTTAACAGGCTGACTGACACCTATGGCGTCTGACAACTCCTGCGTCGATGAAAGTCAAAAAGATGTCTCCTGCCAACCGCCATTACTATCCCGCAATGCCTCGGGGGTACCTGGTGTTCCGCTAGTATTATAGACACTACAGCCAGTTCATTGTTAGTGTTCCCTGTCGACGTTCAGTAGTATTCGAAAATATAATGGGTAGACACTAGTATCAGATAATCAGATAGCATTATAGACAGACACTAGTATTAGATAGATCTCTGGATAGACACTTGTATTAGGTAGACAAAAGGATTACATAATATTTTGGACATATACTAATATCATATTGAGCACCAGTATTATATCATATTATTTGCAAACACTAGTATAAGTATTAAGGATAGACACTAATAATAGATCTATTACGTACATACATTAGTATTAGATTTAGATATAAGTCCTTGTATCAGAATTGTGGACAGACACTACTATTAGATCTTATAAACAAAAAGAGAACTATAAACAAAAAGGAAATTAATGATACGTGGCATATTCACTTCTAACCACAGCCAAAAAAAAAAAAAATATATATATAAACAAAAAGGACTATCATTCTTTCACTCTTTCTTGTAGTTATTGCTCACTATGTGAAGTACTGTACTGTTTCTGCACTAGTTCGACTGTGTATATTGATTGGAATCTTGAACGCCTACAATAGGCGAATGTACAATGTCAAAATTTGATTAAAAAAAATTATGAACAGATTGATTGGTTGCTGGTTTTCTCTTCCTCTTGTATCCTGTACCTGCTGTTTCAACACTAGACCCCCCCCCCCCCCTCCCACCCCTACACACACAACGAGTGACCTCTCACAGAACGACCTGCTCTGACGTCACCATGAGCCGGGTCTCTCCTCGAGCCGCTCCTGCTGACCTCATCGTAATTGAGGTCGCGTGTTCGACGTCAACATGACGTCACGAGTGCTGTCTTTACAGTCAGGACACATGTCGGATGTCAGCGGATAGTGTCTCGCGGTCTGACGTCACTATGACGTCCCGTTCACGTCACATTCTCCTGACCTTCGTCGTTAAACTGTTTTGTCTTTTTCTTCGAAAGTGTCCTTCCCGATCTCTCACCGGAAGGAAAATCTATCAGAAAACTTTCCTTTTGTTCGGGCATGAAGGCCTTTGATTATTTCAGTGCCGTTTTCATTTGACCATTTGGGTAAATGACAGCTGTCCTTCAGGATTGACGCTGAATAATGTGAGCTGTTTAGAAATCCTTTTACATCTGGCTCATATTACTGTCAAGTTTGTGAAGTTTAATTACAATCGATAATTTAGATACTTATCTCCTACTAGAGTTTTGATATTTCTTTGATATCTTCTACTTTGTGCGGTTCATCTAATATTGCCTTTGCTATTCCCTGACAATCTCTAGTGGGGTGTAATGAGTGGCCATACATGAATTAATGTTTGTACAAGATTTCACAATTCGACGCAGGTACCCGTTAAGAGTATTGACTATATATGTCATACTCTCTGGCTATTTGGCGGTTCACAATGGATTCTCAAAATGATATAACGACGATAAGGGAATTTACTAGATTGTCATTATTGTGCGGCTAAAGCTTTTTTTTGTGAAATTATACAAAATGTACTGTCATTTGTTCTGCATCTACCCTGCTTCAGCTTGCTTTTAAACATCAATCACGACCTTGCTGATATGAAGTGAGAAGCAAATAATTTACAAACTAGCGCTTCAAGTAATGCACCGTGTCTCATCATCTTCACCAACACTCATCAAACCAAACACATAATTCGTTTTGTTTTATTTTCCAAAACTGTGCTTCTTGTTGAAATAAACTATGTGTGATATAGAGCAGACCAAGAAACATAAATAACACGAGAAAAAAAACCAACATAAATTGTATTCTATAAACCAGAACCACTCCCCAAAGCAATGATGTGCTTCAGACCAGAAGGATTCGGTGGTAAAAGTAGAACTGGGTTGTATTTTACAAACCACAATGCTGTTTTTCTCTAAATCCATCCGTGAATTTTATGTTGTTCAAGTCCGCCGGACCGCGCGGGTTTAATGAGGTAACCAGATAACAGAGGGCGCTACGAGCGTTGGCTCAGCGACCAATCAACGTTTTCTCCGAGTCGGCTTTATTGTGCACCTAAAACACACACTCAAAGGGTTTGTATGGGCGCGCGGAAAAGAACAACTACAGATAACTTGTCCTCCACCAGTCCCTGTCGATTACACACAGGCCGCTGATTTTCTGTGTGAATATGCACTGATAACTACCGGCCAATACCAGACGGGAAATAACAACCCCCGTGAAGTGTGCCACAAAATATGGGAATGACGTACGAATGGAAACCTTTAATCGCGGACTTGAAACACGGTCATCCAAGTCCGTGCTTTAATCTTCAATAAATCTCATTTAAATAGGCATCGACCTTTTTTTCTGTTGTCTATCACTCCTTACTGTTAATGATGTTTATTAAGGTGCGAGTCTAAATGGAGTGGTTCAACTGTCACTGGACACGTTGATGTATCTAGTTTTAACGCTGGACATATATTCAATGACATATATATTCAATACACAGCTACTGCAATTGTAGCAATAAATCTACGTATCTATCACAATAAGATGACTATGGATTAAGTAGGTTGTGTAAAATTATTCTCACAAAACAAGGGAAGGGTGGGTAGACGAGACGATAACATTCCATACATATATAATTCAGTCTTTCATCAGCAGCTATAGTTTCGAACAGTCGCCCGCTGGTGTGATTCGTTTATTAGCACTTATACACATGTATGTAACAACAGAATCCCTCTTCACGACCTGCTCTCTCAGGTCCACCCTAAAAAAACGACCACCGATCATTGAATCAGATTTTGTTATTTCTTGCATATAACAACGCTCACTACAACGGCATGCTCCAAATAACGGCGTAACTAGACTTTAATAGGTATATATTAGAAAGTCTGAACTGGTTGTCATGTGAGCAAATATAATCATCACTTAGAGCACACATTGTGGCATAATCCCCGTTTGCCTATACACTATAAGAAACTGTCATTCCTGATACAAATGTCTTAATCTCACCCCAGGTATTTTTGTCCAACAGGCTTAACACTGGTAACTCGTTATCCATACCCCTGTGGGAATTGCAGTTCTCCAAGGTCTATGATGTCATATATCCAGTGTGTCGTTCGTTCCTTTAATTTGTACAGGGGTGGGATAAATACAGAAAGCGACTCGTTTTGGTTAGAGTTGTTGTTCTCCAGCCCCTTTGAATGCTACGCGTGGGTTGAAGACAGCCCTTATACATAACCATGTTTTATTCTTACATTTACTTGTATTAACATCTAAGAAAATAAGTTCTCCTGTTGAATCCGTACTGCGAAACCATCCATTGGCATATAAAACCCTTTCCACAGAATCCACATCTCAGAGAAACATAATATGGCAGGGTGACATCACTCTTATTTGTTAGTCCGACTTGTCTGACCCTATACACTTGTATTAGGTACAATACGTACGTTTAGGTTGTGCACCATAACTATCCTATTTGTATGATGCCATATCTCAAAGTGGTATCATACCACAGTCATCGTTGTCATATTGATAGCAACTTCATCCGCCCATGTCGCGGTCTTCCACCCATGTTACACCACCACGCTCGCGGGTGATATATACTTGATATATCGCTCTCTGTGATGAATCGACGTCATGGTGAGAGGGATTAGTTCCAGCGGGTGCCACCAGGCGCCGGTCAGTGGGACGCTGGGTCAGTGGGGAGCTGATTCCCGGTAACCACGATTCAGCGGGACAAGCTGCCCACCACGTCCTCAAATCACCCCAATCCCGACCCCCCCGCCGGACGCTACTTTCACCCGTCAAGGACAGCTTCATTAGCCAAAGGAAAGCTACCGGCAAGCGGGGACCTCTCTAGAGGTCTCACAACACACACTACATGCATATCTTCCCCAGCCCTAGTCAAGCGGCAGGAGATATAACCATACATTTTTTTGTGAATGAGCTAATTCGTAATAGAACAAATTTCAGGACTGACATGTAATTGTCACTCACGAACCTACGACTAATTTAAATAGAAAATGTACTGAAATATATAGTTTTCTTCATATTTTTCAAAAGCAAGAGCGGTGACCTGTAGTTTTTAAAACCTAAATGTGTAGCACTAAAGATATAATATAATCTGTGAAAGTTTCGAGAAAATAACATGGGTTTTACTATTTAGATGATAACCTTTTAGAATTCCTTTTTCATATTATTTATCTCTAAATCAATAACTAGCACGGTGACACCCCGATCATCATATCAAATCTTAAGGAAAATGTCTTGAGCTTTAATTTCGAGGAAAATTGTTCCATATGTCTTTATTTGATTAAGCACAAGCATTATTTTAAAAGACAAGCTCCGACAATAAGATACTTGTAGAAGTACAAAGCGTGTAGTCATTACTGAGTCATTTACAGGCAGTAACAGTGAATTATCTCTGAGACAACACACAGAGAAGTGAAGCCTATCTTATATGAAGCTTCTACTTTCGCACTTGTTACCTACAATATCTATTTTATTGGCTGTAACTCTTTTCCCATAATTCGCCACTCCGCCATTAATTACGGAATGTAGACCTTTTGTCATTTCAGAGACAAATGATACGATATTGATAATCATATGTATGCTTTGTAGCCTATTTCAAACGGGCCATTGTGAGTTTCATTTAATGTCCTTTCAACACATTTCATTGCTGCTGATTTTTAAAAGTGTCAGCCTGAGTCGCTGCCCTACACTTTAGAAATTGCGGACAGCAGAGCTAAGATTCGTCTACATAAATCAGAAATTTATCAAACTGCCTTGCAACGATTCCTACACCATACCCTTTCATACATTAGGAAACCCCTTGTGTAGCAATCCGTATATACCAACTGATATAAGAGATTTCTCTTTGATGTGATCCTGGAAGTTGCTACGGAATAGAAAACCCAAGTATCATCATTATAGACTATATAAGACGTCTATACCGGCTACAGAGCACTGGAACACAACGGGCTGCGTTAACTACACCGCCAGTCGTATACAGTGAGCAGCATTAGGAGTACATCCTATGTTAAGGCTAAACCACTGCCTGGAGAGTGAAAGAAGGATTGGCTGTGATTGGCGGTGTAGCAGCGCCGGAAATTGGCCTGATCTAACTCCGCGTTCCTAAATCCCTTGTGACCCCACAACGCGATGCCGTTTGCCGGCCACCATCTCAAGTCACAATCACTGCCTTCATACGTCAGTTTGCTAGTTACCAGTATTGAAAAAGTACTATCATTCCTTTAACCACGGACTTGGTCATTTTCTAGAATATGTAATTATCCGATTTCTGAACCTTGAAAATATGAATACGGATTCAGAGATATTGCAAAAAGTAGATTGTTCTTATTTCAGAACTAAAATCCACGACGGCCGTCGCTAGGGATATCTCCCAGACCTAAACAGTAACCCGGTGAAGCGACAGATATATACCTACTGCAAAATAAACATTTCTTAATTTTACTGGCGAAAAACGAACAGTACTTTGGCTCAAGCGAGGCATCGTAACGGTGTCGACTGGTGTCGGTCAGTGTGGCACCCCTCTTTCGCAATTTGCCTGAGATTTCATCGTAAACCCCCCCTGCAGAGATGTTCTTTTGCAGCTGACAAATTGTTGGCCGATGTTCCGGCATGTTTATCATCATGTTGCTAAATTCTGTCGGCGACAACAAAACATTGGAAATACCCCCGTGGCATAGGCCGACATAGGCCCTGCTTAGTCCTCGGGTGAGGAGGGTGCCACGCAGTTACCTGGTGAGGGGTGGTCCCTCACCGATTAGTGCCCCGACGACTGAGTTGACCAATGACTAGGGGGTGTTCCTGTACTGTAACGTAGTTGGGGGTAGAAAATCATATCTCTAACTTCAAGTGTAGACTGATTTGCTTAGGACTATGTCCCACCACCCCATCTCTGATATCCCGCTGTGAAGGCTACTTGGTGGTTGACCAGAAGCGCATTTTGCCCGAGACAGCTCTGCGACAGGTTTGCAATTTGGAAATTAATAGGAAGAGACTATATCAGTTGGTGTGCATTCCACTTGACCCTTATTAGAACGCGTACCCAGATATATCCAGATTTTCTTTCTTACAATTGGGGCCTGAGTATTTGTACCTATTGTAATCTATTTGGACTACAAAGATTTTTTAATTAAATATTATAGGTTAGTAAGTCTGTATGTCCTTTACGACTTTCAAAACTCCTAAAAGATAAGGATGTCAATAGATTTGTGATTAACTAAAACGATTCTTTGAACTTCGCTTATCAAAACCAACTAGGAAACTAAGCCATATGAAATTTGATTGATGGAGCTTGAATTAACCGGCCTAATCTGGTTATGTGATATATAGTTATGATGATCGGATTCTCCTGACCCTCTAATCACATGATATTTTTCAACAATAACTGCCCTGCTTAACGCTCTAGTCACATGTAATTAAGGGTCTGTAAGGCCACTCAAAAAAACAACTTGTTTCTCATCACCGCGCGCATCAGAAAAAACGATTTTAGAAGATTTTTTTTTTTTTAAATAGATGAACCTTAAAGAAATTATGAAAGGTATGTGTATTTAGTATAAAATTAAAGCTCCTGATGTCAGGGATGCATTAAATGTAAAGCCAGTAAAAATCTGGAAACCCCGCGTAAGCAGACACCCCGCGTAAGCAGCCACTTTGGCCCGGATCGGAGGGTGTCCGCTTATGCGGGGTTTTACTGTATGTCTGCCATCTTTGATATAGCAAAAAAAGAAAAAAAAGAAAGAAAAAAAAGAGCGCCCTCGTCATATTTTTCATGGCTTGGTGATGAGAAACAATTTTTTTCTTTTAGTGGCCTAACCTACAGGTTCTCATTTTCGTCAGGCATCCTTCTACGAATATTCCTGCATGAACAAGACAAACCAAAACTGATTTTAGCACCCTCTATCTTGATCGCGTTCTCTAATGACTCCCCTCAATTCCACTCCATCTTTGGTTCTCGGAATAAGGAGACACCACTACAATCCTGATCAATGAAGGACCCCCACCCTCCTGCTCAAAATGGTTGGAGATGAATTCTTCTACACAAGAACGTACTATAATGTATACAGCCTGCTCTGGCATTGAGCGATCCTTTGTCAAATGATGGCCCACTCCCTAAAAGCTTTGATTCCTATCGCTGGTCCCTCTCCACTTTTGTGTCCACTTGAAGTGTAGATCCCCTTCACCTTCCAAATCCTGCGCTCTGAGAATTCCTCATCAATCAACACTGTAGAGTCTGAGAGTGGGGCTTTATCCAGGCTCACTCCGCCTGTCAAGGTGCTTCATAGATACTACCAGCCACACAACATACAGATCAACTCACAGCGGGTTTATCACTGCATTCTAGGACAACGCTAATTTATCCAACCCGTACACATTTAAATATGAGGAAGGAAGGGTCGAAGCTGAAGTGCAGGGGGTGCAAGTCGTAGTTATAAAAGAAAAATCTGAAATAGGATATAGAAGTAATCCGACTCTGGGATGTATGTGCATATAAATCAGGTAAGGAGACTCGGTCTCTTCGAAATTACAAATTCGGCACATTTCGGCGGCCTGACGATAACTTTCGGCGACCGATTGGTGGCGTGGTACACTTTAAGTTCGGACTAGGTAAGGTCGGATGCAGTCGACATGTTTACATGCATATCGCCGATTTTTTATTTGATCATTCTGAATGAGAATCTTGTAATTTCGAAACCGGTAATTCATTAGAATACATCCATCCTTAAATGTATTGTGTACCCTCCCTTTTCCAGCAGAGCATTAAAGCAATAAGATACGGATAGGATTTACGCTACGCGACGCAATGCTACTGGTTCCCAGGAGTCACCATTAGTTGCCAGGTGTAGGAATATTCCCAGTGGTATTCACTGAGTATGAGAGACGCCGCAACGAGTGGCGACTGAACTACAGAAAACTGGGAACAAGTGGCAATTCAATTTTCACACTTTTCAAAAAAAGTATGAGGAGGCTGTCAAATACCAAGCTTTACAAAGCAACCTTGTCAACAGTAGGAGTTCCCACCGCGATACATATAGGGAAATACACATGTATGATATAAATCAATATTATCAAGAGACGTTACGAGTTTGAGTCTGAGTTTATTTATGCCACGCATTTTGTTGGCTCCATAATTTCACGAGTCGAAGACGATTGGCATTACGGAGCCAACAAAATGCGTGGCATAAATAAGTTCAAACTCAAACGAGTGGCGTCTAGATTTTATCCTACCCCGTTTCCATATTTTTTCAGTGTCAGAAAGTAGTGGCATAAACAACACTTTGTGTCACGCCCATGAAATAAACAAATCCCATGTTAAGCCTATGGCGTTTTTTATTAGGGGTGGGATAAAATCACACACACATATATATATATATATATATATATATATACTTCTCTAGATTACTTAATCAGTAAAAAAAGAGTGAAACTTGATTAACAAACAAAACAATATCTCATTACAAAACATTACAGGCATGTACAAGGCTGCCTCTCTGCATACCTACTACATGGAATACTGTAGATGCTATCTGGCTAAAATCTTCTCCTCTTGCCGACGCTTCCTGTAATCTATTTACTCATAATCATAAACGCTTTGGTTACTTATTTGCAGGTGCAATTTTTCTATTACAGATCTGTATACATTTATACATAAACCTCAAAGAGAATTTGAAGGGGACACGCCTCTTTAGGTCTTGAAGAAATCCGATTCAAGAAACGAGGTTCGCGAGAACCATCATAAAAGATAGGTATGAAATTCTCTAGTTCTAAAAACAGTGTTCTTTTATATTGTAAATCTAAAAGTACACCTAATATTGGGCATGATGCATACGGGCCTGGGTATGTAAGAGTATTTATTGATGGACGAAATAGGGAAAGATCTGTTGCGACGTCATTTATTTACTAGATCTATGTTTGTTTCTTATTTCGATATACAAGCAAATCTTCAAATGATTATACATTAGTGGAAAGGGCTTATCGATCATTCTTACTGAAGAATTGATATGCTGTCATAGGGACTACTATTGTTTCGTTCTCATTGGACCAGACTTCTTTTGTCAATAGAAATAATTCTTTTATTGCCGAAACATAAAAAAAACTATTTACAAAACACAACCTTCTTTCATCCAGGCTTCTGTGCATAGTTGTCAATCGAACTTAAATCACTCACGGGTCCTCAATTCCATGTTCTCGGTATCTTTACCCGGAAGTGGCCTGCCCCCTACGTCTGTCAGCCCTAAATAACCCACACCAGGGGGCTCCAGTATCGACGCCAGCGGAAGCGGAAGTCAGTGGGTGGAGGAGGGTAATATAAAAAAGAAGAGCTCCCGCTGTTTGGGCGTTTCTGATCCATCTATAAAGTTGGCGCTTTTATCTGTGGTGCCCTTTTCACTTTTCGGCGCTTGGTGGCGGGTTTGGTGCCGGGGGAAGGATTCCTGGTCTGGCTAGGCACTCTACATACACCCTGCTCATCCATAGTCAATGAAGGACCCCCGCCAACTGCCGCCACGACCCGCCTCGTCAACCATCTAATGCTAACGCGGCGCCGAATCAAGTCCCCGTTCATTTAACCCATTAAGGACGGATAATGCCTTGAGGCAGACCGTACTAGGGATTGACAATGTCTTGAGGTAGACTGTGCTAGGGGCAGGAAATGCCTTGAGGCAATGTTTATTTCTAATATTGATGATATGATTGTTAATGTCAGGAAATAATGCATTAACGAACACGAAACCTGTACGGAATATAGATAAAATATCATATTTAACACTCTAAATCAAAACTAATAGTAATATTAAGGATGGCGTGTTGAATATGATTTCAGACGAAAATTTACCCATCCCCTAGCGTTCGTCACTGACACGAGTAACTGCCCCGACCCATGCCGTTCTGCCATGGGTGCTTGACTGTTGAGGGTTAAAGATGACCAAGTTTACGCGACGAAATGTGAACAGACGAAATATTCGCCCAGCTGCTGAACCGGCGCCTACATCAACAGACTATTTTTATACAGTTTCAAACGGAGCGACGCCCCCTCTAGCGAGGCGCCATGTTTTATGTAAGACTCGTTTGTTACAGATTAAATTCGGCTCAAGATTCGGGCGACACGAGAGGGGATTATGGGTAAGCCGGCGCCATGCCGGACTACATGCACACTTGCATTTAGCACAGCTTCTTGAATTGCTACACGCCGGATAACTATGTGTTTATACCGCAGCGCAAAAATGTAGTTTTCGATTAAATGCTAGTTTAAGTTGCTTACTTTTTATGTTATAAGATATATTTGGTCACTTTAGAAATTATACAGAGTCCGTTTAAATTTGTATGGAAGATAAACGTACTTTTATTCAACATTAAAGAAGATTTATCATTTTTACCCCAAAAGGATACAAAAGCCAGCCATACCAAGTGTTCATTTAGGCTTAACATGTACCCTTCAGATAACATCACTTTATTACGTACCTTTGAGGTAAGCATCTCTGTCGTTTCCTGTTCCAGCCGCTCCACGCATGCTTCAAGGTACAGCGTCCACATGAGCTCTGTAATGAACAAATTCACCTTGTGAACAAAGAATATCATATTAACAACAGGTATTAGATTTTAAAATAACAAAAATTCTGGGGAAAAAAGTGTGTCTGGGGTTCAGGGGCCTGCATTTGAAAAAAAACTATTAGTGAATTTCTATCCTCAGCTAAAAGCTAAAATGACCTTTCTTATTATGATAATTGATTTTCTCCTCGGATTTGCATTGATCTCAAGAATGACCCTGTGGACATACAAACATCCGGATATCCGATACCTGTAACAAGGAATGAAAAGCATATTGTAAGACACATGTACACATGATGTACCAATTACGAATCTATGAAATGAATTTAGGTAGAAATCTCACCCTGCACATTCACTGAGGTGAGAGTTCTTTTAGTTCCCACACCACATAGACATGGTAAGAGAACATGGCTTTTGATATAGCAGTAAATCTAGCAATGCTGAGGTAGGGGTCATACAGCCATTTCATGAAAAAACTAAAGGTTTAAAGGCCCTCTTTGAAAAAATAAAGGCTCTTGGCGGAAAAATAAAGGAATTAACATCAATAAATAAGTCCATTTGTATGTGATAATATTGTGGTGAGCTGTCCAGAGGGTGTGCCTCTGGCCCTCCGAAGGCACCTCCAGACATCGGGAGAGGGCTCCAGAGTGTTGTGTCGGTGACGCCCTGTGAGCCAACCAGGTGGTGACATGGTCCCAAAAGCGATGTCAGAGGGTTTCCAGACAGCTGACCATAACAGTCTCTGTACACCCTCTGGACGTCAGTCCATCTCTAGACTAGGCTTGAAGACCTCCATAGTTCACCTAATTTTCTACTTTGGTAGACACATATTTTACAGGGTTCCCATAGTGTTCCTGATTAAAAAATTCTTTTAATTTTCCATCATTTGTCCAAGTCATTTCCCAGATTTCCAGGTATCTGGTGAGACCTATGATGGAAATTAAAAAAATATGCCCTCACATCATCCATTATAGGCTTTTGCATATAACTGTCTTTATCAGGTATGATAATGGCATATTTTTTTTTAAAAATTAGATGAATGGGCAGCATTCTGGTGGCTGGCATAAAGGTTTCCGGTGCAGTCTGGGGCAGTCCTCTTGTTGGGGCCCAGGGGGCAAAGTCCCACAAGCTAGAATTTGAGCTATTTCTAGTGATTTTGAAGTCATTTCTAAGTGTTCCCTTTTGACTAATTTCAATGAAAGAAATGTCCACAAGTTAAAAAATGTAGCCATCTAGACCGAGTAACAGACCCCCAAAACATTTTCTCACCAGATCTACACTTTTCTCAAGAAAGGCCCTGGTGGCTGAAAAATCAGAGAAATTTGCTGAAAGACTATCATGCCTGCTTTGTTCTGGGATCTTTGAAGAAAATGAAGATTTATAGTCTCTGGCAGAATCCCTGTTCATAACTATCATAACTTGTATGCCTATGTAACTTTTGAAGTTGGCAATCCTATCTTGCTGGTTTTTTATTTTGTTTTATTGGATTCAATCATATATAATGAACATATCATAAAGATGCACAGATGGGACCAAATCGAAAAAAATTAATAAAGATTAGGTTTTCGCTGCTGCTTAGGCCTTAAAAAGACCCAGTAATAGTGCCATGTTTGGGGGTCCAGGGGGCTATGCCCCCTGGCAGCTTCTGCATTTTGAGATAGTTTAAGTGAATTCCTGGCCTCAGCTGAAAGCTATAATTGTTAGAATTGTGAAAAAAATGCTCACCATCTTTCAGGTATTCACTTTGAACCCCCACCCTTAAACAAAAATTTTCCTCAGAATTATATCAATCTCATGAATGACCATTGGCATGAGATGACTGTCGTATAAGTCACAATAACCCAGTGTGAATCATTTATGTACAAGTCGCAATGACGTCGTGTGAACTATAACTTTACTAGCTATAACAATTGATGTTGTATGGATAACTGCCTACTGCATCAGCATCCATTACATCTGCTACAAGTAGACCATATATATACAGAGTTACTTGTCAAATGTAGGCATGACAAGGCACCGGTAGTAAAATCGCAAAAAAACATGCAGAAATAAACATATTATGAACGTAACTCCGACGCTGCTCATACTAAGTACAGGCTGGGTCATAAATGTGGCATTAAAATCCGAGGTGCTAACCCGTTGTGGATTTATGACCACCACTTATCAATTTGCATTATTCATGAACATTGATTTACAAGGTTCATGCTCACACAGCATGGAATGGCTTTGTATTGTAGGTAAATAGAGTTCTATAGATATTCACACCTTTTAATTCTCTATATGCGTAAATAACCCATTATAAAACATGTCACCATCAAGGTCAACTATCTATTGTCGGCCCTAGTTATATAACGGTGTTCATTAACACACTTATTGACGTTCAGATAAGACCTTAATTTGGTTATTTAATGGGATATTGTATCATATATCAACATCATCGCTCTTTCCTATATTATATTCACACACAGACACTTAGTCGCATAAGCTTTGGATTGAAAAATTTAACATCAGTTTTCTAAGGCAATGCTGGAGCTTTATGAGGCACTACAATGCAATACTATGGTGTAAAAAACTTCAGTTGTTTCTAATAGCACTGACAAAACATCCTTTGATCCGCTATAATAGTTGCCAATACTCTTTAATCTTGAAGACAACCTATGACTTCTCTAACCATAGAAATATGACGTGCTAATCATAATTGAGTGCGAACCAAGATTGCCGTACATGACAAAACAAAACAATCGACTTAACCAAGTAAAATTCAGATATATTGCGGAATATATCACAATGGAAACGCCATGAGAGGTTTTATGACATGGTCAGATTGGTTGTATAACAGCAATTCCTTTTTTTCTATAGTATATAAAATAAACACACACCATGCCAGTCACCTTCAGGGAAACTCTGCCTTGCAGGAGTAACTCACGGTAACTCACAGGGTCAAACATCGCTCCCCCGTGTCGCCCTCTCACGAGGAGAAGGTCAACTAGACTGAGGCTAATAAATCCTTTCTCGTCCACGAAATCGGCCTCATCCACCGAATCTCCGGGGACCCTTTTTTCCCAGAGGCCATCAAGGAAACGCCACTTCCGCCCACTCGCGCGCTCCCTGGCGGTAAAATGGGCAACCAGAGTGCGGAGCATCACGGGAACACGGAGCCACACGGAGGATGTTTGGACAGGCGTTAGTTAATCATTATCAGCCAGCTTTCATACTTGACAACAGTGGCGGCATAGCAAGACATTGATGGAGTAGACAATTATGAGGCAGGTTTCTGATCTTTTTTTTTGTTTAGGATTTGAAATCAGTTTATTGAACCATTTTACTTAATCAAGATATCCTTGTATGCGATTGATATAGGCTGTTTGTTATAATCAAATGTACATGTAGCAGTCTCAGTTAGTTTCTGTTTTTCCCTTTTCATTAGAATCACTGGAAATAATGTTGACAATAAATATGGTACGGTGTTAAGGAGCTAGGTTAACTGATACACGGAAAATGCAGCATTGCATCATTGTTAGACTTTAGATAGAAAACCAGACAGAACTAATAGATTCTGATACAAGGACAAGAGGCTGAAACAATGACATGATAACATATTTTAGACGGATGGTGTAATCTGTATTCTCTGCAAGGTACCTTGACTTCTTAGTACTCGGAAATTCAGTAGATAAGTGAATAAGGACAGAAGATTAATACTGATATTGGACTATTAATACAGGAGGTTTCAGATTTTTGTCACATATCAACATATCATCAAGAAATGTCTAGATTTTTTCCTGCCCCATCACATGACTTTAACTTATCATATGACTCGTGGCATATAAATGATTTAGGGCATAACCGTGGCATTCAGTAACACAATGTTAAGTCTCTGGAGATTCATATGAGGGGTGGGATAAATGTTCCCATACAAGATTTGAAACGGTTTTATAAATTACAGAATAGTGGACGCAGAAGTGATGTTTCTGTTTTTATTATTAACATTATGTACCCGTTGGCGATTATTTCACTTTTACTGTCCAGGAGTGCAGATTCAGTGGCGTCAGCCTAAAAAAAGTCAGCACTTTCAAATTTAACTCAATCAAGTGAAAACGCTGTCTTGATTTTTCAACATCGAAAAATGTCTAAATCTAACTTTTTAGCATGCAACTATGGCTAAGCCTTGACTTTTCACTGTGGAAAAGTGTCAGTCTTTTTAGCATGTATCAATGACTAGGCCTTGGCTTTCCAACACAGAAAAATGTCAAAGTCTGACTCTTTAGCATGCAATGATGGCTAAGCCCTGACTTTTCACCATGGAAATATGTCAAAGCACTGACTTTTCCCTGCGGTAAATTATCAAAGTCTGACTCTTTAGCGTTCAATGATGACTAAGCCCTGACTTTTCACTGTGGGAAAGTGTAAAAGTCTGACTTCTTTGTGTGTAATGAAGGTAACGACCTTTCGCAAATATTTCGAAAATTTACGGTAAATCCAATGGGACAGGTCAATCTCAGTTTGACTCCATACCAAGAAAAAAGTCAGCAATTTTTCTGACGCCCCTGAGATTCCGTTTATCTCCAAGTGACGAAATTTGTTAATTTACGTCCCTCCGTACCACGTGAACACTGTCAGTCTCACATCCGAAATTAAACAAAAGGGCGGGGAATTCCCTTTTCAAAGTTAAATTTACACAACACGAAAGCCCAGCACTACACACGCACCCGAAATCAAAGTAAGATGAACAGCCAACATTCAGCTTTGTAAATACGTACCCTTACAGACAATATCAAACTAGAATATATGAAAAAACACTCCGACCAATGTCCGAATTTCGGAGCAAAAGTTACTGTGTGACGTCATCGCTTCCGCTCACTCTCCCTGCAGATCTTTAGTTGCGCATGTGTTTACTAATTTCTGCTAGAATATCCGCTGTCACTCTCCATAACGACGTTCTGACGTCATCGCGAAGGCGCAACTATGCAGATCACCCATGAACTGTCCATCAAGGTGAATGTTCGTGTGTATAGCGGTTAGTACATAGCGTTAGCAGTGATCGGGGCAAAGATCAGAAAATGAAAACTAAATCTAATCGGTGTATATAATAATAAAGGGACACAGTGAGTGTGCCTGAATTCCATTTGTTCCTAGTTTTATAGGTCGGAAATATTCACCTTGTTCTGCGAACTCGGTGAGTAATTCATCTCATAGATCTATTCGGTCAAACCCAAAGTAAGTCTAATTGAATAAATTGGGCGTTAAACTATCCAAACAAACAAACCAAACTCGGTAAGTATTTCCGACCAAGAACGATCTGAACGAATTCCATTCAGTCACACTGACTACGTCCCTATATGATAATTTCATTGTACATAACAGTTTCCTAGCAATATTTCTTTTCACTGAACATGTCCCAGGTGTGGAAAGTATATATACATGCATATACAAATCTTCATACAAGGTGACAGTTGAATGCACTGTCATAGATGATTAGATGAAATTAGGTATGAGATGACTGAAGCTTTATAACGGAAAGTATTG
This sequence comes from Alentia gelatinosa, assembly GCA_950022655.1. Classification (NCBI taxonomy): domain Eukaryota; kingdom Metazoa; phylum Annelida; class Polychaeta; order Phyllodocida; family Polynoidae; genus Alentia; species Alentia gelatinosa. Next base: position 162,056,036 of record OX465579.1, read on the forward strand.
ATCTTCCTTGTTGGTTACGGCTGTATGTGGTGATACTGGTATTTCAAACTGAGTAACTACCGCCATCATATCACAGTCAGGTCTTAACTACGAATGACAGTCAAACAGCAAATAAGATTTTGTCAGAGACAAGACTGGAGCCTGTAACCTCGATGTCCGCAGGTGACTGCGATGTGGTTATGTATAGTAGAGTAGGACGAGTTAGAATCAAGTCATTCTGAGATGGCGCCATCTGGTGTCAGGTAGGGCAGGAGGCCTCCGTTACTCACAGAGCCTGGACAAACAGAAGGTGGATATAAACACTTTCCACTTGCCCCTGCCTACCTCCTGCAATATACCCATCTTGTTTACATATTACTTGTCTGCCCCCTTCAATGTAGGTTTCTCCGCACTGTGAATTTTACCATTTCGACCTTATATCAATATAATCCATAGACTCTCCATATAAACTTCTTGTTTGTGGATATCAAGACATACCACCACTTATTAGTAGACCACTTTTTCTGTTAAAGTTACATTGTGCATCATCAAATATAGATGCCGTCTCATAGCATAAGATGCCATTAGTGTCACCCATGATTGATGGCTGACAACCTGTGGTCAGTGCTAAAGGCGCAGCTCTGATAGATATGCTCAACGATTTTTTCCAACCTAGATTTGGTCCCTCCATTCACATCTCCTAATGTTCCCGCTAATGTGTACCTTCTACACATCATATCCATTCACTCTGGTAAAGGCCCCTCTTCTCAGCTCTTCCTCCCTTTTCACCTCTCTTGTCCTACATAACCTAGGATATCCCCTGTCACAGTAAATATCATCCCGCAGTCGACCTGTAAGTTTTATTGGCACATTCCCAAGCTGCGATCATTTAGACATGAACCCTCGGTTGTTCAACCCCTAACCATAACCCTCACATGACTTCTTCCTGGAAAACCCATTTCCTCAGTGAAGTAATTAGAATGGACTTTCGCACGATATATATATAAGTCCTTTTGTATTTCTTCCTCTTTAAATAGCCCTGCTCCCTTATACATTATATAACCTTTATACATAACCTGAAACCCCCACTTCTGTACCCCAAACCCCGGATTCTGCCCTTATTTTCCCCTCCATCCCGTCCCTCACACCGCAGTCCCATGTCATCTAAACCCCTCCTCGTCTCAATGTGGGGCACAAGCTGCTCCCGCTGACTTATGGTGATTTCCCTGGGGAGCTGCCTTTTATGCTTCACCCACCTCTACACACACAACGAATCTGTCCACCCCACTACCACCATGCTGAGTTCGGAGTTATAGTTCATCCAGCATATGGTGGTGGTAACCGTAGACTCGGCTCCTCGTGCCGGAGTTCATATGGGAACTAAAAATCGGTGGAGAGCTTCGTGACAGGGATGCCAGTGGGGTTCAAGAAAAATTCCTACATGGGGACGGAGGCCAGTCTATGTATCACCTAAAACGCACATGGTATATGGGGAATCCCCACCACTCTCCTAGCAGATCCTTCGGCATGGACTGGCAGTGTAGGATAGCTAGACATCTGCTATGAGTGGGTACATGTGTAGTTCTGCACTAAATGGGGTACTCTTCAAAGAAAATTATTTAAAAAAGATTACCACACACTATCAGTTCTATATTCAGCAGAATATCTTTACAAGTTCATTAGGCATTCCTCTGATATTATCTTTTAGACTTGGTAATACTTTAATAACTCTATTCTCACATCACACATTTTAAGCCAATCAGATGTCAGTATTCAAGGTTGCCCTTATCCGTAGGAGCATTTCCTACAGGAATCCTACCATCCTACAGCTGTAGGTTGGAGCACTGGAATCCATAGGCCCTCTAACTGAGTGTGCTGTAAGTCCCTGAATTCAGAATTTTGAAAGATTACAGAACAAGTTTATCTGAGATCTAAATTTGTTGGGAATCTGGAGTCTATTTTGTTCTCAAAACGTACAATTTCTTGAAATTTTCATATTTTTGGGACTAAACTGAAAATCCTACATGTAGGCAAAATCCTACAAACTGGCATCCCTGTCGTGAGTGGCGATGACATTGCTGACACTGTGCGAGAAGAACGTGAAAAATTTGATTTTGTTCAGCATGGGCCATCCATATAGTATACATAAGGGGGCGGGGGTGTAGTGCATATAATGCTTATTTAATCTTTTGCATACACAATGGAAAGGGGTGCGATGTTAAATTTGTGAGAACATTTGGGTACGTACTTTGTGGATGGCTCTCATGTCCTGAGCGAAGTATGCGTCAGAGTACATCTGTGATTAGCTGGTAATAAGAGGACATGTCCCTCCTGTATCTCGTTTCTACCAATTTGACCCTTACCATATATAATAGACTAGTCAGGATATGATAACACTTGTTCATCAATTATTTTCCTATTTCTACTGATGTATTCCTCTTTTCTCCCTTAGGGCGAACTTGTATTTTGTACTGGCCATCGTTATGTATTTTTTTCATGGCAAACATGTAAGAACGCCCCTTGACAGGGTGATATGTATGTCTTTTCCCTGAATGAATAATAAATTGTTACAACACCTAACTCTACACTACTCGTGATATGTCAACTATGGATATGATCCTGACTGATAATGCATTAGAACAATCCTTGTGTAAGACTCCCATACATTGTGATTTACGAACACAGAGAAGCGGATCAGCACACGTGACGTCCCTCATGGTGCTGCGAGAGAGGGGCGTCAGGTCCCCTGCCTAGTTCTGACCTCACCACTCCTGACGACCACTGTAAACCCTTACGACGTCTTCCAGACCCTCTCACGGTCAGAACGACGTCATTTCCGGCGACTGACGACTACCGTCTGTAACTGGTGTCTCACTCCATACTCTCCTCAAATGACATTTATGACGTCGTCATGGAAACGGAAGTGTCAGCGCCCCCGCTATAGATGACAGGAAGACGACGTTATCCGTTACGACGTGGCAGTGACGTCACTGAGTGAATATCTGTTACTACGTGCAGGTGACGAAATTAGCATAAATCTGGCTATATCCGTTAGTTGAAGGAGAACCTGCATATTGCAAGGGAGGCGGGCGGCCTCACTGTGGTTATGACGTCATAAAGAGAAGGTAGCTCATATTGTGGCAAAGGAGAGGACTGCATAAATACATCCATAAAATGTCCAGTGCAATGGTGTGAATGAGCTACCGATGGTACAAGAAATCTCACTATATGTGTCGCTAAGACCAACCGAGTTTAACCATAGCTTGTAGTTGAGATAAAACACAGCAACAGCTGAGCTTCTGAACTGTCTTGTATTCAAATCAAATATATGACTTCCTGGCTGCAGTGCATCCGGCAGGGTTATCAATGGGTAATTATGGGTTTTACTGCCTACGGCACGCTGTGCGTATGTATATACACACTACTTATCCGGAAGAGCAGGGGTCTGTGCTAAAAACATGCGTCATGATGGGGCAAACGATTACCACAGATTATCGGGTTTTTCTGTATTCCCGTGTGAACGATTACCTCCGACACAAGTGCAGAGAGAGTCAACTTAACCCATTGGCGCCAGGTGATGCCTTAAGCCTATAAGACACCGACCCGACCACTGTGCCCGATTCTACCTTTGGCCAACGGATCCGTCGGGTCTGTGACAATCTGCATCAATCGGGTCGGTGTACGCACTTCACCGACCCGATTTTATTGCTTTTCCCGACGCGTCGGGCATTACTACCATGTCAGATATGACCGACTCTGCCCGACCTTAAGATTCCGGTGTACGCACTTTCACCGATTGTTACCGATTCTGAGCATGTCATTTAAAAAGCGTTGCCATCTATCCCTCGGTCCGATTTACAAGTGTCTTATATCGATGTGTAGGGGAGAAACAAGCGATCATAGATCTGAAAACCGTTTTCTGATATCTTAAATAGACCAGAAGTTATTAAACTTTGCATTATTGCCTATATGTACTTATCACCCGGCCCGGGTCTCTTTGATCTTAACCCGGGTAATTTACGAGGTCATAAAAGGGGGAGGTGTCATCGGGAAGAGTCTACATGTCGGTGTCTTATAGGTATAAGACACCGAAGTTTTATTCCCGACTCTTACCGAGCCGATGGTCGGGATGAATCGGGAACAAATTTCGGTGTCTTACAGGCTTTAAAGCATCGCCAAGTGTGGGCGGGTGGTGCCTTACGGCATCATTTTCGGAGACAATCATAGTTTATCTGAAATAGGTCATGAAATAATGGATCAAGAAAGTTTAAACTTTCACAGAATGTAGGTATACCATACACATAATATTTTGAAATAATCATGAAATAATATTAACGATCACGTGTTATATCACGTGACCAAATGATAAATATGTTACAATGGGAGTGTAAGACCCGGCCTTATGAACATTGCCTTGCTAGAGGCACCCGGCACTAAAGTGTTAATGTCTTCATGATATGTAAGGATATAATTTATCCTTGGGAATACTCACTGATAAAACTTGGTCACATAACTATCGCCTCAACTACCAGCCGTACCTGATGATGGGTGGTCGATGGCCTTTACAGGTCATGATCTCAGATCAAGGTTACCCCAAGGTCATCCATCGCTCATCCACAAATGACATCAGGTCTCTCCATATAAAGGAGTCACCGGAATATGCGCACTTCATAAAAGCTGTCATATAAATCTGCTTGGTGTTTGGTTGGTGTCTGAGCCTGAATATTATCCCAACAGGGTGCACACGAGTTGTCAGTCAGTGCGTTTCAGTTTGGTTTGCAAAGAGTGTGGAGGTCCATGAAATGAAATCAGCTGATGCAGAGAGAACCACAGCTATTTACATTTCGTTTTCTTAAAAGAAAGAAAAGAAATTGGCTCATAGATTTAGATCAAAATCTGTACAACCCTTGAGAGTTTCTTTAATGTTTCTCAGTATACCTTTCTTGTCGCAAATAAAATGCCAATAACAGCCAATATCAGAGGTTGTTGTCGAATGAAACAGCCAAGTATTGGATAATAAAATAAGAGGTAATTATTCACTGTTGTATATTTAGCTTATAGATTCAGATTTGATGGTTTGCACCCTTTTCGGCAGTGTATTTCTCAGTACATTCTCTCAGCCATAACCAAAACAGTGCCGATAACTGCAGATATCATAGCAATCAGCACATTGAAATGTTTCTGGCGATAGATTATCTATAATGGGCTAAGTAATAACTTGTTAATAACCACATTCCTGGGAGTGGCTGTTAGCGTTAGACAGCTACAACACCGATGAATACGTGCAGAGGGAAATAGACTGCGAGGCCCTTCTTCACGACAGAACGGCTGGTAAGCTGACCTCTGACTTAAACATTTTTAAACTTATCTCAAAGCCGTATATGTTGAGAGGGAAGGGGTGTACACCCTCGCCCAGAAGCTCGAGGTCAGAGGCAGCATCGGACCCCTCGAGTACATCAGTGCCTTTGAGTACATCAGTGCCTTCTGAGCCGTGCCACCGGAGGACCGTCAGGATATGTATCGCCACCTGCATCAGGTGGGCTGAAATGCGCCGTTGGTCAAATCATATCTTTGATCAAGTGGAGGCGGGACGGATCTACTGGTCTGACCATGTGAGGATCCAGGATGAACGGGTTCGCCTCGCAATGACGGCTATGGGCACGAACACCTACAGGCAAGATGGCGGCAAGAGTGGTGGACGGCAGATACCCTGCCCCACGTACAATTCCAAGAGGGATTGCCGCCAATGTAACGGCCACCAGGACGGGGGCATAAAATGGTTGCATGTGTGCTCCTTCTGCGATTCGGTGGGCAGGATGTGCACCCACTCCATACATGCGTGCAACCGGATACTCTCTTACAGAGTTGGCTACGAGAGTGCTCAGCCCACACCTACCCCCTCACAACACCGGACACCGCAAGCCGGACACTAGGACCCGCTGAGCTCTAACCACTCAAACAACAGAGTTAAAAAAATGGACCAGACGCGCCCCGCGATTGAGCGAGGCGCGTGTCACACCCCCGACACCCCGTACGTGTGCACCCACGGATACAGGAGGGGGTACGGTCAGCGAGTGCACCACACGTGAAGCAACATCCCATGTGACCACCCAACCGCATGGCGGACAAGTAGTGGGGGTAAACAATAACACAGCCCCACCTACACACGAGGAATACACTCCCGGGCACGCTAGCGGTAGCGACCTATAGAGCAATTGCCTGGGCAATTACCCCTTGAGCAGCCGGACACACCCCGACTTGGATGCTTCTATGTACCTCGACGACCTGATAATACTGTCACCAAACTGTGCCAAGGCAGCTTGGACTTCAATATCGCCTGTGAGCTATTCAGGGAACTCGGCCAGGGATGTTCCTCACCATTCCCGAGGACAAACTGCAGGACGTGAGGCAATACGTGAGGGCTGTCTTGCAAAAACGCTCCCTAACCAAACGCCAGCTGCAGTCGGTCCTCGGGAAAGTGCTACACGTATCCAAGTGCATATGGCCGGCACGGCCGTTTGTAAGCAAGTTATTGGAGGCCCTCCGGAACATGACAGGATTTACATCAACATAAATTCCGATATGAGGCAGGACCTCGACTGGTTTCTGCACTTCGCAGAGGGCTGAAACGGCCACGCCCTCATACCGCGAGGACCACTAACCAAGTGCCTCATCGTGGATGCATGCCTTAAGGGAATCGGGGGCACTGACGGCAGATACTCCTACGCCGGTCAGGTATGCCCCCTGGAGGACCCTATCAATTGCATCACAAAGTTCGAGGCATAAAACATGATATACGCTATGAACACATTCCTGACGGCCACGACCGTGGGACTCGCGTGGAAGTCTTCTGCGACAACATGGGGACCGTCCAGGCACTCACTACCGGCCGGGCGCGCAACCCCGCAGATACCCTCAGCCTTGCGCACCTGACCTCGAGGGACTATAATGCAGCTATGTACATCTTTCCGAGGTCATACTGTGTACACATGCTTCCTTCACCACTGTTCTATGTCTTGTCTGTAGATCCGGCGCTACGATCACTCCGGATGAGGGCATCTGCGGGGCAATCTGAGGCACATGCCCCAGGAACGGTCGCCAACCAGCGGAGCACTGTGGCAACCTACCTTGCCTTCTGCAGCCGGATGGGCACAGGCCCCCAGATGCCTACAGCTAGCTTTACCACGCCCCCTCTCCAGCAACAGTGGCCAACCACCTTTCCCACGTGCGGTCGCACCTTCGGCTGATGTGAGGGAATGTCGCCCCGAAAGAGGACTTCCGCGTGAAGCGCGCCCTCGAGGCCATGAGGTGCTACAAATCATACACTCCAAATGTCAAACCGCCCATGCCAATGGCGGTCCTCCAGGTGGCTCTCGCCGCGTTAACAGGCTTGACGCTCCACCTCACCCTCCCAGCTGCCACACTTGTGATTTTCTAAGCGGCACTGCGACAAAGCGAGGTCGTGCCTCCTACAGCCTGCATGTACGACCCGGCGCGACACCTGTCATGTCAAGACGTGGTGGTCATGCGCCGACGCGTGAAAGTGCGGATCAAAGCTGCGAAGAACATGCAACTCATGGGGGAAGAAAAGATGGCCGTACTCCAGGCGTCCCCCAATCCAAGGTTCTGCCTGGTGCGAGCCATACAAGATGACAGCGGCCCCCATGGCGCAGCCCGAGGACCCGTTCCTCATCCTCGAGGACGGATCCCCGCGGCCGGACAGCCTACTACATATACCCTTCAGGCATTCCAGGCAAGGATGCCTGAAATATTGATTCAAAGGTATGGCGGTTGGAAGTCCAACGCGCACAGAACCTACATAAAGGACAACAACGCAAAGGCAGTCAACCTGGCCTTAGTTTGTTCCCTAAACAACACTAACTCTTAATTTTCCCACGCACCCCCTCCTGTTACTGGCTTCTTGGCCATTTTTATTATCATATACAAATAACCATTGTATTGTATATCATATACTTAACATTATCATAATTGACTCATATTCTACTTGTCAATTATTACATGTATTATTACATAACTTCATATTAATAATTTTCTATTAATATGCCGTCCAGTAAGGTAGACATAAACTTTTACTACATTTTACTGCATAAAATTCAATAAAATTTTATTCTCCCAGCTACTGCTTCTCTACTTTCATCCAGGGTAAGGGTAATGAGAAATTAATTATTTATTAGGATGCATCCAGGGATGTTGGGGGGGGGGGGGGGTGACACTGCGGGACTGATTTGGAGAACCCAACTACTCTACACTCTGGATCCTGTATGAACACCTCGACTGCGTTGGGGAAATCCTGAGGTACACATGTAGAGACATCCGAGGGGTATAATTGGTATGCTGGGTATGTCACCTGACAAGCGGCGATAAGATGCTTATCAGTGTGGGAGCCTGGACGTGGGAACAGGCGCAGATTTACGGTTTTGTAGATGGGTATCCCTTCGCTATCCCGCAAAATGCAGATTTTGTGGTAAATGGTGGTTGGCAGATAGTGGTGGTGAGATGTATTGGTGAGCAATACATATTGATAGGTAGCAGTGAGCAGTATTGAGAAGCATTGGGGAGCTAAGTAAAGTGGTGGGTGGCAGGGAGTGGTGGCGAGATTTACTGGGGGGAGCTATGTGAAGTGGTGGGTGGCAGGGACAGGTGGTGAGATGTATTGGGTATGATATGTGAAGTGGTGGGTGACAGGGAGTGGTTGTGAGATGCAATATGGAGCAATATGAAGTGGTGGGTTGGCAGTGAGTGGTGGTGAAAGGAAGTGGAGAGCAGTATGAAGTGGTGGGTGACAGATAGAGGAGTTGAAGAGACGTAGTGGAAAGCAATGGGAAGAGGTGGGCGGCAGTGAGATGTAGCTGGTCGCAGTAAGTGAGATTCTGACACTGAATGGTGATATGTGATAGTGAATATTGTTACTGTATTCAGCAGCTGTTACCCAGAATTGATTGGTAGAGGGAACAGGGTCACACCTCTTCTGATGAAAAAGAAAATCCTAAGCCACAGTACGACTGAAACCTGTGGACGTCCATGCTCATTAGTGGTTAGAGTTTCTTAATAATAACGTTAAGTCCACACTCACTGTGTAACAGAAAGCGACCTCTGCGCCGCTTCCACATTGAATAACAACACTCGACAGCGCAAACGCCTTGATGTATCGTCCATCTCCTTGGAGGAAACCACCTGGCGGCCGTGCCCGGAACTATTCGTCGTCTGACCATGATCACTCGGTGACGACGTTGGCGGCGACGTGACGTCACGGCCACGACTACGGGCGTCTCATCCGGCCGCCATTACCGCCGCCATGTTTATCTCCGCCGCCACGCCGCCGCTTATCGCCCGCCGGAAGTGGCCTTATCTACAACCGGAAGCACGCGGCGGTTGCATAAATCACCCACTTGGGGGCACACGCGGGGCGGGCGTCGTCTGATCCGCGGGGTTTACACTTTGGTCGGCAGGGAGGCATCCATCAGTAGCCGTCGTCCTCGGGGTCAGGTCAGAGGTCAGAGGTCAAGGGCGCCATTATGGATGAAGATGGCGGCGGCGGTCACGTGACATCGTGGGCGCGGTGGATTGTGAGTGTCTCCTGGGGTCGGCGCGGGTCCCGACCGGGTGCCAGTCTACACCAGAATGGGCGTGAAAGGAGGAAGGGTGGCGGGTGAGAAGTACTCATCAATTCACTCCCGTCCTTCCTTGGGCCTTCGCTTTCTAACCGCAGGAAGTGGTGGGTGTGGTGGAGGCACGGAGGCAAAGGTGGTGGTCTTCGCTGGTCACCATTCCCAGCGGTGGATGTTATCGGGTGTGATTGATGATGGGACACGCAGGTCTAACACCTCCACATCATGAACAAACAACAATCGGCACACATCCAAATGAATGTAACCTGAACCTACGTATTTATACCCCAACAACATGACACTGAATACAATCTACAATCAGCACACATCCAAGTGAACTTAACCTGACCTTAAGTATCTATACCACAAGAACAATCGGCAAACATCAAAATGAATCTAAGCTAACCTACCTATCTCAACCACAAGAACATAACACTGAATAAAAAACTATAGTCGCTAAACATCCAAATGATTTTAACCTGACCTGACGTATTTATACCACAACATGGCACTGAATAAAAATCTACAATCGGCATACATCCAAATGAATTTATCCCAACCATACCTATTCATACTACAGCAACATGACACTGAATAAAAACTACAATCGCCAAACAGCCAAATAAATCTAACCTGACCTATCTATCTTAACCACAAGAACACGACATTGCACGAAAAATACGACCGGCATAAATCCAAATGAATTTAATCTATCTATGATACTAAACAAAACTACATTTGACACATCTCTAGATAAATATAAGACCTAAACTTATCGTACCACAATGATATGATTCTAAATATATACCACAATCAGCACACATCAAAATGAATTTAACTTGACCTATTATAACGCATCAATATGACACTGAATAGCTGAGCTGTGATAAAACATTTTTCAATTCTAAAGTATAAAAAGGCAGACGAAATTGGAAAGATTTCTTGAACGAATATAATCTGACGCAACCTCATTTTAATTAACAATGCTAAACACAAACTCTATGACGCACATCCAGACATCTGTCCGGAATTTATCGCTAATAAAAACCTATAAATAGCTTTTCACATGAATCAACATTTTACCTATCAACACACTACACAGAACATCTGTAATTATAATGCTGTAGGAGTCAAATATTCGTGTATTTGTATCGGGAATTTCAGTTGGATCATGAGAAAAATGGACCATTTTTCATGTAGAATGTACTGCCTCAGAGGGATTGAGAAAAATACTGAAAACACATCGTCATTGGCAATGAACTGGGGCTGGGGTGTAGGTAGGTTTGAACAACTGTATATTGGTGTGAATAAGGCTCAATTTATACTATCCTTGTTTTACACATGAGAAACTGGAAATAAAAACTAGAATTTCCTTGGAAAAGTGTAAAACTGCCATTGTTATTGTATAATGCCATAACATCAATCATGGTTTTATGAACGCAATTCAATCAACAAGACGAGTAGAATTAATTGGAGTACAATTAACTGCACTCCACCCCCTGCAACACGAGGTCACCATTGCTTGATCATTTAAATTTCAATTGAAAATACAGTGACGGCATATAACCTCAACAGGGTTAAGTGTCTCTGGTGAAATGAAATCCCTCAATTTTCTCTAACGTCTTGCAATATTATAAAATACCCTTCTTATTTCACTCAACAGAAAACCAATTTTCCTTTTTGCTTTTGATTGAAAACGTCTGAAGAATTATTTTCAGATAATTCCGATTAGTTTTTGGAGTTATTTATCTCAGTTGTTGGCTGTGTGGTCACTATCTGTGGGAAAAGCACAAAACGACCGAGTCATCATTGTTCCAGTGCGTATTTATGCCAGGACTGTAAAACAAAGCAAACTGCCAGGCATTTTGCTCACAATGCATCCACGTCAATCTCCGCTAAAGACAAAGAAACCATCGTACTGAGAATAATGGAGAATGCAAAACATAGCGCCATTGTGCTCGTCACTAATCCATATGAAATCAGTGCAGCAATTTGAAAAGAAAAGAAATGTAAGTGAAAATAAAGATAAATGAATGAAGGAATATATGAATACATGTATATGGCTAAATGACAAACTAGGAACAAATTCTATCTCCATCTTTGATCAATGAGTGTGGAATTCCAAAAGTGATATCAGCCTCTTGGTATCAAACGTAGGCAAACTGCCCTCAAATCCACTTGGCGCCGAGCAAACCAGCCAATATCGGCTACCAGCAGACTCAACCGAATCAGCTAGAATGGCCAAAACCTTGACCTCCTTCCGACCATTCTCTACTGACCCGCTCAGCCGCAGGGAGGGGAAGAGGGGGGGGGGGGGGGGGGCATGGGTGGGATGGGGTTTTGGGTTTTGGGTGACACTGGGGTTCTGGACAGTCAATTATAAAGAATTGAGAATGTGAATAGAGGAATACAGAGTGGAAGATCGCAGACATTCCGTATATATGAGCTTGAACCGCGCTCAAAATAAAAATGTGATACTGTCTACGGTAAATACCTCTAAAAACAGCTGGTCGTAATATCAATCTGGGGTTTGGAACGATGGAAAATCCTACGGAAACAAAACCATAGTGTACTGCTTGGATAATTCTGAGTCACTATGGATTATGGTCTCAATTGACAATTCAAATTCACTATGACATGGATTGACAAAATAAAGTCATTGAAAGGGGCATGATACATGTTCATTTGTTCAGGTAACTCTACGTCGTCAATAACAAATGACAGGAAGAGCCATATTCTCTATCTGATGGGGAATGTAAATCAGACGGTGTTCTATTTGAGAATTGGCTTCATAATCTTCCGTGTGTTTGTTTATAAATCCTGTTATGCTTTCCTACGCACAAAGAACCACTAGATTAAAAGACAATATTTGTTTCGAATTAAGGCAATTCAGTCTGGGAATTCTCTAGGAATGAACACTTTCTATCAAGAGATCAGGAACCAGCCCCCTGCATGTGGGAACAACGGGTCTAAAATCTGAGACCGGAAACCTAGGGAAACAGCAGGCCTGATATCTGAAACTAAACTTTGGTATCGCAATCCGGCTCCCGGTAACTGGGAACAACGGACCTGTCATCTCAAACTGGCCCCTTGTAAAAGGGAACAGCAGTCTGACATCTCTGGCCTCTGGTATGCGAGAACAACAGGGCGGATATCTCAAACCAGACTAGTGCAACAACAGGCCTGATATATCTGGTACTTAAGTGAAACTTGTTAACCTAATTCTCCGAGTCATCTGGTGACTTCCGGTTTAAAATCCCCTCCAAATACCCTTAACAACGGACATGTCCGCCATCTTGCTGGGGACCACAAACCGCTGTCAGAGTGTAATTTAATGGTGAAAAATAGCTGCCATCTGCTCTTTTATATGTAAAGTTTACATGTAATAGTTAAAATATGATTATTTCCATTATCCAGACATAATTTAAATGTGCCAATTCGAAGAAAGAAGGTTGTTTCGACGATTTGTTGACATCGCATCTACAGTCTAAACCAGGGCTATCACATTATCATTTGATCTGAAATGTTCAGGGAACTTTGATTTTATCGAGAGAAGTGACTCAGAAGTACTTTTAACATCCTCACATATCAGATAGTATTGTAAATGGACTTTTGAACGGCCCATTGACTTAGCATTGCGTAGTTGCTTCTCCAAGATGGCCGTTCCCCTGTCAAAAGCAGAGTTCGTAGCGCCACCTACTTCCAGGCTGACTCGACGAATTGGGACGGATTATCGTACCGCGTTACTATCGGTAAAATTATAGCATGAGCTCGCAGAGAAAATGCGATCATTTTACCGATAGTAACAAGGTACGATAAGCTGTCCCAATTAGGTTAACAAGTTTCACTTGTACTATATACCCTCTAAATACCTGTAAATTAACTCACCAAAATACGTCGATGTCGAAGTGATAAACAAAGTCACCTGGGGGGCGGAAGTCACTTTCTGCTATGAATGTGTACCGCAATATTTATAGCCGCGATTTCGTAAATAAAATTCAAAATCTTAGAAAAAAAATTTCTTTGCAAATACTAGTTTCATAAAATCATTTATTAATTTTTTGTCTACTATTTGTGTTCGGATATTGATTATTTATGATTTATTTACGTATTCTACTAGATTGAGTTTTCAAAGTATGGTGGTATGGCGCCATACCGGCACAGTACGGGAGTACGGCTCAACTACCACTTGGACAGCAGAGGTTGGTATTTGGAGTATTTTGAGGCATAGTACAGGTGAACAACGCTATGGATCTGGCGGGGATGGGTAGGCCATAGAAAGGCAGTGATGACACATCACTCTGAACTGTGATCGAAGTTCTATCTCTAGGTGAATCTTATGCTATTCCCACCATCTTATCTCTCTTAATTTTTGTATGACCCAGACAGTACAAAATCTAAAAGGAAATCCTCATAGCAACCAATATCTTCCACTAGCGGTAACCGAGACTACTGCAGCTCCATTGTTACAGTATGAAGCGCCATCTAATGAGCAGCCCACCGGCCACACCCATCTCCGAAAGACCTGTAGAACTTACATCTTTACCAGGGCTAGATATTCCACAGTTCCACCTCACTTTTAATTCACCTTCCCAATCGCTGACCAGCACATGCGCTGTCCGCGTCGCAGACGTAGCAATTACCATAGCAATGAGCAGCCCCCGCCTACACAGACCAGACCTCAGGTAATGCCACCCCAAGCATGGCCCCTCACTGCCCCTATAACCCAGTCCCCGCCAATTCCCAATACCCTATCAGCTCCCTCAGCGCAAACCCCCCTGCCCCTCTTTCACCCCACCCCGTCGCCCAACCCACCTACCCAGTCCGCCGCGTTAGGTTATATCCCCGATCCGCCTCTCCAAAGCCCACCCGGAAATATAGCGATCCTTCCAGAGCCAGAAACCTATAAGTTGATGATATTTGCTCCCCGAAGCCCTCCCCTGCCTGGCTACGCCCCTCTCGAACCCCACTAGTCTGCCTACTAGTCTTCAAGAGGTAAGATGCCCTGTCCAGATGGCCCTGAGATTAGTTTGCCTGGTATTCCAGCGGTATTCATATAGAGATATACTGCAATCACAGCTAGAGTGTGGGTGTGATTGCAGGAGTGTTGTTTTTTGACAGATTAAATTGTTGGAACAAACAAGGGTATTGTATCAACGAGTCTGGGTTGTCTCAACTTCATAGGTGATAATTATCTTGGTTTGAACATGGAAAATGATAAGCATATAATAGCTAGGCCTGCCAATGTATTATTGTGTATTCAGTTTCGGTGTCCCTGTGTTATCTAACTAGTTATATCTAGGGTATCATTTAGGTGATATGCATGTATGATACATTAAATTGGAGCTTGAATGCCATAGAATACGATGAAATCATTGTTATTTCTCTAAAAATGATTTACATGGGTCTTATAAACGTATTACACTCATAAACTGAGTGATCCAATGCTAAAGTATACGTTGCCAGGGGTATGTTTGACCGCAGGCATTGCGTAACCGCCCAGATAAGGTGCGACACCAGCCAGTGGAAAAAGGCCTATTCCACATCTATATCAAAACCTACTCCTCTCCACAGATACATCTGCTTTCAGTCCGACACAAAAATAGCTATCCTGCTAACCTCTACTTTCCTATATCACCTGCACCTCCCTCTAACCTACATTGTACCTGATCATCTCTTCTCTACCTGGAATCCTCACCAGTACCCAATGAGTTTTATGGGTCCTTATTTAACACCTGTCTGTCGGGCGTGCCTATCCCTTCTGATCACCTTTGCAAGGGCCCTTTCCATAAGCACGCCTCGATAACAGCCAAATCATGATTACAGTATTTCCTATCTCGCCATCATCCTGTCGTTCTCATCTCACCCAACTTGCTTGTTACCTCCCCGATCTGCCCTTGAGTGGAATCACCTCTCTTCTCAGAGGTTTTCACCGAATGTTCATAATATTCATAGACGATATGACTGTTCAATCAATTACAATAATAGTTATAACACTTAGGCTTGCAGCAGCAACGACTAATTAGAAATACATGTAGTAAGATTAGTTCTCTTCATTCTCCGTTCTCACTGCTTTCCTCTCCCGATTCACGCCAACCCCATCCAGTAATATATATGTTATGTATGTATATATATATATATATATATATATATATATATATATATATATATATATATATATATATATATATATATATATATATATATGTATGTATGTATGTATGTATGTATGTATATATATATATATGTATATATATATATATATATATATATATATATATATATATATATATATATATATATATATTATACATATCCTCCTCTCACATCACAACTTGCCAGCCTCCTTCACTCTCCCAGCAGATCTCCTGCCCGGCACCCCGCCCGTTAGAGGCTTATCTGGCACATCGATGGCGCCAGGCATCATACCCGGGCAGACTGGCCTGAGCCGGACATTGATCTGATAATCTATACAAAGTAAAGTGAGGATTCCCTGCCAGCACATAGCACTAAAATGGGGGGGGGGGGGGTCTACGCATGGAATGACGGGTAAATAGGTGGATTGGGTTTATACATCTCTGTCTGCAGCTGTTAAAATAGCTCTCTAGTTGTTCCATCATATATGTATATTGATGTATATTATTCAACCTTCCCTTCACCATTCCAAGAGTAAGTGTAAATCCAGGTGATCCTCCTATCTTTTCCTACTATGGTAATAAGGAATGATACCATATAGATGATTCAACGCATTAATTTTTCATTTAGATTATTTATTTTTGCTTTAATCTCGAGCTTGCCTAATAAACCGAGTAATATCTGCTTTTGAAACGTTTTATTAGTTTGGGTAGCACATCGCTGATTGATCGTAGATGTGCCTAGTATGACCAGACGGGTAATACAAATCCCATATCAACCCTCTGATACATGCAAGCTCAGCCATAAAAATTGAGTAATTGATCTTTGATGGTTTCTAGAATTGCACTGAAGTAGCAGCTATCCTGAATGATCAAGAGAGGCCGTTCTTAACCTCACCTGAGATTTGGATGAGAAACATATTTATTTTTAAGATAGATCACCACCGTAAATAAACATACCATGTGTTCCTCCATTATAAATCCAATGGTTTACAGATAATTAGGACGTAACGAAAGGAACCTTGGCTTATCACGCCTCGTCTCATTGCCCACTTCTAGCTAAAGTTGTTCCGGCCATTCATAAATATAAACCCTTATTGCAAATAGTCAATATGAACATCATTATTCGGGCAGTATAGAGTTCTCAGATAGAATGTGTATATCATAGCTGGTTTTGTAAATGCGAAACTTCTGTGTTATCAGTATTTCTATAAAGTGCCTGTAGTAATATATACTACTTTGTTGCATGAATATAATTGTTTTTCTCTTCCCTGGTATTTTCCCCCCGTAGACCTAACATTGGGAACTTGTACTGAACGGCGTATTTTAGCGGCTATGAATCTCGATGTAGTTCCTTCTTAGAATAAAAACATAGGATTCTCTGCGTTATGATGTTCCTGGATTGTAGGAAGCTTTGATAAATCCCATTGAGAATCGCTTTTGAATCATACGTATTGAACGCGTATTACATAAATACAATGTCTACTTTGCTAATGTACAATACCAGTAAACCGGACATGATAATTAAATCAGATTATACATCACTAAAGTTTATACTATATATAATTATTAGCGGGGATGAAGCCACATTACAATGTGATTACTGCTTATGTTAATAATGCATTGTTTATAAATTAAATACATACACATATCCTTTCACACGCCTTGCTCTAACTTTTATTGGGGAGGAGAGTATATAAGAGCGTATCTGTGTTAGGTTTTTTTAATATCGTAGAGACCGTCTCCTTTACACCGAATCTCCATCTGTACGCAAAACAACCATGAAGTGCGGCGATACAATTGCTGAAGTTTCAGTGTTGATGGGGGATCAGAAAAAGGGCCACTGTAGGTCCCCCGAGACTTCAAACCAGTGATCAACCACTGTGTGGTGCGCCAAAAACTAGCTGTGATGGATGGGAGAATAATCCCAAAGTTAGAAAAATATGTAGATGGATCTAAGCTCCATAGCATTGCGAAGGGCGCACAGTGGATTGAGTTTGTTACCGTTCTGCGTTCAGCTGTAAGTGTGGATATGTGTACCGGTATGACTCCTGTAGGTGGTGTTATGTTTTGTGCATCTAACGCTAGCAATCATCTGGGATGTATTTGCTGGTTTACAGTTTACGTTACAGAGTAAGTGGAACAGAAGGCAATGGTGTTAAGCAATCTGGTGATGATTTGTCGTAGTAGCGGTAGCTATCTAAGGATACAGAAAGGTAGTATTATTAGCAATCTTGTGATGCTTGGAAGGTAGCACCGAACAATGACAAAATCTAGAAGTCATTAAGGAAGCGCCTTCATACGAAGGTGTTGGGAAACGGGTGATGTATGAAGGCACCGTATTGCTTAGTAAACACACACCTAAGGTAAAATGAGCCAACTCCTGCTGGGAACAAACATTTCCTGCGCGTGCGCAGAGTGGCGTTGGGGTGACCGGAACACGAGCATCCATCTTCATCCAATTATCTTTTTGTCTCGTGGAGCGATTGATTAAATTTTATGTCTGAACTAAACCTGAACAGCATGAGTTCTTGGTGTGTGCAGAGAGCAAATGTGTCCGCCGTAGGAAGGAAAGATAAAGGGGACCGAGACTTGGGGAAGGTGAAAGGAGGATTGTTAGGATGGGGAGTATAAGGGATAAAGAAGGTACCATCATGACATTTGAATGGAAGGAGAAAATTAGATGGGATGCATGACTTGAGCTTGAAATAGAGAAGTATGATGAATGCAGGAAGAGGAGTGGAAGGAAGTATTGATTGGGAAGGGAAGAGGTGTTAGGAGAAAGGTAGGGAGAGGAGAAAGGACCGAGGATAAAGAGGATGGAAGTAGAGGTTGTTTTGGGTTTGGCGTACATTAAATGCTATCCCTAAGTTGGTTATCCGATAATGAATCAAATGATATTATAGTATTGTTTACTTGGTGTTATAAGGTTTTGCAGGATAAAATTGGAATCATTTCCGGAAAATTGAAATAATTTTCGCAGAACATAACCGCATAAGGTGTCTACTTCTCAGCGATCAATCTAAATAAATTTACAGGTATAGCCTGCTTCGTACTATTTACCTACAACCCAAATCCTCTCATAGGCCTTACGTTCTCCAAAATTCTCATGACACAATCTGTGTCATTTGTTTAGATGTGGTATATTTTCATAGTAACATAGTTTCATCGGGCCTTTTGCTTCCGGATAGTGAAAAATAGAAAAAGGACAATCCTACTACTATTTGGTCTCGGGGCAGTGAGGTGGAAATTGAAAAAGGTGAGAACATGCCGATCCAAGAGCAAAGACCCCATGTTAATCTAATAAGTAACGGTTATCACGTCATCGGTCACGTGGCTCGACACGCGTGACGTAGCAGGCGCGCGTTTCATGAAACCATTCAACCGAGACGCGATCTTCAGAATTGCTAATGAAGTCATTAGCCTGTTTACCAGAGTATACAGTAATCAATCATTTAACAAGTCAGTCGTACGGATACCTAAATACAGGTATCAAGGTAGCACCGATTGTAGCGAGCGTCGAGGCGTCCCAGAGGACTCATAGTGACGTCATCACAGACCTTTATCTTGGCCCTCTGACGTTTCAGCCACAGGACAATGACGTAATTAATTTCACGGTTTCAAGGCATGCCGTTCACTAGATGAATATTTCATCTACCGCAAAGGTGTTATTTTTTTAACCTCACTTTGCATATAATTCTTAAATTGCTCTGTAATTCAGAACAAACATGTTTTTTCCCCTTTATCGACCACATCGTGGCGTTCTCTAATCAGATTCTCGCCCGCGCCTCCTTTTCTGTCATTACGTGTAATATCATACAATTACCTTAATTAGCGTCATAACGAATGATTCCATACAGCGCGGGCGGTAATAAACCCTTTGAATCTACGCTAATTACTCAATTATATACATTATCGAGGAGGATAATTGAAGGTACGAGAATTTCCCTTCTGCTTTACCTAACACAGTGTTCGAATCATGTAATTTTACTCAATTCCCATTGCAAATATTTCAACAAAGACTTCTTTATTTTTGCGGCACGATTCTGATACATCTGAAACAGTCTATGACTTTTCCTAATCTACTGTAGAGGTATGATTATACGGGAGAACCCTGTTAAGCGGGGCGTTAAGTTTCAATGTTCCCAAGCAATGTGGTTAAAGTTGTCCGCTGCCCAGTTAATAGGGTAAAGATAACTCGAAAAAGTGGATTCCGTTTAGAACAAATTGGTCTGAGTTGTGGGGTGCCCTACTAAAGGGGTTCTACTGTACTTCTCTCGTAATTGAAACTGGGAAATATACATGTATATCTTATAGCTCAAGGATTAAGACTGCCAGTCTTAAAGAGTTTTTGAGCATCCTTCCTATATCTAACCGTACACCGACTGATTCAGGACATGCTCTCGGTCTGCTTGATCCGTTCAGTAGAGGGCGTCAAAATGAGTAATCCGCAGTCTGTCAATATGCTACCATGATCTATAGACACTAAGTGGAGAGCTAAATACAACAAAACTATCTGTCATACAGATACAAGTCTGGTCAAAGCAACGTGTCAACCGGCCGATGTCATACGCCACTATCGCCATCGCCAGTGACAACAATATATAAAGTGAGTTGATACTCGGTGAGTATTTCTCACCCAAATATCCCTGAACAGATTCCATTCAGTCACACTAACCTTGTCTCTATATAGTAATACTATGAATCATTTCGATCCTTTATAACCTCATAACTCCCTTTGTACACTTCCATAAATGCCTTCGATCAGAAGGAAAATGAATCGAACTTCTGTACATGCTCATGAAATAAATGCCGATTAATCGAGAAGAAATACGAACATTTGAATACCATGAGATTTTCTCTCTTGATAAGAAAAAAAGAAAGAATGGAAAGGTAGGGGATCCTACTAAGATTACAGGCTAAGTTGGGGTGAAGGTAAGTCAGGAATCAGTCTGAAATCATCATGTACTATCAGTATAAGGTCATTTGTTCAAGTCGCCAAATTAAAGGGTCTGCTATGTGCACTGATCTGAAGCCGGTACGAGCAGTTCCCATACAGAACGAGTGTCTAGTCTGTTAACTGAGCAGTCTCTGAGGAAATTGCCCCGATTTAATGCTGCTCACATGAGCTGCTTCACCTTTGAGTAGAGGAGGTTCGTGACAGCATGGCTCCGCACAGGTGTGCGAGCTACTTCTAACGCCAGATCACAGAAAACCAGGCACTCTAACACACATCTCACTCGTTAAAGTTGGAGAATGGTTTGAGAGGATCAAATAGACACACACTAAACAGACACGCCTTAAATTGAATACAGCTAGCGCTCCTTTGTTTGTTCTAACTATCATACCATTTAATAGGTTGTGTTTATCACTGTATATCTGACACAGATATGAAGATTTTGAATAATACAACCTGACTATTCTATGCAACAGACGGATTTACACAGATTTAACAACTGGAATCCCCTTCACCAGGGACAGTGTAAGATCTAACTATTCTATATTGCAGCATTACGGTTTATAGGTATAACCTACTCCCTTATATTGTTTTTAGTAGAACAGGATGGGAACTCCCCATATCACCTTAATATCTACCATTGCTTTGACCCCACACCCAGCCTACAATACACGCCAAAGACACCGGCTGTGTGGTTATCAAACAAGGACTGTCATCCTTAAACGCATTCCCCATTCAGAAGCCCCAGAAATGTGCCCATTTTAACATCTTTGTAAAAAGGAATGAGATAAATATTGTCAAGGACGGACGAATATTCAGAAGGAGAGGGGAGTACTGATTGGAAGTGTGTTTTATGGGGTGTGGGCAGCCTTGATTTTGATCGGTTAATCAGTTAGGGACAGAGAGGTACTCGTCCTTGAGGGTCATTGTCACCGTGATGCATTAATAGCCGCTCAATATGGAACAGCTCTCCCTGCTTTTAAATTGCTCACATTGGACCAGAACTACGGAAATAGCCACTTTCCTAAGCACCCGCACACCCGCCAGCCCACACACACGCTCTGAGAGGGTCAGTGCCGGGGTGGAATCTGTCCGTGGTCCAAAGAGGAGGAGAGTAGGGAAGAAGCAGTATGGTCAGTGAGGCAAGAATACGCCTTCCCACCACCACCACCATCACCACCACAACCACCATTAAAACCACCAACACCACCCCTGCCAGGATGCCCACCTCCTAGACATCCGGCCTCCAACGACGTCAATAAAGTTAAACCCTGGAGAATCAATCGGCGTTTTAATCCAATCGATACCCGCCAACAGGTGAAAATGGGCTGTTGAGGGTGTGGTTGGGTTAGGGGGCGTAAGAGAGTATGGGGGTAAAGGGTGACGGAGATAGAATGGGGAGAGAAATCAAGGAGGTACTGGGAGGTAGAGAAGGGGATTGAGATAGAGAGGAGAGGGACAGAGAAAGGGAGAGATACTAAGGAGAGAGGGAGAGACAGAGATGGTGGTAAGGAAGTGAAGGAAGGGAGAGGCGGCAGTTAATAAGTCAAGAGTGTCAGAGTCAAAGAAGGGAGAAAGGAGGGAGTGGAGAAGGAGGGAGAAGGGAGGACAGACAGGGAGGTGGTGAATAGGAGCGATAGATCACAAGAATGGTAAAAGCTGTTTTGCATTATGGACTTCCTTAAAATACAGCAGCTGGTATTATGAATAGGATGTGATATGAAGGTGAAGATAGTGTCCCTTGTGAACCATTCACTGGTCGCATGGATCAGCACAGACCTGGTCCTTGTTCAGCGGCACGAGTCTACAACCTGCTCTTAGCACCTCGTTCTTAACGATACAGGAGTGTTAGCTGTGGCCACCTAGACCTCGACCCGAGAACACGGCGTCCATACTGAACATCTCTCTCTGGATTTGCAGAGTAAGGTGCATTGATCAACAATAAGCCCAAATAACTACTCGCTGTGGTCACAGAGCGAGATGTAATGATCAACTGTAAGACTTGACATCCTCGATAGGCGTCAATCAGCAAGGTACAACCGTCAACACACATTCCAGAACACCTCCTTTTCAGGGTCACAGAATGAGTCACAGTCGTCAACACCATTGCCCGACATTTCTATATGGATTAACAGATAGAGGTGCACTGATCAGAAATAAGCTCCGAGCACCTCCTGGGCAGGGTCACAGAGTGAGCTGTGATTACATATACCCCTACCCTAACACCTCTACCAGCATCAGCCCGTCCACAGAAATGGCTCGATCCAGTCGATATGAGCACACCCGGATACTCAGGCAATACCTCCTTTATCGCTCATTATACAGCAGAGGCAAAGCTCGCGAGCACGAGCACTATCCCTGTCGTCCATGAATAGAAGATCAGCCTACAAAATCCAGTACAACCACCCTCCGCAATATATGTAAAGTAGATGTCAGTGTATCTTCACACCATCCACCGGTTCTCCTTCCCCTCCGGGAATTGGGGAATAGTGACCAGTGTCCTGGTGATTCCATAAAATGTGATGGTGATTCGGCCTATCGTATGACTGGGGATATGACTGGCTCGAAATGAATATCGAAATCGATCTGACCCTCGGTCATGCAGTCTTAATGCTGTTTTGGTAAACCTTTTATTCTTGATTTTTACTCATCTCCTGCGATTTATCTAGTGACTCGAAATACAAATCTTGGAATGGTTCGTTTCTTCTCCAGGAGTTCATTTCTATTTCCAACTGTACTGTAAAAACGTGGCGTTCGATTGCGCTCATTTCTGTTTCCATGTTTAGCTAGGTTACATTTATAAAGAGGCGCAAGGTAAGCACTAGTATGGTTGGGGTTATGGCCAGTCAGGAAAACATCAGTGAGAGCAGGTACAGAGGACGATGACAACGTGAAGTAACAGCCACAATGTGTCACTGGCAGTACTGGTCATTCTTTTCATTGTGAGAACCGCCCTGGTCATAACGTCATCTGTAATGGTCACTATAGGTCACCACCACATATCGTATACATTTCTTAGTGGCCGTTTTAACATCCCTTTATGTCTTCACTTACGACCAGCTCGAGACTCTCCTACGCGACCAGCCCGTAAAGCACACCCCTCCTGCGCATGCGCCGACTCCTGCCCCGCCGCCATTAGCAGTGCGATAAAACCAGCCAAGCGTGACTATGTGTTAATTATTGATGAGGGCATCAGACGGGCATCCCGCACCTTAATGCGAGACTCATGTCAAGTCAAGACATGCTGGTAACTATGGCAACACCTCACGTGACGCGGCGTGCGCGTCACAGTAAGACGCACTCCTTGACTTGTGTAGGCCTCTTTGGATTGTGTGCATACACATCAGATACCTATATACACGTTTTAAGGTGTGTCTGAATTTGTGTGTATAACAGGGTCTTACTGTATAAGATCAGTTTGTCTGTATAAGCAGGGATTTACTGTACCGTACTTTGTGAGCTAGACTGGCAAAAGCCCCAGACTGAAGCAAGCAATGTTCCTTATATAGCACAAGGCGTTCGCGTGGTTCATGCGGGGCACGGTCCTTTACGAGAGCCCCGAGCTGCTTGCTCCAGGGTTGCCCCGGGCCAAACCCTGTATTCACTACTATATATGTATCTTAACCAGTAGAACCCTGCTAATACACAAAACTCACATCCACACATACCTAGAAATAACTCATTGCCACACCACACAAAGAGAAACACGTCTCTGAGTAGTAAGATGTGGAAGAAGCAGACACACACTACTCGTGTTTATGACCTTCCAATGTCTGGATATTTTAAAGCCTGCAAGTCATAACGGCAAATACATTCCGCGTGTGAGTGGGGTGTATGCCGACTGTACAATCACTTTCAGCTGCTCTTCCCTGGTTTCTATGTAGACCTTTCCCTCATTCCCCAGATTCATCAATAAATACTATAGCTGGACTATATATCAGCAGAATATTCTCTCATCTCGTGTCTGCTGTGAGGAATTCATGATCTTCCTCATCCAATAAGAAACGTTATCGTCTTTAGAGATCTCAAGCCCGCACCAAAGTCTATATTATATACTACTCATCACTACACAGCTAGCCTCATACTCCTGCTGTTTATATCATCAGAGTTCTCAATCTTAAGCGTATAATATACCCAATCAACTAAAAATACTTTTAGAAGTTGCAGCTAATTCCTTTACATAAAAGTGTAGATATTAGGTTTCCTAAGGTATATCTTAATATATTACAAATTAATACAAGAACAGAATTAAGGCAGCGTACCACATGTCAATCCATAATGCTATTTTAACAATGGGAACATATACCGGGATCAATGTAAAATTCTAAATCCAAAGTCATAGTTTTGTAAACGAAACAGCTCTGTTGATGAGTATATGAGATAACCCTCTCATGAGAGGATCAACATTCCTACCTCTGACGAAAGACTGAATTACCACATAACTTAATAACTCTGGCTTCCAATCAGTGAACCAACACTCGCCGTTAACAATCTCAGAGGCATAGTGCCTCCGCGTGTCAGACATTATACCGTCCCCGCCAGCCGGCGACCACTGCAGACCGGAAGCAGTTAGCAATTAGGGCGTCCCTGTGTAATACATCGCGGCCGCATGACCGAATTACCAAGTACCCGGATGGAGAGGTAAAGTTAGGTCGTCTGACCCAAACTAGACAGACCCGTTATCTTTATTGGTCGACCGTCATGGTTCATCAAGACAAAGCTTATTTGGGCGCAATTTTACATACAAACACAATCTATGTCACCAAACATCTCTACCTTTACACAAACAAACACCCCCTACAATACCTTCGTCATTAGTTTTATCAATACGAAAATATTACATTGCATAATATTTGCCTTACATTACCTAATTCGTGCCTTGGCGTTATAACGACTTTTCCCTTTAGGGCAAAGTGCAGAAGAGATGCGATGATAGAGAAAAACGTTTGTATTTTGAATAATATGGGGGCAGGAGGTTGAATAGCTGCTGTGGGTTTGTACTAGACTAAGTAGGGATTATTGTTGTTGGTATGAGTGGTGACTGGTGCCATGTTTGTAGTCTAGTAGTCAGTGACAGGACAGGTGGGAAAGAACTATACCGGTCATAATATTAAGGTGAAATGTCAAGACAGAATTGTACGTTTGCACGTTATTTCTATTTTCTTTTGTGATCATGCCTCATGTATTGGGTAGACTTAAAATCCTATACATGTATGTGGAACCCCAGCTGGAAGCACAACTGGCAAAGTGCACAATTCACTGGAACTGGTCACTACGCTGGTGGCATTAGCAGATTTACAAGGTTCTAGCCACTTTAAAGCGTACGGGTGTCCAGGGAGAAGCATATTCTCAGGATCAGTTCTCCTACATTTATCACGAGACATAAAGAGCTCGCCCTCCTCCCGGGACCTCCAATCGGGCGTCTCCAGACCTGTACGACCAGTCACAACAAAGTGGCCTCCAGCCCCAGCCTCCAACAGGGAGCAGGATGACAGAATAACGGCCACACACCCCCGGGAGGGTCCTCCAAATGTCTAAGCCACAGTCTACAAAACCTCCCTGCCCACACCGGCCTCATATACAGCGCCTATATTTAGGAACGTCCTATTGGTATACCACTGTATTAGTAAAGCTATGACTCGATATTTTGCTTGCATCTGTGTTTTCATGACTGTGTGTGTGCAAATGTATGTGTGTACAAGTGTTGTGTGTGTGTGTGCATGTACATACATACATGTATGTGTTTTGTGTGTATGCATGTTTTTTTTTATTTATGTTTGTATACATCCATAACTGCATGCATGCATGTCTGTTTAGACCTTATTGAGCGCGGCCACATTCCCAGGTACCATGCAATAGTATTTAAGTACTAGTAGGAGTTGGGCCAGACGGAAGATCGGCCAAGCCGAGTCTGGTAGCTATCTGTAGTAACAATGACCCAATAAACGTACTAAAAAAAAGAAGAAGGATATAGGTTCGCAGCTTGCTTCGCAAATTTGCGTTCCTTTACTCTGGGGCAACCTCTATAATTGTTAGAAGGTGCAGGAACCCAGTTTATGAGCTTTGCGGCTTCCTCGCAGGTCCACACTATTACATTCTCCTAGTAGATCCCTCGTGGTGCTTGGGCTTACCTGGGGTGTGAGATCTCTACTTGGAGATCGACAGTGATCTGATGTCGCCTGATGCTGATTACGAAAGTGAACCCCGCCTCCCGATCTGCTGACATGGTTACTAATAGAAGAGCTGACGGGAAAACGCTTTTATGAGTACCACACTCTTTCATTGGAAATAACAGTATCATAAATATGCACATATATGCTTAACGTTTTAAGATTCATATCTGAATATTTAAGCTGCTTTCAGAGTACTTTTACACCTCACTGATGAGCGGCACCACTAAATATATTGGAGAAAAGACTGTCAGACAACACGCAGCCTGCTATGACCCAAGCAGGTCCCATAACACAGAATATGATTCCTTGCTGAGGCAACTTAGGCAGTGATGACCTGTAAGGCGTTAGTCGGGGGCGGCGAACAAGGCAGTGATTTGGTCTAACCACCCCGTGCACGCCATCATGTCATTAAGCGCATAGTGTGGGTACTAGCCAATAGAGAGCAGTTTGACGACATCCGGATTTGGCCCGATACAGCATACAGGTCCCTGAATGTGTGCGTGTATATACCCAAGGCAGGCACGACGAGTTTTAGGTACCTGACTTACAAACACACATAGAGACTGACCGGTCATCTGAATACCTGAACGACCCATGTGGGCGGCCAGAGGTCCATGTCAGGTGTTCAGTAATTGGTCATTTATTGGGCGTTATTTGCCCAATAAATGACAACCGGGCCTCATATAAAGTAGCTCTCTGAATCGCGCGAAACAACGGGTTTTCTTGTGCTCGCTCGTTACGTTAAGGCGTGAGGCAATTTAGCGAAAAAATGTCCACTTAAGACTCTATTGGCGGTGGGGAGAAATCGGAAAAACGGGAGGAAGTCGGGTGTAAGGAGGAACGACGGTTATTCGTCTGTAGGTAATGAATTGGACGGCGAAAGAGGACTTTATTCATCGACCGATGAATTTACCTGGACACAAATTCTAAATGCCAGAACAACAGCATGCGGATCATCAGGAAGAATATGATTCATTTCAATGGGAAATGAAATCTAAAAGAAAGAATAGCTCCCGAGTGTCAGTGGGAGTGAATTATACATGTGCATGTACTCAGATGTGTTCGTATACACCCACCCCACAGCTCGGAGAACATTTCGAAGGACTGACGGTGCTTTCTGCGACCGGTTGGTGGCCTGATGCTGTTGGATGTGGCAAAACTATAAGGATTATAAAACGGAAATCTTGAAATTTCAGATGTATACGAGTTCACACAGGCAATCCATAACCTCCTAGTCAGTAGATTACTCGTGTTGATTGTTACCTAAATGTTCTAATTGCCAACCAGTTGTTGATTAGCTAACCGATCACCTCAGATCGATGGAACATATCTAATCATGCGAATGGTTTTAATTTATTTCCTACATCCAATAACACATTTCTTACATCAAAATGAAGTTATTTTCTTGTTGGAGTTTCATGGCATAACAAATGTCAACGCTATTTAAATATGGGTTCAGGATTTGGATTTGTTGTGTTATAATCTGTCACAAGTTGCAAGATTGTAGTTATCAAATAAAACCAATGGAACGACGCTTTTGATAATTCTAATTCTGAGCAATACAGTAGAAATCCTGTAATCTGCTATGTAGCATGCCACTAACCGCATTACACTTCTGCGATATGTAAGTGCATGGCGTTTGCTTTTGTTTGATATCAAGTCCAGTCAACAATTAAAGACCTTTTCAGTAGGCCTGAACTGTATACAAACTCGGTTTAAACCTCCGACGAAACGTGTTCGGAAACCGGAAAATTACTTTCTATATTACTGTATAGAATTTTTGTCTACGTTCAGATAAGTATCGGAAAAGTATCTTATATAGTTTGATATGAGAATATTTTCCAAAGTAGGCGGAACGGAACTTACAGATTTAGTCTAACGACATGTCTGCATGCTAAACTAGGATTTTCGTCAAAGCTTTGTACCTCAGATGTGTTCGACCTTCATCGTTTCACTACGTCCGTCAATCATGCAGCATCACCTTCTCTCATTGTGTTCACCACGGACTAGACCAGGTCTACTTTCTGAATATCACGTGATATTCTCATCATGCCCTAGGGCACCTAATACCAGACATAATACGTGGATTACTTTGGTGCATGGTATTTAACTGACTAACCATGTCTGCTGAACTCCAATCACTGCTACATGCCCGACGGTGGTAGTAAATGAATGTGTTAATCTGCCTACTTCTCATACTCATCTGAAACACAGATGATTATATAAATGTTATATAGAAGTTAAAATAGCAGTCAGCCTATATTCCTATTAAAATTGCGGCGCGATGGTGAATATATTGTTTTGCGGGGAACACAGGCAGTGCGACACAATGCTCGATCTTGATAGCGTAGCCGGCTTGCTCTGTTAGGAAATACTACCTAAACGGGAACGGATGTCTTGGTCTCTCTTTTTTAGAAACAAGATTATCATATAGATGTGGCTGAATGTATGCAGACCGAGAAGTAATCTTAACGGGAAAAACGTATACTTCCGCTAAACGACGCAAATTCGACCAACTAATCTTGGGTTGGATTGAATTTCCTTATAAAAACGATCAGCTTGTGAATTCGACCATCAAATAGCAGCCGGTCGTATTAGTGGCAGTTCACTGCAATACATGTACACGGGGTGTCCCTTAAGCGTGGTTCTACTGTATCGCCTGGAAAAGATATTTGGAAAACCACCTCAGGATATCTGAATTAGACCAGGAGTTATCTCTTTTATCATTCATGAAGTAAAGTTGACAGGAATTTGGATCTACTCATACCACAGCACGGACATGCATGAATGCAGTGGTGTAAAATGGTTAAAACACCTCATCATGAGTTAGTGGTTTTCTGAACCGGATTTGTAGCTCTCTCTACGCCAGGACCGTGGATCCCTTTCCTTATACTACTTTCGCATTTTCTGAGATTGTTTGTTTGTTTGGTTTGATTTTACGTCCAGTCAACCATTATAGGTCCTTTCCAGACTTTCTCAAGGTTCTTTTACACCACTAGGATGGTGATCGAATCTATGTGATGAATTCAGGTAGATATCTCACCTCTACACATTTACCGAGGTGAGAGTTCTTTTACTTCCCACACCACATAGACATGGTATGAGAAGGATGGCCTTTGTTATAGCAGTAAATCTACCACTGCTGGGGGTGGGACTCGAACCCACACAGTCTTACAACCTTGGGGTTACAAGTCCGGTGCTCTAACCACTGAGCTAACTCCCCACCCCATTTTCTGAGAATGCAGTGTTGAGCCCCGCGAGTCACATTCCTAGCAAGTTAGATGTGGTTTAGAATACAGTGCAGGGGCATCTTCCACCATCTCTACGAGTCCAGGCCCTTAGACCCACTGCCACAAGGACGTTTGCGCCGGTTATTATGGGAGCCATAAAATCTGTTCTGCAACACATTGAGTCATGTTCATATGTATGCTTCCATTCATTCAATATGGCGACCTGATAATCTATAAATGTTTACAAAGGTAAGCTCCTCAAACAGGTTTAGCTGTCAAAGGAGCTACCGAAATTCATTCAATTATGGATTCGTTGCACTATGCCCTTCTGGTAAACAACGACCACGATTTCTGTATTTACACAAAGATATCCCCTCTAGCCAGTCATTATTAGTATGTAGGCTGTAATGGTTATCCATACGTCTCTACTTGTTAAGCCTGCGGCTATCTGCCGCAATGTAATATATATGACTATCTCTGTTGTCTTGTGTTTGAGTGTCGTCTTTATGGTGCAGTCTCGTTTTATAGTAAACAGTCCCTATTTCACGGTACCTCAAAATTGATCATTGCAAGGTAGTGAACCACATTAAAAATGTAACAAAAGAGGTTATATGGGTAGCCGGAAAACCTCGTCTTGTATGCCATATCTCGCTGTGATATGACCCTAGCTACTAGTACGGCATAAGACACCGCACGATCCTAACTATTGAAGGCGTATCGGACAATTCGTGATGAAAGTCACGTTTCTAGAAGTTGATAACAATGATCTCTAAGTATTGTAGAACACAAGTCTAACCAAAGTATTGGGCCATTGGTTTGCTGCTAAATCTGGTTGTCTGCCATACATCATGGTGTTTTGCATTGACTGGCATCATAATAAATCACGTAATGATTTCCACTTTCAATGATTAAAGAACCGCAATATATTTACGATCCATACGTTGTGTATAATTATTGAATACAAAAATTAGAAAACATATCATCACTTGTGAAGTGGCTGATATGGAATTGGGCGATCTGTACAGGAGTTCTCACTATCATTCCCACATGTGGGATAGCGACAACAAACGAGCGATCATCAAAGAACGAATTTTCAGGAAAAGTGAGCTGAATGATGTCATGTACATGTAGCTGACTGGACAAACGACAAAACTGGATTGTGATTGTGGTTCTTCATTTAGCATTCGCTCTAGCCGATCATTCATTCAGCGACTACGTACCTATAGCTTCATCCTTCATACAGAAGTTTAGCCTTGCTGGCTGAGTGTGCATACGCGCTTGCGTATCGGATTACTTCCTGTGCAATATGCAACAATATGGCAGGTGCCCAAATTTGACATTACATCGTCTTAAATTTTGATCTAGAGATGATTATCATAATATCACAAAGTAAGACGTAAGATCGAAGTCATTTTATCTAAACTTTCACAGAATATATAGTAAATGACTATGGTCATCATAATTGCTTCTGAAAGAATTTAAGAAAACTCATCACACTTCCAATATATTCACGCAAATGTAAATAGGTCCATCATACTATTGGGTTAGACAAACTGGACAAGACAAATTATACTCAATTAGTATTAGATTAAGTCACAAGGGACCAATTGTAATTGACAATTGCGAAAATTGAAAAATCACCAGGTAGCGCCACTTGTAGGATATACCTTTAATGTATTATGAACGCACTAACACATATGTAAGTAATCAGGGAAATACTACTTCCCTTACACGATATCGCTGTGAGTATCTTTCGCCCCAAAACAGGTCCATGTGCTTCCCCAAGTCTCATAACGATTACCCCAAGCCTCGTTATTACCTGGGATCAGTTTCTAAAGAGCCGCGTCTTTATATGCCCTCTAGTTTCTCTACTGCTTCCTCTCCGTCCCTCTCCGGTTTCGTCTCCCCTGTTGCCATCTTGCGATGGGGCAACCACTATCAGTACATCAACACTTCCCAGGGATCCCCTCGGGTCTCCAAAGGCGCCTCCTGGTGGTCGTCAGGAAAACGATGTGTACGCTACTTATAGTAGCCCCGGAGGGTGCATACTGCACATACAGACAGACAGACGGACAGGCAGGCAGGCAGAAATGTCCGGGGTGGCAATACACAGAGGGGCGGGTAGGTGGTGGGAGAGTATGGCTCTCTGTCTACAGGGAATTATCGGAGTTATGGTGCTGGAGGAGTGGTAGTGAGGAGGGATATGTATCTACAAAAATATACTGGCAGAAAGAAGGTCGGGGGAGGGAAGCACGGGGACGCAACACTGAAGATGCCTGAAACCGAAAAGGTGGGTGGCCCAGGGGTGGAATTCTTTATCTCCCATGACACAGAGAAAAAGGCAGGGAAGCGGAGGAAGGAGAGGCACGAGAAAAGGTTGGGCTGCCAAAAATAAGCAAGTGGATGTTGGAGCGATGGCATTGATTTGCATCCCAACACCATCACTAGATCGGTAAGGATGCAGTGTCAACTTTTCACTGATAGTGCTACCTTTATGCACCACCTGAACGGTAACAATGCTAACTTCCTGCATCATCAACTCACCAATGCCTTCCTGCATCAACTACGTTACCTTCTTACATCAAGAAATTGCAAACGGGGCTACCATCCTGCATCACCTGAACCCTAAGCAGGGATGCCAGTTGGGGTCGGGGAAAATTCCTACATGGGGACTGAGGCCAGTCTATGTATCACCTAAAACGCACATGGTGTACGGGGAATCCCCATCACTCTCCTAGCAGATCCTTGGGCTATGAAAGTGGTTATATGTGTAGTTCTGCACTAAATGGGGAACTATTCAAAGAAATCCATTTGGAATAGATTATCACACATTATCAGTTCTATATTCTGCAAAATATCTTTACAAGTTCATAAGGTATTCCTTTGATTTCTTTTTACACTTGGTAAGGCCCCCATAATTGTTTTCTCACATGACATATTTTAAGCCAATCAGATATCAACATTCCTGTTTGCCCTTGTCTGTAGGAGGATTTCCTACAGGAATCCTACCATCCTACAGCTCTAGGCTCATAGGCTTTCTAACTGTGTGGGTTGTGGGGTAGCTGAATTAAAAAATTTGAAAGATTATAAAACAAGTTTATATAAGATTTAGAAAAGCTGGAGTCCATATTGTTCTTAAAACATATACAATTTCTTAAAGTTCCCATATATGTTTTAGACTAAAATGAAAATCCTACATGTAGGCAAAATCCTACAAACTGGCATCCCTGCCTAAGGGTGTTATCATTTTGCGCAATCAGATCACAGGTTTACGATGGTGCCAACCTGCATCATCAGAGCGCAGAAACCCTGATGTGATGTCAATGATGGGAAGGTACTAACAGCAGTCAAACACATTATTGTTGCACCGGAAGGGCGTGAGTGTCCTCGTCAGCCACAAAAAAAACGCCACGAAGAAACAAGCTGGGCTATTCAGAGAGTGCGTCGTAAACTCAGCAATAATTCATTATTGTACTCCCACCATCTTTCTCCTGGAACGTCAACCCAATAGGCCAGCCGCCCCACTCTTCTCCCTGCCCCATTCTCTTCTCCCCCAAACTCAGATCGATTCTCGCTCATCGATCAGTGAGACGCAGCTTCATTCTGATGACAACAATCCACTTCCGGCAGAACCTGCAATTACCCACATTCGGCAGACACCTCCCCCTCTCTCTCCGCCCCCTGATCTGTCCGCCCCCTCAACCAACCAACCATCTCCGCTACGCCCCTCCCACCCTCAACCTCCCAAAGGATCTATACCTCGGCCGATCAGCAGCGAGGTTCCAAAGCCTCAGGGAACTACTAGCGCCATACCCGGAGGCACCCGCAGCGTGCGGGTGGTACCGGGGGCTCATCGGAGGGAGAAGGGGAGGAACTAGCAGCGCCGAATGGGCTAATTACTAACCCCACTCTTCACACTCCCCAAGCACAGGCTCTATCATCATCTCACACGTCTGTGGATGAATGTTGAAGCACAGGGATTCGGGCCGGAGAGTGAGGCTCCTTCTCCGGCATACGTAGCCTCAGGGTGGAGATGGATATATTTGAGGCGTGTGCGTTAGATAATGGAGATAATGGGGAGAGGGGAGGGGGCTGGGGTTCATGACTGTTGCCTTGGAAACATAACGATGTTGGATCAATGGGGTAATAAAGACAACCACAGTGCCGTGCTTTTGTGAATGCGTCTCTCGAACTGCAGTGTCATCAAGGCCTGCTTGGTTACCAGTCCCCTGGCGGCGTCCAACCTCATTAGTGAAGGAATGTAATTGATCATTTTTGTGTTTAATGTTACACTCGCTGCTTGAGCAGAGTACCGGTAGATAATGACGCACTCTTTACTAACACAGGACACTACCCGGAGTCATTAAGTCCGCTGTTGAGTGCTGTCACCTATATGCGACAGATGACTCTTGGAGTAGTCTTTGGGTGGCAACTGATCTTAATGTGCACTGAGCGTGGTGCCATATGAGTGACAGCGGACACTTTAAGGGCAGTGCCACCTATGTTTGACAGCTGTTCTTAAGAGTGCAGTGAATGTGGTGTCATCTATATGTGACAGCTGACGTTAGAGTTATGTCAGCATGGTATCATATATGTTTGTTTTATTTAACATCCAAGGGGACCCTCAGAGTATGTGTACTATTTCGCCTTTCCTACTGGTTCTACACTTGATTTCAGGCAAAAATCACAACACATTATTACTGTTGGGATGAAAGAGAAAAGGTGGCCGTAGTGGTTCCCGAAACCATAATTTTGTGAATACTAATTTACAGCTGACCTTAGATAACAGTCAGCATGGTGTCATACACATGTGTCAGCTGACACTTAGGACAAAGTCAGTAAGGTGCCGTATATATAGTATGATCAGAATCAAACACATCCAAGAGAATAAAAAAAACCCATAAATATCAAGAATAACAAAGAAAAAAGCAATCATCGTAAAAATGTTAAAATATGCATGGCAAATGCCTCGGGAAAAGTTTCAATATGTAGATACACAGATCACCGCTTTGAAGGCAGTTCAGGTGATTAACTTCTATCAGTAGACTCAAAAGCATTCGCCACGTCCTTCATTCTTCTCCTTTCTCAATGCGGCCTCCACAAAAGGAGCATTGGATAAATAAAGTATGTATCGTGTTGTGCACTAATGGTCAAATCCCAAGCGTTCATATGTGAACTTTGAAAGTATTTTTTCTAGAACTATAAGTTTAAGTCTGTTCTTCGGCCGTATTCACTGGAGACCCTAAAACACCGCCCCGTCTTTCAACATACTAACGCTCCTCCCCTGAATTCCCAGCCGATTTCCATCATTTCCCTCCCATCCATTTCGGCGCTCCCCTTTTCCCAATAGAAATGCCCCAAATCCCTGCCTGCATCCCTCTCTGATCATGTTTCTCGTGTTGTAATTATCTCACCCGGTGAATACACTGCCGTATATTTACTACACTGAAGAATAGCCTGAACTGTTCTGAAAATTGGAGCCATAGAAGGGAATCTGGGACAAATTCCTTTCACTTGGCAACACATCTTTTCCTTGTTCCTTTAGCAGACTCCTTCTCTCTCCAAAGCTTCTATCATCCTCTTCTTAAAATGAAAAAATGGCAAACAAAGAAGAGTTCAAAACCGCTATCAGAACTAACCTATCAAGGTATGAATGGGTTTAACCATACACAGACCGTGTGGTAAATGTAAATTCCAACAGCCATGTTAAACCGTTAACAGATGACAATGTATTGTGTATTATATTGGCCTTTCATCCTCATCAACATCACGATAATATCTATCTTAGTTGTTATTTGGCACACATCATCATAACTATACTCATCTCTAAGGACCGGCATGTACTCCACTTCATGTAGATGTAACTAATTTCTTAGCTCCAGTGGAAAATCTGTCTTTTGGACAGAACTGGCTGTATTATCAAAAAAGAGAATGTACATTTTTCACCATTCCCTTGTCCTTCAGGCCTACTTTTTGTCCTCCTCTCACAGCCCCTCGGTACACCTACGGACTTTCCCTCAGTCCCCCACGACAACCACCCTGGTCAGTCACTCAGTACACTCACTCCCTACCCTCATAGTCTCTTATGAAACCCAACCCCTCCCGTCACAGTCCCTCAGGTCATCCATCCTTTCCTCTCACAGTACCTCAGCACACTACCCCCTCTCAAATCCTTCTCTCCGTCTCTCTGCCTCTCTCTGCCTCTCTGTCTCTCGATCTCCGTCTCTCTGCCTCTCTCTGTCTCTCTGTCTCTCGATCTCCGTCTCTCTGCCTCTCTCTCTCTCTCTGTCTCTGGATCTCCGTCTCTCTGCCTCTCTCACCTCTCTCTGTCTCTTTCTCCGTCTCTGCCTCTCTCACCTCTCTCTGTCTCTCTGCCTGTATGACCCTTTCTTCCGCTTGCTCACAGAACAAATACATCCACTGCCCCTCAGGCCTCGCTATTCTTCGCACCCCGACATTCACCTCATCGTTTGCACTTGGCTAACTTTCCATTCCGACTTCAGAAGAAAACAGTTCCTGCTTCCAATCACTCCGCTGCCTCGTGCCCTGTCCGCAATGTCCGCCGCCCGCCCGACCGTCATCCCCGCCCACACCCATCACGTCACAGCCAATACCTACCACCCTAATAAACCGGCTAATGTGAAGGGCAGCACCATCCTCGATGGACCTCTAAAAGATCTCATTATGAGAAGAAGTCGACCTTGGATGACTTTAACATTTATGTTCGCACTTTTTTTTCGTTTGTAATTCATTTTCTTAGTAATTCTGTTCCAGATTCATTGTTCTTTTTTTTAACTTTGTTCAGTCATGATGTACAAATACAAGAGTTGAGTTATAATTTAAAAATTTACACTTGAGATAAGCTATTTTGAATAGAGTTAAATACAAATATAGAAATATTAGCAATTATTTGAAATTTCCTTATCATTCCAATATGAAAACGAACAGATTCCTCTCGCTACTAATTCATACTACCTTTGTTTCTCATTTTGTTTACCTCACTAAGTAATACTTTACCTTCACCAACCTTCATTACATAATTAACGTTTGAACTTAGCCTCTGATTATATTCTATTAGTAAGGAAATCACTTTGGTCCCATTGGCCAATCAGAAGCTACTGTCCCACAGGCCAATCAGGAACCATGGTCCCATATGCCAATTAGAAGCAATCACATCCGATAGGCTGGTTACTCTGAATCTCAAAAAGGCACAGAGCTTCCCCTGCTTCCCCAACCATCTGCTAGAGTGATTGGGTGGATTTCCAGTGCTTCCCTAGAGATGACGACACCAGTCGGGAGCAAACTTCAGTGTGACTTCAGCCATTGATAATTCAGAGCTAATCCTTTGGGGGCTCTACATGTTTAGCTTTGGGGACAAATGGCAGTGCACACATATACCGTGCACACCCCAGTTGAAGTCTGCATATTTCATTAATCGGCATTGTCTGGACCCCAATAAAATAACTTATACCACCTGATCTCACAGGACAATTACCACGAAATTCTCCGAGCCCTGGTTCACACATCTACCTGTGTTCTATATACTGCCCTCAGGAGCCCGGCAGCTGTGACATTTGTCCTGTCAAGCACCCAAGATGGCGACCTCTTTGTCCTAACCATGAATGGCTCTATGGGAGACATTACCAGTTGAGTCTAGGCAGAAGGAGGCAGAAATCTTTCAGAGGAAGTGGTTGGATTCTCACGCCCCAGGCGAAATCAGCCAATAGGCGCACTCTTTACATCGTGACATGCCCTGCCAACCAATAGGTGAATGCCTTTCAAGCTGATGACTTCTCAGCGCCCAATATCAGGAGTGCCATACTACGGTGAGCCCCAAAGTAAGACAGTCAAATATCTTTGTCATTAAGTAAACAAGTGTAAATGACGAAAAGCTCCAAGTTATATCATTCTATATATTTGTCAATAAATTCTCAGTCTATAAATGATTTCTTAAGCCGATAAATAAACCTATTTTTTTCATTCCTCGTGTATTTGCGTCTCCTCCGCATATTTTTTTTCTGAATCAAGTCTTCATATTCGTTTCGAGTGACTTGATATTGTCACACCATCTCGTAGGGGGATATGAATCCTAGGCCGTTACCTAGGGCGCTGAGGCGTGTGGTTCAGCCTTGTGGAACGGACAGGTGTGTTATGATGACTGGCCTGTCAGGTAAGTTGACCCCTGACCCCAGTCATGGACAATAAACCCCCTGCTCTCTCTATCTCTCACATACACTGACAGCTGCCAACTGACCCCGGGCCGAGACAGTCCCGCCTAGCGTGTCATGATTCTTCTGTCATTGTGTTCAGAAATAACCATGAACATTGTGGACTTAGAGCTAAAAGCTTCTGTCAATCACTGACGATACTGAAGGTGAGGGGGGGGGGGGGGGAGAATTCCAACCAGGAAAGGTTTGACAGTCACAGTGGTTACAAGAAAAGAGCGGTTATATCACCAATAGCAAAGGCTTGTTACAGATTCTATGTATAAAGGAAGAAACTATCAAGAACAGAGTAACAAATTGTCAACGTTTGTGGTACAAGAAATTCTAAATTGGAATCAAGAGATCCCTCTCAGCACAAATCTAATATTATGTAATTAAAGGAAGGAATCTGAAAATAGAATTCGAAGAACTGAATATTAAAGAAGAGAATGAATCGTTATAGAATATATACATGGCAACTTATAAAGCATGAGGAATATAGAAAGGTGAATTCAGCTAGACTATAACTAAAAGGAGCAAAAGAAAATGACCACATGTTAAGATAAATTGACCGCATGTTGAAAATGAAAAGTGTAAATTGGAGGTGGGGGGGGGGGGGGAGGGGAAATGGAAAGAAGAAATTATCTCATTAAAAACCTGACTTAGATTGAGCCCTGTATTTTGATACATCGATGGATAAGACACATATACGAATTTATTATCATCAGTTTTGTTCAACGTGGGATTACCACCTGTACTATTCGAGATACACAATTGTTCAACGGGGGAAGTACCGATGTCATAGTTTTAAAAGGTTGAAAAGAGAAAGGTGAATCGAATTCAATGACCAATAAAAAAGAGCATGCTCGTGTAAAAAAGAATCCCTCATGCGTTTTATCTGGATTTCTATATTGTATACCTATATCTATGCAGTCAGGAAGGGCGGTAAGGTCTGGGAAGAAACAGTATATTTGTCTAGATACCATCTAGCATACAAAAAGAATACATTTATTTTCGTTTACAAGAATCACAATACTCAATGAGTATCCCAGTTTTGGCTTATTCTACCGTCTATACACATCGTTAGTACGAAAATGTATGATGTAAGGGTTTCAAGAATAGAGCAAGTCACAGTGTCTGAGAAAGCACATGGAATTCGGTAAATTCAGTATGTAAAAGAGAAGGGATTCAAGTTTTTTTTAACTTAGGGTCGATGGAATTTAAAATAACGACGAGGGACGTGCACACGTAAAGTTTCCACAAAATGGCAAAATGAAGGAACGAAATAAAGAGGACCATTCTCAGTTTTTAAAAAAACAGCTAAACGTATTAGAGGACACGGTTATAAAGCAGAATATGGTCTTCAAATGAAAGTATTTCCCATTCTGATAGTGTCTGTTATATCGAATGAAGGTCTTACTTGTCAATTTGCTGAGGGAGTCGGGAGGATATTGTACATACCTGAAAAGATAAAGGACATTGATTAAAATCAATGTAAGAACATCATTCATTTTGCAATGTTTGACCGTCATTTACATTTATGTGAGGCAATGAACTTGTTCAATATACATAGACCTGAAGCTCAACTATATATATGAGGTTTCCTAACAAACTCCACAGAGACATACCATATAAGTTCAGCTGGAATTAGAGAATGTTTTAGTAGCCTTCCATAAGGTTTTACATTTCAAGAGTCCTATTTCAATACAACTGTACTACGGCACCCTTCATTATCAAACTTTCTCTAACAATTTGAACATCCGACATGTAGATCTTCATTATCTTACTACTGCATGTTTCAAAGAATTCCCATCCTACTCCAAGCGGATTTGCTTCATTAAGGTATTTTCCCACTTCCAAACAAAATGATTTTAGAAACCACCTGTTCAAATACACAAATAGTGGGAGGGCGGTGCCGACGGTAAAGTCCGTGCACAAAATCAGGGACTCTGATTCTACTTGTCGGATTTTGCTGGTCGACCAATTTTTAGACTCTTCACCCCATTCTTCCATGCCAAAGTCAACCCGGAGACGAATTTGACAGTCGATGGTGCCAAAAAAAACCCCGCAAAATACCGGAACGTAGATCGGTCGCTAACTTTTAGCTTATTTAATTTCCACTTACGGATTCTAAGAAAAAAGGGCTACGAGACAGACGATGGTCGCCAGTAAATTTATAGACACCAAAAATCTGCGAAAAGGTCTTATCAGGTGTGTCTGGTCTTGGGGAGGCAGAGCAGAACTGCTTGGTTTCGGTAGTTTGAGTTTTAAATTGGAACAGGTAAGGGAATGCATTCGTCCCTTCCCACAGGTGGGCAACCTCCACACCTCAGGACTGGCTGGGTACAGAGCTCCACACCACTTAACTCCCGAGGCTCGTATTTGACGACGGCTGCCACCCTATAGGAGGGCATCCCCTGCCAATATTTACCCACGGTGAAAACGTCTCCAACGAACCGCACGCCGCCTGCCGGCCGCCAGAGGAACAAAGCCAGCGGCCATTTGCTACAGGCGGCCAATAAAACGCCGACAAACACGGGATCGTGTCGGCGGTAAACATCGACTCACTCTCACCGCTAACCGACTGTCTGCGATGCTGGGCCTAGTCAAAGTTCCCTATGTATCATTTCAAGTTGAAACTCTAAAATATATGTGCATGGAGAGAGCATGCTCCCATGCTCTGGACCACTGTTCAACTTAAGAATTTGTTATAGTGGGTGGCACAGAAGCTCAGCGTTGTCTAGCTCGCGGGTCAATGAAGGAAGGTAGGGAGTAGGGAGGTTTGACTTTTTATGGCATGACTTGGTTGAGCCGGCAAACTCTAAGCCCGAGGTTGGCTGGGTGGGTGAAAGGGTGTAGAACAGGTTGTTTGGTAGAGTGCCAAGTCAGTTACATGACATGGCAATTAACCGCTAACCGAAAGAGCAAAATCTTTACTTTTGGAATTTCACAATTATCCTTTAAAGATACACATAAACACCTGAGGCTATCAGAAAATATTGCCAGGGGTCCAACAGCAAAGCGTCTCCTGGGGGTCCAGGGAGCGAAGCCCCTGGAAGCACTTGAATTTCATACATTATACAAGCTAAACTCAGGATTTGTTACAGGAAAGGGAAATCGCAGACCTAAGACTACCTGGGAAAATTATCAGGGGTCCAACACAGCAAAGCCTCTCCTATGGGTCCAGGGAGCGAAGCCCCTGGAAGCAGTTGTATTTTATATATTATACAAGCTGTATCTAAGATATTGTTTCAGGAGGGGATGGGATGGGTGGTTAAACACCTTTATCCTACCCCTAATAAGAAATCGCCATAGGCTTAACATTGGCCGACTGCATTCGAGCGAGCGTGCAGTAAAGTGTTATTTATTGCACGAGGGCAACAAAGACGTCAATCACTCAGCAGCCAGAACATGAGCGACGTTATGCTATTATGGGTCTATGAATTGTTGACGACTTGGGACTGCGGAACGCGAGTGAAATTGTTGATATCGACTGTTTTGGCATATTTGAGCTATTTAAAAGGTATCAGGTGAATGCCCCACTTTATATACCTTGATATCTGGCTCGATAAGTCGTGGAGATGGGGTAGGGTAAATACTAAACTGAACTCAAGTAAGTAGTGTTAGTGTTTCTCGCACTCTGGTCAGGTCTGCTACTCACTGCGCTAGGCCTATGCCTTGCGCAGTAATCCGACCTGCCCGTCATGCAAAAAACACTAACATTACTCACTCTCGTTCAGTTACTACTAAGTTTTAGATATTTTACTAGCTGTATTCAGGATTTTGTAACAGATGGGGTGTGATTACGCATTTGAAACTAAACAGGGAGTTCGCAAGGGATCCGGGGGCAAAACATCTCTTTGGGTGTCCAGGGGGCAAAGCCGCCCCAAAGAGCTTGGCATATAAAGATTTGTTCATTTTTTTTAGGTGACATACAGTAGAACCCCGCTTAAGGGACACCCCATGTAAATAGTAACAATAGTATTTAGAGTAAGCTGTCCTCTTTTTTTAGAGAGGGAAAGGTCACACCTGGAACTGTATTGCCTTTATCCCTTCTAGATGTATGCCCACTGTCCCTCCTAAATAGGTGTCAAAATGGGCACCAATATGTTTCTTTTTCCGCAGAAAAATGGATCATTCCTGCATTCCTTTTTAGAATTTAGAGATATCCATGATAGAACGGACAATCTTGGGGAAAATGTCAGGGGGTTATGTGCAACCTGTGCCCCCAAAAAAACACCCCTGGTTTATGCTACACTCTTTGGTGTATTATCTATATGTGAGTATGAGTAGCAGTTGGGACTATCCAGTGTGTTAGGTATGAGTAAAACTCACTTAAGGGAAGTTGCGCGTGAACATATTAGGAGGTCTGGCTGTCAATAAGTTTCTGCATCACTGAACACGTGGTGAGTGGTAGATGGTGGAATGAGGAGTAGATATAAGTGCATCCACACATGTATAACAAATGTATTGATCGATGACGGTGGGAGAAACCATACAACGTGACAGGAGTGACACGAAACCATCACCAAGCATCATATCTGAGGGGTTTCTCTCACAGCAGAGTCTTAGGAGCTGTCAGGAAGGATAAAGTCATGCCTAGAGAATTCTGCTGACAAGACCCACACTTTTCTCACAGATAACATTGATATGCACGTCTATATGTCACATAATTGATGCATCAATACTTCACGATGCAAAGTTGACTTTCCTCTAGTAGCATTACGTTATGAGAGAAATTCTTATCACATTTCTTTTTCCACCACTTGCCGCCGTTGCCGAAAGTGTTTTCCATGTGTTATTTTGGTGACATGAGTGGAATATGTCAACATTTTGTTCTGAGTATAATTGAATCATTCTGACGCCTATACAACTTGCACGCACAACGATTACTGTGATACATCTTGCACGTCCAGTACGTCCTCATTCCCTGTTAGAATTCAAACTGAAACACGGCGCTAATTTGTTACGGACTACCAGCAGAGAGTAACATGGGCAACTCTGTGTAAACACTAGTGTGTCTGCGGTGGAAGTTGGGGCATGGCGCATCTAAAAACGTATTAAATGGCTGGCAAATTGTATGTACTCCTTCTGCTGGTTTCTAGCATCTAGTCTATGCTCTCCATGCCACACACGGGTGGGCGCCCAGTGGACGCCCCTGGCGCCATCTATCGGCGCCAAGTCACGTGGTGCTCACCAGGTTATGTGGCTAGCGGCTATGTATGTATACTGGCCACCTGCGCCGGGTCTGAGTGGAGACTGCGAATAATCCACATTGAAGGGCAACTCCCATAATTTCCTCAATGAAGACCCCCCCCCCCCCCACCAGCACTTTAAAATTCCTAGTGGCTGATTTAGAAGGGGCGCAGCCCTCCCCCTCCCCCAGTCCCCACCCCCCGCCCGCGTAGATCATGAATCTGCCTCTGATCTCAGTCTACATATCCCATCTACCAATCCTCTCCAGAATCCCTTTTCCATTAAGTATTTAGTCTAACCCCACACTTTTCCCTATATCACTGAACCACTTCACTAACAGTATCAATCTCACAGTCCTCTGTCCCACCGCTCTAAAATCATCAATCCGAACCATCCTCAACCTAAACGACTGTAACTTCTCTGCAAGTGTTAGTCCATTCCTGTCATCGTCTCTCCACTGCATGTATCAGTCTTTGTCTACCAACACCCCATGCACCGCTCGTCTCTCTTAGCACCAGTCACTCCTCACAGATCTCACTCGATCCCGCGAGATCTCGTCCCGTTCTGCATTGGGGTCACGTGCGGTAGGCTGTGTGGTCTCCGCTCGTGCCGCTTGGTGGCGCTCCAGGCGCCCGGGCGTCACGTGACCGGCGAGACGCAGCGCGGGGCGTCAGTGTCGCTGGGACGCGGCGAGTGGTGGACGTCCCTCACTTACAACGTGAGTGGTCGGTACGTAACGTCTGGGTACCAGCCTGTTCGTGGATTAAGTGTGACAACATGGTGTGACAGTGTGGATTAATGCGGATTACCACGGCGTCACGCGGCGGTAATACTCAGACAGGTG
This sequence comes from Alentia gelatinosa, assembly GCA_950022655.1. Taxonomy (NCBI): domain Eukaryota; kingdom Metazoa; phylum Annelida; class Polychaeta; order Phyllodocida; family Polynoidae; genus Alentia; species Alentia gelatinosa. Next base: position 162,100,382 of record OX465579.1, read on the forward strand.
AGTCGGTTTGCCGAGCACGGGAAGACGGCGAGAAAATGTCGTCTGCTCGGGCAAGGTTTATAAAGTTCTGTGAGAACCTCGTGCCTGTGGGTGAACTCTGAGTGACAGAACGCGGTTAATTGCTCGCCATGTCAACTGACGGGGGGGAAATATATTTGTGTCATTTTCTCATTCCTTTTAGAACGTTTTAATTTCATCGACGATATAAGCAGTCTATGAGTTTACGCACGCAATAACGCGGGTCACATCCGGGACTACGATATAGTTGACAAAATACTCAGGACAGCAGTAAACTGCGCCATGCCACCGTTAATCGTGAACTAGGCACCGAATTCAGAACAACGCATTTCGTATTTCGGTATTATCTCACCCCTGGTACAAGTTTAGCCATAGGAATAACATTAGAAAAATACACTCCATGGTCACCCTGGTAAAGTGGCGTAGTGAATTTGCTAAGCATATTCTGATTATTTTGAAGTTGTAATGATATTTAATGTCATAGAAAGGGGCAAGATAAATCCAGAACCGCACTTGAATCGTAAAATAGACAATACTCCAGTCGTTTGGCTGTGCCATAATCGTCACTCGGCTTCGCCTCAATGACGATTGCGGTCCATCCAAACTCGTGGAGTATTGTCTATTTATATGATTCTCGATGCAGTTCTATATAACTCTTCTCGCGAAATACACCCGTATTCGACTTTAGAATTAAGATAAAACTTGAAACACAAGCTTGAACCCACATGGTTCATCAAATAGAAGTAGGGTGGCGGCTATATCCGTGTGGTATGGGGTGTATTTATGTATGTGGATGTATGCATGTGCATGTAACCTGTGTGTGAGGACATACGTATATGTATGCGTGCGTGTATGTAAAAGTATGTGTGTACATGTAGTATGTGTAAAGGTGTATGTGAAGGTGTGGGTGTATACACAATATTACCATGATCTGGGTCTGCGTGGTCGTATTCTCCGCGTAGTTGACACGTCGTAATACTCAAAGCGATAGTGACGAGTATTGCGTAGTGTACACTACAAGGAGAATACGACCACACATATCGAAATCATGGTAATATTGTATTTATAACTCACTTTTCGACTAATCATTACGAAAAAGAATCTTGTAAATAATTAGAAATTCGACGCAAGCGACATGCATTGTTTATACTAAATAGTTCTTATAATACCCGTCAAGGTGGCCCAAAAAGCCGTATTTTCCTATGGGAATACAGCTCTCCGTATTCTACTCAGTAGCGATTTGTAGGCTCCTTAGGCTTAGTATGGAGACTCCGTATTAGGTGGGGAATTAATTTGTATATGTGGATGTGTAAAAAGCTGAATGTGAATATGTTGTGGAGCTGTCTAAAAGTACATTTGTGAATACATGTAGGGGTTTGTGTTGTTATATACGTGTAAAGGGTGTATTTGCAGGTGTTTGTCTGTGCACATGTTCGTATCTGTGAATATATAGTGCACACATGTACGTTCAATATGCATGTGTAGGGATGTTGATGAGGTATCGGTGTGATGGGTCACGGCACTTCTTCCTCCTAATACTACAGACAAACCCACGGCCGTCCAGCTTCTGGTTTATTTCAACCTGAAGAGTTTTGTCTTTTTTTTTAAATAAGGGGGCTGAGAGAAAGTGGCAAGACTGCGTTTCACACATCGCCGAAGGTCGCCGAATTACCTGTTAATGACGGTCGGCATGCAACCCACCCGTGCACGCCCCCTGAATATGTACCCCTCCCCTTCCCCAGACACCACGGGGCCCGTGCCTCGTTATAGGTAGGGGCGGGGAACTGTATCCATCTGTCGGGAAAGCATTACAGGCTTCCCCAAATCTACGTTTTATTAAGCACCATATGACCATATAAGTAGAGAATAATAAAAGAGTGAATGCATACGTACATCTCAATTATTTCAATTATATACATGTAAAATGTACGTGGCCGTTCAAGATTATATATATGAACAGGGGTAGACAGACAGCTATACAGACAGTACAAGGCATCAGTTTAAAAACATGGTTTGTATATAGTGAATCTCCTTCAACTTTTAGATAAAACACTGTGACGTGTTTAATGTCCATTTGCAAGAACTCCATGATTCATATCCCAGGGCTAAGTCTAAAGTCTCCTGGTCACAGCCCTGTTTACAAATCTCCCACACATACGCCCTGTATTGTTACTCCAGTTCTCTCGGCGTCAGCCCTACACCCTTTCTCACCTCGTGTGCCCCCTTCTTGTGGTGAACGTGGTCCGGCCGTCACGCAGACGGATGCCGGGAGCGAGCCACGAAGGTCCGGTCACTCTACCCGTCAGCCCCGCGAGCCCACTACGTCCCCTTAATCGACCACACGACTGCAACCCCAGCTAATCAAGATTGCTGAGTGTCATAAGCTAACCTATCCGAAATGTGTACACTCCTCCTTAACCAACGCTAATTGATATAGATGACATTTTGATTTCTTGTTCCTAACTCTGTGTGTCATTATTAAGTATTCTCACCACAGTATGGTAATCATTATAGTACTAAACTATGCTTTTTCACGATTACTGGAACAGTGTTGCATTCAATGCCAGTACATGGTGGATAAAATATTAGGAAACGTCCTTACTGCGGACGAAACGGTTTTCGTTCGAGGTCAGTCGACGATTGCATACTGCCTGACGTAATAGGCGGAAGGCAGTATGCAATCTACGACGTTTGCTTATCATTATGTACCTCAAAATGGATGAAAAAACTTGTCACAGTCACAGCGGGCACTAACATTATCATTACTGTAGGCCTACCCCTAGCAGTGGGCAGCATTTGATAGACATTCGAACACAGCTATATAATAATGCAGAGGTTGACATATCACTTCACGTTCAGAAATATAGCGTTCAGATCAGAGTTAGCATCTTGGTTTTATACCCACATTGAGATGTATTCCTATCATACCCTGCCCGCCTCCTTCCTAATAAGCCATACTCAGAGAGTGTGTGGCCCAGACTGATACGCTGCTAATGAGTTGTGGAGGTTACAGTTAATTAACACTGGGAGGAACGAGGTGGCAGTGAATGGCTGGCCCGGGACATGGTTATACCAACCTTCAGCTCACGATCCCTGCAAGCACTTACCGATCACACGGGGGATAGGTATACGAAACATAGCCTACCCTGTTTCCCCAGTTATCTGCCAGGGAATGACAGATTTCCAGTACTACACATGATATGGCGGCACCAGTAAGGCGCCGACCTTACACAAGGGAGTCTTATAAACTGGAAATGAAAACAAGGATTTTCTTGGAAAAGTGGCGTCTAAGGCTCATTACTGCCTTGCGATTCATTAAGCCCAATGCCCATCTACCGATTAAAGGTTGAACGATTAGTTCGCAAATTGTATAGGAGTCGGCGAACTTGTCGCAGGCAAATTGCGTAACCCAATCAAACCCTATTTACCAACGTTCCGTTGTCGGCGACTAGATTTATCAACACTTTTCGCCACCGATTTTGGAACATAGAAACCACAACTTTTGTCGCCAACAAAGGTACATACATATTCCGAAATCGGGCTTAAGCTTCCATATATCATGGGTTTAAATTAGTCGGCTATATTCGTCTGGATTAAGAAATACACGGAAACTGGCTGTAACAAGGGGCAGACTATTGCATACACAGTTAGTTCATCCAGCTTTGATGCACGCGCTGTGACACTGTCTACACCTATATGAGATAAGATAAGGGCATTTATCGACATCTTAATTCAATCAGAAGCTTTCTTTTCTATTTTGTCTTAAAGCCAGTACATTCATCCTCGCTAGGGCGTTCTACTATTCATTTTTCTCTATGAGGAATTGTCAAGCAGTATCTTCAAGTTGCCCGGTCTAGTGACTAGTTGGTGCTGAATGTGTGATCTTTCAAGAGCCATGGCTACGTTTAAAGTCCTTAAACATGTGGACGTATTCTACAGTTTCGTTTATATTGCTTTGTTTTGTTGCACCTCTTCAATTCCAGGTGGGTTTGTTTTACGTTGCTACGATTCAAAGCACGGTTTTAATGAGGTTCACACTAATGAACGTGTTACACTCTATCGACCTGTATATGTGGTGAGGTGTGGGTATTGAAGAAAAGCCCCCGTAAGAAGCTGAAAGTGAACGATTTAATTCAATTTTCTCAGAGGGCACGGCTGTAAAATGGGCCATTACACCCAGTCTGTTTAACCTTTAATGGACTTCTAATAACTACTAAAATTCCCCTAACCATATTTCACCCAAGTCACCAGTAAGCTCTTACCATACATCACTACTGGCTCCAAGTCACCAATCAGTTACCTTTCTATTATCCACTCTAAAGCAAGGGCAAAGTGGCCCCCATCTTGAATATCAGACCTGCAAGACCCAGATTTGATAAATAAATGTACTTATAAAACAATCTTGTTTTTGTCTCTTATGTTTATGTACTCGGGGATTGGCTCTCGGTGCTTCTACAGAGGCACAGGTCTAGGATTGGGATTTGAACAACAAATTGTCCATGCTAACGGACCAAAGGCCATATGCAAAAAAAGAGAAAACTCTTGAAAAGCTTTGACTGTTAGTGCTATTTATATTATCGCACTCTTCCAGAATTGCGCTATTTCTTGCACTAAATATCAATAACCACCAAAACATTGGGTTATACATACATGTTGGACTGCACAAAGAAGAAATCCCTTCTTTAAGTGACGATTATTTCTCCTAATTTTGAAGAAATGCTATATTTGGGACATTCATTTCAAGGAGTGTATGTCAGACGAACAACAAAATCAGTACGGTTTGACAAATCACAATGTGAACATCAGGTTACAAATGGCGGCAGTCGGTAATCTGGAAACGGTCTATAAGCGCCGAGCACTGACTTCTCTGTATCTACATCGCTTACACGGAGTTACTGCGCAGTGTGAGGGCAAGGGAAGTACGCCTCATCCTAACAAACCGTCTGACATCCACCCGTGTGCTACAAATACATATACAGACCTTGCCGTATCTTCTCGCACCCCTAACTCCAGCACTCCTACCAACCCCACCCACCTCACAATGACGATCGTGCACCCTGTATAGGTCCAGGGCAGACGGGGCGGAGGGGCCTCGACCATGCCCAGAAACGCGAGAGACGGAGGGCGATATGCGATCAATATACATCAGCATCTCCACTTTGCCAAGGTGGGTGTCTTTTCAGAAGCGCCGGTACCCGCAGGGTGTTAGAAAGTAGAGCGGTGGTCCCATGTGCAGCGTGCCCAAAACCGGCGCAACCAGACTCAAGAGGCAAGCTGATTAGGAAATGTTTCTCTTATATCTTTTTCTTTTAACTTGTCTTTTTTTCCCATCCCCCTCTTCGTCTCTTGGGGGTTCTATCGCTCCTCACATTATTGATAATAGGCAGCGGAATGAAATAGTCAGGGTAAACAGATTAAATCGACGGTCACGAGTGTGCCGGAGCTGCCACGCCGAGAAGCAGCTGCTTTCGGAAAGATGCTCAGCTATCTCCCAGAAGTCTCTGATCTTTCAGGGAGCGTCCCTGCTCAGAGACGTGGCCTTAGTACCGCCACCGACAAGCTGATTTGTGAATTTCACACAAGCGGGTTGCTGACCTCCGACAGCAAGATCTAAATTCCCGTAAGGTTCAACACTGGGCAGGATGTACAAACTTTTGTTCTGGTAAAGGAAACGGTTTTTAAATTGGTTCTAGAGTCTCATTAGACATTCCCATAGATAGGGAAAAGGGAATGGACGCATAGAAATTGAACACCAAATAAATCACAGAAAGGCATTCCAATTCAAGTCTATGCAAGACTTAAGACTTAATACACGGTGCCCAATAAAGGCATTCCAGTAGATATGCATGCACGACTTAAGACATGAAAAACCATAAATGCATTTAGACATGGAGGGAGCACAGAAGTCACAGATCCCCATAAATGCATTTTCGTAGATAAGTAGCCACCACTGAACACACATCACTCCAAAGATGCATTTCCGTGGATACAGAGAAGGGGCTGGACACTGCACCACCCCAGGCTGTGTATATTTGGTCTCTCACGTGAGAATAACCGCCGACAATTGATTCTCTTATCCCTCTCCCCATTCTCCTTTGAACGGGGCGGGTGTTCGGCGTGAAATATCAATCCACCACTTATGGCAGTGGTGTGGCGGTGGAGAGGGTTGGAGGGGTGAGTAGCGGGGTGTCATTAAACCTCTACTCTCCATACACCACCCTCTTCAGTACTGCAATCTTCTCACGGTGTTTGCAGCTGGCCACCTATGTGTGGAATGGAAGCTGGGGGGATTGGTTGAGACCCGGGGCGCCTCCTCTTGTCACGTGGACAAAGCACACCAAAACGTATTCAGATGAATAAGGATAAGAAACGGGGGGGGGGGGCGGGGGGGGGGGGGTGTTAGCCATGTAGATCTCTTATTATCACGCCAACACTCCACGACAGTCACAAGAACACGGACATTAGGGAAGAATGGAGGCTAAGGGTAACTACTGTTTCATAATGATGCTAGAATCACCAGGAATATTTAATTGATAATATCTAAAAATAATATCTAATGCCCTCTGAATACTCTGGTACTTTTTCAACATTCCGCAGGGCGTTTATCCCTTTACTTTAACTGGACTCTATTCGGAGAACAGGCTAAAAAGGTATACAGCCTCCTGCTAGCTTACCGCTATGTTAAAACGGTAGTGTGTTAATGTCAATAAGTCGGTGTCGAAACGTTCAAAAACTGCATATCACAAACTACCACCCTCTGCCCATTGGTCGATAGTTGCATCACCACCTGCGTGCAAATTACATTGTACACTTCAGTTTTTCCTTGGTCGGCCAGGACCATCAGTCTACGAAGCGTCCAGACAAGTAAGTGTGAGAGCTACTTCCTTATTCACAGTAGCATTTCCAAGCAGGGTTGAAGGCAAATAAATTAGAAATAATAGACAAAGAAAAGTGACTGAACAGTATCGAGACGTAATATGTAAATCAGGTAAAGGTTCTCATTATCTTTAAAAAAACAACTCAACTAAAATCGGTCAGAGTATGGCTAAATGCAGCTACATTCATCGGGATATTTTCATATATGAATTTCCCTGGCCTACTTTGGTTTTAGAATCAATCTGGAGAATGTTCTCCGCTGACCCTCAGTTCTGTTTTTTCTCTAACCGTATTAGCCTGCTCTGGACAATACTATGGAGGCTGAACAACCAGATTTGGGTGGATAAACGATATGACTGGTAGTGGGTCTCCTCCGTCCTATAGCATAGTGGTGTAAGGCCTGGGAGGTGTTTCATAGTCGTGACGATCGTTAATAGTGACCGTTTCCGTTGCATAGTCGAATTACTATACCTGCGCATGTATGGCACAGCCATATCCAAATAGGTTTTAGACCATCAGTGATTGTTTCAACTCAATAGGTCTCGGCCAAACATTGTCTATAAAACACCTCCCTGGAACCCACCAATGGCCAACGCCGAACTCAGACCTCCAAATCTAGACGCCCATTCAATCTAATAAAAATATTTAAAAATGACACATGACAGATTGGAGTAGAGAACAGGGAATCATGAGCGAAAACTTGAGAACTGGGAGATGAGAATGGGTAGTCATGAGTGGAGATTTGGGAGTGAAGAACAGAGAAACCTGAGTGGAGAGTGAAGATCTGAGAGTGGTGAACAGTCATGAATGGAGAGTGGAGAGCTGGGAGTGGAGAATGAGGAATCATGAATGGAGAGTGGAGAGCTGGGAGTGGAGAAATGGGCGAAGAATGGATAAGAGGGAGTCATGAGTGGAGGATTTTAACTGAATACTTTCGTGGAAAAAAGTATGAAAAAGAATTGGAGTTCTCACGAGCCTAGGTACCACCTTTGTGCCCTAGGATACCTGGCTATTATGAGTGGAGAGTGGAAAGCTCATGGTGGGGATTGGAAAGTCATGAATTGGGAGTTGAGAGCTGGGAGTGCAGTATTGCCTCGGATGGCCGTCCTAAACCTGCATGTCCGTGCGGCTGCGGTCCACAGATTAACGCCGTTTAGGTCACCAGCCCAGAGCACAGCCTGTTTGAACGCGGAGATCAGGGGCGGGTGTTAGCAGGGCTGGCCTCCGTCCAGGATCTACAGGCTGACAATAGGCTGCCTGGTGACTGCCCAGATATACACAATACCACCCCAATCTCCACCACACCCCTGCCCGCCCACACCACTGTGTACTACGACGTTCAGTTTGCCCTATCCGCCACCGCCTGCACGTTTCTTTATTTACACACCTCCACAGTAAATGTTTTTACAGCCACGCTCACTGCTTCATATTGTACACACTCTCAGTTTAGTTCCATTAAACACTTCGACCTAATTTCATTATCATGCAATTTAACACATATAGAATAAATACAATGTGATATCACTCAAGCCAATCGGCATGTGAATCAATGGACAAAATAAATAGTTATCCTTGCGTGACAATAATTACACCCGTTCTCAAACATACAATCATCCACAGGTTCTTTTTATGCTCAAACAGTTGTCCAAAAACTATTGTGTGCCCTGTAGATATCTATCGCATGTACACTTTGTCATGGACGACAGTCTGTCGCATACAGATCTATATGTACCGTTTATCGAGCATACAGCGACATACAGTCGAATCATCTTCTATGATGCAGGAAGAGAAATACTTATTATTCTATACCTGTGGTCAAACATCTATAAAATACTACCCGCTGCTGGGTCGTCGGGCAGTATTTCAGAGATAAAAGGCCTCGATCGGCCATCGCTACGGGCTCTTTAGGTACGTTTCCTCTTATTACCTTTTCCTTCGACTGATACACAGACGACAGTATACAAATAGACTCAAGAGTATTAGAATGGACAGTGAGATGCAGCATACAAGGTATCCAATATTCCATGGGGCATGGCCCTAATCGGCATAGAAGTTTATGTGAGTGACTGAATTTGCTAGAACCTGGTTACTATATTTCTACTAGACTGGTTCCAGTCCCTGCATTCTATGGCTACCCTCCTCTTTTGGATACATGGACCAGTCTGAGAAGGATACACACTTTAATGAATTTATTCTTTTTGTGTTTAATCATTTCATGAATGTTCATAATCTCTGACAAGACCAACAGTAGGATATATGCACCGTAGGCTTCTCCTGGCGTATACATTATTCCTATATACCTATGGCTGTACACTCTATGCTTACACCACGTTCTGGGGGGTGGAGTAACTTATGGATACTACCCAAGGTTGCCGTATACTACCCAAGGTTGCCGTTTACTACTCAAGGTTGACATTTAGACCAATCAGATTGTCTCTTACAAAATTCATATGAAAAGCGCAGTGGGGAGTAAACATAAAGTGTCAAGTTACTCGATAAGGTTGGATCTGGCTTCAGGTTTGATGGTGGATGAGCAAATAACGCTAATTATCGTTATTAAACCACATTTGAAGGTATATAGGAATAGGGAAACCCAGTACCAGTGAAAGGAAGTCAAAATTACTCGGTAAGGCTTGGAAAAATTACTGCCCGCGGCCAAGGCCTTGGGCAGTAATTTTTCCAAGCCTTACCTCGTAACTTTACCTTCCTTTCACCGGAACATAGTTTCCCTCTATTCCTTCACGTACAGTTGCAACCGAATTAGTGGATACTATTAGAATTCAGACCCATTCTCTACTTACTATACATGTGTTCAATTCAGCGCCAGCATACGTGAGGATAACTTGTTACACTTACATTCAGTTAAAAAATGAGGCAGCTAGCTCTTCGTCTATGTATTTCAGTACCTTCACACTTTGTTCAAACACTCGAATACTATCGATTCCAGGATATCTAAACATCATTATTTGGCCACCTACACATTTGGACTAGGATTTTGTCCTAGTACAGTGTACTTTTTTTCATGTCATATCATACTATTGATCGATTGATGTATGTAGAAGACATCTCAGTGGCCCTGGCTTCTGCAGACTGAGTTCAGACTCTCATCCTATCAGAAACACCCTCACCCTCCTTAACGGATTTATTTTCTCTGTGGGTGATTTTAGTACGTGTATATAAAACAAACAGTTTTGATTGCTGGCTGATCGCTCTAAGGTTATATGTACAGTAGAACCCCGCGTAAGCGAACACCGTTCGTTCCAGGCCGGGATGTCCGCTTACGCGAGGTTAAAATAAACATCTAATGGAGGGAACTGTTCCGAGCGAAGGTGTCCGTTAACGCGGGGTGTCCGCTTACGCGGGGTGTCCGTTAGGCGGGGTTCTACTGTATATGTTTATGTTTGGCAGACGTGCATTGAGTAACCAGGGAGCAAATGTCACTTGCAGCCTTGTGGAATAATCTCTATTATGTGATGTCAACTATTTCCGATATCCACTACACCAGGTTTCTATTGTATTGGAAGTGTTCACACCCAATAGCTGACGTACTATTACACATAGTTACTTATATCGTGGTACCCATGGACGCTTGCGCAATTTGGTGTTGAGGCTCTAGCCCCTTTAAGGTACGAGTAAATACTATTGACCACCAATCTGAGCACTATAAATTGGTGTTGAGATTGCTGGCTCTATCGGAGAAGCCTCATAACTAGGTCATGAAACAAGCCATTGGTCGGAATCTATCGTCTTAATCTGAAATTACCTGACTCCCATTAGGCCGTCCCCTCTTTTCTTTTCTAAATCTCGGCTGATTATACTGACAAAACTCTAATCTTGGCTACGATCTTAAGCCGGTTGTAAAACATACCGCTCTCAATCTTCCATGTGTTGTAATGCGATTAAAGACCACACACACACACACACTTCTTCAGCTTCTTCCAATGCCTTGCTAATTGGGTCACGCCTGATTAATTACAATATCAATAACCTGATCCCTCTCGACACAGTTCCTGCCAGTTATTTGTCCTGCTGGGGGTTTATCAGCAAGCGCCTGGGCTAAAACAAACACAAGCGCAACAGTTATTGTTGAGTGGGCACCTGGCCTCAATAATCCATTAGCTGTGTAGTGTGTACAGGTGAGGAGTTTGGCAAGTGGGTATAGCTCTTCCACGGACTGTTCTTGAGAGTGTGGCAGCAAACACTTAGTCTCGAGTGGCACACTCAACACGTAACCCTCAAGATCGCTTCCAAGCACAACTCTTAGAACGGGACATCATTACGTTCACGTTTCCCCCTCAGGACTACTCCCATATGTAATTCTTAAAAGGGACATATATTAGTCTGGAATCTAAAGCTTCGAGCAGATCAAAACATCCCTGGCACTTGAGGATTTGATGTAGCTACAATTTAAGCATGTCTAATTCATAGACCCAGCTATATATCCTCAGTTTTGGTTTGTTTGTTTTATTGTTTTAACGTCCGCTCAACCATTATAGGTCCTTACCAGACTTTTTCAAGGTTCTTTTACACCACAAACGTAGTGGTCGAATCCATGTGGTGAATTCAGGTAGAAATCTCTCCCCTACACATTTACTGAGGTGAGAGTTACTTACCACACCACATAGATATGGTATGAGAAGGATTGGCCTTTAACTCGAACCCACAAAGTCCTACAGCTTTGGGGTTACAAGTCCAGTGCCCTAACTCGCTACCCCCTATTTATAGGATTGAAAATAGACTGCGTGATAAAAGCACAGAACTAAACCTGAATATGTTGCATATATATTTCTGAAATCTGGATGTGGCACACCATGGTAATTAATGGATCTTCTTGATGGACTACGTTCATGAAGTATCACTATTAAATGAATAATTATTATTATTTATTTATTTTTAAATTAAATGAATAATTAATTAATACATACAGTTTGTAACTCATACAGCTGATTCAGGTTTATTTCAGAGATATTACCCTGAATTTATTCGGCTGTATATATGAAATATGTCATACTGCTATTGAAACTAAGATGTCGGATATGTAGGAGAATAGTTTTTTTATGGTAAAACTGAGGGAAGTTTATGGCTTCAGGATCAGACCCAACACAGACAGCCTGATTCTAGGTACACCAGTCACAGGTAGGGGCCCCGAATTGAACAAGCCAGCTCTACAGAATACACCCACGAATGTCAACATGAACTGAGCTTGTTACATTGTGGCCACCCACGGCCTACCTCAAACATACCCAAATATGCTCTCCTACACTCACAAACACTTGGGTGGCAGATGTCGGGATGGAAAGATCTGAGAAGATAGGTCCAGCCACACAGGCATCAGGTAAGAAAGAAAACTATATAAGAGCATTTAAGTATAAGGCATTGAGTTAGTAGATACACTTTCACAGGGCATCTAGCCACAGAGACATCAGCTTAGATGGAAATCTGTACCAGGGAATCTAGCCGCACAGACATCAGGGAAACTGTCTAAGATCATTTCACTAAGCAAAGTTTTGACCACAAAGACATCGGGCAAGAACAGAAAACACCAAGACATCGGTTAAGAAACCAAAATGAATCCACACAGATATCGGGTAAGGATAAAAACAGCCACACAATCACCAGGTAAGAATGAAAACTGTCTCAATTCCCCAACCAGACATCAAGTCAGGCTGAAAAAAAGTCTCAGAGCATTTAGCCCCTAACATATCGGGTAAAGTGGAAAACTGTCTCAAATCTTTATCCAGAAAGGCATCAGGTAAATAGAAAAATTGCATCAGAGCATTTTATGACCAAGACATCGGGTAAGAAGGGCTGTTGTCTCAGAGCATTCAGCCACGAATACATCAGGGGAATAGGGAAACTACCTCATGTCATTCAGCTACAGAGACATACAGCAAGACGAAAAACTGTGTCAGAAAGTTTTAGCCACAACAACGTCTGGTAAGAAGGAAAACTGTGTGACAATATTTACCTATATTGACCACTAAATCCTGCCCTACCCTGCGGGTTATCGACAGAGCCAAGTCTCAGAAATCACAATTTGCCGAGCGTCTCCTCCTGCCATTGTCGTCTGCCCGCTGGCGCTTGAGTAGCGGAGGGGCGTAATGAGTATATATCTGGCCGGGTGTAGACACTCTATAACCAACGTCAGTGGTTATGTTTTTCCCAACCAGCGTTTTTCTCTTATACAGGGCCGTTCGCAATTGACCCGTTTGGCGCGAGAGATTTATTCCTTAAACCAGAGGGCATTTTTCTGAGTTAGAGGTGCGGTTGAGATCTCCAAAGAGAGGCCGTCGCTTCCTACCGCTGAAAACGCAGGTGAAGCGCATTCAATCAAATTGTTAACGTTCACAGTTCTATGTTCTGCCAGGAATATTTAATGGTCAAAGGAGGCTGATCTAGGACTGAGTACGAACTTGTACATGGACTTATGAGATACCCATTGTTTTTGGGAGTGTGCTATTCAGAGTAACATACATCAAGGTTGGCTTTGATACATTGTGCCGCGAAGTAAAGTTCGGCAACCAAATATTGACCAAGTAATCATGTTTTGTTTATCATCCTGGTGTACATAACTCTACTTGATGAGCATCAACTACGTATAGTGTAAAGATGTTGGGTTTCTCGCAATCTTACCATGTAATCGTTAGGTGGATAGGAGAGACCTCATCCCCGACAAGCCTTCTAGTGGCTGCCATCTTCTAGCCATCTGTCATGCTTTACCCGTAACACCCTCAGATCCCCGTTTCCGGAACCATTTACAGACCGCTTTACCCAGCACGCTCCGCGCCTCTCACGTCCTGGTGTTAGAACACCGGAAGTGGGCCCAGGAACCCAGCGTTCCTCTTTCTACCGTGGTTCCCGGACGGTGTTGGCGCATTCATCTGGAGGGAGGGCGGGAACCAGCGTCTATATACTCTTGACAGCGGGGCTGCCGCCTGGTGTCCGAAACGTATCACTTCGCGGCTAAAACCAATAAAGCGTCATCAGCAAAGCGGGGGGCTGTTCCATAAATCCTGCTTAACGCCATTGCCACCATCGTCTGTCATCAATACAAACGCAATTCGAACATTCTTTGCGGGTGTATTTCAGCCAGGGGCCTCATTAGCTCATTACATACCGAGTCCAGGAAGAGGGACTGGCCGCAATCCGCCGAACTCATTAAGCGATTAACACAACACGTTATTTAGAGATAATTATCCATACGAGTATCGTTTCTGCTTTGCAATGATTCATCCAGCTCTCATTGGCACGGCAGAGCTAATAACCTTAAAAGAACAAGAGTGACGTCCATATAGACGAGTTATAATATATGGTGCTACTCCGAGTAAATGCGGCAGCAATAATGCGTGATCTCTAGCACAATCTGCACACCATCTAAAACACATCGTATAAACCACCGTCACTATATCAATTGGCAAGGGGCTTTAATGGCCGTTAAGGTCGATGCAAATTAAGTTCACACTAGACTTTTACCTGAAAACGTGAATTTTAATCATAAAATGGAAAACTGCCATCTCTGTTTAATGTGACACTTTTTTTCTAGAGGGCCGTCCTCTATACTTACACTGCATGGTATTCCATGAATGTTTTCTCTTTCTGAATCATAAACTTTGCACTGTGAAGAGTTTCCTTTTTAAATAATGTCCAGTGCATTAGGGTTGTGTGGGGCGTAGATATATTTCTGATCTACTTAGGATATTCCGACACGCCCACTCAGTAGCTCAGACACACGCTATAACTGCGCTGTAGTTCGTATTACTCGTAACATGTAAAATGAAGGATGGTCAATGCCCGTATTGCATTTTAACCAGGTACAATTCACTTTTAATATTACGTCTTATTCAATTTGAGCAAACATATATTGTGTATATTCACTTCACATCGTCTGGAGCATCGGCGTACTATTATTCGTACTACTCATAACTTGTAATGTGAGGAAAAACTCTTAATACCCATATTGTATCTTTTTTATAGATAAAATCCACCTTAAGTTCAATTTGAGCAACCGTATATACATTCCTGCCACGGTGTCTGGAGTGTCGGTGTAATTTTATGAGAGTGTACATGATTGGTATATAAATAAAATGGCGAGTCGGGGCATTTTTGCCGTCGCTCACGGCTGTCTACGAGTTGATACCATGTTCTATACACCCCTCCCCCTCTTTCTCGCCTGGCCGGCCGCTCATGAACATGTATATCTCGTACTGATAGACCAGAGACATGCACCAACACAGCACAGACATCTGACCCCCGGGCTTCACCGACAACCTATATAACTCAAACATAGACCAGACGACATTTTACCCACCCATTCCCGCCATAAGTCCCCTCCTCTAAAACGCGCACACAAATGGTGCCTTTACGAAGCACGGCCGATATTTCAGTACCACCGTGTCGTTATGGCGATATGATAACTGTGGACACAGCCACACCATGTTTACACACACCTCTCAGAGTCCGGACGAGACGAAGCCGATCCGAATATGGCGCGAGACCGGCCGGCCACCTACCCCACCACTCGTCCTCATATCCCGACATAGACACCCTTAGCTGTAAGGGTCTGTCATCATACATGTATGAGAGCTGGTTTGGCAAACAGGAGTTATTGAGACATGTGAGACTCGAAGAAAGAGAAATTCTGCTTTTTGCTCAGCCCAAAAACCCCAGAGAGCCTGTCTTCGGGTACTCTCCATGCACGTGGTGGTGGTTGTGTTTTTTTGTGTTTTTTTTGTGTGTGTGTTTTTTTTTTTTTTGGGGGGGGGGGGGGGCAGTGCAGGGACAGGAACTAAACCTTGGGAGGGAGTGTTCTTGATTTTCTTATGCATGGGAAACATCAGAATTCATTAGACGATGGTTAAACCTTAACCTAGCATAGTGAAGCAATGGGAAATCAAACTCCCGACCCACAAGTTTGAGTGTTCCATCACCCTTCATGACGGAACCATCCTGGCTACCCCAGTAGTTGCCGCATCGCCACTCCTATAATCCTAATGAAAAGAATGCTACTATTTCCGCTTCCCTTCTGGTAATATTCCTAAAATTTCATCAGATTTACAATGTTCTTATGCTACCCTAGCTTTACCACAAATCACAGGGCACTTTATCACTGTTACAGTCTAGAGTGATGACGGTTGTATGTTATCTGTAGAATACAAGCCGCCATAGCGCGGTCCTTATAAATGGCAAACATCGAGCGACGCTTGTGCAAAAGAAACCGTCATGTTTATCAAAGTCGCGTCTATTCTCGCGAGACCCCCTGGGCTTCTCATAACTAAATTCCTCTAGTTGGCCACAACGTTTTGCTGTGTTATATTTACACAGACTCACTCGAATTTATATTTTTATTGGTCACCCGGTTTATTGTTAATGAGAAATGGCAAACTTAGGTATCATAACTTCATTTCATAATGTCATATATTTTCATCCTAATCCCATTTGTTGGGCTTAGTTTATAACCGTAAGTGTTACAGTACAGAAAGCTGATTCCATAATTGTTTTATAGATATGAAATATGGAACTTGAATCATTTACTTGAGAAAGTGGACAAATAGTATTTATGTCTTGTATGCTCCGACCAGGGAACTAATTAACGTCAAATTGAATGAGACACTGCGCAGACGCATGGCAATGCGTCATCGGTAATATTGGCAACGTGGCATGGCTGTCAGACCTCTGATTCTTAATGTCCGGAGTTCGTACACGTATTTTACTTCTGTCGAGTGAGCTCTGTTTACTTCTTTACATCTATACCCGGGTTATCCAACAAGGAAGTTGTTATTTTATATTGGTAAAAATACTGAGATACATTCCGCGTTGTTGGTTTAACTTCCAAGACTAAGGATGTTATACTCTGTCTACTATTATAGTCAGAAATGAGTCGTCAGTAATTCAACTTCTTTCTCTTTCCTTTATTTTCACCCCCTCCCTTCCCTACCTTCCCCTACATTCTACCCCATAGTGACACAGGTGATTCATGTGCCAGTCAGGGAAGGATACATACTATAATGAACTTAATTATGATTCTCTTCAATCATTTAATGACTGTTCATAATCAAAGACTTGACCAAGTCTACTACATGCTCAGTAGTTATGTCCCTCTAGACATTCTCAGAAACCAGTACAACTCAGGCATATATCAACATCAAATACCAAGCAACAGTGATACTTTGGAAACGAAGATTGTGTACATGATGGCAAAAGGAATTTTGCGCCATAAAAATGACATGGTGTATGATTCACTTCCACCATCTATCAGTTCACAGGACTTAAAATTCATGTGCTTTTCCAATAATGCCTGTCACTCTTGTTTTAGAATCAACCGATGCTCCGGGGCACCATGTAAACCTCTGTGTGATCCTTTCCCAAATATGGAGTGTGCTACATACATACAGACGTATCTATGATCTAGAGAGGGCCAGGGCTGCCTGGTGGTTCCTCTGTACAATCCACTTTACCATTTACCGGCACTGCGTGACCTAAACGGCGATCCCCGCCGGCAGAGGAGGAGACCTCGGACTGTGCCTGGCATTCATTAGCGTCAGTGTCCGCGTCTGTCGCCGAACGCTTGTCGAACGCTAGATGACACGACGCTCTGCACAGACGTCATTTGACCACTGCCTGCGCCCACAGCGCTCATACCAGAAGCGGTATACGTGCCAAGGACCAGTGAGTTTCTTACGCGATTAGAATGTGGGATTGGAAATGCTTAGGGGCGTGCCATTGGTAAAGACTAATATTTCACTGTGTTCCCACACATATTTTTAAGTTCTTACCAGAGAAAATAAATGTATTACTCCCAATCAAGGAAGATAAATACATTAAGACAGGTATCAGGTAAAAGCGGAAGTATGCTCCTTGGAGTTGACTCTGCGCAATATCCTCGCAATCGCTAGAATTTAACTATACATCAACTTCACGGAGCATACGACCTCTTGTATCTGAAGCCAGACAATATTGTGTAGGTATTCACGGCACATACCGCAAGTCCTTACTGATAATATAGCTCCCAGTCCAAACAGAAGCGTTGCTGTAGGAGTACCTTGAGTGCCAGTTACCCAAAGATGCCTGTAAACAGAAACAGCTTCTATCGAAATACCTATTAAAAGTATTCTTAAAGGTTCACTACGGTAGTTACTGAAAAGCCAATCCAACCTTTACCCACGGGCTTTCCTTGCTGTAGGAAAATTTCCTCATACTGTCTCACTTAGAAAGAAAATAGCTCAAACCTTGAGCGATCCTCTTTGATGGGAATCGAACCCTTGACCCGTGGTGATAGGTGAGTTAAGGGAGCACTCGGAGTTCCCGCTGATGGCCGCCCCCTCCCTGGGCCCCTCAGTCCCCCACCTTCCACGCAGGCCCATGTTCCGCTGGTAAGTACATGGGAAATGAAGATACTAAGCGCACGTGCAGATACACGTGTATGTCGTCAACCATGCAGAAATACGTGTAGGGTATGAATCATACACATGCAGAAATATGTGTAGGTGTGAACTATGTACAATTTTGTATGTGCCAAAGACAAGAGCGGTTAAGCGGTCGTCTGTAGCTGAAGTCGGGTTGGTTGGTTGCTCGAGCTTTATGGTTAAATAACACTCATGGCGCTTTGAGTTTGAATCAAGACAGCAGGAAAGACTGTAGTATAGCTAAGGATTGAACCCGCTACCCTATGATTTAGAGACTAGTGCTCGGTTGACTAAACAAGCGTCGGAAGCAATATCAGATCTCATATGAGAAGGTATGTACCAATTCAGTCATGGGTGTTTACATTCAGAAGTGAAATACTGGATGTATGTATATGTACAGACGGGACATTGATGCAATGCCCTTAGACATGTGTGTAAGTAAACACAGGGCGTACACTACCTTAAATAAAGATTTGTACACGCAGGTTAAAACTATGAGAAATGCCTGAGAGAGACGCCCGGGGTTGATGGAGCCATTTAAAGCCCTCAGTTCAACCAACTACCTCACCCGGGCGGGAAAGGCTGCAGACTGTAGACCCTTCAGGCCCTGTAAGCTTTCTCCTTCTTCAAATCCTCGAGTCCTCACCACCCCCGCCCACCGGCCCCTACACATCGCCCGCCAGGGGGATCCGCGGGCTTTAGCACGTTAGCAGTAATCAATGACATGCCCCGCCTGCACATCCGCCGAGGCTGCGCCGCCCGATGGGACTCGAACCCGCGACCTTGTGATCAATGCAGTGCTAAGGGGTGTGTGTATGGGCGTGTATGGGGGAGTGAGGGGTGATGAGGGGGAGGAGTGTGTGTGGGGATCTCATCAGGGCCCTGCACGCCTGGTTAGGTCCGCCGGATGGGATCTGTATACACGGGGAGAGTTAAGCCACCCCTCACACCTCCCTACACCCCCAAACGCGTACCACACTCACCGCTATGGGGCTCTCACTGTTACCAAACACAGCCAACCTTAGATCAAAATTCATCTAAATTTTAGCAAACCGTCTCGTCTCGTTCCTCCTTGGTACAAGAGACACGATCCCCGAAATTCCTTCTTTTCAGTTAAATTATTCCTCCTACTCGTATATTTCCCTTTGTGAATATATCTCGCGAGGTTGAAATGGATTAACCTATGTTTTCCAAGTAAGATTTCGGTTAATGGTACTTCCTTATGAGATATTGACAGGCAATACTTATATAGAACGACCTGACCATGCTGTAGAAGGTACAAAACGAGATGACATTTACGGTTCGTATGGAACGAGGCATTTATGCCGAGTTCCATACAAACCGTAAATTATCATCGAGTTTTATAGCTTGTACAAGCATGGTAGGTCGTTATATATTTACTATATACCTGAAATTAGGAAAAATCATTAATTCATTTTGGCCTAACAACTAATATTTTACTCAACGTACATGGGAAGGTAGTCCGTATTTCAATGTACAGAATTTTTACGTTATATGGCGAAACGGTGCGTATTTACAGTATATACGGCATGGGTATATAGTAAAAGTGGGATTCGATCCTAAGGAACACTATCTATGCGTCTTCACCATTGCTGTTTACCTCTCTCACCCCTACCCCAATACATACTGATGGTAAATCTTACCTGCCACAAATATGCAATATCTTAGACTCAACCTCATCGCAATATTACCTTGGATCTTGCTAAAAATCATAATTTAAAGAATTGCGACTTCTGAAATGAATATTTCGTAGGAATATAAACACAAGGTTTTTATTTCTGAAGCCATAATGCTCGAAACTAAAGACTTTCCTAGAATGAAATCTATTCAGCTTTCCTACTTTATAGGTGCATTTCAAGCTGTGGATTATGATGACACAAATTTCCCCATGGGTGCCTATTGCCTCATTATAGAGTTAAGTCCATACAACCCCCTACCTCGAAATAAACACAAGAAACAGTAAAGGAACATAGACAAACCGCTAACCAGTGAACAAATCGCCAGTAGCCTCAGGGGCTCATGGCCCTCAGGGGAGGCGTAATAGATCACTGAAGCTACTTGCATAATCCATGTTCCAGGGCATTACAGACTATCAATATCAGCCCTGAATCAGTATGAATTTACGTATACGCACATTCCCGCTGATCGATGGAGGCCGATAGAAGGACCTTCAAACCCTCTGCAACAATCTCTACCGAGATATCGATCTTGGCATTACTGTCTCCTTTACATATTTAGAAGAGGATTATCTAAAACCAGTATCGAAGTCTTCCATTAGAAGCATCCCATAAATGAATATGTTACATGGACCTTTACATCGAGGGCTTGCTTACATCTAATCAATCACATGGTGGACATCCTAACACAATCACCATTCTATGAGAGAGTTGTCAGAATAGCCATTCACAATTATCCTTGCAGGAGTGGGTCGGAAGGGAAAATAACGTATTAGAATTAAGTTTTACATTCAAAACGTAAAATTAAAAATGAGCAATTGATACCAATTTGTGATAGCTCGTTCCTAAAGAACGTCAACGATCAATAATGACAGCTGTTAAGTGATTCCACTTTATTACCCACCGATTACAGAGTCTCCATAGGAAATGTATAGAGCACCTGGAAACAGATACCCGGAGATTCTGACATGTCAGAATCTCCTGCAGGAGATTCCGGAAAAATAGTCCTGTCCATAATGAGGACATTACTACGCGTCAACTACTCGGAGATTACGGCCACTCGTACACAAAACCAGTCATTATTGTGTATGTATTCACCCGATCAATATCGGCCTTTCAACTGGTGCATAAGAGAGAGATGGCATAGATGGCAGATGGCTTAATTTTCGGCAAAATCTTAATGATGGAACTCCCAAGGTATGTAAGTTACCAGAGGTAATTGCCTTGGTAAGGGGCGACACATTCTTCCAATTTGCACTTAGCTATCTGGGGATTTCCTGGAGGAACCATTGTTTCACACATGAGAGACCCTTGTAAATGCAGTTCTTTCCCTAAAGACAAAAGGGGAATTGGGATATTTCCAGAGTTCATTTTTCAACCTTTTTATTGCTGACTACAGAACCGAGATTGTTTTCGCCCTTTGCCCAGCCCTATCTTCCGCGTGTCAACGATCAGCTGAATCGTACATCCACCAAGGATGCTTCAGCCTGCTGTAAAGGTCCGGTCTCACTGAGGCGACGCGATCGTCGCACACGTCTTATGGCACCAGAAACGCCCCTGGGCGGGGTTTATAACCCCAACTGCGATTGATACATCGCATTCAATCGCATGGAAAATCCAGAGTATGCTCCACTGATGCCATGGATTTGTCGCAATGTGTGTGGCTCCACCTGTAGGTTTATAATGAATACCCTAAAAGATAGCTGCCTGAAGTATGGATGTAGTATAGTGGGGGCTGACAGATGTGCTTATGATTGATTGCAGTATACACGATGTATTAGTTGGAGTTGTTGTCTGGGATAGTCGGGGAGTTGGGATTATGTGCAAATACAATATGAATCCATCGCAAATCATGAACATATCAAGATGCGACGCTTTCGTTGCATCGCACACGCGCGATCTAGTATTTAAGGTCGGTACCTCTGTTAATGACCTAGTGGTGAATGAAGCTAGCACCGTAAGCTAGGGTGGTAGGACTATTGGTGATTTGGTTAGGCAGAAAGGTAGCAATATCAGTAATGTGATCTGCGGATGCAGAAATGTACCACACTTTAGGTAATGCAACCATTGACTGAATAAGAATGCAGTCCCCATCTGTCTGTCCACAGTCAGAGTTGATCACATGCTCACACGGGTCGGGGTGTGATGCACACGCTATCTGGTGGCACAGACTCACAACACAGGAGATCAATCATTGTACAAACAGAATGAATACCGAGCAGACGTAACCCTCTGAGACATGTGGCCAACGCAAACCTTTTGTGCGCAACATTCAATAAATGCCAAATCCAGGACCCGAAAGATGGGAAGGGTGTGAGGGGAGATGTGGCCTTGTCTCATTTCCTCCCTGACCCCTGCCTACTACACACCTCGCTGTAACATTTACTCCCTCCCCCATCCCCTGCCAACCACACACTCCTCTATAACACATACCTGCCTATAAAATACCCCTCTATGTTATTTACCATGGATGCCAATTGGGGTCAGGAAAAATACATTGACGCGTTTTTCATTGAAATACAGGTTTTACCCATTACAGTGGGGAATCAAGGGATCGAAGGAAAGCTCAAGTCTTTACATAGGCTCGTGGGGATGTTCAGTTGGCGACCATGGACTGTGGCTGAATTGGGTAATTCAACAGTTGTTATATTAATATGAAACTAGAAAAAATATTCTTTTATAAATTATGAAATGAAAACATGAATTTCAATGAAAACATTAAAAACTGGCATCCCCTACCCTCCCGAACATACATTCACTCATGTAACACTTATCACCTCCCATACCCCCTGCCTACCACGCACCCTTCTACAATACTATCCCTTGCCCCAATTAGCCCTTTTTTCATTCCTTACACCACCACCCCGTGTAATCTATGTCCGCGCATGCGTTGTGGGCCCCTCTCAGAGGATCACCCAGAGCTAGCCTCGTTTTGGATCTATCTTTTTCTCACGTTTCTGGTATCAGGGGAAACATGACTGAGTTTCCCCTAACTGTAAAATACAGGCCCCTATGTTCAAATTTATATACTCACTCACTGCCCACTCTACACCTCCAGACCCCTATGAACATAACCATTTCTAACTTACCCCTCTCCAACCCTCCGACTTACGATCAACCCCTTAGTGCATGAATCCCAGCCACAACCAACACCCACCTTACCCCTCAAAACCACCTCCGCTACAATCCCTACCCTACCCCTCCAAACGCGTACCCCTACACCCGTCTACCACCGTCATCCCCAACCTACACCTACACCCTTAATACAACCCCAAAACCTCCAATCCATTTCCACCAACCCCAACCTACCCCACACCCCAACCTATATTCCACACCCATCCTACTCCTCCCATCTCTCCAGACCACTCTACCTCTCCATCTCTGTACCATCTTCCCCGCCATACCACCTCACACCCTCTATTACTCTCTCACTCACCCTCCCCACGCTCACTTGAACCCCCTCCACGCCACCCATTCCCCATCTCGATCCTCTATTGTGGCCGAAGCGCCTTTGACTTATTCACAGAAAGCGCCTTCTACATACAGTCTGAGAAGCCTGGGTTGGTGGCGTGGGAGCGGGTAGTAGGAAGGGATTATAGCACGGGCTTGGGACAGAGGGGTGGCGAAGGCTTGGGGCACAGTGGCACGAAAGGTGCCGGGTAGACAGGTCCCCCTGGTGTCAACTACAGGAAGTGAACCGTGTAAAAGATAAGAGATACGTCACGTCCGGCCACAGGAAACGTCACTTCCTTAGAAGCCACGTCATACTGGGCATAGATGACGCCAGACTGGTCTTTCCCTTGATAGTCGGGTAGAAGACAAGGTAGGGAGGGAATAAATCAATTTTACTTATCAATATTACTAAGGCATGCACATAACTGGCCTATACTGACTGACCTAGACAAAACGGTGGATAGCATAATTCAACCGAGCCAGAGATGTACTGCAATAGCATACTGAGTAACTAAGACAAGACATACAATAACTCTGCCATACTAGCCAACTTAGACCTGATTGGCAATAACTCATATAAATTGAGCGACAAGACAACCAGTAACCTAGACAAGGTAGGCAATGATGATGGCTACATCGACTGAACCAATATGAGTACTAACACATCTATTCTCGAATTCTCATTTCAATATACATCAGCATCCTGGCATTTCGTGTTCGAGGAGAGTTAGTGGACACAATTCCGGAGATTAATCTAAGGCAACAACCTTTGCTGTTTCATATCTGACCATAGAATCTGCCCCAATGAAAAGAAGTTCAGTCAGTGAAAATAATGGCCCACGCCACCTTGAGTCATTAATGCTCACTAACATCAATGAATTCTCACCTAGCTCTCCAGAAAGTTTCAATTTGAAAACGCAAATTCACCATTTTGCATTTGCTCATACCTGAAATTGGCTCCCCCCTTTGTCAGTTGGCAATTAGGTAACATTGAGTAATTTTTCGTTCCCATTTTCGGGAGCAAAAACCTTTTAAGACCATCCAGCTTTGTCAAATCCTGCTTCCTGTTTTATGCCCTCTTCTCACATAACACTGAGCTACTGGCAACCAAACGGAAGTGTCAGACAGTCTCCCGCAGATTTGCAGTTAACAAAGTTTTCATCTGTCTTCATTTCCAGGAATCTTTGGTCACCATTTCTTGCGAAGACTTCCATGAGAATTAACACGTTTAATTAACACGTTCAATAACTCTCTGTCCCTGTGATCAAAGAAATCCGGCACACTATCAGCAGTCTCATGAGAAACGAAGTCTCATGAGAAACGAGACAAATCCGGGGAATAACTACGGCGGGGAATTTGGAGTGCATGAATATCGTCTGCCCGCGATCCCTTTGATGATATATATTTTGAAAAGGTATTGTCTGAAATAGAAATTATGTTACCTATCTTTGGTTCTGGAATGTTTTCGTTCCGTTGAGGCTCGATGAGCGTCGTAGTTGGAAAGGCAAGGCGGTGGGTGATGGTCGTGTATTTTTTCTGCTACGTCTCACAAGCATGTTACCTTTATTTAACCAACAGTAGCTTTAAAAAGACTCCACTGTCGATAATATAATTGAAATATCCAAATATTCGCCAAAAGTAACGTTCGAGCTTTCACAATAGCGCACGAATCAATGGAGACTGATGGGTACCTGCCTGTAATTGCTGAAGAAGCTGGCATGGTTCCAGCCAGTGCCGACAATCACTAGAACGCTGATGGATGGTTCCAATCTCCGAATTGGTGCAGCTTTATCACGTAACCAACACGTGATGCTGCAGAGAGGAGTTTCACTACCGGTCACGCGGAGGTGACAGAGAGAGCACGGAATACTGGAGAGACGCCGCTGTTCTATATATTTTCGCTCTCTCTATTGTTAAGGTGGGCGGGAGGGTGATAGACAGACTACAAATGGAAGGCCAACTCTGATCCTGTTTGTGATTTGGGAACAGAATTTTTCTGGGTCGGATATTTGTAAATACAGAGATACTGCTAGAACACTAACATATCTTAGGTCACAAAACTGATTCTTCTGTTGTATGTGTCAGTCTAGCGTTTATAACGGTTGACAGCATTCAGCCAATCATTCTCATACCATGTCTATGTGGTGTGGGAACTGATAGAACTCCCACATCGGTAAATGTGTGGGGGTATGATTTCTAACTAAATTCATCCTATAGATTCCGTAACCATTAATCCCAAAGTAAGTCTAATAGAACATATTGAACGTTAAACTACCCAAACAAACAAACAAACAAATTCAGCTAACCCATTGCCAGTAGACTTAACTTATACATCACTGTATTTATTGCCTACTTCTATGCCAAGACACCAGCCATCCTACCCTAATCGCCTACTATACAGGTAGTCTTAGTTCCAGCAGGATGTCCCTATCCTATTGTGAGAAAGAGGCAAGTCCAAGCCGAGGCTCAGTGGTCAGGAGGTGTCCCGAGAGATGGCGTGACATTGTTAGTTAATAGCGCCTTCGTGTCGTAGTAATAGACACTAGTGAGTGCGTTTATCTAGAGTTTGTTGGTGCCATGTACTAAAGTGTTGGTTTATCTGATCTTTTACCATATCAAGGTCACATGACATGTATACACGGTATTAGTGTTGAACACTGTATTCATTGAGTGTTTGTTGAACGTTGCGACCACTCAGTGCTTATTATTACCACTTACATTGTCACAGAAATCCTCAGGATGGCCTTTTCCCCAACAGCTTGGTATTTAAACGGACTTCTACTCTTTTACATATTCCCTCTTTAAAACGAGAATAAAATGATTTAGTTACTTTGCCAATATTGTTAATGAAAAGTAATTACATATTAACGAACATACATTGATTTCTTAACATGACCGTAAAATGTACACTACCGCATTCGGTATGCAATATTTGATGGCTATTGCCAAGGAATTCTAACAACAAATAACTGAACAGAGTAAGAGTTGCCTGCCATCTGAATCGTAGGGTTTGATACTGCGACGACAACTACACATGTTTTGACATGTCGTGCATGAGCGGATATAACTTTGTACGTAACCACCAGGATAAATAGAGCGGTATTGTTGGCAAAAACTAGTAATTGAGATTGTCACGTGACCGGACATCTCGCACTGGTACCGAGCTTCATCATAGAGAGAGACGGACCAGACCAGGTACCAGTCGACTGGTCCTTACAATATTATATACAGAGATGCCACTTTCCCATGGAATTCAGTGTTTTATAAATTGAACCTCATTTTCTGAGGTAGTAAGTTTCAAAATGTTTCCACTCATTTTTTCCCCACCCCAACTGACATCCCTGTAAATAACTCTGTTTTTAACATGTGACCACTCTAGTCTTCATAGAATGAGCTCAATTAGATCTATCAGAATTAAATCTGCCATACGTGTCACTACTCTAAGTAAGCTTGTATCGCCAGATGAGTCTCTGAGACAATTTACTGAAGAGGCACAGAATTTCTCAGTTAATCTCAGAAACTGCCCCAAGATTTCAATAAACGGAATTCACAGCATAGTTTTTGCCGGTAATGCTACATTGTCCGACTTAGCACTCAATAAGTAGATTTTAAAGCTCATGCATTACACTCAATACGTCATATGCTCTAGCCCCCACCAACCAATTCCACTCTCAAAATTGTAGTACTGATTTATGCTAATATGTCCATTTCCAGCCTTCACAGTTTCTAGTGATTGAAAATATAACAAATGAACTGGACGTTTATCGCTAAACTACGCCCTGTTTTCCACCCAATACTCTCCCATGTTACACAGTCATCTGGTCGGCCATGACGACCAAACCCTCGATTATGAAGTGCTCATAGCTCTTCCCCTCCCGCGACACACAGACCGAGGTGAGGCTGTAGGCTCCCTGTTCTCTCTCTATAATCCATTTACTCGCGTTAGGAGCGGCGATCGGGGCCCGGACGAGGTCGCACTACTTAGCACACTGCTTCACCCTGCCATTTCCTCTGGATCTAACACAGATACAGACTCCCATCCTGCACAGTCGTACACACGTGACTGTCTTTTCTCAGCACATAGCCATATAGATGTGACTCTTTACTCTGTATGGATCCATATTGATGTAGCTGCCTCTACTGGGTATAGATTAGAGCCCTATACATGTACATGTATGTAACTGCCTCTATTTAGCAACTAACCATATAAACGTAATCTTTTCTACTTAGTCTTGTGCCGAATATATTTTATTACTTCTACTGCTCTTTTCGAACTCACAGCTTCTAACTTAACTGAATCATAAACTAAACCTTTTAACCTGAGAGGACATGCATTTGTCATAAAATAACAACAGACATACTAGAAGTTCCTTTGATCTTCAGTGCTATTCTTATGCTCATTGATATGTATGGGTGACATTTTTTATATTTTATACAAAAACTATTTTGTTAAATAGAAATAGAGTTAACCATGGTAATTGTATCAATTGTCATTTTTCCATAATACACCAACCATGGCCTTTTGGAGCAAATAAACGCAAACTATCCATCAATTCCTGTCTGGTTTATGATTAAATTACGGCTGCTATACTGTTTCCTGGGGGCTTAGATCTAATTGTCGGCAGCTTGTTTACAACCCCATTACGACCAGTTTATGACTGTTGTACGACTGTTGTACGACCCTCGGTAGGGCCACTTCCGATTGTACCACGTGACACGCCGGACAGAGACACCTCAGCGGGGATAGAGGTGCATTGCCAAGGGAGACAATAACGACCGATAAAAAGACCGGTGTGATACAGAACAGAGTTTAACGCTCGCAGACTAGTCTTGTTTGAAAGTTACAGTCAGCTTAGGGTCTTATTTTCTAGCAGCATGTGAAATAATTCAAGTTGTTAGTAGGTAGTACTGTGCACATGAAAAATTAGTACGATATAAAAGAATACAATCTGTGGTCTGCAGATTTACCTGTCCAATATATCAATCCTATGCTTCATGACAGAAGTTTGAGATTTATTTTGAGCCGAGTTTTGAAAGCCAGGCTTCGTTACTTATACTCAGGAATCAGTAAGTGAGAGTTAATACTAGGGGGAAACTATGTTCCGGTGAAAGTATGTCAAAGTTATGAAGAAAGGATAGAATTTCTTTACCCTTACTAAGTAACTTTGACATATTTTCTCCGGAACTTGGTTTCCCTATTCCTAAATACTCTCAAATAATAATAGAAACACAGATTCCTATATACCCATTTCCGAAACCTCTATTATTACATACCTCTCTGGGGGTGCAGTAATTATAAGTTATCAGGGTTCGTACATAGACAGCCCAATGAAATTCCAGGCTTTTCCAGGCTCTAATATTTCTTTAATAACAATGTGAATCAATACCATCTAGTGAAACAAATATGAAGATAAATAATCAAAACAGCTATATCATTAGCAAAAAGGATTTTTGGAAGTATCTAATCCAAGTCACTGAAATTTCATAGGCAGTCAGGTACCGTAGTTAAGGAAAGCTAATAATGTCGGAATTTCAGACTAAACAAAAATGTTTTGATGCAAAACTAAAATTTCCAGGCTCTTCCAGGATTTTCCAGGCTCTCTGTAAGAATTCCAGGCTTTTCCAGGTTTTCCAGGCTCTGTGCGAACCCTGAGTTATGTAGCGAGGCTGACGTTTTTGTCCCAGACTGACGTTTTCGTCCCGGACTGACCACGTGACATAAAGAGCAGCGGGACGAAAACATAGCTGTTGCAGTTACTCGATAAGGGTGGCCATTTTTCTGGGACTATCGCAGGAAAAGAAATAATTTTTATCGATATTTAAAGTATATAGGAATAGGGAGACCAAGTACCGGTAATCAAAAGTCAAGGTTACTCGGTAAGGCTCGGAAAAATTACTGCCAAAGGCCTTGGCCGCGGGCAGTAATTCTTCCAAGCCTTACCGAGTAGATTGACTTTGAGGGTTGAGAAAAACACCCCTCTCTCACTTTAGACCTGCTCCTTAATACCAAAACTTAACTCCTCAGGCCCAGCATATCAGTTGGCATTACTCATTACTCCTTATCCCTAATGATCCCAGCGAACACTCCCCCAGCCCTGAAAGATAACTGCAATACTAATTGAAAGTCGTAAAATAGTGAACTCCATGAAGCCATTCCCGGAAGCTATTATTATAAGCCACTTTAACTTTCTCACTGACTCAGGTACTATAAGAATCTGGATATTAGTCACAGCCCATTTTTAGAAGGAAAACTAATTTTTTGAGGTGCAGGACCTTATCAGTTGGGATAATTCACTTTCTTGAAGATGTTGGATATTGTCGGTTGGTACATGAGTGGGAAAATGACAACCGGGTTGACAGGCAAAGAAATTGTCATTTGTTCCCTCACTGAGAACAAATTCATTATGTCCATAACAAGAACTGATTACAAAGCCCATCTGCCCTATCATTTTAACCCACCAAATCTCTGTGACTTGTAATTTGTTATCAGCGGTGGGACAACTTATTATTACTAGATTATACTTGATATGCCCACCAACTCAACCACCTGCCCCGGTCGCTATGTATATATCCTGTTCAGGGGTACTCTTGTCCTATGATAAAGAAAGTAATATGGCATGAAGACGGCACACGGATTAAGGGCAATGCACTCAGACTGATTCACCACTGGGGACATGACAGCTCAATCCCATGACAATTTAGATGTCATTAATCCAGACGCCTGCAAGATTTCGTTCTCCAGTTAATCCCTCAAACACAGACCGATTTACGACTGTTTTTAAACTCAGAAATCACTGTCCGGGATTTCCTTGTAATGAACACCCAAGTTGGAACTAAAAATTTAGTTAAAAATGTTCATTTAGAATCTGCGTTCTGAATAATCAGGCGTGGTGAGATTGAGAACAGAATCCATGGTCTACAAATTTATTCAAGTCAACTCAACGCCACTTTAAAACTATCATAGTCCTCGATTTTTGTGCTCTATGATAGATATATCAGTGGAAATATTTCATTATTACAATTAATTGTTGATATACATATGTCTGGTATACATAAATATGTCACTAAAATTACTCTATTTTTTGGTGTGAACAAGGCTAAATTTTGGTTTACAAAAGGAAAAAGCTGCCATTGGTATTTGGTAATTATTAATAACCGTTATTCCTTTAACATCTTGCAGATACACTATCATGGATATCTCGTTGTAATTTAATCCTCTAGATGTCAATAAACGCTGCTATAATAAAGAGAAAGAAAAAAAGAAGACTGTTTTTTGTCTGGTATGAACCTTGTATGGATAACAGCTTATGGGCTGTCATATTGTACTGCTGCTTATGCAGAAGCCTCCGTGAAGGGGGTTTTCTGTTTTGTGCTTTCCTACAACTGCAAGTCCAGTATATCTCTAACAATTAAAATGTGGTGGAGAGTATTACAATAGAATAAACAGACATGATGGGATGAGGAGTTGAGATACAATATTATCCTACCCCTAATAAAAAATGCCATAGGCTTAACATGGGATTTGTTTATGTCACGGATGTGACATTAAGTGTTGTTTATGCCACTACTATCTAATACTGAAAAAATATGGAAACGGGGTAGGATAAAATCTAGACGCCACTCGTTTGAGTTTGAGCTTATTTATGCCACTCATTTTGTTGGCTTCGTAATGTCACTCGTCTTCGACTCGTGAAATAACAGAGCCAACAAAATGCGTGGCATAAATAAACTTAGACTCAAACTCGTGACGTCTCTTGATATTCCTCAGTACACACGTGACTACTCGCGCGGACATGTGCGCAGGGGATATATGGTATATCAAGATTTCGATTAGACAATGTTTTTTTTTAAACTGGACCTTAAATTGTTTCTTATCTTCACTGTCGCTAACAATAGAAAATAAAATATTCCACCGCTAACGGTCAACGTATCATAGTGACTGAACAAAGGGTGCATCAATAGAAACACACTGCAGGCGCCTAATCTTGTGATTTCTTAATGTCAGTGAAGCGATTCGGCAGAAATAAAACCCTACAGAGCGACCCACCCAACACATATCAGCTCACTGCGACCTACATATTGACTTCCACGCTGATTGGTGCCAACCAATAAACAGCAAGCCCTGCCCTCTGGGTCTGCCCCTCTGCTGCCTCCTGTGGCACTGCCCCACTGCCCTCGCGACAATGCCCCACTGCCCTCGTCACACGGGAGTCCGGTGAACGAGTTATTTAACAACACTAGGCAATCATATCTTTAGTACCGAAGGATGGATGCATTGTGTAACAACTACGTGGCATCAATATAACCAACTGAATGTTAGATGTGGAATACCTGAGTGTAGAACATTGCGTAGAACATCGGTATTTTATTTCCGTGATGGGGGCTATTTTTGTAGGAACCGGGAATTATATTTTGCATATCAGCAAGTATATGAATTAACGAGGTATTATATAAGAGTGATATCCAGTGGAATACGACAGGTACTGCCATATCCCACCAATGACTCAGAGCATCGTATATAAAGCTTTGATATGAAGATACACATTAGTAATAATGATATCGATTTTTTCAATGAGCTTCTTTGAAATTCCAGAACATCTTGGGTATTTGCTATCACTGTGTGAAGGGCCTCATCATTGCTTATCAGTTTGTGACGATCTGTGCAGAAGGAAAGTACAGCAGACTCTCACCTAATCCAACCACCCTTAAGTTTTGAAACAGCCCCAAACTTTTGCCCCTTAGTTTATCCTTACAGAACGTTCAATAATTCGACCCCCCTCGTCCCTCTGTTCGTCCTAAAACAACTGTTTTTTTCCTGCCCCCAAAGGTAAAGCTTTCTCTTATTAAGAAGTAGGAGCCCCATTCTAATATAACTGTTATGGTTTGGTTCGGTTGATTTAGCGTTCGATAATGGCAAGAGTTATCAGACCTTCTGTGGTTGAATGAAATGATCAATATACTAAACGCCATGATCACAGTGGATGCTTCGGACAGCATCAAAATGAAAATAAAAATACAGTTCTCAAATCTCAGCCAACTTATAAGTCTATCCTTATGAAATTTCACTATATTCAAGAACCGGAGGGACCGAGCGGAAGAACGGCAATGCCGAGCTCGGACATTGTAAAATGACCAACCATAATAAAGGTAATCAATTTATTTTTTTAAAGTAACAGTCGAGGTCACATCATGGTAAAAGCATGCATATGCAATGAGATTGAAGGCAATATGGTCAAGACTATACTAAAAGCAAGCCATCTGCATACAACGGGATTACTAACTCTACCAACATTAATCTAACATTGATTTTATGCTCACCACTGACATCCTTTGCAAAACACACAGATGTACTCCCACAGAAAACCAATGCCAAGATGCGGCATAATACACTCATTCCCTCGACCAGGCCTAGATACCTTCGCCTACAGTAAGTACAATACTTAATAGAGTATACTGTTAACAAGTTGTACATCTACGGGAAATATTTACGTAAGAATACAGTACTTCATAGCAGGGATGTCATTTGGGATGGTAAAAGTTGCCTTAAAGAGACGAAACATGCGCCAGAGAATGGAAAGGAAAAGATGGTTTCCAACGGAAAACAGAAAGCTATCATCTTTGTGCTATAGATACATTGAATGGATCTGGTAACTGATGCAACAGGTTATCATGGACCGCTCTCAGGCCTGTAATACCGTACGTTCCAGGTTGAATGCCATGCTCCTCACAATACTCCGTCAAAGAATTGTCATGTTTCTAATGGACTTTCACATCTGAACTTACAGCATTCTTTTGTAATTCCCCTATTAACACATTGGAGTTTTTTTTCTATCTCCAACATAACAGCAAGAATTTAAGTGCATTCACTGAGGTCTTGTAGATACCATGGTGATCAAACATAACGCCTAGTTACGTCATCTGTGTATTTGATGTCACGATACGTCATCATCACTGATAACATCAACATCTATTGAGAGGGAAGGGACCATGACAACAATAGCGCCAGACAGCGTCACTGTGCGTCGCTTGGCACGTCATTCAGCGTCCATTTAGTGTCCAGCTACTTAGCGTCAGGTCACGCTACCTGGTGAGGGTTGGGGGAGTTATGTACGAGCGCCAACGGGATGTGGAACACAGCCGTCAAGTACCAGCTACCCTAATGTATCATTCTGTTAATCAGCGAACTATGTTGTCTGCGAACTGACTTAAGATTAAATTATTTGGAAATTATGAGCAGAAATCTATATCTCATCACGCCCATTGCTTTACATGCATCCACAAACAAAAGTATTCATGGGAGTAGAGCTCAAGATCATTCTGGATGTATACCTATGATGTCACAACAAATATTAATCTATTAAGCAGAGCGCTAGGTATTTTGAGAAATACACTTAAAACGTGCACATTCACACCACCCTACACATGGTCACTGCCTCTGCATGTCTGTATCTGGAACGTGGTAAGAACTCTGGAGTGGCTGTATCCGCATCGCCCATTGCGGAGCAGACCGGGTGGTAGTTTATTGGCCGTCGCCGCCATAATTCAGGACATTTAGATATGCGCACTGACACCACCACTTGGAGGTGGCAGGCAGGGGGTGGAGGGGATGTGGTATTATAGCTATCGATGACTTATCTCCATACCTCCGTGATAAACTGTCAGACAGTCACTCCCCCATGCCATTTAGACGCCTTCCAGTCACCCCACATCCAGCACCCTGTTTTATATTTGTTAGTTCACACAATTTTCTTAAATGTCACGGAATCCCTACATTCAACTATAACCTCTCTGCTTCTTCTGCTTTATCTGAGGTTACCTGTATAAACTGAAATCACCTGTTTCTTATCAAGTCTGGGTTTGCCTGATTATCTTAACTGTATACTGTTGGATCTGAGGTGAACTATTTACTTTTAGGTCTGAGGTCACATGTTTAAAATGGTTTTACTGGTTTACTGTTAGACCTGAGGTTATTCGTTTACTGTTATCTTCTCTCTGCCTCTAAGGTTTTTTTTCTGTGAAAGTTCCCATAAGTCTAAGCAGTGCATTTTTTGCTATGGCTTAGAGCATGTGAGAATGAAGAATGGTACATTGTGTACTAGGACCTCACTACACTGCACACTTTACCGACTCGGTGTCATTGTAGTTCTCAACGCTTAGAAACCGTAACCCTCTAAGAAACCTGCTTAGGGTCAGTGTAAATGAGAAGGGTGCATATCTGAGATCGTATATTTCTTGTTAGAACTGGGATCACCTATTCAAATTAAGGTCAACTGTTCACCTTTAAAACTGGTGTCAACTGTTATTATCTGCCTGATGTCAACGAAATGCATACCAAGCACATCTCACGATCAGCGGTTAGAATTCCTTTTAAAAATCACCTCTTTATACCAGTGTATTCATGGAGTATATTCTATTCCTAAAATTGATTTGCAAAGCTGACTACTTGGAGTGAAGTCTATCTGAATGAGCATTGAAGCTTAAGATATCAGTGAATATCGCGCACACTAGGCTTGTCATTTATAAATGCAAATAGAGCTCACATAATGGACTGCGGTCGCCAAGTCTTCTTAACCAGTCCTGTGATGCATCCCAAAACAAGCAGACCTGACATATACACGACACATTGAGAGTCTTTATAGTTACTCCGTGTTTCCTTATCAAACTGATCCTCAACGGCTTGCACCACTGACAGAGTGGTTGGCTTCAAAGGCCCGTCCTTCTCTACACACATAAGAAACGAGACTATAAATAACGCTTTAAAAAGGACGTCATGGTTGGGGCATTAGGCACTGTTACGACGTCAACAAATAAGCCCCACGTTTTCCAGTATTCAAATAGCTGCAGTTCTGATGACGCGTTATCGCTATAAATACACATATGTCTTTATTTCACCTAGAGTTATATGCTTATATATTCTTGGTGTTAAACACTTTACATGACATCGTGATGGCGACAGTGTTGTGGTTACGTCCAATCACTCTCTGTGTACATTGAGGGCGTGGGACAGAGCTGAGTCATAAATCTATCACACTCAGTCTCCGTCGTTAACACCACGATGAGAGCGGTCACGTCATGTCAGATGTATTGCACATTACTATATACCCATGCTGTATATACTGTAAATACGCACCGTTTTGGCATATGACGTAAAAATACTGTACGGACCGCCGGTCCGTACACTAAAATACGGACCACCTAGCCATACACATTTATCAAAATTTTGGTTGTTAAGAAAAATGAAATTGATTTTTTTTTAAATTTCGGGTATATAGTAAATATATAACGTCCAACCATGCTTGTACAAGCCACAGAACTCGATGATAATTTACCGTTTGTACGGAACTCGGCGTAAACGCCTCGGTCCGTACACACCGTAAATTAGCATCTCGTTCGGTGACTTGTACAGCATGGTCAGGACGTTCTATATAAGTACGCCTTAATGTCACGATTAGACTACAAACCCTGACATACAAGGCCATGTATGGATATCATGTGTCCATTTACAATTACACTGCATCATCATCAATATACAAACACAGTCCACATGATGAGACAGTACTTATTCAATCTTTTTATAAAGTTTTTTTTATTATACTAGAGGATACTGTTATGTCGGAATTCAACCTATCGTCCACAGACTCCAGTGTGCTGTTGATACGTCCCACCATGTCCAGGCTCATGGACTTACAAGCGGACTTTTATATTTTCACAATAAGACTGATCTTAGGAACTAACAACAATTTCAAGGATATCATCATTTGTTATTCATACAAAAAATAAAGTTGCATAACTCCTTGCTCCAACTAGGTTCCTCATAATATTAACAGGTCATTACAGGATAGGAAATACAATGCTCCTTATACTTATCTAATACATTTGATAGGTCAGCTGACAAATTATATACAATCAGTAATTTCAGACGGAGTATGAGCACAGATCTGCAAGGTGCTACCTCAGTATATCCTTGTTAGATTCTTGAGCCTAGATTTCAACAATGCTTTGAAGCTGAGTTCAGAGTCAGTGTTTCTAACGGCTACGGATATATCCATATGTGTACTTCTGCACTGATCTTTAATACGTCATGATTTGTGGTAGCTTTTAAGCTGTGGAGGGTTGATGCAATAGAAAAGATCACGGTCACATCAAAGCCTGAATAAATTTCAGAAATAACAATGTGTGGCCGTGTAATTCTGTATGATTGAGATCAAAGCGATAGGAAAATTTTAAAAACTGCAACTTATTTGTCAGTAGTTAAATCATTTAATTGAATTGAATCTTCAATTTACTGTGTTAATCTGGGTGGCCTCGTACGGGGGAATTCTCAGTCACGTGATATAGTCAGGCGATACACAGTCACGTGACAGTTATGTGATACAGACCAATGGCAAACAGGCAGCCAAATATGACTGTTCATACATATCTCAGCCTGTATTTCTGTCTTTTTATTAGTTGGTTGGTTGGATTGATTTAACGTCCAACTAGAAATTAGAGGTTCTCATCAGACTTTCTCAAGGTTCTTTTCAAACACAACAAGGGTGGTGATTAAACTTTATGTAATGAATTTAGGTAGAAATCTCACCCCTACACATTTACCGAGGTGAGTTCTTTTAGTACCCACACCACATTGACATAGTATGAGAACGATTGACCTTTATATAGCAGTAAATCTACCACTACTGTGAATGAAAGAGAAGAGTGGCTGCAGTGAGACTCGGACCCACAAAGTCCTACAACCTTGGGATTACAAGTCCAATGCCCTAACCAATGAGCTAACTCCCAACCCCCCTGTGTTTTTATTAACATTCAATTCACATGGATATGCTTATTATTTGAGCAGTAATCCCCTTTCCGGATTATCTGATAGAATGTATTCCTGAATTGAATTTAAAGTTAAGATAGAAAACATGAATTCAAAAATGACCAGAGGAAGTGGTTAGGTCAAACGAAATGTGTGTATCTGGTTACACCCCCCCCCCCCCCCTCGTGGCCCTCACAGACCAAAACCTTACCTGAATTAAAATTATTTTGCCTCCACAGAGTTTGAACTGCAAGTTCCCAGAATCATATAGAATGTATTTATATCAGGGTGTTGTATAAGTAGCTGTTAATTATTTGGTCTTACAACAATCAACACCCTTCAGGCTTGTTGCATTATCAAGCAGGTTGAGGAATCAAAGGAAGCAAGTCCGCAGATTTTTATCAAATACCCTGATGGAGGTACTGACCATAATGCTACACTTAAAGGCCTGAAATGTCCT
This sequence comes from Alentia gelatinosa, assembly GCA_950022655.1. Taxonomy (NCBI): domain Eukaryota; kingdom Metazoa; phylum Annelida; class Polychaeta; order Phyllodocida; family Polynoidae; genus Alentia; species Alentia gelatinosa. The sequence goes on from OX465579.1 coordinate 162,138,086, forward strand.
TATCTGAATTATTAGAGAAGCTCGACCTTGATTTATACATGGAAACATAGTGTGCTCCAGTATAAAGCTAGATGGATGGCCCCACACCGTTTATGTATTATGGAGGTTGTATCTAAAGATTTCAACCTATATGGCACTGAATTTACCCTGCTTCCTTGTTCATATGCTCGGGGACTGACAGGGAGTTCAAGGGTGACCTGCAGGATGGGACAACCAGTTTTGACAAACAAACATTGATAATTCACAACAAAACTGGAAGTGTGTGTGTGGGGGGGGGGGGGGGGGGAGGGGGGGAGGGGCAGCACTACGTGAGGCCTGATGCTAGCGTGAATGCTAAAATGGTATATTGTATAAAGTCGGCTATTCTCAAAAGTGAAAGTTTCCACTCAACCATATCCTGACAATCTTGGACAGAATATAGTGATGGAAAGATGATTGCTAAGTCGTTGGCTCTAACTGATTACTGTAACAAAACCGTCTACAAAAGCCAACCAACTGAGAAAAGTGGACTCATGGTTGTTAAAAGTTAAAATATAGTAACTCAAAACTAAGACTGTTTTACCCTATTGATATTGTCTTCTTTATTAATGGTGACTAAAGAAATGGATAAAAATAGAGAAAAATCCTCCTCTCCTTACCTAGTTTTTGGGATCTATGTAACTAGAAATACACCTGTTATATTGCCTTAGAAATATACACACATAAATCTCTTTTCACACAATATATCTTGCATCGTATTTGTCGCCTGAATAATAAATAAGGAAATGGGGAAAATCTAAATGATTTCTAGTTGGGCATTGAAAGCAGTATAACATTTGTGGTGGGGAGAACACCGATCTTGGAAATGTTCTGTATGTAGTAATATTCAGCTTGAATATAATCCTGATACACCTCACAGTTCTTGTCTCTGTTAAACTACTTCTGACTATTATTCGGTTTGTTTCCAGATTAATGGACGAACCCTGTGGAGATACCACGTGACCCGTGATTGACAAGAGGGGGCGTGGCCTAGTGGCGGGCGTGGGTAGTCTGAGGCAGGGAAAACCACGCCCACGACATTCACCACGCCCACACCTCCCGTTAGCCCCGCCCAAGTTGATGACTAACCTCGTAAGAAGACGTGCGAATCAAGTTTGAAGTATGGAAATTTAAGGGTTTAGCTCTGTTGGGAGCAAAAATCTTATCTGGCCTGAGACAGTTGTCAATTCCGACAGAGTTTTTGCAAATCACGTCTAAATAACCAGTCCTCAAGTGACGGCTATACTTCAAAACGCATAACAGGGATGCCTGCCTCTTAAGCGGTACAATTTCACGAGTCTGGCGTTGGTTATCGTCTGATTCTGAGAGTAAACTGTCCGTCAGGTCCTGTCACCAGTGACGTCACAGCGTCTCATCATGATACGGCACATGTTCGTCTTCGGCGTCATCCTGCCGACGCTGGTTACCATCCTGCTGTTTGTGGCGTTCCTCGTCTGCTGGTTCAAGTTCAACATGCGCGAGCGTCTTTTCAGCAAGCGCAAGTTGTTCAGTAAACAACTAAAACACGCCATGGCTCCGTGCCACGCCTCACTCTCCAAGCAGAGCCACGTCTACACCGCCGACCACACAGCCCCGCGTCATGCAGGATCTGCAAAAGACGGCACCGGCGCCGGCGGAGGTAGCGGTGCTAAGTGTAGCATTTCCGGTTCCGGTGTGACGATCTCGCGGAAAACGAGATGCTACGATAACTGCGCGGCAGAAGCAGAAGCGGAGGAGGACGCACATGAACACTCGGTCGGGGACGACCCGGAGGCTGCGCTGTGCGGCGCGTGCGAGGATGAGGCTCTGCACGCGCGTGCGCAGACGATGTCTGGGTTTTCTAATCCCAATCTGTGCGCGTCACCGACTCACAGCGCCGCCGACGACGAGGCCGACGACGATGACGAGAATGAGGGTGGGAGACGCTCGGGGGACGCTAGAACGGAGGACCACCCCGAGGACCACTCTGACGTGGAGGACCACACGGACGCGGAGACGGAGTACGTGCAGGTCAAACAGGTGGGGTCCATGTTCCAGCACACGTTCCACTTCCCGGCGTCCGAGTGCTCGCACCTGTCGAACAGTCTGGTAGGCGGAGATTCGGAGGACGGCGGCAGTGAGGACGGCAGTAACTACGGTCACTTTGTGCCATTGTCTCACCTCCTCCGCGACCCCAAGACGCGCGGACAGCTGTACGCGTCGAGCGGGAGCGGGCCCCGCGCAGCGCGTCCGGACAGTCCCGTCACTACCCACCCGGCCCCAGCCACCACGACCGCCGCCATGAGAGGTGTGAGCTGTACAGACACAGGCCGGCTCATCACCGGCATGTGAGGGAGGCATGAGTTCTCCACCTTTTACCCACCCTATCTTCTAGACCTACTGATAACAGTGGAGAGTTCGGGCGCGATGGTATAGTATCTATTGCTGGACTGTTTTCAGGGAAAATGCATCCAGGGAGATCACCCCGCTGCTGACCCTAGTGGTATATACTCTCGGAGGAAAGTTTGGTAGGTCGCGGCGGGCACAGCTAGTTCACAGTTTGTCTACGTCACAGGCGTCTCGTGTATTGTCTATCACGTGATCACTTTACACTCCCTTAAAAAGTATATTCCCAACGCGCTGTGCTACAAGACGCTTTGTGTAATACCGGGAACTGTGGGCAAGTATACGAGGGGGAATTTTGCATGAGATACAGCTAAAGAGACATGAGCGGGGAGATCTCGCTCCAGACAACTGAAAAACTATGCGTGAGTAGAAAAGTGCGTCAGAGAAATGAATAAAAGTATACTGGTGGAAACTCGCGTTAGAAAAATGAATAGAACTATTCATGGGAAAATGGTTGCGTGAGACAGGTTTGTAGAAGCTTGTCTCGTTGGCTACAATGTAACTGAAAAGCACCCCTCTCGAAAAATATCTGTAAATATATGTTTGAATTCAGATCTGTACATTTCTGCACTATGCTAATTTATATGCTTCTTTTATATGTAGATACGCGTGTCATTACAAGGACATGGACAGGAGAACCACTGCATGTTTATTTCTCTAAAAAAAAAAGACACACAGCAGATGTATAGAATATATTCTGAAGTAAGAACCACCCCTCTTTCAACAAAGAAATATCATTTCTTTAACAGATTTCTAACAATTACCTGACATTGTAATTAATTATGAGATTTATTATGTAATCAATTGCTGGTAATTTTGTGTCGGTCATCTTTTCTCTATGCACAAATGGTAATGTCTGATGAATTATTATTCCCAATTTCAAGGTCAAGGAAAGTTGAACAAGGAGTGGGACTCCGCGAAACCCTACTGCCTTATATGGTTTTGTAACTTGTGTGACCTTCTGTAACATCTATACTCGTGCTCAATAAATATTCAGGAATATTATGTTGTTACTTTGTTTGGATGGAAATATCAACAGCATATATACCAATATGAGGGGTATGCAAATACTCTAAATTATCTCCCTTGATTTGCACCAACCATATTAGTAAATAACTAGTATTCTGTCGCTTTACATCCAAGAATAGTACTGGAGTTTCATATACCCCATAGGAACTTTAAGGTGCAAAGTATCATAGGGTCTAAGTAACGTATCATAATAGGGTTTAAAGGAAAATCTTTAAAGCAGGCAGTATCAGAATAGCGTTTAAGGAAAAGTGCATTAAAGGGTTTAAGAGATAGTGTAATATATGGCACAGAGATTACCCTGGTTCTTTGACCATTAGCTAGGGCTGTGACCTGTGAATATTGAGCCACCTCTGTGCCGTGCTATTTCATCAATTGATAATTCAGAGCCAAACCGCAGGGAGCGCTACATGTTCAGATTAAGGGGAACAAATAGTAACGCACACAATATGATGGATATCTGCTGTATAGGGGCTAAGGGGCACAATATTGTAATAGGGTTTACCTCAATCAGTCCTGCACCCTAGCATATATGCACCATGCACTCGTCCCGAGCATAATTTTGAAGTGACCCCCTGGAGTCCAAGATCTATATGCCCTAAGGTCACACATTGTTGAAGAATAACCATGGAACCCATGGTTTCCTTGATTACAATATTCTAAACCACAATGAATCATACCGATAATATTGTTTTCTGTATATAGTGAAATGGTCCTGGCAATCAATAAATAATTTCTTATTTAGATTTTGTTCTTATTTCTTATTTGAAATAGCACGTCAAGAATGCTTGAAGGCATCGTCATGCTCTATACGGCAATACCTCCAGACAGCTTCAGGCCTTACATGACAATGACTCCATGCATCTTCAGGACTGAAAGAGTTGATTAAGAGATAATGTATTATTAGTGAGTTAAGGGATAGAGTACAATACAGTTGAGGGACAAAGTATCATGATAGTGATTAAGGCACAATGTTCTGGGATTTAAGAGAGAGCGTATTAGAGGTAAAGGACTAGGTATCATATCAATATGAATTACGGCACATAGGGACTGAGGCACACAGTGTCAATGTGATAAAGGCACACACTATGCGTAGGACACTGTATCATAGGAATAAAGACACCATGCCAATGGGATTAAAACAGTGTCATAAGTTTCAAGTCACATAGTGTCATAGGGATTGATATATAGCGTTAAAATGGATTATATATGGAGATATGTTCAGTGTACCTGAATGGAATCTGTTCAGATATATTTCCGATCAACATATAGAGGAACAGATGGAATTCAGGTACACTCACCATGCCTCCTTATTATCTTATATCTGGAAGTCATTAAAAGTGCCATTTTACAACTCATCCTTTCGAGAATCATAGTGGTCACATGGTACGGAAGGACGTATGGATATTATTTCGTCAGTGAGCGACAAACGGAATCCATACTTTTGCTCAGTAAAAGTGAGACATTCGCACATAGGTACATGTATATAATGATAAGGCACATCTTGTCATAGAGTTTCAATAGAGAATTGATCCTATTCCGGTGAGCTGGGGAATCCCCTTTTTGCTCAGCAGCAAAACAGCAGACTAGCCTCAGTCCCTTGATATAGAAATATTGTCAGGGTGAATGGAGTCGTTCAAGTAAATAACCCAAAATTACACTAAAAATTCAATTTGTGAGATTGTTGAATTTGTTACCTGTAACACAAGAAATATGCAAATTATTTTCATATAAATCACCAAATAAATAGAATACAAAATAAGTAAGACTTAAACAACTCTATGCCGGCCCAAAAAGCCGACGTTTGACGGAACCAGGTCGGCAATGAGCACGACAATGGGAGCGTTTTACAGCCGCCGACTGAGGCCCTGTGGCCGGCACCCGTTCCCGTGTATACCCGCCGTCATTGCCGTACCATAGCGCGGCCTACTGAGGCCCTGTGGCCGGCACTGCTTCCCGGGTAGACCCGTCTTTGTTGCCGGCCCGTAGTACGGCCGTCAAGGCGTCAAACACATCGTAAATCTTTCACTGCTACCAGTAGGTATGAAAGTTCGGAATTCCGTCAATTGACGGAGAACTTGCATCCCTGTTCACGAGTGACATTCGGGAGTGACTACGGACCCAGTGCACGGTGGTATAAGGGGTAGACACAAAGAAGTGACGCTGTATGTGATGAGTAGAAGGAGAATTGTGCCTCTACCTTCCCCTAGGGGCAGCTCTCGGGTCTCTTTTCCGTCTCTCCCCAGTCCCCTTAGGTACACCTGTCCTTTCCAACCCTTCAGCCCGACCCCTCACCGACCCCAGCCTCGCCGGGGGCGTGCCAAAACCAGCAGCCACCACAGGGCCCCACCACACCACTAGGTGGCATCAAAACCCGAAAAGGTCCTAAGCCGTTAGTGCACAGGCGCGGGCTGACGTTCAATAAACGTGATCTTTTGGCTATTTATCATCTACTGATGGTCAAGTTATTTCATGGGCGGTAAAGTGTTTTACTGATGTTCATTACGCTTCTATTCTATAAAGCTTCAGAATTTAATACAATAGGTAAATGTAACTGTTTCTGTGCTTGAAATCACTTTTGTTAATGCTGGGTGGGAGCGGAAGATTAGAGCATCATGTAAATAAGGTTCTGACTTGCCTATATATATATATATATATATATATATATATATATATATATATATATATATATATATATATATATATATATATATATATATATATATATTTACAGGTTCATACGATAACAAACATTATTCCATATAATACAATAAGGACTGCCGAAAAGTAACAAATAATTGAGCAACCGGGCATTTCAATAATAGATTGCCTTTATATGAACCAACTCTTTCCCTGAAGTATCTAATATTCTGTCACAATTGGAGCTTTAATGCATAGTGCGCTATAGAGTTCTAGGGGACGGGGGCATTGTCCCCTGAGCTCAAAATTCGAAGGTTTATCACGCGATATAATTTGTTAACATTAGTATATCTATTCATATTATTTAGAATTCTAAAATATGATGTTATACCTACATTCTGTGCAAATTTCAAGTTTATTGTTAAAATATTTCCTTTTCAAAAGCAATTTCATAAATATCAAGCCTTAAGGCATCATCCGCCCCCTGCCGGGTGATGCCTTAAGGCATCATCCGCCCTTAAAGGGGTAAATCTCAGACAGTAGGTTCGACATATGACGTGTCAGAGTTGCAGGTAACTAGTCTGCCCGGCGAGTCTAGACTAGCACCTCTACATCTGAGATTGAAGATTTAATGCGAATGCTTCAGGAGGCGCCTCACTCCTGACTGCACAAAGCATACCCAGCAGTGGAGTCTGGCAGTGGAGCCCGCATCCGGCGACACGGCGATTATTACACGACCAGGAAACAATTTGCACTGCAGTGATAAGACAGCCAGTCCATCCTCTCCAATTTCCCGGCACGGATTGATTAGAGGCGAGTTATAGAGGCGCACCGGCCCCGAGTTTCCCAACAGCCATCCCTCAACAAGATGTCCGCCACAGATAGCGGCAAATGAATCAAAAGGCATAGGAGAGAACCCAGGAGATAATGTGAAATACTAGGGAGGAGATGGTATGGGATGTCAGGCAGAAACCAGGAGAAGGTGTCAGATGCTAGACAGGAGATGGTATGAGATGCTAGGCAGAAACCAAGAGATGGTGTCAGATGCTAGACAGGAGATGGTATGAGACGTGACGTAGGGGACCAGAAGATGGTGTAATATGTCAGACAGGAGATCGCATGAGATGCCAGGCCGGGGACCAGTGGGGGCCGTGGAATAAACTACCAACGACCAAAAAAGTATCTTAGAATTCTCTTTGGGGCCACTGTGTTGTATAAAATAATGTGTCGTCAGCATAAAATCCTTTGACTATAAGCGTAACCTATAGGTCTTACAAGGTGTTGTATACAAATAGATGTATGTTCATTTAGAAAATATCTCCTGTTTTGTCTTACTAAACTGAATGGAAAATATCGTCAAGGATATCGTTTATCTTTGGAATTATCGTATTGTCCAGCACCAGCACTAGCAAAAAACAAACTTTATTCAAAAGCTCCCTGGATATAATGCGACATAAAAGGTAAGGGGCCAGAAAATAACTAGTATGAGAATGGAAACTGAGCCGTAACACAGGCTGGGGACAAGATAGATGCATGGTTAAGGTCGGAACTTACAGAGAGGTTGGGTGACAGATGCTGGATGGAGGAACGATTTAAGTCAGCACTAAAAGTTGCTGGGCATGCACTGGCTGTACCCAATGTGAATGATACATAGATAATGGGAAAATGTTGGGAAATGGTTCAGATGGAAGAAAGCCGTTAAGGGCAGGGGTGAATGCAAAACCGCGTGGTTTACTTAATTAATTTGAGCCTTTCACTTTCTCCAAGAGCATAAAACTTGCGTTTATGACTGTTGCATACTCGTTTTATTGTTTGCACTTACTATGTTTGCGTTACAACAGGCTACACAATAAGGAAGGCTACATTGTGTGCGTTTGTTTTGCTGCACACTTCGTATTAGGAAATGCTGCATTCTGTCTGTTCATGTCCATGTAGCCTGCGCATTAAAGAAGACCATGTCTTGCATTTTCGCATTGCTGCAGTCTGCATATGAAGGAGAGCTCCACACTGAGCTTATGTGCTTTTGCATGTTAATAGAGGTTAAATTCTATGTGTCTGTTTTGCTTAACACTGCATATATATTAAGAAAGACTACACTCTGTGTGTTCATGTTTCTGCAGTTTCTATATTAAAGAGGGACCAGAATATGAGTGTTCGGGTGTCTACAGTCTCTTCATATTCGAGATGTTAAAGTTTTCGCAGTCTGTCTAAAAACATGTAAAAAAATATAATCCAGGGATGAATGTCGAAACTAGGACAAAAACCGGAAAATTAAAACGCTTTTGAGAAAGAATCATTTATGAAGAGAATGGCTATGAACCGATAAGAAATCTCGGAATTCCATCATTGGAGGGAAACTTGTATCCCAGTGTACGCTATTGCATGTTTCTGTAGGTGATATCTTCCTAAAATGGATCGCTGTAACTGCCCTTGGTCATTGATACAGAACCGTGAGCAGTTGAGATAACGCAGAACCTCCGAGTATTCTATGAATCACGGCTGCCTGCAGCTTCTCAGCCTGGTTTTAAGACGCTGGGCGGGTGTGAAGCCGAGAACTAGTTCCTAAAAATCAGGCACGAGATAATTCGGAGGAAGGAAGTGGTTTCAACTGTTCTCCCGTTCACCTTTCCACTCACAAGAATGAAGGCGAATTACATCCAATAGCGTCCACTAGGACTCACTAACCTGCCATACGTGATATCTCAGAAAAAGGCTTGTAGTGTCAAAGGGTCTGACCTGAGAGGAGAGAAAGTTATCAATCGTGATTTTAGGAATTGAACCCGGCACATCGTATTCGTCATTACCTGGAAAATTCGATATAGTTGATGTAAAGCGAACGCTCTTGGGTACTTGATATCGCCAACATATACATAGGAAGCGAATCCTAGAAAACCAGAAGTTCCTAGGAATCAAAGGCTTCTAGGAAATATTAGTGACTGTTGTTTCAAACTGGCTGGCAGCGCACTGTTACTACTATATTCTCTATTAAGTCAATAAGACTTAGAGGAGAAGAGCCAGGCAGCATCATGTTAAAGGAGATATTTACGAAATGTGACGGGAAATTGAATTACAATTTATGTATCCAAGAATTTGAAATAGTTCAAATACTGGTCAGTCTACAGAAAACTGCCATGTGACACTGAATACAATACATGTAGATATATTAAGAAATTAAAAATAATTCAATTAACATAGTATACAGAGATTAATTGGTTCAAGCCTGTATATTTTGACTTCCCTGGTACACAGCACTCGTTCCCGTTTGTCAAATACAATGTATATTCAAAAATATAAAGTGAGAAAACAATAAAACTACATGGGATACCTTTGTTAAATATTGGCGTTTTATTCAGGAACCGACGTTTCTTCCATTACAAGGACTCTATCAAGGTTGAATTTAAAAATGTTTGCTAAGCCGAAGTGATCGAACATCTCACACGGCGGTTCCTGGGTGGGTTGATAAGAAATGGGCTGGATTATCCCTAGATAATCACTCTCTGGTGAAACCGTGTCCACCCATGCGATATTCAAATCAACCCGTGCCACGGATTATCACATATTTGAATTCTTTTTCATCCTGCTCATATCGGAGCCAAGTGGTTGGTGAGAACCTCAAGGCTGATTAGTCACTAATCAACATAATATGCTCACTTAGAGTATGACAAGGGGGTGTTGTCAAGGCAAACTATAGGCATTTAAGATGTGCTTTGTGCTGCGCCCACACGAGATTATACCCATATAGATTGATAGTCAGGCAGAATCTGTTTAGCCCTAACACTGATGCCCACAACCCCCAGCCACTACTGTCAGTGGCGCCACTGGACGGTCAGTTGTGAACTCCGGGAAAATATAGTCTGTTGGCTCCGAGAAGAGACAGTGGCGGACGGTGTTCTATAACCTTGTAACGACCTTGTAAGAACAGTGTAACGATGCCCACTATCAGATCGGCGCTGGAATCACAGCACAGTCACGGGACAAATCCTGATAGCTATGCCGTGCTTTTTATCTGCTGAGCTATGGCGATGCCACCAGGGGCCAGCATGGGCAGAGCGTCGCCAGCTGATTGGCTGGTAAACCGGAAGTCAGGGGTCAGCCTACAAAGGGAGGTTCCGGCTGCGATGTCTTACGGGAGACAAACCGATTTAGACGCAGCGACTCGGGATGATGCGTTTGTTCCTGGTGATCGACCCTCTGTCAAGTCATCGCAGTTCTCAGATAAAGCCGTTTCTTTGAATTCTTTGTTTCACTTTGATAGATTACTAGGGTTTTTGTTTCGGCTTATTTTCCGGGTTTCATATACATAAATAAAAATCTAACTGAATAAGGTGGAACATTGATATACTTTTAAGAGAAGAAAGGGACTGTGGTTTAATGGTTCAAAGGTTATGGTACACTTGACTTGGTAAGATTCTAAGACACCGTAACTGCCATAACACCACAGGCATGGAATGTCTACTGGGCTGGGCTTGGAATAATGAACGAATAACAAATTTAACTTCGTGCCTGCATAAGAATGTACGTACTTGTGGCTCTAGCCAACAAGGAGCATTATCACGTTACAACACAAATATATATATATATATCTACTTTACAAGGAAATCTTGAAAGTCAGTCTAACCCCACCCCTCCTTGCCTGTATCCTGGCGATATCGGGTGGTGTAATATCGACACCCACACAGCCAGTCGTCGCCGAAGTCAAAGATTACATAATACCGTATGTATCCCAGCAAGGAGGGGTTGCTCTTGGCGATCTCGGTGAGGAAAAGCGCGGTAGGTTGACTTAGACCATCTTCTATTGTCTAATAGCATATGTGAAACCCCTCCCCAGCTTATTGAGGATTACATAAAAGTAAATGTGCCCCTCAAATACGGCAGGTGGCCCTGAAATACATCTGCTATTGCTAAGTAAATTATTGTGGTGGCAGCACAAGATCTGGGTAAGGTGAAGGACAGGGGATAGCATGGGGAAGACATGCGTCTCTCAGCAGGGAAAAGAGATTGAAAAGATGAGAGAAGAAATGCAGCCTTTCCAAAAACGTGTTTCAATTATCGGCTCCAATAGATGCCTATGTTGAAGTTTCCCTTCCACTCTTACTTGTCTCATAAGCAACACTCATAAGTACAGCTGATTATAAGTTGCGCTTCAAAAGAGTCTCGAGCTAAAGGGAATGACCGTATGAACGATGTTAATAAAGCAGCTGAACAGTGTTTCAGGGTCTTGGCCAAACCGAGTTCATAACAAGTTATAAGAGAATTCAGATGAGAGATCACTCTATCCCACTTAACTGCTAAAATACTCAGCGAGTTCCTCTAGCCTAAGTGATGATAGGCGAATTCTCCACTTATCATCGCTCATTATCTATATTGATTTAGGATATTGGGTTCGACCTGTATTTATTTTCTAGGCTCAATAGTCGTAAAATATTTGTATCTCTTTGATCTTTATTGAGATTAGGTCATCGGTTAACAGCGATATGTGCTGTTGTATTTTCAGAATAGCTAGGAATGGCTGGATATATACATATATAGCCAGCTATATTCAACGCCAGTAGTATTTCTTTATATCACTGTCGATCTCTATCTGTTCTAACCTTATACCTGAGTTATTGCTTTGGGCTGTCCATTCCTGTTTTCTCTCCAAACATAGATGCTTCATTTACTGATTCTCCGTGTTTATTTATTTACCTTCCTTGTTTCACGTCTTCCTGTTTCTTACTATTTCCTTATCCACCTCCCCTTTATTCTATTTCGTCTTTATCTCACCCTCCCATCCACAATCTTCACAGACAATGCTCTAAGGCAGAAAGCTCATCTTGGGTGACAAAGCTGCCGACGCCGTGTACGTTCTATCCGCAGGGTTTTGTATGAGTTGGAAATCTGCACCACTTCAAACGAAGCTGCCGGCTATGACCAGGGATGAAAGTCGGGACTGAAGAAAAAGTCGGAAGAAAAACCAAAAAAAAAACTGGGGCGTATTCAGGGGGGGGGGGGCGCCCCCCCCCCCCCCCCCCCCCTGCCGTCAAACAAAATTTCGGCACTTGACGGAACTCTGACGGCAGTGTCAACGGCCCTTGGCGCGTTTAACTGCCGCCAAAGTCCTGACTGGAGGTTTATACGCCGTTGGTGAGAGCCTGCTGCCTGAATTTCTTGAAATTTAGTTTTATTTTATGATTTTCATACCTTGTTAATGATCATATTTCAAGATGTAGAAATTTCTGATTTCCGTCAATTGTCGGCAAACTTGCATCCCTGTATGACCACCCCACATCCCTCACTTTAATTATCCCGCCGAGTTAAAACACAGACCCCTCCCGCCATGACGACAGTCTCTATAGCATAACAAACCGACTTTTGCGTTTTGTGTCGGAGTTACTCTCATCCTTTAGGAAGTTTTAATCCAGAGTCTATCTAAAAGGAAAAATCTGGCATGTAAAAAAGGAATCATACGTGCTTATAACCGCGGATATAGAGGCTTATATGCCCAAGATATTCTCAAATGGCTCCACCTAGAACCTAAAACCTGACGTCTGTTACACCTTCGAATAAAGCATAGGGAATCCAGGTTATCCGTGAAACAAAACTTGGTTATTTTGGAAATATTTGGTGTTTCATAATATATCTTTTTGTTATTATATGCCGAAATTCGATAAAAATGCCAATTTTGTACTCATGTTATCAACCTATTTCAACCTCCGAAATAAGTAAGGCATGTATGAACCCTCGAACATTCACCTTGATGGATACGCCGTTATGGAGAGTGATAGCGGGGGGTTGTAGCAGAGATTAAAGTAAGCATGAGCACCACGGAAGATCTGCTGGGAGAGTCAGCGGTAGTATTGACGTCACACAGTAACTCTTGCTCCGGATTCAAGTGTACGGGCGGGACGTTTTTCATATATTCTAGGGTGATAATGTCTTTATTGGGTCTGTATTTACGATGCTTACTTTTGGTTTGTTTATTTAACATCGATTTCGGGTGTGTGTGTGTGTAGTGCTGGGTGATCGTATTGAGCAAAGATACTTCCGAATAGGGGAAATGTCTACCATTTTGTTTGTTCATTTTTTGTTCCGATAATGTCAACAGATCACATGGTACAGTGGGTAGTATTAATATTTTACGCCATGGTGCGACCAAAAGGAATTTTTTCTGCTATTGCGTAAAAATGAGACATTCGTGCACCGGCATATAATAATACAGATTTTTGGTATGTTGCAATAGATTAGCCTGAGCCGTCATTCATTTACAGGAAACCACTCTAAATCTCAGCAAAAGGGTAATGATGTCATTTGTATGGCTTTCAATTACAACAGTAAATCACTTCGTAGCAAGAAGGCCTAATGCAGGCGGTTATTTCATTCTTTGAAATCACTCTGACCTAAGAAACTTTGCTGATAAAGCAGTTTGAGACATAAAACACCACAGGAGCAGTATGCTCAACAAACAACCAAGGCGCATTTCTGTGACAGCGTAGAATTTCAGCAGGTTCTATTCTTCCTGAATGAATGCATTTGGTTCTGTTCTAACATAAGAAGTCAGTAGTTCCAAAATCCAGTCAGGAAATACTCCTGAATAAAACAGTGAACAACCATAATCTTATATGACATTAAACTCCAGGTAGGTAAATATACAATCATATTGTTAGATATCCGATTTTGATACCCGACTTGGTATTACTTATAAGTTGGGGTCTGATAATCAGAAGAACCTTTTAACCTCTGAATGAGCTGAAAAATTCAGAGAATGCTTTTATCTTTGTGAGTGGCATTGTTGTGACAGCAGGCTATCTGTCGCTTATCTTCTATTTGTGTGTGGTTCTTTTTATTACATACATGTTTCGACTTTTGGTACTAATATCTACACAATGTTTTTAATCAAGTATTTTTGCTGAGGTTTCTCTTTTTATTAACCCTTTAAAGACGGGGGTCTGTGGCAGAGCGCTGTTGGTTGGGGCGGGTACTTTGGATTGGCATAACTCCAGGGGACGGGCCAAATTTTGTCTAAACCCATATTCCATTATTTGTTCACGTGATATGACACATCATTCTTATTCATATTATTTGGTTTACCAAATAATATCAAATACTATATCATAGGTATATTCTTTGAAAGTTTCAGATATATTGATTAATTATTTCTTCATAAGACAATGAAATGGTAAATATTACTAAATTTCATAAATAATGCCTCAAGGCATTATCCGGTCTCCGCGGGGGAATGCCTAAAGGCATTATCCGGTCTATGCTGGGGAATGCCTCAAGGCATTATCCGAGGTAGGCTGGGAGATGCGGGATCTACTACCAAGCTTAGCCTAGGACAGAAAACCAGACTCCGGACTATTTAGGTATACAGATGTTATACCTAGCAACGCTACAGTTCCTTGGTGCAGCGGGGCACCAAGTAATGCGGGGGAAGAGATTCTGGTCTCTTCACCATTGAAAGGTTTACGGGGAAACCTAACCAATACAGAGGCTCCAGGCATTCAGTCAACAGGGAGGCACCACGAGAAGACCTGTCGACCTGCTGCGGACTCAGCCTATATACTGACTGAGTTACGTAATGCGGGCGACCGCGTAGTATTTGCATACACGGATCCGCCAGCCTTACCGCACAGCGAGGATCGGCACTCGCACCACCTAGCGTGAAGTGAAGCAAACACGGCTCGACTACCCTGACCCTAGTTTGGCAACCAACCCCTTCTACGATATAGGGGTTGGTCGGGTTAAATCACACACGGTATCCCCTGGGTATCCCTTTTGTGTTCACCTCAAACCGAGTTGTATTCTATGAATACTATAAAAGCAGATATACTTAATATGAAATATCTATTGCTAACAAAGTGACAAAGATACCACAAATTACATTCAAAATATTATGAAATAGTACACAGGAAAGGAATAAAGATAATGGAAAATTGGCTTTGAGGTTACGACATTGTATAACAAACATATTTTACCCTTTAATGCACCCAATATTCACCAGATGGCGTATTGCTATCTAAAGGTATAAGTACTACACAGGTGGGAACCAGCAAAGGGTCAAGGCGACATCTGGGTTTAACCCGACCAGAGCTAATATTCTGTAGCTCTGGTTGCCAGTGTACCCTGACCCCTACAATACCTGCACAAGGGTGAGTTAGCTGTCTGTCCTTATGTGCCCTTGACTTTCCTTATAACTATATGCATGGAGCTAGACAACCGACCCCCTAGCAGAAGAGGTAGCAGTCACCAACAGAGTACACTTGTGGAGTTCAGGTCAGTAGTGGAGAGGAAAGCACGCAAGAAACCTCTTTTACCTCAAGATTTCTCCAGGTCTTTTCCCAATACGACAGACAAAATTAAAATTCTGTCACTGGTGTGAGGCCTGTGCGTTCACAAGTACTAATTGTGCGACGTATTTACGACAGTACCAATGCAAGGTACTTTCTATCAAATGCTGTCCGCACAAGGTTTATAATACATACTGCTGTGCAAGTTCTTTTTAAACCACATACTGCTGTGCAAGATTTTATCAAACCAAGTACTGTCTGCGCAAGGTATTTCTCATCAAATACTGTCTGCCCAGGGTTTTCTTCAAGTACTGTCGGCACAGGGTCTTTTATGAAGTACTTTCTGCGCATAGCTTTTATCAAGTGATGTTTGTGCAAGGTTTTCCATTACATACTGCTTTTGCGTTGTTCTTGACACATTCTGTTGACATAAGATTCCTGTCATATGATCTATTGGCTCTCATGGTACATATACGGTCAACGCAATAATGGGGCAACACTCAATGCAAAGAGAGGGTCACGGCTTTGTTATTAGGGTTCTATAGGAACACAAAGTAGCTCAAGTATCATACAGTGCTTTCAGTCATAATGTGGATAGTAAATGTGAGCTACTATGGCCTTTATGGAAACGCTGATAACTAAGTAGTATGTCTGAGTGGGAAAGCTGAGTCATGAGTAGTATATAGAAAGTGGTTTATAATGCAGAACATCTTGGAGATGGTTACAGGTTCAAGATAGAACCATGTTGTAATCAGGGTTATGCAAACAGTGACAATTATGTCAAAGAGTATGGTCTACCTAGTAAAACAAATTATCTATGAGTAAATCCTAGGTGAGAAAGAATTATCTATGAGTAAAACCTAGGTGAGAAAGGTAAGTTCCATACATTTGTACTTCTGATATACATATATTTCCAAATCTTTTCTATAACGATGACGAAAGGGCTAGCGACTAATTCTCGCGTGAAGATTATGGAGTGGAAAATGTATACCTTGAATCATCAGAATCGTGATGTTTAGCTCTACACTCTGGAGGCAAAGAAGCTCACATGAGGTGGCGAGGTGTATAAGAAGGTGAGAATAGAGAAAACAGGCGTGAATTCTCGGTAAAGTAGTCCGTATGCGTCAGATATCACAATGCTTAGAACAGTAACCACACACAATCAGCGCCTCCGTCACCACCGTCATCCTGACTAACGAACTCCACAGTCACGATCACCCTTCTTTTATCCATCCCATCATGCTCTACGCGGAGCAAGTTAACGGGGAAAACCTCGTCTATGACGCCATTTTGTCCGCGGTAAACAAGGAACAATCGTCATGAGGCTGCTGAATCTCTGCTGTTGGCACTACCTTTTCTCTCTAACCGAACAACCGTCACGATGCCACTGATTCTCTGCTGTTGGCACTACGTTTTTGTCTACCCCACCCGAATACCATGTGGAGTGGGATCCGGAAATCCTTCCGCGTGATTTTTATGTCAGGATCTATTTTTTGCCAGAGGCGGAATCAATGCAAACTGCCTTTTGCCGCTCTTTCTTGACTCAATTACTGCCCGTAATGCTCGCTCCTCCGCGCGACTGTCCCGACAGCCACTTCAATTGAAAACTAATGGTGGTACTCTCGGCTGTATTTTTTTTATCTGCTTTGTTGGTGAAATTTGCTTTCTTTATTCCACTTTTTACGGCTCACAGAAATAAAGCAGACGACAAATGGCAAGAGCAGACCGGAAGTATCATTCTCTATCTTCCAGTATAATGACTGTGATCGTTCAAACATCAAACGTCTTTCATGACCATCAATTGCGAATGGACAACTACAGACCATCCAAATGATTAAACAGTATTAGAAATCGAAAATCACCCTTTTTGTACTGTTTAAAACATATCCAATAGGGTTTGTGGTCGTGAAGGGTTCATAATAGAAGTAGCCCCCATTTATCACAGTCTTTCACAAATGTGCAAGATCTGAAAGAATGAATGGCCTCACAAAATGAAATTTATGACTGGAGAGTCTAAGACCTTCTATGATTCAACATAAATAATTACTTCTTCTTCCCAGAATTCCCTCCAGGGGTCTGGGCTCTGACCCAAACAGCTCAATCATCAGAAAAAAAATCTTATGGACCAAAGGATCTTCATATGACAATCAGCCGCCCACAAAAGCCATTTCTTGTTGGAGCAGACGACTTTGGTCCTGCGCTCCAGCGTCAACATTTACTTCCCCGAGCTCCGCGGTACCCAACCCGCAGGGTGGCTATTTCCTATATCTCACACAGATCATTGATTTCTCCACGGGCTCATTGTGACATGGGGCCTCGGCTTTCCCCCCTCCTCTCTCTTCGCTCTCAGCTGTCCTCACGCACCCCCTCCCCTACCATCTGCTCTCCCCTCACCACCCCTACATCTCCCTTCTGTGTTGTCTCCATAGCTATTCCCTTGTGCGATCCGCCTCTCATAACCATTGACTCTCTTTACCTCTATTCTGTTCATCTCTCCCCTCATACCTCACTCTATTCTCTCAATCTACTCATCTCGTAATATCGCCTCACTCCTTACTCTCCTTTTCTGTGATTATCCCCTAATCCTCCTTCCCGTCACACCCAGAAGCACCACTCTTCTATTTCTTCACTCTTCTATTCCTTCTCTCTCCTCCACAAACACTCCTCTTCTCTCACTCTGAACCCACACTCTTTTCTCCCCCCACTCTCTTAACCTCCCTCTTTGCTCTTTACTCACTCTCCTTCCTCCCTCACTCTCCTTATTCCTCACTCTCTTCTTCCTTAACTGTCCTCACCCTTCGCTCTCCCCTCACGCCCTAACATAGCCGTAAGTCTATTTACTGGGGTCTGGTATCCTAGAGTGGGGAGGATGTGGGGAGGCTTTGGAACGAGAACAAATAGAAATATCTATTGATAATTCTGTCATTCTGATATGTAGCTGACCCAATAGAGGCCATTACCTTATTGGCTGTGGGTTTCTGCAATATCCTAGCCCTTGACCAAGCAATCACTGCTCTACCACCGGCAAAACAACGCCATATAGACCAAAGCCAAGAACGTGGTTCGGATAACGACCACTTGGTGACTACCCCAACCCATCGGCCCATTTCGCCCGCCCATATCATCAGCCAAACCTGATCGTCAAACTGGCCTGACCAACCCTTTTTGCATGTCCATCTCATCCGCAAAACCCAGCCGCCCATTGTGCATGCCCATTTTGCTAGCCCAACTTGCTTACCCGACCTGCCTTTCAAATGCGCCGCTCAGCCCACCTGTCTATCTTGCGCCCCCCCCCCCCCCCCCCCATCCAACTTGTCTGGCCATCTTGCCTGCATAACATGCCCTGCCTATCCTCAAACTTGCCTGCCTATCTCATCCACCCAGCCCACCTTCCCATCCTGGGCACCGATCTCACCCACTCCCCCCCCACCCCCCCCCCATATCTCATGCCCGTCTTGCCTTTAAGTCCAGTGCTCTTTACCACTGAGCTAACTCCCCACCCTGGTCGCTTTCGATATGCTTGCATGAAAGCATATCTGGTCTGCACCACGAGGAGGCAGGACGACCAAGAGGGTGAACAGATTGGTAATTGCTGTCCACCTCAGCAGACCATGCATGAGTGTGGAAAATCTAGCCTTCAACCTTCCCCGTACTCCCTTGTATTCATTTTGATCCCCTTCCCCGCTTCCCTCGATTGTGTATCCTTTGTGGATGGTCCCTTATCGATATTGGATGACCAATTTTTCCATTATTTACCATGGGGTCAGCCGTAATCATGAACCACTTGAGATCACTGTATACAACAAAATAAAGAAGGGACATGTATACAACAAAATAAAGAAGGGACGGGACGTGCGCAAAATTTCCAAAATATTGTACCCCTCTTGATGCGAACATATTTTATAGATAGTCCCTATGCAGAACTATATCCTTAGCACAAAGGTCACAAACTAAGCGCCTCCGATGCTGAGAGACGGACTATGTTTGTCGGGGGGGGGGGGGGGGCGCAGTATTTCTTTTATAGAATATGTATACGGTAGCATCCTTTAGAACACGTGCTTGGTGGGAAAAGCTAAGTGATAATTTTGACTTTACTTCCGAGGAGCGAGGTTTGTTAGGGCTTTGATAATATCGAGGGCTTTAAAATTAATTTCCATTGTTCGTAGAAACAAATAAGTCCAGAGTAGATGTAGAGATAGTCCTCACAGAACGTATGTGCCTAGAATTCACAGTCATCTACTTTTGTAGCCAAGTTCTTATGTCATTGATGTTTGTGCAGGATCTTATGTCATTGGCGGTAGCTGAGAGAAGTCGAGACGTCAATCTTTGAACCTAATCTTTGAACGTGTGAAAGACACGTTGCCTCTGCAATTCTGTGTAAGCTGTGGGCTTTTGTCCACCTTCCTTGTGATTCCACACGTCCAAGCCTCGTTAGCTGACAGGGAATAACAGAGTCCTCTACCAGTTGATTGAAACAAACTCGGCATCAACAGCAACATATGCTCATATGGAAAGAGGTGAATACAACTACTGTGTACATAACCATATTTATTACCCACCGAATACAGAGTCTCCATACTAAGCCTATGGAGATTACAGATCGCTACTGAGTAGGATACGGAGCTGCGTACCCTCCTAGGAGGATACGGATTTTTGAGATGAAAGTAGTCCCATTATGATGAAAGTAGTCCCAAACTTAACTTCTTAACTATATTGAAAAGTTTTCTAACGATCATATTTATTGCTTAAATCTAAAAATAAGTGAGTAATAAATACAATATAACCATGATTTGGATCTGCGGGGTCGTATTCTCCTCGTAGTTGACGCTACGCATTACACCTCGCTATCGCTCGGAGTATTACTACGCGTCAACTACTCGGAGAATACGGCCACTCAGATCGAAATCATGGTAATATTGTGTATTTATTACCCACCGAATACAGAGTCTCCATACTAAGCCTATGGAGATTACATACGAACTAACTCATATAAACAAAGGACGGCGCTAGCGTCGAATTTCTAATAATATACTAGATTTTTTCCTGATACTTACTCGAAAAGTGAGTAATAAATACAACATTACCATGATTTTGATCTGTGTGGCCGTATTCTCCTTGTAGTTGACACTATGTAATACGGCCACTCAGATCGAAATCGTGGTAATATTGTGTATATAAGAAAGACTGTACAACTGCTACTTTGAGCAGAGTTCTATGTGAAAAATGCAGTATAACTACTGTGTGCACAACTCTGTGCGAAAGACTGGAAGATTGTAGAAATGCTATGTATATAACTATATGAGAAAGACTGCAACTACTGTGTACATAATAACGCTATGCAATACTCCTCGCTTCCGCTCGGAGTTTTACTTTGCGTCAACTACACAGAGAAAATGGCCACTCAGATCGAAATCATGGTAATGTTGTATTTATTACTCACCTTTCGACTAATTATTAGGATCAATCTTGTAAATGATAAGAAATTCGACGCAAGGTCCGTGTATTGTTTATATGAATAGTTCCTATAATGCCCGTCAGGTGGCCAAAAAAAGCCGTATTCTCCTAGGAGAATACGGCTTTCTGTATTATACTCAGTAGCGATCTGGAGGCTCCATAGGCTTAGCATGGAGACTCCGTATTGGGTGGGTAATGAAACTCTATATAACAAAGACTGGAACTATTGTGTGCATCGTTCGAAATGATAAAGCTGAATGATAGCGTTGAGACAGTTAATGAAGGTAAGAGATTGCAAATGGTAAGGCCCACAGCTACTGATCACCTTCTCCCACAGAACACATTGAATCAGAAAAGCAGTCACAGTGAAAGGGTGCCCAGTAATTGCTGCTGAGACTGGTGGAAGGCCCGCTATTACGCCCACTATTTACCCCACTCGTCCACACACATTTCTTCATGCCCAACCCAGTAATCTCCCTTTACATTATCTGTCCTTCATTTGTGGTCTCAACTAGCAAGGCCACATTAATGCGTCCTTGTGCATGATACCCAACATCTTGAGTAGCCGATCCTAGTTGGGACAGACCTATCTGACCATAATCAGGTCTTTGATGGAATGCTGCAGTTTTGTGTTAGATAGTACTAATTTGCAAACTGACAAGGTTTCGAACCTAACACACTTAAACCTCAGCGGATGCTAGCCAAGTCAAATGTTGGTATCTAAGTCGATTAATGGAATTTTGAAGTCTGTGTATTACAGATATGTTATTCTCTTACATTGCCGAATATATAATAGCCCTATTGGGCTGGAATTTGGAATATAAACCATTTATCAATCGTGGTTATATTTTTCCGAAAGCAGCAGTTTCTACACGAAGCTGAACATTATCCCTTTAAACATGGAAAGCTTTACCTATTCATGGAAGTAGAACTCCCAGTTTTATACCAATGTATCCATTTTACCCATTATGTCTTATAACGCCTATAGATAATAGTTGCTATGGAGTCAACCATATAATAATGATGTGACGACCCTGGCAGTTTCTATGGCGTTCTAAACATTTCTCATATACACTGTTTTGATGACATTGGTAGTCGTTTTGGCGTTTTACCAATTTGTCTATAATATAACCGTCAGATTTGCGATGGCGTTTACCCAATTCACTGTAATATGATATTCTACCATCGCATCACCTGCACATAGCATCCTTCCCATACCTGTATAAACATACCATCACGAGGCGCTCATGTGGTTGTGTATAGAATGTTGAGCAACTCAGCGCTACACACTCAGAGCCTACAAAAGAGTCAGTTCCTAAACCCAGTCTGGATAAGATCCACCTCTCAGATTCAAGATAGCCAAAACTGTGACATTCAATCTCTATTCTGTTACAAGTAATATCACGCTGATGTGATATTTAGGAGTATTTACCTCTCTGCACTGCAAATAGTTATTTTTGAGGATAGCAAACGTCTCTCTTTCCTGCAGGAATTCGCGAGGCACTATTTAGGAGTAGGCCCGGGTATAGAGGTGTGGGTAATGAGGACAATATGAGATCTGTGCCAGCCCATCCGTCGCCAATCACCACAGCAAATTTACTAAATGTGGCGGGACAAAGCCCCAGCTCGCCTCCACTCACGCGTTGCCATGCAGCGGCACACAGGCCTATCGGTGTAGGGAAATGTCAATCTGTGAGGCTGGGTGCTGTTTGCTGTGTGATGGGGATATAGCGAGGTTTTATTGGGTTCTTTTTATGTATGACTTCATTTCCAATATTCTGAAATACATCAGTTCTTCCCAGGGAAAACGTCATATAAACAATACATAATCTCAAGAAGATGTATAGGCATCACTAAGATAACAGAAGGAATAATAAGCAAAAGAAACCAAGAAAGGGACCATGAAATGTCGAATGTAAATCTTGATTAAACCTATACTTTCACCCAGATAGATGATATCTCGTATTTCTTAGCTATAATACAGAGACAGTTGCATATACACATACCACCAAGCATATCCTCTGTGCCAGTCACTCAGAGGAATGATGACCATTTCGTCCTCGCATAGAAATCCCTTTCGGTAACCTGATAGGACTGAGATCGAATTTGAGCACAGAAGAAATCCATTTCTATTCGCAGGGCATGTTCCCAGAACTCCGTTTGTGCCATGTGTATCACCTTTTCATTCTGCATTGAGATTACACGGTACAGCATAGGAGGTAGATATCAGAAATGAAAAGGTACTGCATTCTACAGAATATGATAATGTAGTTCCTGGGTGTCATAAATGAAGCTATGATAGTAGACTAGTTATAGATGAAGAGGAATGCATATTGTTATAGACATGGTTTTACTAAACGTTAGAAATACAGGAGGGTTGGGACTATATTATAATATATCACTGCCGGTTCTTATAACATGATAATATTTCGTTGACAGCTAACTTATAATGATGATATCTACCATGTATTATATCAAGAATGACTAATGATATTATGATCAGAAATTGAAAAAGAAATAACAGTGGAATGACGAGCAAGGGAGGGAAATAGATCCTCCTAGAGGGTTTTTAGCAACGCTCCTTCTCAGTAGATATAAATAAACGGCAGATCACATGGTGGTCGGAGTGGGCGTGCATTATAAGCCACTTCAGATAACCCACACAGAAGGGAAGTAATTCCCCAATACAGAGATGCACACAGCTCCTGTCAGACCGTCCTCGCTTATCTGCAGGGATGCCAGTTGGGGTGAGGAAAAAATCCTACATAGGGACTAAGGCCAGTCTATGTTTCACCTAAAACGCATAAGCTGTAGGGGAATCCCCATCAATCTCCAAGCAGATCTTTGGATATAGACTGGCAGTATATGATATTTGAATATCTGCTCTGAGAGTGGGTCTAGGTGTAGTTCTGCACTAAATGGAGAACTATTCAAAGTTATCCATTGGGAATAGATTACCACATATCATCAGTTTTATATTCTGCAAAATATCTTTACAAGTTCATAAGGTATTCCTCTGATTTCTTTTTACACTTGGTAAGGCCCCCATAATTGTATTCTCACATGACATATTTTAAGCCAATCAGATGTCAGCATTCCAGTTTGCCCTTGTCCGTAGGAGGATTTCCTACATGAATCCTACCATCCTACAACTCTAGGCTCATAGGCTTTCTAACTGTGTGCGCTGTGGGGTAGCTGAATTACAAATTCTGAAAGATTACAAAACAAGTTTATATAAGATTTAGAAAAGCTGGAGTCTATATTGTTCTTAAAACATATACAATTTATTGGAGTTTCCATATATGTTTTAGACTAGAATGAAAATCCTACATGTAGGCAAAATCCTACAAACTGGCATCCCTGTATCTGCATCGTCATGTATACACAGATACTGAAGAGGCTAGGTGGCCTCCATGCCTCCCGCTGGACCTACTTTACCGTGCCAGTGGTGACTGCGGGCAGAAAACCCAGGGCCAGGGAGCGACTTGTTCTTCCAAGGGATCACCTGAGTCTCACACAGGCATTAGAAATTGATTTTTCACAGGTATAAATTTCCATAAATACTATTTCTTGTTGTGAAAATAACAGATAATGCGAAAACATACATCACGGTGCTACATTTGATGTAACATAATCTACCCTACATGACTGTTATCAAAGAGCATAAACAACATTTTCAAACTATTACAATGGTGTAATCTACCCTACATGACTGTTTGAGTAATCTATCCTATATGACTTAAATTATGGTGTAGCATGTCATATACAGGCAATTTCATGATATAATATACCCTATATGTCTACTTATCATAATGCAATATTCCCTATATACCTGGCATTGTCATAATGTAATATTCCCTACATGCAGGAAACTGTCATGACATAATCACCACCATTCAATTTACCGAAGAGTTTCGCACCACCATTATTCCCGAAACAAATGAGGTGATCAAGTGAGGTTTGATTGGATGCAGAAGAACTCTCCTCTGAGCCGGCAATCAGTTCTATCCCGGCCTCACCAAATCACTGCCAGTCCCCAACGACCTTCACAAGGACAAACTTAATTTCTCCTTTCCTGTTCTCCAATTTTAGTTTTTTTTCCCGGGGTTTGTAATTAGAGGTGTTTTTATGGTCAGTTTTTTTCTGAGTCACCGGGGAGTTGTCAGTGAGAAATTTGAGCAGGATGTATGGGACAGGGTCGTGGCCATGGTTGCAGGGCTCACTCCTCAAGCTCTGGGAGCGTTCACTCACATCCCATATTTCACCGACTAGTGTCTTCTTCTTTTGCTAGGAGAGTTTTGAGAATGCGTCCAGGAAAAATACCAGGTACTGTCAGTGTCTCAACGGAATTCCAATACCAGGCGCTGTCAGCATTACAGACAGCTTGAGGGCGGATAGAATCGACCTAGTCTCACTGATATGGATAATAGAGGAGTCGGTGTATTTTTCGTCTAGTATTATCCGTAAACAACTCATTAATCATGGTACCAGAATTTAATATCAGATTTTCTCTATAAGTGACCTTTAATGAACCACATCACGTCATACCTGGGGAAACTTTGGGGAATATCTTACCGATTAACACTTGAGACGGAATTTTAATTTAATAAGAAACCAAACCTTTACAAACCAAATACATTACACTCTACCATATCATAGGTGGTGTCTTCTGGTGATTTCTTATCAGATACAAACAAAGGCACAGATACAATAAAAGGCAATTCTGGTACGTTTACTCTCTAAAATGTGCAATACATGTAATTATCTGGCCGTTTAGAGTCTAGCACATGTGGAACTTCAAACACTTCGTTTCACCCGATACAATACCGCGCGAGTCTTTTACAATTAATTACCGATACTATATGATTATGTGCATTGTCCTGAAGACCCGGATTACGCAGAAACTAGTTAGCACTTATGAATACTCCTGGTATCTGCCGAAATTAAATAGAGAAAAACAGTATTTCATCATTATCATTTCGAATTCATGAAAAGTAGCATCAATCCTGATTGAATGATTATTGGTGCAAGAGAAAATGCGCCCTGGCCAAATGAATTGTGGACAACCTACAGTTGAACGTCAGAATAAACAGAAGTGTACTAATATTGGACTCCAAGTCAGTAGTCTCTCAGAGTACCACCTCTACATTGGCATCCAGGTTGGTTTTATAACTGAATCCTGGGGAACAAGGATAATTAATCTTCCATTTAAACCGGAAACATCATCAGGACGCCACTATGACGTCACCAATGTGGTCTCAAGGGCTTATGGGATGTAACCTCAGCCTCAGTCCGGCCCCTATTTTAATAAACAATAATTTCTTTCCATTTTTGCAGCTTGCAGAAATGCCATCTGAATCTGAGCGTTTCATGGAAAATTTCACATGTACCGAAATATTTTTCTTTCTCTTTTTCAGTATTTTCCCAATGGACCCTTTTAGTGCAGGTTGGCCGTAACACCCATCTCTAATGCCAATCTTTCAGAAATTGTAACAAAAAGCTAAATACACGTCCTTTTGCTATATTTTGGTGGTCATTGTATTCAATCCTCCTAGAAGTACAACTTCCAGATATTTGCTGATGAATCGAGAAATTCGGGTTTTTATTAGTACTTCCTGATTTCCGGATGAGTCGAGTAAAATTTCTTTATTTTTATCTGGGATCTCTGATGATCAAAAGCAGATTTGAATCGGTGATTGGTGGGATTGAAATTTTACCGTTATGTTTTCAGCATCTTGTTGAAGAGAGCAGTATTTAAAAAAGAATTAGAAATCATGTCAGTTATGAACATCCTATCAAAGTAATGTTTATGGTTGATTGTGTCAGTATTCCATCAAAACTGCGGCTTCCAAACGTAAGAATACTTATAAGATGAGCGTTCAAAGAGAATAACTGTGAGCGAAATGTTCTCGTGTATCATGGGGAAAACAACCATTCATTAACTCTATAAGGACGGCCGCCAATGGCAGAACTTCTCCCTTGGGAATTGAACTGTTTATACTCTTAATAGTAGACTATCAATGATATCTTTAACAGATAAAGCGTCAGATAAAGGCGCCACTGTTTATTAAAGATGTATTGTCTAAATACATGACAAGTGGTTTTGGTTCAAAAGGGTTAAAGTAAGAGTCCTCTATAAACTTTATATTAGGCCACACCAAAGTAATGGTGGCGCCACCTGTAGTTCCACCCTATGTATCAGAATTGCATAATTTTACTTATGAATTTCTTTTGACATATTATATATTTCTTTACTTATAGTATAAGGCCCTAAGGAAAAATGTATATATTTGTCCATGTCTTGCCCGCGAAGAAGCACAGATTATACTCCGGAAATCATAATTTCCTCGATAATTTGACCTGATTTTTCTTCGAATACATACACAATAATGACTGGGTTTGTGAACGAGTGGCTATAATCTCCGAGTAGTTGACGCGTAGTAATATCCGAGCGATTAGCGAGGATATTACATCTTCAGCTATGAGGAGATTACAATCACTCGTATACAAAACAACCAGTTGTTATTGTATTTATTACCCACCTACAAGATTGATAACAAGTCTATTGCAATTAAAAAGTTTCTGTAAGCCATTTAGTTCAAGACACAGCACTGTCAAGCGTGGCAGTAATTCGATGTAAACTTACACCAATAATAGAGTTCGCCCTTAACCTGTGATTTTAGCATGAAAAGTGTGTTATAACAGTGATTTCTGGGGGCAAATGAGATTATTATGATTGATTCTAAACAATTAACATTGAATGAATATTCAACAAATTTATTTCAAAGTACATGAACCTTACTATGGACAGGACTATTTTCCCGGAACCTCCTGCAGGAGATTCTGACATGCCAGAATCTCCAGGTAGCTAATTCCAGGTGCCCTGCACATTTTCTATGGAGACTCCGTAATAGCTGGGTAATGAAGTCAGTATACACACAACTTAACAAAGTGCACTTTGAGCTAATCGTCCATTGGGCGAGTCAGGCAGGAGGAAGATTCGGGTTTACGAGCGGCGCCCAGCCAGCGGACTTCATACCACTTTCCTGCGGTGGTCAGCTTTTACACTAACTTAATCCCTATGACCACGGCGCCCCTGGCACTTTACCATTTATATCCGCTAATTCACAAACAACAACCACTTCTCCTGTTTAATCGGAGCTCCCACTCCCCTCCTCCACAAACACAAACCACTCCTCTGGGGCCACGTTCAAGACAAACGGACTTATCTACTCTTCTTAACAGCCAATATCGGATAAATTTCCCAGGAGGCTCTACAATAAAGGCGGCCTTTGAATTGTGAATTGACGAGGCCATCTCGAGCCACCGTTGGCAGTGATCTCCTATGCAGGGGCGGTGGATTTGTACCCCACTTCACGGTGGAACATTTGGGACCAGAATTTGGCATAAGATGGACCACATCACCAATTTTTCACACATATTTCCCACGCGCAGTGATGTTTAGGCATGACCAAATAGCATCTACATACAGTATTTTTTACAATGTTTCCCTGTTATTATATACAGATAGACCTATATTTCCAAATTATTATTGTCCAACCTTTCCAGGAAGACCTCTTCTTGCATGTCAGAGTCCAAGAACTACCTGTCAGTCTGATTTAAGTTTACAGGTACAGTATACAACTGCCCGAATAATTACTGGAGAGACACGAATATTTCACCCACAAAATTGAAACTGGAGTTTCATGGATCTCGAGGCAATAGCTTAATGTCTTTGTCTAGGAATAATCTTAAAAGATAGTATTAATATATCAGTTATGCAAACCTAAAGTTAAACAAAACGTTGCTACGTATATGTTTGTCTACCTGCGCGAAGTAACTGTGGTAACAAGACTCACTTCTGGTCAAGTGATAACACCTCTATAAGACACAGAGGGTATCCTAGTCTCATCAAGTGCCAGGAAAGTCGGGGAGTTCCAGTGCGACCCGTGCAGGTGACGCCATTATCGTCAGGGACCAACCGCTACAATAATCCATGGATAACCGCACCCGCCACCTGGTGTCGTTGGTGTCAGGGACAAAATGGCCCCTACCATGATTGAATAGCTATATGACTTGTAAGTACTGGGTGTAAGTATTGGGTGTATGGCGGCTGATTGTTGGCATGTTCGCAATGGCGTGCTATTGCCACACTAGTCCTGAATCTGGGAGTCGGCATTAAATATGCAGGCATTGCGACAGAATTTTCTCAATGAAACAGAATAACACCAACTGAACAGCACCCGGTTCATTGGACTTAATTCTGGACAGATTTCATAATGCTGAGGTAATGAGGTTTTTCGTTGACTGTACAGATTCTACTATTTTAGCAGTAATCTGAATATCTATCAGGATTTTTTCTATAGTGGCATTTTGATTCTTCGATGTTACGATGGTTGATGTTTTCTTCAAAGCGTCATAGCATGCCTGCAGCTGCAATAGCTGAAAATGCCTTTATATGATTATAAATTCTAATTCAAGATACATGGCATTCCGTTATCTTCCATTAAGCCCATTATTCTGTCGAGTCTTAAATCAATAAATTCAAATTTGTATATTCCTGATCTACAATCTTATCTATGAGAAGGAACGTAGTGATCACAACAAGTATTCAATATATCTTTACCCTAGTAAAGTCATATATTCCTCATCAGTAACGTTTATAACGGAATAGATACCTCAAACTTTGTTATATCTTGACGTTTTTCACGACTTGGTGAATGCGTGTATGATTCAGAGGGAACCTGATAACAGCTCATGAAAATATTCGGAATCTACTCCGTGCAGACTCAGATTGGGCGTCGTAAATGAAGGGATTAGGGAATATCAAAATCCAATTGGGACCTACTGGCATCAAATTCCAACAATAGGAATTCGAGATTTTAAGTGGAGTTGGAAGAACTAGTTGGTTCAGGAATTTCTTCGATGTCATGCTGAAAACAGAGACCAGGACTAATAAAATGGACTGACCTGTAGGAAGCTTTTTCACTGCCTCCTCGTAGACATTAACGAGCTTCTTGTCCTCCTCGGCCAGAACTCCTTCTGAAAATTGAGCAATCAATGCCGATTTACTCTTTAATTTTTTATCCAACATCTATTTGAGCATGAAAATACAGAGTATTGAATGTTGATCCTAAATCTTAATTTGATAATATCAGTATTTGCAAATGTTACGGGCTTCTTACATCCTTCTTCATTTACAAATTAGAGACAACAATGGACCGAGCAAGTCGTCCATTCACTTTCACTTTAGGTATCTAAGGCGTTAAGAGATGGTGAACTCCACGACTCCAAGATGATTAACACATGACTCCGACTAATAAATCAGCACTTTAATTTTTACCCTCACACGATAATATATAAAATATTCCATGTCAGGTCACTAAGAATAGAGTCCAAGGTGATCTGGCAAGGTCTTCAAGTTTGGTGATCATTGTGCCCAAATACTTAATCAGAGATGAAGCAGGAGATGTCTTCGAGATACAAACATTCCAAAATTCCTTTCGTTATATGTCACTTTAGTAGATAATCAACCATGATATTTGTTCTAGGTTAGGTTGTAAAACCATCCGTTAACTTGTTAAACCGGCATGCAGCATAGGACCGATGGCAAGCGACCTTTCGCTTAGTGCACTCAACTAGGGATAGGAGATTATAGACACAGTAGCGCTACCTACCGCTTACTGAGGCTGTCTCGTCTAGTGGTGCCCTCTGCAGGCATCTACGGGCACTAGCGTCCCAACTTTTTTCGTGTTCCGCGAAGTTCTCCTGAAGACTGGAAACAGAAGTTAGAGGTCACATGTGGTTTGTGTAAGGACAGACTGAAACTCGCAGGTTTACAGATGATGAACCTATATAAATATCAGCTCATGGTATTACTCAATTACCCATAATAGTCATATGAGATACACAATGATCAATGATCTAGTGTGCAGACGGTCGTATACATCGATGTATTGATGGAGAGTAATACACGACTACTGACGTAAAACATTTTACTTCCCATGTAATGGTTCTGCGCTACATATAAAAAGAAAGAGACTTATTATCATATACCTGTGTGCCAATGTCTATCAAATAAGGTCCGCTGCTAGGGGTGCAGTAATAATAATGTTCGCGTCCGCTCTGACTTCCACTTCATTAAGGTCAATAAAATGGCTATTTTTTCATTGATTTGAGGAATATAATAAGCAAACCTAGCTTTATCTACAGTAAAACCCCTCTTCCGGGACACCCCGCTTAAGGGGACACCCCGCTTCAGGGGACAATTTGCTCGGAACGGAAATTTTTCCCTTTATTAAGAGTTTATTTTAACCCCGCTTAAGGGAACACCCCGCTTAAGGGGACACCCCGCTTTAGGGGACAGTTTTTCGGTACAGAAATGCTTAAAAACCCCGCTTAAGGGGACAGTTTGGAGGGCTATCATATCAAAAACACTGAAAATCCAAGTTTCTGGTGACCGTTTGTACTGGACAGACAGTTGTCGCAACCAGAACAATAGACTGAGCATTCCCGGGCGGGCTCGGGCGGCCGGAGTATGTTTTTTCAAGGTAATAACCACATCTCTAGAGGCTCTGGGCGGGCGACTGTGAGTGGATATTAGTATGAGCGACTTTCGCACCCGTTGAAGGTAGGGGGTTAGAGGCCCGCTTACAGGTTAGCGTAGGGCGACACAGGGAGGGCTGGGGGCTTTGAAGGTGCGGTATTCAGTGAGCCGTCGCGGCTCACGGCGGCTCACGGTCATAGGGCTGCTGACTTCGGGGGGTGGGGGTTGGGGGGGGGGGGGGGGCATTGAACAGGGGTGTAAAAAGGAGCAAATTTCACAAGGAAGGCATATCCATCTTCAACCTCTTTTATCTATTTATTCTTAATTTTTTTACATTTATATTCATTTTTATTCATTTATATGTATGATTTATATTTATTTGCTTATTTATTAATAAACCTTTTAACCTAATAACCATCATTTCCTTCATTTATGTAGGTATTCTCTATTATATAACCCACTGGCATCCTGAAAACCCCGCTTAAGGGGACACCCCGCTTAAGGGGACACTTGGCCCGGAACGGAGGGTGTCCCCTTAAGAGGGGTTTTACTGTATATCTACACAAATACAAGACAATTATCAAGTTTAGATACTGGTTATTACAATACCCTAAATTATCTTACCCGTCCTATCTTGCAAAACAACAGACCTCACTGTGTATAGGATATGTGTGAAAGAACTGAGAAGGGCCAGACAAAGTTTATTAATCGTCACATGCCCAGAAGGCACCCCTCTCATAAGATCTCACACTCTCTAATTCGTAATCTGTACAAGGTTCTCACTGCGCTCTATGGAAGAAGAAATCTTAACGAACTAGGCTTAGAGCCTTGAGAATCTACTGGCACACAGTATTCCCGCTAGGTGGCATCATTGAGATTATAGGAATCTTTGGTTGCATTGATGTACGTCTTTAGCACGGGAGGCAGGCCAGTGGATTCTCAAGGCTCTAAGCTAAGTTCGTTAAAAATGAATTCTTCTCCATAGAGCGTAGTGAGAGTACAGAATACGACTTAGAGAGTGTGAGATCTTATGAGAGGGGTGCACCAGGAGGTTCACTCATCTGAAACGTCGGTCAGGTGTGATTTATCTATGCAGTAATTCAGTGCAATTAAAGTTCATGAAGTAATAAAGCGGATTCATCTATTTATTCACTAGCAGGTTGGGGGTATTGACCGTTTATAGTTTAATGTTTAGTCTATTATTAATATATGTACTATACATAGTAATTTACTGCGACCATGAACTGAATAGACTTCGGCCAAGACATAATGGGAATTCTGCAATCGTTTTGTTTTTTTCTTTTCTGCAATCGATAGTTATTCATTTCCTTTCTCTTGGAATATGCCTCTTTAAAATACACATGGTTATAGTGGAGATGGCCTTCCTGAGACCAATGGATCCTATAACCTCCACAAGAAGGTGACAAGGACACTATTGCCCAAGGTTTAATCATACCATAGTATACCAAGTATAGTTCCCTCGCAGCTACCAGACGCCACGTCAGTGTGTTTGCTATTAAAAATACACAGATTCTGAACATACATACTGGGACTTTGAATTACCCCCCACCCCCAACGAAGCTGATCTGATATTAAAAGCAGCAATTGAATTGAATTTGGTTGTACTTGATGGAAGTCATAGTGTTCCAAGCTCTAAGAAGCGAGGCTATATATATATTATCCTACCTCTCATATAAATCTCCATAGACTTAACATGGTGTGACTGTAAGAAACGGTTATGCCATATAATATTTATATGCCACAGGTGACATATGCAATTAAAACATGTGACAGGGTAGGATAAAAACTAAACGTCACTCAATTTCATATAATTGTTTACATGGCGTTCATTGTGTTCTGCTACAGATATTACTCAGCTCTGTTTCGTTATATCATTCCGCGAAAACAATTCGCATCATATAAACAATTGTATGAAATTTCGTGAGGTTTCTTGATAGTATTTTTCTAGTTCACCCCGCTGTAAACTATGTTGCATTTTCCTTTTAGAAGGAAACCCACGAGAAGAAAATGGCTTGGTCCGTACTCCACCGAGTTTGACTGCAGTGTAATTCACGAAGCGAAGCTGAGTGAATTACTCTGTGGTCAAACGAGGTGGAGTGCAGACCAAGTTATTTTCATCAAGTGGGTTTCTGATTTTATCTCACCCCGTATAACATTATTTATTGATGAAATGAATCACCAGATTAGCCATTGAGTATTGAGTACACGAACCTCACAGCCATGGAGTACGAGTTCCTAATGTTAAGCCTATGGAGAAAAATACCGGGGTGAGATAATAGATATAATCAAATTGGAAGGAGAAAAGGTATACATACTGATCAAAAACGACTTGTTCCAACTCCTCCGTAAACGAAAATATCCGTACAATGGGAATGAAGGCGAGTACAAAGTCAATGTCACCTTGAAGGAAGAAGTCAATAGAAATGTGTTATTTCAAATATTGGCTATATTGTCAATGAAATCCACCAATAACAAATTTATTTATATAAAACAAACGAAATCTTCATAAAACATATATGCACGCAGCTTTATCTACAGCACTTTATTATACACCTGTGTACATCAGTCTTACGGTTACTAACCGCTGCTCAGTAAAACGTAAATAAATCATATATTTCACAGGGGTAAGAAAATATGATTCACTATATACCCATGTCATATATACTGTAAATACGCACCGTTTTGTCATATAACGTAAAAATACCCAACAGAATAGCGTTCCGTATGACAAAATATGGAACACTTTTCCGTACCCATTGACTAAAATATTAGTTGTTAAGCCAAATTAAGTTAATTATAAGTATTCATTTCGGGTATATACATTTATCCTACTCCTAATAAAAAATGCCATTGGCTTAACATCGGATTTGTTTATGTCATCGGGTGTGACACAAAGTGTTGTTTATGTCACTACTTTCTAATACTGAAAACACATGGAAACGAGGCAGGATAAAATCTAGACGCCACTCGTTTGAGTTCATTCATGTCACGCATTGTGTTGGCTCTGTAATCTCACTCGTCTTGGACTCGTGAAATTCGACTCGTGAGATTGTGGAGCCAATACAAACTCCAACTCATAACATCTCTTGCATGGATGCCAATGGGGGTCAGGAAAAATTCCTACATGGGGACTGAGGCCACCTAAAACGTACATGGTGTGTGGGGAATCCCCATCACTCTCCTAGCAGATCCTTTGGCATGCACTGGCAGTATAGGATATCTAGGTGCCTTCTATCAGAGTGGGTACATGTGTAGTTCTGCACTAAATGGGGTACTGTTGAAAGAAAATCATTAAAGAAAGATGACCACACACTATCAGTTTTATATTCTGTAGAATATCTTTACAAGTTCATTAGGCATTCCTCTGATATTTTCTTTTAGAATTGTTGATTGATGCTTTAATAATGCTATTCTCACAGGACATATTTTAAGCCAATCAGATGTCAGTATTCAAGTTTGCCCTTATCCGTAGGAGCATTTCCCACAGGAATCCGACCATCCTACAGCTGTAGGTTGGAGCACTGGGATCCATAGGCCCTGTAACTGAGTGTGCTGGGGGTAGCTGAATTCAGAATTTTGAAAGATTACAGAACAGGTTTATTTCAGATTAAGATTTTAAGGAACCTGGAATATGTATTGTTCTCACAACATACAATTTCTTGAAATTTTCATCTCTTTGAGACTAAAATGAAAATGCTACATGTAGGCGAAATCCTACAAACTGGCATCCCTGCTCTTGATAGTAGTTTATAGAATGACATACCATGCTTGTACAAGCCACAAAATTCGATAACAATTTACGGTTCGCACGGAACTGGGCGTAAACGCCTAATTTCATATGGACTATAAGTTATCATCTCGTTTTGTAGCTTGTACAGCATGGTGAGGTCGTACTTTATAATTATCATATACCCAAGACGAATTCACAGTACGGAATACTTCGGGCGCAGTTAAGGTCAGGACTAAGAATGTGCTTGGAGAACGTCTTAACTGCCGCAATGCTTAATGCTACAGTGTGGAAATCAACTGAATTATGGATTATACTGCAAATTTCAGTGATATTTCTTCAATTTCGGGTATATAATAAATACAGAAGAACCTACCATGCGTTTACAAGCTACAAAACTCTAAGTTCCCTACATACTCTAAATTCACATCCATATTTTATAGCTTGTTCAGCATGGTCAAGTCCTTCCAAATAAGTACCTACAATACTGTACGTCTTGTGTATGCACACCTATAGGGGACAGAGCCATTGTTAGTTCACGAAGCAGTCACTAGGTGGTCGGGGGACAAACCTGTATTCTGGCTCTTTGTTCTTACAAAATTCAACTGCCTTTCAATATTTTACCATGGTTCCCTTGACTCTCTACACCCATCCCAAAACAGGATGACATAATAACTAAACCCAAGACATGATATTTTCCTTATGGAACACTTTATATAAATATGTGAGCAAGGCTAAAGTTGTGACATTTCCCAATTATCACTCACTTTTTTCCCACCTCCTTTAGTGAAGAACACCTACTTTTTCACCTCCAATAGTGAAGAACACCTACTCGGGGGGCGTCATGGCGGCGCCCATGGATCATAGGCTATATGCCGTATACCTACAGTACTGTATGTCCTGTGTGTACACACCTATACCTGAAGTGTGGTAGTATATACCTGTGTGTATATAACTATAGTTAGAGAATTACAGACCGTTTATTTATATACCTGTAGTTACAGTACCATACAGCCACTGCCACTGCGTCGATTCCTAGACAAAGTAGGTACTTTTGACAAAAATAGACACAACTGTCAACCTTCTATAACTAGTCATGCAGAATGGAAAGTCAGATTATTACGACGTGGCAATAAACGCCTCTGTGACAAGACCAAAAAAAATAAATTCAGAATGGAATGTCAGACAATGTTTAAAAAATTACCAATATTTCATATATCAATGTGCCAAACTCTTAAAATTTACCTGGAATCTCGTTGACTGCCTGTTTAAACACCACTTCAGCCACTTTGCCCTTTATGACCACGTCAGCGACTTCAGGATCGTCCTAAGAGAGTAAGAAATATATTCTTTCAAAATTGAAATGCAGTAAATGGCATTACAAGTTCTCGTTGGTGGAATATGTAAATGACAATGAATTGTCTTTTCAAAAATTAAGTTATCATTCCCATACACAATGAAATACCAAACAGAAAATTGTAATATCTATTATGTTTCAATAAACCTATGTTCAACACTATATTTATGCTTATTGTGAATATACTTGTGCTTATTATCAATACTGTCAACGTTTCTATTCCCCTAATGGGAAACAATAAACAATACTGATCAAACTTACAAAGAAAATGCCTTGTATACAATTTTCTGAGGTGATCCAAATGAGGCCACCAAAATCGGATTACTCATTCCAGCATAGCTTCTGGTAGTCAATATATATGTCCTCGAATAAAGGAGAGGGAAAAATTCACTGAGAAAAAAGATACTAAGATTCATTACTGTATTGACACTGGAATTATCAATAAAATACTTACGACATCCATGTGAGCCAACCCGAGGATCTCTCTACGCTTTTGCAGCTAAAAGAAGAAATGATTTGTTATAATCAGCGCAGAGCGAAACAAACACTACACTATACGGCATATAGCCTATGATCTATGGGCGCCGCCATGACGCCCCCCGAGTAAGTGTTCTTCACTAAAGGAGG
This sequence comes from Alentia gelatinosa, assembly GCA_950022655.1. Classification (NCBI taxonomy): domain Eukaryota; kingdom Metazoa; phylum Annelida; class Polychaeta; order Phyllodocida; family Polynoidae; genus Alentia; species Alentia gelatinosa. Next base: position 162,175,153 of record OX465579.1, read on the forward strand.
TGAAAAAGTAGGTGTTCTTCACTAAAGGAGGTGGAAAAGAAGTGAGTGATAATTGGGAATTGTCACAATTTTAGCCTTGCTCACATATTTATATAAAGTGTTCCATATGGAAAATATCATGTCTTGGGTTTAGTTATTATGTCATCCTACTTTGGGATGGGTGTAGAGAGTTAAGGGAACCATGGTAAAATATTGAAAGGCAGTTGAATTTTGTAAGAACAAAGAGCCAGAATACAGGTTTGTCCCCGGACCACCTAGTGACTGTTTCGTGAACTAACAATGGCTCTGTCCCCTATACTATAAGCCGTAGGTATATCTACTCATTACACTATTCTCGATACATTACACCTGTGGGATTCATTCAGCCTGAAAGCATGCACCGTCCAGGACTGCACATTGGATGACCACAAAACGATTAGACCTGGGATGCAAGTCAGGCTTAGAAAAATATCAGCCTGTAAAGTATATTTAGAGTTTGTATATCAGGCAGGGATGCCAGTTGGGGATCAGGAAAAAATTCTACATTGGGACTGATGCCAGTCTATGCATCATCTAAAATGCATGTGGTGTAGGTGAATTCCGATTACTCTCCTAGCACATCCTTAGGCATTGACTGGCAGTATAGGATATCTGGATATCTGCTATGTATGTGCATTCCTGTGAGATGTATTGCGCATCAAGGATCGCTAAATTGAGAATAATGGAGGTCAATGGGGGTCAGTGAAAAATCTGGCAATCTTTGGTTTACACAAGGAAAAAGAATGCAAAAACTTACCTTATCTACATTCAATAACTCCATCCGCAGGTACTATAAAAAGAGAATAAATTTCAACACATTGCCATTTTCCTATAGTTAAAAGTTTCTGAGAATAGGAATCACATAAGAGTCGTGTACAATTGTGAGATATCGCTCTTAGACATGGTAAAACGTAGTGTTTATAAAGTAGAAAAAAACATATATGCCGGCTATCGGTATTACTTCTATCACACAGGTTTCAAGTAGTCAGTCATAGAAATATATCAAGTTTTTCAATGGAACAACATGCATCTTTACCAAATTTCGCCTTGTCTAAGGTACTCATCTTCTCTAATAATCGAAGCATGTGTCTTTCATATCTAACATTTGTTAATGCATTTAAAACTTCCAATAGACTGGTGCAAGAGACAAAAATGTTCTTTTTATGTTCAATATACTGAGTTTTATTTTGCTTAATGAAAAGTGCAAGTCATCATTTGACAACGGGGATATAACAATTTTTTATAATATAAAAAAAGATAGCTTTAGGTGGGACTATGGTATATGAATGGCTAGTAGAAGTGTATTGAATTGATACAATAATGAATGACAGTTCATAGAGTGACCATGGCAGCATAAAATGGTTCGCCTAATGTGCTACATACATGAGGAGTAAAAGAAGGAGAATCAGAAAGACTTTGAGTAAATTACTAGGTCACACTGACCTCAATCCAGAGACGCTGTGACGACGGGTTGAACCGTAGCGCCCTCTGGAGCAGACTTCGAGCATTCTCCATGGATGCGTTTGTTTCGATTTCCCACTTAGCAGCGGCGATCCAGAACTCTGAGAAATTACAGTATTTCATTATCATAACAACCGTAAAGTGGTTAGAATGTGGTGGTGGTTTTTTTTACAATAAACACCACCGACGTAGTGAGCAAAATATATGAATAGACCAGCATGTGGATGTAAGAAGTCGAGGCTCCAGTTATAGACACCACTCCACATACAATGACAACTCGAAATTGTGTGTGACACCAATGGGGCTGAGTTATACTGTCTTCTATGAGCTATGTTTGCAAAATGTCTGAGAAAATCCCCCCCCCCCCTCCCGCCCCCAATCCTCTGGTGTGGTGTTTTTTTGTTGTGTTTTTTTCAAATAACAAATGACAACAAACAATCGCTTATTGGCGTTCTTCCTTGCAGCGTCTAGTAGATAGTACAGTACAAACAAGACATTACGAACGAGACATTACATCGACAAACAGATATACTCTTATTGATATTCAATTATCATTTAACACAATATTTCTTCCATTCATCAGGTCATATGACTCTGAGAAAAAGAGGAAGTTTTGCACGTAATATGTCATAGAAAGGATGTGCGCAAATGTTCCAATTTGTTTACCCTCCACCCCATCAGTGCATACATACTGTATGGATGGCTCCGCAGAGCATTGCCTACTTATCAGAATATTACTTTACCAGGTTTCCAAATGTGAATTTCAAAGCATTATACCTGGTTTGCGGTTGTGGACTTGGAGCATGCGTGTGAAGACTTTGCTGACTGATGTCTTCTCGCCCTGAGACCAACAATACAATATAAATGCAGAAAACACAAAACAATAGGCCAACGACCATTGGTTTAAATTCTTATTTCAGCTGTACTTATTTAAGGGTCATCAAGAATAGGATTGATAGCTCATTGTAATCACAGGAACAAAGGTACATAGTACCAGATACCGTTTAAAATAGCGTCCTAAAGCACTTTTTTATAGTTATCTAGTTTTCTATAGCAACACATAAATCTTTAAATCTGAGAACATGATGTCTGTGCGAATAATTATTTCAGCAATAGGGACTATTCATAGATGACTAGGGGTGGATGCCAGAAACAGAATTTTTGTTTTACTTACACGGCTCTTGGCAAACTCGATGTGTGACAGCCACAGTTTGACATCGTCCTGGAGATAAAAAAAAAAAAAAAGGGCATCACACAGCACTGAATCTTGTCACAAGGACAAATATTTTTTATATTCTAAAAAGAAAACGTGGACTTTCATGGACAAGTGGAAAGCTGCCATCTCTGGCCTTTTGCTAGATTATGATAAGAAAAAAAATGGTGTAAAGCAATATTGCTTCTACCGATTAGAAATTACAAGTATATACTTGTGCATCATTATTTGGTAAAAAATTGTCATTTCATTCAGGGAAAATACCTAGGGCAATTCCTTGTTGGAAAAAACATCATTATGCATCATTATTTGTCGTTATTGGTACAGGCCTTTTTACTAGGACCCGTCTATTCTGCATTTTATTGTGTTTAGAAAATACTTATCAAATTGTTCTCCTAGATTAGAAAGATTGACTCATCTCGAAAGTATTTTTTATTTGCTAAAAGAGACTAACCTGGAACCGGTAACACACCATCTGAAACATAAATGACAAAATTTGAATTTTAAACAGAAAAAGAAATCTGTTAGAACTACTGCTGCTCAACAAACCACAGTCCATGTAAAGTTAGAGATACTTAAGGTAACATATACGAATGTTTCTAGAATAATCAGGTATTTAAAAAACGAGGCGAAAGCACTTCTATACTCAAAAAAAAAAATTTTTTAAAATAGAATAATCAGGTAAGAACGGATTTAAAAAAATTAATTTAATATGCCTCATTATCCTACCCCTAATAAAAAATGGCCATAGACTTAACATAGGGAAATTTTATGTGGCAGGCCGTGACATAAAGTGTTTTTTATGCCACTAGAGTAATAACAATATTGACCAATCAGAGAGCAGGATGTCAGGTACTATGAAAAAAGTTCTGTTGGTCGTTGACTCAATATTTATCTTTTTAAAAGTAATATAAGCATAGACGGGGTAGGATAAATACGAAACCGAACTCGAGTTAGACTTGTCAATGTCTATGCCAATCTGGTCAGGTCTGCTCCTCACTACACTCGGCTACGCCTCGTGTAGTAATACACAACCTTCCCGTCGTGGCATAAACATTGACAAGTCTAACTCTCGTTTGGTTTCTACTAATAAACAAAAATATACGGATCTGTTGACCAGGTTGAAGACATCGCCTTACCACAGGCGCAATGTTAAAAATCAACAGAAAGTCGGAGTTTATAAACTATGAATAATGAGAAGTTGGTTTGGTTTCTTTAGCGTCAGATAATGGCAAGTAAGAGTTACCAGACTTTCTGGGAGCAGTTCCTTGTTCATATCTTTTTGATAATCTTGGTTACCAAAAGGAATTCAAGATCAATCTTACCATCTCCATATTGCTGTTTTCATGTTCAGCTAATGTCTCCCCGCATGCCTTTGTTGTTTGCCAATGTAGTATGAAATTAGTATTTCAAGTAGGATTCTGCCGTTGACTAGACTTAGAGTAATACAAGTCTAATCCTTAGCGAATAAAATCAATTTAAAAAAAGAATATATCTAATTAATAGATGATTATCTTACCCGGAAAAGACGGTGAATACGACTGACGATAGCGACATCAATCTCCAAACGTTTGAAGTTGTAGCCAGTTTTCTGCAAAGAAAGTTCATATATTGGGGGGTCAATGACGATCGAAGCAATTACCCATAGTACTTACAGTGACTTCGATAAGGTACTGATAGGAACTTCGCGTTCTGTTGAGTATGGGGCACGATGTTGTGCCCTTGATGAAGATATTTTACAGAACGAGGATTGTACGGGAGACACAACCAAAATAAAGAATTAAAATTTGTACACCAAAAGCACATTATCAACAACCTTTGGAGATGGTTATATGTTAGCATTTACATACAAATTCATTCTTAAAGTCGTGAATGATTAACACTGACTGAATAAAAAGTATGCAATAACTTAACAAGATGTAAAAATGATATTTGCTTATCTAAAGTATGTATGAATAAATCATCATATACATTTGCGCTGATAATGATTTTGGTTTCAGGTGAAATAAAACTACAATGGAGACATACTGTCCATTACGATGAAAAAGAGAGTGAAACATTTTACTTACCTGTCGCCTTTTCCTGATTAATGCCAAGACGTTCATTTCGTACTGTCAGAGCAGAGATTGAAATTTGAATAAACTCACTTAGCATATTCAACCCAACACCATAAGATGTTTAGTAAAATCACTGAGTATATTTAATAGACGTATATAGGATATGATATAGGATATATATTTTATCACTAGCATTTACTTATAACAAAGTTGATAAAAGCTCTATACATCGGATTATTGTTATTCGGTACGCTGAGATGTCTGGAAGCATTTCCGGGCCTAGTAGGCCATGACGCCTTGAGGCATCATTTCTTAAATTTCAGTAACTGCTATTTTTTAATGAAATAATGCGAATATTTTGATAATTCCCAAACCTAGGTAAAACTATATAATGGTTAAAATCATTAAGGAATTATGGTAAAATGACATAATAGTAATTTCAATAAATTACTAAAAAATGTGTGTAAAATGATGTCACACTGGCTAGGTCCAAAAGCGCCAGCGTAATACACAGGTAATAATGACACTAGAGTGGCATATTTCTGGGTGTACAGTGTTCATTTGGCAGCGTACCGATAAGATTAAGATAAAGTTCACATTTTTGTAAACGAGTAGAGTATTAATACCTGAATGTACCGCAGAAAATCTTCCTTCTGTTTGGCCTTTCGCCGGAGCTTGTATTCAAAGGCCTTCCGTTTCTTTAATATAGCTCTACAAACAAAAGCAACATCCATAAGATAAGTAATCCTATAGTAACACATATTCCATGGTTGTTTATAATTTTTGTTGGGCGTTAATGTTGACCAGCAAGTAACATGCTGATTTTAAGCCTTGGCACGGTATTTCTCCTTAAATGAAAAGATAAAAGTTCCAACAGACCAAATGCGAATCTAATGGATACAATATGTGAGCACTATGAATTTATTATTAGACTGGTCATAATTCACAGCTGGTTGAACCGGTGGTCAAGTAAAATGCTTCTACAGATGGGTTTCATTAGAATTGCCACAGACTTGGGATGTCAAATTAGTTGACATTTTTCTAGTTTTTCCCAGGCATATTTCAGTTTCCCTTGAAACGAGGGAATAAGACAAGGAAATCTTTATATTAAATCCATTTATCTTGTGATTTTAGGGCCAGATTTTCAAAACACCCTACCTTAATTTGCCATATACCCTTCTTGGCAACTTCTGTAACTAATGCTACAGTGACTGTTCCGAATCATAGAAAAACCCTTGAAACATCTGGAAAATTTCTTTTAGGGAGCGTTTGTTATTTATGACAAGGGGTGAGGAAATACCTCAAAATGACCCCCCCCCCCCCCCCACCCACACACACCCACACACACACGGAAATACCTCAAAATAAAGAGCCCCCTTCGGTAATACCTCAAAATAAAGCACCTCCCCCTCGGAAATTTTGAATTTCTAACATAATTAATTCGTTTGATGAATTCTTTCATATAATTTACTGAGGCAGCTGGAGACTTTCGGTGTATGTCTCCAGACCATATAACCTTGTATAACAAAGCCCAACTGCTATCTGCTGTGGTCGCAAACCGGGAGTAGAGAGTGTGGGCCCCGGCAGACCGTGCAACCCTCGGTCGGTTTCGGCGCCCCGAGCTCGAGCGTCCCACTACCCACGTACAACTATTCACCCCTGATCTCCATCTCCGAGGCTTTTTGCAGTTAGGGAACCAGCGAGGAAGACTGAACAAAATGGCTGGACCTGAGAACCAGCCAAGCCTCACTGGAAAACTACGTCTAAATACACAGTTATAAGATAAAATACAGCTGTTTTGAAGGTTGGCAAAGACAAATGGGTATTTACTTTATACCCATGCTGTATTTACTGTAAACACATACCGTTTTGACATATGACTTAAAAATACTGTATGGACCACTGGTCCGTACAGTAAAATACGGATCACCTACCCAGACATATTTATCCAAAATTTAGCTGTTAAGCAAAATCAAATTGATTTTTTTTTTAATTTCGGGTATAGAGGAAATACATAACGTCCATGCAACCATGCTTGTACAGGCCACAGACCTCGATGATAATTTACCGTTTGTACGGAACTCGGCGTAAACGCCTTGGTCCGTACAAACCGTAAATTAGCATCTCGTTCTGTGACTTGTACAGCATGGTCAGGATGTTCTATGTAATTACTATATACCCATATACCGTATATACTGTAAATACACACCATTTTGCCATATTACGTAAAAATACTGTAGGACCACTGGTCCGTACATTAAAATACGGTCCACCTTGCCATACACGTTTATTCTCCGATCCAGGCCAGGAAGTAAGTGGCGCTACGAACCCCCTGGCCTGGGCAGCCATATTAGAGAATCCCCTACGCAATGCTAAGTCTATGGAACCGTTTGGACGTCCATTTAATTATTTAATGTGTGAGGATGTTTTAAGTACTTCTGAAGAATTCTCTTGGTCAAAATTAGACTTTCCTGCAATTTCAGATAAAATGAGTATGTGGTAGCCCTTGTTTCGACTATAAACGCGATGTCAACAAATCGTTGAAACAACCGTTTTTCTTTGAGCAGGCACGTTTAAATTATGTATGAATAATGTAAATAATCCTATTTAAACTATTTCATGTACAAAGTTCACAAGAGAAGGCCGATTAGTATAGAGCCTCCAGAGGTTATCAAACTCCCGATTATCGCCCCGGGTAAAGCAAAGTTCCGCTCCCAATTGACTGGCCACACTACGAAAACATGAATAGGTAATTACCCGATTACTTACCTTGGTAGAAGTATGAAGGGGAATTGATGTTCTAACGAGCCTGGGGCACTACTGAGTGCCCAAGGATAACAAGGAGACACACTTCCGGGAGTAATCAGTCGCTGGAGCGCGAAGACCTTATTTTATTGAAAAAATTTTTATATAATAATTGGAAAAAATAATTGATGTTTCTGGCTTTTGTATTTTTCTAGTGTGGATGCTTGGGGCTTGGATGGTGGGTCCTTGTTATCCTTGGGCACTCAGTAGTGCCCCAGGCTCGTTAGAACATCAATTCCCCTTCATACTTCTACCAAGGTAAGTAATCGGGTAATTACCTATTCTAACTCGCCTTGGGGAACTACTTTGTTGCCCAAGGACACAAGGAGACCTTTAAAGCCAAAATAATTTTTTCAATTCATCCGCATATCATTTCCAATTTTTTTTTTTTTTTTTTTTTTTTTTAATGACAAGTATGAACAATCATTTTAGAAAGTCATCTTTATTGAGATCCTAGACAGTGAACATTTGACTAGTGGTCCAATGGAGTAATCTTGTTTCAGAAAAAACACGTATAAATCTCCATAACTTGTTACTAATATAAGTATTTAGCCCATAATCTTATGGTAGCTTAGCACCTAATAACCCACTTTGGTTTCATCAATAATACCTTTATGGGTCCTTAACATCAATACCAATTCTGGTATAGTTTTAAACAAGTAAGAAACAATCACAGTTTTTTAAGAAGCACAATATGGTGTGTATCACATCATGTCTTAGTAATCGGTGGGGAACGAATAAGATTTTTCGTTCGCATCATCATTTTACGTAATCACCTGTATGATCTGGATCTTATTGCTAGTTTCTAGATACAAGTGTAATAGTTTATGCGTTATCATCAAGGATAGCCATCCCTACAGTTACCGTCTGTTTTGGTTCTACTGGCTTCCTGTAGTGTTTTGCCATCATCTTTTCTGTTGTCCACGAACCATATGAGAGTAGAGAGTTTACGTCTAGTCCAAGGCGTGCTCCTGCAGAGGTGCCTGCACCTCTGGTGGAGTGCGCCGAATACTTTTTTGTGTCAATACCTGCTTCTGCAAGTGTGTTCGTGACGTACCTGGAAACAGTATCCCTATGGATAGGGGCATGTGGTCTTTTGAAGGACAGAACAAGAGTTTGGGACTTTCGAATATCTTTCGTTGCTTGTATGTATGTCTTAAGCGTCTTTACGATACATAACCTTTTTTCCCTTTCATACTGATCTAGAAGAATCGTCTGAAGTGGTTGGCCAGTCTTGGCCGTCTTCATCAGTTTTGTGAATACAAATCTAGCCTGGCCTTCTTCTGTGAACGTAAGTTCATTGAGAGAAAGTGCGGGTATAGCCTGCCCTCTCTGTCCTGTTACCAAAAGAAACAAAATGACAAATTTTCTTGTTAGTTTTTCAAGAGTGAGACTTTTGGATTTTCCCCATTCCTTGAGCATTTTCAAGACTATTCCCACGTCCCAGAACTCAGAATATCTGGGTTTTGGTGGGTTACGAAGGTATGCTGTTTTCACTGCTCGACAAATCCAAAAGTCTTTCCCGATGGTTTCTCCATTCTCTAAACGTGGTAAGAGGACAGAGAGTGCGCATCTGGCCGCGTTTACCGAGCCAAAGGCATAGTTTTCTTCGGACATGTTTTTCAGAAAAGTACAGACTTGGAAAACTGATGGAATTTTAGAGTTAACCTTGTTAATGAGGCAAAACGTATTCCACTTATTTATATAAGTGTTATATGTTTTCTTCGTATTGTCCTGCCAGGAGTCCAATAAGAACTTAGCCGTGGCTCTATCACAACCTTTTTCTTGTACCAGAGTATTTTCTAATGTAGTGAAAAAAGTAGGGCAATTCCTCCTTGAAAATTTGTCTGTTGTGATCTTGGGAGCATGACGTTTGTTGGTTTTCGTCCGATTTTTCTGACATTTCTTGCTTGTTTCATGAGTGTCGTGTACCACGGTGCGCTCGGCCAATTCGGCGTGACCAGTACCATCCTTCTTGGTTTGTCCGTTCGAATTTTTCTCAACACTCTTAGGATCAGACTGCAAGGAGGGAAAGCATATGCGTTCAGACCGCACCAGGACATGGTAAAAGCATCGACATGGATGCAATTTGGGTCAGGTTTCCATGCAACATACTGGGTACATTTATGATTTACATAGGATGCAAATAAATCAATGTCTGGCATGCCATACACGTTTGTGATTTTCTCAAACAGTTTTTCAGATAGCACCCATTCCAGATTATCTTTGAAAACTCTTGACGCCCTGTCGGCAAGAATGTTCTGGTTACCAGGCAAGTAGTCTATGAGAACCCAGTTTTCTGTCACTTCTGCCCATTCCCAAATGAGCTTTGCAACCTCATCACATTGTACCGATCTTACCCCTCCGAATTTCTGAACGTAATTCATGGCTGTGGTATTGTCCGTTAGAATATGGATTGTTTTATCCCTTACTCTGCAGAAACTATACAAGGCAAGTAGTATCGCTTTCAGTTCTAACACATTTATATGTGCCATGTCACTGTTTTCCCATCTTCCCCCTATGGATGTCCCTTCCATATGGGCTCCCCAACCTTCTAGGCTAGCATCCGTGGATATAGTGATGTCAATAGTGTCATCCCTAATCTTCCTTGTTGCTTGGTTGATGTGTTCAAGCCACCAATGTATATCAGATCTACCTCTTTCGGAAATTTTCATTGTTTGATCGAAATCACCTATCGCTAAAACCAAAGCATGGTTCTTGTCTCTTTCTAAAGATTTGATGTGTGCCAGAGAATAGTCTATTCCGGGTGAATAGGCTATCATCAGTCCTACTAGACCTGCACATTGTCTTATGGTCAGGTTCCTACATGTGAGAATTTCGGAAGCCACTCTTTGAAATTTTGCAACCTTGTCTGTATCTAATGAAAGTGTCATAGTTTCAGAGTCGAATACAAAACCTAAGAAAGTAAGTGTTTTCTGAGGTGTACATACAGACTTGTGAGGGTGTACCACAAAACCAAGTTTATCGAGTGTAGTTGCTAGTTCTTTGACAGCTGTTTGACATTCATATTGGGACTCGGCCATGACGAAAGAGTCGTCTATGTAGCCGAAACACTGTATACCCTTTAATCTCAGGGAAGCAAAGACCGGTACAAGGATTTTTGTGAATAACCTGGGTGCGCATGCTAAACCATTCGGTAAAACCGTGAATTGGTATAGTATACCCCGCCATTTGAACCTAAGGAATTTACGATGTTGTTTGCAAATGGAGATCGAATAATATGCGTCCTTTAAATCGATAGATGCCATATAATGGTCTTTTTCCAACATCTCTGTTGCCGTGTTTAAAGTGGCCATTTTAAAATGTTGGTATTCGATATACTTATTCAGCTGTGTTAAGTCCAGAATAATTCTGATCTTATTTCCCAGCTTAGGTCGGGTGAATATGTTTGACACCCATTCACCTTCCGAATGTTCTGCATATTCTATCACACCTTTTCCCAATAAACCATCTATTTCAATGTCAACCTTAGGTCTATCATTCATAGACAATCGATACGGTTCTGGTTGTTTAACCTGAATTGGGGTAGATACAAATGGAATTTTTACACCTCTAACCACCGATGTTACCCATGTATCTTTTGTGAGTTTTTCCCAAACCGGCAGGTTGTTTCGTGTCTGGCCTGCTACAAAATTGTCAGGATTATTTTGTAGGTTCCATTGTTTTGGGATACCACCCACCTTATTCATTTCTTGTTTGTTGACTTTTGGTTCTGACTGCCCTGTTGGTTCTGCTGCTGGCGGTAACCGTTCGAATTGTTGTTGTACCAAGGGCGGTTGTTGTTGTGATACCCTTGGTTGTAGTTCCCTTGCCTTTGGTTCTGGAACCTTTGGTTGTTGTTGTTGTTGTTTTGGCGAAACCCCATCTGTTGGTTAGGGTAGCGTCTGGTCTTATAACCCATCTGCTTCTTGGACTTGTCAGTCTTTTCCTGTTTTGCGAACATGCGTTTTACCATCTTTCCGCTTTTATCCGCCTCTTTCATGGAGTCGTTCACAGCGTCTCCAAACAGGTACTTGTTGTCAATCTTCGAGTTCACCACTGCGTCCGCTAGGTCTTTCGAAAGTTTAGCTCGGAATGCTTCTCTGCGGCGTTTGACTATCGCCGTGTTCGCATAGAAGAGTAGCTTGAAGCCGTCAACGGTGGCGTTCGCAGCTTTGTTCAAGTCGGGGTCGTCCTCCCCACGTGTGAATGCCAATTGTACAAAGGGCATGAAAGTTGTTATGGCTGCCATCATTGCCTGAGTGGCAAACACGAGTTGTTGATCACATTTCTTTAGGCTGGCGTCCACTTCTTTTGCATTCTTAAGGCTGTCTTCCATTAAAGGAACCTTCATGTTTTTTATGTTTCTGGGTGGTGGGTACTTGTCTGCCAACTGTTTTCCCGCTCTAACATCTGCGGTCACATTGAGAAGCGAGTCAAAGAGTGTTGCTAGTTCATCATCTATGGGTGGTGAGGAAGGTATAGCATTTACTTCTTCATGTGCAGTAATGCCCGCTGTTGTTATCGACCCCTTCTTTGCTTTTGCAAAGGGTGCGGGTTTCTCTTTTTCTTCCTCCTTCTCTGGCGTGTTACCCTTTTTCAAGATGGCCGCCGCTGGTGTCGTGTCCAGCGTGTCAGGCACGTGTTTCGCAGTAGGGTTAATTAGGAAATCTAATTCTCCCTCATTATCATCTTCGTGTGTGAAGTCATCATCTTGTTCACTTTGTTCATCTTGTTGGGTAGTAGTCGGTAACCAGTTTGTAGCCGGGTTGAAACCTTGTTGGAAGAACATAGCCATCTGTTCAAAGAACTTTGCCCCAGGGTGTGAAGCTGGTGCTAATGGCGTCTTCTTTGTCTTAGCGGTTTGGGCCTCAGCCTTCTTCGCGGTGTTATGTATATCCTTTGTGCTCGTATCCTGTGCGCTCTTATCCTCCGGATACGTGCTATTCGACGTTATTGTTTCAGAAGGAGAACGTTTTTTGCGTTCATAACGTCTTTTCTTGAGGAACTTTAGTTCTTCCTCATTAAGCGGATCATCCGAGTCAGATATTTCATTCCGCTTACGGGTATCCTTTGTCTTGCTAGGAGTTTCCGCCGCCATGTTGGATTCAGCAGCGGGTGCCGCAGAATCCGGGGAAGTATTCGTGCCCTCAGGCTCATCCCTGGCATCAGCAATGATCTTATTAAGGATCCTTGTTTGTTCCTGAAGGGTTTTTGCCATCGCAATAGCCCTTAAGCACAGTTTTTTACACAAATTAGGATAATGTAATCCAGGAGTAGGGTATCACTATGTCCTGGTAGCGTCACTGAGGGTCTCCCTTGAAACGGCCACAGCCTGGAGTCGTGTATAATTGCAGAACTGCAATCAAGCACAAACAACCCTTTAGTGACAAGAATGTTGTTTACCTAAAAAACCCCACGGGGTTAGGTAATAATTTCAACACATGAAACATTTTGAAAAATAGAATAAAGTGACCGTTTTTTCAAGAAAAACGGTTAAGTAGGTCAATTACTTACTCGCTCCGCTTGTTACGTCCGTCCTCCTCGGGTGTTCGCGCGGGACTGATTACTCCCGGAAGTGTGTCTCCTTGTGTCCTTGGGCAACAAAGTAGTTCCCCAAGGCGAGTTAGAACCACAGTTTTCTAATTTATAATTCAGGGATGAAAGTCGGGACTGATAAAAAAGTCGGAAAAAAACTGGGGCGTATCCCCCCCCCCCCCCCGTGCCGTCAAACACAATTTCGGCAATTGACGGAACTCTGAAGGCAGTGTCAACGGCCCTTGGCACGTTTAACTGCCGCCAAAGTACTGACAAATCTAATGGCCTATGGAGGTTTATACGCCGTTGGTGAGAGCCTGCTGCCAGAATTATCTGTAACTTCTTGGAATTGAGTTTTATTTTATGATTTTCATACTTTGTTAATGATCAAATTTCAAGATGCAGAAATTTCTGATTTCCGTCAATTGTTGGCGAACTTGCATCCCTGATAATTGGAGAAACTGAATATAATTTGGTAATCCCATGTAGAAATAACTGAAATTTCCATTTCTGGTATCAGAATTTCAATTTGAAGATTTTTCACTTGTAAATTTCCTCTCAATAAAACAAGCATGCTTGGATATCACACCTGGGGTACGAACTGACTTCACACCTGAGGTGTAAGCTATGACTTGACTGGCATAGAGAGTTGACCTCCAAATATGTGGAGGGGGAAGATAAGGCATGTCTGGCCGGTACTTGGACCATACGATTGGAAACCTTTACGCTTGGGACGATAAGCTTCGTGAATTGGACGATACGATTCGTTTTTGGTAGTTGGCGCCGTTGCCGCCTCGGACGATACATTTTGTTTTCGAATATCGGTGGTTCGGAGTGGCCAATCTTCTTCATATTTGAAACGATTATAGCTTACATATTTCCCTACCTTATGTTAAAGTTTCATGTCTTTATTCTTATGAGAAGTGGGTGAAATCGCCCGGAAAATGCTTGGTTAATGTAGCGATTCCGGCAGTCGGTGGAGCGCCGCCTTCTGTATCTGTCAGACTTTGAGTATGCAATATCTTCGGAACGGTATGGCCATTCTTCTTCATATTTGGTAGAATAATATGTTATATGTATCCCTTACTGGTGACAAAGTTTCATTGCTTAATTCCTACTGGAAATCTTCTATATACGCACAGTGAATTAGACTTGTACTGTCCAAGTTTGATAACACTGACACTCACAGTCGAACAGATCGACGGGCCGTACCATATACAGAATTTTCCGCACTTTCCATAGGAATTAAGCAATGATATTTTTAGACGAGTTAGGGACATATGTGACCTATAAGCCTCCCAATTATGAAGACAATCGGCGGCACCGATCTGCGGTTATTACCGAAACAAAAAATGGCATGTAGCTGAAGTCAAGAAAAAGCGTATGGTCCGTCGCTCACGCGCGGAAAAGCGAGGCGTGCCGGCTCCGAAGCTTATGGTCCAGCATTCGTCTGGCCACCTAAAACCTATGAGACTGTGAAATTAGATATAGCATATATGAACTCTTTCCTTTGGAAATACTATTCAATTTCATTTTTTAAATTTTTTGAATACCGGGTAGTAAATATATAACGTCCAACCATGCTGTACAAATCACAGAACGAGAGAGTAATTTACAGTTTGTACGGACCGAGGTGTTCACATGGGAACAAGATCATATTTTGCAGTATGAATTAACGACTTCGGTGGAGAGCTCTATGGCAGAGGAACCCGGCCCTGTTGTAAATACACAACGAGTGTCAATATCACTTGCCGCCCAACTACCGCGTCTGTACCCCTCACTGAGAGGAACTGACAGAGTTGTGTGCTCCTGTAAATTGTAATAGAGGGAAACTATGTTCCGGTGAGCAAAAGTTCAAAGTTACGAAGTGAGGTGAGGAAAAACTACTGCCCAAGGCGTCAGCCGCGGGCAGTAATTTTCCCGATCCTCACTAAGAAACTTTGACTTTGCTTACCAGTACTTGGTTTCCCTATTCCTATATACCTTCAAATATCGATAAAAAAAGTTTAATTCTTTACCTGAAACACTCCCGCAGAAAATGGCGACCCTTATCGAGTAACGACAACAGCTATTCTCAGTGAGGATCGGGAAAATTACTGCCAGCGGCTGACGCCTTGGGCAGTAATTTTTCCGATCCTCACCTCGTTACTTTGAACTTTTGCTCACCGGAACATAGTTTCCCTCTATTCCCCGAGTTACTAGAAGCACAACTTTTGATTACTTGGGTTCACGAAAGGGAAATGTAACAAGATCGGTTCGTGCACCAGCAACCAACTACAACTTCGGCTGAATAGACTAGCTAAACCTCCCACCTTGTCTCTGCCGATGTGAACAGTTTGACACGTGCCATCTGCTCCAACTCTGGCAGCATGTCCTCCAGGTTACTCTGCACAAACTCCGCCATTTCTGTAGCTACTTTTCACCTAAAGACGTAGTATACAGTAAATTTGTTGTTGTCTTGGTCGATGCGCCAGCGAACATGTGCACTCCCGGAAGTTTCTTTTTGGAAGAGTAAAAGATGATTTTTCTCAAAACCGTTATAACGTCGTGTAGCTCCATTCCACCACTAGGGGTACCACTACGCTGGTTCCCGCGGTATCCGCTAGGGGGCTCGGCGTAGATATACTGTTAGTCCGTCCACGCACCGCGCCGCCTTCCACTGTCATCCTCGGCGGTCTGTCTTCTCATCATCCCGACGCCCACGGACTCTAGTTTGGCAACCAACTCCTTCTACGATAAAGGTAGCTCTGGTTGCCAGTGTACACGGAATCGTGCCCGGTTCAGGCCTGGACCTGGTACAAGGATTCGTCCCCCCCGGGCGCCAGCTTTTATATCTCACTCTCCTGCCCTCCTGTCTCGAGACAGCTAACGGGTTTTATCCAGGTCGGGTGTGAAGAGACTCGTCTCCCTCAACCCAACCGTTAGGAATAGAGGGAAACTATGTTCCGGTGAAAGGAAGTCAAAGTTACGAGGTAAGGCTTGGAAAAATTACTGCCCAAGGCCCTGGCCGCGGGCAGTAATTTTTCCAAGCCTTACCGAGTAATTTTGACTTCCTTTCACTGGTACTTGGTTTCCCTATTCCTATATACCTTCAAATGTGGTTTAATAAGAGACAATCTGATTGGTCTAAATGTCAACCTTGGGTAGTATACGGCAACCTTGGGTAGTATACCAACCTTGGGTAGTATCAGATAGTTACTCCACCCCCCAGAGCGTGGTGTAAGCATAGAGTGTACAGCCATAGGTATATAGGAATTACTCAATCCACAGCCTCCGGCGTGGGGCGGCCTCTCTTGTTGGTGCACGGACTGGCCTCGATGCCGGCCCATGGGTCAGGGGCGTACCCAGGGGGGGGGGGGGGGGGGGCAGGGGGCACGTGCCCCCCCCCCCCCCCGAAATTTTTCCAAGGATGGTCTGTTCCGACTGAAAATTCTATACACACTGTTTTTTGAATTTTTGTTCTATCTATCATAGTTAAAAAGTTACAGCATTATACAAGAACGGGCTATTTACACATACATAAGATATTGAAATCTATAAAGGAGGGGGGTTGGGGGTACTTTCTTTTTCTTTCCTTTCTAATTAAATTTTTTTGGGCCCTCCGGGTTGGGGGTACCGGAGCTTGTAAGATAGTCCAAGGTGTGCCCCCTCCCCCAACTCTCTAAAAAAATCCCTTGCCCTTGCTACCATATGTACATCATTCAACAAAGCAAATATGTCCCCAAAAGAGTGAGAGCTCTTCAGGAGGCCCCTGGACTCCCAAAGAGGCATTTTAATCTTCATAAATAGCCTTAGATCAGTAACCATCCTGATCCCTGAAACAAAATCCAAGAGGCATCTTGTATAAAATATAGAAGCCAGGTTCTTCTGCAGGCTTTGCCCCCTGGACCCCCAGATGAATTTTTACACCAGACACCTGGCAATCTTCCCATGCAGTCAGGGTCTGTAAAACCCCTTCCTGAAAACAAAATCCTAGGCACAGTAAAATGCAAGTGCCTCAAGGGGCTTCGCCCCCTTGACCCTGAGGATAGGCTTTCCTTTTGGGCCCCTTGTAATGTTCAGAAATAGCCTTAGTTGTGTGTCCCCCCCCCCCCCCTTGGAATTAAATTCTGGATATAGCTTGTATAATCTTTTGACATACAAGTGCACCCAGGGGCTTCACCCCCTCCCCACCTGGATCCCTAAAGAACCACTTTGCCCCTTTGACCCATTGTAATTTCTGAATTATGAAACCCAAGTGCTTCCAGGGGTTCTGACCCCTGGACCTCGCAGATGGGTTTTTGCAACTAAACCCCTGGCAATCTTCACATGTAGTTTTATGTGTGTAAAATATCTTCCCCTATATAGAGTCACTGAAATGTGAATACTTCCAGGGGCTTTGCCTCCTGGGCCCCCTGGGATTGGCTTTGCTTTTTGACCACTCAATATATTCCCAATTAATCCCAGGTGTGTGACCCCCTCCTCACTAAAGAATCCTTGGGCTTTATGAGTGCACCCCAAGGAGGGTTTATGCCACAGGACCCCTGGCAACCTAGAAATCCAACTGCTTCCAGGGACTTCACCCCCTAAACTCCCAGGAGGAGCTTTGTTGCTGGAGCCCCTGCCAAACACTTCAGGGGTTTTGGCCCCTGGATCCCAAAGGAGGCAATTTTCCCCTAGACTTCTCACAATCCCCCCAGGTAGTCTCAGGTGAAACAAAATCATGGAAGTAGACTGTATAAATAATATCTGAAACCAAAGTGCTTCCAGGAGTTTTGCCCCCTCGACCTCCCAGAGGGGCTATGCTATTACTCTTGTGGCAACATTCCAGGAGGTCTCAGGTGTGTAACGATCCCCCTCCCTCAATAAAAATCCTGGATACAGCTTGTATGAAATCTAAAACCCAAGTGGATCTTGAGGCTTTGCCTCCTGGATCCCCAGCAGAGGCTTTGCTGCTGGACCCCTGGAAAGCTACCCATGTAATCCCAGGTGTATGGCTCCCCCTCCCCATAATAATCCTTTAGAGGATGTATTTTTCTTTGTATAGAAATCCAAATTCTTCCGGGAGCTTTGGTCCCTGGACCCCCTCCCATCTGGGGCATTGTTTCTTGACCCCTGGATAGTGTCAGGCATATGACCCCCTCCCTCAACAAAATCCTAGATACAGCTTGTAAAATCAACACATTCTAAATGCTGCTGGGGGCTCTGCCCCCTGGAGCCCAAGCCAATCATCCAAGGTAGTTTAAGGTGTGCCCCCCTCACTGAAACAAAATCCTGGGTATGCCCCTGGTGAATGCTGCTTGAGGGGAATGTGGTTAAGATAGTAGAAAGTGTGCCCCCCCCCCCTGAATAAGCACAAGCCTATATACCCTTGTTTCAGTGTCATTCAACAAGGCAAGTATGCCACCTAAAAATAATCTAAATGCCAAGCTATTAGGGGTGATTTGCCTCATGGACCCCTTCTAATCTTCCCAAGTAATCTTAGGTCTGTGACCACCCCATTCACTGAATAAAATTGTGGATACAAATTGTATAATGTACAAAAGCCAAGTCCTTCTGAGGGATTTGTCCCAAGGACCCCCAGATGGAATTTGCGACTGACCCCTGACAATCTCCCCAGGTAGTCTCAGATGTCCCCAAGACATAACCCTAGGTATAGCTTTGTAAAATCCAAGTGTAGCCAGGGGGTTTCGCCCCCTTGACCCCTATGAGGACTTTAATGATGGACCCTTGGTACCTGGTCTCAGGTATGTATCTCCCCCTCCCTGAGACAAAAACCTGGGGACAGCTTGTGTAATCTATGAAATCCAAATGTTTCCGAAGGATTTGCCTGGACCCCATTAGGGGCTTTCCTAAACCTATGGCAATATTGCCATGTGGTCCTGGGGGCTTTGCCCCCTGGACCACCATGTGGGGCCATGCTGCTAGATCTCTGACAATATTCCCAGATGGCTGAACATATGTAACCCCTCCTTGAAACAAAATCTTGGGGAGAGCTTGTAGAATTTTTATGATACCGGTACAAGGTCTTCTATGGGATTTACCCCCTGGACTCCCAGGAGGGGTTTGCTGCTAGAACCCTGGCAATATATCCAGATACTCTAAGAAGGGTAACCCCCATCCCTGATATAAATGGCTGGATACAGATTGCATATAATCCAAGTTCTTTCAAGGGCTTTGACCCCCCTGGACCCCCAAAAAGGGCCTTTCTGCTAGACCCTGATAATATTCACAGAAAACCTAAAATGTGTGTGCCCCTCTTCAAAGAAAATCCTGGGGATGGCTTTTATAATCTATAGAATACAAAAGTTTTCAGGGGCTTTGGCCCCTGGACACCTAGAGGGGGGTTTACAGCCAGACTACTGGAAATAATTCTAGATAGCCTAAGATGTGACCCCTGTCCCTAGGAAAAAAATCCTGGGTACAGGTTGTATAATCCATGAAATTCAAGTTCCTCTGGCGGCTTTGCCTCCTGGACCCCCAGGAGGAGCTGGATCCCTGGTCACATTCCCCCTGAAACAGTTTCCTGAATACAGTTTAACCCTTTCACTGCCACATGATGCCTCCAGGCATTCCCGGGTGAACCGCCGTATGATACCTGGAGGCATTCCCATGGCTACCACCGCATGATGCCTGCAGGCATTCCCCTGTTAACCGCCGCATGATACCTTGAGGCATCATAAACTCTGATTTTTTCCGAATTCACTTTTTCAGTCGATTTAAGCAAGAAAGGGTTAGAAATTTTCCATATCAAATAAAACAGTTTTAAAACAATGTATCTGTGTTTTGAGTCTATATAGCGCCATGGAGATGTTGATTTGCGAGTAGAACTTGGAGAAAACCAAAATAGTTCACAGATCGAGTCAGGCATATGGATGGGTTGGGCCGGCGTTTCAGGGATGCATCTGGTAGAAGCCTGCAGCGGTAGTATAAAGGAAAGGTGTAGGGGGTGCGGCGGTACAATTCCCAATTCATTTTGGCGTGCGGCGGTTAAAGGGTTAATCTATAAAATCTAAGTGCGTCCGAGGCTTAATTTGCCCCAGTGACCCACAGGAGGGTCTTCTTAGCTGGACCCTTGTCAATCTTCAGAGGTGTGCCCCCCCCGAAACAAAATCCTGGGTACGCCCCTGTGGGTGGGCCTGGAGCCTGCTCCCCGAGCACTCACTTGTTAGAATTTGACCAGTTATGCCACACCCACTGCTCTCGTTTCTATTCTAATTCCAGATCCGCACCCCCTGCACCTACAGATGTTGCGCTCCATGGAGGCAGGGGTCCCTTGCACAATGCCTACGTAGGTACGTAAAACCTGCGTTCGTGGATTTTTTGTCAAAATCATTGCACAACCAGTTTACGTAGGTTAGGGGTGTGTAGTTACGTACGTAGGTGCGCCTTACGTGGAAAATGGTATTGCACAATTTACGTACGTAACGTAGCCATCCTACGTAAGTTCGTACGTAAGTTCGCTTTGCACAAACCGCTTTTCCCGTTACGTACGTACCGTGTGCCGGTTTCCCGCAAAAAATGTTGCACAACCGCTTACGTACGTATCGTAGGCGTCATTTTCCCCTCATTTTTTCTATGTAACCTACAACACCTATGTAGGTGTTGTAGGGTGTGGGTCCACATGTATATTCTACTCAAAAACATCGGGAATAAACACCGATCAACCAATCAACCGATCGACTGAACAATTGTCCCACTGACCACCAACTGATAGACCAAACGACCAATCGACCCACCAATCGATTAACAGATCGTCCCACCAACCAATTGTCCCTCCGACCGATTGTCCCTCAGACTGATTGTCCCTCCAACCGATTGTCCCACCGACCCACCGACTGAACGACCCAACGACTTATTGTCCCACCAACTGATCGACCCAATGACCAATCGACCCACCAATTGATTGACCGATTGTCAAACCAACCGATTGTCCCACCCATCAATCGTCCCACCGCTTACGTACGTATCGTAGGCGTCATTTTCCCCTCATTTTTTCTATGTAACCTACAACACCTATGTAGGTGTTGTAGGGTGTGGGTCCACATGTATATTCTACTCAAAAACATCGGAAATAAACACCGATCAACCAATCAACCGATCGACTGAACAATTGTCCCACTGACCACCAACTGATAGACCAAACGACCAATCGACCCACCAATTGATTAACAGATCGTCCCACCAACCAATTGTCCCTCCGACCGATTGTCCCTCAGACTGATTGTCCCTCCAACCGATTGTCCCACCGACCCACCGACTGAACGACCCAACGACTAATTGTCCCACCAACTGATCGACCCAACGACCAATCGACCCACCAATTGATTGACCGATTGTCAAACCAACCGATTGTCCCACCCATCAATCGTCCCACCCATCAATCGTCCCATCCACCGATTGTCCCGGCCACCAATTGTCCCACCCACCAAATGTCCCACCCACCGATCATCCCACCCACCGATCATCCCATCCACCGATTCTCCCACCCACTAATCGTACCACGCACTGATCATCCCATGCACCTAGTGTCCCTCTGACCAATCTTCCCACCAACTGATCATCCCATGCCCCGATTGTCCTTCTGACCGATCATCCCACCGACTGATCGTCCCACCTACCGATCGTCCCATCCACCGATTGTCCCACCCACCAATTGTCCCACCCACCAATCATCCCACCCACTGATCCTCCCATCCACCGATCGTCCCACCCACTGATCGCCCTACCCACTGATCATCCCATGCACCGATTGTCCCTCTGACTGATCTTCCCACCAACTGATCATCCCATGTACCGATTGTCCCTCTGACTGATCGTTCCACCGACTGATCATCCCATGCACCGATTGTCCTTCTGACCGATCGTTCCACCGACTGATCGTCCCACCCACCGATCATCCCATCCACCAGTTATCCCACCCACCAATTGTCCCACCCACCAATCATCCCATCCACCGATCGTTCCACCCACTAATCGCCCCACCCACTGATCATCCCATGCACCGATTGTCCCTCTGACTGATCTTCCCACCAACTGATCATCCCATGCACCAATTGTCCTTCTGACCGATCGTTCCACTGACTGATCGTCCCACCCACCGCTCATCCCATCCACCAATTGTCCCATCCACCAAGTGTCCCACCCACCAATCATCCCACCGACTGATCGTCCCACCCACTAATTGTCCCACCCGCTGATCATCCCATGCACCGATTATCCTTCTCACCGATCGTCCCACCGACTGATCGTCCCATCGACCTTTCATCCCACTGACCAATCTTCCATCCAACCAATTGACCCACTGACTGATCAACCCACCAACTGATCGTCCCACCAACCGATCGTCCCACCGACTGATCATCCCATCGACAGATCGTCCCTTTGATCGATCGTCTCACCAAACAATCGTCCCACAGACCAATCGTTCCACAGACCGAACAAACAATAGACCCACCAATTGATTTACTGACCAGTCGTCCCACCTACTGATCGTCCCACCCGCCAATCATCCCACCCACAGATCGAACCACCGTCTGAGCAACCAACCCACCTACAGATCAACACACTGACCAATTGACCCATTGACTGAACGAAACACCTACTGATTGACCCAACTTCCATACTGCCTCTCCACCATACTGCCCCTCCACCATACTGCCCCTCCACTATATTGTCCCTCTACCATACTGCCTCTCCACCATACTGCCCCTCCAACATACTGCCCCTCCACCATACTGCCTCTCCACCATACTGCCCCTCCAATATACTGCCCCTCCACTATATTGTCCCTCTACCATACTGCCTCTCCACCATACTGCCCCTCCACTATATTGTCCCTCTACCATACTGCCTCTCCACCATACTGCCCCTCCAACATACTGCCCCTCCACCATATTGCCTCTCCACCATACTGCCCCTCCAACATACTGCCTCTCCACCATACTGCCCCTTCACCATACTGCCTCTCTACCATACTGCCTCTCCACCATACTGCCCCTCCACTATATTGTCCCTCTACCATACTGCCTCTCCACCATACTGCCCCTCCACTATATTGTCCCTCTACCATACTGCCTCTCCACCATACTGCCCCTCCAACATACTGCCCCTCCATCATACTGCCTCTCCACCATACTGCCCCTCCACTATATTGTCCCTCTACCATACTGCCTCTCCACCATACTGCCCCTCCACTATATTGTCCCTCTACCATACTGCCTCTCCACCATACTGCCCCTCCAACATACTGCCCCTCCACCATACTGCCTCTCCACCATACTGCCCCCCCCCGCCATACTGCCTCTCCACCATACTGCCCCTTCACCATACTGCCTCTCTACCATACTGCCTCTCCACCATCAACCCTTCACCATACTGTCCCTCTACAATACTGCCCCTCCACCATACTGGATTTGATGGATCACGTGCTTAACGCTGGTTCCCCGGTCATCCGCTAGGAGAACTCGGCGGAATTAGTTCACACAAGGAGTGACAGAGGGAATCGAGTACCTGATATATCCATATATGGTATATGTGTATGACGTCACGCGGGATGCCCGAGCAGCGCAGTGTGTTTTGACTGGCACCCCACCCGATACTATGTATACGTACCTACGTAAAAAGTCTACGACTGCTCATGTGCAAGGTTTTGGAAGTGGCCACGTAAGGATTCACGAAAGCCACCTAACTTTTCACATACGTAAGGCCTACTTTGACACGTTGGTTCTGCAAGGGGTCCCTGGGTCCTCAAGGGCAACCAGGAATAATAAGGACATCCAGACGCGTCCCTACCTGGCTTACACGGCGGCCTACGGTGTCGCCCCCCTGCCAACCGTATTTAGCTTGAAAACCGTCTGAAAAATATCTGGTGCTGAAGATACCACAAAACACAGACATGTATACTTGAATAAACCTTTGGTTGTATTAATTGTAGTGAGCTCACAAGTTTCCTACCTAAGGACTACTTGTTGGTATGCATGACTAAGATCCAGTTTAGAAAAGCACACACCTCCAGCTAGTTTCTGGTACAAGTCATCAATGTTGGGAATTGGATACTTATCAACCTTAGCTGCTTTGTTTACAGCTAGTTTGTAGTCTCTACATATATGCACCTCCCCATTTGGTTCCAAAATTGGAACAATAGGTGCATGCCAATCTGCAAATTCAACATTAGTGATAACACCATCATGCTCAGGACAATCTAACTCAGCTTCAACTTAACTTTTGAATGACCAAGGTAGAGGCCTAGATCAGAATTTCTGTGGTTTAGCATCATAGTCAATGTACAGTTTGGAGATATTTTGAAGACGTGCGTGATCTGCTTTAGCTACTGCTGGTATGTGACTAGACTCTTCCCGTGTCCCATGTACAGTTTGGCTTCATAACCTTTCAGCTTGCCAAGGCCTGGTTTGAATAGTTCTGGAAACAACTTCTTGTTACCCCAGAAGCTGTATCAATCTCCCTGTTTGTTGAAAGACCATTTAGATCTACACATACCGTGTACAGTTTGACCTTTTTACTACTAGCTTTAGGTTATACTGATACTCAATATCATCATCTGGCTGTGATGCTGTTGCACCCTGTTCAGTCTGAACAAAGTTATATAGGGTAAGACGTGGCGGTTTAGGTGCTACCCCTATCGCATTTACGACCACAATGTAGAGAGTGTACGGGTTGGCGGACTGGAATTCGCGCTACTTGTTGACAACCCCGTTTCCTCGATTCCCATTGGTCGACGTCAGAGGCTCTTCCGTCGATCTCGTCGCTGTTCTTTTTGCACCCCTCTGCGGGCCGGCGGGTGCGCGTGTAGTTGATTATGGCGAGTCGAAGTGTCGTAATGTGTGTAAAACCGTTGTGTAGTTTCGATTCCTTGGGTTTGTGTGTAGTGTAGTTGAAGGGTGGCATTTTTCTTCCTTTTGGTGGTTCGATTTTGTTGTCTGGTTGGGGAGTTGTTAGGTGTTAGTGGGTCGGTTTGGTTTGTGTTAGGTTTTGGGTTAGTGTTTCTTGTTGGGTTTAGTGTCAAATTACATTTGGCACTATGGCTATGGTGGCGTTGTCTGTCGTCTGTTTTGGTATTGGTTGTATGGGTAGAGAAGCGGTGTTCTCTATCCTTTTCGTATTTTTTTATGCCTTGTAGCGTTACTTTTTTTGTTTATTTCGTGTGGTCAACTTGTCGGAGGCCAGCACTTTGTTCGTAGTCGTTGTTGATGGTTCATGGTTATTGTTTTACACACATTTTTGATGATTTGTTGATCCTTTTATATTGGTCTCTCTGGCAGAGGCCAACTTTCGACTTTTTTCGTTTCTTGTGATTATGGGAATGTATTTTACTCTGTGGTTTCGACCTCGGCGGGTCTCATCAGGCATCGTGTGATAGTGTGGTTACTTGTTGGTGTCGATGGCTAGTGGTCTTTCCTCCCCGTCCGTTCGTCGGGGAGGGAGATTTTTCCCGTTCTTCTCTCTCTACATCCAGCCGTTTTCCTACCTCCTCCACTTTGAATGTATGTGGGTAAATTTTCTCCGTTTGTGTAACCTCGTGTAAGGTTTGCGTTGGGAGAAAATTTATGATGTGGCAATGATGTGGCGGCTGTAGGTTGATCCATCTAGTGTGTCATTGCCTTTATTTCATCGTTTTATCCGTATCTGTTATCCATTGTGTTGAGTCCTTCTGGGGCTTGTGTTTTTAGTTTGTGAATCCAGTTGAATTCTATTTTGTTTCTTAGTCTGCTTGCTTCGTTGCTGTTTGGGTGTCTGAAGATGTAGTCCAATATATGTACCTGTACGTCGCTTCTCCCGTTGTGGTCTGTTTGGTTATAGTGTGCAGATACGTTATTCTTGCCGTCATTTTTTCTAATGCAGTTTAGGTGCTCCCGGATTCTTTCCTTGATTTTTCGTTTTGTCTGGCCTACAAATTTTCTCCCAATGCAAACCTTACACGAGGTTACACGAACGGAGAAAATTTACCCACACTGAACAAAGTTAGTTCCAGATTGCTTGCATACATTACAAAAATTATTGAAATGAGAATATTTATGGCATTTCTTTCCCCATGTGGGACAGTCATTCACTCTTTTCTAATGAGGAGTGTCCCTACAACCAGGACATGATGTCTTCTTGTTAGAAGATGTTTCTTTAGACCTTGGTGCATACTGTCTATTTTTGCCTCATCTCCTTGCCACAGTAGGCATGGATTGAGCCATCACTTTACCTTGGCAACTTGTTAATTCTACAGTACTTGCAAACTTCTTAAGAGCAGTCAGCTGCATATTTAGTTCAGTAAGTCCTTTTTGGTGAACCTTCTGTTCCCAGTATTTGGGTGAGGGGGCTTCATACTAGGGATCCAAGGGGGAAAGCCCCTGGATGCACTTTCATGCGAGAAATTATGTAAGTTATATGCAAGATTTAATGTCAAAGGGGTGGGGGGGTCACTGTCATCTGAGGCCATCTTGGAATGCAAGAAGGGATCCAACAGTAAAGCTTTTCCTTGGTGTTCAGGAGGCAAAACACTTGCCTTTTACTGGACGCAGGATTTTTTTTTTTCGACAAGAGGCTTTTCACTCATTAGGCTACATGGGAAGTTTGCCAGGGTCCATGGACAAGATCTATCTGAGGGTCCAGGAGACAAAGCCCACAGAAACATTTGGCTTTTTACACATTCTGCAAGATGTCTCTTGGATTTCGTTTCAGGGACCAGGATAGTTACTGATCTGAGACTATTTATGAAGATGGCAAGGGGTCCAGGGGAAAAGTGTCCCCTGAAGAGCACTATTTTTTGCTTTGATGAATGACATGGGAACAAGGGCATATTGAGAGGGTTTTTTCTCAGAAGAGAGGGGCACACCTGGATCTGCCTTACCTGTATCCCTCAAGTATGTGCTCCCTCCCCCTCCCCCCCCCCCCCCAATAGTTTTCAATAGCTATATGTGTTAATAGCCCTTTCGTCTATATTGCTGTAACATCTTAACTATAGCAGATAGATAAATGAATAAAGAGTGTAGAGAAAGAATTCAGTCACAACAGACCATCCTTGGGAATATTTCGTGGGGGGGGGTGCTCGTGCCTCCTGTGCCGCTCCCCTGTATATGGGTCATTCCACCAGAAAATGTACTTTTGGTAAAAAAGGGGTAAAAAATTTAATTTGCCCAAACCAAATTTTCTTTTACTTGTGTGCAAAATATACACTTTCAAGTTTTAGGAAAACATGATTCAGCTGGGATATTAGTGGGGGGTCAGTTTTTGTAAGGCTGCAAAAATTGTAAATATTATTGCCGTCACGTCCGACATATAAAAAAACACTCATACAAAAGTTGATGATAGAGAAATATATTTTATTTTTTGTAAGACATCAAGTTTGTACCCAGTATGTCAAGCATAGTCTGATACTATAGACAAGTGGAAATAGTGAACTACTAATACAATCTTTTTCTGTGCTGCCTCAAAGATGCACATATAGAAGGTGTTCTCCAAGGGATTACAAAATGAATTTTGTTTTTTCTGTCACTATCTAAATA
Organism: Alentia gelatinosa; assembly: GCA_950022655.1. Classification (NCBI taxonomy): domain Eukaryota; kingdom Metazoa; phylum Annelida; class Polychaeta; order Phyllodocida; family Polynoidae; genus Alentia; species Alentia gelatinosa. The sequence continues at coordinate 162,202,737 of OX465579.1, forward strand.
CAAAAGTTTCACGTTTTTAAATCACAGAATTACTTTTATAGGTTATATACATGATCTATGTCAAATTAGAAGATGTTCCATGCATTATTTCTTGAGCTAATAGCTTCTGGGAAAAAGGTTTAAAAATCTCTCGGACGTGATATTTTTAATAACGAACGTGATTGAACAGTAAATTCCACTTTCTTGATGAGAAATCCGAAATATGTCCCAAATTATTAAAAGTTCATGTTTCCTTTTGAAAATACATACATTATCTTCAATTCAACCACATATAAGAGTATCTTAAATGCCAATGACCTGTTATTTTTCTTGAAAAACTACAAAGAATGTCCAACTCTTTCTTTCTGATCACACTCAGAATAAAGTAAAGTACATTTATCTCTTACATTTTGTGCTAAAAACTGTCTAGAAACCTTTTTTCTTTGCTTTTAAATGCAAAAAATGCTAACTTTAACCTTAATATTCATTGAAATACCACATTTTGTGTAGACATTATAAATCTCTTGGACGTGATATTCTTGATAACGGATGTGACAGACCAGTAACTTCCACTTCCACAAACATGAAATATGGACCAAAATCTGAAAAACTTTTGTTTGTTTTTGCTAATATATACATGATTTTCAATTCAACGACCTATAAGAGTACCTTAAATGCCAATGACCTGTTTTTTTTCTGGAAAAACTGCAAAGAATATGAAACTCTTACTTCTGATGCCACTCACAATACAGAAGAGTACATTTTTCACTTACATTTTGTGCTAAAAAAATAACCTTAATATTCATCCAAATGCCACATTTTGTGTGTACATCATAAATCTCTTGGACGTGATATTTTTAATAACGGACGTGACAGACCAGTAACTTCCACTTTCTTGATCACAAACATGAAATATGTACAAATTGCTGAGAAAATCTTCTTTGGTTTTGCAAATATATACATCAGCTTCAATTCAAACATATATAAGAGTATCTTAAATGCCAATGACCTGGTTTTTGGGGGAAAACTGCAAAGAATATCAAACTCTTGCTTCTGATACCACTCAGAATACACAAGAGTACATTTTTCATTTACATTTTGTGCTAAGAACCATCTGCAAACCTTTTCTCTATCTTTTTACTTTTATCTTTTTCTCATCTCCTTGTTCCTCCAGTCCTTAGATGAGTCCTTTGGAGGTTTCCTCTCATCCGGAGGTAACGGTTTACACCCCATGCTTTCAAGGTATGGCTCATATGTAGGGGGCCATCCATAAAGTATGTATGCACTGAGGGGGGGGGGTAGTGGGGATAGGGTGGTTAAAATTTTGTGCATAGGCTACTTCTGTGTTTTATTGTGAAAAAAAATAAGGCATGGGGGGGTTGGTAGGGTCGAAAATTTGAGATATTGTGTGTACATACTTTATGGATAGCCCTAAAACTGAAAAAAGAGAAAACAAACAAATTAGCAAACTACCTAATAAATAACATTCAAAAGGTACATTTGTTTTCAAAAATTGTGTTCTTTGTATGACTATTGTTCAGACTTATATTTAGAATAGATATTTTGCCCACGAACTTAATATGATGGCTGTAAGAACAAAAATATTACCAAAATCAGATTTTTGCCAAAAATGTCAAAAAAAGATTTCCTCAAAATGATTTATTTTTTTCATCACACCATAGAATATAACCGTCTTCAGTATTCCAGGTGATTTTATCCAAGGTTTGTCCAAGTCTTATAGTTCAGGTATGGTTTTGAGAAATCATGCATCACGTCCGACATGAAAATAAACCACTATAGGTAGTAGCTCAATCTCATAATCATTTCAATTTTCGATTAGATATGGAGTACAATAGGCAAACATTAAGAAAAATCAAAACAGATGATCCTAACCCTCATTTTCATACTTGTTATGGGTGAAACCAAACTGGGCGTCACGTCCGACATATATATATCGGACGTGACGGCAGCTACAAAAATGCATGAAAAAAATATATTTACATGTGGACTTTCTTCACTTTTTCTCCCTAGACTTATGAAATGACACTTGGTGCACATAATGAACAACTTTCGTTACTGTATTCTTGTAATTTAATCTCATTCAAACATAGTTCCTAGTCAATTCGATGAAAAAACTTCACCCATATCACGTCCGTGATGGCTACTACCACATGATAGGTGTACAACCTGAGTCCAGATACTACACAGTCTTTTAAACATACATTTTGTCATTGGGAATAGATCGTAATATATATATATTCTGCACCTCTTTGCACATTTTCTCATAGATCAATCGAAAGAAGAATTTCCATGTCGGACGTGATATGGCTAAACTAATTTATTTGAAAAATTCACTAAGACATTGAAAATACCCCCAACCTTTCCAGTAGTGGCCATGTTGGGAACTCATCAATCTACTCTTTTATTCAAACCACAAACTTTCGGTAAATACTTGTGAACTTTTCAAGAAAATGGATTCTACAGAATCACAAACTCCAAGTTATCACTATTAACACAGAAAATCATGTCCAGGATGGAAAAATAATGCTAGCATCGAAGAAATCTGGACTACTCACATGAGCTGGATGTCTCCTCAAGCCGCTGAACCGCCGGAGTGGAGGCGAATGCACAGTTAAAAGGGATAACATCTGGTTCTTGTGATCAGCTTTCCCGCCTTCGATTGATCTCTCGGACGTGATAAATATCACGGGCGTGATTCCTTCAAAATTACTTTCCCTGTTCTCGCATAGTGAAGGCACTTTGGAAGCATTTTATTACTCTTACACTACAGACCCTATGGCCACATTATTCAGTAATTTTTGTACCAAGTTAGCACCAATATGGAGAAGTGGAGAGTGCTAAATGCAACTCATCACATCCGTGATATCAATTGTGTAAAATCGATTTTTTTTTGTAATTCGGCTGGGAAAAAAACCCTGTTGCAGTTGGCCTAAAATCATATACATATGTGAAAAATTGATGTATGTCCAGAGTTTTAAGTGCATGTTTGGGAAATATACCATTAAAATATATTGTCATCAGGCTATGCCAAATATAACCTATAGCATTTGCTGAAAAAGCACACTTTTCATTGAAATACACTTTAAAATTTTGCGGAGCCTTAGAAATAAGGGAAAATACTACTAAACAACAGCCAATTTACATAACTTCAGGAAATAAATCAATTAGGGAAAATATATTAATAGTTTCCACAAAAGAAATAGTGCTAAACTTTAGAAATATCAAAAAGACATGCACTTTTTTGCTAATTTCTCACTTTGAAAGTCCACAGATTAAAAAAAAATGCAGATAGACCAATAAAGGTAATGATTTTCTGAAAGGGCAGGGTGTTTTCTTTGCACAGAAAAAAAAAATTTTAAAAATTCATTTATAATGAAATTATAGCCCATTAACCCCCAAAAAGTATGATTTTCACCAAAAGTACATTTTCTGGTGGAATGACCCATATACACCCTTTTCCATGCTAAAAAGTCGGATTTAGCCATTTTTCAGAGACAAAATATTAAGGCTTTGCAACGGTTGCGCACTAAAAAGTGAGACTCGTTTTTCTAAGGTGAAAATTCAAGGATTAGGCATTGTTGTAAGCTAAAAAGTCAGACTTTAACATACTCCTCTGGTAGCGGAATAGTTTGAGTCTGTAGCAGGTGTAGTGCCAAAATCGGTTACCCTGCCAAAAATGGTAATTATCGCCCACTAGTATCTTGTGCGCATGCGCGAACATACGCAGTGATGAAATTTGCCGAAATTAAGTATATCACGATATGTAATTCTCATGTCTAAATACTACTCTTTTCATTTATTTACATTAAAATCATATCAAAATAGTAGTACGTCCGATAGTCTGTGAAATCTGACCGGAAGAGCGTGTGCAGACGCATTCGCGTATTGGGTGGGCGATATTTTTACCATTTTTGGCAGGGTAACCGATTTTGGCACTACACAGGCCTAAACTAGATTACAGGTACTATGAAATCAGACTTTGACATTTTTAAATGCAACTAGCGACTTCGTCGAGTCCAATGGAAAAATACAGAAAAACGAGTTATCGGACTAACAATAGCGGGATACGAACCCGCGACGCTTGCATTCCCAGCCCAACGCTCTGCTGACAACTCCACAGAGACATATGATCAATCTGGGCCAAATACTTAGGCTGTTTGGAGGGAGGGTAATCAGCGGAAATTTGTTAGGGCTACCAGCGAAGGTTGAGATCTCATTGGTTTCTCACGAGAAAAATAGATCAGAAAACTACAATACTAAACTTTGATTTTGGCATGGTGTGAAATGAATCATAAGAGAAAACGTATGTCTGAGTATTGAAATACAAAAAAGAGTAGCAGTTTACAGTTTAGTACTGCACGAGAATCTCACTCTCGTGGGCATTCAATCTCCAGGCCTAGGTCGGGTTCACTATGTCTCTATGTACGGGAGCAACTTCAAGCGGATATTACGGAAATCTACACGTTTTATATGTGGTAGGTAAAAAGATCAGTTGTTTGTGCTCTGATCTCCACTGTATCTACCCTTCCTTCAGTAAATTTGTAGCTGCTGTCTATTTTTGGGGAGCAGCAGAAAGTGTGTGTGGGGAGGGGGGGGCTACCCTCCCCCTGCCCCTCCCCTATTCTGAGGGCACTGCTCAAGTTTGGCTGGTTCCCCCTGCTGCTAAGAGCTAGTCTAATTCCGCCGTGCCCCCTAGCGGATGACCGGGGAACCAGCGTATGCTCAAGTCTCTCCCTCTTCATTCCCGCTTTCAGTGCTCAACACAGTATGGCAGCACCGTCCGTTCCCGAAGTCGATCTGAGTTTCGCTTCATGATATTTTTAGATCATGTGTTTAGATATACTTATCACCTGACACGATGTACAGACGTTACCTGGTGGGTCCTAGGGGCCACGTGTACGTCTTTTTGATTACCTAGACATCTTTTGAAATTTTGACAGCCAATAGACTGGTTCCCTGCCCTAGACAGCCAACTGCTTAACCACTCTCACAGCAGATCTTTCGCAGCGCTAGGAGAATGCTAAATACCTGCAGTGGGATTGCAGCGTAACATAGAATCTGTTTCGGAGAGTGGAGTTTCAATGCTAAAGGGGAATTCCCATGTTTTCTAAACCAAAGACACGTCATGCTTTCGGTTTCGGCCTCATTTTCAGAAAAGGTTTACTCACACTGCCGAGCAGACATTGGCCTGCTACACTTGGGCGCCTCAACTCTGAGAAGATTGTCGGAGCGTCAGTCCCGCGAAAATTATAGGAAGAAGAGGCGTTGTCATATCGAGTACTGTCACAGTATCACATGTAAGTAGAGTTGGCATCACTACTAGTATTGAGTATTATTTTTATTTTCACTCTACCACTTTACTAGTAGATCTTGGCCTACAGTACAGAGTTAGACTGTTGGTTGGAATCAGTTTAGAGATCCTCAGCATATGATTATTATGATTATGATCTATGCAAAATATTGAAATTAGCCTAACGGTACCGTAATGATCAGGCCTGTCTTTCCAACATAGGGTTTTGTAGAGCTCTGAGGAATGTTTCCTTCCGAAAATCAACAAAAACTGTGATTTTCACTTTGTTCAAAATGTGGGAGACACAATTTTAAACCAATTGTATTTATTAACATGTTTAAAGCATATGTCATGAGAAGTGTAGACAATATAATTTAGAAAATTGGTAAAAGATTGAAAAAATATTGAAATGGTAAAAATTATCCAGGACCTTCAAATTTTCCAATATAGAGACCCATAGAGCATGTTGTTCAACATCCCGACTTTTAGAGGAAAATACTAATGAAATATATAGTGAGAAATTAATTTTTCTTTATTGTACGATGTTGACCAGAATCCTGGGCCCTGTTTTTCAGTCGAGACGATCTCAAGTTGAGACCGTTTGAAAGGCAAAGTGTTTTTCAGTTGAGATGATCTCTAGGGATCTCAGCCTGAGACTGAGATGAGACCATTTGGGGTGATTTGGGTGTTTTTCAGTTGAGATCATCTCAAGGGATCTCACGTGAAATGGTCTCCCAAACGGTCTCAATCTGAGACCAGTTGAGAGTTGTCATAACTTTTTTTTCAGGTGCTAAAACTTATTCAAATTAGAAAATATTTAGCGTGAAAGGTATTAATAATCTGACATACCTATATCCCAAATTTCATAGTTTTCCTGTGGTTATTAAGACCACGATAAACATTTGTCTGGAAATCTAGAAATAGGCAGGCACTGCACCACTCAGGTAGCTTTTGTATCCTACTGTGATGCACGATTTTATTTGAGCAGGGTGAGGTCAAGGTCATTCCATATTTGAACACCCATTCAAAAAGTAAAACATGTCTCACTTATTGAATACTCAACGGAAAATTATGAAATCTTAGGATTGGATCAAATGGACATGGACAATTATTCGCTGTAAATATGGTCTAATTTGAATAAGTATAAGTATTTCAAATCAATAATTTCCGATTGCAGAATCTTGAACCCTGTAGGAAATGATCTCTAGGGATCTCAGGTTGAGATCGTTTTAGCTGAGATCCGCTGTGGCTAGCTGAGACCACGTCTGAAAAACACCTGCAGCCATTGATCTCCCAAACGGTCTCAGTATCGCTCATGGATCTCAGCGGATCTCAGTTTGAGATCGTCTCGACTGAAAAACAGGGCCCAGGCTGTGATACCCGAAATTTCAACACAATCTGATTATCCATTCTGATATCAGAACATTATGATTCCATGATGATATTTTTCCCCCAAAAAAGAGGTTGTTGGACAACACACCTCTAAAGGATGTATAAAAGAAATAATAATCATAATAGAATAACAAATATCCCTGGTTATGTTAAGTACCCCTACCACTCATGAATACCCAGGTTGGTTTTTTTTCTAAATAAAAAAATATACCTTTTATTGTTCAAAAACTGAGCACGTGTTGTCCGACACCCTGGGGTGTCGGACAACATGCTGTTTTATAAGTTATGAATTTGGGGTTGTTTTTTATCAGTAATTGAGTGGTTTGCTTGTGAAATATAGCTTATTATCATTTTATTAAAAATATAAAGGATTATAGCCTCAAATATTATTTTTCTCATCGTTCTGAGTAATTCTATTAACGTGTTGTCTGACACCCCTCGTGTTGTCTGACACCCCTGTGTTGCCCAACACCCCAAATATGGTTTAGAGCTTTTATTTTAAATCTAATATATGTAAAAGGTTTTCTGGATAAAATATAATGTGTGTCACCATATAATATTAGTCTTTCTTAAGTTATAAGCATTTATAACATTTCTTGAAATTTCAAATATTTAGGGGGTTGGACAACATGCAGTATTTATATACTCAACTTCAAAAGGCTCTCAAATCTAAACCATTCATCTGATTTTGTTGGAATAATGTTTTTCTGGAAGGTACTTAGTAGGTGACTAACATAGAATATAAAAAGAAGTATTATTCTAAAAACAATTTTGGGTTGTCTGATCCCAGGATCCAAGCGGAATTTAGCAGGTCTAAAAAATCCGACCCAGAAATGTTCGAACTCTTCATTTCTGAACTGCGGATTTATTACCGGTATTGAATCATATGATCACCGGTAGCGTACCTGTTATCGATTTTCTATGGGATTTTCGTTTCCTCATGTTATCAGTGGTGATAACATTCACAAGGACAGATGCATATTTCTAACATAACATACATTTGTAAGTTGTACTTAACACCACCAAAAGAGTAGAGCCCTACTTTGTTAAAATTCTTAGATGAAAGTGAAAGTAAATTTGTGAAGAATGTATTGGGATCAGCAATGTCGCATATATATTTATATCGAAACCGCAAACCTCCATAACACCATACACCTGCTTGGTCTATTTGGTTATTCCCCTTTTACATTTGAGCCGCTGGTCTAGATCAATGGTGTGGTGAAAATATCTTCCTATCATTTAAGAAATCTGACGAAATTCAAACACAAATATCAGCGGGTCGGAGTGGTCAATCTTCTGCATGTTCAGTATGATTATTAGTTATATGTGCCCCTTACTCATGTTGAAGCTTTATTGCTTAATTCCTATGGGAAGTGAAGTTCCGAATTCGGTACAACATGTCCATAGTTGTCTTAGACCTACAGTTTGAACACCATTTTCAACCACGTGACCCTAAGATTGTCGTGACTATAGCACACCTGACAGCACCTTAAGCGTTGTAGGCCTAAGATCATTTGCAGATCCTCTAAGATATCACGTCTATAGAGCACTGATGCCTCTAAGATGTCGTTCGTAATGCTTGTCGTAACTGAATAATAGGGCCCTGGTCATCCAAGTCCATGGTCTTACATTATGCAAGACCTTATGAGGCTTCACATTGTTTTTACACCAAAAAGCCATGAGGCCAAGCTTCTTGAATAATAGCAACCTTATTGACTTCGGCCATGGTATGTAATCATTTATTATATACCCGTAATTAACCCTTTAGAGGTGGGGATCTTTGGCATTCACATAGGTCAGGACAGATATTAGGGTAATTGAATCGCACATGATTGAATAATCGTATGGAATTATGACACACATTAGCAGAGGAAATACATTCTTATCCCAGGTAAGCTCAGTAGTTATTGCCTATTGTATTTTCATCTTTATTTCAAATCCCATTTTTCCCAAGAAAAGGAAGATTATGAATCTCCAAAGATTATTGTTTTTTTTTAATTTTGCAGTTATCCCCACAATATGGAACCAGGGATGGACCGTTCATGGCACCAAAATGATAAACTCCAGAAAGCTCTTCTGAAATTTCATGAAGAATATGCTTCATTCCCAAGGAATAAAGTAGCAGCTGCACAATTGCATCATGTACAGACAATGTCAACTATCAGAAAATATTTACAAAGCGAGAAACTTGCCCTTGAATTTCAATTCACCGGGAGTACATATGAAGGTATCAAAGTGCCATCAACTGATGTAGAATTTGATGTAATGGTAGTTCTGGCTGGTGGCAAAGAGATCACAGCAACAGAGAAATTGCCACTTTATGCAGAACTACATACATCATCTTCATATGAACCCCTTTCTAAAATGTCTGATGCTTCTGGTGTACTCATACCTAAGAAAGCAGCAGAGTATTTCTTCAGCAAACTGCAACGTACAATCAACCGATATTCAGATCTGGAAAGCAAAATCAAGTTGAGGATGCATGGCCCTGCTGTACAGATGGATGTGTACAAGGATAACTATAAGAAGAATCTATTCTACTCTGTTGACATGGTACCTTCATTCTATGTGTATGAGGGATTCCTTTCTGGTAGCAACTATTATGTTGCAAAGGGATTTAAGGAAGCTGAAGAATCCAGTAACCCATGTACTTGGAGGAAGTCCTTCTCCCTCGACGAAAAGTCTGAGATTCAGACAATTGACAGTGGTAACCAGTGCCGTAAGCAGTGTATGCGAATACTGAAGGTAAGTGCACTTCCATGAAGGAGGTCTTAGTAATCAAATGTTCATAGCAGAAGTGTTGCCCTAAGACACTGTTGCCAGGTGGCAGAGGCTGGCATTAAAACATGTGTTTAAGCATCACTCAACTAGGGGAGCGGCCACATCAAAAGCTTCCCTTAGATATTAAACCATGGAAACAAAAGGACTCTGACCGCAGATGACAACACCTTCCAAAATACAATTCTTTAAAGAGAGAAAGATACCTAGACAATAATCTGCAAGCAAACCTTTCTCTGCTGGAGCTCAAGTGAGTGTTAAAATCTCCATTGGCCTCTTACTGACCAGTAACAAGAAGGACACTTTATAGATTGAATGAGACATTCCTTGGTAAAAGGTGATATTTGACCTAAAGTCTACGATATTACAGGACCGTAAATTTTAACCTATACATTTTAACTGATTCACCAATCTTAGATAAATGATTGATGAATATTATCTGCATTTAAAGGCTAAATCTGAAATCTCAAAACTGTTCTATGCCCTACAGATGACGTGATACACATTACCATATATTTTCTATGCTAAGTCTATGGCAGAAAAACGTTAGGGGTGAGGTAAATGGTGTTTTATCCTACCCCTAATAAAAAAGACTCCAAAGGCTTTAACGTGGGATTTGTTTATGTCACGGGCGTGACATGAAGTGTTGTTTATGTCACTACCTTCTAATTCTGAAAAAATGTGGAAATGGGGTAGGATAAAACCTAGACGCCACTCGTTTGGGTTTACTAATGTCACTCATTTTGTTGGCTCTATAATTTCATGAGTCAAAGACGAGTGATATTACAGAGCCAACAAAATGCGTGACATAAATAAACTCAGACTCAAACTCGTGAGGTCTCTTGATATAAGTATGCTATTATTACCATTATTGTATATCATAGTGCTGATAATTAACGAATGCAATATTCGACAAATATTGATTTTAATTAGATGGTCTTAATTACAGGTTCTACGTGATGAAGAGGCAGGTCTTCAAGCTATCAACTCTTACATTATCAAGACAGCTGTTCTCTCTCTGAACAGAGACTACAACCTGAACTGGAGCCAGAAGTATCTTGGTCAACGTTTCATTGATATCCTGAAATTCTTGGCAAAGGCATTTGAGAACTGCAGGCTACCACACTATTATGAGCAGAACTTCAATATCTTAGAGAGCATGTCACCAATACATCTGATGAACATGGAGACGAGGCTGAAAGAATTGATTCGCAGTGAGCAGTATTTTCATGAGGCACTATCACTCAGCAGATCCCATGTAGAGTTCGTGCAGTATGGGAGTCGGTCTGCAGATGCATGGTTCACTGATAGTCCACAGTACATGGGCAATGTCAATAGCTCACACAGAGTTTGTTCTCCTGATGTTGGAGCTACCTTCTATGATGAACCAGAGAGAACCACTGCAAGGTCAGAGGGTGGGTCACACCTTGGTGCATTGCTGCTTGGTGGAGCAGCTCTGGCAGGTGCTCTGTGGTTAGGAGCATCCTTGCTTGACAAAAAGGATTCAAAAAAAGAACATGAGAAAAAGTAAACCCATAGTAGCAATCCAGCAAAGCCGCCAAATAGAGAGTGAACGTTATGATTCAGTCACAAAAGATTTTGATATCCACAGATATATGCTTTCTTTCGGAAAATAATATAGGATATTTGTAAAGTGCAGTGCATGTATATTGTAGATGATAGATGATAGATATTGTAGAGTCCTAAGCACATATGCTATTAGGAAAATCTTATTAATGAATAAATACAAATTAAACCTATATGCTATGAGTAACAAGTCACAGTCGATTGTGTATTTATGTAATGTCGCTCTAGAATATCAAATTTGAAATTCACCCTAGGTAGCAATATTAGTGAATAGGCCAAATCTTGATGTTATTCTTTTAATCTAATGTTATCTAATGAAGATGTGACGTTGTTTGGAGGATGACTATAAAGAATGTTATAAGGTATGACCATATGATGATGCCGTGTAACTTTAAGCAACAACTAGGGTATATGTCCTGCAAATCTTTACTGAATTCCAAAGATGACCAACTTGTAATAGTACATGTATGTATGGATTGATTTGTAATAAAATTATATTGAATTGATAGTCACAGCTTGTTGTCAATTGAACAACTGATAATTAAGGAAAATGGTGTTGCACTTTTATTACCGATATTTGAACAAAAAAAAAGGTATAAAACATGACAACAATAGTATAAACTGCTGAAAATACGATGTACACACTATTAACTAAAGTCCTGGCCCCACTGGTGCAACAGAAACGGTATACACATGTAGTGGGGCGGGAATCCAGCAGTGTTTGTCTGTTCCTCGGAAGGTGGCGCGGAGAGTCCCTCCGAGGTACAATTTGTTGCTGAGAAAATGTACCCTCCACGGGGGGGGGGGGGGGGGGTGGTAGGCTGAACCCACTGTGCGATACGAGAATCGCACTTTGAATAGAGGCCTTTAGGATATTCGCGGTAATGTTCACATCAAAGGGGATTCATCTCAGCAAACAGGCGGTGCACAGTGGACCTACAAAACGCATGTGATTCCTGCACCAACTACCACTGTGTACCCTTGCGATAAACTATCTCATAGTGGGTCATGGCCTAAATTGACATTCACATGGTGGGATTCACATACCTCAAAGGGTATTTGTCTGAGACAAACCCTGCTGAGATTCTGCACTGGAACACAATCTCCTCGTCTGAATTGTATGGTTACATCTATGTACTGTTAACCCTTTCTGGCAGGGCAATGCCATATGGCATTCCCCTGGCCATGGCAGGACAATGCCATATTGCATTCCCCTGGCCGTGGCAGGACAATGCCATATGGCATTCCCGTGTGCATAGAAGAAAAATGCTGTATTTATTCCTTTGTAACTTTTTGGAAAATTATTGCAGAACTATAAAAATTGCAGGACATACCAGGCCATATGTTGCCAGTGACTCCTCAAAATTACAGAAAGTTCTGATAAGAATTCAGATTTGTTGGACATTTCAAATTTGTAATATTTTTTAACAAGATTGACTACAAAAGCCGGTCATACAAACATCACAATTGGTTCTGGTGCCTACTGTAGTATGGGTACATGGTGAATGATGTGTGGCTCTTTAAGGGTTAATTGCTGTCTTGTATTTATGTATTCGATCCTTCACAGTGTGTAACATGACAAAGACACTTGAACTCTTGAAACAGAACAATATCAAATAAGTTCAGAGTCAAATGACCTGCTTAATACTTATCAAAATCCCATATCAACTATTTTAAGTGAATGCTTGCCCAATGGTAAGTCTATAGCTGATTATGAATGATCGAATTTTTTTTCACCAATGTATGTCCTAATTGCACGCTTTTGCATTGTTTGGATCGGTGCAAGGAAGAACGTCCCAGCCAGGATGATTTGTACTAAATCCACTTTTTCTGAATTTAAAAAAAAAAAAAAAAATCTCCCTGAGACGAGTATTTTGCCCTGCAATTGTCGGCAACAATTACCCCTACTAAAGTACAGAATCCCATGAAATTTTGATTTTAAACATATTTAGAATCTATGGGGTCATTTTGGTGAAACAAATGGACCTGCTGCAGAGTCGTCAAAAAAGTATCTGCCCTAGCCAATAGGAGACCAGCAAAACATTATGTTTGTAAGACCCCTCACCTCAAGGGTACTTGAGTCCCATGGTGAGTGTTCACTATTAACTATCTGAGGTTATGTGCCTTGTATGTCCTTCCATGTGAATCGAATTCACTATTTTTCCTTGAGACGGTAAAAGCACTTTGCCATGAGAATTTTGTACCAAAGTAGAATTGTCTGAGACTAGTGGAAAGCTGTGAAGTACACCAGTCTCAGGTACATTAGTCTCTGTGTGAGTACCACTTTAGATGACAGGTTATCAGCGATGATTTTAGTGATTATTCTGAATTAATTGCAATTTCGGTTGACCTCGTAATACACTCGCTAGCGCTCGTGTATTACTACGCGTCAACCTCTCGTGGTTTACGGCCGCCTGTCCACAAAACCATCGATTATTGTCTATATATGTGTGACGTTATATGGAAATGTACTTCTCATATTGCATATATCAACTGCACTCACAAGGAATCCATGTCATATCAAGATTACTTGTCCATGCCCCATCTCTTACTAGCAATGTGCCCCGTTGAGAACTGATCAACACACCACAATCTCAGCCTGTTATACCCTCTCACGGCGCCAATTGCAGCGCCGGGACCTTCACCAGTAGTGTGTGACCACTCTATACGGCATATAGCCTATGATCCATGGGGGCTGCCATGACGCCACCCAAGTAGGTGTTGTTCGCTAATGGAGGTGAAAAAGTAGGTGTTCTTCACTAATGGAGGTGCAAAAGAAGTGAGTGATAATTGGGAAGTGTCACAACTCTAGGACTTGCTCACATATGTATTTAAAGTGTTCCATGTGAAAAACATCATGTCCTGGGTTTAATCGTTACCTCATCCTACTCTGCGATGGGTGTAGAGAGTCAAAGGAAACATTGTAAAGCATTGAAAGGCAGTTGAATTTTGTAAGAACAAAGAGTCAGAATATAGATCTGCCCCCCCCCCCAGAAGGGGCCTGCCATACTGCTAGCCACCTAGTGACTGCATTATGAACTAACAATGTCTCTGTCCCCTTTATATACAGGCTTGCCGCACTCTCCCCCCAGATCTTTCGCGGCGCTAGCGCTGGCTTAGTCTCTGCCCCAACCCAGAGCCTGTTCCCTGGGTATCCAATACAATACAGAGGAGACCAGCGAACTTTTCAGATTCAAAACAAGGCAACTGCCAAAAGTCATACAAGTCAAGCAACTCACATATCATGAGTATGGAAATATAGGAATTGTAAAGGAGCTTTACAGACGATCCGGTTGTTTCATATTCATACTTAAACCATTTTATAATGGGAATCCACAGTTGATTAGACTGCCCCTTCAGAGGAGCACATGGCCATTGTTGACAAAACAAAGCCTTGCAACACATTATGTGCTTTCCACTGAAGGAAGTAATCCCAGAGAATGTGTCTTGTTTGAAATAAATCATAACAGAAATGAGAGTATTTTATTTACCATATAAATATGTTCATCTCTATTTACAAGTAGAACACAAAATACCCCCAAAAGCTCTCAGAATTTAGGATATTTCAAAAACTGGCGTAGGGGCCAGATTTGAGCCCAAACAGGCAGGTTGGGGCAGAGATACAAGCGACCGCAGGAAGTAGAGCGCAGGGTCTCTGCTGGGAGAGTGGGCTTGCCGCTCACTGTGTAAGAGGTGGACCTATTTTTGATAAACTTATCGTTAGGAGTGAATACTTTATGACAGCTTTAAAGGCATAAGCCGGAGTGATAGGATTAGTTACTTGGTACCAATAACAAAAAATGAAACAAATATCCAGACCGGCTGCTCCTAAACTCTCTATCTATTTTCCTGTTATATTCAGGAGATGGCTAAGATGGTGGATAAACCATGGCATGAAAGTGATGATCTGCAGCGAAAGTTGTCGCAGTTCCATCAAAAAGAGGCTTCTTTCCCCAAGGGTGAAGTAAAATGCGCACAACGTCATTTTGAGCGCATTATGCAGGATCTTCGATCGGATCTTCAGGACCAGGGAATAGCAAGGCAGTTCGAGTACACTGGAAGCAGCTATGAAGGAATCAAAGTGCCATCAACCCCTATGGAATTTGATGTCATGGTGGTGTTGAGCAAAGGAGGGGAAATTCGAGCCAAGGAAATACAACCCCTGTATGCGGAGCTCTCCACGCCTTCCAGATCTGAGCCACTATCAAAGATCACTGATGATTCTGGGAGACTCCAGCCTAAGAGAGCTGCAGAGTATTTCTTCAGCAAACTCCAACGTACAATCAACCAATATGGAGACATGAAAAGCACAATCAAGCTGAGACTACATGGTCCTGCAGTACAGATGGATATCCACAAAGAACCTGATATGAAGAAACTCCTCTATTCTGTAGATATGGTGCCTTCATATTTTATTGCAGATGGTCCTGTCGGAGATGGAGGATACTATGTTGCAAAGGGGTTCAAAGATACCGGAGACCAGCAAGAATACCCCACCTCCTGGAGGAAATCCTATTCTCTGAAGGAAAAGTCAGATATTCGGACCATTGATAAGGGCAACGAATGCCACAAGCAATGCATGCGTATGATGAAGGTAATATTGCAATTTCTTTCTTAAAGGCTTCTTCACGTGCTATGCTAGTAAAGTATTCCTCTTGCTTTATATATCACACACATAGCATTCATGAGCTGAACATGACGTCCGATAAAGATTAGGTAGAAATGTTTTCTTGTTTTCACTGCAAGCCACATAATGGCAAGTATGCTAACCCTTCTATTTCTTTCTATTTCCCGGATACTAACTTTTGGTATGTTGGAAGTGTTTCCGAATTTTTGTTGCAGAAGAGAATTCCCATGTGAAATTCTAAAGCTACTCACGACCAGCTGATAGCAAACTCGTCCAAAGTGCGATTACTTCTAGTTTAGTGTTAGTGTAAGATAAATGTGTTCCGATTGTCTATAATTTCTGACACTGTGCAATGTAGTGCATCGAGAGGCCCTGAATTGATATCGTATATAGTGGACGCCGGACCCAAATATATTATTTCCCTTATTGTTTAGTACATGTACATGAAATATCCAAATGGCGCCGAGGCGCTATATATAATGCATTAGGTTATACAGGAGAATTACGGCAATCCTGACATACTCTCCGAACGCAGGGGCCCACATTTCACTACAGTATTTACAATGGTTCTTGTCATCAACATCAAGAATTCCTTCCCTCTCATTGTACATGGGTCGTTGCAGCAAGCCCCTGATAAAAATGTCTAATAAATTACATCATTACTATGTTGAGGTGGTCAGATTTGTTCGGTTTTCAACCCTAATCGTTTAAGTGCCTATATATGGATGTTTTATTTTCCTTATTCTAATAGGCACTGCGTGACAAAGAGGAAGGGCTTCATGGATTGAATTCATATATCATCAAAACTTCGATTTTGTCCCTGAGCAGAGAGAAGGATCTCGACTGGAGGCAGAAACATCTAGGTGAGCGTTTCATGGATGTCCTGCAATACACTGGAAAGTCACTAACGAGAAAGGAATTGCCACACTACTATGAGCCTCAGTTCAACCTCCTTGGGAGCATGTCACCGAAGCATCTGCAGAACATGGGGTGCAGGCTGAAAGAGCTTGTTCGCAGTGAGAAGCATTTTTACGAAGCAGTCGGAAACACTGATTTCACATATAGATGCACCTACTGGAAGTAAATGATGGTGAATGCGTAGAGCATAGGTAGGTCATGTTTAGATGAAACATGTGCAGTGATATTTCAATGAATGACAAGTTACAATTTGCTTCAATGATTTTATTCATATTAATGCTACAATAAACAATTGTCCAGGAAGAGTAGATTTGTTTGGCAATACTAGAAATACTAGGAGCAAGTACAATATCAATTTTCAATGGATAGAGGATTGAAGTATTAGGCTATTATTGATAACACAACAGGCGCCAGTGAGGGAGTATGCTAAATTCTTCAGGACATTGCGATGCAAAAGTCACCTGAAGTCGGTTTCTTCAGCATTGAATGGGTACGCTGTACACAAGCCATGTTGCAAAATCAACACAAACGTAAAAGTGAATAATTTCAGCAAAGAGCATGTGGGTGAGATGAGTGAGTGGGCTAGTAGGGAGAGAGCCCCTTCACCCAGACTGTCACCTGACACAAGGCAACCCTTGCAGTCTATTTTCAATTGATGACGTCGGCGGCAGATTAAATTGAAAAGGTGACCTTGGCCATCTATTTAAAATCATTGTAAAGGGGGGCGTCGACCAGCGTCCACCACCGACAAGGCTACAACAAGGTTCCCGATTGGCCTACGATTGGAGGACCCCAGTTCCTGACAAGAGTCTGCGAAAAGGCCACGACAAGGCCACGATTGGAAGTTTGTCGGGAGCCTTCCGACAAGAGTACAACAACATTGAACATGTTTGATCTTTCCCATGACTGGACCCTTGTCTTGGTTTCCTCGATATCACTGTCATAGTGTGTCGGCAGAAGACAACGAATGGCATGCAAACAATTATATGAAATTGAGTGATGTTTCGATTTTATCCTACCCTGTCACATGTTTTTAACTTCATATGTCACCAGTGGCATATAAATATTTTATGGCATAACCGTGGCATACAGGCCCACCATGTTGAGTCTATGGAGATTTATATGAGGGGTAGAATAAGACTAAATATCTAGTGCGCCTGAAAAAATTACTAAAAACATACAGTAGTAGTCTTTTTCCTGTGCACCAGACCAGAGGTCACCGTGAACAAAGATATATACTCCTGAAATACCAAGGATATATGATAAAACAAAAAGAGATGAGTAGATTACTACAGAATGATAGCTTTGTCTGACTGCATGAGCAACATTTTCTTTTTTTTTTTATAAAGTCTTTATTGCTTTCGGTCTGACCGACCGTTCTTCCAGGCAATACAGAAAGAGTGAAGGTGGTATTTATGGTATATACAATGATGATGCTGGTGATCAATGTAACATTACATTCAGTTTCATATCATGGGTGATATACAGTTTTTTCCCATTTTGTGACATATACTTTACAAAGTTGAACATTTAAGTGATGATTGTGAATATATACAACAAATGTGCGTACATTGTGAGACATACTGTATACAGGAATAAAGAAGTTGAAAATACCCATAACGATCATTGTTGCACGAGTTTGTTCATCACTATCATTTTATATACTCTTTTTGAAGCCTCTAATTGTGTTTCTTTTGATAAACTGTTCCATAGAGTAATACCCATATAAACGCATGATTTTCTAAATTTCTCTTTCCTAGGTCTCGGTAAATATAGTAGTATCTTTGATTGTTGTCTTATTATTATATACCTATGCACTAAATCAGTGTAAATATGTAATGCTCCTAGGGGTACAGTTATTACACACAGAATGCACTGTACGCCGTGAAACGTTGTACCGGTGCCTTTGGATACTGACAGACTGCACGCTTTGGCTGACAGACTGCATCCTTTGAGCCTCACCTGCACGCTTTGGCTGACAGACAGCACGCTTTGACGAAATAACACATTTTGATTGGTCGAGAGGCCGACAACAGAATTCTAGGCGCAAGATTTTAAAATGGCGGAACGCTTCACTTCGCGAGTTCCATGGCGTCGTACAGTAACCACGGAGCGAGTTAGTGCGAAAATACATCAAACATCGAGGTGGAATACAATAACGAATCACGTGATACACATTAGATAGCTTAGATATGCGAGAAATATCGATTTCGATATTTCACGGGCCGAACGGGCGACTCGTCGATGTCAACAAATAGCGGAACCCATGTGATACACTGCACCGCTCGAGTACCGCTGTCCGACGGGACGATCGAGCATAGCAGGGTGATCGAGCAGTAGTTTATGCGGCGGTATAATGTATTCACGGCTGCGCGGTGATCACTTCCGGTTGTCAACTTCCGGTATGTCTGCTAACGTACACATCGTCTTTGCGAGTTGTAAAATGTGACTTTGACGTTGAATTACGGTCAGTTTTAGCGAATTAAGACTGAATTAAGGTATATAATAATATGAAACCATAGTGATGGTGCCAATACGGGGTAGATTTACTCGTTGTTTCGGAGAAATTCGTTCTGAACTCGCCGTACCGGCTCGTTCAGATGGAATTTCTCCGAAACAACTCATAAATCTACCCCGTAGTGTCACCATAACTATGGTTTCACATATTATTCTCTGATCCTCTCCTATCTGATTATTACATAGATTTATCATACCAATTATGTGTAGTCTTCTGATAATGCCTGCCAATAACAGATTTCTCCGTACGTCTGGGTGTACAACCTTACATTTTTCCATTAGCTCTTTGTTACTAATGAATCTATCACCTTGAAAGGCCTCTCGACCTATAGCTATTCTCAGTGCCCTTAATTTACCAACATTTAGTTTTGTTCTCACTTGTTTGGTTGCACTGTTCAACAGAAACGAGCAGTGATCAACTACCAGGAGTGAGCCTGATTTTAGAATCTGAAGAGACGTGGCCTTGTTTATATACTGTCTAATTCGCCTGAATATGCAATTCTTATCATTTATGTTCTTTAACAACCTTTCTCCATGTTTGTTAAAATTGAAATCACAATCAATTATGGCTCCCAGGTAGTTAATATCATCACAGCATTCGACTTGTACATTGTTAATATGCAACATCCAACTCTATATCTTGTTCTATATCAGTATCTATAATTTCTCTATAACCTACTATATAGTACAATATATAATCCATCAACACAAGAGACGTCCAAAAACGTATGCATCACTGTTAAGGCCAATGCACACTTAGCGATATTTTTCCTTGCGATATGCTTGCGATATCGCAAGCATAATAAAGCAGCGGGTGGTTGCGTAAAAACGGTGCAATATCTCATGCAAAAGAATTGACATGTCAATTCCCAAAGTCGCATAAGACTTTCAGCCTTTTGGAGGAAAAATATCGCATGGGACTTTGCACCTCAGCGGGGGGTAAAAGGGGGTGCAAAAGGGGTGGTACAATATCGCAAGGGGTCCAAGGCACACTTAGCGATATTGTACCGGGAAAACATCGCGAGGGTACTTTCACGGCGACTTTTCGCTTGCGATGTGCAAAAGTCGTTAAGTGTGCGTTGGCCTTTAGATACATACATAGTTACCGCCAGCCCTGTGCCCTGGCGATAACCAAAAGGAATAAACTACAAAGCCCACCACTGCAACTCACCTTCAACCTCCCCATCGAAAAAGGAACACCCAACACAGGAAGACTGCGTGATCGGGTCATGACCCCGACGCGGCGGGAGAATCCAGCCAACCAATGGTCGTGTCAGTGGTATGTGGAACACCGATAGCCGCGTCATACACATATCCGTCTCTTATCCATCTTTATTTTGGTTTTCGAGCCATGATAAACTAATTTAGTTTTTTTAACATTAATACTCAATCTATTGGCAGTATACCATTGGTTGAGGACCGCCATAACCCTTTCCATGTTATTTTCGGCCTCTTGAAGGTCCTGGTGTGTGGAGATAACAACCAGATCATCTGCGTACATAATACATTTATATTCAGGTATACAATCAGGTAAGTCGTTTATATAAACCAGAAAGAACAGAGGGCCCAGTATGGAACCCTGCGGCACCCCTAGTTTTACATCATTTGGTTTGGAGTTTTTTTTCGCCATACCTCGAATAGCACTTTCTGTTGTTCAAATATGCCTTGAACCAGCTTATAAATTTTGGGCCTATACGAGCTTCTGTTAATTTATGGAGCAAAATAGCATGATCAACACAGTCGAATGCTTTCTTTATGTCTATGTACAATGCCAAACTCATATTACCTGCATTGTCTGCCTCGAATAGATACTGGGTTAACTTGAAAACGGCTCCTCCTGTGCTTCTACTTTTTCTAAAACCGAACTGATTATTGTTAAAGTAATCCCTCCCCTACAAGAAATTGTACAGTTGCAGATATATTACGCACTCTAACACCTTCCCTGGTATGGGTAGGACACAAACTGGACGCTAATTTGTTATCTGAGATAGGTCTCCCTGCTTAGGAAGCAGGGCTATTCTGCCCTCCTGCCAGTCTTGAGGAAATTGGCTATGCTCTATCAAATTTTGTATAAGAGCGGTGAGGTAGTACACGCAATCTATCAGGTTCTTCTTTAATAATTCACATTTTACATTATTCATTCCCGAGGATTTTTCAATATCTATCTTATCCAATATTTTTTTTATTTCATCTATTGTTATCATATCTAAATCAATCTCAAATCCTTCATTATTTCGGTTATTTGCAAATCGAAGGAAATGTGCGGAATCCAAAGAGGTGGCTAATTTGGTTCCTATTGTACAAAAGAAATTATTAACATATTCAGCGCATTCTTCCATTGGGACCAAGTTTCCGTCATCTGTCTTAAACTGTTCTAAAGTACTTCCCTCATCTTGTGGCTTGATCACCTTTTTTATTTTGCTCCAGTATCTCTTTTGGATTTTAAAGTTTTTCCTCAAGTTATCTCCTATTTATTTTTTTTATGTTTTACCATATCCTTTCCTATCTTTCTTTTTAGTGTTTTCATGCAGTTTATTATTTGGTTTTTGACCTCCTCTGTTAAAGTATTTCTCTTTCGTGTTAATTTCCTGCACAATTTCCTTTTAGTATCTATATTTCTCATAATCGGCGGGGTTATACGGGTCCCCCTTTTATGTCTTTCGGTGCTTTCTTTTAGTGGGGCCACTTCGTCTAGATATTGCGTAATTTCTGTTTTCCAGGATTCCCAATAAACATCTCCACCTGGCCAGTTTTGGTCGAATTTTTGGAGTTCCGTTTTAACCTTTCTATGGAGGATATCCTGCTCTACTCTATTATAGTTCCTTTCTCTGATAGTTTTCCTAACCAGTTGTTCTCTAGGTTTCTTTTTGATGGCAAACACTATAAGGTGGTCACTGTGGTATATGTCGAGTGTGCTGGAAGATTTGACATATGAGGCATTAGTAATTATTGTATCTATGCTAGAGCTATTACCAATTCCTGGGTGCGTAATAGTGTTAATCATTCGTCTTAGGCCGTGTCTACGTATAACCTCCAAAAGTTCTTTGTTTCTGGGATCCCTGCGCTTCCTTGCGTCTAGATTGATATCTCCTATCACCCATATTTCACTTTTTTCGAATCGTCCGTCTTTACAGATACTGACTACATACTCATTTAAGCTGTTGGTATTGTATCCCGGTAGTCTGTGGATATTTAATATGGTCATTACTTAGTGTCCCGGTCTGGATATTTTTATTACTATCGACTCAATTGCTGGATTCATCAGTGTTACATCTTCGTAAAATTTCGTATAGGTTGCCCACTTATTTCCCACATAAATGGAAACACCCCCCCCCCCTTTACCTTTTTCTTTATCATTCCGTAATAACTTAAAACCTGGTAGTTGGACAAAAGATGACGGTATACGATCCTTTAAAAAGGACTCATAGATTCCGATAATATCAAATGTTTCTACCGCATTCTCCAAAAAGACCCTCTTACTCAATAAACTACAAATATTCCAATGGCATATTTTAAATCCTTTATCTTTAGCAACTTTTAAATAGTTATGCGTCATGATAGCGTAACTTTATATGGCTCTATACAATATAGGATATTATCAGTTATATTCCTTATACAGTGTCTCCATAGGTGAAAAAACAAAACAAAACAGGTGAGTAGTATACATAGCTGTATAGACCACAGAATCAATTGTTTAAAATCAGTCATGTGTGGTGCTCTGCAGATTGTTCTTTCGTTTGTTTATTGCCCAATCTATTGTCTTTTGGTCGAGGTTGTTTGTATTATGAGCATACCGTGCCGGGAAGTCTGCGCCGGGTCACCTGAAGGGATTATCTCGGGTATTGTTCACGTTCAGCAGAGCGTGGTGCTCCGCAGGGGCAAACACTGTGCTCCGCAGGGGTAAACACGGCCGAGTACACAGCCGCTGGTCAGTGCAGAGGGTGTGAATAAACATTCGTCGCTAATTACGGCGCCAGCGTGTATGCTTAGCGTGTATGCTTAACGTGTATGCTCGGCCGCCACGGGTCCGGCTGCACCCCTGAGGACAAGTTGACATCTCTGAGCCTGTACATACATACAATAAGCAAGCGATTCGCTGCCTTCGGATATGTATGATGGCTCAGTGTATGAGATGACAACTAGCACAGAGTGCTCAGATGTGAATCTGAAGGGGATCATATATATATATTTATAAGATATTACTATGAAATGGTGTTTACACATCATTTTCGTCAAGAATGCTTCAATAACACTTGCAAAAATTAACAAATGAAGGTCTTGATATTTTGCAATTATCTATAAAGATTTTATAACTAAAACTGCTTTTAAATTAATATTTCATCAAGAATTTGTTATAACTTCCATTGAAAATATTAGAAATCATATTGTGCTGCCCCCTATAGGTAGAGGTTGGAACTAAATTGATAATGCTCAGTCTATGGGAATACGTTCAGAACTGGGAGTACATATTGAAACTCATAGAGCCTCCAGAGGTTATTAAACTCCTGATTATCACTCCCGATTGACTGACCACACTACGAAAACATGAACCACAGGTTTCTAATTTATAATTGGAGAAACTGAATATAATCCGGAATCCCTGTAGAAATAGCTGAAATTTCCATTTCTGACATCAGAATTTCAATTTGAAGATTTCTCCAAACCGTTAAACTGCATTAATTCTGGGTTATAGGTAAAAGGGTATATCACCATACAACGTTCGTAATCAGCGAAAACCGGAACTTGCCAACAGACTGGATTACGGGATACCTCAATAAGGTCTTTGTAATATATATATATTATATATAGACAATAGTCAGGCAATAATAGACAATGAGAGGTTGACGCGTAGTAATACAGGTAGAGGTTGGAACTAAATTGATAATGCTCAGTCTATGGGAATACGCTAAGAACTAGGGGTTCTGGTATCAGATTTACAATTCGTTACAGCTCACCTATTACTATTCAGTATAACCTATTTCTAATTGGAATATCAGTCTGAAATTCGGTATATCTATGTAAAAAAGATGGGCTTTTCATTTCTGACATCAGATTTATAATTCGTTACAGCTCACCTATTACTATTCAATATAACCTATTTCAAATTGGAATATCAGTCTGAAATTCGGTATATATGTAAAGATAGGTGGGCTTTTCATTTCTGTTATCAGATTTACAATTCGTTACAACTCACCTATTACTATTCAATATAATCTATTTCTAATTGGAATATCAGTCTGAAATAAGGTATATCTATGTAAATAAAGGCGGGCTTTTCATTTCTGAGATCAGATTTACAATTCGTTACAGCTCACCTTTTACTATTCTGTTTTACCTTTATCTAATTGGAATATCAGCCTGAAATTTGGTACATATAGGTAGAAAAGGCAGGCTTTTCATTTCTGACAGCGGATTTACAATTCGTTACTATTTGTTAAAACCTTCTCTATAGTAAATCTGTAGCCATATGACCATTTCTTTTAATTCAATTCTAATTTCTCCGCCGGTTCAAATTGAATGATATTTCATATACTGAAACTTCAGACAGTTTAGTTTACCCTAATTTAAGTCCCCGTCCAAAGATTCAATGCTGAAAGCCTCAAAGAAACCATTTTGAAAAAGATGTCTTATAACCCAGCTATGGTTAAATAAGCCAAAATAGTCACTGCTCGAATCTAATTTTCAAAAATCAATATCTATTCCCAAATCATCCGAAATACACAAAATTTATATCACAAGAAAGCTGAGAATCTGTAGTTTACGAATATTAATGTCTCCAGTGATAAAATTCCAGTGAAATCCTCATAATAAATGATTTTCTAAATTGTATCTCGACCAGTGCCTGACTCCCCCTACCAATCCTATAGTAAAGCTTTTAATATTCTAAATTCGATAACTAAATCCCACATTGTCCGAAATACACAAAATATATATTAGGAGAAAGCTAAGGACCCGTAGTTAACGAATCCAAGTTAAATCCTCATAATAAATGATTTCTAAATCGTGCCTGGCCCAGCGCCTAACTCCCCTACAGCTCCCATAGTAAAGGCTCAGCTTAGATGATCATTTCTTTTAATCCAATTCTAATTTCTCCGCTGGTTCAAATTGAATGATATTTCATATAAGGAAACCTCAGACAATGTAGTTTGCCCTAATATAAGTCCCCGTCCATAGATTCAATGCTGAAAGCCTCAAAGAAACCATTTTGAAAAAGATGTCTTATAACCCAGCTATGGTTAAATAAGCCAAAATAGTCACTGCTCGAATCTAATTTTCAAAAACCAATATCTAAGTCCAAAATCACCCGAAATACACAATATTTATATCACAAGAAAGCTGAGAATCTGTAGTTTACGAATATTAATGTCTCCAGTGATAAAATTCCAGTGAAATCCTCATAATAAATGATTTTTTAAATCGTATCCCGACCAGTGCGTGACTCCCCTACCAAGCC
Source organism: Alentia gelatinosa (assembly GCA_950022655.1). Classification (NCBI taxonomy): domain Eukaryota; kingdom Metazoa; phylum Annelida; class Polychaeta; order Phyllodocida; family Polynoidae; genus Alentia; species Alentia gelatinosa. The sequence continues at coordinate 162,228,300 of OX465579.1, forward strand.
TATGGTAAAGCTATTAATATTCTAAATTCGATAACTAAATCCCACATTGTCCAAAACACACAAAATATATATATATGAGGAGAAAGCTAAGGACCCGTAGTTTACGAATGTTAATGTCTCCAGTAATAGAATTCAAGTTAAATCCTCATAATAAATGATTTCTAAATCGTGCCTGGCCCAGCGCCTAACTCCCCTACCGCTCCCATAGTAAAGGCTCAGCTTAGATGATCATTTCTTTTAATTCAATTCTAATTTCTCCGCTGGTTCAAATTGAATGATATTTCGTATAAACAAACCTCAGACAGTATAGTTTGCCCTAATCCAAGTCACCGTCCATAGATTCAATGCTGAATGCCTCAAAGAAACCATTTTGAAAAAAGATGTCTTAAAACCTAGCTATGGTACCATAAGCCATTTTATTGACAGAGTACTTTTATTCTCCTAAATCCGATATCTAAGTACCGACTTGTCCGAAATACACAAATTATATCTCAGAAGAACGCTTGGAACCTGTAGTTTATGAATATTAATGTCTCTTGTGATAGAATTTAATAATCAACTATAAAATAGTGGAACATTTTACGATAAATAAATAAATTGTTTTTCAAACAAATTTTTCATAATGTCCCAGGAGCAGCAGAATATAATGCTGAACCACCGTGCTTGAACTGTTAGAGGATCTGTTTTCTCGCTTGGTTCGCTCTACGTGGGTGAATTTGGCAAGCGCTCGTTTTTTCATCTGCACTGTAGATCTGGTTTTCTTTACGCAGACGAACAGCCTCCATTCGTCAATACCTGAGCAAAAGGAAGATCAGTGTTTATATAAATGTATGGTAAACATGTAGTCGCAAAGTTACACGAAATATTTTAAAAAAATTTGTAATAAATGATTTTCTGAATCGTGTCTGGCTCAGTGCAGCAAAGGAGGAACAACATATCTTGACACTGTAAGATAACAAGATATACTAAGATATAACACGGTAAATCCATCGTGTTGGTGGAACCAGCAAGGACAGATCAGACATCATATGACATATCACAAAACAGGGCAAAACATGGTACACAACAATGCAATACAAAAGATGTATGATGATACTGATATAATAATTATTTCTGTATCAAGATCTTATGATTTTCACATAATGGTATCACTCATTTTACGTGATTATTTATTGTATAAAAATAAATAAAATAGTTTTCTAAATGTGAAGTACTCCACGAGTTTGATGTGGAGTGATATGAACGAGGTGACAGTCAAGTGAATATCACATAGTGTTTAAATAAGTTGGAAAATGAGGACTTTGACAAAAACAAGTCACTTTCTATATTCATCTCACCCCTTGTACACACTAAAAGAAAGGACGACACACATGATATATGACCGCATAAACCATGGAGAATACTGGGGCATGGATAGCAAGTTACAATGTTAAACCTATGGGACAAAATACCAGGGGTTAGATAAAGGATAAGAAAATAATCAATATCATGAGAAATTAAATGAATGAAAACAATATAACATCACATATACACTTCGAACGAGGTGAATATTTCAGCCAGAAAATAGATTCCATTCAGCCACACTAACTATGTCTCCCTATAATCCCATTTGATGTTTATATTTATAACATATTTATTCCTTTATTTATTATCCACTTGATGCATAGATTAGTATCCATAGAAAACATATGGACAGCGTATATCTACATACCCGGGGCATACAGATATGTTATATGCTCTGGGCTGCAAACCCCACCGCATACGGAAAGTTAGTGCGTACCTAAATGAACTAATATCTGTACGCCACTTGTCAGGAAAAGGTCGATAATGAATACAATTTAGACTGCTTTCAGATAAAAGCGGTTGTACGATCTTCGCAATGTAGGGGTCACAATGTTTCAGTAGTTTCCTATAGGTACCGCCCGAATCTAATTCATAAATCAATATCTCAGTCCCCCTCATGTCCGAATTGCACATTAATATATGAGAAAAAAGCTGAAACTGTCTAGTTTAGGAATATTTCATCCTCCAGTGTTTTTCTCAGTAAATGCTCGTAAAAAAATGTTTTTCTAAATGGTATCTTGCCCAGAACCCATCTCCCCTACTGCTCCCATGTTGAAGGTTCAGCGTTGAGTACCATTTTCATTAGTTAATTAATTTATCAATCTCTCCTGTTTCAAAGTCTATCATATCTTGTATAATCATACCTGAGACAGTGTAGTTTGCTCTAAGCTAAGTCGCCAATCATCGATTCAAGTAGAACACAGAGAAAAATAAAACAAAGTCCTAATCCACTCGCGCCTATGGACGAGTTGAGTTATTCACAGAGCATGTCCCGATACAGCGAAACGATGAACAAATTTTTTGTGAAATATTTCGATCAGAAGCGGTTAAATAGATTATTATATCGATGATAAAGTCCCCCTACCTCCCACTACCTCGAGTACCAGCTAGACACTGATCTATGTATATCAACCTGACAAATTCCTGCATATATGATTCAACCGTGAATTAAGTCTATAGACACAAACTATATTTGCTTTTGATTCTAATCTCTAGATTAGAAACCCTAGAGTGTGTGTAGATTAACCTAATCCAATTCACCGTTCATAGCTTCATGGTTAAAAGCCTGAAAGAAATTTTTTGAAAAAGATGTTTTATAACCCAGCTATGGCGAAATAGTCAATCTATCCACTGCTCGAATCTAAGTTCAAAAAAATCAATATCTAAGTCCCAACTCGTCCGAAATGGTCAAGATATATATCAAATGAAAGCTCAGTATCTCTCTAATCCAATTCACCGTTCATAGCTTCATGGTTAAAAGCCTGAAAGAAATTTTTTGAAAAAGATGTTTTATAACCCAGCTATGGCGAAATAGTCAATCTATCCACTGCTCGAATCTAAGTTCAAAAAATCAATATCTAAGTCCCAACTCGTCCGAAATGGTCAAGATATATATCAAATGAAAGCTCAGTATCTCTAATTTACGAATATTACTGTCTCCTATCATATATTTGAAGTAAAACAATATTAAAAAACAATTTTCTAATACTATCCTCACCTGAACTCTACTCCCATACCTTTCCTATAGTAAAGCCTAAGATAGATGAGCATTTCTGTCAATTCGATTCTAAATCCTACACTGGTTCAAAGTGAATGATATTTCGTATAAACAAACCTCATACAGTATAGTTTCCCCTAATCCAGTCCCCATCCATAGATTCAATGCTCAAAACCAAAAATAAACCATTCGAAAAACATGTCTTCGAACCTAGCTATGGTAGTACAAACTATTTTAATCACTGAGTACTTTTAATTTTCTAATTCTATAACTAATTCCCGCATTGTCCAAAATACAAATTATATATATATATATGAGAAGAAAGCTAAGAACCCATAGTTTAATAATATTAATGTCTCCAGTGAGATATTTCAAAATAGATCTCATATTAAATGATTTTCTAATCATATCTCTACCAGTGCACCACTCCCTACGAAGCCTATAGTATAGCTTTTAATTTCTAAATTCCATAAATAATCCCACATATTCCCAAATACACAAATACCTATAAGGAGAAACCTGATAATCTGTAGTTTACGAATAATAATGTTTCCAGACCTATATTTTAAGTTAAATCCTCATAATAAATTAATTTTGACTGCATAATGCCTAAGGTTAAATATGAATTATTAAATCGAAACTCGTCTAACCTGGACAATATTCCCATAGATACAAACCTTACAGTATGTAGAATATGAATATATGTATTATTAATCATTAATCTAAAGTTTAAACCCTGTACGACCTGATTTCCAATGACAGTTCGACCACCTTTCGTTTTGAGCAGTGACACATTAGCCTAATCCGACTCATTCATAGCTTCATGGTTAAAAGCTTGAAAGAAATTTTTTGAAAAAAGATATAACCCAGCTATGGTAAAATAAACCAATCTATCCACTGCTCGAATCTAAATTTCAAAAATCCATATCTAAGTCCCAACTCGTCCGAAATGGTCGAGATGTATATCAAATGAAAGCCTAGTATCTCTAATTAAAAATATTACTGTCTCCTATCATATATTTGAAGTTAAACGATATTAAAAAAACCAATTTCTAATTCCTATCCTTACCTGAGCTCTACTCTCATACCTTCCCTTTAGTAAAGCCTCAGATAGATGTGCATTTCTGTCAATTCGATTCTAAATCCTACACTGGTTAAAAGTGAATGATATTTCGTATAAACAAACCTCATACAGTATAATTTCCCTAATCCAAGTCCCAATCCATAGATTCAATGCTCAAAACCTAAATAAATCATTTAAAAACATGTTCTTCGAACCTAGCTTTGTCAGTACAAGCTATTTTAATCACTGAGTACTTTTAATTTTCTAAATTCTATAACTAATTTCCGCATTGTCCAAAATACAAAAATTATATATGAGAAGAAAGCTAAGAACCATAGTTAATAATATTAATGTCTCCAGTGAGATATTTCAAATAGATCTTCATATTAAATGATTTTTAAATCATATCTCCACCAGCGCACTACTCCCCTACAAAACCTATAGTAAATAAATAAATCTAGCATGTTCCTAAATACATAAAAGATTTTGTGATCAGCGTCTAAACTTAGACTGCGTAATGCCTAGGTTAAATATGAATTATTAAATCGAAACTCGGCTAACCATAGATACAAACAATATCCTTATAGATACAAAACTACAGTATGTAGAATATGAATATATGTATTATCAATCATTAATCTAAAAGTTTAAACCGGTGCGACCTGATTTCCAATAACAGTTCGATCACCCTTGGTTTCGAGCAGTGACACGGCTTCCCATAGATTCAACCTTATAGTCTACGAGGCTTTACCTATCTTACTTACTTACTTACTTTCAAATCGTTAGGTTAATTCCGCCGTATCAAGTCTGACACCTTCGTACAGCTGCTGATCAGAGGAATGTGGTGCTGGTTTCATTTTACACTGTTGACGCCATAGGACGATATAAATGTTAATTTTGTGGCTTGACAGTCTAGCAGACATGGCTTTGTCACTGGACTTGACACGTATTCTTCTGGCTGAAAGATCAGAAGTTATCACCGTATTAACCGCACTGTCTTTTGGATTTCCGCCATAATATATGGTTGAGATGCTGTGGGATGTAAGATAATTCGTGTGAAGATAACTGACGCTCCCTCCTCCCCTTCCCAAAAAAGTGTGTTAAATAATGATAATCGTGAGTTAATAACAACCCCTGCTCGCACGCACAACCCATCTCTTATCTAGTGACTTTTTTATAAACTACGAATGGGTCTGTTTTTGACCCAGATTTATCGGCTTTGACCCAGATTTCATCATTCAAACAGTTTACACCATGGACGCGAGAAGTGTTTTTGCGGTATTTTCGCTCGCAGCAGGAGGTTTTTTTCTTTTCTGGAGGGCATGGCCTGCAATCATGTCTTTCCTGGGGGGGTCGTCAGGCATGTGGCGAGTGCCCACATCCCTTTTCGGTGAGTATTAGATGGTATTAACACGAATAAAATGAATAAGTTCTCACTTAACTTTTCCCGAATTGGTCACCTTCCTATTCAAGCGGCCCGCCATAGCAATGAAATCCTCCCCTGTACCCACTCTCGGTACGGGTGTAGTCGATCAATACCGTAATGTCGTATTAGTTTTGTAATCGGATTTGCCCGAAAACCTCATCAAATAACTCAAATGTCAAACTTAACATGTCAGGTTATGAACTACATTTTTCAAAATGAAGCCCCCCCACCACCCCTCTCACACTGATGTTCTGCTTATTTGTCCAAAAGCTTCCGTTTCTATAATCCCTCTATTATCGTCCAAAAGTAGTGAAATTTCTCTACCGTTCGAAACCCTCATCAAACAAGTCAAATTTCAAACTTAACATGTCATATTATGAACTACATTTTCAAAATGAAATTCAAGGCACTAATGCCTCTGTGTGAATCTGTGAAAATTCATCCGCAATTCTTTTCACAGGCGCGTGGAAATCGTTGTAGGGCTCGAGGAGAGGGATGATGGTGAGTTTGTCTTATTTAATATGTAACACAATCAATATTATCAATATTTAACAAAATTACCTATGCATCTGATACCACGAAATTAGTTTGTGCAAGATCAATACCAACCATTCTTTTCCTATTCCTAGTACGTGACACAGCTATAATATTTCCTCCGTGCATTTGCGCAGCGGTACCAACAGCGGAAGTAGTTTACTGTAGCTTGCGCTAGCACTATACACGAGAGGGCGCCCATTTGAGTGGTATGCCGCTTTTCCCGTAGATGGCGCCTGCTTCTTCACACTGCGTAATGGGTTGAGAACCCTTTCTGTATAGACGCCAAATGGGCTTATTCCGAGTATAATCACTGTGAACGAGTAATTATGGTGTGTCCTAACCATACAATATATTTGATACAAAATAAAAACGATTGAATATTAAACCCTGTTTTCAACACAATTTTTTACTCGAATGAATAGAACTCAATGCTGACCTTTAGTTTATGTTACATTTAGGTAGCTACCATGGTTACATTGACGTGTTTGTCTCACCACGGTGAGTAAAAAAACTACTTTAAACTATTAATATTCTGTGTAGTATGATCAAAGAACTATAACCAAAGAAACCCAACTCCCATATTATGATGTGACACTGTGCAGACGGTAGTGCCACACGGTGGTCGGTCTGCATGAACTAAAATCCAGCATAGCATTTGGTACGGGAGAAAATAGATTATACCTAAGTTATTTCTTGGTATTATTTCTGATAACCTTAGATTTTCAATCATTATGCTTAATTAGACAAACATAGGTATGAAGCATTTGCTCTGGTGTGTACCAAAGGTGTGAAATAGTCTCCTACCTGTTTCTATTCTACCATGTGCCGTTCGTGAGCGGAAAAAAGCAATAGGATGCTTTGGTTATGTCAGATATTATCTTTCGAGCAGTTACATGGCTTCCATTAAACTCAACTTTGTAATTTGACGTGACTATGTATTTACAAACCGGGGGGGTTTCGTCCACTGCATTGTAGTGTCTCTCCGATGAAGTTGTAGCAAATGCTGCAGCAGACATGTCACTGCACCTCTCGCCTATTTTTTTTAAAAAATGAATATCCGTAATTATCACTGTATTAACAGTACTGTAGTTTGGTTTCCAACCAGAACATTGATATCCTCTCGTAGGTAACAGCCTTATATAGGAACTGCTGTGCTCCATTGTGTTTGTTAATAGACCATTTGACAAAGTCATTGCGTAGAAGAAACTGCTTAGCCATCCATATTCACACTGTGACTCCCGCCCCTTCTAACGGTTTTGCTTGGTTGGTCAAGTTTAAAATTTCCGTATTGCCCAGGTCCCCTTAGCAGTTCGTTTATCCCATAATTTCTATTGGTTTCAGCGGTACACACGGGAGAGACATGCGTTTACTATATCAAATAGGATACTTTTCCTTTGAGTATTATCAAAATAAATGAACAAACCCAATTTACTTCTTCTTACAGTTGATGGATAGTTCCCAGGAAAAAAAAAACTTGTAACTTTAAAGAATGTTAAGGTGAGTTAGTACCTTTTCCTATATATCTACTTTTGCCATCAGTGCTAATGCTTCCCTAACCGGTTTGTTTGCCTTTTGGTCGCCTACTGAGAGGATATTTTTTTTTTTTTGTAAGAGCTCTTTTAAAAAGCTCTAACTAAAACCAAAAAATAGAACTACGCTTGCAGAAGCTCACATACTCAATCCAAGGTTTTGCTTCAAACATAGGTGGTGATCGTTTATCAAAAGGTCTCGGAAAAACATAGGTAAAGCACCTATTATATAGCCCGTAGAAGTCAATACTTCTATCTTGTTATAGGTTGAGTATATCACTTACGAGCTACCACCTCCTTCATATTACTGTGCACTCCAAACTCGATGGCGAACGAGGACACTAACCAGGCACGAATAAGTTTTTGATTTATCTTAGACTGGAAATATTCATCTCTTTATCACCAAATGAGAACGAGTTAACATTCTCGCAAGCCTGTTGAGAACGAGTTTGTATGCTAAGCCCTACGATGACAGTTGTTAAGTTTATGAAAATATGGATCTATAAGATTGGAGAATGAGACCTACATGAGAATCTACATAGTCTAAGTACTGTGCGCCTATATCGGGAAATAGTATTTTGTGACCGGCTATCTGTGGTTGGAGCGGGTTCACTTTGGCTCACTATTCCAGGCTAAGATAATGTTATACTGGATCGTATATGTATGTGTTTTCACGGGGCCTAGCGTCGAGCTCTCTTCCCCACCACGTAGCGACCACGGAATAGAGAGAAGCGGGAAACGGGCCGCGGACGGTGCCGCGGCCTCATTAACATTCCCGTTGCGGCGTTTTCATTGGTCGGCGCCTCACGTGAGTATCATGTGACCCGTGTTGTCGTTTGTACGGCCGGCTGCGTTCGATGTGAGCACATCGCCCGTTAGTGTCGGCTTCGCTTGGGCGTTACTACGTGTATTTACACGCATTTCCTATCGAGTTTTTCGGTCAGAACAACTCCAAACATGGGGTTTGTGCAAACCCCACTGCCCAGTTCGATCAGAACAGGGAGGAAACCCAAGGTGAGTGTGGTTCTTCTTGCCTTGCTGGGAGTGGCCAGCCCGGTGCTGTGTTTGACTTGACAGTCCCACTGTCACGTCCTGTCAATGTGTACATTATCTTGTTGAAGCTTCGTCAACCCGATATGTTAACACCGCGTGTTCACACGGTGTAGTGGGGGCGTTGCTATCTCTTGTTGAACCAGTCAACCCGAGTAGCTCGTCTGACGCTTTCGCCTCAGAAATATGCCGTCGCGAGTGTGATTACACTCAGTATTCTCTCGTGGTTTCGACTCTTATCAAGTCTCATCAGGCTAAGTGTGGTAGGTACTCTTCTGTGGTCTTCCCCCCCAGAACCAGTCCGGGAGGTGGATATGTGTCCCCACCTTGAACAGGTTAGTTCGCGGTGTCGAGTTCTCTCTATTATTTGTAGTCCTAACTTTTTCGGTCCTCCCGTGTCCCCCACCTGATGACTTTATGTGTATAATTTCTTCGTTCCGTTGGAAATCCATACGGATTTCGTGGTTGGAAAAAAGGGGATAACTGGATCGTATATGTAGCTCAGGTTACCAGTGTATCCACTAGAGGTCGCTTCAAAAAAGGTTGCTCATATAAAACCATGAATGCAAATAAATCTTGTCTAACGTCGCTAGGTTAACTAAAAATGTAATTATGAAGGATGGTAAAAACTGTAATTTGAAGGGTGGTTAAACTAATATACCACTCCATTATAAGCATGGTGTATCTCACAAAATATGGAAATCAAGGGTTTGTGACACCTTTCACAGAACATGAATCTACCCTTCAAATGTATGCGTACCACCTTACACTATACACCAAAATCACTAGCTTACCATTCAATCGAATACCGAGAATAATTTTTGCAGGGCTCTTTAAAGAGCCCGCTTTAAAAACCAAAAATAACCTGCAGAAACTTCACAGACTCTCATTAATCTGTCTGTATTATCACATTCAAATGTAATGTGGAGCCAGAAGTTTTTTTATCTACGTGCCAAGAAGTACACCCCTTCTACCAATACATCATTGTTTTATTATAAGAAATGGGCTCAAATGCTACTTATCCCATGTGAGGTGATATGCTGTACTGTTTGTCTCCCTACAATGTACACACACACACACACACACACATTAATCTGTTTGTATTTATCACTTTCAGTTGTAATGTGGGGCCCGAATCTTTTGATTTACGTTATCTAAGTTTTTATCTACATTATCTAAGTTATTGTACTACATCAAAAAAATTATATAACTTGAAACTGATACAAACTTTTCTCCATTTTCAGCCGTCCAATCAGAAGCAACTCTGAAGTGATTTGTGGTTTTTTGTTGTTTTTTACAACTTTGATGAACTTTAAGGTGAGTTATAAACTTCCTTAAGAAATTCCTTACCCTCATGATAGTTTCACCAAAACATCATTCTTGTCACTCTTTGGTTTAATTAGAAAACGGTACAAATTACACCAGAGGGCAATACTGCTACGACCTTTATTCTAACGCTAGGGGGGGACCTAGGACCCGTTCTACACGGATACGTGTCAAAAAAATTCCAGAAAAATTAAAAGAAGGGAAGGTATCTGTGGCAAAAGATTTTCATATCTGTGTACATTCGTTAGGGTCGCTCATGAAAAAAGATGTTTCTTTGTGCCACATAAAATAATAATAATAATAGGGACCCTATCCTTTTCTTCTTTTCAATTCAAATAGTTGATATGACCAGGGAATGGATAGACCGCGATGGTTAGTGTGCTATTCCTAACATTAAAAACGCCTATAGGGCTATTCACAATGATCACTAGGTTATTTAGGCTATTCACAATGATTACTATGTTATTTAGCACACAGTGATACTATCGTATATGGTGGTGGCACTTACATGCAATCTTGCTATGATTTCCTATTATCATGTAAATATTTTGAGGAATTGTATTCATGACTCAGTATATGTTTGTTGTTTTTCAGATGTGTGGCGGGCGGAGGGAGTGATTGTACCTGTGATTGATTGTAAATAATTTTAAAACTAATAAAACCTTGATCTAAACCGAGTTGGGCAGCTGTTGAGTTGTACTTGTTTAAAATCATAAAGTTTGTCTATATTGGCCATAGTATCCAAACAGAAAATCTCGAGAATCAAAACAGAAAATCTCATGAAAAAAAAATCAGATTGACAGCAGATACTTTAACATAAGATATACTGATAGATAACACACGAAGTATCATACAATTATTCATAACACAATGAGAAATACTGAATCAATTTGTGTGATAAAAAACATGTCTTTTATTTATGTTAAAAGAAGTCTTTTGTTTCATTTTGTTTATAAGTGGGTTATAAAGAAAGTCCTCACCCTCATGTTAGTCTCACCGCCTCCCTGTACAGGGTATCAGGTCATGCAAAATAGATGTTTGAGATCCATCCTCCGTGTAGAACAAAGAACGCACACAAATTATGCACATGCGTTATACAATATGCCAAAATTAGAGAAGAGAAGGAAATCTCACTTGTTAAATTATGTCTATAAACAAGCCCAGAATGTCGAAAATCTTGATGTACAACACCCATCCACAAGGATGAGAACAGCACCCGTACTAAAGGTACACAAACCTTACTGTGCGGTATACACAACCAGTACGGAGTATCTATGTATCACAAATGGAGCAATCTGTCGCCCCTCATGAGACAGATGGAAACCCTTCATGAGTTTAAAAGCCTGACAAAAAAAACAAAAAAAAAGAATGATGAAGGATTCCATCCAACAAATTTAATAATTCTACTTGGAACTATTGTGTGTGTGTGTGTGTGTGTGTGTAGGTGTGTAGGTGTGTGGGTGTGTGTGTAGGTGTGTGTGTGTGTGTGTGTTGTAGGAATTACTTCCAGTTATAAAACATATTGTTGAGGCTAGTCCACTATACCAACAATCACAAAATGATTATTCCAAGTAACCAATATGAGTGAATGTTTAATATACGCTATTTAATGAATCTCCAATTTTCTATGTCTCGCTGTATCAAAAAAATCTTGTTCTGTATCCTAAGGAAGACTAAAGGGTATATATCGGGAAGCCGATTGAAACCAGTGATATGTATCACTAACGGTCTTCTCCTACTGCATTGTTACACATATATACTTTCCCACAAAGGACAAGAAAACACCATGTATTCTCAAAATGTGACAATAAAGTGAAGTTATCAAAAAATTATATTATATTATATTGTATTAGTGCTTTTGTTATACATCTATTTATCATTAATAACATCATTGAAACTGAATAAATTATTAATATTAATTAATCATTGTCATAATAGTATGATAATGATAATAACAATGATTAATTAATAACTGTCTAACTAACTATCATTATTAGCTAGTCATTGGATAAACTGAATACCAAATGGTGGCAATCAATGATACATACCTTTAGTGTTGGGTTTTCTCACGTCGATGATGGTAGATAGAATATGACAATAACGTGACCTCACAAAATTGACGCTCAATCAATCTACGGTGTGGAGAATCCCATTCGGTAATCTGCGATGGTGATGGTAAGGTTTCCCATGGTAGGATTGAAATCAGCAGGTAGTCTAACAGCAAGGATATCCCATAGAGCAATGTGATGAATAGACAGTGTAATACCTCGTATATAAACCAAACATCCACCTTGTTGTGCAGTAAAGAATCAACAGGTTGAGGCATGGATTTAATTGACTGTAGTGTGTTGTAATAATCTAATACCGATTAAAAAGGGATTATAGTAATCGGATAAACACCCTTGAGAATTGGTAATTTTTCCCAGTACATCCACAATGGTGAGTAATTTTTACCCGTGTAATAATGATAATGGTAAAAAAGTCCTATAGACTGTATACTAGTACAACACGTCTCCCCGGAAACAATGACGCATTTCCCCTGGCAGAGGGTAAAATTACCATACACCTCTATGAGTTGTATCAATGTCATCAGAATGCGTCACTGTTTACATGTCACCTACTCGAGGTTTTGTAGCTGTGTAGGTAGCCTGTATATGCAGGTGTCTCACATCTCAGCTATACATTAAAAGGGGCTGTAACTTTATGTAAAGTGTCCTTTTAAGACTGAATAACTAAACCTAATTAATCAAAATTGGTATTAGAGTGTATACCTTATCAGGTAATGTCTACAATAAGGCAATGCGATCTTGACTATGTTAAGGTTACATCTGAAATAATGAGTAGGGGATAACTGGATAGTTAAAAATCTAAATCATGAAATAATGAAATATAATTCGTGAGTAGTTTGAATTGAATATTTAACTTTCTATTGAGGAATAATTTAAATACATGTTCAAGAGGCATGTTAAATATTGACATCGTTGTCGGTGTTAATGTCAGTGTCAATACCCATATCATTACCACATTTAGAGATCAGTGATAATCATTGACTATCTACTGCTACAAATGAATGAGTGTGTATTGCAGGCAGCTACCGCGAGCGGTCGGATACAGGTGGCAATCAATGATACATACCTTTAGTGTTGGGTTTTCTCACGTCGATGATGGTAGATAGAATATGCCAATAACGTGACCTCACATAATTGACGCTCAATCAATCTACGGTGTGGAGAATCCCATTCGGTAATCTGCGATGGTGATGGTAAGGTTTCCCATGGTAGGATTGAAATCAGCAGGTAGTCTAACAGCAAGGATATCCCATAGAGCAATGTGATGAATAGACAGTGTAATACCCCGTATATAAACCAAACATCCACCTTGTTGTGCGGTAAAGAATCAACAGGTTGAGGCATGGATTTAATCGACTGTAGTGTGTTGTAATAATCTAATACCGATTAAAAAGGGATTATAGTAATCGGATAAACACCCTTGAGAATTGGTAATTTTTCCCAGTACATCCACAATGGTGAGTAATTTTTACCCGTGTAATAATGATAATGGTAAAAAAGTCCTATTGACTGTATACTAGTACAACACGTCTCCCCGGAAAAAATGACGCATTTCCCCTGGCAGAGGGTAAAATTACCATACACCTCTATGAGTTGTATCAATGTCATCAGAATGCGTCACTGTTTACATGTCACCTACTCGAGGTTTTGTAGCTGTGTAGGTAGCCTGTATATGCAGGTGTCTCACATCTCAGCTATACATTAAAAGGGGCTGTAACTTTATGTAAAGTGTCCTTTTAAGACTGAATAACTAAACCTAATTAATCAAAATTGGTATTAGAGTGTATACCTTATCAGGTAATGTCTACAATAAGGCAATGCGATCTTGACTATGTTAAGGTTACATCTGAAATAATGAGTAGGGGATAACTGGATAGTTAAAAATCTAAATCATGAAATAATGAAATATAATTCGTGAGTAGTTTGAATTGAATATTTAACTTTCTATTGAGGAATAATTTAAATACATGTTTAAGAGGCATGTTAAATATTGACATCGTTGTCGGTGTTAATGTCAGTGTCAATACCCATATCATTACCACATTTAGAGATCAGTGATAATCATTGACTATCTACTGCTACAAATGAATGAGTGTGTATTGCAGGCAGCTACCGCGAGCGGTCGGATACACATGTGTCGGTTGAAAGGTGATCTTATCAAGATGTCACCGGATAGTGTCACCCTCTCCGGTATCGCTACCGCCTCGCTGACACCGGGCTGACACCGGGTTTAGTGACACCCCTTTCCTCTTTGATTAGTATAAGAAGATGTCATTAATCTTATTGACTCAGAATACTAAGGACATCGACAGGATCAAGTCAGTCATCTTCATAGCCATCATGAGGCCATTCTTCATACTACCAGTCTTTGCTATATTGCTCATGCAAATTGAGGCCTTACTGGAATGCGGACCTGGTAAAAGATGTGTCTGTTACCCATCACGTGGAGTAATTTCATGCACCAACATTGGATTATACAGCATGCCCGATGTCCGTCACGGAAAATCCACCGGGTATCCTGTACTTGACCTTCGCGGCAACAATATCGGGACTATAGGTGATTTCCCAACGGATAGATTCACCAGAATAGACCTCAGAAGGAATCCCATAGCTGATTCGTGTTCAAGTCTACCAAGAAGCGTGATAGACACTGACCAATGTAAGAGGATAACTTCGTCGATCGATGAACTTGAAACACCTATGCAATTAGACATTAACATGGACATCGAAGATCTCATGGATGACAATACATCTACCGAAAAGGTTCTAGGCGGTGTTGAAGTCGTGGTTCATGAAAATACAGTTAAAGTCAGGGATAACACTATCGGTAATAAGGATAAAACTGTTAAACCAAACACCGTTGAGGGCGATTCTAACGTGAAGGGTATTGATAAAGTGGTTAACAGATCCGGTCGAATGATGGTTGTCGTGGTCAGCGCGACCGGTGCCGGAGGAGTAGGTGTAGTATTCGTCATTCTCATAAGCTTATTAATACATCTTGCCCGGAAAGGAATATTACTTAAATGTTGTGACCGTGTATGTGGAAAATGTGCTTCTGACAATACATCTATGGATAATGTCAATACACCTGGATCATCAAACAACAGTGGATTGGATATCGAGTCCGACAATGTCAATGATATATCAGGACTTGATCATGACAGTGGAACCTCAACAATGCGTGTAAAACATGTAGTGCCTCCAGCAGAACCATGTGAGTCCTTCCGTATAGAAGATACCGAACTCACGGTACAGCTACCTGAAAAAGATACCTCCACGGGAAATGAAGAGGAAAATGATCGGTGTACCGAACCTATAGATTTGAGGTAAGGTTATTATAATTATCATACTATTAATATTGTTATTACATCATGTAGATGATTCTTTGTAAGTGTCTATTGATATGATACTATTATCATACTATAACCATCAATATATCTCTGTATATCATGTATTCTTGTATACAACTATCAGATGATTATCTATATACATTATATTAATATGTATTGTTATGATATCACATTAAATAGCACCTATGTATTACTATGTATGTATGTAATGTATGTATGATAAGTAATTATCATTATCATTATCTATATTATTATTAATTATTGTATGTGTATTAATTATGTAATGTATATCGATATAATAGCTATGATATCATATTCTCGATACAGTACCGAGTGCAAGACGTCGCCAGGAATGATACCTTCAAAACTGTGCGGTCCTGATACTGGTCCTGGTCCTGGTCCTGTACCCCGCTCCCACAAAAGGAAGAATGATAAACCTTATGCAAGACCTTCAACCTCATCACGCCCACCTAACTCTTCACAGATGTCACCACAGCTAATAGAACTCGACTCACTAATTCCACCACCATCACCATCACCCCCACAACCACTTATACCTAGCGAGTCATCTACAGCGGTTGAGAAACCACATAACGTCGGAGTGGTGAAAGGTGTTGTAAAGTATAGTGGTTTCAAAAGACACTGTGATGGAGTACACACAGGTTTGACACCTCCTGATAAAGTATCACACATGGAACACGGATACGAAGATAGTGATTCAGACCAGTGATACAACGGACAATGTGAATAGTGATTCAGTTATGACTTTGTCTGAGCTTTAGCTTTAGCTTTAGCTTTAGTTCCGCACTGGACCATACGAACTGGTATTCAAACAGGTGGTGCTGACTAATGGTATATTTCATATATAGTATATACCATTAACTAGTTTTACCATAGTTTAGCTTAGCTTAGCTTAGCTTAGCTTAACTTAGCTTGACTTAGTGAATACCATAGAATGTGTATGATTAGTTCATGGATTATATTACACTATATCTCACCTTATCATGTCAGTAGATCTATACTACGTCTAAAAGACGTAGTATAATCTCACTATTTGAAGCATGGATCATTATACCTCAGTGTAATTAATGTTATAAATGAGTGAAGTCTCAGCATTTCAACTATATATATATATGTGTGTGTGTGTGTGTGTGTGTGTGTGTGTGCATTGGAATACTAGTAGTTATCTAGCTTTAGTTTAGCTTCAGCTTTAGCTTTAGCTTTTTTCATACGTCTAAAAGACGATATATGATCCCTATTTAAGTATGGATCGTCATCCCACAGATTATTAACTGTATATAGGCGAGTTAAGAGTTAGCTAGATAAATAGATAGATAGATAGATTTAACATTTGTTTATAGATAGATAAATAGATAGAAATATAGATATAGAACTTAAAACTTTTATAGATATAATATAAGTAAGCTGATGAGTTAAATCAATACTACACAGTATATCTTATATCTTATCTATATATCTTATATCTATACTCAACCTTGTTGAATAGTTGGTGTTAAATCAAACACATATACGGATATATTTTATATCTATATCTTATATCTTTAAAGAATAGAATAGAATAGAATAGTTTTGTAGTTTGATCATGTCATACCATACCATACCATACCATACCGATCATATAAACATTATATATTATATATTATATATCATATCATGTTATATTATTGTATTATAATATTGTCATTATGTACCATACCATACCATACCATGCTATACCGTACCATAGTATACCATACTCATGCTTCAGTATGTACATATATAGTAATAAAGTTTTAATACTTAACTAGATGTGTTCTGTTAGGTTTATAATTATTATATATATATAATTCATTTATTATATGTGATATATATATATATGATATTAATCTATATCTATACATTATCAATATCAATATCAGTATATGGTCAATTCTCCCAGATTGTGATCGATGACCATGTACGGTGACCAAAATTTCAAAGTAGTTCTATCTAAATAAAAATGTGGGAATATATGGCAGGAGGCGATACCTTATATTTGTTAAAGTTGGGAACACTAATATTCATTGGAAATTAATTTTATAGCTTAATAGGTTTAACCTTTAAACCAATAGGTCACCGTACATGGTCAAGTGGGTTCAATGAGGTCCTAGGGTAAATATTGGTTGTAATTTATTAGAAGAATTAAATTTGTATTTTCAGAAATTGAGATTCTGAGAAAATGAGAGTAAATTAGAGTTGATAAATAATATTCAGAAAACAATGCCCATGTACGGTGACTGACCCACGTACGGTGACATAGTTAAAGCACTTGTTTATTTCTTAGCTTTTAATAGCCTGAAATCTTTGCAAATTTTAGGTTTGAAGGGTCCTGTTATACTCTTCTTATTTGGGAAATATTATTCACTAATATCAAAAATCTTCTTCCTTACATGGCAAAATCCTAACTATTTCTGCCCATGTACGGTGACCACATAAAGTTCACCAACCATGCTCAATTAGATGTGATATACTTGATAGAATGTTAAACCTTTACACTACAGTTTTTATGCAACCTGTACATGTGTATCCTTAATTTGGATGATTGAAAAATAGCCAACAGATTATTTTTCTATGATTTTTTTACCAGTACAAGTGGCTTGCCCATGTACGGTGACATACCCTTCACCACTGATTTTTTACACCTTGACTACATATAGATTTCCCCATTCAAACATTTATCATGTTTTATAAGTTCTATAACACATTTGTGTGTATCACACATTCAAAAAAGAACAACATTCACAGCTAAATATTTACAAGAGGTCTTCAAAAACCGGTTAAATAGGTTTCATCTGTGATTTTTGGGCTAAAAACGCCTATTTCAGGGGTTTATCAATTTTCATTCAATATATAGCTACATGAAAGTGGGGTTCCCCTGGTAGATCTTTCATTTCTACATACTCTTATACCGTTTTTGATACTGTAAAAGGAAATATGAATATGAAAACGACTCTTTGGATTATTGGTCACCGTATGTGGGCATCGATCACGATCTGGGAGAATTGACCATATATTACTCTAATTATATCTTATACGTTTCATATACATATCTATACTCTAATTATGTCTAATACGTATTATATACATATATACATATATACTATATACATATATACATATATACATATATACATATACACATATACATATATACATTATATATATATACTTATATTCCCTAGACTTAGTGTTATCAATTTAGTTCCATACCTCACCTACAGGAGGGGAGCGTACATAAGTTAAACACATTGTTGGTCATACATACATACATACATACACAGAGGCTTTCCAGTTAATCCATTTAGTTCCATACCTCACTCATAGGAGGGGCGCGCATAAGTTAAACACCTTAGTTAAACTAATTATGGGTGGTAAACACCGCACCCTCCGAGACGTGTTTACCCCGCAGCTCGAGCCGCCCCGAAATGTGTGCTCGACCGTGTTTACCCCTGCGGAGCACAGTGTTTGCCCCTGCGGAGCACCACGCTCCGCTGAACGCGAACAATACCCGAGATAATCCCTTCAGGTGACCCGGCGCAGACTTCCCGGCACGGTATGCTCATAATACAAACAACCTCGACCAAAAGACAATAGATTGGGCAATAAACAAACGAAAGAACAATCTGCGGAGCACCACGCATGACTGATTTTAAACAATTGATTCTGTGGTCTATACAGCTATGTATACTACTCAGGTGCAATAACTTGAAATGTATATACGACGCACTCGTGAACATTTTCGTAGAGGAGTGCCGACGATAGTCCGCTCATATAGGAGCGATATGTTGACCATCTTAAGTCTATGGATATGAGGAGATCAGTTGATATAGTGTATGTGCCTCCCGTTGGATTAGGATTTCTTGAACAGTTTTTTTCTTATCCCGTTTGTTTCCTTCTGTGATCTTGTTATTCTTTAGTATATGCTACATCAATCCGGGATCAGCTACGGACGCACTTTATCATATTCGCGCCTGCATATGCTGTAATCACTATCGTCCAGCCAGGGTTTTCTATCACAGTCCATATTCTCAAATATTCGTATCTTAAATATTTCTACTACAATCCACACATCAAAATACAATCAAAAGTTTAGACATCTATGACAGTTAAGCTGTAGTTTTCGTAGTGTACAGTGTAATACGTTGCACCCCCTGTATGGAGAGTGGTTGTCAATACTTTACATTTTACCATGATCTTATATAAGTGAACAACTAGTCCTGTATGGAACTGCTGCTATTTTTCTGCTATCCCTTGACATCGTATTCAGGTATCGGTCCGGCCCAGTATGGAACCGACCAGATTAGAACTACTGATGCATGCCGTTGATCTTGTTTTTGAAGAAGGCTTTCTCCAGCTCGTTTGCTATCATGCGTTGTGCTTCACTGGCGGGGTGTGTTCCATCAATAAGTCGGTGATGTTTAGGTGGTCGGCGCCCTCCCTTGTTTTTGGGTTGTATTGGATGATCTAGGCGTGGGGTTATCATATTTGTCAACTTGTTCAAGATGTCGATCTGTACATTTAGGGCGATGGTGGCTTCATATATTAACTTTTGGTCATTAGCCATTTCTCTGTATGGGATGCCTTTGTTTGACATGATTAACGAAATGGTATATACTGAGCATATTACCACTTTACAACCAATATCTGCCTCTTCAACTCTCGACATCAAGAACTGATATTCAGCGATCAATCTGTCAACAATTGTCCCATCTCGTGTAGCTTGTGATGCACATATTTTGCCAGTTGTATGGTCCTTCGCAGTGATGCTGTTATTCCTGGTATCACGTATCTCGTTTTCACTCTTGTCTTTCTTTAGGATGCTGTATAAGTCCGAAGTTATTCTACTCACTTTTGCCCCTGGAATCGTAAAACAGGCCTTAAGATCCTGTATCGTTTCACCAACGAATTTCTCAAGGTTCCTAGTGCGTGAGTCTCCGATTATTAGAAGATTCGCCATATTGCTATGTCTTATGCTATCCTATCTCATAGCTCCATAAGCAGGTGACCCATCTGGTTGTTACCACGGTACGAGTTGTTTTCATATTGCTTACATCGCAGCGCAGCACCCCCACCCCAGAACGTATTCTCGGTAGACTCAACGAGCTTTTGTCCCTTAGTGCCTAGCAATATTTCCTGAAATATTAGATTTTTTCTAAATTTTTCGTCGATTAGTTCCTTCATAACGCATACTTTTTCACCTTCCCATTCATTTGGTTCCGATCCTCTCGCTACATGTTTTCCTTTTTGTTTGATAGCATATGGCATATCTAATTTAAGGATTTCATCTGCTAGGTTGTGATCCCCAAAGTATAGGCACTTCTTATATACGTACGCTTTTTCTACGCATTTGAAGTCATAGATTTCCCCATTTACTTGCCCCTCTAACCTGCATGCTATCACTCTTAGCCTGTCTTCGATTGGTAACTCATCATTCCGAACTTCATCTGTTTTCTCATTTCCTGCTAAGCAGGCTTGTGCACAACTACCTTCAGTTATTTTCACCTTCTCCTTGAGACTCTGGTGCGAGGCCTCGTCTAGGCTAAAAACTTTCCATTAATGATTGTCCCTTCAGTTGTTGTTTTCGCACTCAGACCTTTCTCTCGTGCACTGCGTATGGCCACTCTGAGCTTGTATCTCGCCTCTCTCATTTCACGCGACTCCGCTCGCTCAATCCATACCCCATAAGGTCGAAAATCACGAAATTGCAGCAAATAGACTATATTTTGAATATTTTGCCCTTTTTGGGGAATAGTTTAAATGGTTTTCATGCATCTAGGGCAATGTAGGGCAGAGTGTAGAACCATAAATACCAGATAATTCCAATATTTAGACAAATTATGGCTCAAAACGTGATGGCGTCACGTTACGACACCGGCTTAAAATCGTGCATAAAATAAAATAAAAAAGTGCCAGAATACAATGAGTTTCACTGTTTTTAATGACTCACATATATGCATCTACCCACCATAAAGAGATAGGCCTATATGCATTCCTTCATAATGAACTCGATTTGTGCTATAATGGTGTAGTTTAAGCAGTCATGGTACGACACCCACTAAACTATTAATAGTTCCTGTTCCCTATGATATTAATAATAGTTCTTTTGGTATATCAAAAGGTATATATATAGCTACACAATGGCGAAAAGATGAAGTCTATCTTTATTAGAAAAAAGGTTATCAGTCCCGTTACGACCCCGTCACGTTACGACCCCGTCATGTTATGACCCCGTCATGTTATGACCCGTAGTGGGTCATGTGGGGTCAGGAAAAAGGTAAAAAATAGTGTTCCTGTGTTGGGTACATATATACTTATAAAATAGCAAAAGAATGAAGTCTTTATCTTTACCAGAAAAAAAGTTATGAGACCCTACATATTTTTGCATCACGTTACGACCCCCGTCACGTTACGACCCTCCAGTGAATGTAAGATCAAGGAAAGTCATAAAATGATAAAAATGCATTTTCTATGGATCAGATCCATTTTCCCAGTGTCAGCCCAGGCCCAGGTGGGGGTGTGGGCATAGCCTTTAAATATGACCCAATAGGGGGGGGGGGGGGTCGGGGGGTCGTAACGTGACGTTTTTATATTCATATTAGCTCTGTGCTAAAGCTATTTATGTAGTTAGCGTTCCCAATTTCGCACATGAGTCTTTTGATATATAGAGATGATATTTGCCAAAGGAATTTATGATCCTCTCAGATTTTATTTTTTCGGCAGTTGCTGCAATTTCGTGATTTTTGACCATTTGCTTTTCGCACATTTTTAAGTAGGTACTTGCTACGCATTATTCGTTCGACCAAGGGAATGTCACTGAACCTGATTGCGATGGGACGCGGTTTAGAGTCCCTACTTCTTTGACAGTTGCCTACTCTTTTTGCCAATATGATGTTTCCTTGGATCAAACTTATGTTCATATCGTAGCAGATTTCATGTACAATTTGTTGAATATCTTCGTTCTCGTGTTCTGAAATTCCGACAATGAATAACTTGTATTGATTTTCTGTTGTACCATCTAGTTGGTTAGTTTTCGCACCTATCGCTCCTGCATATGATTGCGTGTGTGTTCTTGTGTGCATGCTGCCTGCTACTAGGTCGTTTAGCTTCTTGTTTTCTGTTTCTACTCGATGCGTTAGATTCTGGATTTTTGTGTTTTGTTCATCCACTTTCAAATTGATTTCGCTTTGTATCACATCGATTTTATCATTCACTCCCTTAATGTTCTCTTCTACTGTCTTCTTGAAGCTTCCTTCCATATAGAACAACTTGCACATGACATCTTTTAATGTGTAATCGACTCCGCTATTCACTTTGGTCTCAATTGAGTCGGTGCACTGATTCACAATTTTATTTAGATCACCGATTGACTTAGAATTAAATGTACTTGGTTTTGATATTTTTTTCGGACTTGACTGGCGACCACCTGGACTAAGGAAATCTTCTGTTGGTGACAAGATTCGCTTATTTCTAGTTTGTTCAACAGTGTTATTTTCGATGTTACTTATCTGTACAGGTGTGCATTCCGTGTTCTGTGCTAAGCCTGTCCCCGCCGCTTGTCTCGGAGTCTCCGCCCCGCGCAGTGCTGGATTAGCGTCGGCCAAAGTGACGTTCCTCACCCCCGGGTGATTCGGACCTTCTTTTCTTCTTTTTCGCTTGATTTGTCCCTCTAGACTTCAGTCTTCTTTATATTTGGGTGCTAGATACCTTTATACTCCTCTACATAATGTTCTGAAGTCTCGGTCGTTTTATACACCTAATCCATAGTATACGGGAGAGTGTTCCAGGAGACGTCTACATGCTCGCGTGCTGCTGGAGAAGTAGACATCTGTCGAGCAGGCACCGCCTAGAGGTGATCCTGTAACTTCTGGCCTTCAAAGTTGCATATAGAACATCCCCTGTTATAAAGCTTTCTTTATATTCCTGTTTCCTGCAGTCACTGAGTAAGAAGGTTATCAAATGGATCTTGTTATTAGCTGCATTCAGGAACCTCTTTATCTTGTAGTGCCCTGTTCTGTAGTATATTTGATAGCTCCAGCTTTTTAAACCGAACTAAGCTATGCCTCCAGGAGTCTGTATATACATGTATATCTTTGTTCACGGTTCTCTCTGATCTGGTCCACAGGAATCCGCTCTCTGATAATGATCTTCCACAAAGCCTTTTTTTTTTTTTTTTAATGCTTGCAGCGTTTATTTAAAGAAACAATGAATTACATGTAATGTACAGTTTCAGCATATAAGGCCCTCATCAAGTTATCAGAAAATTGTATTACCTCAGAAGCACTTATTCTCATGTAATCCATAACAAGTCTGAGGTCTTATATTCTTCATTAGAATGTGTGAACGCTGTGGGTTTTTTTTGTTTCTTTTAAACAAGACAGATTACAAGATAGAACAGACAGACAGAAAAAGTAAAAGAATATGACAATGAGTCTGTGGATTCTGTGAGAAATGTTGAGTGACTGTTTTGAGTGTATTTAAGGAGTTAATCCATGTCTTTTCGTTCTTCAGCAATTCTATACAAGAGAGAGATGTTCGAACTGCACTTTGTAGGTAGGAACATTAAGCAATTTTCCTAGAGGTGGAGAAGTTAATTCATGTCATAGAAGAGGTTGTGTCCTTGGGTAGGGGGAGTTGGAGTTGGAGGGTGTATCGCCTTGAAGTAGTTTGAATGTCTTTGCTTTGAAGGAGTGTTTGCAGTCTTTTCCTTGTGAGAGTTAAAGGGATCTCTGGAATGTGATGATATAATATAGAGCTTGAGCTAAGGACATTAATCAATATTCCCTTTGGGTTGGTCGGGAGTGGGGATGGTCACAAATAAAAGTCCGATATTATGCAGAGAGTAAGAGGGAACATCAATCAATATTCCCTTTTTAATAAATCTTCATTAGTGTGTCACATGACTGTTTGGAGAATTATCGTGTTTTGTTCAGAATCTTCTCCCACTTTTTGAATTTTTCTGGCTTATTCTCCATTCCACAAATAGATTTTTCTATACTGAGGAGCCGTCTAAACTCTAGAGCCCATGCATAGAGATCTACCTGATTACCATGAAATAGGCGTTGTCTATATATGAAGAATTTAATTGATAGAAGGATAAAATTGATTTGGGCAGCCCTATGGGCATCCTGGGGAACTCCAAACAGAATGTTTTCAGTTGTTATTTTGATCTGCAGATTTGCTACGTCTTCTAGCCACTTTGTGACAGTTAGCCATAGTCTCTTAATTTGTTGACATCCGATGAAAAAATGTACAATATCATCCTCTTCTTCGCAAAAGGAGCAGGTAGAACTAGATATCACATTCCTGACTTTGAGAAAACTGTTCGTGGGAACGATCCTGTGTGATATTTTAAATTGTAGGGATCGGAATTTGGTAATTCTTATAACTTTATACGGTTTCTGATAGGCTTCTTTCCAATTAAAATCATTATGAAGTTTCACTGTGGTGTTAACTTCCCATTTGCTTTGAGCTTTAGGCTTCATAAATAATTTGGAAAGGATTAGTTGGTAAATTGCCTTATTTTTAGCTTCAAAAATATTGATAGACTTTACTCTGTTGTTTATAAACAATTCCATGGCACCATCTTTTACATTTTCCCCTGTACTTGTTTTAAACCAAGGGATAGTATGGATAATTTTGGTCATGTCTAAGAAGGTGACCTGAACCTGGAAGTTTTCCTTAATCTCGCTTTTCTTTTCTAAGGTCTCTAATATGGACTATACCTGCCTTGTACCATGAGAGGCAGAACAAGGGCTTTTTCTTAGAACAAATCAGGGAGTTGCCTCAAATCAACTCATTGTACATCTCCTCAATCGAGATAGGTTGTACTAAATACACCTTGTGCCATTTTAACAGGAAGTCCTCATAGAATCAGGACTGCGACGCAATACTGATCCTGCTCTTTCTCAGGAAAATGTTATACATTGGCAGCTGAGATCCCGTTACGTGTCTGCAAAATCTGGTCCAAGGTTGGCAATCTTGGAGAATGAGCCTCTTTACCCAGTTTATTCTAGCAGTAATATGCATGACCCTTTTTCAAAATAATTTCTTTAGCGCCTAAAGCAAAAAAATTAAAGAAAATACAGGGACTGACGTATCCTCCTACAGGTTCAGAAAAACCCGCAGGAAAGACCACAGAAGCACACCTACCGCACTTTGCCTGATGAGACTGGAGAACAGTCGAAACCACGAGAGTAATACAATAACCCTAAAGACCAACAATCCGGCACTGGCAGCCGTAGTTCCTTACCCGGCACGACTTGGTTCGAGTCGGGAAGAACACAAACAAACAATGAAAAATACCTCACACTAGTAGGGAATGAAAACATTTCCCCATTTGACGCAACGACATTCACGTCACTGACAGACTTGGTTTGAGTCAGCACTACGTCTAAAACACACCAAAGGCCTCTCCTCCCAGCTTTGAACAAAGCTGGGCCGGTAGGGAAAGCGTTGTTTCCCCACTGTGGCTTCTCTGCTGTAAGAGAATCCAATAGGAGCTGTGTGGCCATACACACAAGTCAACCTCAGACGAATAGTCGAACACCACCGCGCCGCAAGGTCAAGCGAACTCAGACGCATAGTCGAATGCCAGCGGCACACGCCAAGCGCTCGCATCCAATGAAACACACCCCTGAGGGTCACGTGCACGCCTCAGCCAATCACGCACGCCGAAAGTAGGGTACGCAGCAGGACGCAGGAACCTCCCCGTGTCCGCTTCCCCTGTCTCTCTATTACGTGGTCGCAAGCGGTGGGAAGAGGAAGAGATTTGTGATACGCCCCATCTTCATACACAATCACTGTAATCTTACCTTTGTTTATTTTCAGGCCTGCATAACGTCTGAATCTTCTTAAGATGTCTAGAACCTGGGTAATTGATTCAGCATTCTCTAAAAACAGAGTCAAATCGTCAGCATATAATGATATCTTTAGCTCCTTCCCCCCAATATTTATCCCTCATACTCCTGTATCATTCCTAACTATGATTGCAAAGATCTCCATTACCACAATAAACAAGTAGGGAGAGATGCAGCATCCCTACCTGGCTCCTCTTGTTGGGCAAAACCACTCCGAGTGTAAACCATTATTTGTGATACATGTCTCTATTTTGTTGTATATAATATCTATCCATTGTATAAAAGAGTCTCCAAATCCCATTAATGAAAGAACGTCTGTAATCGAAGACCATTCTATCGAGTCAAATGCTTTTTCAAAATCAATCGAAAGTATAGCGCCCTGTATTTTGTTGTCGTTTATGTAACTATAATATCTTCGGCTATACGTATGTTTGTCCCAATATATCTATTTTTCATAAATCCAGTTTGGTCTGTGAAAATAACATTTTCTAAGGCAGTTTGCAATCAACTCGCTAGTACTTTCGTAAGAATTTTATAGTCTGTGTTTAATAGAGTAATTGGCCTCCAGTTTGATAGTAGTGTTCTGTTTGTGTTTTTCTTGGGGATTAGGGTTAAAATACCTCCTCGCTGTTCATTTCCCAGAATTCCAACTTTGTAAGAGCAATTGAAAGTTTTTAAGAGTAAGACTGAGATACAGTTCCAGAAATATCTGTAGAATTCTGTATTCAACCCATCCGAACCTGGGGTTTTCTTTGAGTTCATGGCTTTTAATGCATCCCTAATTTCGCTAATTTCTAGAGGTTTATCTGAGCTTTTCTGACTCAGATATTTTCAGGATGTTTTCTTTCTTAGTGAACCTCTCTATATCCTTAATCAAGGATCCAGGGTGATCTTGTTTAGAGTATAATTTCTTATAAAAGTTTTTTTCTAAGTTTAGTATATATCTTCCGTGGAGGAGAGGATATTTCCCTCGTCATCTAGATGAGTGATCTGTCTATCTAGCTTAGCCATCTTTTGTAAATTCAAAAAGTACTTTGATGGGTTTTCGCTTAATTGTGTCCAGTTCGCTTTTGATTTGAACATGGAGAATAAGGCCTTCTTCCTCTCTTCCAAGGCTATGTCTCTTTTAATATTTGTTATTTGATCTAAAGTATCTTCCCCCTCATCCAATCTTTGGGCTAGTTCTTGTAGAAGTTTAGCATCATTTTCTGCCTTAAGTTTTCTTTCTTGATTCTTTATTTTTGAGTATGCGATGGAGAAGGTTTTAATTTTGAATTTGATGAATTCCCATTTTGCTATTGGATTCAAAGTTATGTGTTCAGTCTTTAAGTGTTCAATAAGTTCAAGCAATTTGGAGGTAAAGGCTTTGTCCATTAAAAGGGCTGTATTAAATTTCCAAATTCCTGGTCCTTTCTTTTGATCCAAAAAGGCGTATTCAAATGACAGAAAGGAGTGATCCGATAGGGAAGTAGCTTCAATTTTAGGTCTTACACTTCTATTAGAAATAATTTCTGAGACTAATATATAATCGATTCTAGAGGCTTGATGACCACGATGGAGGGAGTACCTCCTATTGTCTGGGTAATTGACTCTCCACAAGTCCACCAGTTCAAACTTATTGATAAACATTAGCAGGGATTCCCTATACTTTTTATTAGAGATTTTCGTAGTTGTGTTTTTCCTGTCTAATTCCATATTTAATGCAACATTAAAGTCTCCTATAATAAGAGGTAGGTCAGAGAATTTGGCTAACACATCATGAAAATTATGGAGAGTATGAATCTGATCCTGCTCGTGAGTGCTTGTTGGTGCATATAGAGTGGCTAGTACAATTTTTTCATCTTTGAGTTTTAATGAGAGCACAACAAACCTTCATTGTCACTGATTTCTTCCAATAGTTCATATTTGATGGATTTATTGATGAGAATACCAACCCCCTCGATGCAGAAGTGCCGTTAGATGCTACAAACCCTGTTCCCCATTCAGACTGCCATAACTTGAGATTCTTGAATAAAACATATATCAAACTTCTCCCAGATTTTTATTAAAGATGATTTTCCGCTTAACACTCTCTCCAATGCCATTTACATTGAGGGAACCAACTCTCATTCGGTTATCCATTAAAAAGATGGAAATTGATTCTTATGTTTTGATCCCTAGTACGTGCTACAGATCTTTTACTTGTTTTGTCTATGATTGTACATATAGCCACAGTTTCAAAATTAAGAGAATACAACATTGACACACGAAAAACATGGTACACATAAAACATGTATAGACTTGAGATTGCTGATTTGCTTTCGTGCATCAGGGGGATACAGCATGGCAAATGTTACCGGTTGGAGGCAATTCTAAATTACAAAATGTATGAGCCTAAGGCTAGGCTTATCTATATGTATTTAACTAATGGCTAATTTTAGCAATGTCAAAGAAACAACTTATTGTATGGATGGTGGACATGAACCCATATCTCGTTCATCCTTGAGCTTATACTAATCTGTTAGTGTGCCATTAGTCTTATTTTTACCTTCTCTCGTCTTCGGACCTCATCAGTATATGAAAACATTGCTTTAATCAAGGCCGTGGCCCATCGTTGTAGAAGTAAGTCTCCTGCGTGGAGCCCGTCGCATATTAGCTCATAGTGATGTTTCAGCTTCCCATGCATTCTTGAATGGACCGGTTGAGCTTGCCATGGGGTGGCGTTCCCTCTATCTTTGTTTATGCCGACAATCTCATTATTGTATCGTAGGATTGCTTCGTCCCTGCTACTTCTTTCCCAACAACTCTGGAAAGATCCAGCCCCACAATCCGAGAGAAGATGACATTGGTGTGGGGGAGAAAGTATAGGATGTTGCAATTAACTTCGTGAATCTTTTCATTGAGTTCTGCGAAAAGCAACTCTACAGTAGTATACTCGAAACTTATTGTTTTCGACTTGGGTTGCTTGACTGTCACATTGTTAATCCCAGCTATAAAGATGTATTGGTTGTTAGGTTTTTCTTGTCCTATTCTAATTGTTTCGCTTGCCAAACGTCGGATGGTCGCACCTGGGAGTGTATGAGTCGAAATTACGAGACCTGTGTCGTTCTTCCAATCTATGTAGTCTTGAAGAAATGCTCCCCTTGAGTCCATTAGGATTGTGACTGGTTTGTTCATTTTTGAGCAAATAGTTTTACAGACCACTTTTTGTGACCCGGAGAAGCAGCGCTAACTGATGAAGCTTGACCTAAATATCCCTGGATACCCTGTGTCGTCTGCTCTCCAAGCGTATGTTCAGTCAATGACCTTCGCTTTGTGACCACTATTTCAAACGGATAGCTCCGCTCGCAGCTCTTGTAGTATAAGGCCTAGCTTATTCTCTCCTCGGAATGTGTCGTTCCTCAGAAGTTCCTGAATAGTACTCCCTGCTCCCCAAAAGTGATTTCTCGTTGCTTCAATGATTTCTTTTCTTTCGACTTAATGAGTAGGTCTTTAATGAGAGCCGAATGAACTATTTTAGCACGAAGTATGTTTGTCATGACCCTCGATGCCGACTCCTCCCAATCTTTCGGTGGACTCATAGAGTCTCCGATCTTCTTAATCCTATAGACATCTAGTTCGTTCAGGATGAGATTCACTGCATGCTTATCCTCTGCGGCACACACTTTTTCATGCATATAAGCCTGTTCGGCACTTCGGTAGAATTGCTGGTTGTATAAAAAGTCTGTCTGATAAAAGTTGGACAAGGGTGGGTGTTCTCCTTGGAAGAAGATACAATCCTCAGTTTCTCTGGTATATGCTTTGGAGAGAAAAAGCGAATCAGGGAGTGCCTGGATCTGGCCCGGGCCGTAGGAGATGCCGCTCAAAATAATACGTCTCCTATTATCCTTGCTGCAACCTTCTTATGTTTTGTGAGATCTGCTACTGCTCTCAGGTCCCATCTGTGTTTTTTTCGTTTTTTCTATTAAGTCCTCATTTACCCACACATTATAGCATCGAGGGTGTTTTTGTATGAGAGATTTCTTAAGGAAGATGTTTTGTTTAGTTTCATATTGGCCGACACTATTTCGTGGGCAGGCACCCTTACCCCCCTGTTGGCTACAATATCCGAAATTATTTCTTTCAGTTTCTCTACCTTAAATTCATTTATTCCCGAGAATATCAGATTTGTTTGTTTGAGCATGTTTTCCATATTATTGCATTCATTGACCTGCCTTTTTGGTTTGCCCGTTAGACATTTAGCAGCCTTAGCGATCAGGTCTGTTTTCTCTGATAATTCCTTAAGGGCTGTACTTATCTTTTCTATCTTTTTGTCTTGCTCAGCCAAATCGAAAGCTCCCGAATCCTCTTTTCCTTCCAAAACCTTTACTCTCAGTGTGAAATCTACCGGGGTCTTGGACTTAACTTCTGCCTCTTTTATATTTTGTCTAGCCTGTCTTCCACCTTTCCAAGCCTTTTCCCCCTATCGGAAATTCCTTTAGTCACTTTGTTCAATTTGTTTCAATACTTAAAAGTTTATTGAACATGGAGTCGATCTTACCTTCGATGCCAAGTTCAGCGAAGGGTTCAACTACTGAATGTGTATTAGGAGTCAGGTCCTGGGTCGCCTTGACGGAGTGGGTCTCTGGCATGACGGCGGAATTGATTCTGGCGGTATTTGTTACGAATTTTCAGGTTCGAAATCCTCAGGCCCTCATAAGATCCGGTGTCAGTTTTCCAAATTAGCGAGTTATTTACTTGGTTTTGAATCTTTCAAGTATTCATAATGAAGTGTAATTTCCCCAACCGATGTTGCCTCAAGTCTTTAGCGTGGCACCATCTTGCGGCTTTTTGATGTACCGCCACTATTTCCCACCTCATCAGTAAAAACATTTGGTTCCTTTTCAAATTCATTGAATATCTCTTCATGGTAAGGAATTGCGGCATTTCCTGTGATACAAAGATATAGTTAAACGATTATATCTGCTAACAATTCCATACCTAAATATGACATTATCTATATGGATATAATATTATAAAAACATACATAGTGATCCATACATTAACATTATTATTATTATAATTAAACCCAACACGGGAAATTGGCATAGAGTATTTATTACTCGAGAAGATACTAAGATGAATTACAAGTCTGTAATAAGTCTGTTTGATATTCAAGTCTATAAAAAGGTATTTCAATCTATTAGAGTTCAGTTAGTCCAGTTGTGGGGCGGGTGGTGGTAAAGAAACACGTCTTATGTCTTTAGATCCTGCCGCCAAAAGAGGCCGAAGCGTCGTGACGTCACAAGATGACGTGGCAGTTGACCCCGAGGTCAAGGCCGGTGGATAACAAGAAACTTTCCCGCTTGTTAATTAACACGCAATTTAACAATTACTAACCAATTAAACCCAACACGGGAAATTGGCGTAGAGTATTTATTACTCGAGAAGATACTAAGATGAATTACAAGTCTGTAATAAGTCTGTTTGATATTCAAGTCTATAAAAAGGCAGAAACGGAAGACTCAACGAGTCTTACGAGAGGTTGAATGTAGCAAGTCAGACTTAGCCAGAGAGGCCGAGAGGGCCTTGGGGACGTTGCCCGAGTTTGCGAGGAGAACGTAGGCCCCGAGGCCTGACTTGGAGGTCCACGTTCCGTGGTTCATGAGGTCCGGGAGAGCCACGTCTGGGGAGGCCGCAGCTGCCTGGGCTGCGCCTCGCAGAAGGCTGTGGATGGAGAACGATCCGAGTTGGGGAGGCCCAGTGCCTTGAGACCCCAGCGGATAAATGAAGTGAGCTGCCTCGCGGTCAGGGGGGATGCCGCCTGACTGAGAAAAGCTGGAGCCCAGGGCGGGGCAGGAAGGGATGCTTCGTACCTGGCCCAGGCTGCCACCGGGCAGGATGCCGAGGCCGTCGGTAGAATTAGAAGGGAGACCGCTGATGACGGATCTCGGATTGTCTTCGAAGAGTTTATGATGACCCTGAGGCCGCCTCTGCCCTCCTGCTGGATGTCTCTGCGCAGGAGGGTGTGAGGGCCAGGACCGAGGGTTGAGGGGCTCACCAGGTTCGAGCCTCGAAGCATGGCCGCGAAGCCGAGGAGTAATGCCGCCCGTAAGACTTGGCCCGGGGGGCCCGCTGCCGAGGCCAGGTCCGCGAGGCCGGCCGCGAGGGCAGGGGTCAACGGTGGGGCCTGAGCCGGAACATGTGTAGAGAGACGAGCAGTGCCGGAGATGACCAGGGGGTGGGCGAAGACCGCGAGATCTCCGGCCCGAGCCGAGATCCAGGCCTTAGCTCCGGAGAGGTAGTTGAGGACCGAGGCCGGTGAGGACAGCGAGTTGGCGAGGAACTGGACGTACAGTGCCACATCTTTGATGGAAGGGGATGCTGGCGGCACACCGTATGCTGCCGCAAACGCAAGGTACGCTCTGGCCTGGATGGACTTATTCGCCGCCGTTGCCCTCAAGGTCGCCGCACTCGCCGAGTGGAGCATCTGGTCGTGTAGTAACAGAGGCTCTGGAATTAAAAGAAGAACGAGAGCAGTGGGTGTGGCACAACAGGTTGGCATTGCACAAGGTTATGCTCGCGGGTCAAGCTCGAGGCCCAAGCCCCAGCCGGCCTCGAGGTCAACCCGCGAGCCAAGAGAAGTGGAAAATCGAGGGCGGCCCCCGAGGTCTGGTGAAAAGAGAGGCGTATGTCTCTGCCCGTCAGGTGGAGCCAGACCTCGCGGGCCACCGCCGCGAGGACGCGGTCCGCGGTCCTGCCTGTTACCACTCCCTCTACCTCGGGGACGAGGTCGAGGCCGAGAACGAGGGCGGTGCCCTCGGGGAGGGTATACCCGAAAGTGGCGCATGTCACGAGAACTGTGCAGGCCTGAGCGTGGGCCTTTTTTGAGATGATTATTTTCATTTCTGGTGTGAGTGGTTGAACAAAATAGGCCTTTTGGCAGACCGAGGCCACGCCCCCTTTTGCGTTAGCTACACAGATATATTCTGTTGGCCTATTGGGGGCTATAATAGCCAGGCCGTTGTATTTTGAAGCGTACGCCGCGTACCAGGCCAGGTCCGCTTTCGCCCCCGAGGACAGGCCTATGAGGCTGTTGTCTCGGACCTTACGAAGGGCGGATAAGAGGTGGTTGGTGAATTTTCTGGCCGGAAGTACACAGGTTGAGATGTATATAAGTTTACCCAGAACGGATTGGAGGCTTTCTTTCGTTATTGCGACTTTTCCCAGCCATTGTTCGCAAAGTTCCCGTATTTCTACGATTTTTGGTCGGGGGATCGAGACTCGGCCTTCAGCCGTATTTATATCGTATCCGATCCATTCGAGTTCGTCAGTCGGGGAACACATTTTTTAGGTGCAAGAACCAGCCCGAGGGCGCCGGCTAGGACCTGAAAATCGCGAAAAGCCTTGCGGGCCTCCGCCTCAGAGGACTCAACCCCGAGGAAGTCGTCTAGGTAAACGAGGGTAGTATGGCCTCGGGCCGCCATCATGTAGACCACCGCCATGGTGGTACGTTGGCATGCCGGAGCGGATAATCTCGCCCCGAAGGGGGGGCAGAGGTCGACAAAATACTCCCCATGAACTTGTATCATGTATAGGGGGTAGGCTAGGGGGTCAGCTCTGAGCTGACGATATGCTCGTGATAGGTCCGCCTTCCATAGATAGGCCCGAGGGCCTTTTGTTTGAGCGAGAGTGATGGCATCCCTTATTGTGGGAAGGTTGTAGGTGAAACGATCGCCCTCGAAGTTACCCTGGCGGATACCGTCATTGACGCTAGCCCCCGAGGGGAACGAGAGGTCGACTATGATTCTCCTACCCCCGTCCTTTTTTTCTCGTGTCATGATGGGGGATACCTGTGCCCATTCAATGAAAGGGGGGGAGCTAAAGGGTCCCAGGAGGGCCCCATGAGCCAATTCCGTCACCACATAATTCTCAATTGCCCCAGGAAAGGCCTCCGCTGAAGCATGATTTTTTATTGTGGATACCGGGATAGTGGAGCGAGTGTAGCCCGAGGGCCAACCGAACTCGAGGTAGTCTACTAGTCGTTCGTCGTGATAGGTTTGGAGCTCTTTCCTCCATGTCGGGATATTAAGGCCAGATGGTATGGGGACCCTTGGGCCCGCGTAGTTGGGAAGGCCGGCCTCGATGGCCTCCATATAAGCTTTGTGGTGTACGGGGGCGACCCCTTCGAGGTCTACCGTGGCCCGTGGCCAGAGAGATGCCACCGTGGTGGCATATTCACCGGGAGAAATATACTGTGGGGGGTTCTCCACCGGGACTGCATCTGTAGGGATAAGTGGGATAGCTTCCCCCGTGTCTGTGTGGAGGATGCCGGGGCCGCAGCTGGCGGCGCCGCTGGTCGCGGTGCCACCACCTTGCGGGAAACCGCGGCACTCCAGGACAGCGGTGGCGCCATCTCGTGGGATATCCGGGACTCCGCTGCCAAGGGGCATTGGGCCGGGCGGATATGAAACATGTCTCGTATCATTGATCACATCAGGAACAGTACAACATTTTACAAAGTGAATAAAATTATTCTCGGTCTGAACCGGATAGGCGCCCTCGGGGCTGGAGGGTGTAGGGCAAAAGCCAGAAACGAGCCCGGAGGCTTGAACAATGCCACGTGGGCGAGAGCAGAATGTGCTTGGAGCGCAGGGAGTCGTCCCTGAGTGCCCGTTATTGAGAGGCTGGGGCGAGCCTAGCGCCGAAAAGGGGGGGGAGCACCCCCCTCCCCCCCATTTGCATTTGCAGCTGCGTGGCATATCTTAATACGGCAGTCCCTCTCAGCATGAGGGTGGTAGACCGAGAGATTGAACAGACAATAAGAGCATATGTGGAGTTGTTTCTGGCCTGATTTGAGGTGGCCGTTGGCCTGTTGACAGGCCCCAATGTTAAAAGGTTTACAGGGTGGGCCCCCCCTGAGGTCTTGGTTATCCGCTTGTTTTTCCGATTTTTCTGACTTTTTACTAGCCCGAGGGTTATTCGTGCCGGATAGTTTGCCCAAAGGGGAACGAGAAATTGAGACTCTGAGCATTTGAATCTTATTTGTATCCTCCCAGGCCTTGGTTAGGCGGCCTTCAGAGATAAGGCTTAATATCTCCTCTGACCATGCCCTGACCTGTTCGAATTGGTATTCCCTGGCATCCTCTAGGATATCTTTGATGTGAGAAAGGGTATGCGAGGCCCAGTCCGTCGGATAGGCTGGGTCCTCGATTAGGCGGAAAAGACCCCAGAGGTATTCTGCAATATTAAGATCATTGAGAGTGGTTTTAGCTTTCTCTGGGCCCCGGAAAACATATGTATGGGAGAAAAACGAAGGCTTCTTACCTGCCGTGGCGAAGGCATGAGGAGTCGCTTCTAGTAGCTTCACGACCTGAGCCTGACGCGCTTCCGCGCCTGCCGCCTCTGCGAGGCTCGTTGGAAAAGGCGCAAAACCTAGCGTGCCTGGATCTCTGGGGTTGCGGGCGGCTGCTGCGGCCTCTGTCAACCTTTGAGTGGACGGGGAGACCACCTTGTATGGAGCGAACCGTGTATCCGCCCGAGCTGGTCGCCCTCGAGGTCTCTTGGTAATTATCGGGGATTCACTGTCTGAAGCACTTGTTACTTCTGATGTGCCTGCTTTGTCTTGGCCTTTTGCTGCCAAGGCGCGAAGCAGGCCTTCCATTTCTGCAAACTTATCCCCAAACGCCTCGATTTTTTCGTCCAGCGCTGTTACTTTTTCATCCAGGTCTTTTTGTTTTACCCCTCTGGTAACAGTCGGGGTCTTGGCGGCATGTCTTGGCATGTTTTTCGTTCTGTTTGATGTTACTTAGCCGTTACCTAAAGAAACACGTCTTATGTCTTTAGATCCTGCCGCCAAAAGAGGCCGAAGCGTCGTGACGTCACGAGATGACGTGGCAGTTGACCCTGAGGTCAAGGCCGGCGGATAACAAGAAACTTTCCCGCTTGTTAATTAACACGCAATTTAACAATTACTAACCAATTGTTATTATTATTATTACTACTACTACTGATGAAATCATAAACTTTCATATTTCTTAAGATAATTTTATTAATGTATGTGTAGCCTGTATGCAGGCAACACTAAGAGTGACAAATGTATCTCGATTTGCAGTATTTCTTGTCTTGCAGTGGGGTGGCTATAACAACAATGCAATTCATAATGTATATCTTCCCTAAATGGTATGGGTGCATTGCCACAATTAAACATGACGACGCTGATTCCTGCATGCATCTACTGTGGTTTAGAGGTGTCGCTGGCTTAAATGAACAAATCATCCGCATCCTGAATTTAGTCACAATCCACCAAATGGTCCCCCATATCATTAACACACCTTTTTTTCATTTTAATTAGGCCTTTCTTGACCAGCGGTCAGCAGTAGAGTAGTGGTCACATCCGGTTTGGCCACGCTGTGTCTGTTTAACAACTGAAAGCAAACAGAAAAAGTGCAAAAAACAGCTACATCAGGACCTCCTAGCTTCTGGAAGTAGTTCCACATGGTTATGACGAACGTGTGAAGTGTAATGGCTTCAGCAGCTGTCATTCTGTGCACAGGAAAGTCACTCAGAGACACCTACCGGACAATGAGTCTACTAAACGTATGACGTCATATCACGTGACTTCGCTCCCGTTGTTTGAACAACAAACTATTTAACTCCCACCCACCCCACATGTTTCTGGGTGTTACTATTTCACATAGTACTTTGTCTTTGATGAACTATTAATTACATTGTATACCCTTGTATACTGTATTTCATGATGTATACCGTTGTATACCTAATATTTACTTTTCCACTTTTGGAAAATTTTAATAAATTTTCTCGTCCACAGCTGCTTGTTTGTCATTATGCCAATGATTACCAAAGTTAGATCCCCTAGGACAAGAATAAAATTTTAAAAACTTTTTTCCGATATTCTGATGAAATAATATCGGAAGACTTCGTCCATGATGAAACCTGTACGATTCTCTTTATTCTATCTTTGTGTTATGAAGTAATTTTTCATAGACTCAATGTTAAACAGGAAATGCATGATCAACCCAAATAATGGCTATGCGAATATAATTGAACAATAGTAAACTGACTGTAGTGTGTAAAATGGCTGGCTTAAACATTTGCATTGTGAGGTAAATTATCCAAACGGTTTGGGGACACCTGAAAATTGGCTAGGTGATATATACCCATGAAATTTGGGATATCTATACACTTCGTAAAATATATTTGAGAACTATGTGATATGGGTCAACTATTTGAACATGAAGTGAATTATCCTTTTTTAGATGTCTCTATAATAGAGAAGAAAGTGAGTTTTGTGGGCGTCTGTCATGCCCGCTCTTTGACATGATTAACGAGATCATGGAACGCATTCAGGGAACGGAGTCAAAAGGTTCAGGCTTTGACACTATCTTTGCATCTAGAAGCAGATAAGCTGGAACATTAGATGTGGTGAAATCAATCTCATGAAACTATCAATACAATCGAACCCTGTTAAGCGAACCACGCTCAGGGCCCGACGTAATTAAATGTGGTCCTAGTTGGTTGGTGGTCTACTTGCTTCAGCAGTTCATCATCTTCATCTACACATACCAAGACATCTAAAATGAGCGCCGATTCTAAACTATTCGATGATTGTAGAGAATCGGTGGTGGTGTCATTATTACCCGTGCCCTTCAGACTTACAATTACTAACCTCTGCTCTGTAATAGGAAAACAGACAGATAGTTTTACATAGGTTGAGAAAATATCAAATTATTCAGATTACTTCATTCATTTACCCATTCGCGCCAGTTGATGCCTTATTGACCCCTGATTTCTCTGATAATTGCGAAAACGGACTTCATATATAGAAATAAAGGAAGAACCGGCATGAAATTTTCACAGAAGGTAGGGATGACATGGTTATTAATAAATATGTGTCCAAAAAAAGCCGGTCACTTGACCTTTTAGTCTAATGAATGCAAGAGATAGGAACAAGAGACAAGAGCCGGGCGAAATCGCCACTCCAACCCGCCAGCATGGCGGACTCTGAAGAGTAAGAGTTCTGACTTCGATTCCTTATTTTCTACTTGACCAATCTCCTCTAGTACTGCTCCCTCCTCTTCCCTCTCCCTCAGCTCCCTCAGTTTTTGAGATAACTGCACCCACCACCTGCTATTTTCCATGGCGTCGGGGGGCAAAATGGATGTTCTCACGACTGGATCGCTATAGGCCATAGACTTTTCAAGTGGGAAAGAGTGGTTAACGTGGCTTACGTTTGAACACTTTTCAAGTGGACCAGCCCTGCACACCCACCCGCGTTTCTGTGCACTTTGTGCAGGTTGAATCAGGGTAAACACACCCACTCCTCATGACCACCACCTGACTGACCACAAGACCTGGTAATCGCCACACTCGTGATACATTAAACCCGCTGCTGCAACACGCTGAGGTGTGACTACCAGCATTTAGGGCAGCCAGACATACCATCGGCTATCATCAGTGTGATAGTAAAGCAGATAGGATTATTAGATAAAATAGTGGTGGCGGTATATTGGCCCCAGTGAGCCTTCTGCTCAAGGTGTGAGAGAACCCACCTTCACACGCTTTACAAGACTCTGCTGACTTGGGCATTCCTGGAAGACACGACGATGAGTGAAATACCGGCAAGTATATCCTCATATCTAACGCCAAATTAACAAAATAACTACATGTAGCAACATCTGAAATGCAGGAATCAGTCAATATTTATGTTGTGTTCTACTTAAGATATGCTAAACTAAATTCATTTGAGACTCTCCAACAGGAACGTGGGACCTATTTCAATAGTTTCGAGACATGTCTAGATGGTGTGTCCGGGTTTATAAGAACTAGACATTAGACTTCGTTTTGTCCATTCTTGCTTGCACTGTTGGTGCCGCTTTTCATGTCTGTCTAACACATTTGTCACGAAACTAGTGAAACAGGGAGCTGTTTCAAAACGTGGGTTAAGTCTATGGTTTTGAAACAGCTCCCAGGTCTATGATGTGTAGGTTTGTCTAACTCTTATATTTGGGGTCTTTTCCTAAGGGCAGCTACTTGGGTTGTCACGAAACTAGACAACCCCAATGTGTGTATGGTGTCACAGCCTAATCATCGACCCCATAACGGACCATTTCCACCTGATGATTGTTTAGCATTTACTTCATTGGTTGAGGGAGCACAATTTCTATCTCACAGAGAAACCTGAAGATAATCCCTTCCTAGGCTACAGCTGAGTATATATTTCCAATAGACAAACTGTTGGGTTCCTATATGTGTGAACAGGGTTATGGTAGAAGTCATCATCAAATGCATTTATGGTAGAAATCATCATCACTGAGGGAAAGGCCTTCTTTTTCATGGGAGGTGACCACTGAAAAACTGAGAATGTGAACCTGCAGTCTGCCACTGATTAAATGTATCTCGATACTTCTGGCTTAGGGTATCATAGATGATATCACCGCATTCTAACTTTGTTTTATAACAACATCCTTAAGGATCTAAGATGTATCTATAAAGAAATGATTGACTTCAAATTGTTATCTCCTATTCCAGCTGATAATGATCTACCCAAAACTGTCAAATAGTCAGTGGGTGGTGCTTGAAGCCATAATGTGCCAAAATCATCAGGTGAAAATGTGGCAGAAACCTGTCCTCATTGATCAGAACCAGGGAACTCTTCCAAGTATAACAGTACTCTCTGCTGTTCCACTAAACCACTTATAGCAGATACATATACTGATTTTCCTTGATCTGGACATTCTCCTATTAATTGTTTGACTATTTCAGTGATTTGTGTATCCTGCCTTAACAGGATATCCATCCATGACAACTTTTCCCAACACCTTTCCAGCATGGGCAAATTTGCCTCTAAAAGTCTTGGAAAGTTGCCTCTAAAGTCTTGGAATTAGGTGACACATTGTCTGTCACACATCTCTGGACAACCCCCACCCCCCACCCCCCTAAGTGAGACATAATTTATGGACGGCCTCCAGTACGATTCCGCCGCGATATCAATTTTGCATCGGGGGAATCCATAGCGTAGTGTATCTGGAGCTCAGTGGACACCACCTGAAAAATCCCAGTAATGCAGATTAGTCCCTGGGCCAATCTGGAAAAGGGGCTTATTTAAGGAGTTTTATCTTGTAGATCCATCCTTCTAGTTAACATTTTCACTTGTTGTTGCTCTGGCAAGTGGTCGGATTACCATGACAACAGCTCTTGAAGCGACCTACAGTCAAAATGCCTGAAGGCCTATAATTCTGAGTGCTGAAAGTCATTACTTGGTTCTGTGTTGTTTTAAGTATTACAATGACTCATTAGATTAAACTTTGGCATTGGGTTCCATGTTCTGGTCCTTTGTGGACTCAGTACAGCAAACAAAATCAAAATATGTCTTCTCAGTGGCCTACAGCAGCATTTTTCATGTGTGTACTATTAATGTCCCCTTTACACATCTGCAATATTCCACATACAGTAGAACCCCGCGTAAGCGGCCACCCTCCGTTCCGGACTAAAGTGTCCGCTTACGCGGGGTATCCGCTTACGCGAGGTTAAAATAAACATCTAATAGAGGGAACCGTTCCGAGCAAAGGTGTCCGTTGACGCGGGGTGTCCGCTTACGCGGGGTGTCCGTTAGGCGGGGTTCTACTGTATTTGTTTCTTAACCCTATCGCGCCGGGTACCCGTGGCTGGGCCACAGCCGTGGAGCCGGGTACTAGTGCCAGTGAATGCCGCTAGAGGCTGTGTAGATTTCAAAATCCGAGGCGGTACTCTCCTCCGAGGCCCTGCAGTGGGGGGGTCCGCCCCTGCTCCCCTGAGCTTCGTCTCCCATTTAAATTTATATTATATATCCCATATATAACTTTATATATCTCCCAAAATTCTAGATAATTAGTACATGTGATCCGCCAATAACGCTGTCTCTTTTTGAAATAAATGGTGACCAATCACAACGATGTACATATCAAAAGTTGCCAGAAGGACTAGACTGATGGATAGTTTGGATACCAGTTGTAACATGTATAAGATAAGGTGCAGTTCAAACAGCAGATAATGCCTCGTAATATGCGATACCTACACATGTAAGGGAGTGTTCTATAATTATGGCCGGAGGCAGTCTCCAGGGGGTGGGGTGGGGGGCAAATTCTTTTTTTCTCAGAGGGGCCAACTTTATTTTTTTATTTCTAGGAGAGGCCAACTTTTCTTTGCTATTTCTGCGTCATCGTACTGCTATAGTAATAATTTACATCACACCCTGGAGTTCAGTGTCTATAGACAACAGTGGATGGACACCAGCACATTAGTGGCAGAAGCAATGCAGTCTCAAAAGAGTATTTGTTTTTCTTTAACAAGATGAATTAGGACCATTTACTCCAAGAGCTAGAACATGCAACCAACCCCCTGGTGGTGCTTCCTTTAATGAGATAATTCTGTTTATGGTAGACCACTATGAGCAAGGAGAACTTTACAATGAGTACTTGAAGGGGTTCTGTGGTTCAAAAATAGGACATTGTGTTCCTTCTGTAGTGCCATACCATAGGTTGGATGCTCTGGGCAGTGTTCCAAGAGAGCATTGATTCATATTGCAGAAACTGTGCCCCCCGCCATAATTAATGAAGGTCCCCTTGACATTCTAGACATAACTTGACGATGGTGTAGCATATTGTCGTGAAATTTGAGATTATCATTAACGACCTTTATGCACTAGTTTACACCTGGATTTTCTCACCTGGTCCATGCGCTGAGTAGATGAACTGATTGCTCAATAACCATATTTGAAAAAAAATAGAGTCAAACAGAGAAAGTGTGATAAACACTCAAGTTCTACTTTAGTTTTAGAAAATGGAAAGTCGGTAACAAATAAAGCAATACATGGAAATGAAACCGTATTATGTTTTTCAGGGAACGACAGTATGAATATGATAAATTATATGCAAGACCACTACATGGGACCAACACTTGGTAACCCTCACAAAAAAGTTTACGTTCACCAAGAGATCCTCTGAGACAATCCACAGTAATGAGGAGTAACAACCCCGCTCACATCACTAAGCACATTCACAGCTCATTTCCATGGTCCTTACATGTGGTCACCTCTCACGTTAAAGTCT
Source organism: Alentia gelatinosa (assembly GCA_950022655.1). NCBI lineage: Eukaryota > Metazoa > Annelida > Polychaeta > Phyllodocida > Polynoidae > Alentia > Alentia gelatinosa. The sequence goes on from OX465579.1 coordinate 162,270,673, forward strand.
CCACAATTTATAACTATATACGAAAATGAATGGTTCTATGGTATTTGGGTATTCGAAACCGCCTTGTTTGGGTTTATTTTGGTAGTGGATTCTTTGTGATGGCAATAGGATAGTTTTACGGTGATAGCGGCACGTTCTCGTACTAAGCCCTAGATAATGGCGGGCGACGAGATACCACAGTGAGTGGCCCTGAAGTCAGCGCCGCGCCCTTCGTGGGTGGGTTACGTCACACATGGATTACTGCTGATAACGATCTAGGATACTTCATTTGATACTCCTCTTCTGTAATACACTCTGTTACTGCCACTATAGCAGCTGAAGTTGCGTGTGGTAAGTTCATGAAATTGCTCAATAAGGTAATTAACACTTTACATGAAATAAATCATTTGTACCGTCCTTGACATTCGTCTTATCCTCTACCACTAAATCCCAATACAGAGGTGTTGCCGTTCAGTTCCACCCAACGGTCCTCCCTCTAGTTACGCGGCCGCTCGGACAATCACAGCCGAGTCCGGCGGTATGCATATAGAGATATACAGCATTCACAGCTAGAGTGTGAACGGTGGTTGTGATTACAGGAGCGTTGTTTTTGACAGATTAGAAGTCTGGAACAATCTTGGGCATTGTATCAACAAGTCTGAGCTGTCTAAACATCATAGTTGATAATTGTTTTAGTTTTGACTTAGAAAAAGATAACCATATTATAGCTAGGCCTGCCAATGTATTAGTGTGTATCCAGTTTAGGTATCCCTGTGTTATCTAAGGTATATCTATAGTATCATTGAGGTGATATGCATGTATGATACATCAAATTGGAGCTGGAATACCATAGAATATGATGCAATCGCTTTTATTTCTATGAAAATAATGTGCATGGGTATTACAGACGTATTACCCTACTACAATCAGTCACCCAATGATAAAGAATACGTTGCCAGGGCTATGTTTGGCCACAGGCATTGCGTAACCAAGCAGATAAGGCGCATCGCTGGCCAGTGGAAAAGGGTCTATAGGGAAATAACCGTTTATTTTCATCATATCACAAATAAATAGCAAATACTGTTTTATCAACCGTACATTAAACTCAGTAAAAACTAGTGAGAGTAAACCCGAATAGAATATTATGTATAATGCCTATAGTGTCCTACCATCTTGACAAAGGATTTTCAAATCCAAACTTTTCTATCTATAAAGAAAGGGACAGACAGATTTAATTTAATTAAATTTAATCACGAGAAACCCTTTGGGTCGCTCTTATGCCTGTCCCTGTTCTATAATTCTATGATTTATTTTACTAATCATATGATAACGACATAAGATTGACGACACTGGAATGTCAGAGACAGAGGACACTGCGCCCTTAGTACGTCATAAAGATGTTTGAGTGGCGTACCATCTCCTACGCTGATTTTACGTAAGTCTACATTTTGATGATAACACGCCTTTATCTGTTTCTACCACTTGCACATTGGATCCATGCTCTACTTTTAGTAAAGCGAATATCAACCGTATCCAACTAAGGGTAAGAGGCAATAACCAGGTAGCTGTTATCGGAGTAACCTCTAGAGAGGTAGAGGGGTCGGATTTTTGAAACCTGCTAAATTCCGCTTTGATCCTGGGATAAAACATGCAAATTTTTTTTTTTGAATCATACTTCTTTTTATATTTTATGTTAATTACATACTAAGTACCTTCCAAAAAAACATTATTCCAACAAAATCAGATGAATGGTTTAGATTTGAGAGCCTTTTGAAGTCGTGTTTAATACTGCAGTTTGTCCAGCCCCCTAAATATTTGAAATTTCAAGAAATGTTATAAATGCTTATAACTTGCGAAAGACTAATATTATATGGTAACACACATTATATTTTACCCAGAATACTTTAATTATATATTAGATTTAAAAGAAAAGCTCTGAACCATATTTGGGGTGTTGGGCAACACAGGGGTGTCGGACAACACGAGGGGTGTCGGACAACACGTTAATAGAATTGCTCAGAACAATGAGAAAAATAATGTTTGAGGCTATAATCCTTTATATTTTTAATGAAGTGATAATAAGCTATAGTTAACAAAGCAAACCACTCAATTACTGATAAAAAACAACCCCAAAATCATAACTTATATCACAGCATGTTGTCCGACACCCCGGGGTGTCGGACAACACGTTTTCAGTTTTTGAACCATAAAAAGTATATTTTTTTATTTAGAAAAAAATCAACCTGGGTATTCATGAGTGGTAGGGGTACTTAATATAAACAGGGATATTTGTTATTCCATTATGATTATTGTTTCTTTTATACATCCTTTAGAGATGTGTGGTCCAACACACCATTTTTGGGAAAAATATCATCATGAAATCATAATGTTCTGATATCAGAATGGATAATCCGATTGTCTTGAAACTTTCAGGTATCACAGCCAGGATTCTTGTCAGCATTGTACAACAAAGGAAATTAATTTCTCTCAATATATTTCATCAGTACTGTCCACTGAAAGTTGGGGTGTTGAACAACATGCTCTATGGGTCTCTATGTTGGAAAATTTGAAGGTCCTAGATATTTTTCACCATTTAAAATTTTTTTCAATCTTTTACCAATTTTCAAAATTATATTGTCTACACTTCTCATGACATATTCTTTAAACATCTTAATAAATACAATTGGCTCTAAATTGTGTCTCCCAAAATTTGAACAAGGTGAAAATCACTAGAAAAACACAGTTTTTGTTGATTTTCGGAAGGAATAATTCCTCAGAGCTCTACAAAACCCAGTTGGAAAGAAAGACTATCAAAAGATGCACCAAATAATTTCATTTTTACATTGATGAGATACGTTTATACAACATGAACCTTGAATGAGCTTTTTTTGGCAATTTAGCAGGTTTTAAAAATCCCACCCAGAGAGCATGAGGATCATAAAACAGTGGCCCTGCTAACCGTGGATCATTGAATCTGATCAAACAGACTTTCAGAGATTTAGGAACAGTTGAAATGACCCGGGTTAAAACTATAATCATGGCAGGTATTGACCCTCTTTAATTAGCCAAATACTATTACCCGCGTACCTTGTAATAAATCTCTTTTACCATATATTGTATACTTATCACTGATTTCAGGATGAAAGTACAGTTTGATTAAATCAGCAATCACCCGTCTAACATTATTCGTATATATAAATAAACCCGGATACTAATTTACAGTTTTAATGGTGCATGTTCTAGTAAGATAAACTGACCTTCGTTTCCTTAGCTATGAGAGGAGCAAGAGTAGATGAAGCTAAGGAGTGTGTTACACACACATACAGAGACAAACAGATCAAACAATGGGGCTTACAAGAGGTGGGGGCTCAAGTGCCATAATCAATAAAGTAGACTTAATATTGTGCCCAGTGGAAAAGGGGTATGTTGTAGGCTATGTTGTAAGTGTGGGGTACACCTAAGATTCTTGCTTGATATTTGGTGTACTTGGAATGATGACCAAGTACCGGATCCAGAGGACATCCATCGATATCCATGAATGGATCAATATGCTTTCCTGCTATGTTGGTTACTTCAATACAGAGCCAATCAGAAACATTTTTCAATATTTCTGTTTTCTAAGCACAGTGGCATCTTGGAGGCATTCAGAAGCATTCGTAATTAGAGGCATTCAAGAATGTTCATCAGTATTTTTGGTACTCTAGCATGTCAGAAGAAAGTCATTCAGAAACTCTCATCAATATTTCTACCTTCTAACATTTGTCAATATTCCACTTCTCCTTTCAGTGACAGCATCCTATCACTCCAGTCATTGCATATGTTCTTACTCTTTTTTAACCTAGGATTTCATATGGTCATGTTTTCTGATGTCTTTCCGTTTCTTTTGTTTAAAAGAAAAAAGTTGTTTTTTCTATTAGAGAGTTGATAATCATGCTTAAAAAGAGTTAATAATTAAGTATTACTGTGTATCACTGGGATTATTACGTCAGTTAATACTTTTAGAGTGCTAAATTTTGTTTGGAAGAACCATAATGCATATCGAAGGTGAAATGAATACGTTTAAACAAAGAATCAAATATATTTGATCTAAATCCTCCTTTACGTTACCGGATTAGATGAGGCCTAATTGCAAACAGGGAAAAACACTAGAAATATATCTCTATTAACCATACATGACAGATATTGTCTTTTAAAAACCTAAAAAAATGTTATTAGACGTATGATATATATAGATACTTTGCTATCTTTCTGCGGCGGAATGTGGAGTATTTACTACACACTAGGTTAAGAGGGTTGGACAGCGATAGGCCCAATATCGTAGGATAAGAGAAACGGGAGGTCAGAGAGATAAACTAGTTACTCGGTGTGGCTTCTGCTGACCACCTGTGCCAGTTAGGACGTGAACCCTTCCCACATAATACCCATCGTCTTTCAACATGCCCGGGTTTGAGCTTACTGATATTCAAAAGGAGGTGAGTTCTACGTGTTGTTTTAATATGATCATTTGATGGCTGTTTGACTCTGGTTTTCATCTGGTAATGAGAGAGAGCGTCTGACCTAGCATCCTCTACGTGTGTTTACATGTCGCATGACAGAAGCTCTATATGGACTGTGTGGCCTATTGAATAGTTTCATCACCGTTCATGTGTTAAGTGTCGTGTTTATGTGGCGTAAGATTTGGTGTGTTTGACGATCCTGCACACCAAACTACACACATAACCCACAAAATACACAAACACCGGACACAACTACAAGTGTTTGCTTTAAACACCACTCGATTTGTGTATGTTTATCTCTATTACTACCACTCAAATGTCAGGTCCGTGATTTAACGTTTCACATCAGTTTGTAAAAACCTCTTTGTGGTGACATAGTGAAGATCTTTTAAGAAGTCTCCAACCAATGGGGACTGACGTGAGGGACTCGTTTTTATCTTGCCTTATTATAGCCTGGTATAAACTTCCATAGGCTTAACATTAGGAACTCGTATTCAACAGGCTTGCGAGCACGGTTACTCATATTCAACGGGTGATACACAGATAGATATTTCCAGACTAAAATAAAATCAGTTACATATTCGTGCTTGTTTCGAGTACTTCAGGATATTCACTCGGCTATCGCCTCGTTCATATTACTGCGCACTCCAAACTCGATGGCGAACGAGGACACAGACCAAACCTCCCTAAACTTCTTTTTTAATGTATCATACTTCAAGTGTTCTTCTCCATTTATCTTTCGTAATTTGGTGAGGACGGGGCTCAACCGAATGTCGAGCCATCCCATGCAAATCACGCATACGTCACTACACACAACACTACATGTCTATGACACATGATAGCGATAAACGTATCGATTTGAGGATAGCTAATAGCGTCTCCTCAAGTTCACTCCAGTTCAACACTCAAGGCTCCGTACCGAAATCATATATATATGTAGACACAATGAGTTCCTTTAATGTTACTTTTCACAAGTCACCGGAATAACCTCCTGTATGCGAGAGCTAAATAAAACTAATTAAATCTATACCATGCGTATGACAAGTTTTCATATATCCTATCCTGAGCTATCCTATCCGTCACTGTCAGTGGGGGTATAATGTTATAGGGGACAGAGCCATTGTTAGTTCACGAAGCAGTCACTAGGTGGTCGGGGGACAAACCTGTATTCTGGCTCTTTGTTCTTACAAAATTCAACTGCCTTTCAATATTTAACCATGGTTCCCTTGACTCTCTACACCCATCCCAAAGTAGGATGACATAATAACTAAACCCAAGACATGATATTTTCCATATGGAACACTTTATATAAATATGTGAGCAAGGCTAAAGTTGTGACATTTCCCAATTATCACTCACTTCTTTTCCACCTCCTTTAGTGAAGAACACCTACTTTTTCACCTCCTTTAGTGAAGAACACCTACTCGGGGGGCGTCATGGCGGCGCCCATGGATCATAGGCTATATGCCATATATTTCGTGACCATCATGTGATCATTGTCATTAGGCCTGCTTGCTAGCAACTAATTCCTTGTGTAACAAATGATTCCACATGGAAAATCCAAATCTTTTCCCCAGATGCATGATTAACCACACACTTTTATGGTTGTTAAGGCGGGTTGTTTCTATCCCCATAATCAAGTGCCACTAGGTCTATGATCTGATAAGATTGTATTTGATAAGATTATAAATAGTTGTATAGATAGCCTCCTGTCGGCCATTCACAATGTGACTACCAGAAATCCTCATATATATATATATACACTGTAAAAAAATTCCGTAAAATATACAGTATACTACCGTAAACATGGACGGTATATCACTGTAATCTTACTCATAGTTTCATACCGTATATTTGAGTTTCAGTATAAATCTGTAAATATGGACATATTAGATACACTTAGATTAACTCAATATCAGCAACAAATCAAAGTGGAGAATAAAATGCAAGAGTTAACTTCATGAAAATGTGTAATAGATATTCATTGATCTCCTGTGAAGTTCCTGCCATTTAGAGCACATTTATTCTCAAGTTGTCATGACATCAATATCATAAAGGGGATTAGACACCACTTTCATAGGACATTTCTAAAACATATGTAGGATTAACTTCATCCTACTGTTGAAATATCATTGATAATAATTATTAATGATACTGATAAGCCAATAGGCCAATAGAGAATATATGATGGTAGCCAATACAAAATATTCACTTTTATATTCATAATCTCCTAGGGGCCATTCATAAAATGCCATGTCCACTGAGGGGGGGGGGGGGGGTTTAGGAAATTCTGCATATGCTCTTTCTTTGATCAATTGCATAAAAGTTTGGGAGGAGGGGTTGGAGGTTTGAAATTTCAGAAATTCTGTATACACACTCTATAGGTGGCCCTCTACATATAACAATTCTCAAGAACCTCAAGAACAAGATTTCTGGTATATGTATAATGAAGGGCTGTGCATATAGTATATTTCATACAGCTTTGCTCCTCTGTATTTACAGGTCTGAACCGTTTTCAAAATACAGTTTATTACAGTGAAAATTCATGGTCTGAAATATATTACAGGTTTAAACCGTTAGGAAAATACAGTCTAGGACAGTTATAATTTACGGTCAAAAATATATTACGGTCACCCGTACAATTTACGGTATTTCCCTGGCACCCCAGTTGCCTGGGAAATACCGTAAAATTCACGGGAATTTTTTTACTGTGTATACACGCTATGAACCAAAGAGCATTAGGCTATGCCTTGGGTTATGTTTGTATTTTCAAAAAATGGTCATAGTAAGACCAATATTTTAAAACGGCATGGCTCGAGTTCATATGTGTTAATATATGCAATAGCCTCAAATTTGAGGGCTGGTTCCACCAGCACGACTCTATTTTGGAGTCATTAGATGGTACCAAAGTTACATTTTGCACGTTCTCTCACAGCCTGGCACACTTTGTTGGCCATAAACAAGGTAAGCTCTGTTCAACCAACATCGATATTCTAGTGGTTGATCCTCTTGTGAAACGAAATGATTGTTAACTATACGGCACCGGCAACAGGTTAAGGCGACCAGGGATTAAGGTATCACAACACTAATTTCACAAACGTTATCACTTGTGATGTTTGGCCATGTGTTCTAAAAGAATTTAAGAAAATATAAACGATCCTGCATTTTGCAACTTAGAATTAAGGTGTTTCACAGCGTTCCTATTCACCACAGGTGGCACCTCATTACCAAGGAACCTAACTAAATATTTCAGACGCTCTCCATTTAAGAGGCCGTCCATAAATAATGTCACACTTAAGGGGTGGGGGTTTAGATTGGAAAGTGTGACACAGCCTAAACATCACAGGTGGTTGTCTGAAGTTGTGTGACAGAACAGGCGTAACCTAATTCCAAGTCCCTAGAAGCAACTTTGCCTGTGCTGGAAAGGTGTTGGGAAAAGTATGATCATAAGCAGTTATGGATGAAATTAGCTGCGGGTGATGCCTTAAGGCATCAACACACAGGATCGGATGATGCCTTAAGGCATCACCAGTCCAGATCGGGTGATGCCTTGAGGCATCATTTTCCAATATTTACAAAATTATTGTTTTAGGTGATAAATTAGAAAATAATTCATCAATATACATGAAACTTCCACAGAGTTTAGGTATAGCATCATATTTAAAATGTTTATGGAAATAGAAAATGATATCGAGTACCACATGTTATGATCACATGATCACATCATCAAATTACCATAATGGGCCTGTGGATACCCGCTCCCTAGCACTATATAGGTACTAATACCCGACCCCTGCATAGATATACATGACTGTGTAGGGGCCCGCCGTGAATGGGTTAACATACGTGGAGGAGGAAGATGTGGACTACCACAATGAGGAAGATTTGATTTTGGTATTACTTCACCAGAGCAGTCTAGAGCAGACTAGATTCATGCTTGATCAAAAGTTCAGCACTGCATATAATTGGTTGGTCTAACATGATAATTCCTACAGTAAAGTATGGTACAGTATCAATAGCTTCTCAGTGAATTAGGAAATCAGGAGTTTAGCCTCATGTAATATTTCCCTCTAAATTAATGGTGTATTATACTGAAACTTGTTTATTGTCATCGTACATCAAGAATATGCAGTGAAATTTGTTGTCACATTCATCCCGTTACCATAGGCAGAGGGATGTATGTGATCAATAATTTTACCAAGTATTTTGATGTACAAAGACAGTCAGCCTGTTTTAGTATCATTATATACCTAAAAAAGGGGAAATTTTACCTAGTCATGCGATCATATACCCCATATGTCACACTGTAAAGTATGGGTATAAATACGCCATGGGTAGGAGTGGGAAGTATACGTAGTTCATACAGCCACAGGTATGTAATAATACAATAGCTATGTCAAAGATGTAATAACTGTTATGTTATGGTATCTTACATAAGAATGAAAATGGGGGGGGGGGGGGGGCGGTGTTTCGGGAAGTGTGACATGAAGTGTGACAGGGGGATAGGGGTGTCCTAAGAATGCCCTAAAAAGTGTGACATCATTTATGGATAGCCCCTAGCACTGCCGGTTAATATTTGAGTCCATAATAAACATATTCCCGCTGGTTGAAATGGACACTATATGGAAACTGGCTTATATTCTTCGTACGTCAAAATTACGTAGCGAAAATATTCATCACATACATCCCAATGCTGTAGGCAGAGGCATGTATGTGATCAATGATTTTACCAAGTATCATGAAAGACGTAGACAGTCAAAAATGGCGAAATTTTACCTAGTTACATGACCACATACCCCGTACGTCACAGTGTGACGTACAGGTATAAATACTCAATGGGTAGGAGCGGGCAGTATATATGCAGTTGATACAGCCATAGATATAAAATAAATGATGATACTTTGATCCACCTACGAGGCCACAGATGGTATCTCACACTTTTTCCGTTTTGGGGGGAAAAGTCGGTACAAAAATCCCCTTGCGATATATTTCTGGTACAATATCACAAGGTGTGCATGGGTTTCCTTGGGATATTGTACCACCCCCCATTTTACCCCGCTGTTCTGGAGTTTGCTGCCGACTTTCCCTTGAGACTTTCCTGAGATTTTCAAATGAAGCATGTTTCATATCTTTCCTTGAGATGTCCCTTTTAGTCTCAACCTCCCGCTGGGAGGGCTGCTAGTCCACCTCCTAGCCCCTCCCAGCCCTTCCCAACCCTTAACCTAATTAATATTTGGAGATTTATTCATGAAGTAGATACAATTGTCTATTCTTAGTTATTAACAAATATATCCTGATTCAATACTATACATGTATGTACAAACATGCGATATAGCGAAGTGGATTACTCAAACTGGATAGAAGAATACATGTAATGGTTACTGATTAATGAAACTTTGAATTAAGGGCGGTGCTAATATAAAAGACAAAGTCCGTCCATGGGAACAACTTCGGCAAAACGTCTGCAGAGCGTCGTCAGGACTTTAAACTAAAACCATCGACGTCTGCCAATCACGTGACACCAATAAATATTTTGAAACTTCTCGATAATGCCGGCTATCTCTCTGCTAATCTGAGTTGTTATCATCTCAGCCTAGGCACGGTAGATTGTCAAAGAGCATTTGGAGTGAGAACTTAGTTTTCCACCATAAGAAGATATATGGTTTTATGACAAACTCTATATCCAAAAGAAGGGGTCACAATCTGTAGAGAAATGATAATTTTGTTTAACCACATTGGGGTTTGGGGGTTATATTGAGAAATACTCTCTGAAATACAAAGAAACGCATTTAGCAAAATCTAAGGATTTTCAATATAAAAGACATTCTCCAAATCTTTTGATTCTATACGTATTCGCTTTCTGCTTTGAATATCAATATATAATAATATATATACATATATATATATATATATATATATATATATATATATATATATATATATATATATCAGATATCTCTCCCCAAGTTATTCTTTGTAAATAGTGGGAATGTTTCTTACATAGCAATTACTAGACAGAACCTTCACCTTGATTTCTGCAAACATGCTACCTCTCTAGATTCATGGACAGACTTCCACAAACGCAGCACCAATGCTCTATATTCGGTATATACTTTGCAATCCCGAAAGCAGGGACGTAGGAAGCTGCCACAAATGGAGGAGTGGGGAAACTTGTGATGTGAGATTAATTGGCCACTGTCTCGTCAGGTACATATGATATATTCACGTGTATGTATAGAGTTAATGTAGGGGCTCTCCGTAGATTCAACTGTTATATATATAGGCCCAATAGATGGAAGGGGGAGTAAAGTCGCCACCAACCATCATTTTCGAAACCTCCTCCTAATATAAGCCGCTGCTAAACGTCAGACACATGTCCTGCTTATCTGCTCACAGAACTGCTATCGAAACGGGAATCTGAAAACACAACGTAATTGTTAGATACCTCAATTGTTCTGACTGTTGTATAGATTGATGTGTAAAGTGGGAGGAGTGGCCAGTATTCGTCGATTAAGGATCTATAATACTCTCAGTAGTCTGTCAAATCTGATACCTCTTTACCCTACAACCGGGACATGAAATCAACAAATCAATGTCTCTGAGGTTCTGCGTACACATGTCAAGATGCAGTGTGACCGCTTAGATTATTGGTGTTATACATACAGTAGCAGCATCCAGGGCAAGATATATCCATGTAACCGTGATAGTTGGATACATAGTACAGTTAGGCGTCAATATCATGAGAAAAGAAATCAATGGCAGGGCAATCTGAGGATCTGTTTCATCTGATATAGTATCGATGCCTTCGCGAATCAGAAAACCAGCGGGTTCTTGTTGAGTCTAAGAATAATTGCAGGTGGTATTACATCCCTCGTACATACAGTTTCGTGTCCAGTGCATCTCTGCGTTCTTACGATGAAATCAGGCGATATATACCCAATCCTGAACAGCATTGAGGTAAGTCAGAGTTACATCCAAGCACCGAGGTATATTAGGCATCAGCAAAAATCTGCGATTCATACTGATCCGTGCACAGACTAAATCTCTAACAACTGGGACCTGTTTCAGTAGTTTCGTGACATGTCTAGATGGCGTCTGTGACACCATACGGACAGATCACAAGATTGCAGTCGATGGCACACAGAGTTTCACTCACTTCTCGTGGGAATTAAGCAATGACACTTTAACACGAGTAGGGGATACATATATTCTATAATCCCTCAAAATATGAAGAAGATTGGCCACTTCGATCTTCTGATATTTTCTAGTCTTTTTCCGCTGTTGCTTGCACTGCTGGTGCCTCTGTTGATGTCTGTCTAAGCCTAATGTCACGAGACTACTGAAACAGGTCCCTGGTGTTGATGTGCAATACCCGCGAGCGACCCAACTCCAATCAAATGGTAACCCCATTATTCAGGCCAGGCTCTGGACCACAGACAGGTCGGACATATGCCACATGCTATCAATGCCTGGCAGCTTTTCTTATTATTTCAAAAGCCATTTCTGGCATACGCCATTCCTTCCAATAGCGTTACACTCCAATTTACGGTTTCCAGCCCACTGTCTTAAGTTCATTATGCGACGTGCACTCAATGTATATACAGCAGCTTGTAAAGTTCTGAAGTCATCTCAACGAATTTATGTAGGTAGCCATACATAGGAACCCTACCATTTTGGTTTATCATTAAGAACTCAGAATATCATCGACCGGCAAATTCGTCAGCCAGGCTTCACTATATAAAAGCAGGCAATTGATGTCCAACCTTGAAGAATAATGAACAAAGTATGAACTCTTTCTGAGCACGGAAGGTCCTACAATGAAACCAGGTGACTTATGACCAATCTTAAAGGGTATTGAGTAACTCAGAACTATTGAAAGGTGTTAACGTGAACCGAAATTCCTACTGGGTACAGAGGTCCGTGCAGTGAAATCGGGAAATTGATGTCCAGTCCTAATAGTATCACCGTGAATTGGTATGGTTATTTATCCTATTCCAGCAATTCTTGTCGTGAAAGCTAATTTGGGGCATAGGAGATCTTAAAATGAAATTAGGCAATTTATACCCAATCCTGAAGGGTGTTGAGATAGTAGGAGTTGCTTCCAGGCGCAGAGGAACATAGTCTGGAAGACTGGCCTGGTGTGAACACATAAGGCCACGTAACTGCCATTTTGTTAGATACACTGTGGGATGGCGCTTATTCTGATTTTATGGCTTTCATCATTCCCAAATTAAAATATGTAGTCATAATTGTTTCCTAAAATAACACAGTGGTTGGTTTTATTAATCAACAGATCATGTAGTATGATTATTTCATTGTTTCATTGTGATAAATGTGTGTGATGGATAGAAAAACATAAATGACTGAACTTATATCACTATCACTAGAAGTTGTAACACAGTCTGCTTTTAGGACTCCTGGTGAAAACCTATGGTACTACTGTCTAACTCTGTCAGCTTATAATAAAATATTTTAACAAGTTATATTTTTTGTCTTTAAAGGTTGACATTAGTATATTTTGTTCATTGTTCATTGGGGCAGGGAACCAGTCCGTGAAGATGTCCAAATCGGACTTCACCAGAGCTAACATTCTTAGCAAGCTTTTGCTTTGGTGACTACAGTAATTACATGGGCAGTGCGTGTCGGCCACTACACGGCTCAATTCGGCGGCTGTTTGGTGCACTTTTCATGCCGTCTGCCGTTGGAGCACACGCTTTAGGTAGCCCAGATACAGACAGTAGAGCCAAACAGCTATAACGAGGATTATACTAACGATAAGGCTAGAGACACCAAGGCCATACAGATGGGGAAACTAGTCATGTATGATATGGCTTGCCTAGATATGTGGTGGCTTGAGGTTACGGAGAATCTATTTAAAACAGCAGCTTTACCTTGAATCTGCTGATAGTATAATGTCCCTCGTCAGCTTACCGTATCTTATACGGGCACTCGAATTCAAAATGAATGTTATACCATATGTATATCTCGGACTGACAACTATTTAAAAAGCTAAAGAATATGTATCTTCATTATTTATTAAATTGAATTTTGAGAATTGTTCCCTTTCTCAAAGATAAGATTGTTAAGTAGAAAATGTGTATGTGACTATATTACCGGTAATTTGTTTTATCCTACCCCTAATATAAAAATCCCATTGGCTTAACATTGTGTTTCCGTATGCCACGCTGACTGGCATACGGAGTTTTATATATGCCACTTGTGGCATACAGAATTATTAACACGTAATATTCCAAAATCGAGGAGACGGAGTAGGATAAGATAAAAACTTGATTCGTTTTAATCGCGGCCACCGCATTCCACTCCTGCAGTTTTGGCTCCGGACTTACTCGGCTTCGCCTCATGAAGTCACTATGCCAAACTCCATTCGTGGCATACGGTGGCCAAGATTAAAACTCATCCAGTTTTACGATAAAGTTTCAATTGTTACATGATTGTCGCCCGCAAAGGTCTTTCTTGGTGCTACAAATATACTACATAACAGGGGATTCAGGATTGGCCCAGGAGAGTTCACCATTGTTGACCAAATGTATGTATACATTGTGCAAGGTGCTTAAGCCCATACCATGCAGAGGTAAACCTATAAATGAAAATCTTCATTTAGTATTCGCAGGGATATGCAGGGAGGCAATAAAACGATACCCAGTGAAAAAGAACTTCAGAATAATTTGCTGGGATTTAGGATGTCTGTGAATTTGGGTATTTCTTTGCAAGGTGGTATTCATATTGCCTAATATTTGGGTAAAGTGTATCTAAAGGAAAATTATGTAAAACATCTCGACAAGTTGAGATAGTCAAAGCCGTCTTCCGTAATTTAATTGATTGTTGAAATTGGTTGAGGCCAAACACAATCCAGCCATTGGCAAACAGGCGATTATGTGATAATCCTCATATACAGGATATGCTGTAACGTAGTGGACATATGAGATTTGGGATGGCTTCTCTGGTTTAATGACCTACCAAATACTTACACAGCTGAGTAAGATTTGAGAGTAAATATGGAGCGTACCTGCTACTCACAGAAGGTCATATAGACTCAATAGATATAACGACAGTACTACCCACACTAATTATATATAAAGCTTGACGTCACAAAGATGGGGTATTTATACTTGTCCAGTAGAACAATTTGAAGTAGGATATATCCCCTGTACTGAGCAACAATGTCCTATGTTGCGGGGTGTCCCTATTAGCGAGCTAAAATAGATGTGAAAAGGGGGGTTCTGTGGTGGTCTGGGGCTCATATACCGCATATACAGCAGAATGGCATCTATAGGGAGTGCGTCTACAATGTATTTGAACCCCAAATTTATGCCGGTATAAACTATTTGTGTGTGGTTTGGTTGATTTGCGCCAGGTGGCGCCTTGGGTTGTGTACTCATGACTAAGGACGCTTCTTCAAGGCAACCCAGTGTTGGTGTTACTGAATTTATGAGGTGTGATGGACGGGGCGAAAGAGGTCGGTGGACAAAGACTTTAGAAAGACTTTGGCCTTTTATCAGTTGTATTCACCTTTTCAACAATTTCGCTAGAGTTCTCAAGTTCAGAGATTTCATGGTCACAGTCTAAGTCTTCCATAAATATACATTTATTTCTCCACTTCTCTGTTTGTTCATTACACGATCTCTAAGTGGATTGAATAAACTTACAGAGCTCATCTATTGAACAAGGACGTACCATTGGTACCCATTTGTAACACATACTTAATTAAATCACGCTGCATGTCACATGTTACTAGTTATCACTCTGATCGCACGTGAAAGGGGCCCATTTAATAATCTAGGCTAGTACATGGAAACCATTTTCTGTACCTCGTCTTAGCCGTCCATAAGGTCGTCCATCACACTGCACGAGAACCCTCATTTTAAATGTATACACGCCCGGCGTATATAGGTATGCTTTTGCATATACAAGGGCGTCTTATTCCCCGTGGGTATACGCCTAATCTGTAGGCGTATACAAGCGTCCATGGTGTGGTCAAATATACGTCATATATACACCTGATTCTGTTGTATTTACCCCACTTTCGAATAGTTCCGATCTATCTCTGCCGCTTGGGGACACTACTGGGAGCATATTTCATTTTCCATTAACCATCCAAGTCTGTATTATATGAAAAATACAATCTTACATTACCAATTCATTATATAAAACCTTTATAAAACCTGATTGAGTATAGATTGATTAATTACACATAATAAACCCTGTATTATGTTAGTTTTTTTTACTGTTTATCTCATAGATTTTACATTAAAACACCATTTCTATGTGTGGTCACTACTACATTATGTTATACTGTTTCAATGAATAGATTCTGGTAAAATAAAGACCTGATTGATCGCCAATAACAATCAAATCAAAACGACCAATGTTTTTATGGCTGTTCTGGTGCCAGTTGCCAGCTTCTATTAAACTGAAAATCATACAATTTCAGATATAGGTTTAACAGGTATAGAGGAATCTTCGCTGCAAATATACCATCATTTGGTAGAGTATAAATGTATCAAATCAGTTACATCAAATCGGAATAAAGAGGTAGCAACATTCTAACTTTGAATTAAGTACTATTGCAAACAAACTAACTGAATCATACAGTGTCAGCATGTGTCACTTACTATAATGTAGTGATTCTCTTGAAGGTAATTGAAGGAGTTTTAGTAAAGTAATAAAACGATGTTCCTGTAAACGTACAAATTTCGATCCGAACTCTGGCCTTGGCATGTTTACAACGAGGTGTTTACACCGAGTTGTAAACACCTCCACTATATGTTACTATATGCCTCCAAAACATTCATATAATTACCTTTATTAAGTTGTAAGAGACATTTTCAGTCTGATTTGGGCACAGAACGGTTGACATGAACCCTAGCTTTCGCTTCGATCGTGGAATGCGGATGTGACACTGTCGCATAGTAACACACATAGCAACCTGCATAGCAACACTTGTTGTCACTTGCAAACCAGCGGGGAACCAGCGGGAAAACGTCGGGAAGAAAACATAGCAGTTGTTCTCTCATTGCACTCCTGTTTTTAAGGTGCTTGCCATGTTTATACAGGTTTTTATTACAATACTTCAGCGTTTTTCTGTAATTCATATATGTATTTTTGATTTTACAGTATTTCAGTAAGTCTTCTTTATGTACTCCAACGTTAACGTTACCGATGTCGAAGCGGAGACACCGGCGGCCATTTTTAAATATTGACCTCGTAATCATATCCGTTACGACCGTGAAATGAACCCTGATATACTGCACAGCTGTGCAGTACATCATGGGGAGTAGCGTGTAGTAATTACAGTAGAACCCCGCGTAAGCGGACACCCTCCGTTCCGGGCCAAAGTGTCCGCTTACGCGGGGTGTCCGCTTACGCGAGGTTAAAATAAACATCTAATAGAGCGGACCGTTCCGGGCTGAGGTGTCCGTTAACACGGGGTGTCCGCTTACGCGGGGTGTCCGTTAGGCGGGGTTCTGTATGTCACTTACGGCAGTAGGTATATAGTAAAGTTGTGTCCATGGACAATTCTGGATAAAGGTATGACATACATAATCCTGTGCAGCAAATATACATTTTTTAATTTGAATAAGTTTTAATGTCTGAAAAACAAGACCTTAGAACACTGTCTTGACTAGTCTGACCCTGACATTAATAGCGACCATTTCGAAATATATGACTCGCGATTATTATGAGTATGCAACGCAAAACAGTCACTCAATCATCGCTCACACCTGAGACTGACCGCTCATGTATGATCAATCATCTATGCAAAGCCTTGCCCTCGATCATCGCTACTATGAAATACCTCCTTGGATATTGTTCTATCACCTCACAAACTGCCATTTTCATTAAAAAAAAATATGGTGAATCTGTTGGCTAGTTAATTACATCCTACACCCACGACGCCCCTGGTGGTCTCGTAGGGTAAGAGCATTTTGGACGATATGGACAGTATAGGACACTATATTTATCAAACGATATCCGAGGCTTTAGATTGCTATTTTTTGTTCTCGGATTGTATATCCCATTTGGAAAATCCCACTTCACTTGAGGTAGATGAGCGCTACACGAACACCTCTTATACACACGTAGATATCCGAGGCTTTACCTTTGATCCTATCGTCCATATGGGCACGAATATTTATTAAGCGATACTTGTCCGAGGATCTTAAGATTATATTTTTCTATCGCCCCTTGATTATTACACGGACCCCAGGTCTAATCAGTCTAACATGATGGATCTTTCCCAGTACTTTGCTGTACTACTAACAAACTAAATGCTTGCTTGTATATATATCCAAAGTTCAGGTCCAAATACCGACCTTGAAAGGTTATCGAGGAAGGTAAATTGGGGCTAGGTGCCAAGAGTTCTCAATGCTGAACACCTGCCTCACATGTGTATTCCCAATAGATTCTCTGAGTCAATAGACGCATGCAGCTCCGAATAGTGTGTCAAGGCAGCTTGTGTATCAACCTTGGCCCATATAAATATTTACCAAAATCGTCATGTAGAGAGTAACACAATGACACCCCTCAACTCTTATATCACCAACGCATTATCAGTGTTCTAAATCATTGATTACATTGACATCGGCCTCTATTCAGTTGGAGATTGGAGCGATTAAACGATCATTAAAAATACCATAGATGACATGTGAAGTAGGTGCATGAAATGATGTATATCTCTGTCGTAGCACTGTTTAATCTTTCCGACGCGGGGATTTAGAAAATCCTTGATTTTCTCAGTATTCTCAAACAGAGGATTTGTACCTGGTTCTATATACTCACCATGTCCCGTACTTAAAATACACAGCCTTGTTTGGTCTCTTGTATGTAAGTGAGAACAGATATGATTAAAAAAGTATTTCTATAGAGTCAAAAGTAGGCCGTGCTGGCGGGGATCGCCCTTCTCTACTACAGGGAATACACTCAGTGTTTGTGCCCGTTGATAGTTCGTCATTCTGGTAAGGTGCATACAATAGCTGTGCGCGATAATGGATGAACCCACAGAGACAACACCTTTGACGCCATCTGTTTCTGTATTCCAGGGTAGACCTCAGTCGTCGACACTGTCAGTCTCCAGATTGGTGGATGACGTCCCAGACGAGGAGGAATCAAGTAAGTATCAGCTAATCCACATGGGGGGATCTAGACTATTCACAGTACACCAGTATGATGATGTTAGTATGAAGTAGGGCATCTACATATGCATGAAACCATATATTTTGTAAGCCCTACAGACCAATTCATGAATGCATGAAAGCAGTGCTGTGAGCAGAATTAAGGCCCAGAACTGTAGTCCCAGGTAATCATCTATAAGTACCGATGCATTTAAATTGGCTAAAATCCTACATAGGACATAATGCTATATGATCATAAAGGAATCTCACCCATCACATTTTAAAGCTCTGAAGTTGTCTCAACAAATTATTGAAATATCCATTTATTCGGCTTGCTTCTGATAACAATTCATTGATTAATTATGATGGTCGCAATAGACCTTATTAATTAAATAGGTACTGCTAAATCCAAAATTGTAGATGTAAAATACTAGAAATACATTATCTGTGATCAATCATGCCGGTGCTATTTCTCTGGGAACCTGGTGGTCAGCAGGAGATAAGGATTCGCCCCAGCCTGGCTTATCTTTTGTTTATTTAGATTCATGCCTGTTTACATTAATTCCAGCCCGTAGTACTCGTTCTCAGTGAACAAAGACATCTGTTGTTTAGATAACAACCTTATACTAAAGTGTAATATACAGTAGCACAAGACTCAACATACTGACATTGTTAAATATCATATATACTGGTCACATATTAACGAGTTCATTGATATTGGGGTGATAATAATATAAAGAAGAAATAGTATCACAGTTAATGAGGGCAGTAAATCTGTTCACAATATTTCAGGAACATGCAGAATACCGATCATACATAACAAAGTACAGGTAGTAGAAATAATACGGATACATGTGTCGTATAGACTAGGGATTCATGAAGACATTTATCATTGCATAACGAGTTATGCAGATTACATGTACAAGTTGCGACTGTTTAGTAATATAGTCTTTTCTTTATATTGAAATGAGGGTATAAGTCTATGTTCGGTGGGCAATTTATTCCAATAATAGGATCACTTGTAAAACATGCTTCTTTTAAACAAATTTAGTTTGATGTCCTTAGCTATATGGACTAGTGCATCGTGAATCCGCGTCGGTCCTTGGGCATTGGCTCAGTGTTTTGGCTGTTTACTCCTATGACAGGCAGGTTTTTAAATTGCAGAAAACCTGCCACGACACTTTCCAATAGAATCTGATTGCGCAAATTGAAATAGACCAAAGGAGGCGCCCTAGCCTCAGAGTAACTTGTCTTAAATATTGATATAAAATGATAAATTACGGTGTTATTGATGACATCAGGATCCCTCATATGTGGTTGTTTGAATTCATCTCTTCTCAAAGGTTGTAGTTGATGTTGATGTAGTATGTGGTTGATGGGAATCTTTACAGCATGACCGCTGTACAGGGCATTCATACGCAGGAGATTAAGCGCCAACACTGATCTTTTTTTTTTTTTTTCTTTTTTTTTATATTTGAAACCCTACTTTGGTCAGTGCGAGACGTGACCGTTTCGGATAAGTTTTTTTTGACTTGATGATAAGTCAAAACCAACGCTATACCTGAAAAGAAAAGAACAGAAAACAAGTTAGAGAAACAATAACAATAACAAAATAACAATAACAACAATAAGGGAAGATGTTACCCAGTTTTAGACAGAGAGATGTTATTCCTGTGGGTGTGCTAAGGTTGTATTAGCTTAATGGTTGTTTATATCAATCCATGCCTAGTATTGTGCCATTTGGGTAGCTAGGGAGGTGCAAGGTGGGTAGTGCCCTGCCATTTGGTCAGGGAGGCCACTTGCATCACCCATAGCACTGATCTAGTATCAGTGCTCTATTTAACGGGTATACTGATGATATGGAAGAACAGCACATTTGCTATTCACTTTTTCATTTTAAAAGGCCTGATTATCAATAAAAATGTGTGTCATTATTTATGGGTAACCGAAATTTTCATCTGCATGGAAGAACGTCTCCCGATGAATGCCTTGTCATAAAATCATTTTCTTGAATAACAAAACATCCTTGTGGAATCTACTGAATTTATAACTAGCCAAAATCATAGCGGATTTAGCGATTTCTGTTTACAGATCGGTTTTCACATAGGGTTAACAACTGTGAAAGTCTCATTATGTCGACATGTAAAAACGCCCTATCTAGGGTGAATGTTGTCTGAAAACTGAATAAAAAAAAAAAAAAAAAATTTTTTTTATTTATTTGCTGTGCAGGCCCAAAATGGTTCCGGGAGTACCTGCGGCCATGTGTGGCGGAGTTCTTTGCCGTCATGGTGTTTGTCTTTGTGGGCACCATGTCTGTAGTCACGGGCACCCCTATCGGAATAGCCACAGCACACGGCTTCACCATCGCTCTACTTGTCGCCAGCTTTGGGCCAGTCAGGTAGGTCAACAATAAACTTCACTGACTCCCCTCAATGCTTTCCACAAGAAATAGTGTCATGGAGTCAGATAAAAAGTGAAAAGTTTCTTCAAAAATATACCTAAAAATGAACAGATCTTAACCCAAAGGCAAGTTATTATTTCCTATCTTTTCTCCATGAGTACATGTGTTCCTGTGTCCTTGCTGGGTCATGCTTTTTTCGCTCCGATTTCAGGGTTTTGTGTACTATGCCCGCTACTTTATTTAACCTCATGTGTATACAGTCAGTGTGTTATTTCCAACCTGTCAGAGCTCCTGACCTTGTTCATCCCATCGCTCATGATTCATGTTTGGCTGTAAGCCAGATATTTATTTTTCTTTCATAGTTTTGGTCCTAAGCCAGTGAACTTGGCTTGCTGGTATCACATATAAAATGGAATGCGTGTTTGCTGTCCAAGTGCAAGACAGGTCTTTTACTATACACACAACAGAAACAACCTGAATAAAAATTATCTTCACTGACATCTCTTTCTCGTTCTTTCTATCTCTGTATCCCTCTTTCTATATGTCCTTCTCTTTATCTCACCCCTGGAATTAATGTCCATAGGCTTAACATTGGGAACTCGTTCTCCATGCCCCTACAAGTATTGCAGTCCGGTCTCCATGGTATATAGTCCGTGTGTTGTCCATTCTTTTAGTGTGGACAGGGGTGAGATAAATACAGAAACCAACTCGTTTTGGTCAAAGAAGTCATTCTCCATCTCGTTTGAATGCTATGTGATATTCACTCGGCTGTCGCCTCGTTCATATCACACCGCATCAAACTCATGGAGAACGACGACTTTGACCAAAACTTGTTAGTTTCTTCTTTAGTCTCCCTCTGTCTCTCTCTCTCTCTCTCTCTTTCTCTCTGTCTCAAATTTATCTCTTTGTATGTATCGTCATTATTCCTGTATATCCATAAAGTTGTTTTTTTCTAAATCCCTAAATCTCCCACTGTCTCCCCCTTTCATACCGCACTCTCCTCATCTCTACTTCTTATCTGTCCACCTGTCCCCCTAATCCTGACCTTTCACCTCACATTCTGTATTTTAGATTCTCTCCTCATCCCTTTGTCGCTGCTCAACTATTTTGTTCCTCTCTTTCAAGTTACTTTGTTTATTTATATTTTTTCACAGCATTACTGTGAAGGTTCAACACTGTTATCTGTGCGGTTAGCCATTATATAGAATCTTATGATTTCACGTATATATACATATGTGGATTCTGAATGGCAGTGGAGGTCACATCAACCCGGCTGTCACACTGGGTGTCTGTTTGGGAGGTGGCGTGGGACCACTGAAAGCTGTTCTTTACGTCGTCTGTCAACTCGTGGGTGCCATGGCAGGAGCGGGTATTACTAGGGTACGTGTGTTTTACATACTTTATTTACCCGTCTGCGTATGCATTAAATAGTCAGTTTCCGTGTTTCCATTGACCTGAAGAGGGACTAAAATGATCAAAGCCTTTTCGGCAATTTAGATTTTATGAGTCACTCGCTATCCCCTGTGCCCCTCAGAACATCATAGCTTCCAGAGGCTGGCCCTCGCTGCGGGTGTATGCTATTAAAGAGATAGTACTGAAATAATAAACTTTCCTCTTCTCATTTGTTTAAAATTAGCAGTTTTATACTTGGTAGACATATATATATATATATATATATATTGCTGTCAGACGCTTTCCTACATCCGCCAGTAAATACCCACCCACCCCCCGTAAACCAACAGTTAGTTTATTTCATAATACAACCAGCGTCTCTCAGTATATCTTAGATACCATAATCTCCTTTTTTCTGTTCACATAACTCTAGAAACGTCCATGTCTTGGTGTATATATCGTCTAGAAATGTTATCATTTATGTGATACTCCTTTTAATTGGAGGCTAGAGAAAGTTCCCTGAGTGATGCCAATTTACATGTAGCTCTAGTAGCCTGTCAGATAACTCTTGCAGAACAATAGTTCTTGACTGAATCAATGTATTTATCATTCATGACTGCAGGGTGCACTATCTTACGTACCGGAGAGTGGTAACCCGATGAACCTTACGCAGTACGGACTGATCGGCGGCGGCTCTCATACGGTGCCGGCCGGCGTGCCCGTCGGGATGGCCGTGATCGCCGAGATTGGCCTCACTATGGTTCTCGTGATGACAGTCCTCATGACAGCCGTCAATACAGATGCCAAGAACCCCATCCACCCGCTTGCCATCGGGTTCGCCGTGCTCGTCGACATCCTAGCTGGGTGCGTCCAACAGCGGGAGGAGGGTCGCATATAAAATATATATGTGAAGTGTGATTCTTATTGGTGGTTTTCTTTTGTAATATGGGAGTGTTTTGTGCAAGGGCAATCACCAATGAGATCTATCACGCCTTTATATATGCAATACATCTGAACCTCTTCTCAATTCTAGAATAGACGGTTGTTATACAGTCTGCTGCAAAATATTGATGTGCCAAGCTGATCTTATGAAGCTAAATCCTGTATCTATTCTGGCTGATTTGACAATTTTAAAGAAAGGCAGTGTCAACTCTACTGCAGTCAGCTGTGTTAAGATTGCTATATATGAGCATATTTGAAAGGCTTATGAGGCCACGTTCCTACACTATAATTGTTTGTACACATCTACTGCTGACACATGACAAAATGTCGTCCATTTGAGTAATCGTCATCTCTCTGCTTTACAGTATAACCATATTTGGCTAATACCTACTGCTAGTGTAATATACAAGAACATATTTCTGAGCTGTAATTGCCTGTAAACATGTTCTACTGCTGATTTATGATAAAAGGTCATGTATTTGAGCTCTTTCATCTCTCTCTCAGGATGAATGTGTCCGGGGCATCAATGAACCCCGCTCGGAGTTTTGGGCCGGCTGTCTTATTGTCCGGAGTAGATACAGGCAAGCCCAGTGTCTGGACTGACCACTGGGTTTACTGGGTAGGGCCTGCAGGCGGCGCTATCGTCGCAGCTATCTTCTTCAGGTAGGTGCCGCTACTCAAGGCAGAGTGAATCATATAAGGATGAATGACCTGCACCTTTCCCAGCAAGCTTACGATGTAACGGGTATAGTGCATATGTCCTCGTCGGTTGTCAGTGTGTAGTGAGTGATGGGTCTATTTGTAGATGTTGAGTACAGCATCATTGCATTGGGTGTGCTAGCTGAGAAGGTATGCAATAGGCCTTTTTCCATAGGCCGGTGTCGCACGTTATCTGCTTAGTTACGGCACGGCTGAAGCCAAACATTCCCCTGGCAACGTATTCTTTAGCATTGGGTCACTCAGTGTATCAGCGTAATACATTTATAATACCCATGCACATTAATTCCATAGACATAAAAGCGATTGCATCATATTCTATGATATTCCAGCTCCAATTTGGTGTATCACACATGCATATCACCTCAATGATACCATAGATATACCTTAGATAAGACAGGGACACCGAAACTACATACACTGTAATACCTTGGCAGGCCTAGCTATAATATGCTTATCTTTCTCCAAGTTTAAACCAAAACAATTATCAACCATAAAGTTTAGACAGCTCAGACTCGTTGATACAATACTCTAGTTTGTTCCAGCAATTGAATCTGTCGGAAAACAACACTCCTGCAATCACACCGCCCGTTCACACTTTAGGTGTGATTGCTGTGTTCTCTATACACATATAGCCAGACTCGGCCAGGTTTGTCCGAGCGGCCGCGTAACTAGGCAGTGGGCCGTTAGGCGGCGCTGAACGGCAACACCTGTATTACTACCGTCATGTGTAGCTGCACCACTAGAGCACTGTACCTGGACTAACTGTTGGACTATGAGATAGTGAAGTAACCATCTTATAATGGTTACTTCACTATCTTATAGTATCATATAAGCTAATTCCTACTTGCACCCTGCCACAAGTGTCCTAAAGTGAGATTATAGAGGCTAGAGAATCCACTCTACGCAGAGACTACTTGTGGAAACGGGTATCTACAATAAGTAGCCAGATGAATGTGGCACAAATGCATATCATAATTGGAAATAACAGCAAGTTCTGCCTAGAATTATTTAAGCTTGATGTTTAATTGTATACCTCCTTAAGATATCCCTTTTTGGTATTCCATCTTGCATTCATCATTGCGTCTTGAACATTGCATCGCATCATATAGGGCCTATTATGCATCGCATCTTTATATCTTTATTTCGTTGTACCTGTCTCTAACACTGCAAGAAAAGGTCTTTAGCATAGTCTTTTAACTTATGGTTTGGTTTGACGCGGCGTATCCATAGTGAGTCCTCTCCCACCGCTATTTTTTATAACCGCGGATCCTCACATAAGGTCTACCGGAACGAAGAAATTACGATCATAGTCTTTTAACTTAACTGTCTTTAATTTTGCTTCTTGTTTTACACATTGCTTCTTAAATTTTACATTGCATCCATTATTGCAGAATAATATTCGGCAGAGCAGACAAACGACTTGTGTACAAGGAGGACTAGACATTCAACGGTCAACAGCAGAAAAATGCAGTTGGTCGCAGAAATCATATATAATTATTGATGACGACACCAGAGAAATATTCTAGTGGATTCGCTTAGAGAAGCTCAAACAGACTCATATGACTGGTGTTAATCGTGAGTGGAAAGTGATGTTTATGTTTTCTTTTGTTCCTTTCACATGCGTAAATACCTTTGGTCATCCGTGATTCTCACAGAGGAAATTTTACAGACGGAATTGAATACTCTTTTTTATATTAAAAGTTTGTTTCCATAACTGGTGTTCGGTTATCATTATACGTTCCATATCTATGATTAGGACTTTTTAAAAGGATTATATTCGGACTCCTCCATGGAGCCTTAGTTGAGCCTGGGAACCACCTGTGTGGATATGGTTTCAGTTGTTTTTGGTATAAAAAAACAGAAATGTTTCCTCAACCTGATTCCCAAATCTGGCGACACAATCATGTTAGATTCAAGTTCATCTCAGAGGTTAAACACAGGTTGAGCCATCACCCTATATAAAGGTGCCAACCCCCTTTTTTATCTGAGATGAGAGATAACAAAGATAAAGGTTCTAGCCTTGTGACCATATGATAGTTGCGGGTCAGGCAGCAGCATGTAGTCACGAGAACACTGGACTGCCTTTTGCAGGGTCCATGGTTCGAGTCCCCATATCTCTCATCTTTATCTCGTGGTATCTGACCGTCGTATGACGCTGTCTGCTGTCGGACTTGGTACCATGTATTGGAAATCAGAAATAAACTTTTTAGACATTCCTTAACTTATTGAAAAAAGAAGAGTTTAGCTCCGGACTCTGGATAGTAGGTGTGAGTAACAGCTGTGTTGGTATTTTAAAGACTCACGGTCACAGTGGTGTCACCTGGTGGTTTTAAAAAATTGACAGTTATCAGTTGAAATACAAGAGTTGGCGGTAACTAATTACATATTGTAATTAACAAATAACATGCTTTATTCAAGTAAATATATACAACGAGTATAAAACTCATAACCCTACCAAAATGAAATACAAACAGTTGGGCTAAATCCCAAAAATTTAAAAAAGATTCACAACGTGAAAAACAGTAGTGATGCGGTCGAGAGCAGATTAAGAGTGACTGGAAAACCATTACCGAGCTGCTAACACCATGCGTTAGGAATTATCGATGTGGTTATCGCATTATCCACAGCAACCACCTGCACAACGGATGTGACTGAGATCCGAGGTGAATAAATAGATACATTTCATTCGGTATTTATATATTAATAATATATAATAATATATATGATATTAATCTCTAAATGGCAAGGTGATCCCCCGCCTCGACACACATACACACGCACACACACGCACACACCCACACCCACACATACACACCTACACCTACACACACATACACACACAAACACATGTATGTATGTATGTATGTATGTATACATGTATGTATGTCTGCATGTATGTATGTATGTATGTATGTATGTATGTATGTATTTATGTATGTATCTATGTATCTATGTATCTATGTATCTATGTTTGTATGTATGCATGCACAGAATAGCATCGGTTATAGAGTTGGAATTGACTATAAAAGGTAATACATAGATGTGTAACAATGACCAATCAGAATCTTTATTTTACCATCACCACCAGCCAGAGGAGGTGTGAAGCGCAGCGCCCCCTATACCGACCCGATCATATATGCGATCGTGGCAGGCTTCGAGAGCCACTTTCAAACATCACAGCAAAGGGGAAGGAGCTCTGAGAAGAGCCCACACCAAAACATGAAAAATGTAAATAGCTCTTGTGTCATGAATGATAGGCCGATTTTTTTTTTTGTTTCATAGGTTTATTTCATTTAACATATAGTACATCAAGAAGTCCATGTTGCTTATCAATACCTTAAAAGCTAGTTACATAATTTCCAGAGCATATTTTAAGTGCACTCAAAGAACAGGTTTGTGATGCCGGGAAAAGAGAACCGCATCACCTTCGTCAGACATGCTTTATATCGGATTTACTATTTGACAATTTCACATTTTATACCCTTCTTACTTTCACTCTCCCCCCATTTTTTTTTTCATTTAAAAAAAATTAAATTAACTGTGTAAGAAAGATGGGGGGTTTTTTTTGGTTTTTTTTAAATGAATGAGTGGAACAACCTTTGTCGGTATATCTTACATTTTATAGATAGATACAAGTAGTTAATTATTTTACTATGTTTGCTATTTGTTAAGTCACCAAACAGAATAGACATAGTGGAGATATCTAAATGTATGCCAACATTAAGTTTGAGCCATCTTTGCACACTTTCCCAAAAACTCTTTACAGTGAGACATTCAAAGAAGAAGTGTTCAATTGAATCGATCTTATTACATGTTTCACACTCGTCACTATCTATAATCTTTCTTACAAACAAGTACCTATTCGTAGGGACGATTCTGTTGATTATCCTGTACTGTAGGGATTGTAACTTGGTAGTTCTGGTACATTTATACATCAAAGTGTAAATTTTTTCCCATGACATGTCTGCTGTCCCGTCTTTACCTAAAATGGAAACAAAACATTGTTAGAAACCTAAGCCATGGGCCTATTTAGTGATACACATGTCATATACCTGTGGTATGGCTAAGGTTTCCTGTCGTAGGTTGAACATTGGAATTTGTGAGAAATAAGGCTGTATTCCACAACACAAAACAGGCACAAAACGTGGAGCTCTATTGAGCCCTATTGTGGTTTGGAGTACATTAGATGTCACTCTATCAATATCTGAAAAGATTTTTGATAGAGCTCTAACAGTTTGTATGTAGTAGCTGTTACTCGTTAGCCTATTTTTGCTATACTTGCGCATAGGAATCTGCATCAGCTGACCTTTGAGTCCATGCCAAAAAGATAGGGGGCGCTGCGCTTCACACCTCCTACGACCACCAGCAGATCATAAAATCATCTGTTTTACAAAAATAGCTACTCCACTTATACAGGAATCAGACTACATGCTCTAGACAAACGAGGTTTGGAGGTAAGGTTTCTTTGCGACACCTGGGTATCTGTGTCATGGACGTATGGTGACTGATCATGACGCCTTTTGGAGTTCCTGTTGTACCGCACTATTTCTATTCTGCTATGGATTTCACTCAGCTTCGCTTCGTGAAATCCTTCTGTGAAGACAACTCTCACCATATAAACATTTCTATGAGATTTTGTGACATTTTTTGTAACATTTTACAAAGGTATTTGGTTATGTATGTAGTGCAGATGTGGAGAGTGAAAGGTTAACCCTTTCCTTACCAGACCTGGTTGCAGGTGCACGTCTTTAAATGCAGCATACATGACACAGGACCACCTCTGTAGTGAAAGCCTACGTTACAATTCATGAGAAAATTTACCCTTTTCCACCGTATTTAAAGTTGTATGTGAATATTTCCATGGTAATAACTATAAAAGTAGTTATCAATTATCATGCAAAGGCATTTTGCATAATCTCTGAAAACAAGAGGAAAATTGGTTCGACGTAGAAATATCGTTGACATTGGTCTATATGCAGATGTTTTGCATTTAAGTTATTAACTTAATTCAATTTTATTTCTAAAAGTGATTAGTAGATACAATAAACAATGGACCTGTGTTTTGTCGACCATAAGAAACTCGATGTTGAAGACGTAATACACTTGCTATGCTCGTCCATTACCATGCGTTAACAACTCGTTAGTTACCACATCTGTCCACAAAACTATTAATTGTTGTGTATACAGTTTTTCCTTTTGAATGATACTGAAATTATTTATATCGACAAACAAATCCATGTGATTTAGTATCTTATTTCATATGGCCTATGTTATAGAGACTTGTTCAACTTCCCGAATTACCCAGTCGATGTTCTGGTTATCAATCAACTTGATCATGGCAACTTGGTCATGACAAAATATCTTTTATCCTTCGATTTTGTCTCACTTAGCCTTCATATACCTTTAGTTGCATCTATTCACTAAGTCGTATAATAAAGTATTCTACAATACAAGCACTACAAGCGATAAAGGATGAGCATCGTTCCTGAAACCCTGCACCACTCTCTAAAGAACCAACGGGCGATGGCAGAAACTAATAATCGGCATGCATGAGCGTCCATGTTCTCATGGATGGGTAGCCTGAGTTCCTACTTAAGTAGGAGCCATCTGAAAATAAAAACAGAGACTAGAGCGGGTGAAATGTTATTTGTGGTATAAACACACTCTTCATCTAATGAGGAATAATCATCTTCTGTAGATTTTTCTTGTATGAGTTATAGGTAACTTATGGTGTTCCAAGTATATATATATATAGACAGTACTACTGGCAGTTGGTCAAGCTTGCCTTCACCATGTAGCTTTTCCAAGTCATAGTCACCATATCCTGCACTACATGCTTTTATGAAAGTTACTAAGCATTTGTAATAATTAATCATTGCCTTGTGGAGCTCCAGCTAAAATAGGCAAATTATGACAAACTACTCCTGTGGAGTAATGTTCTAATATCTGTGAAACTATGTTGCACAGATGTTTAAAATGAGGTCTTTCTACCAGGTGTTAAATATCACGCAGAACCCCTTTAAGTACTCAGTGTTCTCAATAGAGAGTCTTTGTTCATAATGCTCTTCCATTAATATGGTAATCTTATTGAAATAAGCAGCAACAGGGGCATTTTGTAGCACTTGATGTTGTAGTAAATACTCCTAATTCATCGATGGTGAAGAAAAAATTAATGACCTTGTGAGACTACATTGATTCTCTGACAAATGTACTAGTATTTGTCCATTGTTGTCTCCCTCCACATCAGTCTGTCAGACTGAGGGGGGGGGGGGGGGTGCACACCCATCTCCCATTGGCGAACAGGACTGCAACCATAGACACTGAACTCAAGGGAGTGAGACAACTATAGTTACCTTGTGCATTAATCACTACTACAGTAGTACAACTAAGCTGATTTCTTGTGGTTTGATATGAATGCATTTCATAACATCAATTCTTGTCATCGAACACAATTATGTGAGTCTGCCTCCTTGTTGAAATAGCGAACACATTTGCGCCCCTCCCCCCCCCCCCCCCCCCCATGGAAATACAAAAAAAATGTTGGACCCCCCTTGGAATAACAAAAAAATTTGACCCTGCCCCCATTGTAATACCTCCCAAAAAGTTGGCCCCCCTTAAAACTGTGCCTCCCCCCCCCCCCCCCCCCGGCCATAATTATTGAATGTTCCCGAGTATGGGTGTATCTATAAGAAATATGGCTTAACCAAATATGCTGACGTGTAGTTTCAAAATGTATGGTTTTTCTAAAGATCACCCCTTTAGCAGAGGATAGTAAATCAGCCTAGGTATGTAATAATTATCAATATACGCAAATCGAATACAGTGACTCCGGGAAATGTTTTCCTTTATATCTATGTTATCTTATACCCAAATCTATATGTCATTCCATGTTGTGAGTATGGGGGATGATACGTCTTATATTCCATAATGATAAATATTACATATGTATCACACTTCAAATGCATCTATGAGGACATGTCGACAGGCAAGGCTGTGATCCGTGGGCAACTGTTTTGATTTGATTGTATTATCTTTGGATATTAAACTATGTGGGCAATGATGGGGAAATGGTGCTAAGAGAACATACCTGTTGTTAATCCTTTGAAGCGAGCTGGATCGTTGATATCCTTTTCTTAGCGTCTTACCCCTATAAAGTCATTAGACAGCAATAAAGAGTGTGTAGGTACATATTCGCAGTCAATTCTATTTGAAGTAGATATTTCTAAAGATAAAACTCTCTTTTGAATGAAATATGTTTGATCCATTGACAATCTGCCACAAACTATACTAACGAGGGCTAATACAAATTACATAGGCTGATATATGAAAAATGAATCACATAGGTTAGATATAAACGACAAAATACACATATTACGATATGGATAACAAAATAACAGAGGTTGGTATTAGCACTACCGCGGTAAACAATTACAAAAATTACACAACTCAAAATATGGATAATGCATAACATAGGTTGATCTATAACTGAATCATATCTAAACATTAAGGGAAAAATGTGGATAGGATAATTACTTCAGCCAATAAAAAGATTTTCAACTATGTTGGAAATGTGGATGGCGAAAAATATATATGGTCTGGGACCATGCAAGTTGATATATCAACTAAATAGGTAAACATGTGAGAAAATAACTGTTAATGATTAATCAGAGTTGATCCTATAGTTCTTTACTTCCTCTCGTTTCTGGTATACCTGTCACATACGGTTATATATGAGAGCAATAGATGGATAAGTTTAGATACATCTTTGATTAAATACGTACTACCGATCCTATTGCTCTTCAGTTGCTGCTTTATCCGTTGCTGCTGCTGAGATGGATATTTATGTGACTCATGTATATATGCGTCATTCACCAAGTACCCAATTTCGTCATCCGAGTCTGCTAACTCTGCCTGTGCCAAGTAGTCAGCAAACTCCTCACCACCGAGTTGAAAATCCCTGCAGGTAGGGAAGCCTACAGGTGGGGCTTTAACTCTCTCCGTGGCCTCCTCAAAGAGAATGGTCATCCC
Source organism: Alentia gelatinosa (assembly GCA_950022655.1). NCBI lineage: Eukaryota > Metazoa > Annelida > Polychaeta > Phyllodocida > Polynoidae > Alentia > Alentia gelatinosa. The sequence continues at coordinate 162,302,763 of OX465579.1, forward strand.
ATTGGCTTGATGACCAGCCATGTGACAGTGAGCAAGCCAGAATCCGGGATTATCCGCCCGGAATCTAAGAACAGCGTATCCAAATGCAGGAATAACCACCGTATTCTTCAGAGCTATAACCGAAGTGTTAAACACAGGTGGACCTGTAAGCGGATTCCAGTGGGGACGACTACACATGGTGTCAGCCGTATCACACACTATATCCAGGCTGGGACCTGTAGGTCGCCCGTTGGTTTTGTTCACAGGAGGATGACCAACATGGATAACAGCGAAATGGTGGCCATGGACGTGGAAAGGGTGATGGAAGTATGTTTCACTGGCTCGGATATTGCTCACCACTAGCTGTATAGTGTTCATGTACGGTAACTGATAAGAGTGGGTGCAAACACAGTCCGTGGTAGGATCGGTACACACCTCAGAGCAGTTGTTTTTTATGGAGTTCCTCTGAAACATTGGAGCAGAGGGACCCACGAATCGCCTACCGTTAATCGCCATCGTATGGTTAGTGTCCAAATTTAGGAAAATCTCCTTCACATCTGTTTCCCCAATTCCGAATTTCTCCTTTAACTCCTGCTGCTCCAATATTGATCTTACATGGTTGGTATTAATACAAGTACTGTTATAAGATTCTGGAAACATTGCAAACGGACAGTTGTAATGAATACAGGGCATTGTCTCTGTACATGGTCTTGGTTCTGATTCAGGTTCATGGTCACCAGCTAAAGATTCATACTTTATGATAGCTCTAACTTCATGAACAGATTCAGAATACAGAACATCCTGAAGCGTTCTAGCTCTCAGCCAGAAGTTCCCTTCAATATTATCCGCGAGCAGCTCAAAGTCTACAGTTTCACCGACATGAATAATTACATAGTCAACATCTCGTGGCTCAAGGTCATAACCATCAGTGGCGACAACACGTAATATGTGCCCATCCACAGAAATCTTAAATGCATAATCCAAACCCACGTTGGCCATTCGGAATCTATATCTCTGGCCTTGAGTAATATGAAATGTAGTGAGTGGCGTATGCACGTTGGGGTTTATACGTCCCCTACCATTGATCAGTCCAGACTGCCACGCTAGGCCTGTGGCCATGGCCCCGTCACTTAGGTAATCCCCGCCGCCATAGACTACGTCGCCGCTCCCTCTGTCCAGGGGATCTATGGAGCCGGGGTTAAGAATGAGGTGAGTGTGACCGTCAACGGTGAACCAGTCTCTGACTGTCATGTGATGTTCAGGTAATCGTATACTTCTAGGCACCACAGGATGAAAAATGATTAGACCTGCAAGTAAATAAATCATTATGTGAATACAGGAATCGGTGGGAAATGGGTAATGGGCATGAGTGGATTTGTGAATTTATGAGTGAATTTATGAGTGAATTTATGAGTGAATTTATGAGTGAGTAAGTAGTGAGTGAGTGAGTGAGTGAGCGAGCGAGCGAGCGGGCGGGCGGGCGGGCGGGCGGGCGGGCGGGCGGGCGGGCGGGCGGGCGGGCGGGCGGGCGGGCGGGCGGGCGGGCGGGCGGGCGGGCGGGCGGGCGGGCGGGCGGGCGGGCGGGCGGGCGGGCGGGCGGGCGGGCGGGCGGGCGGGCGGGCGGGCGGGCGAGCGAGCGAGCGAGCGAGTGAGTGAGTGAGTGAGTGAGTGAGCGAGTGAGTGAGCGAGCGAGTGAGCGAGTGAGTGAGCGAGCGAGGGAGTGAGTGTCAGGGATTAAGTGTAAGAGGTGGGGTGGACGGATTTCGCGAGTGAGAGACATAACGCATTCTGATTGGCAGAGAGGCGGGAAGCACTTGTAGAAGCGGAACATTCAAAAATGGAGGATGCTGACATAATGTTCCCATTAAAGACAACAGATTGATCCTTCTTTAAGCATATGAGCACGTCGCGCCATGCCCAAAACTGAAAGTGGTTTATTTATTTAGGCGTCACAACAGTAAGTACAAATATGACAGATGCCATCGAAACCCGAGTTCGTAGGCATTTTACAAACACCCCGGCACGAGGAAACATGCATATTTACCAAATATTGAGCGTTTTCAAGGTAAAATAACGCAATCTGATTGGACGCAAATTTGACAGAAAAGTGGCAGCGGACATTTTGAAAATGGCGGATGGAAGACATCACTCAGATTACAGGGATATCAATACATTTTGTACTGAATCTCTATACAGTTTTCCATATTATTTAAAAAGAAAAACATAAAAAAAGATTTCGCCGCGGCCGGGAATTGTACCCACAACCCTGAGATCACAAAACAATTGCGCTAACCACTACATCAATTGCGCTGCCAAACAATATTTGAAGGGTCAATCTATCGGAGAGATGCCAGCGCACACTGCAACGTACGAGCAACCTAAAGCCCAATGCCCATCTACCGATTCCGGAACATTCATGTACCTTTGTCGGCGACAAACGGACGGTAATTTGTCTTAGCCAAGGCATCCTAACGGAGTCGGCCGTAGTCGGTAGATGTAGGACAGCTAGGCAAGGGTGAGCCACCGATTTAGTAGACTGATTTGCTTAGGACTAATACCCACCAACCAGTCTCTTCTATGTCCGCTGGTCAAGCGAAGGGTTACGTAATTTGCCTGCGACAAGTTCACCGACTCCTATACGATTTGGGAACTAATCATTCAACCCTAAATCGGTAGATGGGTATTGGGCTTAAGGGAAAGAATAAACTGCATGGAGCAGCGCAGTGTGGGAGTTGAAATATTCTTGTACGGGGGGTGCCTAAACTGTGTAGAGTGGCAATGTGACTAACGGCTAATCACGACATCGTGATGTATTTACATCCATCTAAAAGTCGGTAATCATTCCATATAGGTATAATTACATAGTTCTCCCATATTCCGCACTGTTACTCCTTACGGGGGTTCTAAAACGTCCGTGGCGGTCCGCGTTGCGAACGTTCAAAGAACCACTCACAAGGCAAATTCTTTGCAATTCTCGGGAGCGGAACCTACGTCACTAACATACACTGCGTTGCTCGATTGTCTCACTCTGCAGTTTATTTTCCCGAAAGCGGTGCAGTGCACTCCCACACTCACGAAGGGTTAAACAACTTTTCACTCCATAACAACCAATGTTAAATCCACTGAATATCTGGTAATATCTCAGTAAATATCCAACTTAGGAACACCAAAAAAAAAATGGTATAGAGGTGGAGAAAAGGAGAAGATGTTTGGTGGGTTTTTTTTTATTAATTCGTTTTGCAAAGATTGTTTTATTTGGTGTTTTCCCAGCAAACTGCCGAAATTGCCGATGCCAGGCTGCTACAAATGTCAAAATAAAAACTTGCTCAAAAGTACAAAAATGTGCAGATTCAAACATTCAAACTTGTATCCCACAATGTTTATTGATATATCTTGTTAGAAACACATCAAAATACCTTTAATTGTGTATATTAATCATGTACAGTGAGTTCAAACATCGATTTACGTTTTGTCGATCGAGCGATAATAACAGAAAGCTAGGGTGATCAAAACTGGCAATACCCTTTGCCCCTAGCGGCCGTGAAAGAAACTAAACGTTCCGCTCCCGAGAATGCATAGTTCTAAAGAAAATTCTGGGAGATTTGTGACGTCACGAGTCAAACAACGTAAACATGTACCATGGCACCTGTATGGACGTCCTGTGTGTGTCGGCGAAGTGACTGAGTCTATTAAATCTGGTATTATATCTATTTAAATTTACGGTAGGAATTCGACAGCTTTGGGATAAAGTAAATATATAAACCATGCTTGATACTCAATGATAATTAAACGCCTCGTTCCGTACGAACCGTATTACGTAAATTATCATCTCGTTCTGTGACTTGTACAGAATGGTCAGGACGTTCTATATAAGTACTCCACCATCGAGTGTGTGTTTTATGAAAGGAAACTAAAATCATCTTATGGCAGTTCCTTATTTATACTTAAAAAAGAAAGCACACTGATGAAAGGAAATAGCTCACAGGGTCTAATAATGGACGCTTCCATGAAGGAAATGCTATATTTGCCATATGAATAGGCAATAATCGATGGTTTTGTGGACAGGCGGCCGTAAACCGTCAAGTGGTTTACAGGGTTTGATATAGGGTGTATCATCTGGGACTTTTTCTGCTCTCCAACCACAGGTATAGCATTGTATATACAAAGAGATAAAGTAGAAATCTGACTGAAGAGTGTATTTCCGATCCATATAGACCCTATTCACACTGGCGCCATCTTGTAATGGCCGCCAATGTAGGCGAATCGAAAACGAGACGAGCCCTCTCCACTCAGTAGTGAATATTGATAAAAATACTAGTGTTTCTCTAACTTGAAAGATGGAAATCGGTCTCACGTCTTAACTAATCGGCCGATTTGTATAAACAATGCATTGTTAGAAAGCTGAGACTTGGGCCCATCTGTTGGGGTACACATGATATACCTGTGTTATGGATAAAATTTCCTGTCATAGAATAAACATTGGAATTGTTGAAATGAAAAACATTAAAACATGTTACTTTCCTGTTTTCACAGCGATTTAATGAAAAATCTATCGCGATGACATATAGAAATAACCATCCTATCTTATTAGGTATCTCATGGTGATTAAAATGATACCAATATTACCAGGTTGTGATAGATATTTCCTGAGGTAATGGTCTAATATTCAATGGTATTGAATTCTGTATACAATGTATTTGAAATCCGTATACAATGGTTAGAGTATCGGACAGTTTTTAAACAATGAGTAGTGGTTAATTGAGTCCCCATACATTTTAAATGGGGTGCTTGTTCACGATGAATAATAGAGGGAAACTATGTTCCGGTGAAAGGAAGTCAAAGTTACGAGGTAAGGCTTGGAAAAATTACTGCCCAAGGCCCTGGCCGCGGGCAGTAATTTTTCCAAGCCTTACCGAGTAATTTTGACTTCCTTTCACTGGTACTTGGTTTCCCTATTCCTATATACCTTCAAATGTGGTTTAATATGAGACAATCTGATTGGTCTAAATGTCAACCTTGGGTAGTATACGGCAACCTTGGGTAGTATACCAACCTTGGGTAGTATCAGATAGTTACTCCACCCCCCAGAGCGTGGTGTAAGCATAGAGTGTACAGCCATAGGTATATAGGAATAAGGAAGCATGCTACCCACCTGTCATGCCGTCGATGCGTTGCCCCTCAATGTGGGAGTGGTACCAGTACGTGCCCGCATGCTCGGCCAGGAACCGGTAGGTGAACACGTGACCAGACGGCGTAGGACATTGGCTGATGTCAGGGACGCCGTCCATCCACGTGTTTTTGCGCATGTGCAGACCGTGCCAGTGGAAAGTGACGTCATCTGAATGTAATTTGTTGACGACACGGACTACGACCTGAGGATATAGTTAGAACGGCGTGACTTCGTAGTTTGTGGAACTCATTGAATTACAGAATGTGGCTGTGTGAGGATGTTTTTCTCTAGACGCACCTTACATCAAACCAAAATAGGAAAAATCACAAGAAATTTAAACCGTTCATCAAAACCTAGAAGGGTTTCTCTAGTGCATAGACTATCCATATATGCAAAGCCCATACCCTAGCCTTACAAGGCGTTCCTCCTACAACTATTATGTACAAACTTATGAAGTAGGAAACGTTTCTTAACTTAGCTTTAAACGGAACAACACAAATTGGAGGATGGTATATTTGTTTGGTGTAAACAATTGGAACTCTTAGCTGAACCGTCTGCAAAGACAGGGGCGTCAGAACACTTTGAAAGTGGGGTGTGGCGAACTGAAAGATGACTGACTTTTTTCTTGGTATGAAGTCAGACTTTGACATTGGCCTGTTCCACAAGACTTAGCCATAGTTGCATGCTAAAAAGTTAGATTTTGACATTTTTCGATGTCGAAAAGTCAAGACGGTTTTTACATTTGATTGAATTTAATTTGAAGGTGCTGACTCTTTTGGGGCTGGCAAAAAAGTGGGGGGGGGCGGCCGCCCCCCCCCCCCCCCTATTCTGATGCCATTGAAAGAAGTGAGCCCGAAGAGTCTCGAAAAACAAAGGTAGGGCTTACTGGCAAGTAATCATGAGTAGTTCTTATTACTTTTCTTCCTTATTGATAGTTTGTGACTTAAGTTTGTGTTTTGATGCATATATGTTTATTTGACATTTAGTAAATTCATGCAAAACTGTATGGGGTTGCATCAGAATAATGGAGATCTATGAGAGATAGGCCTACTGTAAAATTGAATTAAAAAAATATTTTCGCATTATTTGCTAGGGAATGTAAAATCTTGGATGTGCCTACATTTTGTCAGTGAGTAGTATGCACAGTTGGGGCGTTGACACAGGAGCACCGAATTTAGATGATGCCGACGTGTCAGTTACTTCATATAATGTTGTTCATTACTTAAATGTCTCCAGGGGTTCGTTTGATAATCTAGGATACTACATGAAGACCCTTTGCTGCAAGTCACAGAGACCCAGGGACAATGTGGGTCAACTTTATTCAACACCTATGGAAGACCTTATGGACGGCTTAAACTTTCTTAGCGAATGAACTTAGATATTAGTAAACGATAATCCATGTACGAGAAAGGGGTCTTCATGTGTGATCTTAGATTATTAAACAGGTCCCAGGATACAATACTGATATTTTCAGGGCTTCCCGAAGATTAACATATTCCCAGGTACCCGAGTTCCTTCAATTAATCCCATATTTCATTCACAGGATTGCAATTCCAACTATATGCTGAGTCTAATGTGTTCTCCTAAAGGTTAAATTAGGATATTTGAACTTTGATGATAAATGAATATTTAACTAAGGTTGGAACTAGAAACGACGCCACCGTAACAGTCTGCATGACTTCACAACGTGTACACAAGTCTATGACCTCTAACATTTGGCCTGACATCTTAAGGAAGCTATCATACCTGTGCTCCTTGGTGCACCTCGATGTTGGGCCCTGGAAATTGCCCGTTGATTGTGATGATGTTGCGTCGGTAGCCGTCAGCCGCGATGACGTCCTTCAGCTCAACTGGCGTGCCAGTCATCTGATCGGGTGAAGCCGGCGTTCGTGATGATGACGTATCCGTTGTTCGTGGCGTTCAGTGTAACGTCATACGCGCCGTGTTTTGGGTGGCGGTAGATCATAGTGCGACTGTACCGGATAACAAAGTTATACCTACAGACACTCGTTGTACATAGTTGTGTTTTAACAATAGTGGCAGAGTGGAGAAACAGCCACAGCAGCGGCAGTAATAGAACATCCATGGTGTTTTCACTCTTCAAAGTGTGACTGGTTCACCCTACAGTGCTACCCGCTACATAGAGACTGAATGGTTGAATACTGCATGCCACCGTAGCTTTATGGTATGCACTACCCGTACAGACATCGCTGCTTCACCTCCCACCCACTCGCCTACCCAGTTATTCGCCCACCCACACATGCATATCTGTGCATGGCAAAGAAAATACATTAGTTGATTTTTTTTCTGTTTATATCGCTAATTTCGGATAGTGAGATGATTTTTAAAAATATGTGATAATTATTTTTATGTAGGCCTATGTGTTTAGTGTCGAAAGGTAAACAGTTACAGATGAATACTATACCAGTATTCCCGACACAAAATAAGGTGGAACATATTCCATTCAGCGACTCACTGTGTCTCCTTATTATCATATACCTGGAAATCAATTTTAAAACACGTCATTTAATTATTACTTACTTCTTGATTGACAGCAACGCACGTGGGACGGAGGGTAGAATCAAAATCAAACGGAAACAGGATTAACGTGTCTGTATGTGATGAATATGTAAGTATTTACAGACACAGTATGCCTTTTTTTGTATTATTACATACATAAAATAACCATTTTTACCTTCGCTTCACAGTTACTTTCATTATGTATGTGTATCAATCGCTCCGTATTTGAGTATACCACCTTGCTTTTATCGATTCATTCTACACATTTAAGTGATGTAAACTGTTTTATTGATGTACACTGTCAAATACCCTTTTATTCAGTCGGTTTGCACCTTTAAGATTTCTTGAGTGTGTAATTTATGGTGGCTATCGTGATTCCTATCGTTATAGTCACTTGATGATATATCCCGTACGCCATGTACGTGTTGAACGGCTATAGATACGACACCGGTAGGAGCGGGCGGTATACGTATAGGAGATACGACCACAGCGCTCGTGTATTACTACGTGTCAACCTCTCGTGGTTTACGCCCGCTATCCACAAAACCATCGTTTACTATATACCCATGCCGTATATACTGTAAATACGCACCGTTTTGGCATATGACGTAAAAATACTGTACGGACCACTGGTCCGTACACTAAAATACGGACCACCTTGCCATACACGTTTATTAAGATATTGGTTGTTAAGTCAAATTAAATTGATTTTTTTTTTTAATTTCGGGTATATAGTAAATATATAACGTCCTACCATGCTTGTACAATTCACAGAACTCGATGATAATTTACAGTTTGTACGGAACTCGGCATAAATGCCTCGGTCCGTACAAACCATAAATTTCCATCTCGTTCTGTGAATAGTACAGCATGGTCAGGACGTTCTATATAATTATTGTCTATTTCTGCTCCTGTCTCGCTCATGTTTTAGCTTATCTCATCCGTCTCATCTCAGCTCGTCGCACGTCGTCCTTCCCCATCTAATCTTGTCTTGTTTCGTCTTATCATGATGCGCGTGTACCATCAACCCAGGAGTTGGGCCCAGTAACGGCAACTTTAGACCAAAGGAGACTATTTGCATACAACGTTTCCTTTTATCGCCACATTTCATTGAGAAAAATAATTGAGATACATTATTGAGAATCACTAGTTCAAACATTAACCAGCAAAGACCAATGGCTTGGAAATTAAGAATTAAGACTTTTTTTTTTAAAGGGTAAAAGCGCAAGCAAGCTCTTCAGGAATGGATATATCTCTTTACATCATCTTTATTGACAACATAGTTCCAATAACCTAGAGCATCTAAAGTACAATTCCATAAAGTTTTGTAATGTTCCTTTTGCATTCAGTGGCCGTCCGACGCAGATAATGGAGTAAAAGACCCAAACTTACCAAATCTCGCTATATATATAAAGCCACAGAGCGCATGCCTCAATACCTAAAACCCCTACCAATACCGCATTGTTTGTACAGTTTGCCTTTCTGCAACTTGGTAACTCGATACTTTAGTCTACAATGTTTAAATCAGAGGACCTGTATCAAATTGTGTGAAGCGAAGATAGGTGTCTGTATCTTTATACAAATGAGTGTTGGGAGTGAGATCAGGCAAGATTACACAGCTGTGTATGTGGACCTGCAGGTGTCCGCTCCCAACAAGAGGACGGGTGGAGGGCGTAGAGGATGGAGACCTGCAATCATTAGGATTATATAAGATATTATTATATACCTGTGGTAGTATATCCTACACATACTGCCCGCTCCTACCCATGGCGTATTTATACCCGTACGCCACACTGTGACGTACGGGGTATGTGATCACGTGACCAGGTAAAATTTCGCCATTTTTAGGTATATAATAATACGAAAACAGGCTGACTGTCTTCGTACGTCAAAATACTTGGTAAAACTGTTGATCACATACATCCCTCTGCCTACGGCATCGGGATGTATGTGATCAACAGTTTCACCGCGTATTTTTGACGTACGAAGACAGTAAGCCAGTTTCCGTATAAACCTACAATGGAGCCATGCAACAATGCATGCTTATATATGGCATAGACTCCCCACTAGTTCCCTGATCATCCACTAGAGGAGTGATGGCGTTCCAGGTAGCCCATGAATATGACACCTCTGTAGTGGAGATCCAACCGCTTAAGGAAATCTGTTAATATCCGCATTCGCCACAAAATGTTTTCTAAATATTGACGGCTAAATGAGCACCCTCCATAACTGAATAGCTATACGCCATATATGATGTTCAGGAGGAGGTTTAAGTCATTCTACACTGTACCAACAAATAAGTTCATGTTCCTATGAGTCTAGTGGGCTGAAACGAGTAAGCCAATGTACTGTATATTGTTGATGTTGTATTTGTGAGTATTTCAATGTGTTGAATGCACCACTGTCCCAAAGGAGAGTTTAGCAGTTGTCCAATGTGTTGTGTTGGGGAAGCGCTAGCTTCAGCTAAAATATTAGCCGGAATAATCCATGGATGTGTCACATTGAAATAACCATTAGATGCAAGATGGTTACCAGCAGTCACTGGAATACTATAGCTGAAGTGAGGTAGGCTGTAGAGGGCAGAGTATTGCTTGGCAGTGTCAGCCCTTCACAGGTGAGATCTGCTGTTGAGGTACTTCTATGTGTCTTTATTGAGTCCACAAACAATATACACTTCTCACCAACTCAGGCTAAAGAACCTAGAGTGATGGTTACAACCAGCTTATAAAGGAAACTTCAAGGCTGAATACATTACAATGTCAAGGTTGCTTTTCCCAAATACCAAGTTCTTAGCTCCCTGTCATTGACACTTGGCATGGTGAACGACACTCAATGCTCACACCCACAGTGATGGGCCAGGTGCCCATATATGGCCAAGGACTCTCTGTGCCCTTGAGCCTAGTAGAGAGTTGTGACATACCTATAGTTATCATCCACTCACAGATATATTTGTAGTTTTTTCTTGATTATGTGATTTGTGCATGGATCTGGTCCAGTGCGCTAGTATTATTCATTTAACACCGACCAACGGATATATTTTTACCAATAGCGATTTCATTTTTGCCATGAAATATTATGAAATAACAATTAATTTATGTCATTATTTCTATCCATTTGTTTCTCACAATCGATTCATCTGGTTTTTTAGTTCCTATCGAGAATTACCGTCTCCTCATCCCACAACCTCTTCGATGTACAGAGAAATTACAAACCGACTTAGATAATTTAGCAACCTGGTGTCTTGAAAACGCTGTAACTATAAATACTAGTAAGACTAAAGCAATGTGGCTAGGAAATCAAACACAAGTTAGTCAAGCACCTTTAATGAATCTCCAATTAAACAATGTAATTCTTAATGAATGTTCTAGATATAACTATTTAGGGGTTGACATTGACTGTGGTCTAACTTGGATACCTTTTGTTAACAAGCAGATTAAAGCGACAAGCTCTCGTCTATTTAAATTTCGAAAATTGCGTGACTGCTTATCACGAGATGCTGCGATTAATGTATATGTCAGTAGTGTTTTGCCAATTATAGAATACTGTTGTTTCTTGACAGATAGCTTCAGAAAATCGGACATTAACAGAATTGAAAAATTGCATAATCAGGGTATGAGGTGTGCACTTGGACCTGGAAATAACAGAACTCCTATTACTAAGTTGGAAAGTGAATGTAAAATTGCCTCATTAAGTATACGGAGACGAATCCAGCTTGGTTGTCTAATGTACAAGTATAGATATCGCACTGAATGGCTGGACTCAACAGACAGAATAACCAGGACTAATAAGAAAATTCTATTCAAAATTTATCTAACTAAGAGTACTTTAGTCATGAACAGTCCCTACCTACGTGGTGCAAGAATGTGGAACAGTTTGCCTCAAGAAGCACATCGGTGTAAAGCAAAGGATGAGTTGAAAAATCTGCTTTAAGTAACGATGCTGAGTACTATGTTTACAATTTTTGAACTAAGTGTATATGATTGTTGTTGTGATGTTTCATTACCATCTCATCCCATACATATATCTATTTGTTATCTCTTGTACTTACTTATAATCTAGTGCGACCAAGTTGTTATTGGAACATTTCTGTACTTGTTCTGCGAGTGGTCTGAAAAACTCACTATATGTGAGATGACACTCTTTACTCAAATAAAAAAAAAAAAAAAAAAAAACCCCATCAGGGAATTGGTGTGATGAGCTTTCCTCTTTGGAAAGGTTTTTAAAGCACTTTTATGATGGATAATCATATATATACTAATATACAGGGGCCTCTTGGCAATAGGTCATGCGACGTCGAAATGGCAGTTTCTATATGTTGGCATCTGTCTGCTATCACTTACTGATTCTTGTCAGAGAGAGTGATGTTTGCAGCCCAATGCGGGTATATTGCGCACAGATCTGCTGTCATACATCTTAACAACAATCTGCACCATTCTACACACATGAATCAGATAATTCCCTCAAGAAAAATACGGGTATGTTGTGCTCCTGAACAAAAGTTTATCTTGGTAAATAATCACCATATTTCAAAGTCCATATTGTATGAGTCAGCCTTGTCCCTTCTATAATGTAGTTATTACAAATGTTCCTACTTTCAACAGACATCCAGATTAAATGTCTTATATTGCCAATGAGGTGTGTATTATGTGAAACCATAGTTATGGTGACAATATGGGTAGATTTATGAGTTGTTTCAGAGAAATTCGTTCTGAACGAGCCGGCACGGCGAGTTCAGAACGAATTTCTCCGAAACAACGAGTAAATCTACCCCGTATTGGCACCATCACTATGGTTTCATATTATTATATACCTTAATTCGGTCTTAATTCGCTAAAACTGACCGTAATTTGATGTCGAAGTGACTTGGCACAACTCTCAAACACGATGTGTACGCTAGCAGATATGCCGGATGTTGATAACCGGAAGTGATCACCACGCAGGCGCGAATACATTACACCACCGCATAAATTAATGCAGGGTCACCCTGCTACGCTCGATCGTCCTGTTGGACAGCTCTACTCGAGCGGTGCAGTGTCTGACAGGGGTTTTGCATTTGTTGACATCGATGAGTCACCTGTTCGGCCCATGAACGTATCGAAATCGATATTTCTCGCATATCTAAAGTGTATCACGTGATTCGAGATGGTATTCCATAATTTGAGATGGTATTCCATGTTTGATGTATTTTCGCACTAACTCGCTCCGTGGTTACTGTACGACGCCATGGAACTCGCCAAGTGAAGTGATCCGGCATTTTTTAATCTTGCGCCTAGAATTCTGTTTTCGGCCTCTCGGCCAATCAGATTGCGTTAATTTTTCAAAGCATGCATTCTGTCACTCAAAGGATGCAGTCTGTCACCCAAAGCGTGCAGTCTGTCACTATTCAAGGTAACCAGTACAACGTTTCACGGCGTACAGTGCATTCTGTGTACACTTACTATACCCCCAGGGGCAGTATGTATTTACACTTCCTTTGTGCATAGGTATATAATAATAGATATGATATTCAGGTTGATGGAAAATCCACTGAAAACCAGACAGGTTGAACATAAGTTCATAAGATTCTTTTCAACTTTTCGTTTGCTTCTTCAAGCAAGGTCTGGATATATCATTCTACGTTAATGGTTTTGCCTCCCTTCACTTAATGTAAATGCTCTGATTGTGGATTTATGAACTAAAAGTACATCCTGGGTCGGTTTGTAATTCATTCATAACTAAAGGCGTTACTACATCTGAGGAAGAATGCACATGACATCCATGCACGATTGTAAGAAATAATTACTTGTATCAATATAGAAGCCGTTATGATAAATAAGGGTGGCTTTACATATGGTAGGTTGACGACATTTTTCCAGTTATGAAATTGGCGATGAATACCAGAATATGGAGCCCAATACCAAAGTTAAATCAAATGAGTTATTGTTATACTATGAACACAGCACCAGGTAATGAGTGACTGGAACGAGGTGTTTTGTCCGGGTACGACCGCACAACTGACCAGGTAAGTCAATTCTCACACCAATTTCGCGCTGAATAACGTACTTTCGTTTCCAGATCGAAATTTTATTGGTTCTTGTGTGTGGTTGTCTCTGGTTACAAAACCACAACACTGTTTTAGGCCTGTGATTGGTTGGAGTTACAGGAAATGACCTGATCCGACCTCTGTTGACCCCTGACTTGTGTCATGGTGGTCATGTTTACATTTTTATGTTGTATTCAGCCTAAATATTCTTAAATTCTGTGCAGTTTTGCCATCATCTGGATCATCAGGTACAGTAGGGGACTTCAAACCTCTTTTTATGTCAGTTTTTTTTTCAGTGATTTAATTTCATCATTTTGGGCTTCAGGTTTGTGCTCGGTGGGTGTGTGTTTGGCTGTCACTATGCCAGTCAGTATGAACCCTGCTCCCATAAGTTTGAGATGTGGTTTGGTGTATGTTGATTGTATTTTACCTGGTCATGTTGTGAGCCTGGATTGAGGGACAATGGGAAAGATGTGTTTCCAATTTCTTTGGGGTGGAGTCCAAATTTTGTTAGTTTGTTTCTTCACCCTAAAAAAGACCTTTTTATGGTGAAGAAACAAACACAAACAATTTGGACTCCACCCCAAAGAAACACAGAACCAAATAATGATTTTTAGCACTAAGAATTATAGGCGTTCAGGCATTTTGATGGTAGGTCTCTTCAACAGCTGTTGTCATGGTAATCTAACCACATGCCAGAGCGACAACAAGTGGAAATGTTTACCTACTATATTTAAAACGGTAGAATTCCGTCGAATCCGCTTGGAGAATCTCCCGCACCTGGGGACAGAGTGAACCCGACCTGGGCCTAGAGACTGAAGGGCCACGAGAGTGAGATTCTCGTGCAGTTCTAAACTGTAAGCTGCTACTATTTTTTGTGTTTCTCTACACAGATGTTCTTCGATACTTAGGATTTGTTTCTATCCATACTGAAATCATAATTAAGAACTGTAGTTTTCCGATTGTCTTGCCCCGTGATCAGCCACGAGAATGATTGCGCTGGTAGTCGGTCGGTAAAATCTGTGTCACATGAAATGATAGTCCGGAACTAATAACTAGATAAAACAATAGAACAATCCTAATCTCATTCACAGACCGCTTAGAGGCGCACAGGGCAGCCTGGTCGGCGCACTACTACTCTGGCCACCCTCGCAAACTGACGTTAGCTCTGGTTATTGTCATGGTTGGAGATTGTAGTACTCTCAAACCCCTTATCCATGTTATCATATTCTTGTCTGTGTATTTTGATAAAGAAACTATGAAGTTAGACTTTCTTATCAATTAGCTAAGTTGATAATGATTTGTAGTGAGGATTCATTGTTTATTTTCCACGATGTCCCAAAACTGTACCTTGCTTTGAGATATTTGTATCAAGCATTCTGGTCAAAAAGCGATTGGACCAGACCAACCCCTAAGTAGGAGACAGGGGTTGGTTGCCAATACACTGAAACAGAGTTCCGTCCTCCATCTTGGAATTATAATTAGGGAGTGTACATACAAATGCAGCGGACAGTGCGTTGACATAGGCGGAACACACTGGCAGACTGACAGTAAGTCCAATTTACCATAATAGGAACACACAATTATATAAATCAATGCTATAAACAGACTTTCCATGATGTTTACGTGATAATTTATAGCAGTCGATTTGACCTGGCTAACGATTACAGATCTACTGGCAGTATTGCCAGTACTGGCAGTAGATCAGCTCTATAAACCAGTCACAACAGGTGTGAACACTTTAAAAAATGCATTTATTATCATTGAAAACTGGTTTATTGTCATATGCAAACCCTCAGTACAACAAAAACCCTTACCCAACCCTGTTCAAACCTAACCCCCCAGTTGGAACCCTATTAGCCTAGGCCTAGCCTAGGGATCTACCTAGCAACCTACAACATGTTATTTTGGGCAAAATACTCATAACAGTACAATAGAATGGATCAGAAACATTTAATATGTTGTGTAAACATTAGATATAATGTGTAAACTCCAACCGTCCTCCTTGACAAAAACAATTTATCAAAAGAGAAAAACAAACTGACAGCTCCATAGCTTAAGTACTGGCAAATGTTTGTTTACGCTCCCAACCAGAGCCCGCCCCACAAGCCACCGCGTGCCATGCCCATATAAGGCAAACCCTATTTCTGTGTATCTACCGCACTTCAGGCAAAGAGAATCCTTCCTTGGGTTCTTGCCTTACCTGCAAGATGGCAGTCTCTCTCAGTGCAGCCCCTGGTAATGACAGCTAGAATGACAAGGACCTACAGAGATGGAGATCTAGGTTGACTCTTTCTAGACGGCATATAGCCTATGATCCATGGGGGTTGCCATGACGCCCCCGAGTAGGTGTTCTTCACTAATGGAGGTGAAAAAGTAGGTGTTCTTCACTAATGGAGGTGCAAAAGAAGTGAGCAATAATTAGGAAATGTCTTAGGAAAAACTCTTGCATTGCTCACATATGTGAATAAAGCGTTCCATGTGAAAAACATTATGTCCTGGGTTTTAGCTTTATATCTTTCTGCTCTGGGATGGGTATAGAGAGTCAATGGAACCATGGTAAAACATTGAAAAACAGTCGAATTTGGTAAAAACAAAGAACCAGAATACAGGTTCTGTCCCCCGACCACCTAGTGACTGTTTCAAGAACTAACAATGGCTCTGTCCCTTATATAGGTCATGGTGGAGACCTAACTGTCAAGATAACTATGTAGTATAGATCTCCCTGTTACCCTAGGACACTCATCAGTGTCCCTAGGCTCGCAAGAACCTTAATTCTCCTTCATACTTCTACCAAGGTATGTAATCGGATAAATACCTATTCAAACACAAACTGGTCTGACAAATCTAAAAGTGTGATAACACTAAAACTATCAAGCATGAAAAAGATGACATGATATTACATATTTCTGTGTGGCATACATTATTTTCATATTCAGTAGATATAAGCAGAGAGAGATGATATAACTCAGCCATCACTGACTGAAGAAGATGACAGTTGTATGTTTACTTCAAAACCTAAAACGCTTATAGTCTAATCATATCATTTCCAAAGTGATCAACAGGTTACCATTAGAATACTTTAAAAGAGTATCAATGTCAATTATAAATCTCACTGGGAAACTGCTAGACATGCCAGGAATTATATTCTATCCAGGGTAGTACTATATCGCGGTAGTCCCGAAAAAAGGCGCGGATGTATAATTTTAAAATCCTAAGATTGTGAAGAGTCATTGCAGATACAGGTTTTGCGGAACAATAAACTGGAGCGGCGCAGTGTGGGCACATCTAGCTCTTCAACTCATATTGCCCCCATATCCGAAGTACATGGTTATTTTTTTTTTTTTTTATTCATTCAGGCCAGTTCGCATACATATGTGTGTTGCGGTCTACCACCTCCCTTGAACAAAGATTGGCTGCTGTTGAATAGGAAACTCTCAGGTTTTTCTAACCGAGTTTGTGTAGAGTTTTGTACAAATACATCAAGATCAATACAGACACAGTATAAACAAGAAGCACAGTGGAAAAAAATTTACAGGTTTACAAGGCATACATGATATCACAACAGTATCAAACACTGACTTACGCTTATACGGTCGAAAATCACGAAATTGCAGCAAATGGGCTATATTTTGAATATCTTCAAAAATCTTTCTTGGAAAATAGTTTCAATGGTTTTCACACATCTAGGGCATTGTATGGCACAGTCCAGGGCCTTAAAACCACACCTAACTCCAATATTTATACAAAATATCGCTAAAAATGTGAGGGCATCAAGTTACGACACCAGCATAAAATCGGGCATAAAATAAAATTAAAAATTGCCAGAAGGCAATGAGTTTCACTGTTTTTAATAGCTCACATATATGCATCTTCCCACCATAAAAGGATAGGCCTATATAGCTTCCTTCATACTGAACTCAATTTGTGCTATTTTGGTGTAGTTTAGGCAGTCACGTTACGACACCCACTAAACTATTAATAGTTCCGGTTCCCTATGATATTAGTAATAGTTTTTTTGAGGTATCAAAGGGTAGATATATAGCTACACAATGGCGAAAAAATGAAGTCTCCATCTTTATTAGAAAAAAAGTTATCAGCCCCAACATATTTTTTCGTCACGTTACGACACCGTCACGTTACGACACCGTCACGTTACGACCCCGTCACGTTATGACCCGCAGTGGGTCACGTAGGGTCAGGAAAAAGGTAAAAATTGTGGTTATGTGTTGGGTACATATATACCTATGAAGTGGCGATTTTTGCGTCACGTTACGACCCCCGTCACGTTACGACCCCCCCCCCCCCCCCCCCCCCGTGGATATAAGACCAGGGAAAGCAAAAAAAAATAGAAATTCATTTTCTAGTTATGTTTTCATTCATACATATTGTGAAGCTGTATCATAACATGAGAGAGACAAAAATTGTTTCCATAGCAACCAATCGGGGGGGGGGGGGGGGGGGGGGGGGGCGTAACGTGACATTTTTTGTTTCATATTAGCCCTGTGCTAATGCTAATTATGGTAGTTAGCGTTCCCAATTTTGCACACGAGTCTTTCAATATATAGAGATGATATTTGTAAAAGGAATTACTGATCCTCTCAAATTTGATTTTTTTGGGCAGTTGCTTCAAGTTCGTGATTTTCGACCATACAGGAGGGCAATATGAGTCAGTATGATCTGAAAAAAGGGCTACTATAATACTGGTAGTTTATGAATCGTATTTTTGAAAATTTGCTTAGATGAGAGTCGTCGGGTATTCTCGTCCATACTATTCCAAAGACTGTGTCCCACATAGAAAGGTGACTTCTTTAGGAGCTCACTCTTCAGGCGTGGGAGGAGAAATAAAGATTTGGTAGACGATCTCGTTATTCTGCCTGTTGTGTCTAAGATTGATTCCATAGTTTCTTCTGTTTTTATCAAATCTAAGCGTATAGCCTCTTTTCTTACATAGGTCAACATTACTTCTTTCCTTCTCCGATAAAGGGGGAGGATGCCAGTAAGTTTGTGTAATTTGTCGACAGTGTGCACCATGGGACCCACACCCAGACATAGCCTCAGGCCCCTGTTTTGACAGCGTTGCAGCTTTGCCAACCACAGAGTCTGTGAACAAAAATGAATGCAACTTGCATAGTTAATTGTTGGTGTGATCATCTGCTGATAAATACGACAAGCGATATGAGTAGTCAACATATGACGTATTTTACTTAGTAGGTATATCTTCCTATTTAGCTTATTTATGACGTGTTTTATATTTCGATCAAATGTAAGATTTTGATCAATGATAACACCAAGATACAAATAGTGATCTTCAGTAGTCAGTGCTTGTAGTCCTAAATACAGTGCGGGTAGTTGACTACGTTTAAGTTTGACTTTAGATCCATACCATACCGCTTTCGTTTTAGAGCAGTTAATTGTAAGAAAGTGTCTCCTCGTCCAAGTCCACAGTTCATCTAACCCAGTTTGAATGGCAGCTCCCACCACTGTAGCATCCCCACCTGATTTGAAGATGACCAGGTCATCAGCATACATTTTATACTCTAGTCCCAGTTGGCTTAGGGTGGATGATATGCTATTAATGTAAAGGATAAACATCAGTGGCCCCAGGACAGAGCCCTGGGGCACACCATAAGGGACCGATTCCCAGTTTGAAACTATGGTGCCAAACCTACAACGCTGTCTATGGTCCGTCAAATAGCTGACAAGCCAGTCCAGGGCGGATCCATCAATATCTAGTTTAGACAATTTGTTGGCTTTGGTTCCTTCAATAATAACTACTTATACAAGATCTCTGTGTCTGGTTTTTGGTGATTTTCTCCACTATTTAATTTGTTAATGAGTTCACCATGGTGCACACTGTCGAACGCTTTTCGAATATCGACATACACTGCTGCTGTAACATAGCTAGAGTCCATCGCACAGAACAGTGCATCAACCAGACCACATATTGCATCCAGAGTACTTTTCCCTTTTTGATACCCATATTGATTTGTGCTGATAAGACTCTCTCTGTCAATACTTTTACTTAAATAAGCGTGCATTAGTTTTTCGGCAATCTTTGATTGCGTAGGTAGAATGGAAATGGGTTGCCAATTCCCAATGTTTGTTAGATCACCACTTTTTGGTATGGGACTAACGCTCGCTGAGCACCAGGACGATGGGACCAAACCTTTTTCAAAAGATACTTGATACAGATACGTCATTTGGGGGACCATCAAGAGTAGTGCGTCCTTGAGGACTGCTGATCTCATATTGTCTATACCTGACGGCTTGTGTATGTTTATTTCTTTAAATAAGCACTCAACTGTGTACTGGTTAACTATTAGTTTTTTGTCTTCACTATTACTGTGGTGGGGATTAACAAACACATAGTTACTATTGACATCCGGGTCAATTTTTTTGGCTAGCTTCTCCCCTATTAAGGAAAAGTAGTGGTTGACAAAGTCCGGGGCATCATTGGAGAGGATTGTGGAATTTGATTCACTGTCCCACAGTGTTGGAGGACTAACATGGAGTGAGGGGTGTGTAACATGTTTTAGCTCTCTCCAGAAATGATGTGGGTCATTCAGGTTGGTTTTAAGCTTACTTTTCACTACATTCCCCTTGGCCACTTTAACCATCCGATTACTTTAGTCTCTTAGCTTTGACTAAAGTAGCAGGGTTGTGTGTTCTGTTAAATTCACTAACATAATGTTCACGTTCTAAAATAGACTCTATGATGTCCTGAGACATCCACTCCGCCCTAGTTTTTTTAATCTTCCAGGTACGAAGAGGACACTTGTAATCAAGAAAATCTGTCAGTTCATTTTCAATAAAAGTCCACATATCCTCACAGCTATCTATTTGCCAAAAGGAGTCCCAGTCAATCATAGTTAACCACATTTCTAAGTCTACTGTATCATACCGTGTATAGTCCCTGCCTACGAAGCATTGTTTTTTGTCAGTATATGTAGTGCCTTTATCTTTTTTACAAACAGCATACACAGGGTAATGATCACTCGAAAACAGATTAAGCGTCCCTGAATGAGATATATTTACGACATTTGTAAAAATATTGTCGATGCACGTGCCTCCTGTTTTATTTGGTCTAGTGGTCTGGTTTATAAGACGCCTGCAATTTAGATTTTTACACAATTCGTCAAGCTTGTCGGCATAAGTTAAGTCCGGCTTATGAAAATCGATATTAAAATCCCCTAAAAGCCATAGGTCCATGTTTCGACCACTATCCCGCTCATAGATTTTTGTCAAGTGCTCTATACCATTTTTTGAACTACCCTTCGGGGGCATGTAGACAGTGCAGATCAACATCGGGCGCCTACTTGGGACAGATACCTTTAGTACTAAGCATTCAATATCACTATTTGAGACTGTATGGTTTGTATCCACCGTTGAGTATTTGGCTAATTCAGGGCTGAGGTAGCAGGCTACCCCGCCCCCTATCTTATGGGTCCTGTCTAGCCGGTATATCTTGCAGTTGCCCCATTTCAGGAAATTATCTTTGAGGACATCAGAGAACCAGGTCTCAGTAAAAGTGGCAATATCAGCAGTAGTCAATAATTCAAAGATCTCATCCTTTCTTTTCAATAAACTCCTACTATTGTAGTGAATAATCTTTAAGCCCTTATAACCATCAAAGATATTTAAGTTAGTACCCATCCAGGTTTTGCTCCCATAGGGGAGAGAACGAATGCATACTGGGTCCCATTATTTGTAATAGCGATCTTTCGTCAGTGCAGAACAATGAAACAACACATGTCAAATACAATTGGAGAAAAAAGAAAAATAATACAATGTACAGCATTCGTAATCTACAATTTAGTCCTACAACGCTCCTTCTGCTAAGCAGGACAGAAGACATCACCCCCGCCATGGGATAACATGGACTTATCGTGTGATGCCTACAGATGTAACTTAAGACTAAAAACCTTAAACCAAGACCTACATAATATGAGGTTTATACACCCAATCCGATAATTTACAATAGATCAGTTCATTGATTATTTATGTTTTTATGTTTTTGTCTATAAATATGAATATAAACATTTGCTCACATAGCCTACTGTTGGTAGGGGTTGTATAATATATGTGTAGTTTACAGTTCCTGGGAATTTAAGGATTTTGTTCTCAACGCCATGGATAGAGTCGGCTGGTATAGATAACCACTTATGAGCCAGCTTAACCCTTTACACAAGGTCAGTTTGACATCGCGTAATTGGCCACATGAACGTCGGCAGTGATCATTTCAGTTACCGATACTGAACTGTACTTTTATGGTACTCAAGGCAATAAAAGGTTCCAATAAGAAATAAGGAACAAGGAACAAGGAAAGAAAGAACAGAAAAGAAAAGAAAGCGCAGAAAGCCGGGCAAGGTCAGGTTGACATCGCGTTGACAGTCTTGTAATTTTAAACTAACTATCATCAACAACAAATTATTATTATAACAACTAGTATTGGCTAATAGTATCATGCAACATGTATGGCCGTGATTAATAGCTCAAGTCGCAAGGTCACAATTGACATCGCATGACATTAAATAAGTTGGTTCTACCAGTATCAGGATACAGAAGATAAAGTTTTTCTAGTTTAGTATTGGGTCATCGGGCTATATAGAGTATGCAATTTTACACAGTATTTTGCATTTAATCACTTGTATAAGTTTATTAAAGTGGTAAACCAAATTTATTTTACGCAGCAGTTAATTACAAATGACCTTTTATCAAAATATAGTATTATAGGGCTTGTATGCATTTTATCTCCTACAGAGTGGAGATATATATACTTCCTGCCATGCATATGAGCAAATCATACAATTTTCAACCACACTTTATGCAATATTAATTTTTCTATTTTGGGAAAAAAGAGTATTCATTTGCCACATACAAGTAGTACCTATCTCCTGCAGAGTGATTGCAGCAACCTTAAAATGGAACTTTTCCGGTTATTCACAATTTCTAACTTCAAAAATTTTTCTTTTAACGACTTTCAACAATTGAATTAGCATATAATACTGAAATAAGCAATATCCTACTGATAAAGTTTCATAAGGCTATAATATTATTTAGAGGCCATGGGCATGGGAATCTCCTGCACAGTGGTTCTTACCCTTATAATTCAAGTTTTTCCTCTCAGTCATATATTATCAGGAGAAATATTATAATTATAATGATTTCTTCCTCAGATACATCCTAACAAATAATACAAAATTGAGCCATATTTAAGCAATGTGGAAGCAAATATCCACAAAACAAGAAGTTTAATTACATTTAGTAATATTTCCTAATGTCATATAATTTTTTTGAACCCTAATTAGACACTTATTGCACATAATGGTATAAAAAGCCTCCTGCTACGTGACCATATCCTGCAAAGTGACCGTTTCTTTATATATTTTGTTATTGATGTTTTAGAGGGAAAATAAATTTTTTAGAACAATTTTTAAATATAAAGAATATAGTATACCTATGATGGTATAACATACGGGGATTGATTTACCTAAGAATTTTTTTTACACATAACCATAGCAAACGTTATATTAGGATTTGCTTAAAAAAGCACTGACAAATGTAGGAAAAAATCAGTTTAAGGTACTTTATGGAGGGAAAATTAAAATTTGCCCATTTAAAAAACTATTTTTTAATAACACTACTTATTTCTTATGTTATGAACCATTTAAATTGTATTGTAATGAAAATTTATTGGTTTCCTATGATTTCCGTTATTTTGGGGTACCCGGTCACGCTGCAGGAACACTTTTTCATATACATATACACTGCGGCCCACCATGTCCACATTTATAATATTTTACTAATAATATTTCAGGGAATAAAGCCCCACCCAATAGACATTAGGACCAGATAATAATTTTCAACTTCCTACAAAAAATTTTTTTTTGCCCCCAAAAAGTCAAATGCACTGGTTCTATGAGAATGAGCCACCTATGCCTCAGCCCTCACTCCTTGAGGCCTGTGTCTCTGCCCAGACCTTGGCAGACGTGGCTCAAGTCTCTAAGGCCTTTCCTCACCTTCACCTCGATGCTCCTCGCCATCGCCAAAACACTCCACGACGCCTCTTCTCCCATCGCCGCGCTCGACTTCATTCCATGCCCAATCAGCTGCGCTTCTTTCCTACAACACAAGTCCTGCGCTTCACTCCAAGGCCGACTCTCTCCACGCCTACCTGTGGCATCTTCAACCTACACCACGCAACTCTATACAGCCTTCTCGAGTGCCCCCTTGGTTTTGTAACATCAATAGGGCTCTTATAGGGTACTGCTCCCAGGTGGGCACCCTAATTCTTCTGCTGACCCCTGTAACTGCTCAGTGCAGCTCGATGTTAGTCACATTTACGCGACTCGTTACAACCCTAAATTACGCTGCAATCTATCGTTTAGTCGTCTATGTTGTTTGGGGCATCACCACCACACTTTATTGTCAAATAAACTTATTTTTATCAAAAAACAGGTAATTCTTTTATATTTGAGAAACATAACTCAATATCAGCTGTTAATTCATCTACATGTGTATGCACCTCTGCCTAAAGTATCAATGATATTGACTGTTGGCTCACAGATGAACCTGTTACTAAAGTGGCAGTAATACAGACTTTTGACTTATAGATATATACTCATTCCTAAAGTGGTAGTGATATCAATGATTCAAAGTTATTCACCTGTTATACCATTAAAGTGCCAGGAATAGAGGGAAACTATGTTCCGGTGGGAATAAGTCAAAGTTACGAGGTAAGGCTTCGAAAAATTACTGCCCAAGGCCTTGGCCGCGGGCAGTAATTTTTTCAAGCCTTACCGAGTAACTTTGACTTATTCCCACTGGTACGTGGTTTCCCTATTCCTATATACCTTCAATTGTCGGCTAATATCGATAAAAACCGAACGTCTCTGAACGTCAACCTGGGCAGTAAACGTCAACCTGGGCAGTAAACATCAACCTGGGCAGTAACTTCAACCTGGGCAGTAAACAAAAGTTATTCCACCCCCAGTAGCGTTAATTATAACGGAGGCGGAATTGGAATACAGGGGATTTATTTCAGTAAGACACGTTCATAGAACTGTAGATTACATGGAATGTGAACATCGTAATCTTAGAAAAGTCATGAGTATTTAGTGTCCGTAGTAAATAGCCCTGAAATAGAAAATGTTCTCAAACGTGAGAAATCATGCCAAAGGG
Source organism: Alentia gelatinosa (assembly GCA_950022655.1). NCBI lineage: Eukaryota > Metazoa > Annelida > Polychaeta > Phyllodocida > Polynoidae > Alentia > Alentia gelatinosa. The sequence continues at coordinate 162,327,638 of OX465579.1, forward strand.
CATAGGCATAAATGCCCTAGAACGTGAGTCTTTGACGAAAACGGTGCGGGTGGGCGGGTTCCGAAGCAAACGCTGTCTTGACGATCGCTGGAGGCGCCCTCTGTGGAGTACTGTGCGCATCTGCGACATGATCGCGTAAGCGCAAGGTGGCGCCACACATTCCTCCCGTATAATTACTGCCAATTTCCAATTAGCCTCAATTATAACGGAGGCGGAATTGGAATACAGGGGATTTATTTCAGTAAGACACGTTCATAGAACTGTAGATTACATGGAATGTGAACATCGTAATCTTAGAAAAGTCATGAGTATTTAGTGTCCGTAGTAAATAGCCCTGAAATAGAAAATGTTCTCAAACGTGAGAAATCATGCCAAAGGGCATAGGCATAAATGCCAAACTTGTTATTACAGTCAGGAAGGGAGCGACGTCCTTCCCGACGGGGGTAAGTAAGGCCTAATGCCCGTGGCACTGTTCCAGGTGCCATGATGGGAGATGACACTCTGGGGAACCCCCGCAGCCACGGCATCGTGGACTGCCCCCCTCCTCAAGGAGTGGAGTGTCACTCTCTCGGCCGCCGGGAATCCCACGGCCGCCAGGGCAGCGCGCATGACGGCGCACAACGGCCGAGAGGTCAAAGGGGTTGATGATGAGAGGATGAATGCTGGCGCCCGTGGAGGGGCCGGAACCGCCGCGACGTAGTTGGTATAGGCGTCTACCGGGCAGATCAGCGGATCCGCCAAGCGCGGGAGATCGACCACGTGAGGGGGGGCCGCACGTGACCGTGTTTTAGTCGATCTCACGTGGATCCTGAGGAGTCCATGCTGGGGTTGTATATCCGCTCGCTGTAGGGTGTGGGGGCCGCCCCACGAGGTCAACGACGGGGACACGAGGTTCGAGGCCCGTAGAAAGGTGAAATACGCAATGAGGAGTGCCGCCCGGAGGACGAGGGCCGAGGGCCCGGCCCTGGATAAGTAGAGAAGCACGTGCCGGAGTTCTGGAAGGCGAACTGCAGGGGCGGGTGCCGGGATGTGGGTGGAGAGGCGCCTGGTACCGCGCTGAACCGCGAGGACCTCGTCTGCAAAAAGCGGTGCCGGGTCCCCGCCATGGCGGCGTATCCAGGTCCGGGCTCCTGATAGATAATTGGCGGCCGTTGCCGGGGCCCGAAATGAATTGGCTAGGGCCTGGGTGTAGAGGGCCCCGTAGGCAACGGTCGGCCAGCGAGGGTCGAATCCTGATGAGACGGCGAAACGCACGTAGGCCTGGGCCTGAATGAGGTGGTTCTGGCGCGTCGAGGGGGCCTCAGCCGACGCCAGGGATGCCATCATCTGGGCATGGAGGGGGGTGCCGGTGCCTAGATAGGATGGAAGCAAAAACATCTATGTCAAATACGGGGTTGATAATTACAGAGGAACGGCCGCCAGGAGCGATGGCTTCCGCAACGGCCGCGTACACAAAACTGACATCAACATCCCACAAGGCGGCGGCCAACCAGATCTCGCGGGCCACGGCCGAGACGACCGGGTCGTTAGTTCGGCCTGAGGCGAGGGCCTCAACTGGCGCCATGTCATCCGTGTGGACGACGACGGCCGCCCCGGGTGGCGCCCTCGCGCCGAGGGTAGCAATGCCCTGTAGAATGGCTACCGCGTGGAACCGGAACCCGGGGCCGAGGGCGGCCGCGGTGCCGGGCGCCTCCTGGCGCAAGCTCGCGGTGGCCGTTTGAGCGACGATGACCGCGTCCCTGCTAGACACGAAGATACTGAACGGTTCTCTGTGTGGGGCGACCAAGACTACTCCGTTGGCGGCCGTTGCGTAACGTGTAAACCAGCGAAAGTCCTCTTTTACCGCCGCTGGGATGGTCGCCACGCCCACTCCCGGGACTCGAGGTAGGAAGGCGAGAGCACGGGCGACGAACTTGCGGGCTTGTGATACGCAACGGGCGACGTATATGAGGCGGCCGACGATGGACTGGAGGCGGGCCCGGGTGATGGCTTTACGGGCGATCCACGCCTTGCACTCCCTTACGACGTCGGCGAGCCGATCTTCCGGGATGCGCAGGGTCATCGCGACCGTATCTATGTCAATGCCTAGCCATTCCATTCGTTGGGCCGGCGGGCTACACTTATCGGCGGCGAGGACCAGGCCCAAGCGCGCCGCGAGGCCCCCAAAGGCGGTGTAGGCGTCCGTCGCTTCCTGGCGCGTGGCCTCGGCGCCCGCGAAGTCGTCGATGTACGACAACGCGTGGTGGCCCCCGCGGCCCAGGAGGAAGGTTACCGCCCGTGTGACTCTCTGACATGCCGAGGCCGAGAGGCGGGCGCCGAACGGGCAGCACGGGTCAATGTAGTACCTCCCCTCGGCCGCGACGACCTGGAGGGGGAGGTCCCGGGGGTCCACCCGTAGTTGGCGGTAAGCCCTGGCCATGTCAGCTTTCCACAGCCACGCCCCTTTTCCCAGAGCCCGAACTCTCTCCGCGAGGTCGGCGACCGTAGGGAGGGTGCATGTCTGGGCGTACGGCAGATGGGGGCCCATTTCCACGCCCGCGTTGACCCCGCCCCCAGGGGGGAAGGACATGTCGACTATTACTCTCCTACTGGAGGAGCCCCTCTTTGGGCGAGTCATGAGGGGAGATACTGCCGACCAGGGGGTGAAGGGCAGGTCCCTGAACGGGCCTACCATAGCCCCCTCCCCGAGCTCCTTCTCCAGGTAGGCCGCGACGTGGCGGGGGTAATTCTCCGCGGAGGCGTGGTTGCGTAGGGTGGAGGTGGGGGGGCTAGCGCCCGTGAATCCCAACGGCCAGCCGTACTCGAGAAATTCGACGACCTGATTATCGTGGTAGTCGACTAGGGCCGCCCTCCATGCATCGATCCGCATGCCCGAGGGAACGGGTATCCGAGCCCCGAGGTAGTTCGGGAGGCCCGAGACCCGGGCCTCGCTGTAGGCCCTCTCAATTGCCTCGTGCCCCCCCCACACTCCAGGAGAAGGGCGCGGCCATATGGATTTCACAACCGTTGCGTAGGCGGCAGGCCCACACCGTAGGGGCGCAACCCGAGGAACCGGGGGGGCACCTGCCGCGTCCTCGCCGTCGCCTGCGGCGCCACCTGGCCTCTCTGGGGTCGCGCCTGTGGCGCCCTCTAGCGCTTCATCTGCTGAGGTGCTGAACGCGCCTCCGTCGTGGACATGGAGTGTACTTTCAACATAGTAATCAGTGGGGGGGGGCGCGCCGGGACAGCGACGGCCACGACCCCCCGTAACACATTCATCGGCCGTAGGCAACGTGTAGGCCGTAGGCGCAGGTAAACAAACAACTAACTCTTGTACATTTTCGGCTGAAGTGAGGCGGGACGGGTGATGAGTCGCCTCGCCTATCGACGAAAAACCTGGGGGGGGGGTGGAGACTTGATCCGGGATCCGTGAAGCGCTTGCGGGACTTGCCGCGCTTAGATTCCTCTGTTTAACTCTACATGCTACCTCCGAATGGCCGTTGGATGCCCCCGTATATACCGAGCAGTAAGCGCAGATGTGGTTCATGCGAATGCCTCCTTCCACGTGCCCGGGGGGCTTATCACACCCCCCCGGTTTGTTGAACGGCTGGCACGGCCTCGCTGTGTCGTCCCTAGCCTTTTTCCCCTTGACATTATCGACTGCATAAGCTATGCGGCCTGCATAGACCTGCGATATCGCAACTCTGAGGAGTTGAATGCGAGTGTCCTCGAGCCAGCCTAAGCGTAGGCGGCCCTCACTGACCATTGCAAATACGCGTTCTGACCACCTCCGGACCTGTGCAAAGTCGAACTCCCGGGCGTCCTCGAGGACCTCCTCCAGGTGTACCACCAGCGGTGCCACGTATTGGGGGGGGAAATCATCGTCATTAATAATTCGTAACAATGCCCATGCATACTCCGCCAATGTGAGTTCGTTCAGGCCTGTCTTCGCTCTCTCCGGGCCTCGATGCACATATAAATGTGGGAAAAACTTATATTTACCGGCTTCTGTGACCCTCGAGGCCGTGGTCTCCAGAATCTTGCGAACTTGGTCCTCGACCTCGTCGTCGGGCCTACCCGGCCTAACGGTCATAGGTGGTACCAAGGCTGCGGCCTGCCTCTGCTCCAAGAGCGCAGCTTGGAGTGTGGTGCCCTGGGATGCCGGCCGTGCGAGCGCTGCCACCGTGTTGTCGGGTGCCAAGGGGCCCAGCGTAGCGGCTGACGTTCCCGCGTAGGATGCCAGGGCGGCCGGGACTCCTCCTTGTTGTGCGGGTGCCGAGGCCACCACTTTTCCGATGAAAGCATTCTCCATACCGTTAGTGATGCCCTGGAGGACTCGAGGCTGGAGTGTCGCGGCCGTCGGCGCTTGCATCGAAGGAGGCGAATTAACCGTATTTGCTGAGGTGCCTGGATCTGAGCGGGCGCCATTGCCATTGAGTTTTGCCGCTATCTCCGCGAGTGCCGTCTCCAAAACACTAAACCTCCTATCAAAGCTCGCGAACTTGTCGCTAAAAACGACATCGTCGTTTTCCTGGTCTTCAACTTCCTTCGTTTGATCCTTCGTCCTTCGCTTTGGGGTGTTTTTACCCATCTTTGCGAATGATTTGAGCGAGGTCTTAAATTAGCTTCCGAAGCAAACGCTGTCTTGACGATCGCTGGAGGCGCCCTCTGTGGAGTACTGTGCGCATCTGCGACATGATCGCGTAAGCGCAAGGTGGCGCCACACGCTCCTCCCGTATAATTACTGCCAATTTCCAATTAGCCTCAAGTAATCATAGGTTGTTCGCTCATAGGTATATAGGAATATTGATTATTAATTCAGAGGTGTGCGGGTTACTAAAGTGGCAGTAAAGCAGGGAGCGTGGTTGACGGGCAGAGGGTTCTCACCGGGCAGCCCTTCATGTGTCTGTATAGGGGACATAGCCATTGTTAGTTCACGAAACAGTCACTAGGTGGTCGGGGGACAGAACCTGTATTCTAGCTCTTTGTTATTACCAAATTCAACTGCCTTCCAATGTCTTACCATGGTTCCCTTGACTCTCTATACCCATCCCAGAGCAGGATGAGATACTGATTAAACACAGGACATGATACTTTTCACATGGAACACTTTATATACATATGTGAGCAAGGCTAGAGTTGTGACATTTCCAATTATCACTCACTTCTTTTGCACCTCCATTAGTGAAGAACACCTACTTTTTTACCTCCATTAGTGAAGAACACCTACTCGGGGGGCGTCATGGCGGCGCCTATGGATCATAGGCTATATGCCCTATATTAGGTGAGTACAGTTTCTGAGACTGCTTAGGGAGAGTTCAATAATTATGGCTGCGGGGGGAGTGGGGTGGGTGGGCACAATTTTTAGGGGGAAGCCAACATTTTGGGGGGGAATCCAAGGGGGGGGGGGAAGGCCAAATATTTTTCGGATATTCCCATGAGGGGGAGGGGGGCTAAATTTTGTTCACTATTTCTGCCAGTGTATCGACGTTTGTAGTTAAACAGTAAGGGAGACTCCCATATTCATGTCCAATGACAAGAATTGATATTCGTAATGAAATGCATTCATGTCATATCACAAGAAATCAGCTTAGTTGTACTAATATAGTAATTATTAATGTGCAAGGTGACTATAGTTGTAGCACTCCCTGGATTTCAGTGTCTATGGTTACAGTCCGGTTCGTTTACTGGGAGATGGGTGTGCACCCTCCCTCAGTCTGACAGACTGATGTGGAGGGAGACAACAAGGGACAAATACCAGTACATTTTTTCCAGAATCAATGCAAGATCATTAGTGTTTTCTTCTACATCTATGAATTAGGAGCATGAATTTTACTACAACATCAAGTGTTGATCCACTTATACCAAGGATTCCTAAAACCATGCCAGACTAAACAAATTGCCAGAACATCCATATTTGCATGTCAATGATACTGCTACATGAAACAGTGAAGGTCCTGCAAGATCCCACAAGGGAGCCTGATGACTACCAGCCGATGGCACAAATCAAGAAAGCAGTTGCTGCTTGATATTTCCAATAAGTGACTTCAGTGAGAATTAGCTTCTAAGTAGTCATGCTTTATTATTGATTACATGGATACAGGAGAGGTTGGGGTTTCCAGCACGTCTGCTAGCTGCCAACAACAGCCTTTGGGTTGCATCCCTGATTCCAGGTTAGAACATTAGCAGAATCTTACAACTACAGGGATCATTACCCTATCCCTGGATGAAAGGAGAGAAGCAGTAGCTGGTTAAATATTTATGTCGACCTTATTGGTTATGAATATAGAGTACAATAAGAGGTAAGATAATATATAATTGACAATAAGAGTAGTGGGTCAATTATAATGATAACAATAGAATATTGTTATGAATATACATGATAATAACAATAGCCCTACGGGAGTAGGAAAAGAGAAAAGAAGGTTGTGGGTGGGTGGGACGAAAAAGTGTAGTACGTGTGTACTGGATGAAGTCTAGAGCAGAAGTGAGAGGTAGGTCAGTGTTGAGCGCACGCACTTTGAAGTGTAGTGAGTGCGAAAGCCGTGAGGTGGCAGGAAAGGCGCCCATGCGGCGCGGTAGAGGGGGACACCAGGGAGTGCAATGACTACCCCTGAGCATAGCCCATGAGTAACCTAGGAGAATCAACTCAAACTGTCATCATAGCATCATATAGTAGTGTAGCCAACTTCAACCAGTTGGGATTGTACTTGTTGCTATGACATTTCAAGCATTTGCTTGTGCCTCCATGTGGAACCTCATAGCAAAACTAAGTATGGGGTCCGAGAGTTAAAAATGACATTACACTCCACCCTTATTTTGAACTTGTAAGAGGAGAGTTCCAAAAGTGGCAGTAGGAGAGGCTTCGTGCTGGACTTTGAAACCTGTTGGCATAACTCACATGAGGCTATTACCAGTGGGTACCCAAATTAGGTTTGCAATGGCTTTAACAGCTGAAATAAGGTAAATATGTTAATGATTCTAAGAGGTATAAAGACCTAATTTTAAACATCTGTGGAACACAGGTTTACAGATATTGGAAGATTACTCCACAGGTGTAGTTTTGTCATAATCTGCTTAAATTAGCTGGAGCACTGCAAGACAATGAGGCAAAGGTCTCATATGGTAGCAGCATCATGTAGAAATGCTATTTAAAGGATAAGATGACTATAACTAGGAAAAGCTACATGGTGAGGGCAACTGTGAAGGTACTGTCTATATTTACTTGGGACACCATAAGTTACCTATGACTCATAAAAAAAATATCTTCAGAAGATGATTATTCCTCATCAAATAAAGATGGTGTGTTTATACCATGAATAACACAACAAGATCTGGGCTTGTTCCAAAAGAGCAAATTTCAGTTTTTATACATATGAGAATGTACCATCAGAAGTGTGACAACTGCTACATACTTTTTATTCACTTCTAATCAATTTTTATGAAGGGAATATTTCCACTCTGGCCCTGGCCCTCTACACCTCATTCTAATGGCGGGTGTTAAGCCAAATGAGCAGTAGGTGCCATTTTTTTGTAAGTCTTTGGTATAACCCAACTAGAGTTTGAACCCATGACCTCCCATGTTTGTGGCGAACACCCCTACCACTTAGCCAATGAGCTTGATCAAATTTTGACAGGTAACTAAATGTAACTGGGTTTCACAAAGTTGGAACATTTTAGAGGAAGAAAAAAGCTCTTTCTATACGGATTAAAACTGTTATCAATAAACTAATTAATGATGACCAGACTGCTTATATTAAAGGACGATTTCTGGGAACAAATATTCATAAAATTAAGGATGCCCTTCTTAGGGATGACCCAGGATGGAATGAAGGAGGCCTCGTTTCCTTGGACTTCAGAAAAGCTTTTGACTCTGTCACCTGGCCAGCCATATTTAGAAGCCTATAGCTTTGGGGAGGACTTTCTGTCATGGATACAACTTATTTATAGGGAACAAGAGGTTTGTGTCATCAACAATGGTACTACTACCAAGTGGTTCAAGCCAGAGAAGGGGGCCCTACAGGGATGTTGCATCTCTCCATACTTGTTTATACTTACTACAGAATTGCTAGCCCATGTTATTAGGAATACAAATGATATTGAAGGTATAGATACAAGATGGGGGAATATCAAACTAGCAATGTTCGCCGATGATGTTACTCTGTTCATACAAAACCAAAAATCATTAGACAATTTACTAAAGATCTTGGGCATTTTTGGAACTTTTTCTGGACTAAGATTGAATGAAAAAAAGTCTCAAATTCTCAACATTAATCCGATATATCAGGGAAGGATTAAATGTAAATTCAAGGAGGTGAGGAAAATTAAAATGCTTGGCCTTACCTTTTCAAGGAAACTTAACATTTGTGACTACCTATCACAGAACTTTGGGCAGAGATTGGAAAGATGTAGATCTATTGTTAATAATTGGTCACACAGGGCACTATCCTTGAACGGGAAAGTATGCCTTGTTAACTCTTTGCTCATTCCGATCCTCTTATATCCTTGCTCAAATTTACACACACACCCAAGTGTCTTTAAGGAATTTAAGAACATAGTGAATACCTTCCTATGGAATGGCAGCACATCCAAAATATCATATAACACCCTGACACTTGAAATAAAGTATGGGGGACTGAAATTGTTGGATTTGGAAACAATGATTTCTGCTGCTCAAATACAATGGGTCAATAGGATGGTGCCAGGTGAGAAGAAAAACTGGACTTTTATGTTAAAAGAATGTCTTAACCTGGAGGGGTCAATCTTCCATTTCTTTCTAGCTAAGAACAAGAAGAGGAAGATGGAAATAGGAAGTCCGTTTTATAGGGATGTTTTCATCACATGGGACTTAACTTATAATAGTCCTCCTCGTGATGACATTTAATCTGTAAATGAGTTTTTGTGGGAAAACATCTTTTTCCAGACAGGCCTTCAGGAGGCTACAATCACACACATGAAAAAGGCAGGAATTTTCCAGATTAAACACTTGCTACGGGATGGGAAAATTATGTCCCACTCAGAAATTAACACTACATATGGTACACAATTGACTTTCTTAGATATGTTTTCAATGAGGTTGGCTATGCCATGGCCAATTGATATGTTAAAAATAAGAAATAAAAGAACATATCAAATACTATCAGACAGAAAAGCTATGTTTCCAAAGACACGCTGTAGTTGGGTGGCATTCTTCCCTGAGCTTGGGTATGATTTGGCTGAATGGGAAAAGATTTGTCATCTTACATACACTATTTCAAGAGAGACCAGAATACAGTCATTTCAGTATCGTATTATCAATATGACCATCACATGTAATAAATATATGCAAAGACGGAGGTGATACAATCCTCAGAATGTAATTTCTGTATTAGAGAGGACTCTATAATTCACTTCTTCTTGGAATGTTATGCTGTAAAAGAATTCTGGGCTACTATTTGGAAATGGATTCATGGTATTCTGGGGGAAGACATTCTAAAAGTTACCCAAAAAGAAGTCATATTTGGCAGGTATGGCCCAGTATCTAGTAACAAAGATTCCTTGTCCTGCACAGTAAATGGTTTATACACAAACAAAGACTTTTTCATTCAAATGATCTCAATATCACACTTTTTATTAGAGAATTGAGACAAAAGGTTATCACAGAGAAAGCAACATGCGCATTCCTGCATCAAAAGCAAAGGTATAGGTTTCTTGAAAGGTTAGAAAAAGAGATGTAATCCTCTTATGGGACACTCGATACTGAATCATGTGAAAGAGGAGGTACAATCTCCAGAAGTCATCAATTATAAATGCTCCTGTGTTAGTCTGGTCTTGCTACTGTCTTAAGGTATTGTTGTAGTGTTATATACTGTCCTTGTCCAATACTATTGTCCCTGTCTTGTCTATTCTTTATTTTTTCTCTCCTGGTATAAGGTATGGGTTTCTTTTCACCACCCTGTATACTTGCATAACCTGAAATATACTATCTGAAAGGACTATTGAACCTATTGTGATGGTCATCATTTTGTTGAATGTAAACAAATAAGAATAAGAACACTGTTATGTACACAGACTGAATAATGAATAACATAGAATGGGTGGCAACTTCAAAATTAGTTAAACCTAGTCAGGATGTTTAGATAAGGATGAGTATTAGATAGTTTCATAAAAGATGGAAGGCACCATGCATGATTGAATGTCTATGTAATGGAAATGAACTAATATAACTATGTTGAAGTACTGTGTATTAGAAACCTATGTAACATAAGGAAAAATTAACGTAATTAATGTGGGTTTGTTCTATGGTAAAGAAGGAAACCCTTATGAAAGAAAAGCCACATCAGTTTAGCCCCTGTTCTTTTACCCTAATCCTATAGGGAGGAGGGGAATTTGTTGGGGGGGGGGGGCATTCCAAAGTTTTTTGGGTATTCCCATGGGGGGCCAACTTTTTTTCCATTTGGTGTTCCAAAAACTGTGCCCCTACAGCCATGATTAATGAACGCTCCCTTGAAGAATAAATAATATTTTCGTCCGTTTCATTGATTAAAGATATTTGACCATAATTTCTGCAGGATTACTTATCTCATCAAACTCCACCTTCCTTTCCTGATGGGACAATCGGTATCATGATATCGTACAGTCCGTTCCTCTATTGTCTCCACATTGACTCAGAGCCACTATCCACCCCAATCATCATTATACAAGTATTCAGTGTGTGTGTGGGGGGGGGGGGGAGTGTAGGTAGGTGTGTGAGTGTGCGAGTCGGGGGGGGGGGGGAGAGTGTGGGTAGGTGTGTGTGTGCGCGTGTGTGTGGGGGGGGGGGGTGTAAGTATGTGTGCGCGTGCATGTTTGGGGCCATCCATTAAGTACGTAAGCAGTGAGGGGGCGGGGGATTTTGAGAATATCCCTTCCTTGATTAAGTCAGTAAGGCCTGGAACCCACCAATGCCGAAGTAGAAATTCAGACCTTCTAATCCAACCCGACGCCCATTCAATTCAATGCAATTGTGAGTTGTAGAGCGCGTCTATGTGCATCGGAAGCCTGATGGGTTCCCCACTTAAGATACAGTGGATCTGTGTATTTGTACTTTATGGATGTCTCCATAACCCATCGTATGTTAATCTATATAAAATACCCTTGCCAGAGGAAGTGGCTATCGGTAATCAATGTAACAATCAATTTGACCACCGTCAGAGATGTTTGTTTTGCTAACAACCTGTTGATAGCTTCATCCCGCTAATGAGAAGGACAGTGTTAAATCGGTTACCTCCTAAATAGCTCACAATGTAAGACATCCAAACTTGATACACTGTATGTAGTACTGGGCACGGAATGGTGAACAAAATACCTGCCATGGCAGGTTGCCTACATGTCACATCTTCGTAACAGGAGTTACTTTTTCCTATCGATGTTGATCTGTCTTATGTGAAACCATGGTTATGGTGACAATACGGGGTAGATTTCAGAGAAATTCGTTCTGAACGAGCCGGTTACGGCAAGTTCAGAACGAATTTCTCCAAAACAACGAGTAAATCTACCCCGTATTGGCACCATCACTATGGTTTCATATTATTATATACCTTAATTCGGTCTTAAATACCTAAAACTTGCCACAATTTGACGTCAATGTGACTTGGCACAACTCTCAAAGACGATGTGCACGATAGCAGACATGCCGGAAGTGGACAACTACGTTGTTCTGGGCTTTAGAATTTAATGCATTCTGATTGGCCGAGAGGCCCGGGATTCCCAAGACCGTAGGGAATCCTGATAATGAAATCATGGTGGTGCGGCCATTTGTTGACATCTATGAGTCGCCCGCTCAACGAGTGTCCGTGTTGGGATCAATCTGTTTTGCATATCTAAGCTATATAACGTGTTTCATGTGATTTGTACTTGTATTCCACCTCCATGTTTGATGTATTTTCACACTAACTCATTCCGTGGTTTCTGTACGATGCCACAGAACTTGCGAAGTAAAGGCATCTGCCATTTTTAAATCTTCCGTGCACAACTGTGTTGTCGACCTCTCGGCCAATCAGATTGCGTTATTTCTTCAAAGCGTGCAGTCTGTCAGCCAAAGCGTGCAGGTAAGGCTCAAAGGATGCAGTCTGTCAGCCAAAGTGTGCAGTCTGCCAGTATCCAAAGGCACCGGTACAAAGATTCACTGCATACAGTGCATTCTGTGTGCAATAACTATACCCCCAGGAGCAGTATATATATTTATACTTGGTTTGTGCACAGGTATATAATAATATATCTTACTGTAAGCTGAATGTAGTGGTGAGAAAATAAAATAAATAACATGCCAATGTCACGTACGGCCATGCCAATGTTACGTACGGCCATGTCAGCCAATATCACAGAAATTAGGAACGTAGACTGCGAAATACAGCGGCCAGTGCCACGTACGAGATCAAGCTGTAAAGTTCGTCTATATTAGTAATATACGAGCGTATCTTAGGTAAGGATATTCACAGAAAAACTCGGAGAGAACTTGTGGGTAGATTGAAGATAGGCTGGCAATACCACCTTCAGTGATTCGCTCAACATCATTGCCATTGAGCGTTACACTTTTATTAGAACTTCTTTCCTTCTGAGAAACTTGTTTAAAGACCACGTGTAACTGGTCGCGCCACAAAGTTCTTATGCCGCTCACATTATATTTTCATGAGCATATTGCCGAGGGTTATATTATATATACATATTTGATTTCCTCTTACATACACGACTCCTAAACATGGCCAAACGGGAATATATATATATATATTATATTTAAAAGGAGAGGCGAAAGTCGCTGGTGAGAAAGATATGTGTTTTCTTGAAGTTTACTGTCTCCGCGTGATTGTGCCTACGTGCACATCCGTATTGTATCCATCTCCAGTCTCAACAAGTCGTTACTCATGTCAACTTGTTTGTGAGAACCTTGCTCGCATGTCCGGCTTTCTCACGCTCCTCAGATGAACGTACACGCATGCATCTATATGTGAAAGAAAACCGTAATTATACTAAATCCTTCTTGTGTAGGAAATAAGGTTTTAAGTTGCGGTAAATGGAAGGGAGAAATACCTATAGTGCATAAAAGGGAGAAATACTAAGCTATTATTTTCCCTAAAACTATTATCTTCCCTTCAATTATTATCTTTGCTAAGCTAATATATTTCCTTTCTGTGCATGCTATGTATGTGGAGGTTTTACCTCAAGAAGGTTGCACGTGACGGGACATGTCAGAATCCTCTTGGAGGAACGCGCAAACATCTTTGCGGTTTCTTTTTAAAATGGGATAGAGGTCCCTAGACGGAAAAGACGTATCCATATTTGGGGGAGCGTCTTGTCCCTACATGTGACCACTGGTGACCAATTGGGAAAAATGTATCCATGTTTGGAAACAGTTACCGCATCTGTAATTTTCTGTATAAGGAATGGTATGTGAGTGTGTGACGTACTCATCCGTTGTGACGTCTAAATGTACTCTTGTTATAAAATAAAGCGACTGCCGGCATACGGTAGATCAGATCCTCTCTCCTCAGCTTCAACCACACGTTGTCACTAGAGTTGTTTTGTTACAGAGCCTCACCCCACTGCGTGACCAGAGTGGTTTCAGTGGGGGAAGCAACTCAGCACGCATGAGGTGCAGACGAGCATACCGGCCCCCTGACAAAAATGGTGACCCCGACATGATTACATAGTATGAAGTGACGAACGTGATGGACATGTGAGGAGGCAGCAACCGCGGGGATCTCTGGTATATACCCATTTTACCACGCATCCAGAGCTGACTGCTATATCTTCGTATTCTGGTTCTGCTCGGGAGAGTAGAACTGACAAATGGCGCTCTATCTCAGTTGTATGTAAAGAAAGGTGGACTCGGGACGATGGAACGGGACAACTCTTCACGGCTCTGCCCACGGGAGAGTGTCGACATCGACAAATGGATCAACTGTCTGCCTAGAATATGGAAACCTCGGAACCTCGAGCGGCTGGCTGCGACAACCCTGTGTCTGGTTTGGTGAGTAGAGGTACATCTGTTTGCATGGTAGTAACGGGTTCGGGCATTGTACTTAGAATGTGGCATGAAAATTTAAGTTAGTACCTTTAAAACCCTCTTTAAATAGAACGGGGAGACCCTATACCTAAATGGTTGATACACCAAGGCATAAATATGATACTAGACAGAATACCCCCCTGCGCCGCTCCGCCCCTTCCAGAATCTCTTCTACCACTTCCATCTCCGCTTCCACTACCACCACATCCGCATGTAGTAAGGTTTTACGGATTGTAGGTTTGCAGACAGACACCCAACAACGAGTTAAGCGACGATTGGGAATGACGGATAAGGAGGAAACCTCCGCTTCTCGGTCCGAAGCTAGGGGGAAAAGTAAAGAAAGCACAACAGAGTCCGCTAAAGCCAAGCCTAGTGGTACCTTTGATTTTTCTGACGCTGCAGAGGGTAGTGCAGAAAAAGCGAAAATGAGTAAAAAGGGATCCGGCAGAGACAGAGAGGAGGTGAGAACGAAGTATACGTATCTCACTGAGGTAGACGGGGATACGGAGGATGATGATGAGACTGAAGATGAGGAGGAAAAGTGGGTAGAAGAACACAGGATGAAGAGCAGATGACTAAGTTGTTGGCAGCCGTGGCTGATAACCATTCTTTGGGTCGTTATTCTCGTGATGTTGGTAGGTGTGAGGGAACCAACCCGGCCAAAACCCTAGCGTGGCTGAGAGAGTTAGACAAGGTACCGGAAAATATACGCCTAAAGGTAGCGACTCTTACCGCTTCCGATCCTTTGGGGGTTAGCCTGAGGCGTCTAATAGCCAACCCTGAGAACACCTGGTCTATAATAAAAAACACCCTGGCCCATGCATATGTGTCTGCAGATTTTCAGCAGGCCCAGAGAGATAAGTTAAGGAATTTGGCTCAGAGATCAGGGGAGTCTATCCGTGCATATGTCTCCGCTTTTGAAACTCTTTTTAATGAGGGATATGCAAGCCTGCCACAAGATCAATCTGAACTAATAAGGGATCTCCTTAGCGGGATGGAGGACAGGGCCATGGCATGTAGGATTGCGGCGCACCGACCTATCTCCCTCCGGGTAGCCATAAAACAGGTTATCTCATATAGCCAAAGAGAAGATTATCACTTGAGCAGGAAGTTAGTGAGACCGCCCTCTTGCGGGGTGTAGTGGAAGAACTGAGGCAGGAGGTGGCTTCTGCCAATAGGTCCCAACAAGAAATGAGAGACAAAATGAAACAAGTGTTAGCGGTGCAAGGCACTCAAAAGAAATCCGAACCCAATATGAATCTCAGAAAAAAGAAACCACGCACAGCCACCCCACAGGATAAATGTTTCCGGTGTAATAGGCTAGGTCATTTTGCGAACGATTGTAAGAATGGTCCAGGACCTAAAGACTCTTCTAACGGGTCTAGACCGCAAGAAGTGGCGGAGGATGTCTGCCAGCGGTGCCGCCAGAGCGGGCATGTCGTAGAAGGGTGTCGGGCTCGACCCCCGACTCGTCCTTGCTATTATGGAGGACAACACTGGAGGTACGATTGCAAAGATAAGGGTAGTTTTCCTACGCCTGTGGCTACTCCAGCCAACCAGGGAAACTAGTTAAGCCCTCAGTCCTCACCCCTTGGCCAGGGGATGGGCGCTGTTGCGGCGCAGAAGGAGCCGTACGACCTAGGGTACGACTCGATGTAGAAGGAATACAGGTGACAGCCCTGATAGACACTGGTAGTACACATACTCTTATAACCGCTCAACTGTATACTCGCTTACCAAAGTTTATTCCTTTAAAAGAACCGCCAATGGTGCGGAGTATAACCGGACACACCCTGACTGTAAAGGGTACCTGTACCGTCAATATTGGGGGATTCCCCACAGAAGTTTTAGTGTGCGATAACGCAGGGGGAGTCGATTTGTTGATCGGGTCCAATCTGTGCCGCCGGGCATGTGTAATCGATTTTGTACAAAATATAATGAAATTAGGAGAGAAAGTATATCCACTTGTAACTAATCCATCACAGTATTGTGGTCCTGTGATGTCAGTATCCCAAGTCCCAATGTTGAGCAGTTCCCTCGTTAATGACGTCTTAACGAGGTATCGGGATGTGTTTAGTGAAAAAGAGACGCTGGTCCGAGTTGCTCGATCACTGCCGCCAGCAGTGATTGACACAGGTGACAGCGGCCCTATTCATCAGAACCCCTATAGAATGCCATTGGACAAAAGAGAAAAGGTAGAACAATGCGTACAAGAAATGCTAGCTGACGGGGTGATAAGACCGAGCACGTCCCCCTGGGCGTCTCCCATCACCCTGGTCCAGAAAAAGGACGGCGGTACTCGGTTTTGCGTAGACTACCGTAAAATAAATGCAATGACAAAAGGTGATGCTTATCCGCTGCCTTACATTCAAGATATCTTTGACACACTAGAGGGGGCCACGGTTTTCTCCACCCTAGACCTTAAGTCCGGGTACTGGCAGATGCCTATGGACCCTGCCTCTATTGAGAAGATGGCTTTTACCTGTCATCTCGGACTTTTTGAGTTCACCAGAATGGCGTTTGGTTTAAAGAACGCCCCGGCTCAGTTCCAACGAGCCATGACTAAAGTGTTGACCGGGCTCATCGGGCGCTGCTGCATGGTATTCATAGATGACATTGTTATCTATAGCAAGAACGAGAAAGAGCATGTAGAACATCTGGAAAAGGTCCTTGACAGGTTGAGAGAGGCAGGTCTGCAGGTGAAACCATCGAAGTGTAGCTTCTACAAGACCCAAATAGAATTGCTTGGGTATGTGGTCGATGCTGAGGGCATACGCCCCCATGAATCGAAAATAGAGGCCATACGGGATATGGAACCGCCAAAAGATAGAACGGCAGTACGAAGTTTCCTTGGTATGGCCGGATACTATCGTCAGTGCATTCCGGGATTCGCGACCCTGGCGGTGCCACTGACGGAGTTGACGAAACCAAAGAACGAGTTCATATGGGGTGAAGAACATCAAAAATCCTTCGACCAGCTGAAGGCTGCTTTGACCAAAGCACCAGTCTTAGCGCACCCCGATGTCAACAAGCCCTACATCTTATACACCGATGCATCTGATCGATGTATTGGTGCTATCCTTGTCCAAAAAGATGATAAAGGGGTAGAACGGGTCATACATTATGTCTCGCACAAACTGTCTGAGCGGCAGCAACTATGGCCTATCATAGAAAAAGAAGCCTATGCCATTGTGTATGCCCTTAAGAAGTTACACCCGTACCTGGGAGGGGGTGCCCGCTTTGAAATCCACACGGATCACAAGCCCTTAAGGTGCCTTTTCCAATCAGAAATCAGGAATACCAAGCTCCAAAGGTGGTCAATCCAGATATCCGAGTATGCCGCCCCAATTATGTATCACAAGGGAAAGCTAAATGTCCGAGCAGATATGCTGTCCAGAATAGCAAGTGTAGCCCCAGTTAATGACCAAGGCGGGGAGGAGACCTGGGCGTCAGAAACCCCGGATGTCTGGAACACTGACAGCATTGATCCTCTGGCTTTGAAGAAGCTCCAGAAAGAACAGTTCCAAGACGGGTTCGTTGAGGCTGAACAGGGGACAGACGAAACCCGATATGTGGTATATCAGGGAATTCTGTACAGCCTAGCAGAACCATTCAAAAACGGGGGTATCTATCCTCGGTTGATGCTACCCCAGCAGTATAGGAAGACAGTGATTGACCGTTGTCACGGGGAAGTAGGGCATTCGGCTCCAGAAAAGACCTTAAAGAGGGTACAGGAAAATTACCTTTGGCCCGGAATGCGGAAAACCATTAGGGAGTATATAGGTAGCTGTGTGTTATGTAACACCCTCACACCGGCAAATGCTGCTGCCCCAAGGGGACAGATGCCTACGCCCCTGTGTTCTTTCCACACCTGGGGAATGGACCTGGTGGGACCCTTCCCTAGAGATCAAAGAGGTCGACAGTACCTGTTAACATGTATTGATCATCTTACTGGCTGGGTAGAAGCAATACCAATAGCATCAAAGAAATCTGCTACTGTGTGGGAAGCCTTCTCACGTGAGATAGTAGCTAGATATGGGCTCCCTGCAGTCGTAGTGACTGATAATGGAGGGGAATTCACGGAGACCTATTTTGAGGAATGGCTGAGGAAAAATGGTGTCCAACACCGTAAGACTTCGCCGTATCATCCCCAGTCCAATGGGATGGTAGAGCGATTCAATGGAACCATCCAGAGGTTGCTTTTGAAACTGACAGGGGGAGACCCGCGAAAATGGACAAGGTACCTGTCCGAGGCGCTATATGCGTATAGAATTACGGCTGGTCCCGCCGGCATCAGTCCGTACCAATCAGTGTATGGCAGGAAAGCGCGCCTGCCCCGAACCACTACAGGAAACCCTGAGGAAGGTGAAAGGTTACAGGCAATACGACTAGCACAGAGCCTATTGCATGAATTCCGCCTGGAAACGAGAGCCGCCTATAAGACAAAAGAGCCGGGTCGGGCTAAACGCCTACCCGTTGGGGCCTTTATCACGGTGCGCGCCCTCTTTCCCCGGAAGGGGCAGCCTAAATGGCAGCCCGGCTACCGGGTGATCTCCAATCATGAAGGAGGTCTCCGCGTAGAGGAACTCGAAACGGGACGCGTCGTTCGAGTTAATCAACGGAATGCTCGTGTCATTCCTGAAGCAAAGTCGTATGAGGAGGTAGATCCCGTGCCTGCCCCAACGAATAAGGAATCAAAGCTTCCGCCTGCTGAAGCTAACCCGGTTCCCCTAATACCAAACCCCCATTTGTCCACAGTCCTTACACCAGCAACAGCTGCTGTTAACACTTACTCAAGTAAGAGCATGGGGTGTCCTAATTCCTTTGAAATTGATTGGAATTCCTGGCTGGAAACGGTGAGACTCTGTACTAACTGAGTCCTCATCTTATTTCAGGTGCCTGGCGCTATCCAGCGGACAGGAAATAAACAAAATAGAAACTGGGGCGATTATATCTCACGAAGAGGAGGTGAGAGAGATAAGCTCTTATGCTCAGGTATACGTATACCTATCGGCTGACCATTCACTGGATGTGAAATGGCTACAAATGTGTGACAGCCTAGAACATCGCATACGAGAGAAACAAACCCGATATAACTTCAACCACCCTAACACAGATGCACTGGCTTTCACCGAGAATTTGTTGAGAAGACTTGCTCTCATCCGGACGCGGATAAGGCATGTCAGTCGACGAAAAAGGGGACTTTTAAATATAGTTGGCGAGATTTCTTCATTCTTATTTGGGACAGCCACTGAAGCCGATATTGAAGCCCTGCAGGCGGCGGATTTGGCGTTGGCGGAAGAAATTGAGGGTGTAGTAGATACACAAATAGGACTAGTGGCCAAAGTAAACCTTTTGGGAGTGCAGGAAGAGAAGTTAGCCCATACTGTAAACTCGATAATAAGGCGGCAAGACGTGCAAGAGGGAAGTATAATACGCCTGAGCCATATGGAACCTATTGTTGAATATAACGGGGTAGTGCTAGGATTCACGGTGGTGATGGATTTAATTGATGAACATCTAACTAGTTACGAAGCAGCGGTAGCCAAGGCCTCTAGCGTGCGAGTTGCCTGTGAGGCGCGAGTTGTTTCTGATCAGGTGGTGCCTGTGCCATTAATGGAGAAAATACTCTCTTCAAAAGATAACGGCCTGCAAGTTAATACCCTGGCTTATTATGCTTATGTCCGGGTGGAAAAGATAATGGTTGTCAACTCTCAGGCCATTTGTGTCCTGCGAGCACCCTTATTCGGGTCCCACGAGCAGCGTTTATACACTATGAACACCATGGCAGTGTGTGAAGGGAAGAAATGTATAAAAATCCACCAGCCACAACCGTTTGTTCTAGATTTAATAACTGAAGATCTGTATTTCCCGTATGAATGTTATGGTCCAGACCCGCGAGCGTGTAAATCCGGGGTGAAGTATGATAGACGGCAACAACCGTGTTTACATGGGTTGATAAATGGAGACGCGGAACAACAGGCCAAGTGTCCGGTAACACTCTACACTGGGCGACCGCCACCATCTAGAGTAGTCTCAACTCCCCTAAATAGATACATTGTAGAAACAGAAGACACAACTTACCACTATGCATGTCCTCATAAAAGCCCAGTTACTGGAAAATTAACTGCCGGGAGTTATGTTATCCAAGTAGGCCAGCGATGCGGACTTGACACCGATTTCTAGAATCTTCGAGGCTTGCCCCTTACTCGTTTTTTCCACAACATAACCGTCCCACCTCCACAGCCCGTGGACTTGTCTTGGTTGAATTTTTCCCGGTACCCAATGAGAACACATAAAGTTTGGCAGACTAGCGGCATATCTGAGCTAAATTTTCCCTCCTTTAATGCCCTTGAAGCCCCCCCTCGCAGCAGAATAGTATCGAGAATAAAAACTATACAGGCTAGCGTAGCAAGTAGAGCCTGGTGGTTTTGGTTTATAGTAGCCCTGGCAATAATAGTGGGATTTGTAGTATTTCTGTATCTTACAAAAAGAGGTTATAAGATTAGAGAAAAGATTAAGGAGCAAGGGTTTTTGCTGTGCTGTAAGAATAAGAAATGTTATGGTATGGAGAGGAGTAAGAGGGAAAAAGTTCTTCCTAAAGTGGGGTACAGTGCTCGAACCTGTGAAGCTATGATTCAGGTGGACGTGCCAGACGAGGGAAATGAGGATGACGTATATAGTCGTTCCCGCAGTCCTAGCCCATCGAGATAAAGGGAATGAAGGCATGGCATGATCAAAAAGCTCAAAATTAACACCTGTTTCTGCGATCCTTCCTGACTACTGTCCTGATGTCCTGTGCAAAGACTAAAATGACTGTTTTTCACACCCTTGGTGTTCTACTTTGAGGTGCTGAACTAAGCTGCATCTGACGGAAACATGCTCGGACGGAGTATGTGAAAACGAGGGCATCTGACGGAAACATGCTCGGACGGAGTATGAGAAAACGAGGGCATCTGACGGAAACATGCTCGGACGGAGTATATGAAAACGAGGGCATCTGACGGGACCACGCTCGGACGGGGAGTGTGAAAGACACGGATGACACGATTAAAACCATTCCTCCTTTCGGTCCACAACAATAGGAACAGACTCTGGTACAACTTGTGGTACAACTGTCATGGGGTTGACAGAATGCGAGTCGTGCTGTTTCTTTTCTTTATATTTGCCTTTACTTATTTTCTTTTTGTTTTATTTTTAATTGGCTACTCTGCGTCTTTTATTTGGTTTTTCCTCCCACGTTACATCAACCACGCCTACCTTATGTGACGGTCACCTCCTGTGACCATCCTCATTGACGCCATAAGATAATTACAACTGGTGTCACTACTGGTGTTACAAGTGACCTTAAAGCGGTTTCTTGGAGTTCATTTGGTGAGTGGGAGTCAATAGGTGGTACAACTTTAAATTATTGAGGGATAACCTTACCCTCTTTCAAAATAAAAAGGCCCACGAGTGATTAACCTTACTCTCGTTTCAAAATAAAAAGGCACACGAGTGATTAACCTTACTCTCGTTTCAAAATAAAAAGGCCCACGAGTGATTTACCTTACCCTCGTTTCAAAATAAAAAGGCCCACGAGTGATTTACCTTACTCTCGTTTCAAAATAAAAAGGCCCACGAGTGATTAACCTTACTCTCGTTTCAAAATAAAAAGGCCCACGAGTGATTAACCTTACTCTCGTTTCAAAATAAAAAGGCCCACGAGTGATTAACCTTACTCTCGTTTCAAAATAAAAAGGCCCACGAGTGATTAACCTTACTCTCGTTTCAAAATAAAAAGGCCCACGAGTGATTAACCTTACTCTCGTTGTCAACATAAAAAGGACAATGTAATCATTACTAGGTAAAAATTAAATTGAACAAATTGGACGTTAAAATTACCCAAACAAACAAACTAAGGGATGACCTCGGATACTTGTTCTAACAATTGTGACACTGGGTGTATATTCTAACACAATGACCTTGATACTCTGTGTACTTTGTGAATCTTGGTGCTGGACATACCCACAGACTAATGTGTGATGACCTCAAAGTAAGAACCGGGCGATCCTCTCGCAACGGACTATGGTGACGCCTCATGTGATCGGTCAGGCAAGGTGGAACTAGGACAGATTTCACCGTCTGACTGGAGGAAATATATGAACCTCTTCAAGTTCATGTGGACATACTGTGTTATAGATGAGATTTAACTGTGCACTTCTTCAAAGACTTTGAGGAGTACTCTATGAGAAAAGAAACAGTGACAACTTTTCATGGACATGAAAGCAATGGTTTCAGAACGTCTAATGGGTAGACGATTCTCGTGATGTTATTACACGACGCTGGTATTTCAGTCTAATCTGAAAGTCAATGATCCTATGAACAATACCAAATGGAATAGTCTATGGGGTGATTTGTTGTGTTGTCAAAAAGACAAAAGGTTGTTGTAATAAATGGTCCGCGTTCCTGTCGCCAAGACAGTAGAGAAAAGAGATTGGAGAACCTGGGTAACGGAGAAAGATGGCACCCAACGATTCCTTCTCCTTTCGGGGCGTTTGTTAACCGAGTCAAAGCTCCCAGGGTAGGGACGTTGTGGACGTTTCTCGACTTTGTGTACCTAAGGCCACCGTCAGCAACGTAAGAACAGTGGCGCCCAACGATTCCTTCTCCTTTCGGGGCGTTTGTTAACCGAGTCAAAGCTCCTGGAGTAGGGACGTTGCGGGAGCTGCTCGACTTCGTGTATCGGAGGCCACTATCCATGAGGACAGGACGGGACAGGTGCGAATCAGGAAAAGTGAAAACTGATTCAAAATGGCTATCTCAGCTGAGTTTATTTTTCAAGAGCTTGAGTATGAGAAATTGAGTCGGTATAGCAGGTATTTTCATGCTTTGTGGAATTATGATGGTGAAATGGGCATAACGACCATCACTCTACCACCTATATTCTCATGTGCCGAATATATGAAGGTATTTAAGGCTTTTGCTGACCATAATAATATATATGCTTTGGCGCGAGCACTGTGGCAGTTGGTGAAGAAAAGCTCCGGTAACGCATACGTGGAGTTTTGCAATTTCTTTGGGTGCGATGAGCTCTACCACTTGTTAGTCGAAATCGCATTTACTCTAGAACCTGAAAAGGCACACCATTTCTTGGGCGAAGTATTAAATTATTATCCCTCAAGAGTAGCAGGTCGAGGGGAGTCAATCATAGAGGCTCTGATTAACTGCACAGGTACTAAGCAGCAAAATCTTTTCCCAAGAATCTATGATGAGAAACGTGGGGAATTTTCTATGGCAGGAATCAGAAGGGTACTACGACACGGTGCTAGAAAGAAGGCTTTCCTTCTACAACAGAAAACCGGGCTATGTTGTGTATGCTTGCAGGATCTTACCTATATTGAATACAAAAATAGGTGGGATATCAGAATGGAAGCGCGAATGACCTGCTGCGGCGCCCTCGTGCACCAAAAGTGTTTCTGGAAGACTCTCGACCAGATGGTGCGACGATGGGAAACATGCAAGTTTTGCGGGACGATACTGAAGGGTAACGGGAAGGTTGAGACTGACCTAGTAAATTGGGGAACAGCCATGAACCAATACAGGTGCCGTGACCTCTTAGGGATTCCTCCCCATGCGGAAATAAAACTACCACCCGCTCCCTCCGATCACGTAGAGGATTGGGGTCGCCATAAGTAAAAGTAATTGTCAAACTAAAGGAAGATGCAAACTTGATCCTCAGTAAGGAGAACGGAGTACATCCTCTAGATCTTCATAGTCATTTGTCTTCCTTATTTAAAAGAAACAAATGGAGCTGTATGAACTGGTCCTCAAAGCTGATTTTCTTATCACCTTGATTTAAGGTGGCTCTGGTCATGAGGCATATTGGAGAGTTGGCGGGATGCCTGCAAGACGATCTGGCGTACTTCCGGCGCCTGCCTTCTTGCCTTAGGGGGCATAAAGTCCAACCCCTAGGGGTACTTGGTTCGAAGTGGGATTTGCCGTCGAGTTGAACCGCTCGGGTCCTCATCTGGATCGGTAAGTAATTGGTTTGAAGTGGAATTTTCCGTCCAGCTGCACCACACTAGTCCTCCTTTGCATTAGCAAGTTGATTCTAAGTGGTACTTGCCGTCCAGTCCTCTTTGGTCTTCGTCTGGATCGGTAAGTAATTGGTTCGAAGTGGGATTTGCCATCCAGCTATAGCACGCTCCTTTATGTCGCCAAGACACATTATGCTTTTTAGTAATCAATTTATTTAAGTAATAGTATACACGCCTACAGCAAGGGGATGCCACGGTAGATACGAAACTTACAAGTGTTTTTCCAAACACAAAGTTTCCTTCCAAAAAGTTTTCCTTCGATGTTTCCTTTGGGAACTAATACACTGGCTCCACTGGGTTGTCGGATTATTCATATTCGGAGGTAATAGAATGGTCGCCCAAATCACTTGGCTAGCAACTGGTGTCAAGATGTCTTGCCCTACTTCCTGATGTCTACCACCATCTGGAGGTATTCTGCCGCTTTTCCCATTGACCTAAACAATGTATAGTAAACTCCGACTCCTTCCGACCAGACAGCAAATGCAATTTGCCCTAACTAACACTGTTTTAGTCCATCCTTATTCCCAGTGACTATGTCCGTCAAACATCGCTCCTGTCGATGCAAGAGTCTCCTTAGGAGACTGGGCGTGCCTTCCTTCAGGGCACTGGGGGTGTTCCTTGGTGCACATGGTAGCAGTAACTGAAGCCCCCCAAGCTAAAGCCATGGGAATTATCTTCTTTTGTCTTAAATCATCACCAACCTGGTGAAGATTGCTGATTATTTTAAGGTGGGGAGGGCCAATGTCACGTACGGCCATGCCAATGTCACGTACGGCCATGCCAATGTTACGTACGGCCATGTCAGCCAATATCACAGAAATTAGGAATGTAGACTGCGAAATACAGCGGCCAGTGCCACGTACGAGATCAAGCTGTAAAGTTCGTCTATATTAGTAATATACGAGCATATCTTAGGTAAGGATATTCACAGAAAAACTCGGAGAGAACTTGTGGGTAGATTGAAGATAGGCTGGCAATACCACCTTCAGTGATTCGCTCAACATCATTGCCATTGAGCGTTACACTTTTATTAGAACTTCTTTCCTTCTGAGAAACTTGTTTAAAGACCACGCGTAACTGGTCGCGCCACAAAGTTCTTATGCCGCTCACATTATATTTTCATGAGCATATTGCCGAGGGTTATATTATATATACATATTTGATTTCCTCTTACATACACGACTCCTAAACATGGCCAAACGGGAATATATATATATATATATTATATTTAAAAGGAGAGGCGAAAGTCGCTGGTGAGAAAGATATGTGTTTTCTTGAAGTTTACTGTCTCCGCGTGATTGTGCCTACGTGCACATCCGTATTGTATCCACCTCCAGTCTCAACAAGTCGTTACTCATGTCAACTTGTTTGTGAGAACCTTGCTCGCATGTCCGGCTTTCTCACGCTCCTCAGATGAACGTACACGCATGCATCTATATGTGAAAGAAAACCGTAATTATACTAAATCCTTCTTGTGTAGGAAATAAGGTTTTAAGTTGCGGTAAATGGAAGGGAGAAATACCTATAGTGCATAAAAGGGAGAAATACTAAGCTATTATTTTCCCTAAAACTATTATCTTCCCTTCAATTATTATCTTTGCTAAGCTAATATATTTCCTTTCTGTGCATGCTATGTATGTGGAGGTTTTACCTCAAGAAGGTTGCACGTGACGGGACATGTCAGAATCCTCTTGGAGGAACGCGCAAACATCTTTGCGGTTTCTTTTTAAAATGGGATAGAGGTCCCTAGACGGAAAAGACGTATCCATATTTGGGGGAGCGTCTTGTCCCTACATGTGACCACTGGTGACCAATTGGGAAAAATGTATCCATGTTTGGAAACAGTTACCGCGTCTGTAATTTTCTGTATAAGGAATGG
This sequence comes from Alentia gelatinosa, assembly GCA_950022655.1. NCBI lineage: Eukaryota > Metazoa > Annelida > Polychaeta > Phyllodocida > Polynoidae > Alentia > Alentia gelatinosa. Next base: position 162,353,598 of record OX465579.1, read on the forward strand.
TATGTGAGTGTGTGACGTACTCATCCGTTGTGACGTCTAAATGTACTCTTGTTACAAAATAAAGTGACTGCCGGCATACGGCAGATCAGATCCTCTCTCCTCAGCTTCAACCACACGTTGTCACAAGAGTTGTTTTGTTACGGAGCCTCACCCCACTGTGTGACCAGAGCGGTTTCAGTGGGGGAAGCAACTCAGCACGCATGAGGTGCGGATGAGCATACCGGCCCCCTGACATAACTTAGCTTCTTTTTAGATAAGATGTGTTATAGCTTATCACAGGAAAGGCAAGGGTTCATCAAAGGAATATTACTGCTTTTCACAGTAAGAGTTAAGCCAGTGCATATTGTAGGAAAAGTAAGTCCTTGTCTCATATAAAGTCAATGCTCATCAAAGATACAGTTAATGTTTATCCTTAGTAAACTTAATCCCCTCCTTGGAAGTACTTTATGGATAAAGTAGAGCTTAATACGAGCTATTCTACTAATCTGCCTATTCATTTAGTCTGCTGGAAAATACAAAAGGGCATGCAATATGATCTTTATCCAGTCAAAGTTCAAAACACTACTTAATCAGAATACCAGTCAGATCAAGTTGTAAGGATTTTAGATAGTCTTTGTTTAATTGCTGATACCATCGTTATAACGTTTGGCAACATTGTCATTTAGCAAGATGGCAGTGAGAGAAGAAAATAATATAAGATCTCCGCCTTATAGCTAAAAAGAGAAACATTGTAATTAGTTCACACTCTATGTCTCAACAATTTGTGAAAACATGTTATACGTGAGGGAATATATACCCTACCCTATTTCCACTACTAATAATACAGGCTTTGTAAATCGATGAGGATCGACAAATGACTTAACACTGCTCTGCCTTACCCGCTGATTGTGCCAAGTTCCTGAATTTTTAAATTCCCTGCCTTGAGAGAGAACAACACGATCGTTCACCTATTCTCTTACAAAGGATTACGTGTATGATGCCTTAATAACAAATAGACAGACGGCCATGTGATGCCTATATAATCATCCAGAGAATGGCATACCGAGGACAATGTGTTCAGAGGATAATATTGAGGACACACTTTCATACTGTGGGCGATTTGCGTCTTCAGAGACTCCCATAAAGAGAATGATGTTTATGTTAATAAACTCCCATTCATAGGACGATGTGATGCTTCCATACACTCATCTACACATGCTGGTGTAATGCCTTAATACACGTCTTAACAAAAGATCATATGATGATTTGATACACCTCCTATCAGAGGATGACGTGATATGGCTAGAGGCGCTCTATTATGCAGGACAAGCTATTACCTTCAGACACTCCCATACAAAGGAAGAGGTAACTCAGGGTTTATTGGCCTATAAATAATGCAGGAGCATTGTGTCCCCTTTTTGGGGAATACCTTTTCAATACAAATCTGACTAAAAATACAAATACCTGAAAGCATATTACTGTTTTATAGGACATCTTTAACCAAAACAAATGATTATTTATTTGGTGATAATATGCATACTATCATGCTATCGGTCATTTTAATTCTAATCTACAGGTTGATAATCATTACATGGTAATAGTGATCCAATCTCATAGTGTGGAGTGCCGCTTTTGCTATGGACTACGCGCACGTACACTCACACCCAACCCACTGTAAATTATGTATTGTCGTTGCTAAGGTCTCAATTACGGTATCTCTACGTGTGAGCAGTTCAATAATAACAACCTCATCTGACTGTAACAAGAGGGAAAACAATCCTGGCCGATCTGTACCGCTCCAGACTAGATCGGCAATAACTACGCGAGTATGTGTGATCTCACGCGGAACCAAAACTACTGATAAAAAGAAGTTTGTCAGAGACGTTACTTTTTGTGAGCAGCTCAATTCTATCGAGAGCAAATAGTCAACCAATGTATCTCCTCAAGGAGGGTCTCATAAATTGCAATATATTGGACTTAAGTATATCTGAAGAGAAAATCTGGGCCGGGTGTATGAGTATTGTGTATGAATTTATGATATGTGTACAAATATAAGTTTTATAAGGAGTTGTGACCAAATTGGAAGGTTGATGATTAAGTACATATGTGTATGTAGTTAAATCAATGCGATGGCAAAGTGTGACAGGTGAAAGGTGTAAGATGTGTCAGGCTAGGAACATATGACATGTGTGAGATATGATGGGTGAGAGAGGTGTGACAGGTGAACAGAGTGCAGTATGGGGAATATGACAGATCAGAGGTGTGACAGGTGAAACTTATAGGTGTGACAGGGGAGTGATATATGACAGGTGAGATGCGTGATAGCTGAGACAGGTGTGATACGTCAGAGGTGTGACACGTCAGAGGTATGAAAGGTAGGTGAAGAGGGTCATATGTGATAGGTGAGATATATGTGGCATGTCAGAGGTATGAAAGTTCAATGGCATCAAGCATACATTGGTAATGAAGAGAACGTGTTGTGCAGACACAAATGTGAGAACCAGGTGAGCTACACACACAGGTGAATTGGCGGTGACCACAATCAGCACGACTCGAAGCCGTAACTGTGCAGCAGGTGGTAAGACCCGGTCGTGTTTAACGAGCTCTCCAGATGGCCATTAAAGAAAGAGCCGTTCACCTACACATCACCACCACCATTACTGAGTCACACGCACAAAAACCACACACAAAGTAAGATATACAGAGTCATAAACGATCGCAAACATCCCCACACATACACATAATTACACACTTGCCGTCACTTATATCACTCAGTTACACATTTCCCTTCCCTCACACAGACACACACCCCGTCACTCGAGTTACAAACTTCCCATCACTCACGTCCGTCACAGGGAGTTAAGACCCATTTCCATTGAACGACGGAAACGGTGTGGATTGTTTGTGTTCTCCTAATAGCCTATTTCCATTGGCTATCACCGCTATACAGTCAGGGGCCACCGACGGACCTGTAGCACTGCACCCTGGCAGCTGGTGACGCAAAATATATATAGGCTATTAAGAGAACTAAAAAAAGTCAACGCTATTTTTTCGGCCAATGGAAACAGGCCTTTACACATATACGTGTACCTGGCATGGGGTCCACTTCCTCGGCCTTGTGTTTGCTCACAGTGTAGTGTGCTGAGCCTGGTGGGTGGTGGCGCTGTGTGCCATAGTCTATTACAAAGAGCGTCCAGTGTTGGCGGCAGTCTGCGTAACGCGCCTTATACAGGATACAGGAGACGGCGGTTAGTTGAGTTTTACACACCAACAGCCCGCCTCTCCGCACTCCGCACCTCACAGCACGCCACACTGCGCCAACTGAATGATCAATTACCACCACAGACCGTTGACTGGGCTTAGAGACGGCAGACAAATCTGCAAGCGTTGCGTCTCACGGCTCAATACAAGGCTCAGCAACCGTCCAAGAGCGCGACACACTTTTTAACCAGCAACCTGACAGCATCCAATCAGCTTCCGGTAACACGACACGAATGTCCAACGTCCCTGTGATATTAGGTGTCTACCCAGCGTCCCTGTGACACTCAGCGTCCCTGTGACACTTAGCGTCTATCCAGCGTTCTATCTGCGTCCGGCGCCAGCCTCCATGCCGCCAGAAAAGGACATGGGGACAGAAGGCGACCCACAAACACATCTCTTCCAGTGGGGAGACACCAAGATGGAGGACTGGCGGCGACATGGCTATGACACCTCTAATAACGCCTATAACGGCGGCTACCCCATGGACAGGAAGTTGTTCCTACGCAGTCGGGAAAAGACGGCGTGGTCGACGACCAACGAAACATACGGGAAAGGACTGATGCGCGCGCACTCAGACAAAGCAGGGTCGGACTCTCACAGTCAACTCAGTTACCGCTCATATCCGGGTTTAAGACGCGGCGACCGTGTCGAACTAACCGGAAGTGGCAAGCCCACTGCCAGGGGCGCTTTGGAAGAGCGTCTGTTCCGCGGGGGCCGTCCAACCATGGAAAAGGAGACACCGGGTTTTCTGCCGCCGCTGGATAAGTCTAAGTATTTGGTCGCGCAGGGCCCTACCTTCCCCATCTGGCAAAAACCGGAACCGGAAGTGAAATCGCGGGGGGAAGTATCGGAAGTAGCACCGCCCTTGTCGACGTCGTCGCCGCCACAACCTCCGCCTAAGACGGGCCCGGCCAAGCGGTACATGCGCGATACGCTTGACCGCTTCCTGCGTTCCATACCAGAAGAACTGCGCCCTAAGACCCGGAAGCAGACGATGCAGCCCCGGGAAGCCCCCCAAGTGCTGACGATCACCCACCCAGACATAGCGCATAGGAAGTCTGTGTTACCGGAGCGGGATGCGGTGGGGACGGCCGTGTCACACGCCGTACCCACGCCGCCGTCTTCTGCAGGCTCTATGACGTCATCGTCATCTTCCGGTTCCAGTGACGGAGTAGTAGACCTGAACCAGTCGACTTATGACCTCCGGAAAGAGTTGGAGGGGAAATAGAATCGAGTGGAAAATGAGAGTGGTGATATAACTATTTAAGATACCTATCTCCTTTGATGTGGAGTATAAATCGGATTATTTACAAGGTTTTCGCATGGAGCATATCTCTTCTCATTTATTCACATCAATATTCTTTCGGTAATCTACATTTTAATACCCTGTTCTATAAACGCACGTGTTAACATTAAAGCACGTTTTAGAGGAAGAAACCAGTATATATATATAAGATATACCTGAACGTCAACAACGCATACATTCCTTTTATAATGTGTCGAAATATTATAATTTCTGTGAAGAACATTAAAAGATATAATGATGTATAGAGGAATTACTGTGGAAGTGTAATGCTAAGTCTAATATATTTATTTCCTGCAAACGCATGTCTTTTTATTTCGTATCGTGTGTCCACATCATGTATGTATACATATATATGTATATATTTATATATCTATATAAGATAATGCGGGTGTAAGGTTCATACCACTTGTCTATATCTATGGACGATAAGCAGAGATTTGAGATTTATTTAGTCAAGGTGTGCATGACTGAAGTATACTGATCTATAGGCTTAACTGGAGACCATCGTACCTGGCCGCATGTCTATAAACGTGTATAAGGTATTAACAGGTACTTTGTTTATATGTTTACCCAGGCTGTATGTGCATATTCACACACCATGTTAGTTGTATCGTTATTGGCAGGGGGTATCTAACTGGTTCCTAGAACGCTGCCAATTTTTAGATTGCGCCTATGGCAAGCGGTTTACCGATTAAATACTCAATTCAGGTCATTAGATCACATTATGTACCATCATGATTCCATGTACGCACACATGTATATAATTATATCTAACCTGCAGACAAAGGGCCTCATATGGAGCATTTATGTCGACAATTCTTTCCAAATAAGTACTTCGTTATAGTGTTTCGTGTCGGTATCTGATGCATTAGATTCATGTTAACTCTAATGAGGATTAAATGGGAAACGGTTTGCCCCGTGTATCTATTGATTCACTTCATGTTTGGCTCCATGTTAGAGCGTATAGACCCTCTTCACACTGGCGCCATCTTGTAATATATATATATATATATATATATATATATATATATATATATATATATATATATATATATATATATATATATATAATATACCTGTGTTATGAGTAAGATTTCCTGTCATTGACTGAACATAGGAATGGTTTTAGGTTAAAACACTAAAAAAAGGTTCCTTTCAGTTTTCACAGTGATTTAATGAAAAATCTATCGGGATGACCTATAGAAATAAACATCCTATCTTTTTAGGCATATCAGAACGATTAATATGATACCTATGTTGCCAGGCTGTGATAGATATTTCCTGAGATAATGGAGCATTGGGTCTGACAGTATTAGATTGTGTGAGGCACTATATGTACCTTGGAACAAAAAACTTTTCCTAACTTGAAAAAATGTGAATTGCTCTGGCTTTGTGTATAACAGGCCAATATTTATAGATTAAGCATTGTTAGAAAGCTAAGACTCAGGTTTATATGTTGGTATAATTAGTAGAAACCAAACGAGAGTCAGCCTTGTCAATGTTTATGCCACGATGGGCAGGTTGTGTAGTGAGTAGCAGACCTGACCAGAGTAGCATAAACATTGAGAAGGCTAACTCGAGTTTGGTTTTGTATTTATCCTACCCCACCTCACCGATATACAGAGAAATTTGTGTGATTATCGTAGCGTGTTGACACTGCCGGATCTACTTTCGTTATCTGGTCCCTGATTGGTCAGTTTTTTTATTCACCTCGGTGCATAAATAACACTTTATTCAACGCTCCTTCAAATACATTGAGTCAGTGTTAAACCTATGGCGTTTTTTATTAGGGGTAGGATAAATATCATATACCTATGCCTTGGCTAAGATTTCCTATGATAGCTTCAAAACTTAGATTTTTGCTGACAATTCCCAAATTTCCTAATAAATCAACAGATGCATTATTAGTCCATTACCTCAGGACATATCTATCACAACCTGGTAAAATTGGTATCATTTTAATCGTCTTTAAATTCCTAAGAAGGTAGGATGTTTATTTCTATAGGTCATTGCGATAGACTTTTCATTAAATCACTGTGAATGCAGGAAGGTAACATGTTTGTGTTTTTTCTCACCTAAACAATTCTGATGTTCAATCTATGACAGAAAATTATAGACATAACGCAGGTATATCTTATATATATACCAACATATAGGCCTAAGTCTCAGGTTTCTAACAATGTTTTGATTGTGAAATTCGGCTGTTTATTCATGACAGAAGAACTATTTATGTTTTCATTATTATAATGGTGTTAGGCACTTGCTGCAGTGTTGGCTTCACAATAACAGCGCTCGCCTCGTTTTGGAGTGCGGAAATTTCGCTGGTGTGCAGCTGGTACTCTATTAGATACATAGAACCAGCGAAACCCGTTATCACGGCGATCGTCGCGCCACGCTTATGTGCAAGAGGTGAATTGGAGCTCCTATCTGAGTCAAGCTGTCAGTCTATATCAGTGAGCCCTGGTGTGCTGCCAGAGGTGTCAGAAAACGTTGTTCAATATGGCTTACACACGAGGTCTGATGCTTTATCTCACCCCAGATATTTTTTCTCCATAGACTTAACATTGGAAACTCGTATCTAACACCCATTAGATATTTAGGAAAAATATCCAATGGGGGATAATGTCACAAATGTTAGCCCATTAGTCAATATTAAGGGTGAGATAAATTCAGAAACCCATTCAAGTTTAGGGTCTGAGCTCGTATCCCATCTCATTTGAATCACATAGCAATTCACGCGGCTTCGCCTTGTGAATCACTATGTGATTCAAACTCGATGGGATACGAGCTCAGACCCTAAACTTTCATGGGTTTCCTCTATAATACCAATCTTGATGTCTTACACTGTTCTATAGTTGTTATTAGCTGCACACGTTAGATCCAAAGGAGACCCAGAACACTGAGTTAAGTCGTTCATTCCCCACACAAAAATTATACAAGAGAATACACTGCACGGATAAGTAGTGTATAAAACAGTTTTCGATTTCGAAATGAAGACTTTTCGATTGAATCTTTTAGAAAAGATTAAGTTGTCCGTTAAATGGGAAGATTTGGACAGGAAAAGTTGAGATCAGATGGAAATCTGTAGTAAATTCAGTTCTGAAGAAGTAGTACATTTCCAAAACTGTATATTGGAACAGGAATCAATCTATATTCTGGAGATTAGGGTAGTGTATCTTTTTCTTTTCACAAGAAGAAAATGGAAAGTAGGAAACTACATGTACTTAGTAGAAACCGAACGAGAGTTAGACTTGACAATGTTTATGCCACGACGGGAAGGTCGCGTATTACTACATGAGGCGTAGCCGAGTGTAGTGAGGAGCAGACCTGACCAGAGTGGCATAGACATTGACAAGTGTAACTCGAGTTCGGTTTCGTATTTATCCTACCTCGTTTATGCTTTTGTATTACCGGGTACGGTACTAAAAGATAAATATTGAGTCAATGACCAACAGAACTTTTTTTCATAGTAGCTGACATCCTGCTCTCTGATTGGTCAATATTGTTATTACTCTAGTGGCATAAAAAACACTTTATGTCACGGCCTGCCACATAAAATTTTCCTATGTTAAGTCTATGGCGGTTTTTTATTAGGGGTAGGATAAAATGTATGGGGCCACAGTAAACGCACTATCCTTTGTTTATTAGTGGTCATAAGCCACACCCATGGTTTACGGCTTTTCAAAACCCATTATCGAATTTCTAGGCACGTATATTATCAATGGCCATGTGGACAAAAAACAACAACCGATGGTTTTTGGACGGTCAGCAATGTAAACCACTCGAGGTTGACGACGTAATGCACTCGCTATCGTTCGTGTATTACTACGTGTTAACCACTCGTGGTTTACGGCCGCCCATCCAAAATATCGTCCATTATTGTTTAGCTGAATTCCAAATAAAAAGAAAGTTGTTTATTGGTAACTTCAAATATTATCACTAAACGGAAGGCACAAAGTGCGCAAGTATCCAATAAACAGAATGATACCATTCTGTAACATTAAATATCAACCCAGAAACAGAAAGCACTATAGTGGTATAACATACTAATGACTCGGCGGTATGAGTTATGTTACAGCAAGTCAAGAAATTAAAACCTTTGAGCCACCAAATATTGGTAGGGCAGAGATAATATGCAATGAAGAAATATGAGAGAGGCTTAGACTCTGCTAGGGATGGTTTCGGATCCAGACACCGGGGTCGCTGGAGAGCGTCCAGTGGGTTAGCGTCTCTGGCGCCGGTAGCCATGACAACGAAAAAACAAACCATGGAGGAACATAACCACATACAAGACATTCTGGACGCCACCTCACCTCTCCGGTGTCTACGAAACTAAACTCATCTTCATAAATGTTTCGCAAGCGAGTCCCATTCCCATTTCATATGGCGATTTCGTGCTGTTTTTCCATCAGGCTACGTTGGAATTACATTTTTCATGAATCATCCCCAACGGTTTGGAATCGTCGATGAAAAGAGACATTTCTGTGCCGTGAAAATTACCAGACGGCGAAATCCATTTTGCTACCTCGTGGTGAAAGAGAGACATGCGACCACGGGTTTCAGACGCATCTCAATGCTGATTGGCTGATTTATGATCGATGATCTTGGGCAGACGCTGACTTCGAGTCACGTAACCTTGGCTATAATTGCCAAGTTTTTTCGTGTGTCATAAACTATGGATCCGTATCGGGTCGATGTGCAGGAGGGACAGCGAGCTCCTTTGCAATGATTCATTTTCATACCTTTGAATTGAGATATTTTCCTGAACTGAATATACCTTTGATATGAGAATCTGTGATAAACCCGATGCTGTATTCATCTTGTCATTGGACTTTTATGATCTGTTATCTATACATAGGTATATATATATAACTAATTATACCCAACCATAACGTTTCATAAAGACCGCAATGTCAAACCACTATGCGATCTGAAGTTAAAGCATGATTTACATATATACATTAAAAATAATGATATCATCTTATCTGATGTAATTGTTATAGGCCTACTTATATGCATGTATACACTATTCATGTGTAAACTATTGCACTGTACATAGACAATGTAGTTTTTTATAAAGTCTGGATACTGTTGTATTGTATGTAACTTTTATAATATTTCAGGTTAATATGGTAAGTCAGCATACTATTGTATATAAGAATACAAGCTTCATGATTTTTTATCATCTTTATTCATTCTGATATAGTGAACCAGAGAGTTTGGTTTCTGTTATGACATGGCTTATTATAATGATGTGTAATATTTTTAAATACAAATATTAGATACGGAATAGTCGTAGCATTATCTGACGGTTAATTTAACCTGTAGAGGAAATATAGATGGCAATTCCGCAATGGTTTCATCGGGCAAATGTATCATTTTATGGTTATTGTCACATTGACAATGACTATATTATGAATTGTAAAAGATATTGCACGACTGTCATCAAACTTAAATTCATCAATTACTATTCATATCTTCAATTATTCTTATTGTATAATTGTTGTAATGGAAGACCGTCCGTGTAGACGAATTACTATCAATAAAAGAAATGAAAAAATTATCGCAAGTGAATCCTATGTGCCCGCTAGGATACCCGTTGATATGGTGGTAAGCAAACCTATTCGGTAATTCTATGTTGCAATGACTGCGATCGTGTATTATGTATACGTTCGGGCCAAAATCACATAATGTATCCAGAGCTCATAGTGTACAATATGTCAATATTTTCAGACTGCACATCAATATATAGCTTTTCTACACATTCTAAATGCTTGAACTCATTGCAATAATGTTGATATTTTTCAATATGAGTCTTTCTTCCACACTCTATGTTTTTTTTAAGTTTAGAGTGGTCTTTGGTCTATACACATATAAAGCAGAATTAGCAATTATTGGAGGGACAATAAAGTTACTGCTGTGATTGTCATACAACTAAGTACTTGTAAACAAAAATCGTAATTCAGTACACGTACTTTTGATTTAGTGATTTACTAATATGGCATGTGACAATCAGAGGGAAATATATAAATTCGTTAAAGACCCGGCATATGGAAATAAAAGATACACAACCGTCTAGAAGGTAAATAAAAACATCAAACCCGCAATTCTCATCAGGAGTTTTGACCAATAAGTATCAGTCGAGGCCTCCATTTGCTAATATTGCAGGTGCATTAAATCATCCCTATCTAAAAAAAGAATGAAAATGTTCAAAAGCGCGGGGATTGTATTCATATGTAGATACACGCAGTTCCCAAGAGAGACATAGCCAATATGTTTTATATGATGATTGCTATGTAGTTACGAGCCTCTACTTATCAACTATTGTTCATTCACCAGAGGTCTGTTCATAAGATCAATTTGTCGAATATTCTTCATCCAAAGTGGGACAATATTGCATTCCAGAGACCAACTCCTGTTCAGAGCAATGCTACTGTTTATTAATGATTGAATATTAATTAATAAAAAATGAAAATGGGAAATGTACTTCTGTTTTTGGTAGGAGAAATGTAAATTCTGGAAAAGCTGGATTCGCCACTTTCATGTCAGATTCAGGTACTGATCCTCAATGTAAATGCACCCAAGGTCGGCAATTAGCTCTTTATGACGAGGCATGACAAGCTGTCGACCACCCATGTGCTGTGGAATAACATGCTGGGGGATTAAGCATGACATACCATATGCTAGTATGCTAGTGGCTGGAGACCTACTCATGCCAGCTACTGAGTACATATATTGAAGGCCTTGGCGGGTACCTGATAGCCCCAGGAACTTCCTATTCTGAGCTCCTTCTAAATTGCTAATTTTCTATGCCTAGAACAAATATTAGAGTCATATAATCACATCGTTAGCTCTTGGAATCCAATAATTCTGGTACTGTTTATCAACACCATTTCTGTATTTAATATTGTTAATGACGCTTGAATTACATGTCTCAGTGGAGAGGTTTCTCTTGACTGATAATAAACACCAGACAATGGTCTTGAGGAGGATGGGAGGGGGGGGGGCAATGTTTCTGTCTGGTTCCTATTGGTGGACATATGAGATATATCCATATTACAATAGAGGTGAACCACAGAGTTTATCATAGGAAGTCCATGATGATATCATAGTACATGTGTATATAATAAATCCTTACGGATTATATGAATTTGGTGATAGCAATATATAACATTATAATATGACGAATGATAAGCTGTATTATGGTCACATAATACGTGACTCTAGCCTTTTTACACAAATTACAGATTATAAGACATTCTTAAATGTGTTTCCTTTGGTACTAGGAACGTTCTGTGCAGCTGAGTTTTGAAATTTGGGAAACACTAAGTTTACGTACTTACGTTTGTTCTTTTCCTCTGTTTACAAATGAAATGAGACTCGACAGAGTCAAAGGAAACCCCCATGGAAAGAACGGAATGAGCATTGCTTCCCAAATATTACACCATTCAAATGACCCAAGCCAATAAGATGTCAATCATCTTTTGCTCAAAGCAATTCGTTCATATGTGTCACAAGACAGAAATAATGCAAAATTAGATATCTACCTGAAACGGGAACGGGTACTATGCATGTGCCAACCTTATTGTAACACTGAAAGAACAGATCACGCAAATTATCAATATCAGGAATAGAAACGAATCATCCCATGACGACACATCAACAATCCACGAAGTAAACAAAACTAAGCAGATCGATATACAAAAATACATGTATTGTTTCTTCAAACTAGACAGGCAGTATTTTTGTAGAATGTCTCTGTAAAGTAGCGCCTCCATTTAGAGATATATTAAATATTGATTAGGTTAATGAGTGCCTTTGTTTTGAGATAGATTATACCTATTATGTAAAGTCCGACCGGCACACACATGTAAAGAGCAGGTGAGTTTAATAGGATTGGTAAAGCATGTGTTGCGTAACAGATCGACTAGTCTCTACCTGTTTGTTTGGTCCTTGTCCTCGGTGCTTTTATAAGTACCCGTGCAATGGGTCAGGATTCTATGAGTGCGGGCATAAGTGAACACGTGGACTTCATTAAAAGTTCAATAAAACCAACTAGTGTTAAATGCCTTTCAGCCTTTTGATGTTAGCCTTTCCTGGTCCACGATACTGAGTTGTATTAGCTGCAGTTTAAGGGGTTATGGTTTATTAGTACATGTACGTCTAAAGCACAAACTCGTCATCCAAGTCTGTGGTCTAAAACCTCACATAGGTATAAGTATATCTCTAATAGCACAAATCTACAGGGTTAGGACTGAGACTGGTTCCCGAGGTCATTAAAAAGTCATGCCTCAAGTAGTGTTTATGAAGGTCACCATAGAGTGGTGTTGTGTAAACAACAGTGAATAATTTAGTATTTAACAATGACTGCTCTGAATTCAGTCTTAATGTGTGGCCAATGGCTATTAGCGCCAGCCAAACACTTTACACTACAGCTGTTATTAGAGTGTGTTCGCACGTTCTATATACGTTGCCTATGGAATGTTAGAGTCATCACACACACTTTCAGCATGCTGAGAAAAATCTATCCCTTCACTATCTGCGTGCTATTCGCTGTGCTATTGGATAAGGAGCAGGGTGCCAGTGTCTGAGGGTCTTAGAGGAATGCCCAGCTGACCATGGCCAATCATTCAACAGCGAAATACCTCAATGACCCACTGTTGCTTGAATGTTTTGACCCTAGACTCTGGCAGTTAGAGAAATGGCAAATTGACTGGGTGCAAGTGGGTTACAGAAAACGATCCATAGGCTTAATGTAACCCAAACCTTTTAATGTTATTCATTTAAGATTGCACGCCCATTCATTAATGATGAACATACCAATTACTCCTAGTTGAGCGCGAAAAAACGCGCTCATATACGTCATCTAGAGGTTAGAATGCTCACACAGGCTTTCAGCTTACTGTCAGGAATCTAACCCTTCACTATCCATGCACTAACTATAAAGGCCTGGTAAAATGTACAGGTGTCTAGTATCCCAGTCTGACCATACCCCTGTCCCATTATTGACTTGGTTTCTAAAAGTAGAACTTCTATTTCATAGCCTTTTTGGGGACAAAACATTCATTATATCAATCCTACCATTGAATAACAAACACTTAGTTATGGATACTTTTACCTGCTACTAGAAAAGAAAAATCTTAGATGATAATAATGGCTTAATGTGATATCAACATTTTCAATTCTGATGGGACAGACCTAAATACACTATTCAGACACACTGATCACTGATGGGACAGACCTCCTACATATGGCATAGAGCCAGCAAACCTGTTTGACCAGTTATACACCCTAGTGCTCTTACTGACCACAAACAAAACCCTCCCTACCCCCAACCCAACCCCCAACCCCACAACTACGCCCTGACTTGTATTACTAACAATCTGACCACACTGATGGGACAGATTCCCTACATGGCACAGAGCAAGCAAACCTGTTTGACCAGTTATTCACCCTTGTGCTCTTTCTGACCAAAGGCAAAACTTTCCCTCCCCCAAACCCAACCACCACCCCCACAACTACTCACTGACTTTATCTACTGACATCTGATGGGACAGGCTCCGGATTCCAACATGGCACAGAGCCAGCAACCTTGTTGAGTGCGGGAAATCACGCTCATATACGTCATCTAGAGGTTAGAATGCTCACACAGGCTTTCAGCTTACTGCAAAAAATCTAACACTTCACTATCCATGCACCAATTATAAAGGCCTGGTTAAAATGGACAGGTGTCCAGTATCCCAGTCTGACCATACCCCTGCCCCACTACTGACTTGGTTCCTAAACATAGACATTTTCAGTTCTAGTCTTTTTTAAGGCAAAAGGATTCACTATGTCAATCCTTTCATGAAATGATAAACACCTAGTTATGGCTACTGTAATCTGCTACTAGAAAAGGAAACTATTAAATAATATTGTTGTCTAAATGTGGTATTTACATTTCAAATCTGATGGGACACATCCAAATACACTGTATTCAGAGAGTCAGATCTGATGGGACACATCTAAATACACTGTATTCAGGCCCACTTTGTACAGACCTGACAACCCAGTTTTACTCCCTTCAACCCTGTCATCAAGCCTTGCACCTGAGACTTGACCATAGACCTGCTGAAATCCTTGATCATCGATTTTCATGAAGACCAGGAGGGAGACATAGAGAGACAGATGATAACAGAGACAGAAGGGAGACTCACACAGGGACAGGTAAACCGACAAAGAGTCAGACATATACAGATAGGGACAGAGACAATGAGACAGAGATGCAGAAAGACACATATAAAGCAAAATAGTCAAACATATATGCCAAACAACAGAGACATAGAGAAAGATATAGTATGACATACATATGGACAGACAGGGACAGAGACAAAGATATAAACAGAGATAGGTATATATACAGTATATAGACAAGGACAGTGCCAGGGAGACAGACAGAGAAAAAGACAGCTGGAGACAGAAAACAGACATGAACAATGATAAATAGACATATTTACTAACAGACAGGGACAGATGAAGGTTTAGGTATAACATACTGGACCTGAAGCCACTCTACAGTCATGCCAGAATAGCCCTCACCCCCTCCCCTCCCACAATCAAACCATCTACTTTACTGACCAACTAGCTACACTCAAGAGCCTGTTTGTTCTGGCTCACTGCTCTCCTACCACTTTACAATGCATGTACATTTCAAATCTGATTGGACACACCTGACTGTATAGCATTGTAACTTCCACATCTGAAGGGACAGACCATTCACTATGCTCTTCAAAGAACTAGCAGCAAATAGGATGTTCATCATAGATGAATGAGCATGCAATTATAACTGAATAACAATTAAAGGTTTGGGTTAGATTCAGTCTATGGATAGTTTTCTGTAACCCACTTTTACCCAGTCAACTTGCTATTCCTGCAACTGCTTGAATCTAGGATCCAAAGATATCAAGCACCAGTGGATCTTGAGGTATTTTTGTCTTGAGTGATTGGTCATCGTCAGCTGGGAACACCTCTAAGAGACTGTGACACTGGCTCCCTGCTCTGTTTTCACTATCACAGTGAACAGCATGCAGATAGTAAAGGGATAGTTTTCTGGAAGCACACTGAAAGTTCAATGTGACCACCCTAAACTCTAGATGATGTATATAGGGAGTGCAAGCAGGCTCTAAAAACAGACCCATTAAGGAGGTATGAGGTTGGTGGAAAGGTAGGCATATGACTCTATCTCAACCCAGTCACTCCATATTAGCACCTCTCCCCTCCTCTAATACACATACTCTTTACCTTCATCCACTGACCAGGTTACTGAACCTGTTATACTCAGACCCATACAGAGACATTTTTAATGCATTAGGATGTATACACTGATTTGAATAACAAAAAATAGTTTTATTAAGTGGTCCTGGTCATGACACTTGAGAATGACTATCAAATTAATTATCTAGGTTTATTGAAACATGCGTGATACTTAATTTTCAATCAAATATAGATGGCTCAAATAGATATTTTCCTAAGTATGAAGACACAACTATCAAGTACAATTTGCCCAATTTCTCGATGGCCAGGCAATAACCGACCTCGGAATTTATTATACATAACATAAAAGAAAAAAATTTCCAATATGGGTGGCAGCTAGTGTTCTGGTGTGGTGAATGGAGTGACACGTTTCCCACCAGGTGAGAATTAGGCAACCAGCACGAGCGATGCGCCCCCTGGTTCTTCGTTCCTTTACAAATATACTGGCCTAATAATTAGACCACCCATAATTTCTTATGATAATCTCTTTGTTTCATGAAGTAATTTAGGTATGCCGCGCTCTTCCTTTGTAAATGGAAATAACATTAGCTCCTAGTGTATTCCATATGGCCTCTACTCTCCCTATGATTAATTTGATATCATTAAGTAATGTTTGATAAAATATCCAGTATAGAAATCATATCACTTGCTAGTACATCAAACGGCACGTTCTCATGGGGAGAGCGGCAGTTATACAGATTAGATATGAAGGAGGGAGTGGGAGGAGGCTTAGCATGCTATTTAAGACTCACCTCAGCGAAATATGCTAACAAGCCCACTAGAAACAGCGAGAAAATTAAGCAATAGAATAGGGAGGTTGATTAAAATAGCCAAATCAGACCAGATTAAAGGGAAATAAGTAGAAAATAAACAACTTGAACAATTTCTAGAGAGAATTAAAAAACATTTCCAAAAGACCAAACACCGCAGCATCATCCATTATGATTGATCCTGAGCCTGGTTATACAACATCACCGGAATTCACAACGAACTTCATCAATAACGTCTTCACTTAAAATAGGTAAAACATTAGCAAAAAAAAAGGTAGATGATAAGGCAGAGTAATTATGCACCAAATAGTAAGAGTACATTAGCCCAGATAATGATACCACCACATAGAACAAGATGAAAAACCTTGTCCTAAAACATGTACCGGGTAATGGATTTATGTATAGATAAATCCACGCTAATGTACGCTCTGAGGTACTCAAAGATCTTTTTATGTCCATAATACCGCAGAATAATTACTAATCATACTCAATTTCTGATTATTGCATTGGACTTATGACCCGAGGAAACCCTAATATAAAGGTGTCACACTTAAAATTATGATGATAAACAGCTGAGTTGCTATTGCACTTAGGTTTTCAGACTGATTTTGCCTCTAAGTGATAGGTTGATATCTCCTGCCTTCTATAAAATTAATGGGATACTTGATGAATATTTTACTGTCCACTCATGGAAAAGTGCAGTTACTGTTAACTTTGGCAGCCAAATTGAATTTGACGGCCATATTGGAAAAATTGAGCTTGGCCCCATCTCTGATTTTAATTGGTACATCAAGTTCTACCATTGTGCCAAGTTTTATGCTTCTATACCAAAATGAAGTCATCTCGCACAATTCTGCTGGACTACGAGGCGCTATAAAGACTGTACCGGTACAAGGAAGTCAGGGTGAAGGTCATGGTTTCCTCTGAATGCAGTGATTGTCTGCTAGGTCTAACAACTTTTATATCTGGCAGTAAAGGCAGAGAGACAACTCCATGCACGATGGGAAAGGCTGACAAGATAGCTATTAATTTGGAAGAATAGTTAGATTCGGTCCATGAGTGGACCAAGGCGAATCTGCTTACCATAAATACCAATATTATTATTATGCTTCGGCTCAATAAAGAGGCTCCAAAAATCCTACTATACCAGACACCGTCTTAGGTTTGACCATCTTAAACCGAGTATCTGAGTAGGCTATAACTACCTTAGGAGTATTTCCGGGCGAAACACTGGTGCTTGAGGAAAACATTAGGCACGTTATATAAAAATGATAACAAAAAACTGTTGATATACGCTAAACCTAATTCAGGGACCGTTCATTATTTATGGCAGGGTGTGTGTGGGTTTTTGCTCGGCGAATCTTCCAATACGAATCGCCTCCCCCCCCCCCCCCCCCCCCACCTCGGGAATACCTCAAAATGAAATGCCCCCTTGGCAAATAGGCCTACCTCTAAATAAAAGGCCCCCCCCCCCCCCCCCCGGCAAATACCCTCATATGAACCGCACCCCCTCCAATAGCTCATTCACCCACCCCTGCCTTAGATAATGGTCCCTCATTTCCATGGAGCATACTGAACGTTAATGTTGATGATATTTACGCGAACGTCTGTATCATATTTCCATACTGTTTATGCAGTCAGTGCGGGCAAAAAAAAATTGCTCTACCGAAAAATGTTCATGCGTGTACCAGTAATAGGCCTACCTACCACATCAGCCATTGGACAGCACAATGTGATGGCAAAAATGAATCAAAGTATAAACAGTAGATTGCCGGATATATTGTTCTATCAACTAAACTGTCCTAGCATAGTGGTTTATCAGAAGTTCTCAGGATGAATGGATTATTTGTCGTGGGCTTTACACTTCTCTCAATGATGCAATCCTATCAACGCTGAGCAGCGACACCCAGTGGCATATTTGAGCATCCATCCTGATCGCCTTTGATACGCCTCCTAGTGGGAATCTCTCTCACCATTGCTGAAGAGCTCACTTTTTTTCTGGTATTACACTCAGAGCAACTCAAATCGACAGCAAGAACTTTACTTGTTTGGTTAAGGAAATGGCTATGGCTATCGCCAATGATGTGTTCTTATTGACACGTATGTTAGATGACATTGAACAAGCATGCAATGTATTTGGAATCAATTAAAACTGAAGGACATTTGAAGGCGGTGACTCAACAAGGTGAATAAAGGAGCAGAAACTGTAACATCTAGTAGTTGAGCTCTAATTTATTTGAAAACAGTGGTGTATATACAAAGCAAGTCAAAGGTAGTACCCCAAGACTGTTTTCAATAGAAAGCGTGGACGCAAGAGCACACTACCAAAAAGGCCGGATTAAAAGAGGAAGAAGTACCACACGTCCACGCTACCTTCATCGGCAAGGAGATGACAAGAAGGTGGCCGACCTACTATCCACTCCTCCATACTGTTAAAGTAATTTCAGGTATTTGCCCGACTCCTGCAACATAACTTGTACCCAAGCTATGTGCCTGTTAAAATGGGATTCACACGGTGGGATCCATGTACCTCACGAAGTGTTTGTCTGAGACAAATCCTGTTGAGATTTGGTACTGGAACAGAATCTCCTCGTGTGAATGACATGGTTCTATTTTGCTGGGACAACTTTTTTCCCTTGCAATTGTCGGCGACAATCATCCCTAAAAAGGAACAGAATCTCATGAGATTTTGACTTTGAACAGGTTTAAAATTAAGAGGGTCATTTTGGTGAGACAAATGGACCTGCTGCGACTATGTACCTGCCCTAGCCAATAGGAGGCCAGCAAGCATGATTACATGTTTGTAACACCCTTCACATCAAAGGTACTTGAGTCCCAGGACGAGTGGTCACTGTGACAATGTCTGAGATTATGTACCAGGTGTGTCCTCCCATGTGAATCGAATTCGCCATTTTTCCTTGAGACTGATAAAAGCACTTTGCCATGAGAATTTTGTACCAACCGAGAATTGTCCCAGACTAGGAGAAAGGTGTGAAGTACACCAGTCTCAGGTACGTGAGTCTCTTCGTGTGAATCCCACTTTATGTGGCGCCTCACTCTGCAAACTGCAATGTCGCATTGCAAGCCTGTGCGGCACTTCACACTGATCTGCTGCTGCTTGATAAGAGATGCTTTCAGTGTTGCAAGTATGCAGACAAGCATCATATCAACTTTCTTCACCATTATGAAAACCGGTGCTGTGTTCTATTAGGGTGCTGCTTCTCGAACACACTGGCAGACACTAAGATAGGAAGCACAATTATACATGAAGGACGCCATCTGGGAGCTGACCTGGAGCTGTCAGGAGGTTAAATGGGGGGGGGGGCCACATTCGGCCGTTACTTACCTTAAGTCGTCTTAACTTGACCTGTCCATTGTAAGGGGGCCCTCCCACCTACTACGACGCACTACGACGCACTACGATTAAGTCTGCGACAGCAGCGCTTGTCAGCGACAAACTATGGAAAGCTGACTAATTGCGCCGACAAACTGCTGCGCTCTGTGATTAACCTTCCGACGCACTACGACGCACTACGACGCTCTACGAAATTCAAACATGTTTGAATATCGTAGAGCCTCTACGATTAACGTTTTTTTGTCGTAGTGCGTCGTAGTGCGTCGGCGCGGAGCTAGTTCGTCGGCGACAAAACCTGACTAATTGAGGAGTTTGTCGGCGACACCTCCACAATTTTTTTAGTTTGTCGCCGACGCGGCCAAAGGGTTAATCGTAGAGTTAATCGTAGTAGGTGGGAGGGGCCCCTTAGTAATTGTAAGTGAACTGGTCCAGAGTCGTGACCAACTGTACATCAATGTGAATTCATTGGTGACCTGTCAGTCTCCAAACATAAGTCGACACACTGCAGAGCCACGGCGGTGTGCCAACCATACCCCGACAAGATCACGTTGACCTACAAATGCCTCAATTCAATGGGGTGCACCTTAAGTCAACGGCAGTTGCGATTTGCATAAAAATCAGTCAAGTGTCACTGTCAAACTTATTTAGGTCTTATCTTGCACTCTCACTCTAAACATTTCACTCATTTTACTGTGTGTAATTGTCTCTGTATTAGCTGCTTATTTTAACCATGTGTAAGCGACTACCCGAAATACATAGACACCCTGTGTTAATGGACAGTTATTTCGGTATGAAAAGCCATTTAACCCTGTGTAAGCTGACACTTCAGAGTGACACCTTATCAAATATGGCCTGGTGGACCGTCCAGATTATCTTGTTTCTTAGTTTATGGTGTGTATTGCCTGGTGTCTACCAAACTGTGTAGGCTCTTGTAGGCGTCTGTGGGGTATGTGTGTGGTCACAACAGTTTATCACACCCCTGGTATCATTTCCCCATAGCCTTAACATTTGGAACTCACATCCAATGCCGTAGAATATTTAGAAAAAAATACTCAATGGGGGATTTTGTGACAAAGGTTAGCCCATTTGTGAACAGTGAAATAAATTCAGACACCTATTCAAGTTTAGGGTCAGAGCTCTATCCCATCTCATTTAAAATTGCTACATGATTCATGTGGCTTTGCCTTGTGAATAACTACGCGATTCAAACTTGATGGGATGCAAGCTCTGAACCCATACTTTCATAGGTTTCCTCTATAGCATCTATGCCATAGTATTATCTATATAAAGGTATGATATACTACATAATCTCACCCCTGGTATTTTTTCCCCATAGACTTAACATTGGGAACTCATATCCAACGCCTATTGTGTATTTATGAAAAATATCCAATGGGGGATTATGTCACAAATGTTAGCCCATTAGTCAATTGAAGGGCGAGATGAATTCAGAAACCTTTTCAAGTTTATGGTCAGAGCTTGATCCAATCTTATTTGAATTGCTACATAATTAACAAAAAGCCGTTCTACCAATAAAATGCATGTATTTATTGCACACAGATAGTTAAAACAATCGACATGATTCAAAAGAGATAAATACATTTTAAGAATAGTAAAAGTATTGAATTATACATTATGAACCCTATGAGAGGGTAGTGATAAGATCAAAAATAAAAAGAAAGATAAAGGTGTGGGTGGGTTGGGTAACAAAAATCCCGTGCACCAGCAGTGAGTGCAAGAAAAGGAATGAGAATATGAAGTAGTCACGTGATGAATAAATTAATACACTTAAAAAGAGTTCGATTGAGTGACTGAGTTAGGTTCCATTATGCAACTAAGGTAAAAGCAGCATGGCAGTGAATTATAGGCAATTTACAATTACTGCACAATTAACAAAAAGCCGTGCTGCCAATAAAATGTATTTATTGCACACAGATAGTTAAAACAATTGACATGTTTTAAACGAGATTTTGGCTTTGGTAAATAAGCCCGGAACCCCCCGACCGAGGTCCAGGCCACATGGGCCATTATTTTGTCCTTGGGGACTCCTGAGGCTGCTGCCTGTTGTGCTCCCATCCTACGCAGTGCGTGGTGGGTGAAGGAGTACCATTGTACATATCCCGCCGCCCGGAGGACAACCGGAAGGATGACATCCACGTGAAGGGGGGCACCCGAGGCGGTCACATATGCCAGGGCGGACGGGGGCGCCGGAGTTGCGCGATTGTATTTCTCCCAGGCGGCAACAGGGCAGTATGGGCCACCAGTCCGGTTTACAGCGATAGAGAAATATCCCGACGGTCCGGAAGTGGTTTTCTTAGACCTTTTCGTGATCAGGAGTCCCTCGGTCGAGGGAGCGATATCCTCCCTTTGAAGGGTGTGTAGAGGCTGGACTTTTGATACTGTTCGCTTTTTGGTTGTCGAAATTAGCTCGAGAGAGGGCGTCCGCTAGAATGAGTTGCTCGCCAGGTTTATGAACAACTCGGATGACAACATCATGGAGGGCCTCCAGTGGGGCGATCTCGTGCGTGCAAGCCGCCAGGACAGGATCACAAGTTTTTCCGGAGTTAAGGGCTTACATAGCGGCCTGTATCAGATGCCCGCGGATTGCTTTGGGCATGAGAGACTTGACCGAGAGGAGGCAGTTCATTGCCTCAATCTGGCT
Organism: Alentia gelatinosa; assembly: GCA_950022655.1. Taxonomy (NCBI): domain Eukaryota; kingdom Metazoa; phylum Annelida; class Polychaeta; order Phyllodocida; family Polynoidae; genus Alentia; species Alentia gelatinosa. Next base: position 162,376,223 of record OX465579.1, read on the forward strand.
TATGTGATACGCCTCACGGTATGCCTTGGGAAGGGGGATACTATAATAGGTCCCATCGGTCTAGCAGAAAGCACCCAGGCCCCTGAGACACGCGTCGCATTCTATTTCGACCAGGGATTGTTCCCTAATGATGAGCATTCTGCCATTTGTCTGTGTGGCAAAATCCGAGAACCACGTCAGATCCATTTTGCATTAAGGGCTCAACTTGACATGTATCGCCGCGCGGGGGGGATACACTGGGATATGTGGTTGGGTTTGCCGCATATCGACTGAAGCTTTGTCTCGTGGCGTGTGTCCCGAGCTTCCAAGCCCTACACTTGTCAATGACTGCTTAGAGCTTGGAATCTGGAATAGTGATTTCCATGTCGATACTATCAAAAGGTCCAAAGGAGGTGACTGCCTTGCTGAAATCAGCCTCGACCGACACAAAATCGTCCACGTAGGCAAGGAGTTGGTTCATCACCCAGCACAAGGAATTTAATTAATACTATTTATTACCCACCTGATACGGAGTCTCCATACTAAGCCTATGGAGATTACTGATCGCTACTGAGGAGGATACGGAGCTCCGTACCCTCCTAGGAGGATACGGATTTTTGAGATGAAAGTAGTCCCAAACATAACTTCTTAATTACGTTGAAAAGTTTTCTAACGATCATATTTATTGCTTAAATCTAAAAATAAGTGAGTAATAAATACAACATTACCATAATTTCGATCTGAGTGGCCGTATTCTCCTTGTAGTTGACACTACGCAATACTCCTCGCTGTCGCTCGGAGTATTACTACGCGACAACTACGTGGAGAAAACGGCCACTCAGATCGAAATCATGGTAATATTGTGTATTTATCCTACCCCTAATATAAAATCCCATAGGCTTAACATTGGGTTTCCGTATGCCACGCTGACTGGCATACAGAGTTTTATATGCCACTAGTGGCATACAGCATTGTTATCACGTATTAATCCAAAATCGAGGAGATAGGGTAGGATAAAATCAAAACCTGATTCGTTTTAATCTTGGTCACCGCATTCCACTCCTGAAGTTTTGGCTCCGGACTTCACTCGGCTTCGCCTCATGAAGTCACTTTGCCAAACTCCAGTCGTGGAATACGGTGGCCAAGATCAAACCTCATCCAGTTTTACGATAATACACAACCTGTCCGTCGTGGCATAAAAACTAATCAGGCTAACTCTTGTTCAGTTCTATTTAAAAGTGTAATTTGTTTGTTTGGGTAGTTTAACGTCAAATTTGTTCAATTAGACTTGTATAAAGTGTAAGATAGTAGATAAAAAGAGTTGGCAGTAAAACTCCACACAAGGCGTAACGAGTAACAAAAATCACATGCACCAGCAGTGAGTGCAAAAAAAAGAATGAGAATATGAAGCAGTCATGTGATGAATAAATTAATATATCATTCGGACCGTGAAAATTAGATACCAAATAATGTGAAAAAAATGTAAAATTATGTTTGTGGAATTTGCAATAGAAGGTGATGTCTTATTTTAATATACGGACAATTTTTCTGAATTTCATAAAACCAACCAACCAAGAAGACAAGTTCTTTTCACCTCCGTTTTATATTTAATGCCAACATGCGAACATTTCAATTCTTGTATTACATTACATGTACATCAGTATCATAACCTGCTAGATTTGCGCAATGTCGACACAAGTAGATCACTGATGGCACACAAGATATCAAAACGTTTTTGTGGGTTACTTCAAAATGCAGAATCCTGACTAGAACAATTCACTGTTCTAAAAACAATTTATAACCCAAGAGGTGTCAGTCAAACATCAATTAACTAAACATGCACACGGACTGTGTTCATCCAACATAACAAAACAAAGCCTAATGATCCAACATGACAAAACTAAGCCTAATCTTTCCTGACGGTGTCTCAACCTTATGTAAGTCATGGTGACACAAAGTGATGAAACGTACCTTTTTCCAGTGGATTCACCCTAATACCATTTCTAACAATAATTGACCAATTTAATTAATCTTTTAGTTATAAATAGGGAAGGTTATACCTAAGTATAAACAGTGATGAGAAACATGCATGATTGGTATTACATGAGACCATTCTTATGTAAATTATAAACGCCTAATTACATCTATTTAGGATGGCTAATTACATCAAATCAAAAAGAGCATCAGCTCCTTAAAACTTTTAATAATACATGCATCTCGTTATGCCTACGGCCTTGGCTTTCAAACACTATCGCCACGGAAAATTAAAATGATGGTTTTCCCCCTGAAAATGATAATGAAATGAAGAATGATTCATTTCCAAAATATTCCGATAGAGAAGATGATGGGAGTGTACTGCAAGACGAATAATGGTTTAATCCAACCACCGAAATACTTTTGATCTAGTATTAATCTTAAGCACCCTTTATATGAATATTGGCCTATAAAATCCAGCTGCACTGCATTATGGTAGACGGCCGTATCGTCACGTGGTATAACGAATAACATTATTGTATTACAAATACATTTTAAAAAGTGCTGATATCGACACTTCAATAATCAGCCTAGAATACCTGTAAACAGCAATGTCAACGCAAAATTTCTTTTTTAATACCAGAAAAGTCTATAATCTCATTTAAATCGGAATTTCTATTTCCATGATCATGATTTCAACCGATTTTAGCTACTTTAATGGTCTTGCCCGACCCTCCAACGGCCACCAGACGTCCTCCGTTGATAATGTCCAGTGCCTGCACGGGGTGTTTTCCCAAGGAGACCTCGCCAATCACCTAGAAAACCGATAGGAAAATACAAATGTGCAAATCTTTACTCTTCAAAATGCTGGTCGAATTTAGTTTAATCTAGTGTGTTTGACGTCAGGAACACAGTCCAGTAAATGTGCTCTGTCTTCGGTAATTGTGTGTGTTCATAGATAAGTTCATAATTCATCACTTGGGTGTGAATATTTTTTCTTGTTTTTTGTTTTGTTTCTTCCCACTTACAAGCAGTCTTATAGGAGTGTTTCAATTTGCCGCTGGCGACGGAACCCTGATAGTTCGCTGCTTCTCCCTCTCATCGAAAAAAGCTCTCATCTCTTTCTCTAAAGATTTGGATTTGGTCTCAGGCAGGCATTGCCTATTTTTGGCCTTATTCCCTTGCTCGTCTGTCATATTGGCGAGCCACTTGAGATAATTACACGGGTCAAATCAAAACTTGATAAATGTTAGCACAAAACCTGTGATTCAAGATTTCAAAATCCACTAAATTTACAGATGGAGTGTAATGCTTATGGGGGAGATAAAGAACTTGCTTCTCAAATTGTATAATTCCCCTGAAAACGGTTCTGAAAACAGGACTGAAACGAATAACTGCCGAGGAGTTTTAGGCCACTAAAAAAAAAAAAATTGTTTCTCATCACCAAGCCATGAAAAATATGACGAGGGCGCTTTTTTTTTTGTTTTTTTTTTTTGCTATATCAAAGATGGCAGACATACAGTAAAACCCCGCATAAGTGGACACCCTCCGATCCAGGCCAAAGTGGCTGCTTACGCGGGGTGTCAGCTTACGCGGGGTTTCCAGATTTTTACTGGCTATACATTTAATGCATCCCTGACATCAGGAGCTTTAATTTGATACTAAATACACATACCTTTCATAATATATCAAGATTCATCTATTTAAAAAAAAAAAAAAAAAAATCTTCTAAAATCGTTTTTTCTGATGCGCGCGGTGATGAGAAACAAGTTTGTTTTTTTGAGTGGCCTTACTGTGAGTTTGCCACCGCTGGTGCCAGGCGACTGCTGCATATCTGTTAGCCACAGACCAAACAGTAACGAGAAGTAGACTTATGTATTTATCCACACATATATATATATATATACGTAATTTTATATTCTGGTATTAAATAGTGGCATAGACATCTGAAGGAGTACTGACTATTATACCGTTACATATACAAACAAACAAACAAAAACATAACATTGGCATCGCTGGGTTTATCACCTTTGGCAGAAACATTCTGATTTACTAGATAGGAGAGGAGTATTTATAAGTTGTTACCTGTTCAGAGTCGAGGTGAATAGCCTTCATGCTGTTTGTACCACTGCCCCCGGCCACCACAATGTCATTCTCACAGTACCGTGCACTGTAGAGAAACTGACCAGATCCTTCGTGTGGAAACACCAATGTACCCAGTTTACGATTCATAGCGAAGTCATACTCCTCTAACGCGTCGTTAGCAACCCACGAGGCAGTCAGAATCCTCAGGCCCTGCATGAAAAGATGTAAACGCTGTACCTTTCGTTGAAGAGATGTGCTTCCTGCCTTGCAAAGTATTTAGTAGTTATCCTACCTCGTCTATGCTTTTGTATTACTAAAAGATAAATATTGAGTCAATGATCAACAGAACTTTTTTTCATAGTAGCTGACATCCTGCTCTCTGATTGGTCAATATTGTTATTACTCTAGTGGCATAAAAAACACTTTATGTCACGGCCTGCCACATAAAATTTCCCTATGTTAAGTCTATGGCGGTTTTTTATTAGGGGTAGGATAAATATACAGAAATGGCAGGGATATCTAGGGGAAAGAGACCTAAAATTTTCCAATTCCTGCTTAATTGTCGTAAAAAAATGTGACTCTTTGATAATGCCATAGAATTCAGTGAATGGAAATGATTGATGATGCAGAAAAAGGTGAATTTTAGGAGCGTTACCTTTATGTCTATTCCATCTCCACATATGTGAGGTCCAGGAATAGTTCTCACCAGGCCATCTTGGACACGACAATCCCACACCTGAACATAGGTAATCATCGGGTGAAAATGGGCACGGTGCAAACTCTAATAAAACACCAAAGTGACATCTAATAGACATTTTTCATTCCGCTAGGACTGGTGCGATGCCACTTCCTTATCTACGAAGACGGGTTAGCCAAGCACGTTAATTGGAGAATGTGGTATCTTTTTCGTATATATTGATTGTTCAGAAAAAAGTATGGAGTCATTGTATCGAGTTTTATAGAATTAAAGCTTGAATTTGGTGGTTAAGACATTTAGATCAGCGCCGATTCCACCGAACAACCGAAACTTGCCAAAATGGGAATTGGGAAATATCGTATAAGCATAGCTGCCGGTGGAAGCGCGCTTCTTTTCTGGTAGTTTCGGACGCTTACACGATTTATCGTGCGAGAAAATTCACCATATAAGATTAAAGAAGAAACCAACAAGTTTTGGTCAAAGTCGTCGTTCTCCACGAGTTTGATGCAGTGTGATATGAACGATGCGACAGCCGAGTGAATATCACATAGCATTCAAACAAGCTGGAGAATGGCTTCTTTGACCAAAACGAGTTGCTTTCTGTATTTATCTCACCCCCATACACACTAAAGGAATGGACAACACACAGAATATAGACCATGGAGAACGGTCTGCAATACTTGTAGGGGCATGGAGAACGGATTCCCATTGTTAAGCCTATAGACATTTATTCCAGGGGTGAGATAAATTCTAAGGACTTCAGAAACTTTCCGATAAGGTCTCTATTATGGTGGAATCAGCAGGCTTGGAGCATGTTTGTTTAGACTGAGATAATAAAGCTGACACAGAGGCAATCTCAGCCTCATATATATACAGGAAGATAATTGGATGATCCAGCATCTTTGCAACTCTTGTTAGCATTGCTATTTAGTGAACAGTATTGTTACAGTAAACCAACTTATCCCAGCATTCCTATCTTGCAGAAAACAACATCCGTGTGCTCAAACCCACCATTCAGACTTTATTAGAGCGAACGCATTGTAACACACAGACTCAAGGCTAAACTGAGCAGCAGGACTGAGTTATCGAACGACAACGTAACGATACAACGCACCGCGAGGTGGTGTTCAATGATATAACACTAACTCTACGTAAAGGTGAGCATGTGTGAAAATAAATATGTATAGATTTTTCACCAGGAAAAAACTTTTGAAAATTCACTCGGAACGCCTATGCTTATTGAAATTAGTGTGATCTTCATTTCAGTTTGTATTTTATAGCTACAATTCTGTATATCTAGTTACCTACCATTTATAAAACGTTATGATTCCGTCGGACCTGCTTGGAGTTTTTCCCGCACATAGTGACATAGTGAACCAGACCTAGACCTGAAGACTAAAGGGCCATGAGAGTGGGATTCTCGTGTAGTAACAAACTTAAACCTGCTCTGACATACCTTTTCTCTTGTGATTTATTTCGGGCCACGCTCAAATCAAAGTTTAATACTATTTCTATCAACCCATTCACTCCGGGTGATGCCTTGAGGCATCAATCAGGGCTGGCCGGGTGATGCCTCAAGGCATCATCTGGGGAAGGCCGGTGACGCCTTGAGGCATCATTTACAAAATATTCATTTTTGCTCAATAAACATGAAATTTTCACAGTATGTAGGTATGATATCATATTTAATATTTCTATTCAAAATAAAGAATAGTATTAAGGATCACGTGTCTTGTCACGTGATGCAAAGATACAATAATTCCAATTAGGCCTCTATACCCGGCCTCTAACAGTATTCACTGGCACTAAAACCCGGCTTAATGCCTGTGCTACTGCATTGGTCACCCGGCGTGATAGGGTTAACATGAGCAGTATTCACTTCAGTTAGCCGTCAGAATTTCGAGTAATTCGGTTGTGTCTGACAGACGTGTTAACAGGTATGGCATATCCCAGGTCGCAACTACAGAAGAGACCTGATGAGAACTCACCTTTAAACAGTTGTCCCAGCCACCGGTGACGAACACCTCCTCGTGGTCGGGGTGATATTTGAGGGCAAATATTCTCTGGGCATGGCCAGCCGCTGCTTGATCTGGGCACTCGTACTTGTAGCCCGCATAGAAATTTGTTATCTGACCAAGGGAACAAATCTACATGTAGGGCATTATAGATGATAAAACTACTGGAAAAAATAATATTTCTTTACAATAATGGCCGCCACACCTAGTCTGGTTAGTTAAGGGATAGACCCACCACAAATTGAAATAGAATTTTTCTTCACAATGCATCTCAAAGATGCATCATCCGCCCCCTGCCAGATGATAACTTAAGGCATTCACCTCTTGCACATAAGCGTGGCGCTGTCGTCGCAGTGATAACGGGTTGCGCTGGTCTTATGTAATAGGGCCCCACTCGCCGAAAACCAGCGTCGCTGTGCCTATTCGAAAATGAGGCGTGCTACCTGATGTAGCTTCACAGTGCAGTGGGTATCTATGTGGATAGGTTCAAATTCACAGACACAGCCTTTATTTTTCACAGTTTGCTTTTCTATTACACCTCCTATGGCATAACACCTTACTGGAGAGACTTGACACCTGGAACAAGGTGTGAAAACACTGTACTCGGCCACATTATAGCTGCTATAGTAATGTCCAACATGATCTGGGCAAAACTGGTTAGATAAAAAAAACTGACAATGGCTTCAGAACCATAAGCACAGAGTTAACTAAAAATGTAATTTGTTGTGTCATGAATAACAGGCTGATCTTTATAGATAAAACATTGTTGAAAAGCTAAAACTAGGGGCTATTTATTGGTATAATATACCAATATTATACCTGTGTTATGGATAAGATTTCCAGTCATAGATTGAACACCCAAATTATTTAGATTTTTAAAAAAAAGTTTTACCTTCCTGTTTTCACAGTGATTTATTGAAAAATCTATTGCGATGACCTATAGAAATAAACATTGTACTTTCATAGGCATTTCAAGATCATTAAAATGATATCAATATTAACAGGTTGTGATAGATATTTTCTGAGATATTGGACTATTAAGACAGATGACAAAATATCCAAGAGTGCTAAAAATGTGATTTTCTGATATCTATATCATTAATAGTCGATTATCTCAGGATATATCTATCACAACCTGGTAATATTGGTATCATTTTAATCGTCTTGAAATGCCTAAGAAGGTAGGATGTTTATTTCTATAGGTCATCGCGATAGATTTTTCTTTAAATCACTGTGAAGACAGGAAGGTAACATGTTTTAGTATTTTTTACCTAATAAATTCCGATGTTCAAGCTATTACAGGAAATCTTAGCCAAGGTATAGGTTTCTGATATGTATACCAAACAATAGACCAGACTCCTAGCTTTCTAACAATGCTTTATTTATAAAGATCGGCCTATTATCCATAACGATAGTACAATTTGCATTATCCAAGTTAGAAATAAATAGTTTTTTCCCCATATCAAATGCTCAGCAGTCAGGTCGCACGCCTCGTCTTGGTGTGACCTACTTGACGGCCATTACAAGATGGCGCGACTGTGAAGGGGGTCTATCATCCACCCTGTGCTGGTTGATGCCCCGCCGCCTATCGGATGAATGGAGAACTAGGCTGGCCTGTCCCCGCGAGCGCCGTGTGTACATCATGTGGACGTCGGCCGGCTGGAGATAACTATTTTTGGTGGACCAGCACGCAGAATTTAGGCAATTCCGGACGGCCGGACGGCCGAACGGCCGGCCTAGCCGAATATCGTCGACTGAGGCCGGCCGGCCGGCTCTGTGCGTCGATTTTGGTGGATCTAGCGCTTAAAGCGAATGATCCACCAACTTGACACTCAGAGACAGGCGACTGGCTTGTTTTTAGATTCCAGCCGACGATATTAGGCTAGGCTGGCTGTCCGGCCGTCCCAAATTCTCTAAATTCTCCGTGCTGGTCCACCAAAATCAGTATTTCTAGCCGTACCGACGTCCACATACCGTACACACAGTGCTCGGGGGGAGCCTAGTGAGCAAGTCCACCAAGTGCCGCGGCCGGCCGGCGCAGCAGGGCGATATACTCGTAGCGGTTTTGCTGCTGACGTCTGGTAGACGTTGTCTGCACTAACGCACCTGAGTTCTCCATTGATCTGATAGGTGCCGTGCCAAATGCGCCACAATACACTACGACGCTCTGAACCTGCGAAAACCGCGTATCGAGCGTACCAGTGCGCCGCCATGTTTGATTTTGTACAGGAACGTCGAGAGATTGTCAAATTTCCGCAAAATACTGTGGTTAATTGAAGAATTAGGGTAGATAAAGATAAGACTCGATGTTATGAAATGTTATGAAAGCTCACGGTGTCGTCGTCGGCCAGCTGGCTGCCTTTAAAAAATCAAATGGATCAGTTTTGTGTCGGCTAGCGTCGGCTAGGGAGTTTCCGCCCGAGGCCACATGGCTATGCAAATTAGGTTGGGCCGAGGCTGAAAAATTGATGATCTTCCGGCCGGAATGTTCGGTGGATCAGCAGAACAATGACATTTAGATCCAGACAGCCAGAGCCGACGACGATGACCGAATGGCTGCGGGCGACAGGGTTTTCAATGGGCGGGCCTCCAGCCTTATTTGCTGATCCACCTAGCCGATTGTCCCAGCCGATCAGAGCCGATGAGCGATTTGGGCGGCCGACGTCCACAATTCCTCCACATAGGCCTAGTCATCTTCAGGCCCTAACTCACTCTTGGTGGATCATGCGCTTTAGTTTATTTCTAATTGGCCCTTCCTAGTAATACTGTAGATTAAGCCATATTTACAAACAAATTGTTCAATTCTTAATTTTTTTCCAACCACAGCCCCACTTAGGGACTAACGGAACGAAAAAAGTTATACCAAATTGTTCAATTCTTTATGAAAGCATGAAATTTGGCACAAAGTTAGAATTTATATTATTATATACCTGTGGTAGTATATCCTACACATACGGCCCACTGCTACCCATGTCCTATTTATATCCGTACGACACCTAGGTGACGTATGTGGTATGTATGTGGCGTACGGGGCATATACGACGGCGAAATCCAAAACCTCCCCCAGAAGTAAGGTTAAAAATTGGATATTTTAAGGTATATAATAATAGAGAAACAGGCGATCAGATGATGCTCTGCCTTCGGCATCGGTTCATCTGATCGCCGATTTTACCAAGTATTTTATCCGTACGGTGACAGTAAGCCTGTTTCTCTATAGTACTGATCAATTTTAAAGGTAGATCCATTCTTTTACATTAGGTACATTTGCCACGGAAACAGTCTGAAATGGTATATATATAGAAATTGGGTTTCTATGATTACCCATATGACATATTTTGATACAGTGAATGAGGTTTTTCTAATTCCATTTATGATCTACACATTCTATTACTTTCATGGTTGCTAGGCAGGATTTAGTTGCTTATGCTACATTTACATCACCCCGACAGTCCCTGCAGTGAATTTTGCACAAACCGTAGTGAATGTGGAACTTTTATGGCTTCTCCACCTGGCCTAAAATAGGTCGTCGACTAAAGGCAGTGATCCACCAAGTGAAAATTAGGGCCGGACGACGTCCGTGCGGATGGAATGTGGACGTCGGCCGCTCCCGCCTCTCGTCGGTTCAAGCCGGTTGGGACAATCGCCTTGGTGGATCAGCAAATAGTGTTAACTCGGCTAGAGCCGGCAGCATTCGCCTCTCGGCAGTCGTAGTCGCCTCTCCCATTTCCCTGTCGTCCGTAGCCGTCCGGGCGTCGTCCGGTCGTCGCCTCACCTAAATGTCACTGTTCTGCTGATCCACCGAATATTAAAATCTCTAGCCGTGTGGAGTCGGCTGGAAACTCGCTAGCCGACGCTAGCCGACCCTAGCCGACGCAAAGCTGATTCATTTGATTTTTTAAAGGCGGCCGGACGGCTGATGTCGATGAATTTGAAGAGTATGACACCCGCCCACAAGCTTTGCCGGGCTCCGCGGCGAGGGATCGCCGCCAACACAGCGCGGCCGACACGGTGATACCCGAAGCCGCGAACGGACATCGAAAACTCTGACACTATCGTCAGAATTCTAGCCCCATAGCATACCATACACACTCTTAACATTAATCCTTATCTTTATTTACCTTCATTGTTCGATTTAACGTGTATTTCCGCGGTTATTTGACAATCTCTGACCCTTCCCGTACAAATCCAGACACGCCGACACACTGCTCCGCTCGATACGCGGCTTTCGCGGGTTCAGAGCGTCAAAGTGTATCGCCGCACGCGGCGCCGCGTATTGGGGAACTCGATTACTATGTAAAATGCGCGCTCTGCCTATCGGATGAATGGAGAACTAGGCTTGCCCGTCCCCGCGAGCGCCGTGTGTACATCATGTGGACGTCGGCCGGCTGGAGATAACTATTTTTGGTGGACCAGCACGGAGAATTAAGACAATTCCGGACGGCCGGACGGCCGGCCTAGCCGAATATCGTCGGCTGAGGCCGGCTGGCCGTCTCTGAGCGTCGATTTTGGTGGATCTAGCGCTTTAAGGTGCACCACATTGAGTTGAGACTCCTGTATGTCGACATGCTATTGTCGGGTTCTGGTCGGCACACAGCCATGCGTCTACTTACGTTCTGAGCCAGACAGGTCGCCAACGAGTTCACATCAATGTGCAGTCACTTACGTTGGTCACGATTGTGGACCTGTTCATTTATGATTACTTACGATGGACAGGTTGAGTTAAGGTTTGTTTGTTTGGGTAGTTTAACATCTAATTTGTTCAATTAGACTGACTTTGGGTTTGTATGAGTTAGATGTAACTTCATGTATCCTCCACAATACCACTAACACGACCACATAGAGAGGATAGGGGTGTGGGCGCTATTATATAGCATCTCCCCTAAGACATATATATCTAATAAACTTCAATATCATACTTCGTCAGTCCATAACGTTTGGCAGACAAAATATATATGTGCAGATTCCTCAGGACATTTTACCAATCCAATGGGGCCAATATTCACAACCACCGACACGGCATCAGAGGCATCAGTATTGTCGACTGTAGAGGTGGTTGTGCAGGTGGTAGATGTGGCTGTGCAGGTGGTAGTTAGTGTGATAGAAGTGGCAGGAGTGGTTCTCTTCCTCCAGAGTATTGTTTGCTCTGCATCTGCCAAGTGGACCAACAGGAACTGAAACCGATATCAGATCCATTTCTCTTCAGGGATTAATTTGTCCATACCTCTGCCCCAGAGTCCCAGAACCTGGCAGATTCAGCAAAGTTGGGTACACATACTATGGAACCAAGTCCTGACCTCTCTGGTGGAGTGTCCAATCTTCTTTGCCTGCTGTTCCTGGTACTTGTGTTCAGTGTCACGGAATGCAGACAACCGCTGGACATACAGTTTGGGATTCTGTCGACAGAACAAGATAATATCTTCTTTCTGTTCCTCGCTGAATTTGTCGAAGGTCCGGTCTACATATTGGCGACGGGGGCAAGCAGGAGTAGCACAGGCATGTGGTGCAGGGTCAGTATCTGCTGCCTGAGGATTGCCAGCAGCATTCGCCAGTGTAGTTGTTGCAGTATTTGGTGCATCTGGTGCTTGATTTTGTTGCCCAGGCTGTCATCAGGCATGTCAGCAGCAGCAGCAGTAGTAGCCCTCCTGGGTGTGTGTGAATGAGGAGGCATCTTATAGGTAGTAGGATATAATGCTAATTATGTTGAAGTATGTCGAAGTATGTCAAAGTCGCGACGTGTTCAGCAGCTGGAAGTCAAATACAGACTTGTCTGCCATCCCATCTTATATATACCAAACACCAATTTTACCTTGCCTTAACTCTACCTTCCAGACCTTAGGTTGATGTGAACATGAAACTTAAGTAGCCTTAAGTTGACAGGCTTCATTACCCTAAAGGGCCAATTCCACCAACACACACGATGTAGCAAGATTCGGCCCGATTTGGTTGTCTTGCTAGATCGGGCTAGGATTGAATCATCGCATGCCTATTTGTCGTGATGTGTCTTGTGGTGTCGCAGTGGTGGAGCACCAAAATATACATCCGACACCATTCGCCTACGTTGAGGTACGACACATTGCGACACAGTAAGACACAATAAGACACTACAAGACATAAGATATACCACGCCAAATCCATCCTGTTGGTGGAATTGACCCTTTAGGCATGCTCATTGGCAGCATCAAACTTGACATCCCATAGGTTGTCGGGCTAGACCTCAAATCGACGACCTCTGTGAGAAGTTCCCAACCAAAGCCCATAGATTTACGGTCACAGAGCATGTTGACTTAAGGCGAGTTGAGGTCTGTCAGAAGCCCCGTTGTCTTGAGGCAAACCCCGGTGGTCATAAATCCGGGAGGATTGCCGGGACTGTCATGGTGAATTTTGACTAAATCTTCCAGACTAGGAAATAGCCATCGAGATATGGCGATGCCCTGTTGAGGCTGTTGGGACTGTCAGGGTGATGGTGTAAATGTAGCATAAGATATATGCATTGTTTCATTTGTAAATTGTTACATTTTTTAAAAGTCAGTTTTCTGCAGAGAACATCTGAAGACTTACATCTGTACATAATAAAGAATATTAATTTTACCTGTGCCGTGTTACTGTCATAGACTCGCACATTGAAGTCACTGCCTCCTGTGGCGAAGTGACGACCATCAAGACTGAAGCTCAGTGCATTGATCTGGTTGTCCGGTTCTAAAAATATCAAAAGTAAATATTATTAAAGGAATATCAAGAGACGTCACGAGTTTGAGTATGACATTATTCATGTCATGCATTTTGTTGGATCTGTAGTCACACGAGTGAGATTATGGAACCAACACAATGAGTGACATAAATAAACTCAAAGTCAAAGGAGTGGCGACTAGATTAGATCCTACCCTGTCACCACGATTTTTTATTATTAGAAAGTAGTTTGTTGGTTTAGGTAGTTTAACGTCCAATTTGTTCAATAAGACTTACTTTGGATTTGACCGAATCTATGAGATGAATGTAGGATGAAATCCCACCCCTACACATTTACCGAGGTGAGAGTTCTTTTACTTCCCACACCACATAGACATGGTATGAGAAGGATTGGCCTTTGATATAGCAGTAAATCTACCACTGCTGGGGGGTGAAGGAGAAAAGTGGCTGCAGTGGGACCCAAATCAACAAAGTCCTGTGCTCTTTACCACTGAGCTAACTCCCCACCCACCCAGGTCTCTTTAGTTATGCTTGCGTGCAAGCATATACGGTCTGCACCATGAGGAGGCGAGGTGACCAAGAGGGTGAACAGATTGGTAATGCTGTCCACCCCAGCAGACCTTAGAAGGTAGTGACATAAACAACACTCTATGTCACACCCGTGACATAAACAAATCCAATGTTAAGCCTAAGGCGTTTTTTATTAGGGGTAGGATAAATAGTGAATTCCTTTTATTGAAATTTACAAGATATCTGCTATATACATGTTGATATACCTTTCAAATACACAAAGCAACCGCACTCCATGCCTCAATCATCATTATATCAAATAATAACGAAAGAATTTGAGATTGTCATCACCAAGGAAAACCATCAAAATAATATCGCAACTTCCCACAAGATCAGTAGTGTAGCGAACCACTGGTCGCTGAGAGTGTGTGACCACACAGCGGCAGTCAACCAGTAGTCGCTACCCCGTGCTAACGCCTCAGCACGGGTGGGTTCGTATTGAATCCGGGAAAGGTAGGGAGATACGGAATCTACAACCTAGCACTTAACTACGGACACAAGACCAGACTCTGGAATATTTAGATACAAGCCTTTTATTCGTACCTAGATGTTACAGTCTGTTGGTGCTGCAGGGCACCAACTAGCGCGGGAGGAGATTCGGGTCTCTTCACCATTGAAAGGTCCCAAAGAAACCTTACCAACTTATGAGGCTCCAGGCATTCACTCGACTGAGAGGCACCGCGAGAAGACCTGTCAACCTGCTGCGGACTCAGTCCTTATATACTGACTGAGTTACGTAATGTGGGCGACCCCATAGTATTTGCATACACGGGTCTGCCGGCCTTACCGCACAGCAGGGATCGGCACTCACGCCATCTAGCGTAAAGTGAAAACAACGCTTTCCTGCCTTGTCATGGACCACATACTGTTCTAGCGGGTGTGCAGTTTCGGAAAAACCCGGGATAAAGTCACGATAATATGAACAGAATCCGAGGAAGGATCTTACTTCCTTTATATTCCGGGGTCGCGGCCAGTTGGCTGCCACCTCTAACCTGGATGGGTCAGCACAGATTCCATCACCCGCAACTGTCCTACCCAAGTACTCCACAGAACGCTTAAACAGTTGACACTTCTGAGGTTTGAGTTTCAAGCCGTAAGACTCTATACCCTCATAGCTCGCGTACTGCTAACTCTTTCGTATAGCTAACTCTTGCGTATTGCTAACACCTAGGCCTTGTGAAAATTGAGACATGCGTACTGCTAACTCTTGCGTACTGCTAACACTTTTGGTTTGCGAAAATCGGAACACGCGTACTGCTAACTCTTGCGTACTGCTAACACCCAAAATTTGGAATTTGCCATAGACTACCTTTACTAGATGACTAGTATATAGTTAAATCCCACATCATAAACCAAACACAATAAGGTTATTAGATAATAACTATTATTTATTTACTTTGCAATGCACAATGGCAGGTTAACTGCATATAGGATTTTATAAACAATGGCATACAAGCCTGGTTGTCACAATACCATACTGTATATGAGCATACCATATCACACAGGTACACTAGCACCGTGAGGCATCAGGTAAATTAGTAAAGAAGACCAAACATTTTAAGTAATCTTCTACTACCAGAAACTACCTTATACCTACCTCACATAATTTGTACCAGATTTGAAAGCGAGACTATACTTTACTTATATATTTGTATAAAGCACAGGAGGATAGGGAAAAAATGGACTCGGAAGAACACACATATACCAATTGCGATTACACAACAATTGTCATGGAATATACATGTCATGAGTTCAATTAAAAAAAATGTAATACAATAGAAATCATACAACACAACTAATTTACAGCTCCTCAAAGTCTAGTTGGCGGTCACTTGTGTTAATGTCAATGGTACAATCGAATCCGAGGAAATCGGCATCGTCATCGTCCTCGAGGAGGGCAGCAGGGACTGGCAGATCGTCCTCATGCTCCAGTGCTTCTTCCATTGCTTCGATGGCCTCCTCCATTTCTGCCTCTGTGAGAGCCAGGCTTGGGTCAACAATTCCACATGTGGTGAAGGACTTCTGCACCATCTCAGCGGGGAGATCGTTGAAGACTTTTGTTGCCCACTCGATGACCAGCGGTTCACTGGGGCATCTCCTGTAAAAGGCATACAAGGTCAAATTAGATGATGGCATAAAGCATGATGAAAACATTAGCTGTGCTGCAAGACTTTTCATTCCCAAAATGATAATCAGACATGAGAGACATGACTTCCAGGCTACACTATTGCATCAATATTCTCACCTGTTTCCTCCAGTGGTGAATGAACCGGGGTCATTCATCTGCCACTCCTTCCACAACTTCCTCATGCCTGCCTTGAAGGGCTTGTTGAGGGCGACATCTAGCGGTTGGCATATCGGTGTCATACCCCCAGGGATGACAGCTACATCAATGTTGCGATCTGCAAGGGCCTTCCTCACCTGTTGATAGAAAGAACAAATATTGTTACAGAAACGATTATCTAAATAACCACAAACATTGTCAGCAATTGTTAGGCTATAACTTACTGGTATGTTAGATTCTGAAATAATTGGAATGTTAAGTTCAATAGACTGGTGATAGTGTATGAAACTTACAGCCTCGCTCAAGTGTCCAGCAGCAGAATCCCAGATCAGCAGTCGTGTTCTGTTGCAGATAGAAGATGGAGGGAAGGTGCTGATGACCCATTGAACTGTCAGTTACCAGTCATGAAGTGGGAGTCTAAGCGGACAGCTTGCACTGCTCCAGGCCACCTCTTCAATCCATTCTTCTCCTGTACACGAAATGCACGTATACCGCTCTTGAAGACGAACCATGGTTTCGATTTCTCACCCGCAGCATTGACGCAGAAGACGGCAGTGAAGTTCTTCTTCTCGCCATTGTTGGTCTTTATGCGAATGCTGCGCATGCCCTTGTACTCCAACGTCCGTCCAGTAGGCCAGTCAAACTGGCACATGGTCTCGTCCATGTTCCAGACTTCAGACGGTAAGTAGCCCCGCAGGTGCCAGAGCTGTTCAATGTAGGCCAGGAACGCCTCCCTCTTCTGAAGGAAGTCAGAAGGCACCTTTTGACCAATGCTGGTGGCCTGCCGTGAGACAAGCGCAAAACGCTTCTTGACATTGGCAAGCCAGCCATCTGAAGCGCTGAAGCCCTGGGCCACAGCATCAGCAATCGTTCTGTGTCGTTTTGCCGCCTCTGCCAAGAAAAAATAATGAATATCATTAGTAAATAATTGTCACGACAATTTAAGTAGGCTTCAGGTATACCAGTTTACCAGTTTAGCTAAACATTTCAATAAAGCTTTTGCTGCATATAAGACAATAGCATTATGTTACTATGCTAATACCATGCAGTATTTATATAAGCAATTGATTAGGGGTAGATAACCCTACCTGGAATTGGTGCAGCAGCTGATCGTCCAATCATAGGACGGGGACAACGTGCCACTGGGGGTGAAACGGAGATGCGAGATGTAGTCCCTGCCCGGATTGCAGCACGTTTAGCAGCAGCTGCCGCCATAAGTGGGTGAATGTGTGGAGTTCGGCGGCGCAGCTGAGGCAGTCGTTGAAGCACCTGGTGATGCAGGCGAAGCACCCGGTGACGCAGGCCAAGCACCCGGTGACGCAGCAGAAGCACCCGGTGACGCAGCAGAAGCACCCGGTGACGCAGCAGAAGCACCCGGTGACGCAGCAGAAGCACCCGGTGACGCAGCAAAAGCACCCGGTGACGCAGCAGAAGCACCCGTTGACGCAGCATAAGCACCCGGTGACGTGGCAGAAGCAAGCGGTGACGCAGCCCGTAACATTCCAGTGGCTGACCTTGTAGTAAGATGTTCTGTTATGCGACACAACCCGTGTGGAGCAGTTGACCGATGGCGCTTGGAAGGGGAGGCTTCCGCCACAGGACACGGCCGTTTAGAGCGCACAGTAGCAGATGTCGACGGCACTGCTACAGATGTCGACGGCGCTGCTGCAGATGTCGACGGCGCTGCTGCAGATGTCGACGGCGCTGCTGCAGATGTCGACGGCGCTGCTGCAGATGTCGACGGCGCTGCTGCAGATGTCGACGGCGCTGCTGCAGATGTCGACGGCGCTGCTGCAGATGTCGACGGCGCTGCGGCAGATGTCGACGGTGCTGCTGTAGCAGAAGCAACTACTTTGAGAGCAAAGGTTTGCAAGTCACCCCCAGTTACTGAGTGGGAACTAGCTCGTGCCTCATCAAAGTACTCAATGATTCGTTCGTCGAGTTCTGGAAAGCGTGGAGCCCGAGAAGTCTGCTTCTCAGGGTGTATGATGCGCGCTTTGGTTGGATCTTGCAGGAGAAGCTCAGCCTTCTGATGGACCCACTCATGTACCAGGTTGGGAGCATGCCCAAACTTACGGGCCGTTGGACGAAACTTTCCACCTCCCTCTTCCTCGAACCAGCGAACTACTCTGAGTTTGTATGCGATGTCATACTTCCTCCGCGGTTTTCCTGCATTACCAGACGGCATCCTAAAAAGAAAACGAAAATAAAAAATAAAAATACATGAAGCATGAACGATGAAGGCATTATCAAACATGCATGAATTTAGAACAGCAAATGGCTAGAAAGTTGTCTCAAAAAGGTTGAAAAGTGTCCCAAAAAAGTTGTTCCAAAAAAGTAAGAATGTGTTCCAAAAAGTAGTCCCAAAAAAGTAAAAGAAGTTGTTCCAAAAAAGTAAGAATGTGTTCCAAAAAGTTGTCACAAAAAAGTAAGAATGTGTCCCAAAAAGTTTTTTTTTAAACTTGTCCCAAAAAAGTAAGAATATGTCTCAAAAAGTTGTCCCAAAAAAGTTTAAAAGTGGGAGAGTGCGGAAAAAAAAAATGAAACAAAAAAAAATTGAAACAAAATTTGAAAAAAATTCAAAAAATATGAAGCTAATGATATCATATTAAGAAATTGGTATCTACCTGGAAGTACTTCTCTGTGGAGGAAGCGGGACAGGCAGCTAAGTTGATCAGCATGGAAGAAAGTAGCAGTAGCAGTAGCAGTAGATGAGATGCTTATCCTATGGTGCTCGGACTTGTCTGCAAACTTCAGGCTGACATGCTGGCTTATAAAGTCTGCAGTGTGGCATGACCGGCTCTCAAGTGACCTGCTCACAGAAGTCTTAAATCCTTTGATTTACTTTGAAGTAGCGTAGTGAGGCGGGGGGTGAGGCGACAGGGCGAGCGACGAGGCCGGCCGCCTGTCTCAGTGAGCGCTAGGAATATAGGTCACTACCTCCCGCGCCACTATTACCCAGTCACATTCTCCACTCGGCGCGACACCGACCCTGGCCTTTTTTTTCGCCCGCTTGTACCCACACACACCCGGCTGCGACCGCGGCCGGGTAAACCGACTCTGGGCATCTTTTCAACTTAAAGGCATATCGGACAATTTGGCGTGAACATTAACACCCATGCCATTTTTCTGAATTTTTATGTATTGTAGAACACATATCTAATTTTAAAATCGGGGGTCACTTGAAGCTTGGCGGCCTATACCCGTCCACGGGCGGCATGCGGGAGGTGTCAATGGCCCGTGTGCAAGCCGGGTAGTGAGTGCGGCTGGGTGCGGCCCTGGTCGGCCCATGTTTAGATGCTGTGCATTTATACCATCTCTGAACTTGTACTGGCTTCTTAAAAAAGGTATAACCCGGCCGTGTGTATGGGGGTAAAACCGGGCAAAAAAAGATGCCCAGAGTCGGTCTACCGGGCCGCGGCCGCGGCCGGGTGTTAGTGACCTGTATTCGTATTGGTGTTAGCAGGCAATCTCACGTACTGCTAACACCCACCGCCCGCACCTCCGAGTTCCCTATTTGGGTGTTAGCAGTACGCGAGCGAATACGGTACACTCAAATACATCCGTGAGGTTATCTAGACATTGTTTCACGGTCTTCCCGAAAACAATGATATTGTCTAGATAAACCAAACATTTCTTCCACTGCAAATTCTTCAACATTTGATCCATCATGGATTCAAACGCCGCAGGTGCATTGCAGAGGCCAAAGGGCATGACTGTAAATTCATACAGCCCCTCATGGGTAGTGAAGGCCGTTTTAGGCTGATCCTCACTAGCCATTCTTACCTGCCAATACCCAGACTGGAGATCCAATGTACAAAACCGTTGGATCCGCGGTATAGGGTAGGCGTTCTTGCGGGTGATACCATTCAATTTTCTGGAGTCAATAGAGAATCGGTAAGTACCATCCTTCTTAGTAACCATCACCAAAGGGCTGGCCCAAGGGCTTTCGCTGGGTACGATTACTTCCTTAACTCCTCCTCCAAAGCCTCCTGCTTGATAGGCGGCAGTCTTAGGTAGGGTAATCTAAACGGAATGTTTCCCTCTGTATCTATGTGGTGTTCTACACGGTCAGTCCTTCCTAATGGATCTCCTGGCCGCGCAAAGATCTTACTCCACCGGCCTAGCATACTCCGCAACTGCTTCTGCTCAGCGTCGTTTAATGCATCCGCAAAGGTTACCAGAGTTTCTAGGGTCTCATGCAGAACTACACTGCCGCGATCACTTTCCGAGTTTGCATTCACGCATCCAATCCTCACTATCTCCAGGTTGTTGGTTTCCATTGAACCTGGCCAGTTACCTGGTTCGGTATTTGGAATAGGCGCGACACCTAGAGGACAAGCCTCCACTGTATCTACCACGTTAGCCAACATTACTCGACCAACGACGTCGCCTTTCTTCAATACAATCCTCCCCTAATATGGTTACTGACGGGTATGGATCCCAACCGGGCGCTGCCCCCTAGGATATCCCAAGCCTGTAATCCTCTGTCTGGGAACAACATTGGATCAGGCTCGAACATAGCATTGTCCAACGGTAGATCACCTTCCCCAGCTACCAGTACATTGACCATTTGCTGAGGGGCAATGCTCATAACATTTCAGCGGAGTACCGTTAGCAGCCCGCCCACTCACTTCAGGAACTTTACATTCCTGATCAAACCCAAAGGTCTTATATAGATCGTGATTTAGCATGGGACGACTGGCTCCGGTATCAACCAACAGATCCACTTTCAACCCCTGAATCCTCACGGGTACGTACCACCGTTTCCCACCTAAGGGGGATGGCTGCTGTATAAACCAGGAAATACCATCGAGGGTGCCGAGGTCCCATCCGCGTTGGTGTAGCCATTGCAGACAGGGGTGTTTCGGAGACAGATATCAATAACAGACGGTAGTGACCTGATTTGACATCTCTTCCTCTCTGATATGAGCTGGATCTCTCCTGAGCTCTAACTCCTTGGTTTGCATACTCTGGCTTAGAGTTTCCTGGGCTACTGTCTCGCCACTTACCGCAGCCCTCTCTAGTTTACCGGATCCTCATGGGTGGACGGTAAAGCTAGCAGCCCAGTAGAGGACTCGACTGTAGCCAACTTCTGGGGACATTCCGGAGAAATGTGACCCATTTTCCCGCACTGCCAACAACGCCGGTTGTCCAATTGGTTTTTCTCCAACTGGGCAAATCGCTCGTAGATCAGCAGCAGCGTCTCCTCCACAGTTGAACCTTTCCCTGTAGCCTGTTCCTTCACCGGGGGATTCCCAATTCTGGGCCTCCCTGGATTTTTTTGATTTTTTTTTTTTTTTTATTTCCTTTATTTATACTGGTTCCATTTTAGGCTCACAGGCCTGTCTTCCTTCCAGCCAGTTTGAACTACCATTAAATATAATTCTTATTTCTATCATAGCAGCTCTCCTGGCTGACAGTGTTGCTTACTGCAAATATTTAGTCAAAGATGTTCAATCACATAACAGATTCAGCTGGCCACGGGCCCTACCGCGGAAACTACGGCGGTTGAGTACCATTGACCTTACCGCAGAAAGTACTTCTTCCACTTCAGTGTCGCTGGACTCACTTGCCTCTCTCTCATCCTGTTCCCAGGACGAGCCCAGTGCAGCTACCCGGGTTTTACCCACAGGTTTACTGTACTGGCCAAATAGGGCACACCGCTGTTCATAGGCGTCCACTATTCTTAGCACTTGCACGAGGTTCATTCCAGGTTCCCATTTCGAGACCACCTCAGTGGGGATGTCCTCATCTCTGAGTCCCTTCACAAACTGAGTTTGCAGATCCTGATGCAGTGCCGGCGAGTCCAATTGAGTACCAGGATATACCTCCATCAGCAGTTGCTGTAAGGCTAACCCATAGGCACGGGCGGACTC
The DNA here is from genome assembly GCA_950022655.1 of Alentia gelatinosa. NCBI lineage: Eukaryota > Metazoa > Annelida > Polychaeta > Phyllodocida > Polynoidae > Alentia > Alentia gelatinosa. The sequence continues at coordinate 162,398,393 of OX465579.1, forward strand.
ATCTTTACCCTGCACCCGACTTGCCACTTCTACGAGGGCATCCCAACCTGTAGCAGCTGAACGTCTGTAGGCGTGCACTGCAGCCTCTCCGGGTCTATCCCGGAAAGCTCTCATGAGGTACGGCAGTGCATCAGCGGTACTCCACCCGTTGCACTGGACATCCTCACAGATCCTGGCAAACCAGTGTTCCCACACCATCCCTTTACCAAATGGTTTCGGGATGACTGCGTTCCTTCTGGCAGTCTCAGCCAGTCTAACGATCGGAACGTCTCTAGCATGAGCCAGAGAATGGTTGAACACCTGATCTGCATTGCTCTCCGTGTTGATAGGGTTTAAGCCCAGTTCTGCTATCGCGGAACGTGACTGCAGTCCCCTATCGCTATTCCGCGAAGAGTCCATAGGAGACTCTACCAGGGAAGCGAAGTTCACCGTTGGAGGTCTCCTATCTGTCCGTGGCGGAGTATACATCTGAGGACCATTGGTAGCTCCTACGGGAGAGTATACGTGGTCCTTAGATACGCCTTGCCAGCCTAGTGGAGGGGTTCTATACTTTAGAGCATAGTCTCCCTTGGCATGCTGGGTGCATCCTACTGCCACCTTCTCTTGCTTGTGTGCCAAAGCGAGCTGTTCTTCCTGCACACGCAGGGCCTCAGCGGTTCATTTGGTCCAGGGATCCTCGGCTGTGCAAGCAACTGAAGATCCTGGTCACGGCACCAATGTAGCGAACCACTGGTTGCTGAGAGCGTGTGACCATTCTCCTTGAAGCGGCAGTCAACCAGTGGCTGAGACAATAGTCGCTACCCGCTAACGCCTCAGCACGGGTGGGTTCGGAATGAATCCGGGAAAGGTAGGGAGACACTGAATCTACAACCTAGCACTTAACTACAGACACAAGACCAGACTCCGGACTATTTAGATACAAGCCTTTTATTCGTACCTATATGTTACAGTCTGTTGGTGCTGCGGGGCACCAACTAGCGCAGGATGAGATTCAGGTCTCTTCACCATTGAAAGGTCCCAAAGAAACCTTACCAACTTATGAGGCTCCAGGTGTTCACTCGACTGAGAGGCACTGCGAGAAGACCTGTCAATCCGCTGTAGATTCGGTCCATTTATACTGACTGAGTTACGTAATGTGGGTGACCCTGTAGTATTTGCATACATGGGTCTGCCGGCCATACCGCACAGCAGGGATCAGCACTCGCACCATCTAGCGTAAAGTGAAAATAATGCTGCTCGACTACCCTGACCCCTACAGTAGCACCGACATGTTTTTACAGCAATGGTTGGAAATTGTCGCTGTTAATTGCATGAGGAATCGTTCAAAATCGCCCTGGTGGCTTTGTCAAATCTTCAAAGGAATACCTGAATGCTTACATCACCCGCTCTTGATTGCCAGTGGTGCAACCACTCCATGCCTCACTGCCAGTACTGACGGGTACTGAGCCCTGACATCAGCCTTTGGGTGTTTCTGGAAGTTGTGCAATGACTGGCCCCGTGTGGTACTTTTAGGAGACAGTAGCATATCTTTTCCCATCTTTTTGCATCTACACTGTTCTGTCAACGGCGATTTATTTGCTACTTGTTTGTATCTATCAAGAACCATGTTGTTGGATAAAATTGAGGCGGAAATTACATAGAAGATAAGGTTCCACCGAACCACTATATATGTATTTGAAATAGTAGTAACAGTGGATAGTTACCTGTAGCAATCTGCTCACAGCTTCCATCCACTCTGCTGCACAGCTGAACCACACCACCACAGCTGGCGGTCAGGAAGAGAAAGTGCTGCTTGGGGTGGAAGCGAATACACGAAGTGGCCAGCTGAGGCCCCTTGGCTTTTTTCACATCCACCTCCTTCTTCTGCGACCTTGTTGATAGGATCTGTTAAACATCAACCTCAAATTCAATGTCTCTGGCATACTAAACAAGTCAAACCAGGATACATGTTTATTTTAACCTAAAACGAGTGCTCCACCTGATGACCAGGCCGATGGTTTCGTACACTATAAGCTATGGCTACGCAGCACTCATTTGTTGTCATACCGCCTGCCTGGTGTAGCATGCCCTTAAAGTGAGATTATACTATAATTCAGATCATGGAAAGTGCAATAGCAGAACAACGTGAGAGAATGCTTTGTAAATGGGAGAACCAATCTCTTTCTTCATGAACACATATTTACTTCCCTAGAGGTAGACAGGTAGATAGATTTAGCCACATAGTCATATAGAAAAAAAAGATTTTTTAAATGATCTACCTACCTACAAATAAATTTCCCATAGTCAAGCTAACCATAAATCTTTATATGATACTGAAACTATATATATGTAGTCAGTACACAATATGCCAAAAATATTTGGTACATGACGGGTTTTAATGTCAAACCCATCCCCTAATAACCTGGACATTTGTCAGAAGGCGACGATTGGGCGGCATTAAATTGGCAGGTCGGCTCGTTGCAAGACCCCCAATTGAAGACGATGAGGCACAGCACTCTGGTGCTGGGTTTAGGGGATTGATGATCGTAGTCACCTTGACATCAGGAGCTGGGCAGGTGATATGGTACCATGCTCAGGTGTGTTACACAGCTCGAGAAGACCCAAGTAGACCTCTTTCTTCTCTGTTTTTGCTTTCTTCATAAGTTGCTTGATGGTTTGCATGGTTCTTTCAGCCCAACCTTTTGACTGAGGGTATGTAGGGCTTGAGGTGACATGGTCAAGTCCCCACTCACTTGCAAATTTGTTGAACTTGTGTATTGTGGCCCATTGTCACTCACAAGCTTCAAGCACCTTCCATGGCATGCCAGTATTCCTTTAATCTTGTTTACAACAGTTCCAGACTGTGTGTTTGGCAAATATTCTACCTCTGGGTAGTTGCTGTAGTAGTCAACAACTTGTACATAGTCCCTTCCATCAAAAGTGAAGAGGTCGGAAGCGACAATTTGCCATTGTAAACTTGGTACAGGGTGGTTGACCAGTGGCTCCTTTGAGTTGGCGGTGCGATGCATTGTTACAAAATATCTCTAGGTGTGCATGATAAGCCTTTGCGATATGAGCCCCTCCTAACCAGCTGTGAGGGCCGATGGCCGAGGTAAATTTTACATTGACCTTTCCCCTCCTCTGCTGTGCTGACCGTCTCGCCCTTGCAATATTCTGTCCAGTATCGCAAGCATATAGCAAAGGAAAAAAGTCCTTGAGATGTGCTTGAGACTTTGTACCAAAAATATCACAAGGGGGTCCTGCCTACCCAGCAGGGGGGGGGGGGTAAAAGTCGGCGACAATATCTGCACAGGAGTCGGTCACCCTCGCAGGAGGTGGTGGATTATCTCTAGGCATATCTGTACACACCTTGAGATTTTCCCTTGGGATTTTTCCCCTTTGTACTGAGAAAGAAATCTCAACGATGGATCACCTGGTGCAGAACTAAAAAAACACTAAAAAGAAACAAAAACACTTGTTTCTCATCACTGCATGCATTAGCAAAAATGTTTTTAGATTCTTTTCTTTTCTAATAAGTTGAACCTTGAATTATAAAAGGTATGTGTATTTAGTGTCAAATTAAAACTCCTGATGTCAAGTATCATGTGTATCTAGATAACCCCAAAAGCGGCTGGGAGGGGCCCAGCAACCCTCCCAGCGGGAGGGACAAATCCCAAGGAAAAAAGGATGAAACACGCTTCATTTGAAAATCTAAAGGAAGGTCTCAACGAAAGATAGGCGACAAACTCTCTCTGTTTCAGAGAGTTTGAAACACACCAGCTTTATTCTGAGGGAGATTCTCGAAACAACGACTACACTTCTTAAAACATAATGCAAAGCAGAAAGAATTCCTGATGTCTCTGATAAAAACGACACACCTGCAAATGTCACAAAGACAACTTGGTGCTCTCGGTACCAATCTGGAAATAGGAAAGTCTCTTTTTGGAGGGCATAATTGGGATAATTGAAAAGCGAAAAAGACTTAGTTCTTTTAAAGTAGCTGTTAGATTTTTTGTTTTGTGAATATAATTGATAACCTGTAGTTTTGATTTCTTTCATATTATCATATATAAATTTGATAGAAGGGCCATTATTCCATACAAAAAAAGTTATGTATTAATGATAAGATGACTTACTTCAATAGAGCCATCACCATACCCGACGACGAACATTTCTCGTTCTACAGAGAACTGGATGGAGAACACACCGAATCTAGCGTCGTCGTAATCATAACTCATCACCTCCTCCACCTTCTCAAAGAAATTCGGCAGCTCATCACCTGAAAACCGATGATATGTCATCGAGAGAAAAAGTTTCTCAATATTCTAAGTTTGCATACAGTCCTACATTTAACTGATCAGAAAGCACCTGTGTGTGAATCTTTTCATAATAGAGGGACCTAACACACGTCCACTCCCCAATACGATGGTACCTTAAACAAATATATATCATATTTGAGATGTATTCATATATTGATTTATTGATATATTTGTATCTAAATTACGTAGCTAGGGTTTTTACTGTTAGAGCAAAAAAAATTATACATTTGTAATTTTGTTTAATGCCTTCATCAGGTCGAACCACCAGTAACAGTCAATACTTCTTTCTAGATATTTTATAGTGTCTGCAGTATTCTATACACCAACACATGCATTTCTGCCACTGAGACCCCATCTTGATTTACTTAATGTTAAGTAGACCTAATGTCAGTGTACAAATCAGTGGTTTATTGATACACTGTATCAGAAGGTGTGTTATTCATACACTGTATCGGTCAGAATGTTATTGGTACAGTTACTTACCTTGCTCTATTGCTCTCCCGGCCTGAATGGCCTCTTCTAAACGTTTTTTGGACATAGTTGCTCTCTCAGTCAAGTCATCATCTTTCCATCATTTTACACTATTATGTCTATAATTCTGTTTTACCTTTGGGTGTACCTGCAATATAATCAAAGATAATCCTAGAAGGATCGTGTTGAATCGAGTCTCAATGGGTTTTGCATACAAAGTCCTATGTGTCTTCCACTCAGTAGTGAGCTGGTTTATGTACTCGCTGGAACAGCAGATGGCACTAGAAATGAGTCATTTACCCTCTGTCTCTATAGTCTGCAGTTCGATTGACTGTACTAGAAATCAATCCCAGCAAAGTCGTTCGATGATATGCGGGGCAACCAGTCGGTCTCTACAAAGTTCTGCGAATCAATGAAGGATGGAAAACATATCTGACTCTATGCAGAATTTAGCAATTATCTTTATATAATGATGCAGAGGTCGGGAGGGAGAGGAGGTGGGTGATTGTTCTTACTTAGAGCGCAGTTCCCCAGTATGTATGTTTCACAATGTCTATATAAAGCATCCTGGTTTTGACCCTCACCCCATTCTCCACTCGTGCAACATTTCGAGTAATCAATAGCATGGTTCATTATTTATTAGCCGATCACCAACCACAACACCTGGTGGTTCCATCGCGTAGATCTACGGATCCGTCCAATCAAATGTTACAGACCTTGCTCCATTACTTTCTAGGACAGCAGGGGCTCTCTTTTAATACCAAAATTGAACGATTATATCTAATTTACATGTATATAATAACATTTCACAGAAACCCTTTGTAGGAGAAATAGATTTTAGGTAAATGGGTGGTTGTCCTACAAACAAACATGGACAAACAAACATTATAGCTGATTGAAATCAACATGCATGGCTCTAGTTATGTTTGCTACTAGATATAGATCTACGTGTAAGTAGTAGTATAATTCCAATATTTATTTCATAGTTTAACCCCAACAATGGTGTTTGAGTTGTTGACTGTCTATTATAATGAACAAACTAGATCTAGAAATAGATAGTAGATCTATATAATCAGTTGGCGTGGGGAGTTTGAAAGTCCCATTCTGATTATATTGGAAACAAAATCATAATCAAACTACATTGTAAGGTCTTATTTAAACTCTAGATCTCGATCTATCACTTATCATAAAATAATTAGGTGACAACTGTTATTACGGTACACATTTTCAGGCTGAATATTGTGTTCGTACAGAGGATATACCCTGTGTCTAATTTAGATCAAACATGTAAACAAAGGATGTTGTATGAGCCACAAACCAAGCGATACCCACAGGTTGTCGAGATTTGTTCATTCATTATTCATGTGTGGTTGTATAACTATTCATCACTTTTTTGTTGATTAATACTAATTGTTCCTACTAGTTTTAGCAGTAATACCTTTTCAAGGAGCAAGTGAATAAAGGGGTATCTGACTGTCTGAGTCTGTTACAGTGGAGGCAAGGACGAAGTCGATGTGGCAGCCATACTTGCATCATACTTACCTACCGACCGGCTATAAATCTATTTAATCAGTGTTTGCTGGCGATCCTATCCAAGTGGTGTAGTATGTAGTATCCTTGTATACTATTGCATCTAATGTCTAATGTTTAGTCTCTATATGTGTGTTACTGTTAAGATGACACACTTACTGTAAGCTGCTGCCATCTGTGAGCAACTCTAACAACTACTCATGTATCACCTCTATGTGGTATTTCTAGGAACATGGGATTGTGATATAGTTCTCTCTCTCTGTCCATAGCCTTGGTATCATGAAGACATAGGAATAAATGCTGCCATAATAATCCACCATCATCCTGCCTTAGTTCCCATATTTCACATAATCACACACTACAAGACGGCTCTTCCCTGAGTGGTAGCAGCAGTGGGATTCTACACCCAGCCATGGCCCAGGGCCCTGTTGAATAAGAAGATTATCACTTGCTTTTGACTCGCTTTTGGCCCCATTCGACCGTTTGCGTTGTATCGCTTTATTATCACTCCCTTATGCAAGCCTTTTTTCCGAGTGATAAATAAAGCGAGAAAAGTGTTGGATAAGAATAATTATCGCTCACTCCGGGGTCACTTTTCTCACTCTGTGAGCTGCTCCAAAAGCAATAGGTTAGACACTATCGCTTTGGTCAAAACACTGATCTAAATTCTTGTTTTTTGTGCACTAAATCTTATTCAATTCATATTGGAACAGCGTAGGCCCAGCCTATCAGCTTGCATTAGCAACCATTGTACTCGTAGGCTACCGTAATAAAGCACGATCTGCACTGAACAGTATTTCCTAGTCCGAGCTATCTGTGTTCCTGTTACATTGGTGGCAGCGGTGGGATTGAAATTCTCACCGCCTATCGGGAACTCACAGAGACTGGATAGGAAAGCAGGAGTATGGACCCTTCAGCGGAGGCCGGGGCCGCACTTGGTGCTGGCGTGAAGGGCCCCCTAGTGCGACTAGAAGAGGAGGAGATCTGGACTCGGCGGGAAGGGGTAAGCCGGGAGGACGGCGGACACCGCCCCTGGGCCGAGGGGTAAGTGGCCCCACCGAGATCCATAGGGGAACCGAGCCCGGGCCGGAGTGGCCACCCACGGTCGACGACGGGAGGGGCGCGGCCGAAGTGGGAGGGAGCTCCCGAGGAAAAACCCTGGGGAGAGGAGGCCCGCCCCGCCTCCAAGGGATGGCCGTGGAGAGGTGATCTTGCGTGAAGGTAAGTGCGGCATCAGCGGGAGGGACAGGAGGGGAGGTCTGCCTGTGGCCCGCGGCCCCACGCTAGGGCTGGCGGTGGGGCCCCCGGGAGCTGGAAAAGAGGGAAGAGCCGGACGAGTCCCTATGAGGGTCTAGCGCGGGAAGCGGAGAGAGAGAGGAGGAGAGTACACCCTGCCGAGCCGGTGGTAGTGACCCGGGGGTACCCCGAGCCCCCGGGCTGGGCGGGTTCCAGGGGGCGGCAATGGCTGTACATCCCATCGTCATGCCCGGTAAATACGACGGGACCACGGACCTGGAGGAATTTATGTCGCACTTCCTCCTGTGCCGGGCCGCTAACGGGTGGACAGAGGTACAGGCGGGGACCTTTTTGGGGGTCAGCCTCACGGGGCTGGCCCGGCGCGTACTCTCCGGTATTAACCCGGGGGGGATTCTCTCTCTTGTCGGACGCATTATTCCGGAGGTTCCAACCCCGGAATCCATGTGAAACGTATAAGGCACTCCTGAGGAACCAGGGGAGGAGCGAGACGAAGGGGCTCCAGATCTACAGGGAAGAGACATGTCGCCTGACCCGCTTGGCCTACCCCGAAGCAGATGGCACAACGGTGGACTCGTTGTGTAGAGATCGATTTATAGAGGGCCTGGGGGACTCTGCCCTGAGACATTGGATCTTCCAAAGTAAGCCCCGCACCATGGAAGAAGCCGGCAGGCCTATCTAAAGACGGACCGTGAGGCCGCGGGCAAGGTGAGGGCCGCGGGCATGTCTATGGCGGAGGAACTCTGAGGCCTCCAGCAGGAACTGGCCGCCCTGAAAACAGAGGTATCCCACACCACCGGGACGCCACGGGGGAGGAGGTGCTATAGGTGTGGGGAGGAGGGCCACATTAAGGTGAACTGCCCTCAACTCCGGCGGCTGTCTGAGACCCCCGTGAGGGAGGAGGGGCCCAGCGGGCAGGGCGAGGTTTCACCGGTGCAGGGAAACTAAGAGGGACCCCTGGCAGAGAGGAGCCAGGGGTCCGGCTTGGGACGGAGGGGGTCGGAGGGAGGCAGGAGATAGTGGGACCCGGGATGGTGGTGATGGGAAGGCTGGGGAGGAAGCCCGTCCAGTTACTCATCGATACGGGGGCGACCGTCAGCCTACTCTCGACCAAGTGGTGGGACGAGAATGGGGGAGAGAAGCAACTGGGAGAGGCCATAGGTCGGAGAGCCTTTGCCTTTGCCCTGGAATGGCTGGTAGCGGATATCAGGAACGAGGCCATCCTGGGGGCCAACTTCCTCCGACAACACCAGGTCTCCGTTCATCTGGCAGAGGGGAGACTCGAGTGGGCCTGCGGGAAGGCGGAACGCTGCAGGGTGGTGAACGCTCGCACGGCGGTACTCGCGGGCGACTCTGAAACAGTGCTAATGGGAAAGGTACAGGGGGTACTCCCCGGGGGTGGCACCGGAGTGCTGGAGGGGGACAACCGGGCGGAGTGGATGGTAGGTCGGGCCCTCGTGGACCCGTCGGGAGGAACGTGCCCGGTACGCCTACTCAACCCGGGGGCGGAAGCCGTGGTGGTGAGGTGGGGGACCACTCTGGGGTTTCTGGAGGACGGGCCGCCGGACACAGGGGCCTGCCGGCAGGTGCTGGAGGCGGAGGTCCCCGCCAAGGAGGAGAAGGAACATCTGTGGTCCCTGGCATCCCACGTAGCCCCGCCGGAGAAGGAGAGGTTGCAACAAATGCTGGGCACAGAGGCGTTCATGCTAAACCCGCAGCAACGGGGGCTCACCACCCTGGTATGGCACGGCATCAACACCGGGGGGGCGCCAGTGAAACAGCCCCCTCGGCGGTTGGCGCCGCACCGGAGTAAGACGGTCAGCGTGGAGGTTGACAAAATGTTGTCCCCGGGGGTAATCGAGCCCTCGGTAAGCCCTTGGGCCTCGCTGGTAGTGCTCGTTTAAAAAAATATGTTCTATCCTGTTCTAAACCCATTGCAATGACGTAAGATACCCGTTACCACGGCGTGTCAAGGCTAACGACGATCGGACTGTGCCAGAGCTAACGTGCGTAGCAAACGTCTGCTCTGGTGACCAGTGTACACACCGCAGCGCCTGGTGGGGCATCAGCTGGAGGATATCCTAGAACTGCGAACCATCGTCTGAAACATCTGTTCGATGGAACCGCCCACCAGAAGCTTGTACGGCGACCACATGAGCGTCTGCTAGGGGTTTTGGTGGAGCAGCGATGTATTTTGAGGCCATTTTGCCAGACATTTCAACTGACGTCGGCTGAAAGGTTGGCTGGAACGTCTGTTGACGTTGAAAAAGCGGTTGTTTGGTGGAATCGACCCTAAAGTGAGACCAACTACGAGAGTAATTTCAACTTTTGAAACAGGTTCCAGATCTGCTAGCAACCACTGGTTGGTGGAACGCTCTCTTAAAGATCATATGACCCTCCCCCCCCCCCCCCCCCCCACCATAATGAACGGTCCCCTAAAATATAGTCAGAGAAACTTTGACTGCCTAGCGGACAGTCAGAGAGCACAAACGCTTATTCCCATAGTACAAAATATCAGGTCCTTGGTTCTCTGTAATACTGTCAATGTAAGTGCATTTTTATGCTCCCTTACCTTCAGAAATGTACAATAATTCCTTTTTGATGATACAACTCCTGTTTTGTTCCTTTGTGTTACTTTCTTTTTGTACAACTCATTTAACCACATTTCAACAGTTCCAACTCATGTCTGCCATATTTGATACGCAACCCCCTGTGAAGGATTTCCTGCACTTTTGAAACCAGTTTTTTGTTATTTTTGGGGCTTGCAGAATACATAGATTCTAGACATGGATTTTACAAACACTGGCTGTTCTATTACTATTACTATTATTAGTATTACTTAGAACTAATGCAAAGGTAGGAAATTACTGCCATTTTACTGCCATTTGTTTGCCTCAGGAAACTGTCTATCACAAAATCAGAAAGATTCAACCCATATTTATAAGGAAAACGGCTGCTGAGCTGAGATGTACATTTTTGTTCGACCTGTTAGCCTAGGCCTTTAGGCTCTATGGATGTGCTCTCTGACTGTCTGCACCGGTTTCTCTGCACCGCTTCACAGTCAGAGCCTCTCGGACTACTAAAATAATGCACCGCTGCACTGTAAAGCCACATCTGGGATCACCCCTGGTGCTGGTGTGATACACTTTACGCCATTACAGGATGATGAATATAGCCTTAACTTCAGGTGTCGTTAATACACGACACTACTCAAGATACTAGATAGATCTACCACTAGTAGTACGGTACTAGCCTCAGCTCTATAGGGCATCGAAACCGGGGCGTTTCAACTCAATTTAGCGTTTCAGCTCAATGGCTACGAAGGCTACGTTAGTCCTATAATCGTCTTTGTGTTAGAGGCTTAATGAGTTGACAACATGTGTTATCTTGAAACCACTTAAGAAACTGATACTAACACTTACTTCTGTTATTGTTTCATCCCGGTGGCGGCGAAACCAAGAACGCCATGGTTGTTGATGTGATGTGTCACTAATTAAATATCCCCTAGAAAGTTTCCCCAAACTACGATAGTCTCTTTCACGACCGCTTCCTTGAGCCGTGTACACGCCGTCTGGTGAATGGTGGCCGCACTACAGGCTAAAACTTCGACGGTTCTCCGGCTATCCGCTAGGAGGCGTGGTCTAGTCTAGACTCTAGTACAGTCTGTTATCGCCAGGGCACACAGGCTACTGGAGTAGAGGTCTATGCTCAAACCACTCTGTTCTCAAACCACAGAGTAGAGAGATATCTATTTTACTCTGTGTTCAAACTCAAGGCGGCGCGGTGCGTGAACGGATTATAGTCCTGAGCGTTTAATATGGGTAAAATGACAATATCTAGTTCAAACATGATGCAGCATTGGTAAAAGATGATATTTTCGAAAATTAAGTAGATAGAATTCAAGAGAACTATATTTAATAAAGAATACATGACAGAACTTTCAGGCCCAAGATTCGAAAATTGTGGTGCCACCTGTCATTTTATCAAAGAACTTTGGCCTGAGGTAATATTTCTGCTTGAATCACTGACATTATAAATAAGCAAGAAATACTTGATTTTCCTTCAGTCCTATCTCAAGCAATAATCAGCATAGATACTTCAAATAAAGAGTGATTTGGAGATGATCCACCACAGAATAAAACTGGCATGTTATTATTTTTCTGAAATGTTATCTAGAGGTAATTATTGGCAGTTTCTAGCTATGCCATATTCAATAATATCAGAAAATCACGTTTTTAAGGCTCTTTTGGACTCTTTGTCATCTGTCATAATGCTCCTGTATCTCAGGAAATATCTATCACAGCCTGACAATATAGGTACCGTAAAATGGGGTTACTTTGGCCCAGCAGGGGTAACTTTGGCCCAATGCAAGAAAAATGTTGTTTTTGTTCACCCTGCAAAATCTATTTTGTTTATTGATTCTTTTAAAACATTGATGAAATGCTGACATATCTATGTTTCATATCAAAAAAGATAAGATAAGATATACTGCTATTATTCACCAGTAGGGAACCATGAATGACATAAGGTATTTTTGTGAATTTTGAGAATGTTCCGAAATTACGTCTGAAGCTCACATACACAGTCAATCAATAAGGAAGCATTTTTAACAACATATGAATAATTCCACAAGCATATGATCCAAGATCTAATAATGTAATTCCATAAATCATTCTTTTCGTGGTATTTTATTTTCTGGAAAATTATTAATCTTGCTAAAGTTTTGGGGTAACTTTGTCCCAAGGGGTAACTTTCGCCCATCAATCTTTATTATGTTTTCTTTACACAATTTTGCTGTTTTCATGTATCTGATTGTGCTGTGCATGAACCTTTGGTAATCACTTATTCAAAATACCCTTATTGATCAATTGCTATGGTATTGGTATCTTCAAAGGGATTCCTTTGGGCCACACGGGGTAACTTTGGCCCAATGAAAGAAAGATGTTGCTTCTGTTTAACCACAAAATTTATTTTGTTTATCAATTCCTTGACAACATCAATAAAATACTTATCCCTATTTGCCAGCAAGTGGATTCATGCTTTATATGCCAAAAAAAAATGAGAACATACTGCTATTCTTCACCGGCAGGTTTAGTGCATGGTGATTGATATAAGGTATTTTCATGAATTATATATGTATACATACATCATGCATTTAAACAAAACAAAAACTTAAATGAAATCAATGCAATGAAAAGATGCTGATAATAATAAGAATTGGAATGAATAAAAAGAATTATGACATACATCTAATAAATATACATACACATCTTATGAATCAAAAATGTGAAATAGATGATTGGGTTGGGTAGGGGGTAGAAATAAGAAAGCAAATTGAAATTGAAATACCCTGAAATAATGAAAGTGAATTGATTTGATTGAAATATAAAGATGAAAATAAGAATGAAGAAAACCACTCAAGGTACTTGGTACTTGTACACTTACAGTAGAAACTAAAATGAAAATCCAGGTACATGACTTCCAGGTGGTATCAGGTAACTATGGTGCCCTGATTGGGTACAATTCAGCAACAGATCTTGGGCTGGTAACATTAACTCTGAACTCAATACGAGGAGCTGGTGAGAAACTCAAAAGTGATTTTCCAAACCTCTTCAAGGGCATTGGTAAGATGAAGGACACACAGGTAAAGTTACACATTGACAGTTCAGTAAAACCTGTGGCAGAGACACAGGCGTACACCTTTTCACCTTCGTAGTAAGGTTGAGAAGGAATTGGAAAATTTATTGAGTCAAGACATAATTGAAAAGGTAGATGGAGAACCCACTCTCTGGGTCAGTCCCATTGTTGTGGTGCCAAAATGCAACAAAGATGAAATCAGAATTTGTATTGACATGCGTGAGGCAAACAAAGCAATTCTCAGGGAAAGACATCTATTACAAACAACTGAGGAACTCATTAGTGACTTAAATGGTGCTTCTGTGTTTAGTAAAATTGACCTGAAGGCTGGCTACCACCAGCTTGAACTTCACCCTGAGTCTAGGTATATTACAACTTTCAGTACACACAAAGGTCTCTTTAGATACAAAAGACTCTTTTTCAGTATCTCGTCAGCCTCTGAGATTTTTAATAAACACATCAGAAATGTCATACAGGACATTCCACATGCAAAGAATGTTAGTGATGACATTTTGGTTTGCGGCAAAGGCAAAAATGCAGACAAATTGCATGGATAAGCTCTCAGAAAGACATTAGCTGCTTTAGACAATGCTGGTCTGACTGTAAAAAGCTAAAAAAAAAAAAGAGTATTACAAAGAAGAAGTAAACTTCTATGGTTTAAAGTTTAATGCTGAAGGCATATCCCCTGACCCCCAAAAGGTCAGTTCTGTCAAAAACATACCAACCCCAACAAAAGTGTCTGAGGTACGAAGCCTCATAGGTATGTTGACATATTGTGCGTGTTTCATCCCTGACTATGCTACCACAAGCGAACCGATTCGCCGACTCCTTCGCAGTGATAATGAGTTCGTCTGGACAGATGAGCAAGAAATGGCACTGGAAGTTCTGAAAAACAAATTGTCCAATGAAACTGTGCTACAGTATTTTGATACAGGTAAAGATACAGAGCTCATAGTAGATGCAAGCCCTGTTGGTCTAGGTGCTATGCTCTGTCAAGATGACAAAGTAGTTGAGTTTGCGAGTCGATCATTATCTCCAACCGAGTCTCGGTACAGCCAGACAGAGCGCGAAGCTCTGGCTATCGTCTGGGCTTGTGAGCATTTTGATTTGTACCTGCGCGGTGCCCCAAAATTCATAGTTTGGTCAGACCACAAACCCCTCGAGACAATTTGGAAGAAAGCTAAAGCACCTTCGTTACGAATCGAAAGATGGGGGCTACATCTCCAATCATACAATCTTGAAATCAGGCATTTTCCAGGATCCCAGAATCCTGCAGACTGGATGTCTCGGCATCCAGTCCCTAGTCGGGAAAGTTCCTGTGAAGAACAAATTGTGGAACACTATGTCAATCTTATTGCAGAGTCATGCACCTCTGCTTCATTGTCCCTCAGCTATGTTTGTGATGTAGCCTCCAACGATAAAACTTACCAGAAGGCTCTTGAACTTGCTCGGTCTGGCAAGTGGCATGTTGTCAAAGATATACGTGACCCGAACATAGATATTTCCGAACTCAAAGAAATAGGGACAGTTCAAGATGAATTGACCACACACCCGTTGGGTATACTGCTGAAAGGTCTGCATGACCAAGCAATCCGTATAGCTCATGAAGATCATCAAGGTATGAGTCGAACAAAATCCTTTAAAAGGTCAAAGGTATGGTTCCCAGGTATAAACAACAAGGTAGAAAGTGTGATCAAAAGTTGTACTGCATGTCAGCTGGTGTATTCAAATCCAATTCAGATGGAACATCTGTCCATGTCAAGTCTACCCGATGGTCCATGGGAAAACCTCAGTGCAGACTTTTGTGGTCCATTACCATCGGGTGATTATTTGTTTGTAATTACTGATGAATACTCTCGGTACCCAATTGTGGAAATTGTAAAGTCTGTTTCTGCTAGTACAGTGATTCCTGTTCTTGACAAAGTTGTGTCTGATTGGGGGGGTGTGAAACAAATCAAAACAGATAATGGTAGCCCATTCAACTCACATGCATTTGCAGGGTTTGCAGAGTATTCAGGTTTTCACCATAGAAAAATAAAACCCAGGTGGCCAAGAGCCAATGCCCAGGCTGAAGCGTTCAACAAGCCACTTATGAAGGCTATCCGTGCCATGACTGTCGAACGTAAGAAGTGGAAACAGGAATTATATAAATTCCTCCGTCAATATCGTGCTACGCCGCACCCGTCAACTGGTTTCACACCGTACCGTCTCCTACTAGGTCATGAGCTGTTGACAAAATTGCCCGAGCTCAGATCAGAGTCAGATGACCTTATTCACCTGACCACAAAGCGAAATGACGAGCATGCAAAAGGAAGAATGAAAGTAAATGCCGATTCCCATAATCATGCAAAAAGGTCGAACATACAGGTAGGTGATGGGGTTTTGGTGAGAACTGAGGTGAAACATAAACTGACAACTCCATATGTCCCAAAACAATATGTGGTGACAGAAAAGAAAGGTAGCATGATCAGCCTTGAGGTAGTTGACGATATAGATGAAGAGGTGTGTGAAACTCCGACAAGTGAAGATAGTCTAGAGGTAACAATCCCTGTGGCTGTGCAGGTACCATCTAACCCCAGTCATCAGAAAGTAGCAACCTCACCTCAAAAGCGTATACTATCAAGTCGCAACAGGCGACCTCCAAGTCATTTAAGAGATTTTGTATCCAAATAGTTTACTTATGTATACTCAATTATATCTGTGAGTTATGAATGTTCTAATTTGCTCATATTTTAAATATGTTATTCTCTTTTTCTTTTTAACATTTGAAAAACGATGATTTGTGTTTATACACCATGGTATGGTTTCCATTCAAGATGAAGAGAGATGTAGTATCCTACTATGTATAGTTGTATTTGTAGGTGGCTACTCCAGCCACCCTCCTCTTCTATTTACATAACCCTACCAGTGCTGCCACTCTGTGAGCAGCTGGTGTACTACTCACTGTGACCTAGATTCAAATGTAGGGCAAAAGGATGTCATGTGACTTCCATCTTGTATCCTCTCAGTCTCACACAGGAATAAACATCTCCAGCATAATCTAAAAACATCTGCCAGTCTTTGGGTAACTTTAGAAGAGAGCAGCCCTCAAAATTAAGCGGATTTAAAATGGTCAACAATAAATAGTCAAAATACTGTCCAAATCATTCCCTACACGTACACTTGTCAATAAGAATAATAGCACTTATCCAGGAGTTTTTAGTGGTTTTAACTAGACAAGGAGCAGGTTATCTGTTAAGCCACAGACCTATACCTCTGGGTGGGACACGCGGGCGAGCGCCGTGTTTGTTCAACGATTTCATCATCTCGGCTATGCTTGAGTGCGTTTCGCGGATAGAGTGCTATTTTCCGTTAATTCCGCTAGGGGCGATAGTTCCAGTTTTGGCCACCAGGAGTATAGGGTTTGTTTTAGGGTCAGATGGCATGTAGAATAGGCGAGGTTCTATTAGTAATGACATGGACAGTGTATCTCCGTAGAGGTTGTATGTCCATGATATAAAGAACGTGACAGCAGCTAGACAAATGTATGAAAAAAATATATTTACACATAGACTTCTGTCACTTTTTCAACCTAGACTTATGAAATGACACTTGGTGCACATAATGAAAAACTTGCATTCTGTATTATTGTAATATAATCTCATTCTAACATAGTTCCTAGTCAATTCGGTGAAAATATTTCACCCATATCACGTCCGTGATGGCTATTACCATGTGATAGGCGAACCACCGGTGTCCAGAAAATATGCAGTCTTTTAAACATACATTTTGTCATTGAGAATACATTGTAATATATATAAATTCTACTCTTCTTTGCACATTTTATCATAGATCAATTGAAACAAGAATTTCCATCTCCAACATGATGTGGCTAAACAAATTTTTTTGAAAAATTCACTAACACATTGAAAATACCCCCAACCCTTGCAGTAGTGGCCATCTTGGGAAGGCATCAATCTCCTCTTTTTTTCAAACCACAAAATTTCGCGAAATACTTGTCGGCTTTTCAAGAAAATGGATTCTACAGAATCACAAACTCCAAGTTATCACTATTAACACAGAAAATCATGTCCGGGATGGAAAAATAATGCTAGCATAGATGAAATCTGGACTACTCACACTAGCTGGATGTCTCCTCGAGCCGCTGGACCACTGGAGTGGAGGCGCATGCCCAGTTAAAAGGGATAACATCCGGTTCTTGTGATTGGCTTTCCTGCTTTCGATTGATCTCTCGGACGTGATAAATATCACGGATGTGATTCCTTCAAAATTACTTTCCCTGTTCTCGCATAGTGCAGGCACTAAGGAAGCATTTTATTACTCTTACACTACAGACCCTATGGCCACAGTATTCAGTAAGTTTTGTACCAAGTTAGCACCAATATGGAGAAGTGGAGAGTGCTAAATGCAACTCGTCACATCCGCGATATCATTTGTGTAAAATCGATTTGGCTGGGGAAAAAAAACTGTTGCAGTTGGCCTAAAATCATATACATATATCAAAAATTGATGTGAGTTTTCAGTGCATGTTTGGGAAGTATACCATTAAGATATATTTTCATCATTCTATGCCAAATATAACCTATTGCATTTGCTGAAAAAGCACACTTTTCATTGAAATACACCTAAAAATTTTGCGGAGCCTGGGAAATAAGCGAAAATACTACTAAACAACAGCCAATAAACATGAGTTCAGGAAATAAATCAATTAGGGAATATATCTTAATAGTTTCCACCAAAGAAATAGTGCTAAACTTTAAAAATATCAAAAGGACATGCACTTTTTTTTACTAATTCCTGACTTTGAAAGTCCACAGAATGCAGATAGACCAATAAAAGTAATGATTTTCTGAAAGGGTAGGGTGTTTTCTTTGCACAGAAAAAAATTGTTTTTTTTAATTCATTTATAATGAAATGATAGCCCATCAACCCCCAAACAGTATGATTTTCACCAAAAGTACATTTTCTGGTGGAATGACCCATATATATATAGTCAAGTACATATACCTTGACATCGTGGGTACCCCTATGTGCTGGTTGGTTGTAGTGGTTCGGTATTTCTTTCTTGCTTTCATGTTTCGTTATGCAGTTTAAGTGTTCTCGTATTCTTTCCTTTATTTTTCTTTATGTTTGGCCCACATACTGGGTGTTGCATTTGGTTTGGTTTGGTTGGGTAGCTGAACGTCCAATTTGTTCAATTAGACTTACTTTGGATTGGACCGAATCTATGAGATGAATGAAGGTAGAAATCCCACCCCTACACATTTACCAAGGTGTGAGTTCTTTTACTTTCCATGGTATGACATGACACGTTATGAGGAGGATTGGCCTTTGATATAGCAGTAAATCTACCACTGCTGCGGGTGAAGGAGAAAAGTGGCTGCAGTGGGACTTGAATCAACAAAGTCCAGTGCTCTTTACCACTGAGCGAACTCCCCACCCTGGTCGCTTTTGTTATGCTTGCGTCCAAGCATATCCGGTCTGCACCACAAGGAGGCACAGTGACCAAGAGGATGAACAGATTGGTAATTGCTGTCCACCCCAGCAGACCACTGCTATGCAGGTTGCTATGCTGGTTGCTATGTGTAACGTCATGACTTTTTTTTAAAGGTGGCGCCCACGTCATGGTTAGCGCTTTTTAATTATGTGTATTTTTGAAGTGCAACTTGTCATATCGTTTCTATAATTGTGACTGAAATGTAAGTTTTTGCAATTAAGATGATTTCTCAAGTGTACATCTACGATAAATGGTGTTTTGCCGATACATCATCGGTACACTCGAAGCGGCAGCCATCTTGACTTTCATTTTTCTAGTTACGTGATCATGTACTCTGTATGCCACATTGGTGTCGTACGGATATAAATATGACATCTGCAGGAGCGAGCAGTATCTGTAGGATATATTGCCACAGGTATAAAATGAATAATAATAATTTATTCACATATACAATTAAAAAACTTGGGGACGTATGACCAAGCCTCCATTTGCCCAAATTGTGTTGCCTTGTCCATTTGAGCCCTGTCACACAAGAGAGTATAATGTAACGACAAACTTAGTGATATTTTATGCAGTGTTATAATCACCCTTTCGTCCCTCTCTTGCTTTTATTATGGGATCTATTTAGAAGTCCCTTTCACGAAAGTCCATCTTTGGTGTTTTTTAAAGATTTAAGGTCGGTTTTGTAACTTGGTTTTGTTTTTAGGAATAAGAGGCCTCTACCTTTCCCGCCACCTCCCTCTACAATATACGTTTTTAGCATTGAAATAATTTCATGCTAAGCAATTGTATATCCATCAGTTATTTCGTTGAGCCTCAGGTATAAAACCTGAAATGAACTAACAACAGGGATGCCAGTGGAGTCTCAGAAAAAAACCCTGAAATGTTAACTCTCTATTTGACTGCCATTTTTACCTTTAATATGATGATCCTTTCACAAATCTGAAATCTGTAGTGAGAAATTTGTTTTTTTTCTATATATATGTAAATACTTACAAGACCTCAGTAAGTCTACTACAGATATGATCACCCTCATGCCACCACCACCAGCCTCCTGAGATTACAAGCAGTTCAAGTTTCATTATGCTCCAGTTTCCAAACATAGTTCTTAGTTCAGGGGTTTCAGTTAACCTATAGCAGTCCACTATAGCGCCACTGAGTTCTCAGGGGAATTCCCCTGACTCTGCAAGGCCCTTGGACGCACACGGTACCACTGGGTACAGCCCGACACCAGCCACCAGGCATGGCTCCCACCACTGGCCGCCTATATAGATCGAGGTCTGAGAGTCTGCTGCAATGAAGGTAGAAGAACTGCTGTAAATCAACTACATGTTGCCAGTAAGCTAAACAAGCTCGATGAGAGAAGGGAAGCTCAGTTGTCAATGCTAGCATACGACAGGTCTCGTAAGGACTGTTACACTACCAATGGTAATAGAAACATGAGACTGTTCGACGCTCATGTCCTTAAAGCAGCAAACCAGATTTATACCAGCCAGTATCTAAGATCTGTAGAATACAACTCTAGTATCATATGGAACAACTTACAACCTGAACACCGCTTGGTCAGCACAAAAGAAAATTTTAAACTATTACAAAAACACAAGCTCAATGAGCTCCGAGCTCAGTACTCATGATATGTACAATGTTCATTCCCTACCAGCTTGTAATATTTACTTAATAGTGAACCAGGGTGTGTTTAATGTTTAATATCGTTGCCCTATATATGTGCTAATATATTATTTAGATATGATAAATCTTATTATATGTTATGAGCCTCAGGAGGGATGGTTTAATCCCATGCCAAAATGTTTGAATTCCACTGTTGTTGAAGTTGCACTTTATTATTTGTTTTCTTTGTTTGTCACTAGCATTGCCATTGCCACTGTAAACCTATAAGTTAGGTAACGGCAGAAAACCAATGTTAACTGGAGCCGTTGGAAGATGGGTGGTTATGTCCGCCCAAACGTTTCACTCCAGTATAAATAAAAATCCTAAAAAAAAAAAAAAAATAGATACTCTACATTTCACAAGAATGAATTGTTATGTTTTAGAAAAATACCTGAAAACCTGAGATTCCCTGAGAACTGGCATCCCTGTAACAAAGAACAGGAACAACGCGTTACTTGTTAATGTTTTCGCTTTTTTTATTTTCTTGCAAGACCATATCAAAGCTTTGAGAAGCTGACCTTAAAATATTGGTAAAAGAAATGATTCCTATATTGACACTATTTTCACACAGCATAATCTGTGCATCTATACACCTAAATTGTTAGTGACTGCCAGTGCAACTTAAGCTGTTTAGAACTTCCTGGTCATAAAAAGTGTAGTTATCTTGTCAGCGTGGTACTTACATTCCACTTTTGTAGAGACTGCGTCATATGTCCCTTACAACCACTCTAAATAGTAAAAATTAAAAAAAACGCATTTTGTACAAAAAAACGGGGATAGGAAATGAAAATAACCCAAACTAATAACATGATTTGGCAACATAAATGGACTAAGTCTTGTTGCTTCGATTATCATAGATAATAAACCGATGCATTTTGTACAGGGGATGCACCATTCGTTTGAACACTGCTTCTCAGTACATTGGCTACCATAGTTCCCAGTTCACCAGGGTATCATTCTGTGCAAACTGTTCTTTCACATAAAGGAAAAAATATGGAAAAAGGAAAAATAAGTTCTGGATATTGCCATCTAGAGCAAAAATTGTATAGAAGGTATCGGCTAACGTTAAACCACACGGAGCCGCTTTCACCAACATGGCCGACATGTTTCAAGCAATAAATTGAATACTCCTAAATTGATTTTCTCTAGCATGCATGCCATATACATGTGTATAACTATGATGCCCCTCTAAACCATTTTCTTATATACAATCACATGTGGGGTGCTCAACAGGGAGCAATACAAGTAGGAGTGGGAACAGATATTTCCTTTCACCATATTTTGTTACACGAAATCAAATTTAAGACTACCTGGCTGGCATTCCATTGAAAGGCCTTTGCTTCCCATAAACTGAAGCAATTAACATAACATTTTGTTAGCCAATATTTTAATCAGAACTCGGTTCGTACTGTAGACATTTCAGTGACAGAATTGGAATCATATTTTGTCCAGTACTATATTTAGGGTCACTTTGGGACAGCAAGTCTTCTCAACCCCGAGTAAAGCAGTTCAGTAAACAAACCCCAACAAATCCCCCATCACTTGGAAAATTGATCAAGTTATAGTACTTAACCGTCTTGCTCGGGTCTTATATGTATACATACATATTTAGTACTCAACATATCAGTGGTATTCTGAACTTATTACCACTCGCTTAAGAAATTACTGTAGCCACCCTCAAGTCAACTTGTGATGTGTCACATATACTTAATGTAACAATGTGTAATATTTGTTTTCTTATAGTCGTTAGAGGATTCTCAGAATAAATATCAAAGAAAAATCTTTCTTGTACACACAAGAATATTATGGGCAGTATGAGAAGAGACAGATAACGTACAAATTCTCTTTTATATAAATCTCCAGTTCCTGGAAATGCTCCATATTTATCATACAGTAATACAACACATTGGCAACACTCTTCCCAGTCTCTCTCAATTCAAACCAAGGCCCTACCCCACTATGGTACAGGAAGGGTGTGGAATTCACTACACATTATATCACCAAAAGGAAACCACCAACTCTGCTCCATTCGCTACAAAAGCAAGCGACAAAATAGCTTCCTCCATGGACATTCCGATGCATTTGTTCACTTTTTTTGTTTTTAATTTTCTTTTTAGATTTTTTTTCAAATTTTTTGTTTTGTATTTAGACAACGAAATCAGTAACATTTTGAATGTGAATTTTCCTAAAAATCCACATAAAGAAAGCTACTATTGAAGTGGATGAACGTGACTTGTTTCAAGGTTCTGGTGTTCCAATAACATCAGACAATTTCACCCTAGTGATTTTGTAAATTTATAGAAAACATCTTTCATTTCTTGGGAGTATAGAAGCACGTTAAATGAAACACTTAACACATTTCTTGAAATAGCTAGATCAAAAGAGTGAGGTGCTATTATATGGTAACCAGTATCATTCATGGAATAATTCACTTGCTAGGATGTTGTAACTGTGACTCGATCCTCAAAATGTTATGTCTAGGTTAGAAAGATAGTTATAGTATGTTTTACATGCCAGCATGATGTAGTTAAAATAGGGTGTTCTGTATATATCCTCAAAAAAGAGGACCAGGTGGGAAAGTGGACACTTTACTGGCATACGCATTGGCATGTACAAAGGGATGGCCACTTCCCTAAGCTGATACAAACCTAGATCCCCAAATTAAAATGAAATTCTTTTACTAGACTCTAGTTCATGTTACGAAATATTTACAAGCTTACACAACATAGCTAATCCATATTTCCATTTGCCTGCCAGTGAACCTAGCTTACAAAAAGAGTGGCCCACTAAGGCTGCCTTTGTTTAAAAAAAAGAGAAGACTGCAAATAATATCAATTATAACCATACACCTCAGTCTGTTCAACCGTCCTTTGGCCACAACACATTTAGCAATGAAAAGGCCATTCTCTCTCATTAAAACATTGAACTTTAATCTTGACATTTTGCACTGGGCTTGGCATTGCTAGTATCAGAGACTCATAATCGCTAGAAGAAATTTGAAAAAGCATCATTTCCAATTCCTTATTAAAGAATGTGGTATGGTTGGGCTAGATTGGTGGAAGTTCAGGGAAAAAATCAACACAATTTTCATTACGGATCCTAATGCATGTATGAGATTTAAACTGAACAACAAAAATAAGATATTAGCATCGTATGAAATTCACTCTTGAATCCCTTTGATAACTATCTTATCAACAAGAACATGCTTCTAATTTAATCACAAATGACTCAAGACCAGGCTTTATTTGTGTTGCCCATATTTCCAAAGGTGGCTTATCAACTAAGTCAGGTAACACCCTGGTTTATTAACTTGTCGAGGTCTATAGTTATAATACAGTTTACACAATCAGACAAAATGGTATATATATTCATATATATATATATATAATATATTATTCCGTAACTAAATGAGTTGCCGTCTATGTCACAGGCATCGCATTATTAAGTCATCGAAAATACTCAACACTTCAGCTGTGTCTAGGGCCAGTAATTTATCTCCTATGCAGGACTCCTTCATGTAGCTTATGTACCATTCAGCGTAATTTGACGTATTTGAGTGGTAGAAAGGGGGTGACCTTGGGCCACATGTTGTTGTCCTCATTGAAAAAAATAATCCAGATGAGGAGAGCTCAAACAAGGAGACCCAAATCTACTTGCCGCGTTACATCAATCAAGGAAAGTGATCCACATCTACCCAGGCCATGTCACATAAGGAAGGATACCCATATTTACTCGCCCGATGTTATTTCAACCAGGTAAGAGGTCTGAATCTACCAGCATCACATAAGGAGAGAGACCCATATTAGTGTCCCATCCTGTCAACTAAGGAGAGAAACCTTGATCTACCTGCATCATATCATGTCAGCCTGCATCACTTCGCGCAAGGAGAGACCCGAATCTACCCATGTCACCAAGGAGGGAGATCTAAACCTACCAGCGTCACGTCATGCATGGAGACCCGAATCTACCCACATCATGTGTCAAACAAGGAGACCCAAATTTGCCCACGCTAGGTGGGCATATGTAGTCATATTTAATTTCCAAGGAGCAATCTCAAGTTTCTATGGGTGCTTTTGTGTGTGTGTGTGTGTGTTGTTGTTTTTTTTCATCATTTCAGAATGAGTCCATTTATAAGATCAAAGTGGACACCAGACACAAGAAAAGGGTGATGAATGGGAAGGACACTGGGTAGACGGCCGTACACAAGTCGCCAACTCAGGCATTTCTTTTTATCATTTTCCTGGGGAGGAACGAGCAAAACAAAGGAAAAATTACAAAAAGAGAGAAAATGTGCAACTAACAAGAACAGTATGACGCCACCATTATCGTCAATATCAATAACGGCACAAAATCTTCGACTTTGGCCACCTTCCCCCCTCATTCTATTCGGGGTCAACAATCACTTCCTTCATCGTGGTGGGATTAATCCTCGCCTGCCAGTGAACAGACACTTTTTACAACTCCTCCTAGAACAGCATAAGCCAAGCGGAGCAGTGACCATCATTGGGTGTTACTACCAAACCTCATGAGGCTGCATCCATGTCTTCCCTGTTCACCGTGTTACGGAGACCCGGCAGCACAATCCACAGACCTTTCCACACCTTTTTTCTCTCTCTGTATCTTGTGAACATGTTTTGATCAGGAAACAATATGAACGAAGTCAAAATCTAAAACCAGTTGGCATGGTGTCGGCTTTGGCTGAGGGATGCTACTCAGTGGGTGTGACGTCAGCTGATCCGTCGTCTGACCTCACACCCATCCCCTCATGACGTAACACTGTGATGTGACATCATGGTCTGTACACAAAAATCCTCTCCCCCTATTCCTGTGTATTCGTCCTTACATTTGTCATTGTTTCCATATTTGACAAGTCTTAAAATAGGAATACAGCTGAATAATAGCAGTCCGCGACAGCCAAAGCTCAAAGTCTGGCTGGAGTAGCTGTAGTAGTACATTGTAGTAGTAGAAGTAGTTGTGATGGTGGTAGACTGAGCTGTTGTTGTTGTTGTAGTGGTAGTTGTAGGAGTCTTACATGACGCCTTCGTCTCATTTACCCTGTGTAAGGACTGACGTAGGTCATTGGGAAGTAGCCTCGACACACTTTGTTATCTCGTACTATCTCGCCAGTCCACCAGTTGGGGTCCTTCTTCTCCACCACTGTGATAATCTCCCCGCGCCGGAACTCCAGCTCCTCCTGGTCCTGCGGCGTGAAGTCATAGTTGGCTACGACCTTCGGCTGAAAAACACCAACACCGACAAATATGAAGTCAAGAAACGAGCAGCGACTAGAACAGGCAGTAACAGGGGCCTGCAGCAGGGAGGGGCATGCAATACTGAGTGAGGGTGTGATGGGGCGCAGGCAGGTGCACGTTATGTATATTTATGTATACAAGTGTGTGTATGTGTGTTTATCCTACCCCTAATATAAAATCTCATAGGCTTAACATTGGGTTTCCGTATGCCACGCTGACTGGCATACGGAGTTTTATATGCCACTAGTGGCATACAGCATAGTTATCACGTAATATTCCAAAATCGAGGAGATAGGGTAGGATAAAATCAAAACCTGATTCGTTTTAATCTTGGTCACCGCATTCCACTCCTGAAGTTTTGGCTCCGGACTTCACTCGGCTTCGCCTCATGAAGTCACTTTGCCAAACTCCAGTCGTGGAATACGGTGGCCAAGATTAAACCTCATCCAGTTTTACGATAGTATATATATTATACGTATACATACACATACATATTGCAGGGTTAGAAGTGGTCTCAGGCATACAGCAGATAATACCTTCAGATAATTTCCCTGCAAAGGCGTAAAACCGCCCATAACCTGTTGACAAATGATCCAAACCATGAGAGTCGCGTAAACTTAGTAACAATGTTAAATCCCGTATAATCATGGTTATTTCTTTCTTAAATATCAACCTCACTGCACTTTCAGGAGGACGTCTTAAACCAATTAGACTGATATGGAAAACTACCATTAAAGCTCTAAATCCAGTCGCACACTCTGTGTTGTCATAATGCCCTGACAGCAGATCGCATTCACAGAATTTACAGTTTGTGTTGACCCAGCAGGCCCATTCGTCCACTCCACATGTTGGGGAACACATCTATAACTAGAAGACGATTTCCCTTACCACTATCACTATTACTTTAAACTGTGGTTTTGATAGTGTATACAATATGGGATGTCCATTCTTAACTGCCCCACTCCACCCACATGATTATTTCAGCATTTAGTTCAATGGCGGCAGAAGAAAGAAATCCTGTACAGGTATATATCCGAGTGGTTTAATTCATAACCCCCAAACTTGGAAAACAAACAGAAAAGACTTATGGACGATTTTTAAATCCCAGGCGGACTATATACTTAAATTCACTGTCCATTCACAGGTTTATATCTGCTACTGTAATCGGTAAAATAAGTGCAAGAGATATTGACACTTATGAGCACTATCATATAGGTACATTACATTTGTGTTCTTAAAGTCTAGGTCTTGGATAAGTTTATAACTCCTTCTCCGCTCCCACCTCTATATTTTCTCCAGTTGAGAACATTATGGTATGATAAATAGCATAGAGTTTAAAGGCGAAAGCCAACGAACTGAGAGATATAGTACTCTAATAAGAAAACTACATTGAGCGGGTTGGTTAAGCACTTTCACACTGCACTGGTACACACAGTAGACTCTTCCGATAAAATTTCGTCTAAAAAACTTTAATAATCAAGCTTTACTCATACCCCCAGTAATAAATACTTGATTGAGCAACATTGGCATTCCTTTTTCCAATGTTATTCAATATGTATATATCATATAAACTTAGCCGCCGGAGGGACTACTTCGTTAGATCTACAGAGAAGAAACGACTACAGCATGCAGATGAAGGTGTAATAAGAATAAAACTAGTCTACTCAGTAGGACTATACGGAAAACAAAAATAAGAGTTTGGGGTTAAGAATTTCCTAGATTTCTCTACATGATACAACGTTCAGACCTGCGACATTTTGGACTTTACTTTATAATTGAACTTATTATTTCTATGTACATGTACATCATTGGATAAGAAAACTTAAAGCAGTGTATTACAAATTGTGTTTTAATGGAGTTATTAACAAATAAGTCAATATAATGCTCGAGAGCATTATTACTAGACGTGACATGAAAATACACGCACCAGAAACCAAGAGGAACTACAAAGAACTAAAACTACCACGAGTCTTTAGCCAAGCCTGTGGGAGCTGTACACTATGCAGGGGTAGGATGTAGGGTTTTAACAGTATATACACATACAGAGAACAGGACTGGACAACACTGACATGACACATGCGTATGAAGAGCTACTCTGAGGGTCTGCTCAGAAAAGCGTACCCGTACTTAACTCCATTCTCACCGACTCACAAGACCAGGACACAGGCGGAAGGTTGGGGGTAACTGCGGGACTGATTTACACGGCGTTTTTTCCGGCTCTACTCCTACCTGCTTATCAGCAGCTTTATCACCGATAATTCTATATGTACACGTAGGCCACCGTTCGATAATATACACTATAGTGGCGAAATACACAACCAAAAAAGAAAACGTTTCAAATTCATATAATTTGATAGATTTTAATTTCACATTATAAACTGCTTTAATACCATAATGTATCCGGAAATGTCTGATTATTCCGAGTCCGGTAAAACTTACGCATAAGGTAAGGGCGGGATGGGGTCGGGTTGAGAAGGAATTTTTGTATGAAACACAGTATGACAGGGAATTGAAATCTTATTCATACTGAGATCCTTATCCTAAAACAAGGTTTTCTGATGTTTATGAGCAGGTGGGGGTTGGGGGGGGGGGGGGGGGGGTTGGAAGGAAATAATCATAAGGAGATCCGAATCTTGTGTTCTTAGTAACAATTCTTTGCCCTGAGATAAGGAATTATTTTACCCTCTCCACCGAATCTAACGGACCCCCTCCATATGGTAAGTAGTCCATTTTTCCGCCAAGCATAAATTAAACAAAGAACAGGAACATTTGCTTCTAATTTTTAAATAGAGACTGGGTCTAGGACAGAAAAAAAATGCATCGAGTCTCCTACAACTGCATCTTCTTATATTCACAAGGTATTTTGGGGATTACAGTGATCCAAACGGTATAACTCTCACTGACTGCATCACGAACTATATGGTTCGTAACATAAATCCCGCCCTTCTCATTTTATAAAACATGTGCATATTATGTGTTCCATCTAAAGGGAAACGAAGGTAAGTATCGAAAGTAAGTGAGTTGAGTTTATAATGATTATTGACAATCTCCCCAATTATGGTTTCAATTACAACAGATGTTTTTCTACTACCACCCTACCTGCCATTTCTCTTCATTCTAACTATATTCCACCACTCAACTTAATATTTATCTATTGCCTTAATATAGTCTCTCACTCTAATATTCTTTTCTAGTCTAAGTGAAGTATACCACCCTACCCAATGTCTCCCTGGTCTCACCTCACCACTGGTTTCTGTTTAGTCTTAATAATGACTATCACCCTGTTTGATGTTTGTCTTTAGTCTTAACTGAAGACTACCAAACTACATATCGCTAATTTCTAGTTTTATCAAGTCGACCGCCGTACCTAACATTTAGCTTTAGTATGATACCACCTGGGGATACCAGATAAGTTATGATACATCTAGTGTAAACTGGGCCTTTCTTGCAAACCTCTGAAATTTATTACAGCTTTCTACTTTGGGCGCAATATGAGAGAAAAATGTTTCTAAATGTTTTTGTTTTTTTCTAATATGACATGACATTTAATTCTTGGACTTATCTGTTTCGGAAACACCGTGAAATCCAGTCATCCTCATTAAATATAAGTTGTGAAAAGCTATCCACAAAAAAAACCCTTCCAACATTCACTGTCTTAGCCCTAGTAGGTATTCTTCTGGTTCAATGGAATTAACAGTTAATCAGCGGCTTTGAGGTTGCCGAGGGGTATGGGGGTTGAAATTGGGGAAATGATGCCTTCTCTGCAAGTAAAAAAAGCGACCTTCAAGGGAGGAATCTAATAGTTCTTAAACATAGAAAGAGTCCCGTGGAGTAGAATAAGCCCAGAACTTCTTGGAGAGCAGTCAGTTGACCTGGTGACCTTGTTTTTAGGTCACCCTTCAAGGTCATCAGTCAAGGTCATTACCTTAGAGTCATACATTCCACCTGTCCCGTGGGGCGGAGTCTGAAAACATAGGCACGGGATTAACATTAGGGGGGCACTGAAGCGGTCACATGTTAAAGCACCAGTAGGGACCATCAACCCTCAAAATGGTATTTCAACCAACGCTGGTTATGCTACCATTAAAACGTATTAATGGGACTGTTCCATTAGCCCGTATGTCTATTTCCCTATTAAAATCATACCATTTCAAATAACATTCATGAACAAGAAAATCTACGATTAAAAAAGTACATGATAAAATTCAACTTAATTATCTTTCCCCTGATTAGTACAGATCGGTAAAGTCCAGAAGAACGAAACTGTTAATAAAGGAAGAGACAGGGTGTATTTCATATTAAATATTTACCAATGTTGGTAAAGTTAACAATCTATTCTCTCCCATACTGATTATTTAGTCGCATGTCACTCTATACGTTAATGTATTAAATATATATTCATGAGATCCTGAGTATGGGAACTACAAAGGAGATAGCATGATGCTAGTTCTATGGTTTCTGTTATATGTTATCTGCTTTACTCAAGCACAGATGAATAGGTTATTGGTTATATACAAATTTCCCTTCCACAACTTATGCAGAACGCCATTTTCCCTTAATGCGCTTCTAATTCACTATCATTTTTGTTTTTATCTAATAAAACAATATTCTGGAAGTTCTCTACATTTGCTCCAGGCTAAGTGACTGGAGAATTAAATGCCGGTAGAAAACCCTGAATACTTATTTAAGTCATGGAAATACTAAAATTAAGCACAGGTCTCAGCGAGATTTGGGG
Organism: Alentia gelatinosa; assembly: GCA_950022655.1. Classification (NCBI taxonomy): domain Eukaryota; kingdom Metazoa; phylum Annelida; class Polychaeta; order Phyllodocida; family Polynoidae; genus Alentia; species Alentia gelatinosa. Next base: position 162,428,735 of record OX465579.1, read on the forward strand.
GATTTATTAACTGCCAATATTCCCTACAGGTCATGTCCTATAAGTTGTGTTATCTTAACACTCACTGTATTACACTGTCACAGTGATTATGGATTGTAATCAAATATCCCTACGTAAGGTTTCCGTGACATATAAAGCCGGGTTATCTTATTTTACTTCAATCAAATTCTACCTAAACAATGGTAAACTGAAGTGATTGCTGATAAGAAGTCATACTGATCTTTTAAATGGCGCATCTGCCTCAATAACAATGTCCTACATGACCATGACTAATAAAGTGCCTCGCTCTTTGTTCCCCTTTATCTCTTTGAAATGACATTCAAAGTAAAACGAATGATTGTGAGGACTACGGTAACAGGGTAAATTGTTTTGGTGAGCATGTCACTTTGCGATTCACGGTATCAAAATACAGCCTTTTCAGGGTTTGGGCATTATGACTAACTGGTACCCTGCCATGTCAATTGCATACACGGTCACAGCTACAGATCCACCAGACCTTTCCGAATGCCGCGCATCTGCCGAGCAAATATTTCCACTCCATTCTAACATCATGATGTCTCCAATAGTGACCGAATACACAGAGGGTTATGCGGCTTTCGATCTAATTTTCTATACAAAATTTCAACAAAAAATTGACAAAACGTATAAGGCATTACTATAGCGTGATGCGTAAAACGAAAGAATTGTCACAATTTTCGTAAACTTACACCACATTATATATTAAGCCAGGATTTGGGTGTTTTTTTTTTTTTAAATACAGAATTATGGTTTACTTCCTTTTACCAATTCGTGAACGTGTTAATGTGTAAACTCAGTCTAACCAAATGCTTTAAGAATCCTCGCGTGCCGGTTAGTTCTTCGTGTGTGCCATATGAAAACCAAATTCCAAAGCAGGAAGGGTTACGAGGAGGCTCGCCTTGTGTACAGTGAACGTGAGACCCACACCCATCTTTATCATCAAGGTAAGCAAGCGGTTCACTTTGAGAGCAGGTATAGGAGACAGTTGTTGATGTTAAACTCTAGGAGCGAGAGTTGTTCCCTAACTTTACGCATATGTACTATAGATAAAATGTTCAACCTAGCCTAGAGCTAAGTGCCGTCGTTTAAGTGTAGATCACATCTACGAACCCTGTCTGAGTCTTCCCGTCACCTGCAAGGATATTTTCTTGATACCTGTTGTGTGATTTGTACTTTTTGCTAATAGCTGGCCTGAAATTATGGATATTTCCAAGTTTACACCATACCGTGCATTACGCCTCCCCCTCCTTCCTTTCTAATTCTCACCGAGGCATCCCTTGTTCAAATGCGAAAATGATGACGTATTAAGCCCAACTTTTCCCTCAACTAAAGATTGTATTCAGTAAGTGTTTTCTTTTACCTGTCTGTCAAAATATCCAGGTCCTTGGTTCGATCCCTGAAATTATAGACACCTTAGTTTGACTGTCATTTAGATTTGGATCATTTCTTTCCGATTTTTCTTCTCTTTCCTCCCCACCTTCATTTTTTTCCACGGAGGCCTTTTCCGACCCCCAAACAATTCAACATACAAGATAAATATAAACAATAGCAACCTGCATAGTCTAGCTTCTCCATATTTTCTAAATTTTGAAAACATCATTAATTAATCTGCTTGAAACGGGAAAATTTGAAAGCCGGATCTGCGCATGTGCAAGGAGTATCACACAGAGGCCACGTCACAGTAATGTGAGCATGCGTTTTCAACCTCCGTTTTATATTGAAGAGAATGACATGGCCGGCCTGAACTCCGCATCAAGATACAACAACGGAGTGAAATGTGCTTCAGGGACATTTCCATATCGTGGAGGGATACGGGAAAGGATGTGCGCTTCGATCAGTTAAGAGCGACCGACTTGGCTGTTTCTTCGTCAGAACATGGACTGAATAAACAAATGTAGTGGAAAGCAGCATATACAATGCAAGTGTTGGGTTCTGGAGAAACCCACCAAATATGGTGGCAACAGCAGAGAAATTGTGCGAGATTGGAAACTGGTAGAACTGGTAAAACAAACTCACTGCGTTTTCTTAGATACATATTTCATGGTCCTTGTTTAGGTTAGCACAGCAGTTAGCCACATTTAAAAAAATACTTAATGGAACGAACTGGAAGATTCAATAAATAGTTGGATAGAAAATCATTGTTATTGTTTCGTATTATATTCACAACACCCGTAGAGCTCTTAATAATAGAAAGCTTAAAGCAGCCACACATGAGTAGATTCACTATAACACTATGTTAAATACGGCCCACTTACACTTAAGTTACGTTACAGGTGAATACAGAATAAACAGATGTTACTGTGGAATCTACATGGACGCACTATATTTATACATACAGAAAACGAGAGGATACGAGAAGACATATCTATCTACGAGCTCAATTAAATGGAAATATCCCCCGTTATCCCTTAACAGAAAACTCTACATGAAACAGTTATGTTGCCGGGACATCGCAGGCATAGATCCTTAGAGGGCTGACAATATGTAGTCAGGTGCGCCCCTCCAATAAACTTCATATGCACATGTTATGTGAATTCATAATTAACTCTTTAAAATGTGGGCATTTAGAGTAAGGCACCATTTAATCTAATGGGCATAAGTTACTACTTTTTAGAATTTCAAACTAGAAGACCCTATCATATTTCATGTTGATCGAGTATAAATGAATAAATCGATAAATAATCTGAATATCGCGAATTACATAAACGGGGCAATACAAACTGCCGAAGGATAAAGACCTGATATAAATAGCCAGCGTTTAGCTACTGTAATTTTGCTGAACACTTTAGACAGATGGTTTGTGGTTTTGGTGGGGCTTTAAATTCATTTCAACATATGAAGATGTAAAAAAATAAAGAGATAGCCTAAATTTCAGTGTAAGTTGTTTGACTCTTCGATCACTTCATTTAAAGTTTTTGTATGAGGAGTCCAAGTTCAAATGCATAGATCTACAGTGCGTCCATGCCCTATGGTATTATCTTCTTATACAATCTTTTCTTGAATCCCATTTTCTTTGCTGACAAACAGGTAATATAGAGATGGTCCGTTGGACCTGCCCCCAGCAATGAATACGTACTCGTTCCATGTCTCTAAGGTAGATCGTTTGTGACCGGCTGACGGAAGCTGTCCGGTGGTACTTCACCAACTGATTGAGGGAGTCGAACTTGACGACCCACAGGAAATACTTGCCGGAGCCGTCTCGTAACACCTTAAAATGCTGTACTTGATCGCTGAATCTGCAAAAAGGAAGAAAAAGGCATTATGTGAAATGTCAGCAATGGATAATATAGCGTAGAACCCCAGTTGTGGGACAGCCTTACCAGACAAAGGTTCTAGCATTTTCTTTTTATGTTTTTAGATAGTTTAGCATTTTTAGCGATACCCTATAGAGGTGAGGGTATTACCTGGAGATACCAAGGAATGATTTTAATTCATATCTTTCCGATAACATTAGTTTCCCGAAGGAACTCAAGAAGATCACTCTTTTCAATGTTGAGGAAAAAACTGCTAACTGTTTTGGCATTTCTCAGGAATTCCTCCCTGCATTTCTTTGTCACCTGACAGTGTAGTATCAGATGTTCTACACTCAGAAAAATCTCGCATGTTGAGACTGAGACTTACTTGACTGATAAGGAGAAGTCACCGGGCGTACTTTCACTGGGTCGTATTAGGAATGCGCCATCTTTTTGGACATAGTCTGGCCCTGACCGTTCTAGCAGTAACTTTTCTGCTTCTGCTCGACTGATTTTGCTAACATATCTGTGAAAATATAAACGACAGATCAATCAGTTTTCCCACATACAATATCAATATGAGGGTATTTTATGGACATTTCCCTACACATGATTTTGTCGACCTCTGGCAAACCCCTTCACACCACCAAGAGGAAGAAAGGAACCTGTAAGAGCACAGGAGATCATTTTCCCACATTTCCCTATACACATATTGAAATGATTTCCCTTTTCCCCCGTTTCCTGACAGATACACTCTTTATCAAAATGCCAAAGATCTGTTTAATCTTAAATATAAACTAATGATTCGGTATATATCGTCTTAAAGCTTAAATGAAATATATTCATAACGTTGCATGCAATATCAATCTCATATTTGTTAGGAGAACGACATATGTAAGTCGAAAGCTTTGTGTCTCAATAAAAACAATATATAAAAAGGAGTCCCCTTCCTTCTGTTAGCTCAAAAGTCTTCCCCAGCATTTAGAACATTGAATTCCTTATACTTACGAATGTGGTTTCATTTCTATGTAATTGCTAGGAACATAGCCTTCTTTGCCGTTAAGCTCGGCCTTGTACCAATTTTTGTCTTCATCTGTGCTTAATACCTGGAAATTCATAAATACGTGTTAGGAAGTCAAGTGTTTATTACGGAAAGATTTTAATGTCTTATTTAATAAGCTGACAAACTCAGGTTCACAAAGATATGCCTACAGGCTATAACATTACTTGACATTCCAAAGATGGTATCTTTAAAATGCAATAGTTTTTTTTTGTTAATTTCATATCCGGTTATGTTCCAATTTCTCTACTGAGAAATGGGCATACACTTTCCTTTCGCCTAACTGGCCAAGCTCGCTCTGCGTTAATACTAAATAGTCTCTAAGGGGCAGTCCTAGCAACAATTAATCAGCTAGTCACTTTTGTAACGTCAGCTATAAAGTTTGTTATGGGAACATGGTCTTGAAGCTTCTTCATTCAGATTACCATCTAAGATAGCGACAGTCCAAATCTACCAGTACCCGAATGTTCTGTAAAAACCTTGTTAAAGTATTCGCGCAGAAAATGGATTTCCATTTTACTGGATCACATATTCATCCTGTAGGTTCCGTAGTGTAATGGTTATCTGGTTATTTTCATAGTCTTATGATCTTTATGATCTTTTTTGCTTTCGATTTCACAATCGGTCTTCCAGGCAATAATGAAACGGATAACAGGAACTATGACCCTTGCCATGAACAACAATTATCATGGTGGGTTGATGGTATATACAATGAATGATAACACATAATAGACCTAGCCACGTATTGAACAGATAACACATAATAATAATAATAATAATAATAATAATAATAATAATAATAATAATAATAATAATAATAATAATAATAATAATAATAATAATAATAATAATGACATAAATAATAATATGGCGAACCTTACAACCATTACTCTCCTAATTATATACATTCGAACCAGTGTTACTATATAGATTTTCCCTTGTCATCACACTCATATCAACAGTGATGTGAAAAGAAACCCATTACAACTTTTCAGAAGTTCCATACAAAGTATGAGCTGATCATGATTCGCTATAATACCTAAACCCTAACCCTGTGTACTTTGGTGGATTTATAGGGGTACCCCGTACAGCCTCTCGATCTAATACTAACAGCATTATTACCTGATTTGCCCTTATACGTGTAGAATCATTTTCAACCAGTCAGATTATAACACCCTAAGATCTACCCGCCCTGTATGGAGCAGTGTTACATCATTGTTCTTTACTGTAGTGCATTTTCCCTTTTCCTATTAATTTCCTCTGTTATTTTTTTCTTAAAAACTGTTTTGGAGTTTTCTAATTGTACACTCAATGGTAGCTCATTCCACATCATTATGTCGGCATAGACGCAGGATTTTCGGAACCCTTCACTTCTTGGCCTGGGGAGATACAACATAGTTTTGTTCGCTGATCTATTATTAATTCTTTATCCTACCCCTAATATAAAATCCCATAGGCTTAACATTGAGTTTCCGTATGCCACGCTGACAGGCATACAGAGTTTTATATGCCACTAGTGGCATACAGAATTGTTATTACATAATATTCCAAAATCGAGGAGACGGGGTAGGATAAAATCAAAACCTGATTCGTTTTAATCGTGGCCACCGCATTCCACTCCTGAAGTCTTGGCTCTGGACTTCACTCGGCTTCGCCTCATGAAGTCACTATGCCAAACTCCAGTCGTGGCATAGTGGACAAGATTAAAACTCATCCAGTTTTACGATAATCCCCTTGTGTACTGCCATTATTTTTTTGCAAACACCCAATAAGATGTAGCCTTCTAATTATTCCCATCAATAAAATTTAACGCCTGTTATCCGGACAGGTAACTCCACACTTTTCCAACAAAGCATTGTTATCAATACATTTATTCCCTACATATGCTTCATGCCCCAATGCGATCCTCAGACCTCTATTTATGCTTATGTTCAGTTTTCTTCTAACCAGTTCTATTGAACCCTCTACCAAAAAGGAGCAATGGTCCACGACCGGGAGCAAACATGTTTTTAACACCTTTTTTGCAGTATTATCACTCATATATTTTCTTATCCTCCGGAATAGATAGTTTTTATCATTTATTGCTTTATTAAGTTTTTCCCCATGTTTTTTTAAATTTCAGGTCTTGATCTATTATCGCCCCTAAATATTCATATCCTCACAAAAGTCCAATTTTGTCCCTCCTATCGTTATATATCCCCTTTTATCTGGCTTGATTTTTTAAATTTGCCCATGATATACTAATTTGGTCTTCTTCACATTAATGCTTAGTCTGTTGGCAGTATACCAATTGGACAGTCTATCGCAAGCAGCTTGCATATTTGACTCTGCTAGTCAGTACCCTGTTTGTAGACAGCACAACCAAATCATCCGCATACATTAGACACTTAGAATTATTTATGCAGTTTGGTAAGTCGTTGATATACACCAGGAACAGCGTATGAACAGTCTAATCGTATGAACAGCTGAAGTAATTTCAAAATACCAAATTAATCAGTTTTGCGACCACCTCATTAATCATTAAATATAAAGTGTTGATTTATATTCAGTGCAATCTAGGGGGATGTAAAGGAAAGCCCAGATGTCCAGGGGTGAGTCATGGTATCCCACTTTTATAATATATTGGATTGTACTTGTAATTAAGCCCTTGGGTGATAACCGAGAACTTGGCGAGGAGTAATTATTCCCAAGACAATTTTCTGCAGCAGGCAAATGGTGCTATGGAAAAGTTGTCACTGGAAGAAATCGGAGTTATGTTGTCTTCTTTTTTCTTTTTCGGGGGGGGGGGGGGGGGGTTGAAAAGCAAGTTCAACGTCTATCATTTAACGCCAAGTTTCCTTGGGTGAACGGCCTAGGTGTCTTTTGGTGGGGTAAGAACCGTCATTCAACTTTAATAATAATTTATAATAAAAACACAACAAATAAATTCATTTTGTAACATCGCACTTTCTCTGCAATTTGTCTGCAATTGGAAATGTCTGAGACTCACTTAGTTTTTGTGAAAGTTACAGGGCATATACTACGCAAGGTACTTTCTTATCGAGGTTGCCTTTTTATGACTAGGTAAAATTAAATGTCAAGTCACTTTGACACAACAGCTTTTGATATCATCTTGTCACGACAAACGGTATTAGCTCACTTCCGTCACACGTAGAAAACCAACAACCCAACACACACAGGTATATAATTACCTTTGTGTGAGCCATGACACACTGGTGAATAATCGCTTCTAGGAATTACTCCGTGCCATAATAATTAGCCCATTACCTTGATATCAAACTGCTGAGATGTGACTTAATTTTGCAAGGCTAGATATTGGACGAGGCTAGATCCTGAGCTTTGCCTTAGGCCAATCAGAACGCATAATGCCATCGGGTTGGTGAGGCGTTGTCTATATCGTTGCCAGGGCATCGAACGTGGGTTGACAAGTGTCAACAACTTTATCTCTTGCCTTGAAAAGTGATGTCCAAAAGGCTTTGAATATCAGTGTAAAAGTGCTTTCATCTGTGAGAATCTTCAGGGTGCAAAGGGTTAATTAGGCTAGAAAGTTAGCCTTAACTGGGGCGCAGTAACCAATTCAAAGTGAGTTGATTTTGAACTTTCAGACAGTAAAAAGTATCTAAGACCCTGGGGTTATGTCTGTAGTGTGATTGGAAAAATAAACTGTTTTTCCAATGTATGAGTCTAATATAATGGGGGGTAATACTGCTCAATGTAGGGGTTTTAATAAAGTTTTCAAAGTGTATTGAAAATTTATCAAAGGGGCATGGTACCAAGGGGCTCTAAGGTGGTCATCTGTGGATATGAAAGTGAGTCGTTACCAACCACTTCTGACACTTCGATTATGAGAAGAAAAAAATAAACATGGCTATATGGTGTCATCAGTGGATAACCGGACGAGTCCTTAGTGTTTTAGTTAGGCTAGTAGATATTGCCCTAAGCTCAACACTACTGGCAGAATTTAGTGTCATGCCAGTGGACGCTCATACATGAGTAGACACAATGTGGGCTGCTGCAGGATACAATATGTTGGGCAAACCAAAATGGAATTGAAAAAGCGCTTTGTGTAGCACTTTGCCAACATCCAGAGGGCCAAAATAGAACTCAGTGAAGTGGCCGGACACTTCACTTCTAATGGCCACCAGAAGGAAAACGATGTAGCCATCTATATCGTGGACTTTGCACATGCCCACCCGGACTCAACAAAGGTCACTTCCCTTCGCAACTTCTTAAGAGTTTAACTGGATTCAAAGGCTACACACTAATGCCCCCTTAGGGCTGAATCTGAGCGATCCCCTAAAACACTAACGACTCATCCAGTTACCCATTAATTTTACAAGGCTAAATTTCAATTATCTTCAAAATTATAAATATCAGGGTAGGGCTTTACTAACTATTTACACGCGTAATATTCACTCCTATCCTTCTTGGTTGCGTATTTTTGGAAGCACATTAGACATTAGAAGAACAATATGAACAATATTGCACTATACACAAGACAGTCATTTGTGCAGACTAGAGTAGGTTGAGTGGTCTGCATCTTGAATCAGATTTATTCCCCATTTGATATTATTTCATTCCTACATCGGATTTACTCCAATAATAATTCATCATATATGTAATGTTCCTTATAAATGAAATTGATGCATCTTGATCCGCTTCTAAGATATCTGGTTTTATTGTTCAGGTGTTATTACCCCGTGCTATGATGTTCTTCATGTGGTCTCCTCTCCCAGACTTACCTTTAAAATAGAACCTTTAGGAAAACTTAATTCATCGTCAGCCGTTGCCTGAAAGTCATGCCTGGCCTCCGCCTCCATGGTCCTCGGGACTCAGACTGAAAATAACAAAACGTTATCTTGTTAACTTATTTAATTCAAGGGAAAATAGAATCAAAGAAATTACGAGTATTGTTATTCATACAAATAATTGCCAATTCGTGTTTCACACATAAAATGCATACGGGAATATACTTAACAGAATATTTGAAACGGGAAAATAATTGAAACGAAAATAATAGCAGAACAACACTCCTATAAAATAACTTCAACTAAAGACTTGGGAGTGGCAAGGTCTGTCTATATGATGGCAGATGAGCTTGAGGTCGTTTTCAAGGTACGTCACACATTCGCTCTTGTTCTAGCAACTCTAGGACCGGCCCCCCTAATGCGACGCGATTGGATTTGCTCAATGCAATGCGATCGTCGCAAGTCAATAAAAAGGTAATAGACGGCCGATGAGGGTAATAAAAAACGGCCGCGTCCATCGCATTGCACACATTCGCCCCAGTGGGGCCAAGCTTGTGCGCGTGTGCGATGCAACGGATCCGTCGCATCGCACATGTTGAGATGTTCATGATTTGTTAATTTTGCGATGGAATACGTAGCATAGGTATGGAGTACTATCGTAGAACTAGATGAGTTTTAATCTTGGCCACCGTATGCCACGACTGGAGTTTGGCATAGTGATTTCACGAGGCGAAGCCGAGTGAAGTCCGGAGCCAAAACTCCAGGAGTGGAATGCGGTAGCCACGATTAAAACGAATTAGGTTTCGATTTTATCCTACCCCACCTCCTCGATTTTGGAATATTACGTGATAACAATTCTGTATGCCACTAGTGGCATATAAAACTCTGTATGCCAGTCAGCGTGGCATACGGAAACTCAATATTAAGCCTATGGGATTTTATATTAGGGGTAGGATAGAAATGAGCTCAGATATGGAATACAAATGCCCAGGTTTATTGTATAGTGTATGGATGTCATGATGATCGCCTGAAAAAAACTCAAAATATGGTGATGTGAACTTTAAGAACGAAAAAAAAATACACCTCGGTCATTGGTAGGCCTCCTTGTAGACCTAACTTAAACTACTAGCTAGTTATACGTGCACATGATATCAATTACTAAAATCAAAATCATAAGCATAATGTCATATGAACATTAAAGGAATGCCAGATCTACAATAAATAAAGGAAAAGAACTTTTCATTTTCACTCGATATTCAATATGAAGGATACTGATGGCCCTTCAAACAATGCGACGATCCCGTCGCATCAATGGGGCATACTCGTGAACTTTCTTTCGATTGGGTGCAATGGATTCACCGTAGGAGAGGCAATAAATTCTGCCGATGGGGTGTCGATAGTCCCATAAAACATGTACGACGATCGCGTCGCACCAGTGGGGCCAGGCCTTTATGTGTCATTTGTTTAGTCCTGGGCATTCGGCAAGTGGGTTTCTTGAATGAGTGGAAATGGTACCTAACCATGACTCAAAAGGTTACTACTAAATATAGCATTGAAACCTTTGTATGAATATATACGTTTATTTACTTACCCCATAATATGAGTTCATCCTTAATAAAAACACAATGTATTGGTAATGTATCTAAACCTTTTTAAGATGTTAATGTTAATGTTGCAATGTCTGTTCTAAGAGACATCCCTGTGACTTAATCCTGGTGTAGAAATTGGTCCACGATAATATCGAAATTTGATTTTGTTCCGCTTCTCAAGAAACCGCTGAGAAAGGTGAGATGCGTTGGCGGTGAAGCCTCAGGCCATACTGCACGTTGATACCACCCTTGCACTTCACATTGATCACCGATTACAGCATTCCTTCCAGGCCTATTTCAAGGTTTATATCACAAAATCCCGTTGCGAATTGACGTGCAATTTGTCTGTAAGTGAGCACCGTATCTTCTTCAAAGGTCACTGGACGACGATGATGAAAAATAGAGGAGGTAAAATGAGATTGGAGCGCTGCGTGGAATCTTAATAAACAGTAATCCCGATGGAGAATCGTTCAGTGCCCCGAAAACTGTACACGGAAGTAGTGGCCAGTATGCGCTTCTATAAATACATGTACGGTATGTGTACACGCCGACTGCCGTGGTCCGAGTGCACGTTGGAGAGAGCAGCAAGCTGACGGCATGGGTAAGGGGACTGGTGATTCGTGTTCTCCCACTGGACCGTGTCTACCCAGGGTGTGTACCTACACTTCCATAAGACTGGACTGACAACTGGAGTGTGACGGTAGTGTGACGCTAGTGTAACGCCCCACCTAACAGGTGTATACAGAGGGACGTGACAGTGCGCCGTCAGTGAGGTCCCGGTATGGACACACATTTGGGTTTATTCATTATCCTCAAATGTATTATGTACCACGTGTACGTGTCTATAGCGCCCTCCAAGGGCAGACCTCGGACACCGCCATCTTAACAGCCAGGGTTTCTTAATGTGAGAAACTGTTAGGCAAAGTCAAATGGGCTGGAGTGAGTGTGTCAATAGGATGTACTTCTATTGGCCATTAATTAAGAGTTATTTTCCTGTTATTCCTTACGCACTCGGTGTGTAGGTTTTACTTCCTTGTTTTGGATCATGACTTTGTCAATGTGGCATTTCTAAAAATGTTGTTTTCCAGTTCTACATTTATAAAACTTTTTTATATTTAAGATACGTGGCGAAATACAATTGTCTCCAACCGATGCTACCTCGAAATGACAATTACTCGTCAGATCCAAACTCGTCAGATAAAAAAAAACAACAACAAAGAACAACTTTATAAAACTTTACTGTTGAACTACTGAACTAGAATTATAATGGTGTTTAGTACCCCAAACCTACAAGGGCTAAATCCAAGTCATGCTTCGAGTATACACAAGAGTAAAACGATTTTAGAATTGTGTTAACCTCGTTGTTATGACGCGAACAAGCCCACTCCCTTCCTCGAGTGCAGCACTTATATAAAGCTGTGGGTGATACCAAAATTCATGCGGGTTTCGCTGATTTTTGTGTTATCGAGGTAGGCGGAAAAACACGACCAGGAAGTGGATCTCCAGAACGCTGTGACGTGAAAATGTCATGGTCTTCCTGTGATGTCATTGGAATACACGTTAATAAGAGATTTATCTTCTTTTCTATATCATCTTTGGGCACAGTAAATAACCATACCTTATTAGGTAACGGATATAAATATGACTGTTATCCGGCGACATCGATCAACTAACTAAGTTGTTCTGAATACTTGGCACTGCCAAACTGCAACATCTACAACACATTCTAATGTTATCTCAAAATCATTTTTGTATTGTCTTTTCATTATCTACTAACTCTTAGTTTTGTTGTTGATATCACAACCTTATCAGCAGTGAGTTATGGGCGTGTGCCTGTTAACACACTCTGCAGTATAGGTGTACCATGGTTAAAGTAGGTATAACTGTTTTTTCCCGTTTGTTTATTTACTCGGTTGCCTGAGTAAGTGGAGAGGCCATTACGCAGAGAAGGGGAAACCCTTAATTGTTGTCCTCAATAAATTGCGAGTGATCACTCTCAAAAGTTTATTGCCTATATTCCCGTCTGTATGAAAATGGCCAAATACAGACTGGCTGTGTCCACGGACTTAGTTGCATACAAGTCCATGGAGCGACCAACTGGTTCCAGTTATACTTCATCCACCATTGGATGGATCTACATCTCACATTTCACAATACCATTGACTGGATGTTTATCGAAAGCAGTGGCGTTGGTAAAGATGGGGCAACCAGGTTGTAGCCAGATTAGCCCTATGAAGCCTAATATGACGCCCCCGCTTATTAATCCCGTCAGGATGACTTCCAATACTTCAAATCTGGGATGCAGATCGCAATGTTTCTAATAGCAATGTCAACTCTACTTTGGAAAGTAAGAAAATCTTGTATTGAAAAAAAACCAAAAAAACCAGGATGACAGTTCGCTGTGTGACCCTGTGTGACCACGTGCATGGAGCATTGTTTTTAGTGGAAACAGTTCATAGTCACTGGGCAAGGAGTAGAGAGACGCAGTACTGGGGTATCTCGCCAGAAACCCACGTGGTATGTTTGTTTATCTGCACACTTAAACGCCTTCTGATAGCAAGCTGGTAACGCTCATATATCAAGCTACATATGCCATATAAGCTACATCCAGGAAGACAGTTTATACATTTAACATCACGGGGGTCTTTATACAGACCTGCCACCATTTCCAGCACTATCGCTGTTGCACAGAAGATGCACTTTAAGGCCCATTCCCACTTGGAGATTCCTAGCCCTAAGACTACCGCCGGGCATAATCGCCGGGAAACAGCTGTTGCACCATGGGTGGGATGGTCATAGATGGCGACTAAGGGGGTCGGCGACTATGGCCTGATATATTTCAGACATGTTCAAAATTGAATCGCAATAGACTGGTGCCCTTTTTAGAGGGAATCCCATCTTGGACTCAAGCCCGAACAAAGGGGGGGAAGGGGGGTTAGGCTAGTTAAGCCTGGTTCCTACTAAGCGATTTTGGGGCATCCAGAGGGCACCTGTCAGGGGTATCAACCAAAATTTGCAGAGTCGCCAAGTGGGAAAGCAAAGTGGCAAAATCATCGGCGACTGGATTCCCCCTAAAAAGGGCACGATTCATTTTCAAACACGTTTGAAATATATCAGGGCATAGTCGCTGACCCCCTGCTGTGATCTAGACTGAGTCGCTGACTATCCCCATCCCACCTGCGGTGTGACTGCCGTTTCCAAGCGATTCCGCCTGGCAGGAGTCTCAGGGGCAGGAATCGCCAAGTGGGAATGGGCCTTTAGTGGTAGAGATATCGTTAAATGATTGCAAATAATATTAGAAGCAAATTAAGAGTAGAATCCTTAAAGCCCATCAGCACTGATGTGATGCCTTCGCCGCAAGGTAAAAGGTAATAAGGGCCAAGCAAGGGTCATAAAACAGGTTGTGGCTGTGAATATCAGCCTCTACCTACTTAATCCATCCGTCCCATAGCGAATGACTTCTGAAATTTTAACTACACATATTGGGCTGTGGCACAACTTTGTGGTCTGGTCTCTCTACATTCAGACGTTCAAAATTCTGCCTTGGCTGGCGTAGTTCTTAATGCCCCTGCTGCCTTATATTTGGATTAGTACAGGTATTCACACCCACTTTTAACCTGGATGTTGTACACAAACACCCAAGACTACGCCCACACCTTCTCACACACATACCGACACCCGTAACCAAAACCCTTACCCGACAATGATGGCCTCAAACATACCGCCAAAGACCTAGGCCTAAGTACATATTCTGGACATACAACCGCCACCCACACCCCAAGTCTGTACATCAAACTATGGGGCTCTCCTTGACAAAAATCAACACACGAAAACAAAGATAAGTCTCATGACCCACTTGAAATACATTTCCGAATAGTCATCCCGGATGAGGAAGCGCTGTCAGGTTGGTACTCAACACCAATAACCATATACCTATACCCACCTCACAAGTACCCGAATAAACTCGTGGGTCACGATTTCCAACCCGTTAACACAGTTACCCTAATAGTCAATTTCGTTATGAAAATTTTCCATGTAACACTGCTATGACTCAGTATTGGACATTGGTCTACCGAGGCAGTATTGCGTGTCGGGCATGATCCTCTGCGCACCCTTGTATGGATAGTCAGGAGTGTCTGGTAATATAATGACATTGTATACACTCCTGTGAATGCCTCTGTAATGAATGTCTACTAACATGTATGGCCTTGCATACCTCCTTGCATAGGCTTCCCTTTATTTACCAACGAATACGGAGTCTATATAGTAATAATATTGGGTCTGAGTTTGTTTGTTTGTTTGGGTAGTTTAACGTCCAATTTGTTCAATTAGACTTTGGGTCTGAGTAATTTGCAACCAGGAGATTACTGAGGCCGGCAGCCTCTTGATTCTAAAATCAGTAGAATACTGGAAATAGTTCCCAAAACGTCATCGGGCCCCTAGCGAGCGTAACACGAACTAATACATGAAGCAGAAGACAATCGCACAACGTCACAATCAAGTGAACGACAGAATAGTTCAAGTTTAGTGAGTTTATCTGTGGCAGTGTCTCTGAAACTCCATAATCTGTCAGATTACAGTTTTCAACGAGTTCTTACCTTGTTTTACCCGTATTTTAGTGTTAACTCCATCCTCCAGTGACTATGTAAAACCAACATGGCGAACTGGTTCAAACTAACTAACACCTCGCGGGCAATTTAGAAACTACAGCTGTATATTTTTACTTAAGATAGGAGGCGCATCGATCAAATTTAAAATCTTTGTAAATGGAAAGACACCAAAATTATCAGCGAGGAACGGTGGTTAATAAATACAATATAAAATTGTTTCAGATACGAGTGGCAGTAATAACCGAGGACAAGACGCGTAGTAATCTCCAAGCTATAGTCAGTGGGTCATTTGCTGTAAGCCACTTAGCAACCAGCCACTTCAACTGCCCTTTTAGGGTCTAAATATATCAAGCACCAGTTTGTCACTGAGGTACTTTAGTCTGTAATGATTGGTCATTGTCAGCTGGGTACTCCTCTCAGACACTGGTCAACTGCACTTTACCAATGTCATAGAATTGGCGCGCAGATAGTGAGAAGGGTAGTGTTTGCAGCACGCTAAAAGTCTTTATGAACTCCAGGAAGAGTATCTGAGTGTGACCCAGCAGTAATACGGTATTTCATACACCATGTAACCCTGTATAAACCCTGGCATAGGCCTCCACAATCAATGCCGGGCAATAGTACGACCTTTGATATGCGCTTCTGTAGGTCTCCATAAGAAGTATTTGTCTGGTTACGTTATGGCCCTGTCTCCACCCCGTGTGAAGGACTTCACAATAGATTCCTGCTTATGTTTCAGGTCCGAGTGTATGTTCTCGCATTTTCAACAGCAACTATGTTTCGTGTCACACAGCTGCAATGCCATACCCTGATGCCATACGGAGTCAACGGCTCTCACCCATTGTGGCGGGAGTTCACTGATGCACGACTGGTACTGCTCTGACCTAGTATAGCGGTCCACCATGACCCTGTGTGTATCCCGGTATATATATACTCCGTATTCAGCAGATCTAGACTGGCCAGGTAGGTCTAAGAGAGGAAACCAGAAATCGTGACTGGCGGCCACACGCTCCACTCTCCACTCACAGGCACAGTCTGGAAACTTCGGGTCGGACAGGACAATTACTATATATGTACCAGTTCTCTCGTCCCTGTGTGTCTATGTGTACGTATCAATAACAAGGCACGACTTTAGTTCCTGTTCCCGTTAGCTATCAGGTGACAGGTTTATTAGAGTGCTGTCAGAAGTGGGTCGATGCGTTGTGTGTGGTGTGGTACGTTGCGATGTGTTATCGTTTGGTGTGGTACACTATTTAATATTTTAATGGGGTGTATTGTTATGTGTGCCGTGGTGTTGTTTAAGGCGTACTGGTATGATATGGTATAGCACTTTACTATATACCCATGCTGTATATACTGTAAATATGTACCGTTTCGGTATATGACGTAAACATACTGTACGGACCAGTGGTCCGTACACCAAAATACGGACTACCTACCCATACACATTTATTAAAATTTTGGTTGTTAAGAAAAATTAAATTGATTTTTTTTTTAAATTTCGGGTATATAATAAATATATAACGTCCAACCATGCTTGTACAAGTCACAAAACTCGATGCTAATTTACCTTTTGTACGGAACTCGGCGTAAACGCCTCGGTCCGTACATACCGTAAATTAGCATCTCGTTCTGTGACTTGTACAGCATGGTCAGGACGTTCTATATAATTATCTCACCACTGGTACAAGTCTAGCCATAGGAATAACGTTAGAAAAAAAACTAAACAATCACCCTGGTAAAGTGACAATACTACGCCATGGTCGTGGCATAGTGAATACAAGATGACGTCATAGGCGGTTGACCAATCTATGGCCAGGAATTCAGAGAGAAGACAAGACAAGACAAGAGATTTTAAGATCCTTAACAGTGAAAGGGGTGAGATAAATCGAGAACCGCACTCGAATCGTAAAATAAACAATACTCCATTCATTTGAAAGGGCTGTAATCGTCTCTCAGCTTTGCCTTGATGACAATTGCAGCCCATCCAAACTCGTGGAGTACTGTGTATTTATACGATTCTCGATGCAGTTTTATTTAAGTTCTATGATATTGGGTACATTTATGGTGGGGTATGGTATGGACCGCAAGTATAAAGTACGGACGTGTGGTGTGGTATGCTATTGCAAGGCATTGTTCTGAATTGATTGTAGTGTTCTACTGTGCTATATGTACTGTCGCACAGAATGGGTTAGTTTATGAGTTAGAAGGGTAAGGGTGACTAATAGCAATCCCACCCCGACCCCCACCCACCGCAGACGCGTGCCTGCGTCGGGTCGGCGTTCTCCCCGCGTCTCGCGTCCCGTGCCAGCGTCTCGTTATATCTCGTCACAACGTTAGCGACCCCACTCTCCCACCAGATCCTTTGAGGCGCTAGCGCTGTCTTAGTCTCTGCCCCAACCCAAAGCCTGTTCCCTGGGTATCCACTAAAGACAGGGGAGACCAGCGAACATTTCAGATTCAAAACAAGGCAACTGTCAGAAGTTGCACAAGTCAAACAACTCACATATCATGAGCATTGCAATTGCTAAAGGAGACACAGTCAATCCAGCTGTTTCTTTTTCAGACTTAAACCATTTTATAATGGGAATTCACAGTTGATTAGACTGCCCCTTCAGAGAAGCACATGGGCATTGTTGACAAAACAAAGCCCTACAACACATGAGGTGCTTTCCACTGTAGAAAGTAATCACAGAGACTGTGTCTGGTTTGACATTTAAATAATAATAGAAAGGAGAGTATTTTATTTACCATCTTAATATGTTCATCTCTATTTACATGTAGAACACAAAATACCCCACGAATCTCTCAGAATTTAGGATATTTCAAAAAGTGGCGTATGGCTAGATTTGAGCCCAAACAGGCAGGTTGGGGCAGAGATACAAGCAACCACAGGAAGTAGAGCGCAGGATCTCTGCTGGGAGATTGTAGCGACCCGCGTGCGGACGTCGTAGGGAGAGCGCCGAGTGCCGAGCGGAGAAGGGACGACACAAGGCTAACAAGGAAAAGGTCAAGAGAAGCGGTTGGCGGAGGGCACAGGACAAGGGGCGGGAGAGAAGGGGAGGAACGAGGAGTGGTTGGAGACCACAGGGAGTGGAGCAACCGGGGCAGCGGTCACAGGTCATTACTTAATTCTTCCCTGCTTATGAAAACCTAACTATTGAATGATCTCCTGTCCTCTGACGAAGAGCCTAATAACATAGTGACAGTCTCCACACAGTGTATTTAAAGCTTATATAAAGCAATTAAGCTCAGTTAATCAATCCAAAAAAATAAGCCCCGCCCTCCACAGAGCGGAGCTCCGACGTGTACATGTACCCTGGCCAACTTTGAGGCAAAGGTCGTCTATAGGAGCACTGCTCCAATGCTAAAGCATGGGGGTAGTGTCAGGACATCGCTACCTGCGCCGACTGTCAGACTGGAGCTATAAAACTGACAGCTGGTGAGCTGAGGGCAGTCAGTCAGGTCTGACACTCAGCAGTGTACACACAGAGGCGTGATTACAGACCCTGACAAGCACCATAGGCAGTACAATGTCCACAACAACAACATATGGTAACTAATACAATATAAACACTATGTTCTATGTATCTCTATATGTATCTCTGTCTTTATGCCTCTGTATTTATGTCCCACCATTCCTTACACTATATGAAAGACTCACAGGGAATCCATGTTCACTAGCATTCCGTGGCCCAGCTCTGACTTGCTGTGATACTCACATGCAAATGAGATGTAGGCCACCCTCCCACCTGTCTTATATATACCCCCACTGACTGGTTCTGGTGACCTGACTGGTCGTGACAACTGATACACACACTCACACAGGCCGGCCGTTCTCTCACCGTGTGAGGGGCGGCGTTTTATTTTTTGATAATTATCATAAGGAGTGATTTCCTTATCTCATCTTTAACCAGTTCCAGTCTCCGCAACTACTCGGTAATATACCTCTTTTTCCCAGAGAAGAGACTGAGGAAAGGTATCACTTACTGTGAGAATTGTGTTGGTTGCTGGTGAGACCGAATCTATGAGATGAGGATGAGATATATGCAGGAAACGCAGTGGCTTAATTCGAAGCCATGACCTCCTATCGTGCTATCAGTTCCTTATGGTAACTCTTGAATAACTGACTATCAACCTCTTATTCAACTCGGTAACAACCACAAATTTGTCACATATGTGGTTGTTCGCCTACTTTTCCCATTATCCACTTTTATTCTAACTATTCTTCTTTTTCTCAAATTTAATAGTTAGCATGGCTATCGGCATCCTGCCCCCCCCCCCCTTCTAATAAGCTTATAGTAAAACTTTCCGGAATTTATTTTTGTCAGCTGTAGATAGAGGTGTTTTTAACCTCATTTCATTATTAGGAATTAAATTATTGACGTTTAGTAGCATCTGGCTGTACAACGCAATTATAAAAATAGCATATTGGGAAATATCCATTTTCTTGTTTGTTTAGGTTTACGTCTAATTTGTTCAATTAGACTAATTTCTGTTCAAAGATAGTGCTAAGTATAGCGATATACACGGCATCCGGCGGAATATTTAGTATAATGTTTTACATGAAAAAAGAGTAGCAACATGATCTGAATGTGTTATGTCACCTACGATGAGGTCCAGGTTCATCGTCACTGGTTATATTTTAACACACATACAACCTACGGGTTGATAGGGGGGTCTTTCTATTATATCCTTTACATAGTAGGATTAGCCAGGAGTCATATCAGAGTTGG